>CM075650.1:174285864-176685864 GCA_037953625.1 Crotalaria pallida
AGAGAGAGAGAGAGAGAGAGAGAGAGAGAGAGAGAGAGAGAGAGAGGAGAGAGGAGAGAGAGAGAGAGAGAGAGAGAGAGAGAGAGAGAGAGAGAGAGAGAGAGAAACCAGAAATTTAAAAAAAAAATCATTCAAAAGATAATATTTTAAGATTTTTTTTTTTAAATTTCAGTTATCACTAATTGATGCAGTTGGTTACTTTTTTTAGCTTATAAAATATGTGAATAGTAAATTTATATTTAATCAGAATATTAGAAATGTTTCACTTTATTGCTTTAGACCCACCTCATTGTGAACCATGAGAATCAATAGGATTTGATTTATTTAACGTAATCCATCTCATCAAATCCTAACGGCTAGAGGTTTACTTGTTGAGTATTATTGTATATAGCTAGATTTGGCATGGAGGGAAGACTTAATAGTATTAATTAAATATCATTCAATTATTATAAAGATGGAGACATGTATACAATTTATCATTATATTACGAGGCCACCAATTCAGTTATTAAAGATTATAGTGTCATCATTCATCAACTTAGATCTCCAAAAATCACATTGACTCCAACTTAATCCTCCAAAATATTTTGCTACCATATTAGTCTAACAAATATTAAATTTGCCATCAAATAAGTCCCATTAAGAGCATTCAATCTTGTAAAGGTGAAAATGATACCAAATATTTTTAGAGGATTAAATTAGTAACAACATAATTTTTTTAAGGATCAAATAGATTATTGATTAGGCTTATTTATGGTTATATATGTTTTAAAACCAGTACGACGAGGATATAGCCATCTTGAAAATTATAATGTGAGATGGTATCTTTAAGACTTGGAGGCACCGTTTGGAGGAAGACAAATTATGTTATCTCATATTTATTTATGCTATTTCATGAGCTAAAATGTTGTGATTGACTAAAACAAAGTGAATTTATTTGAAAAACTGAAAGATTATATTTTTGGGGCAATTCTGTCATTTCGACATTGAGAGAGGCAGAAAGTGTAAAACATCAAATTTTCTCCTATTTTAAGATGAGGGATAAAATCTTTTGCTTCAGAATATATGTGGCTCTATTTGACCAACTAAAAAAAATTACTCCCTCTCTCCTATATATAGGATCTTTTGGGAGATTTCACGTCTATCAAGAAAGTTGATTAATTTAGTTAATTGTATTGAAAATGTGAACTTTTGATATGTATTTTCAAAATTACTTCTGTTAATATTATTGAGAATCTAAAAAATATAAAATAAATAGGAGTGTTTGTGAAAAAATGTAATTAATGGCCATTGAAAATTTGTATAGGATCTTATAAATAATGACAAAATAAAAATGTCAAAATAGTGTTGTAATTAATATTTAATAAAATATGATGGGCTGGAAACATGATTTGAGACGGAGGATTCAGGTTCATAATTTATCCCGTGTTCGAAAAGGATAGCAGTTGAACCAATCAAGGATAAAGGTTTTAAGTGAAAACCAACATGATAAGAACTACAACGGTAAGAATATTCCGCAAACTCTAAAATTAATTTTTCCAAAACATAAAAAAGAGTAAAACAAAAAAGGACAAATGCATGAATATGATATATGGATTATTTTTGGGCCCTAACTTGAGTCTGGCTGGATTGGATAGCCCATTTGACCATCTCAAATGATTAGCCAGTGCTGGTTACTGGTTAGGTAAAGTCCTTCCCCTACGAGAGATTCATGAATTCAAACCCCTAACGTTTAAAATTCATTTACTTTTCAGTAGCTAGCTTTGATTCTGTAGATTGTAAGTGATTAGTAAATAGCTTCCAATTAATTTTGTTAATAATAATACTCTGAGTGGATATAAACTACAGAAAATTTTACCTTCGGCTTATATTTATGTACGGGTAGCTATGAACCTTTATTTGTGCATTGGTAAGTATAATTGATGCACTTTGAAGTTGTTTATTCTTTTTTTAATTTGTTAAATTTAAGTCATATCAGATGACAATCATCTCTTGGCTTAGCCTATGAGTATATCTTTTTGAGGTTTTTCTTCATTTTATTTGTGTCAGTTGAAGAATTTGGCATTAAAGAGCTTCTACCAGCATACTTGGATCCAAATCTTCAAGCTAGTGAATTGCCCACGGGTGTGTGCTTTGCATCCGGTGGTGCTGGATTCGATCCTTTGACATCTCAATTAGCGGTATGCATATGTTGATCCCCAATATTCGAACGTGGTTTCTCTAAAAACCATTGAATATAATAAATAGTCAAAATCAATATACTCAAGTAATTAATGAACCTATTATTTCTGTCTAACAGCATGAGAAAAAATACCTAAAGAATCCAAATCCAATTTCATTGTAAGAAAAAGGGTCCATTATTCATGTATTAATTCTCCTATTCCTTTCTAACTTTGTTGCTTTATTTATTATATAATCAGGAAGCTATATCATTATCAGGTCAAGTAGACATGTTCAAAGAATACATAGGGAAGCTTCGAGGACTCGTGGGAGAGTATAGAACAAACTTCATTTTGGCCAACAGCATGTTTCTTGTGGGATTAGGAAGCAATGACCTTTCCAACACATACTTCTTATCTCATATTAGACAACTGCAATATGATGTCCCTTCTTACGCTGACATTATGGTCAACTCAGCTTCTGATTTATTAGAGGTAAGCTTATTATGATTCACCTCTGCAAAGATAGCTCAACCCTCTAGCTAGTTAAGAACACATCTAGCTGTCTCAACAATTATATATATAGCATTTATAAAACGGAGTACCGGTATTCAAGATTTATCTCATCTGGTTGCTATGACGGAACCAGCATATATACTTGTATACAATTGTTTAGTTAGGGCAGATAAAAACAATATACAAGTTCAAATAAATAGAATAATAATGAAAAAAAAAATCCTTTATAGTAAAAAAAGAAGTCATAAGTTTGTCGGGGCTCACTAATCTATGTAAAAAAATATAGGCTTAAATATCAAAATGTCTCCCGTAAATGTTGACTTATTTGAAATTCGTCCCTGGAAAAAAAAATTTGGTTTGGATCCCTGAATTTACAAAACGTTTTGATTTTGGTCTCTCCTATTAAATTTTGGTCCTCTAATTATATTGTTAATTTGCTTTGGTCCTTGTATTATTAGATTTGATAGTTTTTAGTCCTTTGTTATTAGATTTCATAGGTTTTGGTTCCTCTACTGTCATGGTTTTGAATTGTTTCTTTTATGTAATAGAAGTTGTTTTTTTACTTTTGAGAATTAATGCAAAAATATCATTCTTAATTGGTCATAGAATGTAATATATTACGTTTTCGGCGTTTTCCATCCATATTTAACAAGAGGGACCAAAACTAAAATGTTTTTGTAAATGCAGGAACCAAAACCAAAACGTTATGTAAATCCATGGACCAAAACCCAGGCCCGGCCCTGGGGTGGGCAATGAGGGCCACCGCCCAGGGCCCAAAAATTTTAGGGGCCCCATAAATTTTTTTTAATAGTATTTATATTTAAAAAAAAATTAATAGTTGCATATTTTTTATCTTTCAATTATTATTAATAGTTTAGCATAATATTTTAATTTATTTTTTTTATTTGCTCACTTGACTTATAAATAGGTTAACTTATGAACTTTATTTTTAAAACTTACTCCCTTTGTCCCTAAATACAACATCATTTTGAGAATTTTATTTTGTTCTTATTTATAAGACCTAATACAAATTTCCAATGACAATTAGGTACTTTTTTCCACAAACATCCATATTTACTCAACAATTTTTAGATTCTCAATAATACTTATAAGTATAGTTTTGGAAAAAAACATATCAAATGTTCACATTTTCAATACAATTAACTAAATTAACCAACTTTAGTAATGAACGTGAATTCAACCAAAATGATATTATATACAAAGACGGAAGAAGTAACATGAAAACAATTTTAATTACCTATTTAATTAATAATTTTTTTTACTTTATTTCAACTCTATTTGATATAATACATATTTTTATTATTGATTGTTATCATTGTTTTAATTAATTAAATATATAAACACTATATAAATATATAGTGTTTTAATTGAGTTTCAAAAAAAAAATTGATTTATTTTTAATAAATTTTTTTAGTAGGGCCCCAAAAAATCGCCCTAGGGCCCAAGATAGGTTAGGACCGGACCTGCCAAAACCAAAACTTTTAATTTACGGGACCAATTTCAAATAGGTCAATATTTATAGAGACCATTTTGGTATTTAAGTCAAAAATATCAATAGTCTTAGAAAAATAACTTATAAATAAGCCTATATCAAAAAAAAAAAAACACGATATGCAACAATTGATGCTTATTATTGATTAATTAACCAGTAACACATGTTTCTTTTTTTTCTTTTTTTGGGTAGTGTATGTAAATATATTTGTAGGTTAATTTCTACGATTATATATCATTACTCTGTTTCAATTGTGTAATAGTTTGTCTCTGCTTGATCGTACATAAAATACTGCTTTAATTATTAATTTTCTAACCGTATTTTAATTTTCTTACTCTTGAATCTCAATACAATAAAGGAATTATATGAACTAGGGGCACGGAGGATTGGAGTACTGAGTGCACCACCTGTTGGGTGTGTGCCATTTCAGAGAACAATGGCCGGAGGAATAGAAAGAAATTGTGTAGAAAATTACAACGAAGCAGTGAAGTTATTTAACAGCAAACTGTCAAAGCAAATAGATTCCCTTAAGCAGAACCTTCCAAATAGCAGGATAGTTTACATGGATGTTTACAACCCTCTGCTTGATATCATTGTAAATCCCCAACAATATGGTAATTTCAAATTTCATCACTCTTGTCTTCCAATAGTAATTACCTTTCTTCACGAGCGAGCATTTATTATATATATATATATAAAAAAACAAAACAAAACAAAACAAAGCTTCTATAACCCCATACACATTTTTATCATTGACTTCAAATAAATTTTTAATTTTGACTTAGTAACATGATCAAAGATCAGCTACATTAATTTCAACTCTTAAGGGTTAAAAATATATAGTTAAAAAATGGTAAATGTTTCTTGAAAAATTAAGTATATTATTTCTCATAATATTAAATACAAAATCTTTCTATGTAAAATTACATTTTTTAAAATTCTTAAACTCAACTCTAAAGGTTGATGATATCATTTTCCTAAAAAAATTGTAATGTTTGAGTATTCAAATATTAAAAATTCAAAATATTTTAATGCACATACATCCTATTCTTAAATTCTTGATTGTTAAGCTTCTCTTCAATATATTCGCCATATGAACTTTTGGAAAATATTTCCTCGTCCAATTGCAGGCTATAAAGTTGGAGACAGAGGTTGCTGTGGCACAGGCAAAATAGAGGTCACGTTTTTATGCAACCATTTGGATCCCATATGTTCCAACGTTTTGGATTATGTGTTTTGGGACAGTTTTCACCCAACTGAAAGCGTTTACAGGAAAATCGTAACTCCTCTTCTACAGAAATATATATACCAGTTAGTGTGAGGAAGCTTGAGGCAACTTCAGGCTTTATGAATTTAAACACAAAATTTATTCCATGTAATTTGAATCTTATAGCATAATCAAATAATCAATCACCTGTATTAGTATATAAACCAAATTAATAGTTGTATAATAGACCGAATAAAATAAAATAGTTGATGTGATGCCTATCCGAACAATTTAATTTTATGCTGGGCTGAAGGTAACAGAGTTTCTCTTTGATCCCTTCCTTATTTGTTAAAAATATTATAAATGAATAATAAATGAAAAATAAAGATATACTTATTTGTTATGAAAGAAAATTGGCTGTGAATCTGTAATTAGCGATATTGAGTGGTAATTTTTGGTTTTAGGTGTAAGTATTTCCGACTGAGAGAAAAAAAAAATTATTTTTGGGATCATTCGTTTGTATCAAGTTTTGAACCTAAGCATTGGTGAGGACATTACCATAACAAAGATCACCAAGCAAGAAATCTCAACTAGTATGTCCTTTTTTACAGCTTCACCGGCCCAGATAGGCCAATTCCATTTCTCCCTCTTGTTCATGCCATTGTGAATGCATAGACTCTTCAGGAGATTGGTCAGATTGAAGATGGTGCTTTATTTGCTTCTGTTGTTGATTTCCTTTCGTTAAACTATGTATTTGATCTCTTACCTTATTTTTCAATTTTAAATTGATCTTTGCGTTTTTTGGTATCATATTAATCCCTACGTTTCTTTTCATTATTAATTTTGGTCCTTGAATCACTGTTAATGCTATGTGGACCAATAAGATATGCATATGTGTCATTTCTTTCTCCAACATTGCAAATGTGGACCAATATGATGTTGACACGTATGATGAAGAGTGACTCAGGGACGAATTTAATAGCAAAAAGAAAAAGGACCAATATGATACAAAAAACGAAAGGAACCAATTTGAAATTGAAAAATAAAATAAGGGACCAAATACATAATTTATTAGCCATTTCCTTTTCAACATCATATATTCCTTTTAGGTTTTCAATGTAGTTACGGACTGGATGGGCCGGTTAACTTGTTTGAAAGGTTTGAGATATGCAATGGAAAAGAGTTTCGAATTACGGCCCCCAAATTCGAGATGTTGGTCTCCATTTCATATTTTTATGGACAAAAATACCCCTTACCATGTTAATTTTCCGTTTTCTTATTCACGGACTTTTTTCGTCTGTGCATAGACGGAAATTATTGGTTACTTTATCAACTATATTAGAGTTGCAAGAGTCGAAGCAAACAAAATCAGAGACTTATCGAGATTTTGCTCATGTTTTCAATTCTGATTCATCTCACGTAATTATTAACCAGTGTATATTATTATATATCTTTTCACTATTAATTATTTGTTTAATAATATTCAGAATTAATAGCTGAGAATCTGAGGTTGCAGGTTGAGGTATATGAGAAAATGGTGAAACCTATAGTGGAGGATTTTCTCAGTGGTAAAAGTGGGATGTTGGCAGCATTGGGGCCAAGTGGTTCTGGAAAGACTCACATTGTCTTCGGGTGCCTGAGAGATCCAGCATTGGGGCAACCAATAACTTTCGTCTTCACATAGACGGAAAAATTTCGTGAATAAGAAAACGGAAAAATTCCCTCTGTTGAGAGACGAAAAAATTAACATGATAAAGGGCATTTTTGTTCATGAAAAAGTGAAATGGATGCCAAAATCTCGGATTTGGGAGACCGTAATTCAAAACTCATGGAAAAAGCACGACAACCATGAAGGGTTTATCATTCTTGAATAGCTAGCCTAATACCATTTGATTAGAAATCCATTCAAATAAAAATATTATTAGAATTGGAAATAGTGTATTTTATCATTGCATAATACTTTTTTTTTGGGCTTATTTATTATTTTGATTCTTAAAAGTTAGAGATATTTTGAATTTAGTTCCCATAAAAAATTTTGATATTGACTCCTCCTCTTCTTCAAAATATGAAGGAAATGAATGCAGATATATTTATATATAATATTTATAAGTGAAATCAAAACCTAAAATAAAGCTTTGTTTTATAATCACTTTAATTTTAAGCTAAAGTGTAAACAAATTCATACTGTAATCTTATCCTCTATATTACTATTCAGATCCAATTATGTCCTTGTTTTCCCATACAGATTCATCATCTCAATCTAATCGATTTCTTATCCTAATAAAAGTTTTAAATTTTGACCCCACGAATCGTGTGTTGATTGATGATTGTGGTAAAGTCACAACAGAGATTGGAGAATGGAGGAGGAGGAGGAGGAGGAGGAGGAGGAGGACGAAGAAGAAGAAGGGGTTGAGGCTATTTCGGGATTGTCATGTGAGGATCGGTGAGGGGTTACTTTGCCACGAAACACCGTCAAGTGCCATGTGGGATAATTTTAACACCGTTAGGTATGGCATTGACTAAAATGATAAATTTGATAAACTTAACGTTTATAAATTAGAGGATGGATGTAGCAAGTACTTGTTAGTATAACAAGAAAATAATGAAAACAGAATTGAAAGAAGCACTCAGGGCAGTAGTTGTATTATAATGGCGGTACATTGTTACGGTGAATAGAAGAAAAATATAAGAGGGGTACTGAAGGAGTGGGATGAGAATACAGAGAGAAACTAGATGAGAGAGACTAGAAAATCAATGCAACATTCTTCACATCCAATTGCTTATAGATTTTTGCCTTTTAACCCCTTGGACTCTAGCTTCACAGCCTCATGACATTGGGCTCCAATTACTTTTCCAAACCCAATTTGGAGGTTCATAACATTACCTTCCCCATCAAAAATGACTTTGTCCTCAAGGTCATGGCTAAGGAACTGTAGGTACATGAAAATGAAAATCTTCCTCCAATAATTAATGACTCTGACTTGCACATCTAAGTAAGAAGTAGCACCACTATAGTCCGTAATGTCATATGTGCTCTCATTATTTGAATTATTCTCCCATAGCAGTATCACAATGGTAGGAATAAACTGAATCATAACTTGGTTGGTCTTTGCATCAGCATCACCTATATTCATCCTCTCAATTACATGAAGTTTTCCTGCAACCTCTTGTGCATCTTCTTTCCATTGTAAGCCAATCAATTTCGCCCTGTCTTGTTTGTAACAAAGGCGATGAACTAAAGGTATGAAAATAGTGGTAATCAAGATCTTCCAGCTAACAAGGACACCATATAAGTGTAACATGATCACTATGCTATCCCACACAATTCTCTTGCCTCTGGCAAACATTGTTGCAAAACAGTTGTGGCCACCGGGTATAGCACTAATCAATTTAACACTAACTATGACATATATAACATCACCGTTCCCCATAACTATAGCTAGATGAATTTCCACAATTGTTAATGCACATGAGGTAATAATGAAAACTATGACAATGAGCGAAACTACCAAAAAAACGGTTGAGGTGAACCAACATTGAATGGTCGCCTTATCAAACTTGAGCATATGCAAAGTAATGATGACAGGGTGTAATATGCAGAATGCCACCAGATACTTAGTAACATTGATAAGCTGCCATTTGTCAATACATGTGCAATGAAAATGATGGTTGCAAGGAAGTTCTCTAAGTTCAACACCGTCATCATAAGCAGAAAGGCGGATACAACATTCAACATCCTCTAAGGAAATAACACATTCAGCCATTGGATCACTGTCGCACTTCATCATTATTCCTTTGGAAGATTCTTGTATATCGCCTTCTTTCTTCAAATCCTTTGTCATTCTGAACTTATATATTGCCAACTGGTCAATCTTTTCTTTGGTTGCCCCTTCCCGATCTGCTACTGCATACAAAATAGCAAGTATGCATGGCAGACAACAGCAAACGGCATTACCAATAAGACACGCAGCAACAACACATATCAGTACAATCACAATGTCAAAAGCAAGAAATGTGATAGATTAAAGAGCCAGTAAAGCTGAGGTGAATCTCCTGTTAAATTTTGGCCACTAGCAGTTACCCAGTAAAAACCCACAATCCACCATATGAATGATAGCATGGTATTTGCGGACTCTATGTGTTTCGTAATGTTGTTTCCCTCGCCCTCCATAAACTGTGTTGAGTAATCATTATCACTCGCAGAACTATAACTCCAGTCACGTTCCTCATTTCCCTCCAACACGGAAGAAGAACTCAATTGCCCCATCCACCTCCTCTTTCTGAATTCCACGACTTGTTGCACGTTGATATGATAAAGCAAAATAACCCATCTATGCACATCATACAAGTCTGGTGGCTTTGGTGGCGGTGGAGGAGTAACAGGTGCTATCATCAAGTGTCGGTGGGCATTAGTGTTAATCTGAATTGGCTCAATGGAGTCAATTCCAATCATAAACCAGAGAGGATGAACAACTTCCTTTTGTCTTCGACAGTTAAGCTTAAGCACCATGCACCATGGAGTATCCAAATAATGGTCAGGTGGTTCTTGTGGTGGTGGTGAAAGAACAATCAAAATACAATTTGTTGAATCCAGTGGGTTTGGTGCCAGGTCCAGTGGCTTGTGCAAAACTGGAATGCTAAGGGATACTAAGTTATCCAAGGCGGGCTGAGTCAAATTAGATGATGGTTGATTGATCGGTGCTGGCTTGAGGGGTTGCAGATTAAGCAGTTTACTTTCAACTAATTCATGGCATTCAATTTCAGTCTCACGGAGTTGTTGAAATAAAGGATTGAGTCCCTTGACGATCCCCATTTCAAGTACCTGAGATCGCAATTGAGGATTTGCATCACACCTCACTATACGCATACCACACTCACTTGCAAATTTGCTAATCTCATCCCAATTCGGAACGAGGTTGAGCACCAAGTGTTCGATGCTTGGTTGAGCTGAAGATGTGGTACTCTTGATGAGGTCCTGAGTTGTTGCTTCCTCATATCCATTATCTTCGAAGTTTGTCATGGTTTCCACTACCTTCTCTATCGGTGGTTCCCATGGCAGGTTCCATGGCACGGTTCTGATGGCAAGCTCGTCATTAGGAGACGGAGTTGGCGGTTGGAACCGTGGCTTCCAAGGCAGAACACGACTGGGGTTTGTTTTCTCTTCCTCGTCTCTTCCACTGTGGCTTCCCTGCAGCGGTGACGAACGATGGTGGCGTGGTGAAGGAAACGTGTTGCTCGAGGTGGTCGTGTTATTCGCCGGCAATGATGGTTCCAACAACGGCGCCAGCGGCTGAGGCGGAGCTTGCGGCGGTGACCATGGTTTCCGTAATGGTGCGGTGACCGGCGGTGGCTTCCGTTTCAGATCTAGTGATGACAGCAACTCCGGGGACGTTTTTGGCGGTGGCGAAAATGGTTCCCATGGAGATGAAGGTGGTGGCTGACAGTATTGTGAATGGAGGTGGTGGTGGTGGTCAAAATAATCTCTATAATTGTAGTCTGAAAATAGGAGGTCTCCATGAGATAAGTCAGGTGGAAGAAAATGGTTAGATTGTTGAAAACAAGATGTGTAACAAATGTTACACGGTGGCTGATGGTGGCCGGATTGTGGTTGGTGGTGAAGATTCATGGTTGGAATGGGAGGTTGGTAGTAGAATGAAAGCACCATTGTAGCAAGTACTTGCTAGTATAACAAGAAAATAATGAAAACAGAATTGAAAGAAGCACTCAGGGCAGTAGTTGTATTATAATGGCGGTACATTGTTACGGTGAATAGAAGAAAAATATAAGAGGGGTACTGAAGGAATGGGATGAGAATACAGAGAGAAACTAGATGAGAGAGACTAGAAAATCAATGCAACATTCTTCACATCCAATTGCTTCTAGATTTTTGCCTTTTAACCCCTTGGACTCTAGCTTCACAGCCTCATGACATTGGGCTCCAATTACTTTTCCAAACCCAATTTGGAGGTTCATAACAATGGATTTGAAAAAAAAAATTAAAGGACGAAAATGAAAACATATATAAATAACTTGAAATTAGGGATTTTATCTTGTTTTTATTAGCTTAAATGTTTATTCAACATAGTACAAAAGAAACTCCATACACGAAGATTACATGATTTACATCAACATTTGACTAACAACAACGATTGGAAATACAATCCACAAGACTCGTATATCAAACTGGAAAGTTAACCGAGTTTGACCCTATTACATTGAACCATGCATGTCCATAATCACATGTTAATTAGATGCATTGCATCACAAAAGTCGACATTCCCTTCGTGGAAACAATCTTGTTGACAAGTGTATAATAGTTATAATGATAAAAGGTAAATTTGAAAAATATATCTAATTAGAGTTTAATACGTGTGCAATGACGATGTAAAGTTTGTTACACTATTGGTACATCACCCACCGTTCATTTACATTACTTTTATTTAGAAGTTAATAACCATAAACCTTTCAATGGTAGATAATGTACTGACAGTGTAAAAAAAAAATTTACACTGTTTGTGTATAAACCGTTTTCCCATCTAATTAATGATAAATTTAATATTATTAATTACTCTTTCTATTCTAATATTTTGGCAAAAAAAAAAATAAAAAGTTAAAGGAAATAATCGCTAATGTAATTTATTAATTGCAAATAGAAATCATATATATTTGCACCTTTGTTTTCCTTCATTGTTAATAAATCACATATTTTCTTTCCTAATAATTTAGTATGTCTCTCCTCAATTACTAAATAATAAACATAATATACCATTTTGAAAATATTTGATTTATTACTTTTACTTGAATTTGAAACAAATTTTTTGTATTTTTTTTACCAAAATAATAAGACAAAAAATATATATTACTCCTTCTAGTCCTTATTATAGGACATACTTAACCGAATTACAAATATCAATGTTAGTGGTTAGTTTTGTGAATTCCACGAGAATATATTGTAACATTACAATTTTACGCCTTCCACTTTACTTGTAAAGCTCACCTTTATTAATGAACAAAAAAAAACATAGCTAGTCAAAACATTTAATAAGGGCAAAAAAAGAGAAAAAACAATTAATGATGCATAGGAAATATAAAGTTACCTATATATAGGACCAAAATTTTCTTCTAGAATGTGCTCTATATATAGGACCAGAGGGAGTATATTAATTGATGGACATACTTATTACTAATAAAAATTAAGTACTACTACAATTTTCAATAAGGATTAAATAGGGGCGTTTTGGACAAACTATATATAATACTTACAATAATTAATATTTTTTTAATCTGTGTGTCTAGGCCTAAAAGGTCAAACATAATGAAACGGATGGAGTATTTTCTATGTTTACCCCTTCTTTAATAGGATATTGACTTTCGTAAGGAGTGGAATAAAAGTAATGAGTATTGAAAATCTAAGTAATAATTGCATTTCTTAAATACTTCATCCGTCCCTAATTATAAGACCCTCTTGCGCATTTTTACGTCCACCAATATTGTTGAATTCTGTATTAAAATTGATATGTTCTTAATACCGCTCTACCAATTATTAAAACATAATAATTTTTTTCATTTTTCAATAATTAATTTAATTCCTAGATACTTCATCATCTATATTTAATATAGTGAATCAATTTCCAAGCCATTTACAAAATTAAACAAGCTCCATTAAACAAGCTTCATTTCATATTCCAATACAATTTTATTTATTTCTTTTCACAAAAACCTAGATCACATTGATTAGATGTAAGAGTAATTTTGGAAAAAATTACAAAAGGGTCTTATATTTAAGATCAAATTTTTTTTATTCAAAAGAACCTTATAATTAGAGAGAGATTGAATAATATGTTTCGTTTGAAATATTACTTATGAATGGATGGAGTAATGATTTCACGTCATTAAAGAGGAAGTACGGACGAATTCAATTACTAAAATTTGGTGGCCTCTCTCCGGTTGGGCTGCATTCATTACTCATCAACGTGTAGTCTATATATCAAATGGATATATATCTGTCTGTTTGTTCAACTGGTGCAGTTACCGAATGCTACATTGATTCATATCAAAAAATGTTCTCCATGTAAACAAATGAGTTTGTTAACCAATGGTTAAAATATATTCATTGGATAATAATACTCCCCCCCTCCCTAAATATAAAACTTCTTTGGGACGTTCATTAAGAAAGTGGAATAATTTAGTTAATTATATTGGAAATGTGAACTTTTGATATGTAATTTCAAAATTACCCATATTAATATTATTGGGAATCTAAAAAGTGTTAAATAAATAGGGGTGTTTGTGGAAAAAAGTAATTAATGATCATTAAAAATTGGTATCGGGCTTTATAAATAAGAAAAAAATAAAAATGTCAAAAGGGCTTTATATATAGGGACGGATGTAGTAATATACTAAATGAAAATATATATTAAAATAAATTTTATGTTTTGTAATTTTTGAAGTTTGTAATTCATTATTTTACAATCTAAAATCTTTTTTTTTTTTACTTTTTTTAAATAATAAACTAAATGCGACATTTGTTAACGTTTCTTTAAAATAAATTTAAATGAAGCCGTTTTACAAGTTAGGTTTTCCTACTTTTTTTTTTCCAGCTAGCGCGGGCCTCTGTGTTGTAACTGATGTCGACGGTCATAGTACAGTTAAGTTAATGCTAGAGATTAGAGAGCCCAACATTTTTTTTAGAGAGAGAGAGAGAGAGAGAGAGAGAGAGAGAGAGAGAGAGAGAGAAGGCAAGTTAGTGAGAACAAAAAAGTGCTACAGTTTTATTTTTTTTTAAGGAAGTGCTACAGAATTTAAATAAAATAAAACTAGCTACAGATAAAAGTACGGCAAGCCAGCAAGAGTTGTACAGTTGTATTCCTTCTCTCAGTAGATGTTCTATACAAAATGATCAATGTATCAGACTTATTGAGTGCTATATATATATATATATATGTGTGTGTGTGATATGAGATCCTTTAATTTAACAAATCTACCATGCAATCAACATGCTAGATTAGATTAGTGATAAGGGGTTTGGATATATAGTAGTTTGTGTGATGCGAGATACTTTTCATATATTTTTTTTTTAATGACGCGAGATATCCAAATTGGATTTGGTAATCCAACTTGTCATTTTTAACAAAAACCCAAAAGCAAAAATGAATTTTTTGAAAAAATAAATGTGAAACAATTTTAAATACACAATTCTTTATGAAACAATTTTATTCTAGGGTTCTTATTCTTAAACTTTAACTCATAAAGATGAAATTAAAAAACCTAAAAGAAATATAATATACATTGACAATTCTTATCCAAAAAAATAATACTATATATTGACAATAATTAGACATATTGTATATATTTTTAATTAGAGAAAA
This sequence comes from Crotalaria pallida, assembly GCA_037953625.1. Classification (NCBI taxonomy): domain Eukaryota; kingdom Viridiplantae; phylum Streptophyta; class Magnoliopsida; order Fabales; family Fabaceae; genus Crotalaria; species Crotalaria pallida. The sequence continues at coordinate 174,300,627 of CM075650.1, forward strand.
AAAAAATCTAAGTTTTATCTTGAAATATTATTTCCACGTGAAGAGGAACAGTGAATCAGTTACCTTTCTTGAATTAGTATTTATGAGGTGACATGCATTATGCTTTCATGCAGAAGTTGTTGGCCGAACTAACTATAGGAAAGGAGGAGAAAGCGCCACCACACGGTCCCTGCACTATTTGCCAACTTTTAATTATTGAATTACAGGCCATTAATTAGTGTTTCAACAAGGTAGCCCACCCACTTACGTAGAGTTACAATTATTACTCTTCTATTTTTATTTATTTTTTTCTTCACGAGTATTTGTATGCGCACCAACCTCACTTTGTTCTCTGTTGTTTAAAAATATAAATAAAATGTCACTTTGTTATTCTTTGTTTTTATTATTCTTAATCAACAATCGTAGACATAAATCCTACCATTACTATATGGGCTCTTATACATTATAAGAAGAAACTGGGTTAGAAATCAATATGAGAAGATAGTTCACTTTTCTTTCTCATATCTTTACATAATAAAATTATTATTTTCACCATTATCATACTATCATCACTCTCATTATTTCATCTGTGTCATTGTTATCTAGCTTATACCAAATATTTAAGAACTACCATATTCATATCTTATCATACTATTATTATCTTACCCTCTGTCCAATCATACCCTTATATTATCCCGATCACAAAAAAAGCCTTATATGCATTGCTTCCTCGCATGCAAATAAAAAAATGACTTAATTATGTCTCAAGTCCATGAAATTTGGGGTATTTTTGTCAAATACCATTATACTTTATTTTTTTGTTTGACTCCCCAAAATTACCTATGAGTTTGTCATATACCCCTACTACCAATTCTGACCAGTTTTGATGACATGTAACATCGGAATCCTAGTCAGATGTAGGAGGTTAGTCATGTAGTACCGCGTGATGTCAAACGGGCAAAGACGACCTCTCTACAATTCTTTTTTTTTACTTAACTAAAAATATAAAAATATTAAGTTTTTTAGTTTTTAAAATTTTTTTAAAAAAATGATTTTCGCCCACGGGGCATCAGGTGTTTAACCTTCTGAGTAATGATTTTCGCCCACGGGGCATCAAGTGTTTAACCTTCTGTGTCTGATCGGGATTTTGATGTTACATGTCGGCAAAATTGGTCAAAATTGGTAGTAGGGGTATATGAGAAACCCAGAAGTAACTTTGGGGAGTCAGACATTGAAAAAAAATAATAAGGGTATCCGGTAAAAGTACCCCAAACTTCAGGGGTTTGTGACATAATTAAGAAAAAAAATTATTGCTTCTCCTAATTTGAAAAAATTTAAATAAAGAGCAATGTTATATTCTTACAAGAAATCAGCCTACAAATCCTTTTAACCTATAAGTATCATCAGTCATATTTATATTGTTAGGAGAATGTCTAAGTTAATTTATTAAAAAGATGTATCATTTTTATTAAATAAAATAATCAAAAGCTGGGTGATCATGATATTAATGTTCAAATCACAAAATCGTTATAAAATCAGAATGACTGAAACATACCAGGCTGACAATGAGCGAAGCTGGCTCACTGGCTACTGAATGTTCAATGTGTTAGACATTCCTATTTGTTAGGGGTGCAAATGGTTATGGTCGAAACCACAAAACAGGTGAAAGTGAACCAAACCTAACAACAAAAAAAAAAAAGGTTCAATTTGGTTTAATAATTCGATTTAGTTTTTATTTCGTGGAACTGATTCAATATGGTTTATTTAGTTCACATGTTCACAATTTATGAAACCGCCCAAAGCAAATCAAATTATATAAATTACTTTTGTTTATTGCATATATACCCCCTTTACCCAATCCGGTATGTACGATTTTTTTTTTATTTTAAAAGAAATCATATATATATCTTAGTGTACACAATATATCATTTCAAGTCTTAAGCCATTGCATTGGTTTAAACATTGCATTGCATTGTTCTCCGTATCATTTTTTATTATAATATATTTTTCGACTTTAAAAATAAATTTTACGACTCGAAAATATCAGAAAATATTACCAGAACCCCATAAAAAAAGAGTTTGGAAATTCACGAAATTCCACAAGCAAGGTCAGCAGCAAGGAGACATCAAGTGCAGTGGGCGGTCTTTGGCTGGGAGCTGATTAAAGTCACGGCTATTTTGTTAATTTAATGTACTCCCTCCGGTCCATATTATTATAAGCATCCTTTCTCTATTAAAAAAGGGTGCTTATAATATGGATCGGAAGGAGTACTTTATTTGCTAATGTTTGCTTCGGTTCTTTGCATTTGTGGGTGGATGAGTAATAGTAATAGCCTAATAGGTTTAATTATGTCATAAGTTTCTGAAGTTTGGGGTACTTTTGCTAAATACTTTTATACTTTTTTCTTCAATATTTGACTCCTCGAAGTTACTTTTGGGTTTGTCATATACTCTTATTACCAATTCTGGTCAATTTTGATGACATGTAACATCTAAATCCTAATTAGACGCAGGAGGTTGGTCGTGTGGCACCGTGTGATGTCGCACGAGCGAAGACGATCTCTCTTCAATTTTTTTTATTTTTTATTTAACTAAAAATATAAAAATATTAAGTTTTTTAGTTTTTTAAATGTTTTTTAAAAAAAATCTCGCCCACGGAGTAACAGGTATTTAACCTTATGTGTCTAATCATAATTTCGAGGAGTTAAATATTGAAAAAAAACCATAAAAATATCTGACAAAAATACCACAAACTTCAAGAACTTGTGACATATTTAATCCATGATAATACCAATAAACTGTAACGCATTTTGGTGTATGTCTTATTGTCTTATATTATACGCCTTTTTCGTACAGTTCAATAAAACCATCCTTTTGCTAATAAAAAAATAACTATATACTTTTTTGGATTTTTATAAAAGCAATTATGGTTTTCCAGGATTTTAATTTTAAAAAAATTAAATGAATCAGAGAAACGTATGTGTTCTGTTCAGTTCAACTTGGTTTTTTTACCATGAAAAAGTAGGGAATAAACTAATAGAGATTTAAATTTTGGCTTCCATTAATGAAATTTTGGTCCTCATTTCGTATTTTCATGGACAAAAATATCCTTTTATGTGTTATTTTTTGTCTCTAACGAGACGGAAAATTTTCATCTATCCCTTGATGAAAAATTTCCCTCTACCGAGAGACGGAAAATTTTCATCTATCTCATGATGGAAAATTTACATTTACCGAGAGACGAAAAATTTCCATCTCTAGAGAGACGGAAGAACTTGCTAATGGCAGTGAATTACTGAAACGCACTCGTACAAGTAATACAATATAAGTTAAAAAGCTCTTGCTAGCCAATCCCCGTGTCAAGTTATAATAAATCTTTGACGTGAAACTAAGTATAACATTTGGCAAATTAAAAATCCTACAGTTTGCACTAACTTGATCTTCATCTTATTTTACAAGAACAAATAAACTCCATTTTGTTAGTAATTATTGCAGGTGAACTTCACTGGAAATTGGTTTTTGTTTATGTACATAAAATAGGGCATTATAGATAGTTCTTCCGTCTCTCTATGGATGAAAATTTGTCGTCACTCGGTAAATGAAAATTTTCCGTCATGGGATAGATGAAAATTTTCTGTTTCGTTAGGGACGGAAAAAATAACACACACAAAAATATTTTTGTCTATAAAAATACGAAATAGAGGCCAAAATTTCAGTAATGGGGGCCAAAATTTAAAACTCAAACTAATAAATCCAACTAAACCAAATTATTTGATAATTTTGATTTGGTTTAGCTTCTTTTGTCCTCCTAAAATCCAACCAAACCACACTTTAACACTCAGAACTTTTTGTCATCCAAACATAATTTTTGAAAAAATTCTTGACATCGGCCTGATAATAAACATCCAAAATTAGACCTTTTTAAAAATAAAAAAAAGTATAGAACTTTATATCTCTTAGATGGATCATTTATCATAGAACTTACTCATTTTTAAATACTTATCCTCAATGTTAAAGGGTTAGGTTAATTTTTAAAAAAAAAAATTAAAAAAAATAAATCTTAATTGATTTGAAAATAGGGCAAATAGATAAATAGGTTGTAACCTTACTCTTTTTAAACAATAACCTCACCCTTTAATGAAATATATATACTCCTTCCGTTTTATTGAGTTTGGCCTTTTAGCCTCTTTAATTTTTCTTGTTTCACAATGTTTGGTCTTTTACATTTTCAATACACAAATATATTTATTTTTCCATTTTAACATTTCATTCAATCATTTCTCTAACTCCTCATTAATTCTACTTTTATCATCTCTCATCTCTAAACCACTATACATTAATTAATGAACAAACTTACTAATAAAAATTAAATACTATTACAATTTTCAATAAGGATTAAATATGAACATTTTGGACAAAATATACATAATACTTACAATAATCAACATTTTCTTAATCTGTGTGTCCGGACCTAAAAGGTCAAACTCAATGAAACAGAGAAAGTATTTTTTTTTGGCAAATGTTAAAAAATAGTAGGGCCAAAATAGTATTATTAAAGAAACGAAAATGCTAATAAGTGCTCTAAAGACATTGTTTAATCAAGTAAAAGAGGTGTACATGTCTGTGTTTTCATTAGTTAATTAAATTCTCTACCTTTGATATACTCCCTCCGTTTCAATTTAATCGTGACTTTAAAAATTTCACACGGATTAAGAAAGTCATTTAATACTTCAATTTTCAAGAGAATTATTAGATAACTTCACTATAATATCATCAAAATACATTAATTATCACTCATTTCACATATTTCAACACATTAAATGCAAGGTTAAAGGTGGAAAAAAAATCAATTAATACATTATTGAATTTCTAAAGCGATAAATAATTTAGAACAAGTTAAAAATGCTAAAGTGACAGATAATATGGAACAGAGGGAGTGAGTACTTAGATAATGGAGAGTTTTGATTTTTTTTATAAGTAATATTTGATTCAATTTTTAATGATATTAATTTTTTTTCTTCATAAATAAAGTTACGCAGTTACTCCACTTTTTAGGATCCCGATGATAATCATATAAATAATTTGAAAAAAGTTTATTAAATGTTATCAATTTTAATATCACTAACTATATTACTACATTAATTACTAATTTTCTTAATTCATTTGTAAATTAACTTTAAAAATTTATATTTAGGGACTAATTAATGGAGTACTCTACTTATTTGTATTTGCAATATTTATTTCGTAGTTGTTGCATGATTTTTTTGGAAATAGGTAGTTGTTGCATGATTGGTGGAATAGTCTCTACATTGATTACTAATTGACAAATAATGGACTTGAAACTCAAACATTATATGACCCACTGCCACTAGTGTGTTGCCTTGTGATGGGCACTCTTAGTCATAAGTTAAATGCTTGGAGTAGTAGTAGTATATTGTACTCCTCTGTTTCAATTTAAGTGTCTTTTTGAATTTTTGTACATAGATTAAGAAAGTGTTGAATATGATGATTATTGTAAGTTTTATGTGTATTTTGTCAAAAATACCCCTATTTAATATTTTTATTTTGTCAATGCATCCTTACTAATTACTAATATTACAAATTTCAAAACTAAAACAACATTAAATGTAAGGGTAAACAATAAAAAATAGTATTAAATGTTGCCTAGATTTGGTAGAAAGACACTTATTTTGAAACAAAATTTTGATGTTAAAAAGACACTTAAATGAAACGGAGGGATTATATAACTATATATTAGTGGGTTACGCTAACAAATGTTTAAGAGTATTGTTTAAGTATTTTAAAATATGTAAGTCAATATTAAAAACTTAAATCCAACACTTATTGATATATGGGTTTTGCTAACAAGTGCCCTTAGGGCACTTATAAGGGCACTTGTTAAGGATACCAATAGTGGAAAAAATTCAAAAGTCCAAGATATTTACTTTTTCGAGAATCCAAAAAAGTGCATTTTCCCATAATTTTTAATCATATTTAGTTACTTAACAAGTGTCCTATGGACACTCTTTAGCATTTTCCTTGATATATTAAATACGCATATTCCAAAATAAAGATACATTTTTTGCTTTTTTAAACAATGTTGCGTTTGTTAGCATTTTTCCTTTTTATATTAATTTTTTCTTATTATATTTACAGGTGAGTACTAAAATGAGTTTATTTTCTTATTTTATTATCGAACTAATACAATCAAGCCTGAAGTAGACAGCCTGGAAAGGTCGATTAACCATATATAGTCAAGACTTCAATTTGAGACGAAGAAAAAGTAGTACTCCACTCTTTTATCTAATTATTTTCGTAAAAGTTGAATTAGTAAATAATAATAAGAAATTATTTATTTAATTTATTAATTATAAATTATTATTACACAAATTTTTATATTATTATAATTAACACATATTACAATAATCTTTCATATAAATGTTTAGAGAATTGAAGATAACAATAAGTTTTTAAAAATTAATGGATCACCATTTTTTTTAATTAAATATATTTTTTTACTTACTCAATCATAAATATAATATACAATCTTTAAAAAATTATTTATTATTTTAACTTTAATTGGGGCAATAAATTTTATATTTTTTTTACCAAGATAATAGAATATAAAAAATAAAAATTAAAGTGTATATGGATATTTTAACTCATTTTAATTAATTGAAGATGTGTGCACGTTTTTTTTTCCTAATAATCCACTCTATCACTTGCCCAAACAATAATTATATGTAATTAAGGGATATCATATTATCTTCATATTTTCATAAGGGTTCTGTTTATTTGTGTGTGTGTCTATATATATATATATAAAATATTTTCATATTTTAATGCAAATGGTGATAAGTATCTTTAATTAGTATTTATTAAAGAATTTAATATATTAAAAAAATTATATATATATATATATATATATATTGAACAACAAAGAAAAATTTCATTAAATAAACAACGGGCAACCAAGCATCACAGTACGCAAAAACGACTCCACTTTTTATGAAGGGTTTGCCGTCATGCACACAATCATTTAATTTGCTCAAAGTTGCACCACACCAACCAATACATAATTCACCTTCACCTTATTGTGAAGGACATCTGGTAGTTATGAGTCATACAATATACATTCCCCTACATCAACACCTACCATACAATACAAAAACACCCACCACCAAAAAAATTACTTGATAGAGTCCCTACCTCCTTAAAAACCATGTAAGAAAAAAGCCAAAGGAAAAATCAAACATTAGAAAAAGAGCATAGAAAAACCAACAAGACCATTTACCCCAACTCTACTTTTTGGAGAAAAGCACATGATGTGCTCAACACAAAAAAGTCTTACAAATAACAAGTATAAACAATTACATCAGGGAACAAATCGGATTTAAAAGATCTTTAGTTGTTTAGTTTATGGTTGAAACATAAACATTATACATAAATTTTGTAATGGTGCATCTCTTAGAATTTTTTTAGATATGATTTCAAATTTTAAATTGTCTCGAGAGATACGTTTTCTCTAAACATGTTTTTTCAAAGACGTAAAGATCATCAAACCGACTTTTGCTTTTATTAATAAAGTTTCTTTCCTCATACACATGATAGACATCAAATCTATATCATTATACTTAAAGAAGACAATTATCTAATTTTTTTGTCTCATAGTTAGTTGGTTACTCGTTATTATTATTTTGTCTCATCATTTCCATGTTTTCTAATATCCTCTCGTTATGAATATTTAATTGGCTTTTTTTAACGTCAATTTGAAAAACTAAAGATAAGATATTAAAAGTAAAGAGAAATGATTGATCAACCTACAAATAGGTTTACACTACAAAGAAAAGTGACATGTGTGTCACTTGCTTATTATTAATTGGTTAACAAGTGACATATGTCACTTTTATATGGTGTATGCTTATTTGTAGGTTGATTTTGTAGATTGATTTATTATGACTCTTAAAAAGATGCTTTTGTATGGACAAATTAAATATTTAATACTTTTCTTTAAAACTAAATATTTAATACACTTTAAACGACAGTAAACTTAATTTTCTTAAATTTTTTATTATATTTTTACTTCTTGTTAAACAAATCATATCCAATTTATACTTGTACTAGTATATTTTTAACGTTTAATACCATCACATGAATCATCAAATATAGTTAAACGAGGACCTGAATTCAAATTTTTTTTAGATTAAAATATTGTTGGGAGAGTTAGTTCTATATATCATGATATGGATATGGATGTTCCTGTCTTCTGACAAAAAAGTCCTTTCTCCTAGAGAATACTCAGGATAGGGAAAACATATGCGTTCATCATCATAAATTCTCGGTGAATGATAAATTCAAAGGTATATCAAAGTAGTGCACAAAAGAGATGATAACTTTTTTGCAAGGCATATCTATTGAAGGATTATTACATGAGAAAATAGATAGGTGCAAATATTTTTTTAAATCATCAATATATCATCCATTATTTATTTGTTGATGGTTGTTGACATGATACAAATGAAAGGTGGATAATAAATTACTGATGGTATAAAAAAAATTTCAACGTCAATGCATACTCATTAATCTCTTATCATATATTTTTTTATTTTTTACACTACTGTTATTTATACTTCATGATTTTTTTTTTTGCTATTCATTGCTTTTAGAATAATGTATAGATTTTGAATATCTAAATGGTTCTTATAAATGTTGATCTCTTTGGAATTAGTCTCTACGAGAAAAAAATTTGGGTTTTGGTCTTTCCTTTTATATTTAATTTTGGTTTTGGTCCTTGGTATCAAATATGGATGAAAAACGGTGGCATAAACTAATAAAGAAGACTAAAGTAGAGATCAAAACCAAAATGGAACGTAAAAATAGGAACCAAAACTAAAACTAAATGTAAAAGTTATATATGGTTGTCAAATTCGAGAGTCTACGTAAACTCGTTTTGCTTAGGTAAACTCGAGTCGTAAACTCGTTTCGCAAACTCGTACGAGTTTACCTAAAAAAAATTACATCTATATTGTAATGACCTGTGACCTATTAATAATCAATATTCATAATTTCAAACTTTACGTAATAACAAAATATGGTAAGATATTATTTGTTGATACTAATAAGTAATATAAGTTAATTTATCCATCAATATTAAAAATTCAAATTCAAAACATAATAACATAACATATCCGGTGTAATTTTAATTTCAAACTAACATAATGCTTCGCAAAAAAATAATGAAAATTAATTATCAATTTCTAAGCAAGTTCTCTTTAGTCAAAGTAGCACTTAAAAACACTGACAAAGTGGATGAGTTCTGATTTAAGAACAACACTAAAAAAGCAACACTGAAAATTGAAAAACGTAGAATGCATTTTTTCTTAAAAGTTAAAACTTAAAATGATTTATATAAAGCTACTCATCTTTTCATAAATGTCATAGCTCATAATCAAGCATTCATCATATTATGATACCAACTTAACGAAGAAGAAAACAAGAAAAACGAAAATAAAGGAATAAAGGGAGAAAGTCAGTAAACAATTACTAAATAAAGGGAGAAAGTTAGAAAGGCATGGAGCGTGGGGTGTGAGTTGCGCGGGCGTGCGTGCGTGCGGCAGAAGGAGAAGAATTGAATATTGAAGAAGTTTTTGAATGAGAAAGAGAATATAAAACTAATTCAAAGGTTCTTTTACCCCAAAAGCGTAACAAATATGATAAAAATGACTTAGAAGATTTTTATTTGAAAAAAAAATTGAAAAACAATGTCGGATTGGACGTTTAGGGCTCAAGAATACTAACTCGCTAACTCGGCCATAAACTCGCGAGTTTACAAGAGTCTACCAATATCCACCCGAGTCTACCCGAGTCACTTCACTCTGAGTTTCCATTAGTTTTAACTCGTTTTCCATATGTAGATTCGTAAGTTTCTAAGTATTAACACTAGTTTTTGACAACCCGTCACCATAACTAATTGCGAAAATAGCGTTTTCCGTTCATATTTGTCATTGGGACCAAAATCAAAAAATATAAATGTAGGGATCAAAATCAAATTTTTTTAAGGACTAATTTAATTTTAAAATTGTCAACATTTATAAAGACCATTTTGATGTTAAAGCCAAACGTATAAACAACTTAAAAAGTAAAAAGTCAATTTACAAAATGATTTTTTAATATTTAAGAATTAATATGTTTATTTTTTTAATATTAACTTTATATTTTTGAGTTTTTTATACATCACTTTTAGCAAAATGAATGAAAAAAACCCTTTTATTATTCCTTTATTTTTTTCATTGATCATTCATTTTTCTTTTGTTATCTCTCTCTTAACTGCACATTTTACATCACAAAATGAGGTGCGGGAAAGCGTGGGTGCATGACTAGGGGTGAGCATGAGACGGGTTGGGACGGGTTGGATTTGGCTCGTACCCGGCTCGAAATGTTGCTCGGGTCAAATTTTCAACCCGAACTCGTCCCTAATTATAGAGGGACAAGGTAAGGACGGGTCCAAATAGGGACGGGTCCGGGTTCACCCGGGACGGATGAATAACATTAAAAAAAAAGTTGGGTTTACCATATAAAAAAGTAAGGTATTCATTAAAATACAGAAGTGTAAAAAGTCATTGCAAATGTTGTTGTATTTCTAACCTCCATTTTTTTGGTATTTGTTATTACACACTAAAGAGTCTCGGAGTCTCACACTCTCAATTATCACACACATTCTCAGTTATCTTTGTTTAATTTTTTTTTATTTACGGGTTTTGTTTTCACTATTTTAGTTTTTAGAAGTTAGTATAATAATAATAATAATTATTATAAATTTATAATTAATTTTGTAAATATACATATATATATATATATATAAATTAATATGTTCGGACCGGGTCTGGGTGATCCGTGCATGAACCCGAACCCGTCCTTAATAGAATCGGGTCTGGCCTCTTCAGGGACGGGTTTGTCCATTCATTTGTTCAAGGACGGGTTCAATCTGACCCAAACCCGTCAGGTTGGGCTGGGTTTTCGGATAGGGCCGGGTCATGCTCGATCCTAGGTGCATCATTTTTCTATATCCGTATTCGAAAGTTACCGACTTTATGTACGTAGTAGAGTACATCGTTTAGAAATTTGAACAGCGGCCGGCCTGCAAGTCTGCAACGTCCCGGCAGGTATCAACTGTCTGTAACAGTTAGTTAGTTCTAAACTTTTATTTTATTGAAAATATAATAACAAGGATAAAGCTAAATACTGTATTATTTTTTTTAAAGGAAGTACTGTTTTTATCGTGGATCGGTTTTTGTGTTTCGGTTTTTTTTTTATTTTTTATTTTAATAAATTTAATATATTAAAAAAATATGCTTTATGTTTTCTGTATTATTTTTATGTACACGTTTTTGTTATTTGGATTTGAATTTTTTTTATTATATGCTTCCTGACACAGGTCGTGGTCCAAACAAGTAAAATATACTCCAATTTTTTGTGCTTAAAAAAAATATGCTTTGAGTTTTCTGTGTTCTTTTTATGTACATCTTTTTGTTATTTGAATTTGAATTTTTTTATTATATGCTTTCTGACACAAGTATTGGTCCAAACAAGTAAAATATAAAACAAGGGTGCTTCTACCATGCACCAGTAATTACTAGCCAGAATTTTTGCAATAATTACTAAAAATCAATTTTTTTTTTGTCTTTCATATAAATTTTATTTTTAATTTATAATGTCATTAATTACTTTTTTTTTTCAAAAACATTTTTATTCACTTTTTTTAAAGCGAATTTTTTAGTTTAAAAATATTACATACAAGAATGTTAATCAACTCCAGTTTATCAACTCTTTTGTAAATAATAATATTAATCGACTCTTTTCTAAACAATTTTTTAACAAAAATGTTTACATTATTATACTTTATTTACACTTAAACATTATTCATATTAAAATTTCTCATAACTATTTAATAATAGATTAAAACTAATATTAATTGTAACTTTGTGAAATATTTTATCGATACATTAAATTAATATTAATTGCAACTTTATGAAATGCTTATCAATTTCGTATTTCTCTCGTGGGTTGGGGGTCTAGTGAATGTAACAACAATTCGTGAAGGGTGGTGGCATGGTAGCTAGCAGATACGCACTACAATCTTATACTCCCTCCGGTCCTATATATAGGACATATTCTAGAAGCAATCTTTGGTCCTATATATAAGACATTTTGTATTTTCTATGCATCATTTATTGTTTTTTCTCTTTTTTGCCCTTATTAAATGCATGTGTTTTTTGTTGTTCATTAATGAGTGTGAATTTTTCAAGAAAAGTTGAGAGGGTAAAATTGTAATGTTACAATATATTATCATAGAATTCATAAAACTAACTACTTTTCTTGATCCTAGGAATATGGTTAAGTATGTCCTATATATAGGACCAGAGGGAGTATATGAGAGGCAGAGAGGGTCTCATGAGAGAAGAATATCTATGGAGATGATAATTTTTGCTTTCGCCTAAAAATTTAGTTTTTGGTATTTAAGACAAATGTTAACAAGTATTTTTGATGTACTTGTTAAGAAGTCAAACATAATAATAATTTTTGTAAAATTGTAATTTTTTATATTCCCAAAACATAAAAAAAATAAAGACTTAAAAATATTTTTCCATTACTACTCCCTTCGTTTAATATGTAATGTTGTTTTAACATTTATACTATGTTTCATAAATCTTGTTGTTTTATAAACCCAATACATAACTAATTGTAAGATCCATGAAGAATGTTTTGATAAATGCCAAAAGGTTTTGAACAAGCTACAAATGTGTTGATCAAGTTCAAGCTCAACAAGCAACAACAAACATCAAGTGATGAAGAGAGAACCAACTCATGAAGACTTAGTTTGGTAGTTTATGTTTTATTGTTTTATCTTTTGCCTCACAAGTCTTTTAGTTTATGAGTTTGGGTAGAATTTATTAGAGGATAGTGAATCTCTTTTGATTGCATGATTATATCATATTTTGAGTATTCACTTTGCCTAAAATCAATAGGTGGCTTAAAGGTTTGAAAAAAAAGGTTTAGTTTTTGAGAAAACAAGTTTTAAGTGATTTTTAATGTTAATAATCCATTAACAGATTTTGATAATTGATTAACAGTGTATTTTGAACTGATAATCGATTAACAAACTTTTGATAATCGATTATCTGCACCTTTACTCGAGTATTTTTGGTCTCACTCGAGTGAAAATTATCTTGCTTTCGGTTTACTCGAGTAACACTCATTTCACTCGAGTAACTTGATCAGATATGGTTTTTTAAATACGTTTTTCACTTCTCAAAAGCCATTCTTAGTGCTCCAACTTTTGGGTATTCTATATAAACCTTTTCCTAATCATTTCTATCAATGAGAATCAACTAGAATCATTTTGATACACAATTTTACAAAGAATCAAAGCCACACTATTCTCTCTCACTCTCTCAAGATCAAAGCTCTCATTTTCATATTCTTTGATCAAGAACCTTGAATCTCTCATGTTGATATTTCATAGCTTTTGAAAGAGATTCATAGGATTGTTATTGTTTTTCATTTGAGTTGTAATCTTTGCAAAAGGCAAGCTATCTACAACAAAGGAAGACTTGATTTTGTGAATCAAGCAAGTTTCATTGGAAGCCTTGGTGAGGCATTTCATCAAGCACTTGGAAGCCTTGTTGAAGAACAAGCATTTGGAAGTCTTGTGAGTGAAGCAAGCAATTGGAAGTCTTGTTGTGGGATATCGGCAAGCAAGAGAAGAGGTTAGATTAGATATCAATATGGGTACAAGGCAAGGGTGTGGTATCTCTTGTAGGCTAGCAAGAAGGAAGTCTTGTGAGGCATTTACTTGTAATTTGAGAAACTCTAATTCCTCATAGTGAAGAATCTCTCTTGGTTGAAGAGGGGACTGGAGTAGCTTTCAAGTGGATGAAAGTGAACCAGGATAAATCACTGTGTCGTATCTCTAAACTCTTACTCTTTACAATTCAAGTCTTTAATTGTGTTCTTGATTGAAAACCTAGAAAAAGTGATTTTTGTATATTTGATTGAATTGAATCTTTATTGTTCAAATTAATTTGAGGAAAATCATTTTCATAACTAGGTGAATCAATAAGAATATTGGTGTTAATCATTTCCGCTTAATCTCTGATCTTGTATGTGAATTGATTGATATTTGTATTTGATTTTTACCCAGATTACTCGAGTGAAGTTTGAGTTACTCGATTAATCTGAAATTAGTTTTTCTACTCTACTCGAGTGATATTTCTAATACTCGAGTGAAATAAAAGTTGCTTTCGTAATACTCGATTAACAAGTATTTTACTCGAGTAATCCTGAAAGTTTTTGTGAAAATTATTTGTTTTAATCGTTTAGATTTATTTCTTGCGAAAATCTTTCAAAGTTTCTATAACACCTATTCAACCCCCCCTTCTAGGTGTTCTCCTAGTGTTCCTATTTGTTTCAACCACCGAGTGTAGTTTTCCAACACTAATGCTATTTTTTCAAACACACACCCTTATTCATTACATTCTTTTTTTCACTTTCAATACATTTCTCTCTTTGATAATGATTATATAGGGATATTATAGTCAAAAAACAATAAATCCTTACATCATTTAACAATTTCTTAAAACTCGTGCATAACCTTAAAACATACTCCATCCGGCTCAAATTATAAGCAAATACAACCACTTTTACGCTTATTAAGGAGGTTAGTTGATTGTATTTAATTTTCTCAAAATTATAAAAAATAGAGGTATTTTAGGAAAGTAGTATTGGGAATGAAACAAAAATTAATTAAGATTACAATTTTCTAGAGATGTTTTAAGAAAGTGGCATTGGGAATGAAACAAAATTTAATAAAGTTAGTTAATTTTGCTTATATTTTAAACCAAGAGGAGTATGTTTTTTGTTGCTTATAATTCGAGCCGGAGGGAATACTACATATAAAACAGAGGGAATAATATTTTTAACAAGTGTCCTTAATGAAATCCTTTTTTTTTTGTTTACATGGGAGGTCTGGGACTAGAACCCATGACCTGGGGATGAGGAAATCCTGAGTGTCCCTGCAGCCACCAACTGGGCTGTCTTACGCGGACAAATCATTTAATTTATTTAAAAACCAAAATATTCTTTTAATGTGACCCAACAATAATATTGCAAATAACATGGAATGGGTAAGTTCTAATGAATACACTATATACTAGGTGAACAACTATTCCCCGAAATCATTGGCTTCGTGATGAAGAACAATGGTGAAATTTATTTTGCCAACAAAAAGTTCACATGTCTCTTCATAAAAATCAACCGTTGAAAGCAATTAATCCTTTCTTGTGCAATAAATGTGATACATTATATATACATACACGCATAAGCTCCCTTAAGGACTGCATTAGATTATTTCATTATTTCATTTTTTGTCTTTCCCTACCTTGATTCACCGGAAATAAAGAAAGTCACTATGGCTTTGTTTAAGAAGCTCTTTAGTTCTTCTTCTTTTTCTTCTTCTCCGATTATCTTCATGCTACATTTGATATTACTATTTACTCTTTGCTACAAAACAAAGGCTTTGAAGCTTCCACCAAATGTTACATATCCGGCAGTCATAGCTTTTGGAGATTCCATTGTTGACACTGGCAACAACAACAACATTAAAACACTAGTCAAGAGCAACTTCCCTCCTTATGGAAAAAATTTCCAAGGAGGCCCAACCGGTCGATTTTGCGATGGAAAAATTCCCTCAGACTTTCTAGGTACTCTCTCTTCTCTTTGCATTCACGGTTGCAACATGGAAATGACTTTTTAATTTTTAATCTTCGAGGAGATATATAATTATATATAAAAAAAAGAGATATTGGAACCATAATTCAAATTTTGATGATAATGTTAAATATTTATCTATAGAAAAAAAAATTAACCATTGTGTCGCTCTGCCGCAAATAAATTCTTAATTGAGAAAAAAATGTGCAAATAGCAAATAGAGAATGTGAGGCACTAATTCTGGAATTTATATGGTTATTTTTGACATTGACATAAAATTCACTGGTTTAAAAGTAGTTATTTAAGCAGCAAATGAGACCAAATAGTCAGAAGGTGCTATTCCTGTTCCTGTCTCTTTTGTAAACCCATTATTTCCATTATTTTCAAACCCTTTTTAATTTCTCACATAGTCATATCCTCAAGTTGAAAGCAACATATCCATCTATATATATCCAAATTTAACCAAGATGTTTGGAAACTTCTTTTTCCAATCATTATATATAAGGCCTAAATCTGTGTTGTGTTTCTTTTCTCTTCTATCATGTATTGGGTGGGGTGAGACAGTTGGAGAAATTTTTTGATTTGGGACAGTATATAGGGAGAAAATAATTAAAGTACTGTGTTCATGAGAGACTGACATAGCTATATTAAGCATACAATAAATTAGCATAAACATCTGTGGATGCAAGAACCACCCATTGTTGGTCTCAAATCCCCAATCCTATGACCCAGGTAGTTATTAAGTTGCACGTTTTCCTTCTTTTAAATTAAAGAAAACAAGAAAAGTTTCTGCAATCAAGGATGGAAAGGTTGGGTACAATCAAATTACAATATACTCCCTCGGTCCTTAATATAATCATATTTTAGAGAAATTCACGGGAATTAATTAAAGAATATATATTAGCATCATTAAAATTGATAAATTTGTTACATTTTTTTTAAAAAGCATTCCTATTTTTATTATTGAAATTTTAAAAAATGTTGAATAAATATGAATTTTTTGAAAAAAAAAAAGTAATTAACATTATTAAAAATTGAAAAATGATTTTTTCATCAAGATCCAAAAAGTTTCAAAAAGACTTACATTAATAAATACTCTCTAGGTTCTTATTTGTAAGTCACGTTTAATGAAAACACACAAAATAAGGTAGGTAGGAAATTTCATATTTTTAACAAAAAAAAGTCTATAAATTTGGCCCTTTTACCCATTTTATTTGCATTGCTTCTTTTAAGAGAAATTAAACTTAATTAATTAGAACACTAATTTAATAATAATAGTTCAATAACAAAAATTAAATACTTCCTTAAAAAATATTAAATAATTTACATATGGGAATAAACAATTCTTCTTTAGAACAGAAGAAGTACATATTGTATGCAAAGAAAAGTAAAGTAAATTTAATAGGGGTTAATCATTTTGTAAGACAAAAATTTAGCAAAATACTAATAGTAAATGAATTTAATTGTCCCGCAGAGTCAACTGACTTACTTAAATTGTGAAACATAGTGCGAGTGTCCAAATTCAAATCCCGCGAAGTTTATTATTGTTGGGATTTTGATAAGTATATCAAATCATACAAGTAATATAATGATAAATAGAGTATCGTTTTCACGAGGATTAAAATTGACATACTAAGTGAAATTTGAATTGAGATTTAATTGATTTGAGAATTGTTGAATTAAACTAATTTAAAGACAAAATTGAGAATAAATAAGGTTTGGTCAAGAATGGGAAAGTTTGGGAACTTGGTTTCATTATAGGTTCTAAGAGTAATTGCTAACAAATCAACAAATTTCCTAAGTTTCGAACCAATTTTGCAAAGGTAAAGACAACCTAATTCCTTAAGTCAACTTTGTTTCTTAGTGATCTAATCTCTCTCAATTCTTTGAGCAAAGCCTTAAATCCTAATCTTACCAATTAATGTTCAATCAAAATTATTAAATGGTTATCCAATTCATAGAAATATTCCTATCCCTATGCAATCGAATTGTTTGATTAAAAGTCTAAATCCTAATTCAATATTCCTATTCAATTAGAATTACCAAATCATAAACGGTACCAAATTCATGATAAACAATAAAAACTTGATCAAACACGAAACTTAATGGAAAAACATTAATTCATTAAACAATAACTATGATGGTTCTATACAAATCCACCATGTTCCCAAAACGGAGTTTAGTTACACATGTTCAAAGGAGAAGATTAAAGGAGAAATAGAGAATACACAATTGAAACCATGAATAATACCTCTAATCTCCACACAATGAAGGATCTTCAAAAGCACAATAATTTTTTTCCTATTCTCTGGTAACTTCCAAAACCTAATTCAATCCTATTTTAAAAAAGAGTTCAAAACTAATTCCAAAACAAATCCTATCTAAAATTCCTAAAAGATATAATTTTAGCTGTTGATTTCTGCGACACTTGCCTGGGCGAGAATAGGGCTCGCCTGAGCGAGTTTTAGACTGTGAAGACCCCAAGGTTTTTAAGCTGCTGACCCCACTCGCCTGAGCGATAATTAGGCTCGCCTGGGCGAGTCTGTGCAAATTTCACTGCTCAGCACTGCTTTGCTCCAAATTCCTGATTCCAAGGCTTGCTTTTTCCCTTCCTTTCCATAAATCATCAAATTAAGCCTCCAAACCCTGAAATTCAAAACAAATTGATACAAAATCTTCAAGGATCTCGTTCCTCATCGTTAGCAACTAAAAACTCAGTTTTTTTCCTTAAATACTTGAGAAACAAACCAAAATCACTACGAAAGAGGGTTAAATATCATCCAAAAACATGATATATTGAGCTCAAATCAATTATCTCTTCTTTTCCCTTAGAAAACAAAAATAAAATTTATTCAAAAAATTTTAATTATGGATTATATGCACATTCAATGCTTAAATAATATCAGTAACTCATAAAAAATGGATATTTATTTTAACATATAAGTTAATTTTTTTGGCTGAGATTTTGTCTTAAGAAATTGAAGAGGGTATATGGACTCTGCAACTACACATATTTGCTACTTTAACTCAATTAAGAAAGAGTTTAATTGATTATGTATAAAAAAAAAGAGTTTCATTATTTGAAGAAGAAAACTTATTATTATTATTTTTTTTTATCATTACAAGTTTTTTCGTCACTTAAGTGACAATATAATTGGCGACATGTTATGTCATTTTCGCCATGTTAATAAATAACGTGTCACGTGATATCACATGTTTTTTTAAATAAAAAATTGAAATTTATTGAAAAATAGTTAAAAATCACATTTTTTTAAAAATTGAATTTTTTAATCATTTTTAAAAGAGTTGATTTTTTTTAATAAAAAAACCATTATTTGATGTCACGTGATACCATATAACACGTCACCGGTCGTTGTTACGAAAATTACGTGACATGTGGTCAATCATAACATTACTTAAGTGACGAAAAGATCATTTCCAAATGTTTAACCAAAGTTTAGGGACCCAAATTAAAACTTTAAAATAAAAGTTCAATAATCAATTCCAAATTAAAACAACACTTTCGTTCAAGCACCTTAAAGTTTTTAATCTCGACTGAACTTATATGTGTTATTTTGGAATTGGTCATTCAACATTTTTTTTTATCTTTTAAATTTGGGAACTTTGTTCAAACATTTGAAAATGGTCATTTCGTCTCTTAAACGATCATATTGTCGACGACATGCCACATAACCTTCACAATAACCTATGAAGCATGGGTACTCCTATCTAGCTGTCGTATACGTATTGGGTATACACGTACTGGGTACACACGTACTGGGTACATACCCGTACCCGGTACGCGTTGGGTACTCGTGGGTACGTACCGGGTGCGAACCCAAAAAAAAAAATGGATACTTTAATGGGTAATACGTACCCACCATGTGGTAAACTGAACTTAATTTTTTTCCAAACGATGTGTTTTGTTCCCGAAGATAAGGAAAAACCATCTTTATTCAATATTTTTCAATTATCTTCTCACAATCTTTCATTTTAACCCGAAAAAATACTCTCAAGTCTCAAATTTTTTTCTCCTCTTGCTGACTTGATCCCCTCTGTCCCCACTATGCTTGACCCCGCCACCGTTCGTTGTGTTTGACCCCCTACTCCTCTCGCAATACCACTCATTATGCTTCCCTCCATCATTAGTTTGGTGTCTCCCTCTAAACTACTGTCTCCCCTGTCTCTGTTTCCCCTTTCTCTATTTTGTTCGCTTACTAACTAGTACTTCTGTTTTTCATATTCTATAAATATTTCTCTGTTTTCTTTTTCTTTGTTGTGATGGAATAATGAACACTATCTTGATTTAAAACAACAATGAAAAATGGTTTGATGCACAAAATTTGTTTTGATTTTTTTTCACACCAAGTGTTTATAAACCAGTTTAAGAATTTAACCATTCTTTTTTTTTCCTATTATGCACTTTTTTTCCTATTGTGTGCTATTTTTTATGCTTTTTGATTTTTTTATTAATTTTTACATAGTGCAAACATTATAAGTTGTATGGTAAGAAATTATTAATTCTTATGAATTTCAATTTGTTGAATGTATTTTTACTTTTGCAATTTTTTTAAAAATTTATATATAATTATATTTATATATTAAATATACGTAAGAACGTACCCGTATCCTAATTTTTTTAAAAATGCAATACCCGTACTCATTCAACAAAGATCATAAGTAATGTGCAAAGTGATGCCACATGGATTTTTTAAATTAAAAAACTGAAATTCATTAAAAATAATTAAAAATCACAATTTTTTAAGAAAATAGGACCTATTAATTACTCCTTCCAATCCTATATATAAGTCACATTTGAAGATTTTTTTTTCCTTTGATATAAGCCCCATTTTAATTTTTCAAAGACATTAATTACATATTTTCCACAAACACTGTTATTTACTCAACACTCTTTAAAATCTTGATAATAATTATAGGGGTACTTTAGAAAAAACATACCAAATATTTACATTTTTCATACGACGAACAATATTAACTAATTTTCTTAAAATGTGTGAAATTAGTCAAAGAAGCTTGTAATAAGAACTAGAAGGTGTATTTTTTTTTAAGTTTTCAACAAAATAAAGTATGCCATGTCATGTGACGCCACATAGTATATTAATTTTAGATGTTATGACTATGACATATAATATCGACCATATCATCATATAAGAGACAAAATGACTATTTTTAAATATTTAAACAATGTTTAAGAACCTAAAATATCGATAAAAATTTCAAAGAAAAATTTAAAAAACGCCGGATTTGAAATTTTAAACAAGCTAAACTTAAAGCTATGTGGAAATTAGATGCACTTATTATAGTCTTTCATCTACCCTCTGCACTTCCGTATATTACACGGCTAAAATTTCAATATTCATAGCAAAAACTGTAGGTGTCCCTTTTACTGTGCGTAGTAACATTCATTTCCCAAAGGAAGAAACCAATCTTTTAATAGTTCAATTATTTGTCAACAACTTCTAAAAAATGAAATCATCTTTATTTCTTATTTATATTTTACTACTTTTTATACGTATATGTATCTCAACATACAAAACATTAAAAATATCAAGAGACAAACAAAAAAGTTGTTCAATAATTTTTTTCTTCGTAAAACACAATTAAACCCGTGTACCTTCTCTTTAAAGGCTTCTTATCCTATGTAACACCCCCCCAAAATAAAACATAATTTATATGAAAAAATAAGATGTGCATTATATTGATGGCGTAAAAGCTATTTATATTGTTGACACATTTTTTATTATTTATGAATTTATGGTTATTAACTTTTAAATAAAAGTAATATAAATTAACGATAATAATGTAATGTAAATATCTTTGCACTGTTACTAAATACCAATTAAACTTAATTTATATTTTAAGTTTTTGAAAGAGGGAAGAAAGGAGAGAAATGCTCTCAAAATTGTAGAAGTTCTATGTAATAATCTTGGTATTGTAAATCAGATAGTAAGGGATTTGTTGCTACTTAAGCAAGTGGTAAGAGGTTCGATCTCCGACTCTTGCGAATGTAAGAGGTTTTGCTGGGAGACTAGCTCATTTATCGAAAGGATTAGTCAGCTAGTTACGCGGGTGAGATATGTTGTGAAACAAAAAAAAAATCTTGATTTTGTAATTATTGTTTTGCCAAAATTAATTTTTCTTAAGTAATTGTTATTCTATAAAATTTAGGAAAAAATATTAATTATTATTTTTACTGTTCGACCTCATTTAATTAATAAAAAGATATCATAAATAAAAAATATTAATCAATATAAGCAACAAAAATAATAAAACAATAATTAATTTATTAAAAAATACATTAAATATATTTTTTAACTAACGTACTCCATTAAACCACAATTATAATGAAAGATGCAAAACTTTGCGTCTGTCGGTGTGTCAGTGTATGCAAGTAATACAGCTGCGCTGTTTATGCAGATTGCAGAGTACTACATCGTACGAGTATTTATGCAAAGTATAATATATTTTCTAAAATTACCAAGATATGAATTACTACTACTGTAACTGTAGATGAATGTGCGCCTTATTTTTGCAGCGTAGTTCCACTGCGTCCATCGAGAAGGATGGTTAAAAAATTCAAAAATAAAAAAAATTAAGAAAACATATATTTAATGGTTTGTCTAATATATCAATCAATTATTAAACAACTAATTTAATGCATTTTGAAAGAATTAACCAATTACAATTCAAAGTTTACAATTTCTGAACTGCCACTTTAGTTCATCGCTTTGTAAGAAACTTTCATTTTATTCCCTGATTTTTCAATAACTCATTTTTAGTCCTTACCTTGAAAAAAGTTACTCACGTTAGTCTTTGACAACGTTTTCCATTTATAGACCTGACCGTTAATTTATAATATCGTATTTCATTTTAGTGTATAACTTAAAATTTTTAATTCAGTTTAGTCCCTCACTATATCATGTTTCATTTTAGTTCCTAACTTAAAAATTTTAATACACTTTAGTCCTTCACTACTATAATAACAATGATGTTTCTTTTGCTTTTCTTTTGTAGTGTAACTACTATAAAAATATTGACTGTTCTTTTTTCATTAATAAAGTATAAAGTTAGTTTACATAATAGAAAAATGTTACAAGTATAAAGTTAGTTTACATAATATTGACCGTTCTTCTTTATCAAATCATCTTAGAATATTATCAAAATGAATATAAAACTTGCTTGTCTTCTTTTTTTTTTTTTTTTTTAAAGAATAATGCAACTTGCTTGTCCAGTACAGTAATACACTATTAAAGATTTTCGATTATTTAATGAATATAATATCCTTCGAAGACTTAATTGGAGTAACACCCATTCTCAAAGAATATTATTTTGAAATCAAATTACAAAAAATATTAGAAGAAACAAAATCTACGTACGGGTTGTGAAATAACTTTTCCTTGGTACAAAAACGTTAAGATTGATTTTTTTTTAAAAAAAAGAAAGGAAAATGTTAGAAAAACATCTGTATTTGACACTACTATGTGACATCTGCCTTTTTAGGTAAAAAGTGGTGGGTTCTGTAAAAAAGAGAAACTGCAAGACCCATTAGTTTTTATCAAAAAAGGCAGGTGTCTCATACAGATATCAAATACAGATGTTTGTGTAACACAGTTGAAAAAAAAGTTAAGATAGATCATCATCATCAGTTGAGTTCATCACCAAGGCACAAGTTGTAAAATATTACTACTCGTAAAGTAATCGGCAAATGGAATGAGTTCTGAGAGTAATATTAATCTAACCAAGTTTAAATGAATTTTTTTTAATGTAAAGTATAAATGAAAATGAATTCTAAGAGAATTTATTTTTATTTTTTTACCCACGGAAGTTGGTTTAGGTGGCGTTGTGAAACTAACTAAGATCCAGGAATGAGATTAGACGGCGGCTAGTAGCTTCGAGTTCAATTTTTAGAAAAAAAAAACATCCCACTGGAAGACCCTCATAACCTTGAAGTGGATTAATTTCAGAAACTCCATTAATAATGGTGGAATGCCCGGTCCTTACATGTTATAGGTCCAGGACGAAAAAAAATTTTTAGGCCCCTTACACTATAAAAAATTTGTAAATAAATAAATTTTAATAATAAAGTTGGAATAAAATTTCTTCTAAGGACTTTTTCAAAATGTTATTAATGCCTGTACATTTCTCTTAAAATAAGGACTTTTTCAAAGTGGTATTAAATTTCTCAATTCATCCCAGTTGAGAGGATCCTTATTCCATATATTGTTCAAGACAAGTAGGACTTTTTCTATTTATAAGTCATTTTATATTTTTTATGAGACATTTATTGTTTTTTTTTATCATATTTGTTTTGTATTCATTAATGTGAAATAATATATTTGTGAAATTTTTAATATAAGTTAAAAGATAAAATTGTATGATACATTTATTGTTTTTTTATCATATTTGTTTTTAATTCATTAGTATGAAAAAATATATTTGTAAAAATTTTAATATAAGTTAAAAGATAAAATTGTAATGTTAAAGTATTTTTTTAAAATTTTAAGAAATATAATTATTTTCAATGATCTTTATAATATAGTTAAGTATAACTTATAATTAAAATAAAAAAAATTAAAAATTGCACTGTAACAAACGTTTCCGTGTTATAAAGGATAATAACATATATAATTAGAAAAAGGAAATTTCTAACATGCAACCTAAAATTGGATGGTTGCTATGCAACCTTTTAGTAAACTAATAAGAAGTTGACACCTAAGATATGTGTGTCATGTCATTCCTTGAAGTAGTGATTTATAATTTTTACAATTTAGTCCAACATAAAAAGAAAATTAATTTAATTTAGTCTTTTGTACCTATTAGCAAATTAATTTAACACATGTTGTTATAATCACCTGTTGTTTTAATCTATGTTATAATTTGCTAATAGGTACAAATGATTAAATTAAATTAATTTACTTTTTATGTTGGACTAAATTGTAAAAATTATAAATTACTACTTCAAAGAATGAAATGACACACATGTCTTAGGTGTCAATTTTTTATTAGTTTACTAAAAAATTGCATAGCAACTATCCAATTTTAGGTTTCATGTTAGTAACTCTAAAAAAGTGCCATTAATGGAATTCGAGCCAAACCCGTGGAGCAGGGAAGTTATTACTTGTAAGTCTCGCAAACCATCTGTGCCAAATGATATGTATGTAATTGTATTTAACTTTTTTTTTTTTTTTTTACATAGGAGGTCTGAGACTAGAACCCATGACCTAAGAGAGAAGGAAATTCTAAGTATCCCTGCAGCCACCAACTAGGCTCTCTTACCGGCGGACTGTATTTAACTTTTTATATATGTACATATATATATATATATATATATAAAAATTGGACCGAGATCGGCCACCCTTATTGGGGCAGGGCCTATGGTGGATCTTGGGTTTGCAAAAAACATAAAAAAAAAAAACATTTTTTTGAGTTTTAGTTTACAAATACCACACTTTAGAACCATTATTAATCCTCAAACCCCGTTTTTTTCGATGGAGTTCTATCGGAATATTTTCCGATACACCTGATCGGAATACATTTTCCGACTTTAAAACCTCGTTTTTAATAAACGAACATTCGTCCGACTTGCAGTATCAGAAAATATTCCGATAGAAATCCATCGGAAAAAAACGGGGTTGGAGCCTAAAAAATGGGGTTTGTAGATTACTATTTTTTTTATCCTTCAAAGGTTCTAAATATATTTACTGGGCCGTCAACTATTTGTAAAATAGTTATATCTCGTTTCAGTCGAAGAATTGGGCATTAAGGAACTTTTGCCTGCATATTTGGATCCAAACCTCAAACCCAGCGATCTTGTAACCGGTGTCTGCTTTGCCTCAGCTGCTTCAGGATATGATCCTTTGACACCACAAATAGCGGTATATATAAACTTTTTTCCTCTTGTAGAAAAGAGTAGAGTTATTTTTCTCAACTAAAGTCTGACAAGCTTTTCCTGTTTTTTTTTTTAACTGAAGTTAATCAATAATATTATTTGTATATTTATAATTTTTCAATTTTTTTTTATAACAAATCGAACTGTTTTTATCTATTGCTTACTTTTCATTTTTAATCTTTGCATGCATATAAAAAACTCATAAAAAAAGGAAAAATAACTCAAAGTTGTGACAATATAATTGTAAAAATAACATTTTTGGAAGTTATTTTTATCCTCACATAATTTTTTATTTCATTTTGTTTATCTATTACTGCAATTCAAAAAACCAACACTAAAAACTAAAAGGATAACGGGAAAGGGTGTTCATGTTGGTTTAGAGATACACACTATGATCTTAGGAGAGAACTAATGTTTGATTTTCACTAATCGTAAAGATAAGTCTAACTAAACTGATTGGATTAGTCTTCTGTCCTATTTTGGGGAGGAAAAATACAAAATACAGTAAAACTTAAAAACCAAAAAAATAATACTTCCTCCGGTCCATATTATAAGCACCCTTTTTGTGAGAGAGAAATGGTGCTTATAATATGGACCAGAAGAAGTAAAAGTTGTCTCAAATCAGTTGTACATTAAATATTACCCACCGGTCCATGGTAAAATATGAACATAATTTTAATGTCTACAACTATTCAGTGGCCTCTTGATTTACGTAACTAAAAGAAAAAATCAATCCGTACCATAGAGTCAAAGACTAACTCAATTCCAAGGGGTTGAGATGAATTAGTTGGGCCACAAAAAGTGAAGCCCAGACACCACCTGCGAAAAAAAAATCAATAATCACAAAAAAAAAACATACTCTATATTAAAAAATAATTTAATTTATTGTAAACCAACAAAATATTTTTGTTATTAAAATACATTTTATTGTTATTGACATATAAATATTAGGGTTGTTAACAAGTGTTTTAAGGACATTTGTTAAATTTAAAAGAAAAATTATAAATTATTATTTATTTTTCTCTCAAAAATTTTAAAAATACATTTTTTAATATTTTTTATATTTAATTGTTCATGAAATGCCCTATAACATTTACCTAAATATTACTCGACGAACAATATTTATTCTAACTTGTTTTGGACATTGTAACTACCAGTCAGTTATATCGTTATCCACTCAACTAGATATGTTCAAAGAATACATAGGGAAACTGAAAGGCATCGTGGGAGAAGACAGAACAAACTTCATCCTGGCCAAGAGTCTTTATGTTGTGGTGGCAGGCAGTGACGACATCGCCAACACCTATTTCGTTACTCATGGGAGAGAATTACAATATGACATTCCAACTTACACTGACCTTATGTTGAACGGTGCCTCTGACTTCGTAAAGGTAGGCTTAAGATTTGATACACTACTAGTTCAAAGGCACAAATTCACTTAAATATGTTTTTAGCTCAGGTGAATATAAATGATTTTAAATTTAGTTTCAAACCTTTTTCCTTATTTTTCACTTCACTGTGGATATTTTGGTTTAGATTATGCCGTTGAGTGGATAATTTCCGCACACAACACGTGTTATATTAATGTTCAACATTAGTAGCATTAGCAGATAATTAAATTTTTTAATCATAATGTCAATAGTATAATCATAGATGTATGTATGAGAAAAACTTTGTAGATAGTAGAAAAAAAAAATAAACTAACTTTGCTAAACTTTATTCAATCCTTGGTTAAAATAAAAGACAACATAATATCATTAACTGGTTTTTTTTTCACATCATTAATTGTTTTAAGCATATAAAATCAAGGCTTAATTAGTTCCTGTAATTAAATTTTTGTGATTGGTCTTTGTACATTTTTTTGGATTTATTTTAGTCTTTGTCAACTTACAAAATTTCGAAATTTATCTCTTTTATTAAGTTTGAGCCATTATGGCTGGGATGA
Source organism: Crotalaria pallida (assembly GCA_037953625.1). NCBI lineage: Eukaryota > Viridiplantae > Streptophyta > Magnoliopsida > Fabales > Fabaceae > Crotalaria > Crotalaria pallida. Next base: position 174,328,226 of record CM075650.1, read on the forward strand.
CCGGTGGATGGGAATCCACGTCAACCTCATCACATTGTGGTTATACGTACTACCTATTAACATATGTCAATCTTGTACATAATTTTTTATATTTAATTAAATTAAATACTTAAAAAATACAAAAATTTCAAAAAAAAATGATTATACACATGGTTGACATGTATTAATAAGTGAAAAAATTACTTGTAACTTGACAGTATTGACGTGGACTATCGTTAATCGTATAATTAAATAATGGCTAAAACTTATGAAGTTGGTTGAATTTCAAAACTTTAAAACTTCAGGAGAACTAAAACAGGTCAAAACTTTTTGCAAAGACTAATAGTAGTATTTGCTCTATTTATCACAAATATTCCTCACCATATGAATTTTCTTTTGTCTCATGAATAAAATGAGAAGGACATATATAAACTTGGAGCACGTAGAATTGCAGTACTGGGTGCACCACCAATTGGTTGCGTGCCATCACAGAGAACTCTGGCCGGAGGAATTATAAGAGACTGCGCAGAAAAGTACAATTACGCAGCAATGTTGTTCAACTCCAAACTGTCAAAGGAGATGGATTCCATTGGCAGGAACTCTCCCAATAGCAGGATAGTTTACGTTGATGCCTACAACCCACTTCTGGATATCATTGTCAACTACCAAACATATGGTAATCTTACCTATGTTTAGCTCATTCATTAGAATTCATACCATAAATAAAGCAAAACTGATAAATAGGCATACAAAATCAATTTACAAATAGGCTTACATAAATTACAAAAAAAATGACATATGTTACTTGCATATGTCATTTTCTTTGTAATATATGTAATCCCGTTAAAGTTGATTTTGTAGACTATTAGTATATCATAGTTTAACACGCATTATTTTTAACATGAGAGATATAGTTTGACAGAAGTTGATAAGCTAACTGAAAACTTAAAAATCAGGAGCAGAAAACTGATAACTTTATTGATTGAGTTAAAAATGTAAGAAAAAATCAGCTAATTAATTAGTTGCTAAATGTAGAATAATGTAAATAAACTCATATTAGTGAGCCATAAGCCACTTTCATTGACATATCAAATTACGGCTCATAAGCGAAAGCCGTGAAAAAATTTATAAACCAAACAATACTACTGTATTACAGTAACTTATATTTTGTCATATAAGCATATTAAAATACTTATAACCATTAGAGGAGGGTGTTACAAAAACACACTATATAATATGCAATAAGCATCATTTAGTATTTTCTTTCTTTTGCTATTTTTTTCCCTCTCAATTTTCTTTCGTATGTTCTTAAATTTCAGGCTACAAAGTTGTGGACAGAGGTTGTTGTGGTACAGGCAAACTAGAGGTTGCAGTATTATGCAATCCTTTGGATAGCACTTGTCCTGATGCTTCGGAATATGTTTTCTGGGATAGTTATCATCCTACCGAAAGTGTATACAGAAAGCTCATAAGTCAAATCCTTCAAAAATATATAAGTAGATTGTATTGAACTCTTGATTAAGTTTCCCAGAGGAAGTTAATTGCAATTTCATTAATTTCATAGAAGGTGAATGAATACCAAGTTTATTGAGTTGTGAGTGTGATTGTCACGTACCATTCCTACACGACTAGGAAATGTTTTATTTTTCGTAGTTATTCATTAATAAAATTAAGAGCATTGCTGGAGTTAATTTCTTGTCTCTCGTATTATTAGTTACTCTTATTTATAAGATATTTTTGAGGTTTTTATTTTGGTCCTAATTATAAGATTCATTTTCAATTTTCAATAGCATTTAATTACTTTTTTCCACTAACACTCTTATAAATTCAACACTTTTTAGAGTTCCAATAATAATTATTAGGGTATAACAAATTTTCACATTTCCAATGCCACTAACAAATTTATCCACTTTACTTGGTGGGAGTGAAAAACCTAAAAAAATCTTATTTATAAATAAGACCCAAAAATTTTCCCGTCTTTTCTCTTTCCCTGATTATCATTGTGTCAGTTGGATCTCTAGTGGTCTCTGCCACTTGTCCATTTCCCCCCTTTTTTTTGCTTTATTTTCCTGGTTTGGGGTTTGTTGCTGACATGATTAATCATGACATTTCTTTATCTTTCAGGATCTTTTTTACTTCCCCTATTAATCGTAATCATTATCCTCAAAATTATCCTTAATACCTACCTATTCCACCCATCGCTTCATGTTCATCCTTTACTTCCCTTTCTTTTCCTTCCTTTATTCCCTCCATGATGGATGAGCAAGGTTTCGTTGATTATGAAAGGCCAATACAACTTCCGGCCTTATCCTATGACTTATATGAATCGTTCGGTAGATCCTCTAGTTCTAGGGGAGGGTAGTAAAATTTTGGATGTGAATCAAATTAAAAAATTTAGTCACAGCATGTATATATGTGCTACTATCCTTTGAATGTTGTTTTTATACTTTCTGCCACCGGTGAACCCGAAGATAGAGTTAGTGATGAAACAAATAACTTCTTTTTCGCTTAGTTGTTTACTGAAATTAAATTGCGTTTTCCGCTTTCTTCTTTTTCTTTTGAGCAATATGTGATTAATTTTCTTAATGTTGCCCGAACTTAACTTTCTCTTAACGGGTGTGGTTTCATCATATGCTTCTCCCTTATTTGTTCTTACTTTAAATTATTCTACAACATGCATACTCCTAAAATGGTGACAGATACACCTTGGTTACTGGTACATGTATATATTTTAGGCGTAGATCATACCAATAATATTATTTTTGTCTTAGAATTTATATTTTAATATCATAATTAATCTTTTGTCTTTATATGTTGATTTATTTTGAGCATCAACATTTAAATTTACTTACTCATGCAATTTCAATGTCAAAATTGTTTATTTTAATAAACAAAATAAAATTGTTTAGTTAATAATCGTATCTAGTGTTGGCAATTCGGGCGGGCGGACATTGCCCATGCCCATCAAAAGCCCTTTTTTTTTTCGGACATACTCGCCCGCCCATTATAATATTTTGGGCTGAAAATTCATGCCCTGCCCGCCCTAAATGTGGGCAGGGCATGCCCATGGACGATCCATTTAAATAAAAATCTTTTTAAAAAAATCATATATTTTTTAATTTTGGAACATTAAAAAAAATCATATATTCTATCTTCAAAATTCATAAAATGTAGACTAAGATTACACAACATATAAATGTTCACACTCAAAATTCATAAAAACATAATAATAAAGTTTGATATCCGACAAAAGATATAGGACGGCTCCTAATTGTGCAGCTCCTAATTTTTATTTTTTTTAAAAAAACTAAATAATGGGCGGCCCATGGGCGGCCCACCGCCCCGCCCAATAATGCCCGACAAAAGAAATGGGCATGGCGGGCGAGACCCATTCGAAAATTGGGCTAAAAAATGATACCTTACCCAAAAAAAATGTAGGATGGGCGAACGAGACCCATAGACATCCGCCCTAATTACCAACACTAATCGTACCACACGAAACATGGTAACTCTTTCAATATGGAAACAATTTAAATTTGAATACCTATTGAAATGTGATTTTGGCTTCTTCTTTTTTATTGACCATTTTGATCCTAATCTAGAAAGATTGAATTTGAAAAATTAAATCACATATTTCCTTCTTCTCAATTGTGAATTCATTACTTTATGAATCTTCCTGTATTGGATAGTCAATTCTTTGATATTGAAGATATTTTCTTCCGCCAACAATTATTGGCTCAGTTAATAAGGATTGAGTAAGATATTGAGAGAGATCCCTGATTTGAATTACACCGATATAAAGACGATGTTGGTGGGTAATCTGTAAGCACTTTTTGAGCTTGGAAGCCTATCCTGACCCTAATGACCCCCGGAGCCAACTCACTTAATTTTTTTTTCAAAAAAAAAAAAAAATTGTTTTGTTCCACTGCCAAGAAAAATAAGTTTACTTAATAATAAACAATTAAAAATAAAAAAAAAAACACAATTACTTTCATTAATTGTTTTGATTGATATTTTTAAATCCATTCATTATTCTCATATATGCAGATTACTAGTCCAAATCCATTCATATCTTAAAAAAAAAAGTCACGTTTAGAAATGTCGTATAGTCAATACTTGGGGAGGATCTATATCGTTGAGTCAAAGACTCACACAGTTCGCGAATCCGAGATGGATTAGTTTGGCCATAAAAAAATGTGAAGCCCAACACCACCTGGTCTTGAAAAAAAAAATCATACAGTATAAAAAAAATGTCATCTACGTGGCTATTTTGGCCTCAAATAAATGTAAAATAGCAAAAGGTACAACGTCAAGCCATAGTTTGTCTCTTTGAATATAGTTATGTTTTGCCATTAAACCCACAACAACATTAGCAGGATTCAATATTTTTTCTTTACATGATTTGATTTTAATTTTTGGAAACTTTTTTTTATATATATTCCCTTATTTATATTATATAACAAGTTTGTTTCATCTTTTGTGCATCCCACGGATAAATTATACCGTACTGATTCTACCAAGAGTTAGGAAAGCTTACCTATTTATTGACAAAGATGATGAGAAGGCAATTACTTATAGAGAAGGCAAAATAATAAAATAAAAAAAAAATTTAAGTCAAATAAATTTTTTTTATTTTTAAAATAGAATTATTATTAAGAAATTAAAAATTCTTGAGAACACAACCCTCTCAAGATTTTTAAGTCAAATAAATATATTAGTAATATTTCTTAATTTGTAAATCAAAAACTTAAAATACATAAAAACGGGAAGAACATCATTATTATCATTTATCACTATCATTATTATTATTAAAAAATTTGACTGGGCTGTTAATTTTAATTATTTTTTTCCTGAAATGAATTTTTTTAAATATTTTTTATTTGCATCTCCTTTTTTGGATCACCCCCTTCTTCTTTTTTTTTTTTTGGGATCTCCTGCGCTATTTAAGTTTTAAGACGTTAAGGCGAGAGAACCAAACTAATATCAACAACACTATTACATTGTTACGTTGTTAATTATTAGAAAATCTACCAAAGAAAAGAAAATGGATCACTTACTCATTGAGAGAGTAGTGATGGTTGTTTTGATTGTATGTTCAATAAACAAATTTTCCAAAGCTGCTAATGCATCATATCAAGCATTGTTTGCATTTGGAGACTCAATCCTTGATACAGGAAATAACAACCTTCTTCCAGGGTTTAGTAAATGCAATTATCCTCCCTATGGAAGGGATTTCTATGGAGGAAAAGCTACAGGAAGATGGTCTAATGGAAAAGTTCCCACAGATTTGATAGGTAACTTCAACTACAAATGTATATTAGTATATACATTCCTTTATTGCATTAATTTTAACACATTCATGGGACAATTTTTTTTTACAAGAAAACTTATATTGAAAAATTAAAATATTATTTCTTGACCATAAAAACTTACATTATTTTTGTTAAGGTTCATCTCAAAACCAATTGACAATGAGTGAAGTAGTCCAACATGTATTTAAACCATGTCATATATTATGAGGCAGACAATGTGGGACTTCCAACAATTTTTAAGTTTGTTTATCATATATAGTATAAGATGTATAACTTAAACAAGCTAAGTGCATTTTTTATAACACAAAACACTTTAATAAAACAATTTTTTTTTCTTATAAGAATTAAAACAAAATTTGTTAATATGCATGTGTGTATCATAGTAAAAAAAAAAAAAAAAACACGACGCTTTTTCGTTTGAAAACAACATAAAAAAAATAACAAAGAGCATCATTCCATGCAGGGTTTTAAGTTGTTATACGTACATAACGCAATTGTGAATACAGGGTCAGTGTGTATTTAAATTACGATTTTGGAGTCACTATCCGCAATATTCTTTAGCTTATCTATCTGTTTACTAGCATGCTTCACATAATTAAAAAAAGAAAAAAGAAATAAAGACAAAAGAGAGGTTTTATTTTATTTTTTTTAAGTAAAGAAAAAAGAGAGGTTATTTGTACGATGGATACATACAAAAGGAAAAAAAATGGAAAAGGTACATTTTTTAGTATAAAATGATAATGTCATATTTATCTTTTGACAAATTTATCATTTTCTTTTCCATATATTTCATTTTCTCTTGAATAAAACAATAAACAAATTCACTTGATTTTTAATTTATTCCTATCTTCAACTTTTATGCTCATATTTACTTATCTCAAGCCAAACAGTGGATTAACATGTGCATATCGTATTCAGGTAGATTTTGGGAATTTAAGACTCAAACATACTTTAATTTTTTTTTCCTCCCTTCTTTCACCTATCGTTTATCCCTCTATCTTCACTGCTCTAAGAATTCATGTTCTTAGCTAAGATATACCCAAATTTTTCATCATTTAATAATTTTCTTAATATATGCACATAATATTAAACATAAAAGTGGTTGTGGAGCAAAGAGAGTAGTAAGTCATATCATTCTAATATATGCGAACATTTTTTTTATTTATTTAGCTGAAGCTTTTGGAATCAAGCAAACAGTGCCTGCATATCGGGATCCATTATTAAAGCCCGAAGACCTACCCACTGGGGTATGCTTTGCATCAGGTGGCTCCGGAGCTGACCCATTTACATCTACCGCGCTGGTAATGCTTAATATCATACTCTTACGACAATTTTAATACTAATATTATTTTTTTAAGCTTACTTTTTTTATATATACGTACTAACTCTGTTTTTAAATAATTGTCATTTTAATAAAAGAATCTGTTTTTATTTAATTGACGTTTTAGAAAGCTTATGCAATATTAAATATTATTTTTATAACTTTACCCTATTTAATTAATATTAGGAGTAAAGATAATAAGTGAGAAAAAAAATGACAAACTACTATAGGAAAATAAAGTACAAAATATAAAAAAAAGTACTATTAATTTATTAAAAAATATTAAATCTACTTTTTAGTACACGTGCAGTCCTACATCTTTATCAGACCACAGTTATTAAGGAATGAATGTAATATTAATTAGTTATTTAATTAGAATGAATAGAACTAAGTCATGTCTTACATTTGTTATGTTTATTTATCATCAGCAAGTAATAGCACTATCTGCACAAGTAGAAATGTTCAAAGAATATATAGGAAAGCTAACAGCAACCGTTGGACAACAAAAGGCATCTGAAATCATATCCAACAGCTTGGTTCTGCTTTCAGCGGGGAACAATGACATTGCTATCACTTATTCTCAATTGCATTTGAGACCGATGCTTTTCCCTCAATACACCAATCTTTTAATTGGTTGGACCACAACTTTCCTCAATGTAAGTGAGACGTTAAATTTATTTGGGTTTAACGTTTTTTAAGTTTTAACGTTAGTTGGTTGTAATAAACACATAAAAAATGACGTATGCCCGACTTGATTCACCCAGGAAAATCTTAATTAATCATGAAAGATTTAAGATCGATAACTTGTTCCTTAAATAATTTTATCTTTAAAAATAAATTTTTTTTTCTAAAAGAAACTTTTGTTCATAAAAAATTACATTATTTTAAAAAGTTTTAACGAATAGTTTTTGTTATTAAATAAAAATTAATACATGATTTTTTTGGATAACAAAAAAAAATTAATACATGATATTTGCACAAAAATATTTTTTTATCATTGCGACATAAAATAAAACATCTACATAAAATATATTTTTACATGATTTTTTTTATAAGCAAATTGTATTAAGACCGAGTACAAGAAGTAAAAAAATACATTTTTAATGGATCATAAATTATTACACATACATCGTGTCATGCAAGTGTAAATCTTATAATGCAATTGTATCCTTAATCTTTTCATCAATAACAATAATTAGAGTTCCATGTTTTACCTCTAAATAAAGTTGCACGCACACAAATAATCACTATCATACAATATATGGATCTTAATTATATGTGTTAATTAAAACATGAAGGATATATATGCACTTGGGGTACGGCACGTGTGGCTTCTAAGTACATTGCCACTAGGATGCTTGCCAGGTGGTAGAGCTACAGTGGGGGGACTGTTCTGCAATGAATTTGCCAATGGATTAGCGACCACATACAATAGTGCGTTACAACAATTTGCTAATTCGATCAGAACCACGAATCCCAGTTATGATGTACAATATGCTGATGTCTACACTCCTCTATATAGCATTGCAACGAACCCTGCCGCATCAGGTAATTTTTCAATCAGAAGTTACTAATAAAGATTACGGGCTCGGTTAATCGGTGCTCTAATAACTTTTTTTCATGAATAAAAAAATATAAATGTTGAATTGGAATTCAAAGGTTGTATGTAAACTCTTTAATTTATAAAAAATATTTATAAACCTATAAAATCAACGTATAAATAAGCTTATAATATAGAGAAACATTCCTCAAATATTACCATTAACACCGCAACAATTTGCTGATCACAACTAACACATTATTGTTTGTTTTAATAATTTTAGGGTTTATAGATGCGGCGCATGGGTGCTGTGGCGGGGCTGCAGTTGCATTTGGAGAGTTGTGTACTGTATTGACAGGCCAATGTTTAAATCCAGCACAATTCGTTTTCTGGGATTTTGCTCATCCAACTCAAAGATCTTATGAGATCATGGTCGCTAGTGTTATGCAAAAACATGCACCACGAAAACAAAATAGCTCTCTTGCCTCTTGATTTTTTTAGAAATCTTGTATCATGTATAATGTGTAGCTCTGAGTGTAATGAATAAATATGAAAAGTACTTCACAACTTAGACGCCCGGTATTTTTGGGAGTTGTTATCAGGACTTGATCGTTTAAGTAATTAATTGAATATCGTTGTTTGAGGTTTTTGTCTCTTCTTGTTATCTTTTTGCTTTTTTCACATCTTTGTGATGTATTACTTCAAGCAGGTTTTATTTGAATAAAACTCCATTACTTATAAATTAAAACTAAAAAATAAAAAAAAAAACTTAGACACCTAATATAATATCGCTCGGTATCCATATTTTGAGGTGGAGTAATGTACTGTTTATATTTTATAATAAATGTATCAACCGAGCACGCTATCGAAAATTAATTTAATTATTTTTGGTTTACGAGGAAAATTCCATCGTTATTGCCGACTCTGATGACACGATGGAGTTGTTATCACGACTCTGATGGGCAACCCCGCCTCCAGGTCATAGCCTGCAAACTGCTCGGAGGAGGTCAACCACTCCCGAAGGAGCGACAGACTCATACCACCGAGGTGAGATTCGAACTCGTGTCCTTGCGGATCGAAGACAAAGTCCCGAGTCAGGTGTGTCACACCTCGTTGGTAAAATTAATTTAATTATGCAAATAAGGTAACTGAACAAATTTGGTTGTGGAAATACGACTTAAGTTTCAAATTTTATTTTGAATGTTATCTAGAAATCAAAATTTGAACTGTTTAATTTTCATCAAACAACTCATATTGCTTAATATCATTAGTTGAATTCACCAAATCCAAATCCGAATCCTTAACTATTGTTAATAAACTGATTTGCATAAATGACCAATAACTCATATATTTTAAGTACTAATAACTGACATCATTATATATGTAATTAGCAAAGAATTAAATTTTAAAAAAAACATAAACACATTTCGGAAGGAAAAAAAAAAGAATATACTTATATCACATAATATGATTTCCGCATGCATAAATCTTGCTTTAGGCTATGTTTGGTTTAGCATTTGTAATGTGCAAACGTATGTTTTGGGCTTGGCAACATAATCAAGGCACTTTTTATTATTTTTGGCACAAATATATTAAAAGTGATTCTTTGTGTGAACGTGAGTTTAGAACAAAGCAACAATTTGTTACTTTTGCTTTTAGAATTCAAGTTTGCACTCTATTTTACATTTTTCATCTTTTATTTTAGTATACATAATTTTTAAGGTTGACTTACTACTTTACGTTATTTTACAGTTTTATACATTGTCATGAATAGCAAATCCCCAATACATCATAATATAATATCCTAGCTTTGATTACAATGAATAAATGTTAAAAAAAATAATACTCCCTCCGCTTCATTATCTTGTTTAAAAAAAAACATCAAAACTTTTGTTCTAATAAATTAAAGTAAAATTATAAGCAAAAATGATATATTATATTTATAATTGAAATAATTGAATAATTAAGGAAATATAGATTCTATTACTGGAAAATAAATATTTGATTCATTATTAGTAAAAAATAATAATGATATAAATATATATAATATTCATTTGTAATTAATGCACAATATTAATTCTTATTTTCATTGACTTTTTAACTTTTTATCAAAATAATACACAGAGATAGTAAAATGTAGTAAAGGTAGAGTGTATAACCATCGGCAAATATATATTCCCATTCCATTCCCAAAACAACAACACAAATGAAGCTGAAGTAAAAAACGAGAGCAAGAAACAGTAAATAAGGTAATGGCTTGATGATTCTATAAGCATGAAACCGTAAGTGATGAATTATAAATAATTTATTCCCAATTCCCAAACCCAATTAAGATAGTATGATTTAATTTATTTTAAGAATCAATTTTTATAGATTAGTTTTTATAGAATAATTGTCTAAAATAACCAATTTCGATCTTTTTGAATAAAAGAATCAACTTTGATTGATTGCAAATGATGATTTAACATGTCATCTTCCATTAATCTATTAAAAAGTTCCTTATCATTTATTATTTCATCAGTTCATTCTCAAATTCACGTAAGAGAAGAAGAAAAAAAACGTTAGGTAAAGAATCAATTTTAAAAAAAAAATATTCCCCTCAACGATGATCTTAATGACTTAAAAGCTAGCAATTAATCTCTGCTATCCCAAAAAAAATATGAACAAAGGTATGATGCATGTTAGTGTAGTTAATATGGTTATGTACTAAATATCAAGGCTTGAGAATTAGAGGTCTTTGATTCGATCATGGGTATCATCATTTAATTTCATTTCCCCTATCATGTAAAATTACAAATTTGCCTATAAAAAAAAGAGTTAGGATCTGTTGATACCAGGTGTAAAACTTGGTCACTTATACTTTCACATAATTTTTTATATATTATAAAATTTGTCAATCCAATTATTGAATTATATGTTATTATTAAGTATGTAGATCACAACTCTACAAAATTTCATATAATATAAAAATTATTTGATACTTCATGCGATTATTCTATTTTAACGGATAATACATTATTTAAAATATAAGTAAATATGCATTATTAGATTACATACATTTGAATCTCCGAATGATCTGAAATTTGGTATGTATGATCGTCATGATAATAACATATAATTCACGGTTGGATTGACAAATTTTGTAATATATAAAAAGTTATGTGAAGGTGTAAGTGACCAAATTACCTGATGTCAACGGATCCTAATTAACTCAAAAAAAAAAATAAATAAATATGTGCTTTATGCATGATTTTCAATTTTTCAATAAAACTGTTTCTGCTGATTAAAACAATTTACGCCAAAAAAAAAATAATAATGATGCTACACTAGTGTTTTTTTTTTTTTTTTTTTTGAAGTATGATGCTACACTAGTTGAAAGGGATTTGGACAGTGGAAATAAAAGATGCAAACAAATGAATTTTACTCCTATAATATAATTTTTTAAAAAAGAAATTAAACATTTTTAATTTAAACTGAAAATAAATTAATTGGAAAAAAAAACTACGTAACAGATCGATTATTGCCTTTGTTGTTGATTGGGACCATCTTCACTGCTAATTTCCTAGAGATCAACAAGGGATTTGAAGATTTAAAAAAAAAAACAAAAAAAAAACAAGGGATTTGGATACTCTAAAATGCGAAAACAAAAAAAAGGTAATCCAATCAATAATTAATTCATTGTGCAATGAAGAATAAAATGCATGGACTATTATGATTGTTGTTGTTATGAGTATGATTTTGGCGATTATAACTTTTTTTTATATGGATCACCCTCACTATTTAAGTCTAAGGTGAGACAGTCAAACTAATATGATAAGCTGGTAGCTAATATAAGGAAAATGGATCACCTATTCACCGAGGCGCTCTTGATGGTTGTTTTGGTTTTATTTGCTAACAAAGTTCCCATAGCAGCTGCATATCCAGCATTGTTTGCATTTGGAGACTCCATCCTTGATACTGGAAATAACAACAACCTTCAAACGTTAACTAAGTGCAACTATCCTCCTTATGGAAAGGATTTCAATCGAGGAACACCTACCGGAAGATTCTCCGATGGAAAAGTTCCTTCGGATTTGATAGGTAACTTTTTTTATTACATTCCCTTCCCTTTCGTATATTTTTTTTTTTAAAAAAAAATAAATTCATCTCCCTTCTCTTCATATGTCAAAGTAAAAATTTTCAACATGCACATGTCCTATATAGTAAAATAGGAAAAAGAAAAGAAAGAAGAATGCTTTTAATTTGAAAACATAGGTGTAGCTTACATTGTACATGTTTTTAAAGCTTCAAAGTTAAAAGTTTTGAGGGGTTTGATCCTTAAACACTATACTTTAATATATTGTTGATATTTTTAATTTCAAAGCGTTCTTTCTAAAAAAAAAATGAAGAGAATGTTTAAAATCATGAAATTTTGTATATAGTGTTCACTTTGTATGTCTTTCTACTTTTATACGAGTTTAATGGGTCTGCATACTGCATCTATTGATAAAGTTTTTTTTTTTTTTTTCTAATTCGGTGAATAATATTATTAAATTATATTGCCAATGTACAATTTTTTTTTAATAAGAAAGTATCATTTACTGTATACATTTTTTTTATTTATATAGCTGGGGCACTCAAAATCAAGGACACCTTACCAGCATATAATGACCCAAACTTAAAGGTTCAAGAACTTCCCACTGGGGTATGCTTTGCATCAGGTGGTTCAGGTCTTGACAATCAGACATCAAGTATGATGGTACTACTTAGTAATATTCTACTATAACAAAAAGAATTAAAAAAAAAAATCAAACTCAGTTAAGTAACCTCATTTTTTGTATTTATATTTATATGTTGATTAATGCAATTAAGCTATATCTTATGTTGTGTGACCTCCATTTATCAGAGAGTTATATCACTATCCGACCAACTACAAATGTTCAAAGATTATATTGGAAAGCTGACATCATCTGTTGGACAACAAGGTGCATCTGACATCATATCCAACAGCTTGTTTCTTCTTTCAGCTGGTAACAATGACATTGCCATTGCTTATTCTTTTTCGTCAAGGAGAAAAATTCCTTTCCCTGATTATGCCAACCTTTTAGTTGGTTCTGCCTCATCATTTCTCAAGGTTGGTAAACTTGTATATGATGGATTTGGACTTTCTAACAATGCACATGCTTGAAGATCCTAACTAATAATGAAACGAAAATATGTAAGCAAATTATTACATATTTATGATGCTGATGTGATAATTCGAGCTATGACCCTGGCATCATTAATGTGGTAGCTATGCATGAATTGTGATAGATATAAATATGGTCTCATAAAAATAATACTTTCTTCGTCTTAGATTAGTTTTTCACATGATTAAAAGAAGGGAGTTAATATTACCTCCTCTCTTTATTATAAGATATTTTTAACCAAATTACACATGTCAAAATTCTATAAAAATATATTATAACATTATAATTTTATCTTTGATTGATACTCACACCGCATGCGCATAATTACAATGTGAAGGATATATATGAACTTGGAGCACGGCATGTGTGGGTTCTAAGCACATTACCACTGGGGTGCTTGCCAGGGGGTAGAGCAACATCGAGGGGTCTATGTAATGAAATGGCCAATGAACATGCAATTCAATTCAATAGAATGTTGCAACAACAAATTAATTCAATAACAACCAGTACTCCAAATTATAAAGTTGACTTCGTTGATGTCTACACTCCTCTGCTTTCTATCATACAGAATCCAATTGGATCAGGTAATTTTCCAATATCATTTAGTATTTTTTTTATAGGACAAAATTTTATTTCATTTCACTTAGTATAAAATCAACATTGCAACTTGCTAATCATCAATTCATAATTTTTCTTTTGTTTTGCTACGTTATAATTTCAGGGTTTATAAACGCTGTAAGTGGGTGTTGTGGCGGTACATTCCTGGCATTTGGAGAGCTCTGTAACTTGTTGACCAATCAATGCTTAGATCCTTCAACATATGTTTTCTGGGACTTTGCGCACCCAAGTGAGAAAGCTTATCAAATCATTGTCTCTGATATAATACAGAAACACAACAGCTTTGTTACCTCTTCTAATTGAGATATTGTTTTTTATTAACCACATGTGTAAGCTTTGTGATTCACATCGATAATAAGTATTATATAGGTTTTTTTTCCCTTCTTTGTTGTTATAACCTAACAAACCTAATATAATATTAATTCTAATAGAGTAATGTGACGTTTCTGGCTCGGACACCATTTTCTCCCCTAGAACATACAAGTTGTTAGACAAAGAAAAAGTATAATGTGAAATGAAGTGTGGGAAATTTTTTAATGTTTCCTTTTTTAATAACATTTGATGCTCCCTTTTTATTTTTATATATAAAAATTCATTTTTATCCTTGTCGTTATTGGGCCATAACTTCACTGTAAGCAGCCATTGCACTCTCCGCCAGCACCAAACCACCCACCAGGCCACCATAACCTCTCCATGCTTTACCACGTCGCTCCTCTGCTGCACCTCCTAGCTGGTAGCCTACCACCATCACAAGCTCCATTGTCAAAAGCCACCATAAAGAATCCTTGATGCAGTATCATCAACCTTGAAAAAATGTTAAAAAAATGTCTTTCGTCTTTGCTTTTGATTGAACCCAACTATATATACATACTTATAAAAGTATAAAAAGATAATGCACTAAAAACTCTTTATCCTCATTTAAGCAAAATATGTACATATAAAGATTAATCCATTAATAAATAAGTCCATTGGACTTTCACAATTAACCATGATATTTTCTTGAAAATGATAAATTTACTCACACTCATACATTATGGACTAATATAACTAGTATGATTGACGTGTTCCAATTTTAAGGATTAATTTGAATTTTCGACAATTTCACATACTAATTCGACCAATAATCACAAATTAGGGACCAATAATCTGACATATTACTCTTATTTAGGGTTGGAATACAAATGGGTTAGAAGAGATATTTAATACGCAATTGGATTTCACTCAACCCTGATGATTACATTGCAAAATTTCAAAAGTTTTGGATCATGAAATGGATATTCACACATTAATATTTAGAATATTGATAACAGATATTACTCTCTCCATCCCTTATTCATCATCTTTTTTGATAGATTTTTTTTTCATTTCTATATATCCTTTTGAGGATTTTAAGAATGTAATAAATGATATTTTTCATGTTTGTTCCTATTCGGTTTACATGTTTACATAAGTAGTGAAGAAAAATTAATGATTATAGAAAGAAAAAGGATATAGTAGGAAAAAACATAATTAATGTATTGAAAATTTAAATAAGGATTACATTTCTACATTTCTTAAAGAGAGTGTTTTATTTGATACAGTATAAGACATATAAATAAAAATAGGAGTAATGTTTTTGACTAGGTTATTAAATTAAATTACTTTTTGGATCACCTCTCTTATAATTGTTTTAAATTAAATTTAATTACTTTTTGATCACCTCTTTTAAATTAATTTTTTATTCGGATCATCATATACTACCTAGGTGTTCCAAAAATTATAAAATTACTATCATTTTATTTAATTTAAACTTTAAAAAACAACAATAAAAAATTAAAATGCATCTTATGATCTTGTTCAAATTCTTGCATAAAAATTACACATAATAACAAATTTATTTAAAAATGAAAAATTCTTATTTTTATTTAGTTCTTTGGCCTTCTCAGTTTTACCTCTGAGATGAAAAATATGAAAAATTTGAAGGCGGATTTTAAGATAAGAATAATTAAATAATATTGATATGACAATCTTATGAATCTAATAGTTGGAATTTCAGAATGAAAACCGATAATCGATTTGGGGTAATAAACACTAGTAGCATGTTTGGTTACCATTCATAAAATCAGTTCTGGTTTCAAAATCATGTTGAAACAAAATCTAACTATTTGACATTCCAAAATTGATTCTGAGCTAACTCACCACAAAACCAAATATGCCCTAGGTATCTTGAAAAAACAAATTTAAGGTCACAATAGTTAGTTGAGCAAGAAATGCCAACAGCCAAACAATTATATCAGCCTATCTTTGTTAGCGGCTTAAACCACAGCACGACACCATAAACCATCAACAAATAAAAATAAATCATCCACACGACAAATATGTGTATATATACAAATCAATAACCTAATAAAATCCACAACCAAAATTCCATTTTATGTCTTAGTAAATTCCCTCTTTT
This sequence comes from Crotalaria pallida, assembly GCA_037953625.1. Lineage (NCBI taxonomy): Eukaryota > Viridiplantae > Streptophyta > Magnoliopsida > Fabales > Fabaceae > Crotalaria > Crotalaria pallida. The sequence continues at coordinate 174,344,601 of CM075650.1, forward strand.
ATCTTTAGACCTTAAAATCTGAATAATTCTTATTTGTTTCCGCTACTTTACTCAAAATTATCGATTCTCAAAATCGAGCTGCTTGTAGAAATAATCAAACTTCCACACAGCCTCTATTCCCGTCACCTCCAAAAAATAGAGAAACAATAAAAATTAAAATCCTGGGTCACGGAACTGAATGTCAGACACTAGAAAAAGCCCAGAAATTAAAGGTGGCGTAGATTATGTATGTAGAGTTTTAATCACGGTTCCCTGTGGCGGCAGCATCACCGTTTGGGAATTGAGACTGACCGAAAGACTCAGACTTCGATGAACCTTCTACTTTAGAAGCAGGTTCCAATGTGATGGTTTGTAAATCAGCTGCTAGATTATTATTGTATCTTGATCCACCAGGAGATGTTGAACCAGAATTAGCTCGAAGCTGAGCGGAGGGCAACCATTTCCTCCATTCGTTAAGCCTTCTTAATTTATTATCCTGGAGCAAGATTACATAAATAAATAAAGTATCATCTTTAAACGTATCTGCTTGAAATGTACTCCCTCCGTCCCAAAGAGTTGAAGCTATAAAATACTATAAAATGATAACTTACCTGAACTTCTACAACAGTTGAAGCTCTCATTGTGTCCAGTATAAACTGAATGTTAATTGTCAAACTTTTAACCTGCAAAAAGATATTTCACATAGCAAAAACAAAACAAACTCAAAGTGTGTAGTATTGATGAAAATTTAAGCCATATCAAAAGCATAGTAGTCAATCCTATAGCATATTGCTATGCAGCAAAATTACCGAAAATTGGTAACATACGATGCAAATAATTTCTAATAAACGCATAATGCATGCTCAAAACTCAAAATAGGCAAAACTTAATACATTTAAACATTAATACTTAAAAGTCATATAAATAAAGACAATCATCCTACATATTAAGCCTATGTTATGCCAAAAAATATTATTATTTTTATAAAAAATGTCTCCAATAAGTTAAGTTACAGTAGTTAACAAAGGTCCCATCACATCTCCTCTGACTTTTGGATGCTAAAACAAGAGGCTGGAGCGGCAGAGAGTCAATTATGCCAACTGTGCAAAAGAAAAGAAGACATCGATATGTTTTGAATGTGATGTACATTGAAAAGATATAAAGACACCAAAAGTACAAGAATCACAAAGGCAACAGGCTTGTTGGCATCAAAGATAGAAAGATAACCACAAAAAAGGAAAAGTTGCAAGCAGGACAGAGGAGGGAAATGGGTGGGCTTGGGAGGCAAATGGGTGGGCTTGGCTGGAAAAAGGGTGAGCTTGAGTGGAAATTGGAAAATGCATGGGATGCCAAGATTTGGTCAAAGTATGAATATCTTGCAAAACATAGTTGTGCAAACATAGAAAAGTGACCGGTCCTTCTGCTATTCTGTCCATGACTCACCCGCTATTGCATATCTGACACTGAAATGCAAGGCTGCATGAGTTCTGGAGCAGCAAAGGGCTGCTCTGCACCACTCCGCCACTATAGCACCACTATTTGGTTCTATTGACTACCCTGATCAAAGGCATAAACTGACTACTGACAGATTACAAAAACATATAATAACATAATGGTCAATAATCACGCCAAAACCCATAGTTTACTCCTGCAGCATTTGAATCTCAAGCATGGCAGAAGATTAGTAGTAAAAAAATTAGTGAGGTTTGCTTTAAGACACAAATAGACTAATAAGAGACTTCGCTCAAACATGTAGCTATTCACTCAGTAGAGCTACGGGACATGAAGTGTGAGCACATGGGTTCGAATCCTGGCAACAGCACAATTTACCCCTCCCTCTCACCCGCCAAAAAACTGACTATAAAAAAAAAATGTGTATTCTATCTTTCATAATGCATTCGTATGATCATTCAGATTTGGCTTCTAATGTAAGTGCCAGACTATTTTTATGACTCTGTAATCATATTCAGTAATCTTTCTCTCTTACATGTCTCTTTCAAAAGATAGTGAATTCGCATATACAAACAAGTTCAAGAAAAATTAATAATGATGAACTGTATTAAAACAGAGATAAGTAATAAAAAATATATATATATAAATATATATTTAGAAAGATTACAAAGATTGGAAGTAGAATATAACAATATAAAGATTATTTCTCAGAATTTCCAATTTCATGACTCCCTACCTTCAATGGCACACTATACAACAACTAATCAACTTATCATAAATCAAAAAAATTCCTGCAGGGAAGTAGTTCAACCATATATTTGAGTTAAAGAATTAAAGAATCAACGACAGTTCAGTATCTGAAAAACCCATGGATTTCCGTTAGCTAATATACTATGCCCACAATTTCAAGAAGCAAAAATCCATGACCATTTATTTTGGTGAGTACTTACTTCGGCGAATGTTAAAATAAAGTGATCAAGTTACACCAGTATCACTTCTAATTCCTACTCCCTGATCTCAACTGAATACCGTTAATCATTATGAAAACTTTTTATCTTTCATATCTACATGGCAACGGTTACTAAGAACACTTAATACTGTACTCCCTCCGGTCCTATATATAAGACATATTCTAGAAGCAATCTTTGGTCCTATATATAAGACATTTTGTATTTTCTATGCATCATTTATTGCTTTTTCTCTTTTTTGCCCTTATTAAATGCTTTGACTATTTATGTGTTTTTTGTTGTTCATTAATGAGTGTGAGTTTTTTAAGAAAAGTTGAGAGGGTAAAATTGTAATGTTACAATATATTCTCATAGAATTCATAAAACTAACTACTTTTCTTGGTCCGAGGAATATGGTTAAGTATGTTTTATATATAGGACCGGAGGGAGTATTTAGGAATAGTCAACATCACACAGACTAAATGGCAATCGCACTAATCAATTCCTAGAGTGCTGAAATTTAAAAATAACATTCGGTAGCACAAATCCCTCGACCACAAATTCCAAGCAGTTCAACTACACGAGAAGTGCAAAAATCCCCAAGTATAAAGTGCATAACAAACAACAAATCTAAAGCTCACTTAAGCACATAGCCATTTCTGATCAGTTCCTTCCGATATCCATACCGGCAGCCAGCAATATGTATGTACAACATGAAACTTTCAAGGCAAAGGGCAATGAAATTGTGCAATATATGGGAGGACTAATTATAAAATAAAATAAACAAATCAAAAAAGAAGAAAAGATTTGGATGAAGAACAAACAAACACTATGTCCTAAGCTCAATGAATCACATAACCAATGTGAACAATTCAATCCATCATTCTTACCAGCACCACAATCTATGTTCAATTTAATATGGAAATTTCAAGGCAAAGGATAATGAAAAAAATCTTAAATGCAAAGATCTTGCACAAGCAATACTTGAAAGAACCCTTATATTCTTACAACTTTTTCTCTTACACCCTCATTTACACCTCACCTTTCTTTCTTTCCCTTTCTTCCTTTCACATCACACCAACAATCACTTCTCAACATTCTCTTCCTATCTCTTTCCTCCCTACACCTCAAAATGTGTTACTCAAAGCAGTTGAAAACAACAAATAGAAAGCTTGCATGGGATTCACAACAATCAGTCATAAAGTACATCCTATGTACTCATCTCCACCAACAAGTCACAGCAGCATTACTTCAGCAATGATGAAATATTTTTTGAAAAAAAAAAAAGGAGGAATAAAATCAGTGTTATTAAACCCGGACCGAACCGGGCGGTTGGACCGGTCGGACCGTCGACCGGTGGCAATGACGGTTATGGGTTCTGTCTAAACCGCTTCTAAATTGAAACCGGAAAAAACCGGTGGGCAAATCGATTGAACCGGGTTGAACCGGGAAAACCGAACCCGGTTCAACCAACACTGATTTTTTTTTTTTTTAAAAAAAACCTAACTAAAACTAAAAGGGGGTAGCATAGCAGTACGAAACTGAGAACTGGAGAAGTGGCTATGTATGTGTGTGCGGTTTGAATCGGTACTCTCTCAATTTAGTAGTTGTAAAGTCCGTTCTTTCTCCGATGCAATGCCGCATGCCTGACTTGAATGGCGGTTTATTTTTCCTACTCTTTTTCATGTGAACCAAACACAAAACCATTGAATTTCAATTTTCAATGTCTGCCGGTCTGCCCTTAAGCCAATCAAGATTACTCCTCTGTGACACATGATGCACGTTGGTTTTCTTAAATGCACATTTTGACTTTTCAATTTATGCTCCTCTGTAAAATTACTTCATCCGGTCTTATTTATAAGACCAAAATAAGACCATTTTCAGGTTTTTATTTTGGTCCTATTTATAAGATCCTATTTCAATTTAGGAATGATTATAATTTTTTTTCATGTTGATTTTGTAGTGTATTTTTTTTAATTATCATGTATATAAATACCGGTCTAACCTTCCGACTTAACCGGTTAATACGATTAAACCCTATACGGAACCTCTTCCGGTTTGATCTCCGATTCGGTTCTGACAACATTGAATAAAATACATTTTTACTGGTAAGTAAAGAAACAAAGTAGCTATGAAAATACGAATAACAAAAATACAACAAGTTTACGGCAAAAATGGCAAGCCCGTGTAACATGAATAATACATTATGTTTTTCAGTTAGGCAAAGAAAAATCCAGTCAGTTATTCTTGCAGCTTCTAATTTAATAATCTTATTTGTCAGCTATGCATGAAAAATCCATAAAGGCAACAATCTATAGAGACCAAAAATAGAAAAGTCGGTGTATGCAAAAGACTAGTGCAAGCCAAAGATTTTAGTCAATGAAATGTAACATATTCAAAATCTCCACAGAAAAGATGCACGAAATATTGCTTAATAGAGCACCATTAACTTACTCGAGGGAAGTTTGCTATCAAAGTAATTGGAACCCAACCCTGCTCATCCATGTTGGACCTTAAAAACTCATCCTTCACTAAATTAGCATCACTGTCAAAAACAAATCAGCAATGAATCAAGAATTCAACAGTCAAGGATTCATTGACAAACTAAATACTCAATAGACAACTGAATAAATATACCTAAAGTAGTAATCAATTTGGTTGACTATCATATTGGTCAGAGGAGATTCAACAGCAGGTAAGAACATTGCAGGAGGAGGGCCGTGGGTAAAGAATGGCATGCCCCTAAAGTGATCAAATACTGCATTTGGATAGTAATAGAACTCTAAAAGGAAAAGGCAAGAGCATTAGTTATACATTATTTTGCAGAAACAAAATCGGTGAAAAGGAGAAACAAACTCACCAGGAAAGCCAAAGGGGTTGGGAAAGGGTCCCATAGGCTGAGGGGCAACAAATGCATCAGAAGTAGGTGGTGGGTGCCTCAATAATCCCCTTGGAGGAGGCATCCTTGGCTGTACATGAGCATCTTGATCACGCCTGCTGCCATAATTATGATAGGAACCATCTCCGCGGGGATGGCGGAGATGGTTCCCAAAGTTACCCCTGCGAGAAGAACCCCGATAATCATTCATCGCATGCACGAAACCACCAACTGGTGGTCTTGCATCCCAGTTATTGTTCCGGTAATGATCTCGCGGAGAATGGTCTGGAATGCCATAGCTAGCTGGATGGAGCTGATAAACTGGAAAGGGTGGTGGCGGTGGGGGTGGAGGAGGGTTGGAGAAGCTACTCTGTGCAGGACCAGACCCAATGTTGCTGCCGCCTCCCCGCTTCATCGATCTTTGTCTATTTGGCATATTCGTTGCAGAATTAGGTTTTGCATGACTAGTCGCCTGCTTCTGCGGAGAGTGTGGAGTTACAGGGGCCTACAAAATAATGACACAAGCAGAAAAAACTCACCAGTCACCACCACTATTTATGTATTTATACCAGCATCCATCATTATATATTAGGCAATGCTCAACATGAGCAGAAATGGAATCACTCTTGGAGAGCCCAAAACATGTCAATTGTCAACATATACAGAATTTTAAAATATTTATGTATTTGTAACTTTTAATCACATGTATACCCTTTTATAGGATACCATGTATGAGATTCATCATGAACTAAGACTATAGAAACAAAATCTGTAGTAATAAGGAAGCCACAATATGTTTCACATAGATTAAGCAAAAAAAGATAACAGACGATTCTTCTTCTAGGTAGCGCAGATATGACACAGATGACAGATACGCTACAAAACAAACACAGGGATACGAAAAATTACAAGGCCTGACAAAACTATAATACAAAACATGAACTTAGCACAAGATTAATACATGAGCTCAATTCTTAAATTAAAAGAGACAAAATAATGTTTTAAAAGTCAGTATAAGTCATTGCGAAAAGAATAAAAAACTAAAATTTAACTAAATATTGCGACATTTTCATTTATAATGGTATAAAAAGTTACAAAAGTAGAATTAACTTTGTTTTAAAATTTAGTTACTGAGTGTCCAAAATCATGAACAAGTATCCTCCTCCTGAGGTGTCTGATAAGTGTCCTGACACACACAACAACTATTCTGAAGTATCCGTGATTCCTCTTATTACTATCCTTCCACAACTTTTTCCTATAATTAACCAACAAATTAAACAAGTATTTTCCAGAAAATAAATAGTAAATAAATAATAGTAATAAACAGAGAATTAGGGCATGCATTGGGAACCCGACCTGAGAAGTGGTGGAGAGTGATCCATCAGCGGCCGCCGCAGTCTTGGAGGACGTGTCGGGCTGTTGCGATTTACCAGACACTTTAGTGGATTCGGATAGAGCGGGCCATGACTCAGCCCCCATTACAGGACCAGCCTCAGTAACGACGCCGTTCAATGAGGGTTTGTTCCAAACAGGCTTCTTAGACCGAACCACATTGCCGCCTTCAATATTAATATCAGATAAGGAACTATCAGCGGCGGCAGTATTACCGTCGGAATTAGAGTTATCAACGACGGAATCGGATGATGTCATCAGTTGATCCGGAGCAATAATATTAGCATCGGATGATGATGGTGATGACGCTGGCGGCGGCGATTGCGGAGCGGGAGTGGATGATGACTCCGGGTCGGCGCGGCGGACAATCTCAGCCCAGCGAGTAGGGAACTTAGGGCTGTTGGAGTCTCCGGCTGCCGGCAGCGGTGGTGGAGGAGCAGTAGTCAGAGAGTGGTGGTTGGAGGAAGATTCAGGTGTGGTAACCATTGGCAGTTAGGTTTTTGTTTTTTGTTTGTTCTAAACCGAATAAAAAAAAAAACTGCAGGGGATTTTGATCAGTATAAAAACGAAAACATGAATAAATAAATAAAAGAAAAAGAAAAAGAAAAAAATATATTAATTAGGGTTTGTACGGGAAGAATGGGAGTGTGGTGGATGAATGATGATGATGATAAGGAATGGATCTCACTGAAAGAAAGAAACCCTGACTTCTCTTCTGATCTCTCACTGCCACCTCTCTTCTCACTTCTCTCTCAACCCTCCCTCCGTTTCCAACTATCCAACTTCAAACGCAAAACACACACACACACTGTTGTTTTTTTCAGACTAAAGACAATCCAGTCAAACCTATTGTGATTTAGGATTTAATTTAATAATTAAAATTTAATAAGAAGATATTGTGATGATATTGATTATTTAAAAAAAGGGAAAAGTTTGCGGATCCGAAATGATTTAGTTGGGCCACAAAAATGTGAAGCACGGACACCATTTCGAAAAAAAAAAAAAAAAAAAGAGTTTCAACCTCCTCCAAATTATCAAATAATATTTAAAAAGTACATTTTGACCCAAAAATAAAATCTCGGTGCTTTAATAGTTAATACTAATACTTTAATTGATGTTGAAAATTTTAAATAATACATTAAAACTTTTTATTAAAAAGTGTGAATGAAAACGAGACTCTCTTTTAATTAATACGTAAGTTTTCATTACAAAAATAGTTTAATATGTATGTACTCTTAGAGCAAAATTTACATCGTTAGGATATTTATAAAATTTTGGGGTTCAAAATTAAAATTTGGGTTAAAAATAAATCCCTTTTTCTAACTTTTATATCTACTATACTTATATAAAAATATCCTTTTTCGAGGCATCACGTTTGTCGAAAAAAATTTCGAGACACCACATTTGTTCAATTAAGGAATACTCGCACTAGAGCATTTGTAGGTAGATAATATCGTCTTAAATCAAAATTATAATTTAAAATAAATAAATTATCTGTTCAAAATTAATATTAAAATTAAATAAATTATCTATACGTGGAATATGTTGAATCATTATTCTTATTTTGTTAAAAAGAAAAATCATTATCCTCAAAAAGATCGATAAACACAAAGAGATGATGCTGGATCATTATCTATATGTGAAATCATTATCCTCAGTTTGTTGAAAAAAGAAGTAATCATTATCCTAAAAAAAATATATTTAAAAAAATCACTATATATAATATGATCGCACCTTCATTCTTTACCTTTGTTTCACCTTCATATCTCTCTACTTCCAAGAATTCTCTAATTTTATTATTTCGTATTCTTTTTTTTTTTGTTTACATGGGAGGTCTGGGACTAGAACCCATGACCTGGGGAGGGGAAATCCTAAGTGTCCCTGCAGTCACCAACTGGGCTGTCTTACGCGGACTATTATTTCGTATTCTATGTTCCTAATTATTTATTTCTTATTTTATATTTGATTTTTGTTGTGTGTTTGTAGCATAAAGAGCATTGATAAATATAAAAAGTGTTATATTAAAAAATTGATGGATTAATATATAAAAAAAAATAGGGATTATTTGTTAGGATATTCGGGAATGAAAATTTTTGATGCTATCCACAAATTACAAAAAGGAGATAGATTCAATACTTATAAAACATATAAGAAAAAGAATTTGTATGTCTCATCTATAAATTTCCACGTAATTCATGGAGAGATCATAAATTTGTATAGGTTGATGAGTTTGGAGTATACATCATAGCTCACAAACTTCCCTTAATATTTGGCACAGTACGCCAACTCTAAAGCTAAACTAGAAAAAAAAATATTTGCTCATTTTTTAATTTTACCTGAGACAATTTTTAAACCAAACAATATTTTATCGGTATTGCAATAACGAAATTGAGAATATTGCAATATTTTTTTAAAAAGTAAAACAAATTAAATATTAATAAAGTATAGATTTTTTTCAAACATTACAAATAATATGGATATATGATTAAATATAATGATTATCATTTTTAAAAAAATTTGCAATGGATAAATACTTTAGTTGTTATAATCTCTAAAAAAAATGTAACATATTAAAAACAAAGTACATACATTTTAAAAATTGAAAAAAAAAATCAAGATGATTAGAACAATTAGGATAAAGATTTTTTAGGATCAAATCTTATGATTAATTTGAGATAAGATAAACGATAAAAAATATCAAAATATTTAAATAATAATAATAATAATAATAAAAAGTGATAATCATATTAAAAAGATGATAATTTATATTCAAAAAATACTAAATTATCATGTCCTATGAAATAGGAAATATTTTAATTTATCCTTAAATATACTCATAATACCATCAAACAAAAAAATATTAAAAAAAAGTTTAATTTTTATTTCGCTCCAATTAATCATAATATCATAATAAACGTAATAATGATATATATAAAAAGTGTTATTTCATCGATCAATTAAATAAGAAATACATTAATTTAATATTCATCCATATATAAACAAATATAATATTAAAAATATAAAAAAGGAGCAGTCATTATATTCCTTATAAAATGCAATGTGTTAATTAATCAAATAGTCAAGAATAACAAGTTCAATGTCGTCTTCATGTCCTATGAAATACGGAATATTCTAATTTATCCTTAAATTTACTTATAATACTACCAAAAAAAAAGTGAAAATATTTAAATATGATTTACTTTTGATTCTTTAAAATAAAGTTGATAATCATATAAAAATGTTAATTTATCTATTAAATAAATAAGGAATATCAGATAAAAAGTGTTATTTTTTATTTATACAATAAAGTACAATATTTCTCAACAAACTCATTTAAATTAATTTTTTTAAAGTGTAGTGTTTGATTTAATTCTCTACCTTTTTGTATAATTTTTTTTATTGTTGTTTAATAATAATCTTTACTTTAAAATAAAAACAATCTTTACTTTAAAATATTTAATATAAAAAATTAAATTATCAATAACCCGTGCATTGCACGGGGTGAGAGCTAGTATGTATGTGTATATATATATATATATATATATATATATATATATATATATATATATATATATATATATATCTGTGTGTGTGTGAAGTTTTAAGATATATAGAAGCGATTCAATATGAGTTAGCATTTCGGATAAAAAGCAAAGTATTTGAAACATATTTTCTCCAGTTTTTTATATAAGCCATTAAAAAGTTTGACCGTGTTGATAAATCTTATTTTAATTTTCAATGACATAAATTGATTATTTTCATAGATATTTTTATTTATCAAGCACTTTCTTATAGAATCGTTATTGAGTTTGGATAGTAATTATTAGGGTAATTTATTTAATATATATTAGAGCTGATAAAAAAATCCGGCCCGAATAAACCCAATATATAAACGGATTTAGATTCTTAAAATACAACCCATCTTGGGCTTTTTAAGCCCGGTTACCTATAAAAGGCCCGAATAAGTTTTAAAAAGTGGCACGTCACCGAATTTAGTTAGATGATTATTCAGGCCTTTTTAGCTCGACCAGATCATGGTCCGAGCCCGAAGCGGGTAGGCTCCAACCTAGTTGCCGGGTAGCCTGAATTGTCACCTCCTGTATATTTATTGACAACTCCAATACCACTAATATTATTAATTAACTTATTTGATTCTCTTGAATTTTCCTTAAAAAATCTTATATTAAAAATGCTCAATTACGTTTTTGTTCCTTTATCTTATTTTCAAAATTCACTTTAGTCCTCTTTTTTTTTTAATAATTTTGGTCCTTAATTTTTTAAAAATATTTAGTTTGGTTCTGCCATCAAAACAAAGTTAGATTTCACCAGAATATTTCAGAATATTTCCTCTCATCCTCGGACTCTAGAAAATACTGCCCGATCGCCGAAAAATGCTGTCGAAAAAATGCATCCTTCTCCTCCTCTATCTCCTTCTTCCTTTCACAAATCTATTTCCCTCTTCCTCTCACAAATCCATTTCCCTCTTCCTCTATCCTCCTCCTCCTCCTTCCTCTCACAAATTCATATCCTCCTCCTCCTTCTTCTTCTCCTTCCTCCCACAAATCTATATCCTCTTTCTCTCTTCTTCTTCTTATTCCTCCTCCTCTTCTTAAATCTATATCCGGCAACATTTTTCAGCAACCGACAACATTTTCCAAAAGCCGGGGATGAGAGGGAATATTTGAGAATATTTTAGTGAAATCTAACTTTATTTTGACAGAATGATCAAATTGATATTTAAAAAAAAATATAAGGACCAAAATTATTAAAAAAAAATAAATGACCAAATTGAATCTTGAAAATAAGATAAAGAATAAAAAATGTAATTAACCCTATTAAAAATTAGAAAGAGTGTTGAAAAAATCAATGAAAAAAACTTTGTTGAGAGACTCAACACTTGTTTTTTTTAATATTTAAATATATTTCCAAATGGATTAAAATCAAAAATAGCACATGTAATTAAATAAGTCCAAACTTATATTTTATTTTGCATTAATTCACTTATTTCTCACTACCTTATTTAATTTTACATTGATTTGTTTTATTAACGAACACTTGTTTTATTACTCCATCTCTATTTTGAAAAGCCTAGTAGGGCCACTTCTCAGGCAAACCAAAATCAAAAGATAGTGAGCCTTGATTATATTCCTCCTGCTTGACCAAGCTTTCAGTTTGATTGGAAATCTTTATAAGTGTAGAAGTACTTTCTTGATTTTGTCTCATTCCTGCAATGACACCAAGAGAAAATATGAATTCTTCTGTTAAGTTTTGGCTAATGTCTTGGCCTTGCTCAACTTACTTTACAATATCCAAATACCATGTGTAAAGAAAACAATTCAGTTCGAAAATGACTAAGCACAAGCATGATTTTTTTTAATATATTCTTCATTAAAAAAAATCGTCGTTTTTTTATTAAAAAAACAAAACCATTTTATTCATAATTTAATCATGTTTATGAAAACTATAAGATAAAATAAATAAAAACAAGTAATTTTGAAAATACAATACAAGTAATTTTAAAAATATGTTATATTTTACATATATACATATATATACTCTATTCGATCTATTTTATTTGTCACTTTAGTCTTTTTAACTTATTCCAAATTAGTTGTCGTTTTAAGAATTCGATGGTGTATTAATTGATTTTTTTCCAACTTTAACCTTACATTTAATATGTTGAAATATATCAAATACGTAATAATTAATGTACCATGAGGATATTATAGTAAAGTTATCTAATAATTCTCTTGAAAATTGAAGCATTGGATGACTTTTTTAATCCATATGAAATTTCTAAAACGTCAGTTAAATTGGAACGGGGGAGTATTATTTACTATTTAAATGAGAATGTTATATTCAATAAAAGAGCCACCTTAACTACACATTTTTTTTAACATCGTCATCGATACGCTCTCTTTTTTTTTCGAATTCATTTTAGTTTCATGTGGGACTCCAGGTGTCAATTCGAGCTATAAGATTGAGTTAGGGCAGGCACATTTTGGGCTTAGACCATGAATGGAAGGGTTAAAAAAGCCTTGAATAGCAAGCCAATTTTTTAATAAGATTGAGTTGATTTTTATATAATATGAGCTAGTCGAGCTAGAACCTGACAAGTTCATACCTTACCAACGAAGGCCAAAAACCCCAAAATCTATATGGGTGACCATTTAAGATCCTAAATTTGACAATTAACCGATCCAAACTTGGGTTGCGCAAGCAAGTCAGGTTTTTTTTTTTGCCAAATCTATATGGGACCCATATAAAATCTACCAATTTACAAGAAGACTCATTATCAAAATGCAGGGAGAGGATATGTAATGAATTAGATAATTTACCTATGTTGTTGTTCTTGCTAGATTCATTGTTTGCATAATTAGAATGGGGTAGAGCATGAAACACGCCAGTCCCGTGTCTTCGTAAGATAGAGGCACTTGTCTGGTTGCGCACCATCTCCATGTTATTCCAGTTTTCTAGAAATGCATTGACATTGACCTAAAACCGAAAAAAAAAGAAATCAATAAACATGCCTCAACGACAAGTGTGATATTAAACCATTTATTACTTTTCAATAAATCAAAAACTGGAATGGACAAAATCAAAATGCCCAAAGCACAATAAGGACAAAACAAATTATGATTATCGTTTTGGAAGAACAAAAGAATACAACTCACCTGGGGTTGAGGCGAAGGAGATCTAACGCAATGGTAAGGTCCGAAATCGTATGGTCTAGCTTCAAAGAAGCATGGCCCTTGACCATAAGGTTCATATCTAGTTGCAAATGGTGCATGATTTCCCCAACCATGCCTGGTTAATGAAAGTGGATTCTGGGCCTATGATTCGAGTGGCCCATACCAAAAAATTGAGTAATGAAAAGATAAAATTTTGTCAATGTGATTTTTTCTCAATTATTTTTTGTTGAAAATTTAATGTCATGGTGGCTAATGATCTCAAAGTTCAACAACCACATAACCGATATGATAGATGAACTTAGCTAACGTGATTTATTCTTACCAGTTGTGTCAACCATTGTTAGTTGAATTTTTGTTATGTTGTTGCAAAAACAGTAGACATAAAAAAGAAGATGAATACCTGGAGATCTAGGCCTAAGTTTGATCTAGAGAGAAGCAAAACATGCCCACAATTAACATTGTTAGGTAGTAGTGGAGGAGCAACCACCACTAGTAATGTAGATTGCATCACCATTGGTAATAATGATTGTGGTAACATATAATATGACGATTGTGGAAGACATGGTGGTGGTTGCACTGGTTGGGGCGATAACATTGGTGGTTGCCATTGTGGTCGTGTAGGTAAGGGTTGTTGTGATAGTCGTCGTATCGGCAATCGCGAAGATTGTCGACGAGGTGGAGGTGAGTTCGCCATAAGGTATTTGTAACGATGAGTCAAGGCAAATGTTAAGAGGCTAATATAAATAGCCAAGATAGTGAAGACAAGAAATTATTATTATTATTATTATTTTGATAGGCAAATTTTTTTGATGACGAGTGGGAAGGAAAAAATTGTGTAGCTGTTAAGGATTGAACAATTGTGTAGCTGTTAAGGATTGAACACTAGTACTCACAATTTTTTTAGCTTTATTAATTATGTTACCTATTGGGATCATCATCATTATTAATCTGTATATTAAATTTGAGTCTTATTTGCTGAACATGAATTATTGTCCGTAATCTCTCCTCAACAAACATTTTTAATATGGAGTAATTTTTAAATGCATTTCCAAATTCACTTGCATTTTTTTTCATTTTTTTCCATAAAATATATTTTAATTAATTATGTAGTTTAGTTAATAGACTTGCAAGGCATAAAAAAATGAACACCTCGATTTGATTCCCAAAACAACACATTTTTCCCTCTACCAAAATCTCTAACATATTTTTCTATTTTTTTTAATTTATATTTTAAATAATTGTATTAATTATGCGTTTACCTAGGCTTTTAGTTTTTAAACAAAGCAGTTGAATCTTATTTCAAAAATCAACTTTAGTATTCTACTATCTTAATTTCAATATAAATGTATTTTAAGTTACTTCCTTCGACTTGAAATATAAGCAACAAAAAAGACATTTTATTTGGTTTAAAATATAAGAAAAAATAACTAATTTTCTTAAATTTTATTTCATTCCCAATGCTACTTTCTTAAAATATACCTAGAAAATTGTTTTTTCTTTTAATTTTTGTTTCATTCTCAATACTACTTTCCTAAAATACCTCTATCTTTTTTTATAAATTTGATAAAATTAAATACAATAAAATAACCTTCTTAATAAGTATGAAAGTAGTTAGATTTGCTTATATTGTAAGCCGGAGAGTGTATCGGAATAAAAAAAAATGTAATTGACATGTCAATAATATTTGAGATGTTCTAGACCAGAGCCGACACTAAGGCCAAGGAGAGACCTTAATGGAGTAGCTCTATCTAGGGTTTATGAGTGATCTTATGAGTTCTCAAAGGCACTTAGTTGGAGTACCTGGGTTGCCCTAATCACAGAGTGTGTGTTCTGTCAATTAGGGTTAGAGGACGTGCCTGAGTCCCATGTAGCACGATACTACTTATAGGGGTGGCTGAGTTCCCTAATGGGCCAGCTGAGCTGAGGCTCAATAGGGCCAGCCTGTCGCGAGCTGTAAGAGGATAAGGACGGGTGAGTCAGCTTGTCCTTATCCTGTGCTTATCAGCTTGAGTGCTTGGCCTACGGGCCGAGTAGGGGGTGTGAGCTCAACCCATTCCTGGTATGTTGTTCGGCGGGAGATGACAATCTCGGCCTAGCACCGAGGGTGTAGTTGTAGCTTGATCTCGGCGAGAGAGGGTTTGGTGTCCTGTGATCTCGGCCTAAGACATAGTCTACCACATAATCCCCCCAGCTCGGTAAGGCCATGTGAGTCTTACGCCGAGTTTAAGGGAGAGGTTCACCACAATATTATATTTATGTAGTATTTTTTAAATTACCCTTTCTCTCTATAATAATGATATTCTCTCTGTCACACAAGGATGGTTACAAAATTCAAAAGTCAAAAAATTAATGAGACATGGATTTAGTAATTTGTCTAGTACATCAACCAATTATCAAACAACTAATTTAATGCATTTTGCATGAATAAACCAATCACAATTCAACGTTTACAATTTCTAAACTTTTCATTAATTATTTTAACTAAAATTTGGGACAAAAAAAATTAAATCCCCTTCCCCTTTCCCCGTAAAAAATAAATAAAAAAATATTTTGCCTATAAAAAAAATTGGGATAAAAAATTTAATCAATTTTTACGATACTTATGGGACAGAGGGAGCTAGTAGTATTTTTTTTCACTTATTATCTCTTATTAATTAAGTGAGGGTAAATTATATTAAAATTGAATAATTAATGCTATCTTGGTTTTCTAATAGAGGTAATTAGAAACAATTTTTAATGGAGGTAATTATTAATTTTTTTTAATAAAAATAATCCTTATTAATTAATTATATAGGGGGAAGAGATGAAAAAGAAACGGGCATTTAATTGTTTTCAAAATTGAAATATTTTTTAACATTATTTTTGTTTTTTATTTTAAATTATATATTTTTTATATTTAAAAAGTAATTATTATTTTATTTTTATATATACTAAATTAAATGAAAGTATTAAAAATTTTTAAAATTTCTTTAATTCCAAATTAGGTAATAGGGACTTTTCCAATTTTGTTTATAAATCTATTTTACTAATTATTCAGTAAAAATATCGTGACTTGGAAGAAACAGAGCAACTTTCTATGGATCCCTTTCTATGAGGATAAAAGCTGCGAAATTTCTGAAGTGACTTTGACGAAGCGGGGCCAACTTCAACAACCCAAAACTGTTTTTTGTGGACCATGGTTCATGGACTTAGATATTCAGTAGTCTCGTTTGCAATTTGGAGGAAACTTCTTGTTTTTCTTTTTTCTGTATTGCTGTATATTTTTGGTCATCATTTGAACATGCTTATAAATTATATACCCCTAATACCAATTCTGACAAATTTTGTTGACATGTAACATCAGAATCTTAGTCAGACGCAGGAGGTTAGTCATGTGGTGCCGCGTGATGTCACATGGGCAGAGACTATCTCTCTTTTCGATTTTTTTTTAATTTAACTAAAAATATAAAAATATCAAGTTTTTTAGCTTTTTAATTAAAAAAAATTTTTCGCCTACGAGGCACCACGTGCTTAACCTCCTGCGTCTGAGCAGAATTTCAATGTTATATATAAGCAAAATTGGTCAAAATTGGTAATAGTGGTATATGACATACCAGAAGTAACTTCGGGGAGTTAGATATTGAAAAAAAAAAAGAATAAACATATCTGGTCAAAGTACTCCAGACTTCAGGAACTTGTGACATAATTAAGCCTAAACAATGTATCGCATTCACTATTTTGTTGTAAAAATTAAACCATATTCATCACATATATAAGCTATAAAATATTAAAATATACAGTATGTACTATGTGTTTAATATAATCCGCATGGCACCACCACCAACCCAAAGTCTGTCGCACATGAATACACACACACACGTATATGTGAACCGTGGAAATTCCCTTCAAAAAAAAAAAAACCGTGGAAATTAAAAAAAAAATACGGAGTAAGTACAATACCACCTACCATAACATAGTAATATTACGAGTAAATGACTATGTGAAATTATTCATAGTTTATTTTTTAAAAAATATATATACTCTATTCGATTTGAAATATAAAAAAAAAT
Organism: Crotalaria pallida; assembly: GCA_037953625.1. Taxonomy (NCBI): domain Eukaryota; kingdom Viridiplantae; phylum Streptophyta; class Magnoliopsida; order Fabales; family Fabaceae; genus Crotalaria; species Crotalaria pallida. Next base: position 174,361,990 of record CM075650.1, read on the forward strand.
TTATAAATTTGAGAATATTAAATATAAACAACTAATTTTATTGATATGTGTAAAATAATTTTTTTTACTTATAATTCAAACCGAAAAAAAAAAATTAAATAATAGATGATGATGATTTATCCTAAATTATTCAACTAGAACCATTTAATAATTGCTCACTATTTCTCCCTCTTTGCTAATTCACTTTATGGGTTGACCGCTAAGGGAATATACACTCCAAACAAAGACTTGTACCGATAATAATTTTCCTCTATAAAATTTGAATGTTCACAACCATATTTAAACCAAACTATCCTCTCACTTGTTTCATTGCTTACGAAGTCCAATCACTCTGTAGGTGTTTACTTTTATCACTCTGTAATATTAATCACTATGGCTCAGATTACACCAAATCACACACTAGCCGTATATGGGTGGGCAGCACTTGATTCTTCTGGCAAGATTGTCCCATACACCTTCAAAAGAAGGTATTTTTCATTTTGTGATTTGCTAATTTCATGCAATGTTCATCTTTATATGTTAGTAATAACACACACCCCTTTTTTCATATGCACATGCAGGGAGAACGGTGTTAAAGATGTGACCATAAAGATCTTGTACTGTGGGATATGTCACACTGACCTTCACTTCGCTAGAAATGACTGGGGCAACACTACATACCCCGTTGTGCCTGGGTAACTACAATAGATCGAAATTATACGTAGTAATTTTTTGAACTAAAACCAAGTTTTTGAACTATTTAATGACGAACAAAGGTTAAAAAGTTTTAGAGACTTAAAGCAAAAATTGTTCTATTTTTTAAAACATACACCATTTTCTCTGTGTCTAACACAAAGTCAATATATATCAGATAGGTATTCATAGAAATGTTCAATTTGCATGTATGTTAATTGTTTTTGTGTGTCTATATATGCAGGCACGAGATTACTGGGGTGGTGACCAAGGTAGGGAGTGATGTGAAAGGATTCAAAGAGGGAGACAGAGTTGGGGTGGGGTATTTGGCAGCTTCGTGTTTGCATTGTGAGTACTGCAAGACAGATCAGGAGAACTACTGTGAAAAATTGCAGAGTACATCAAATGGAGTTTTCTGGGATGGTAGCATAACATATGGTGGCTACTCCAAATTGTTGGTCGCTGATTACAGGTTGGTTATTATTTATCCGGAATGAAATTTGTATAATCAGATTAGACAACTTTCTGATTTTATATTTATTTTTGTACACTTCAATATTATACTAGTTTATACTTTATACTATAGACTATACGCTATATATATAGATTTACTTAAAATTATGGGCATTACTTCCATGCAACCAAATTTTGGATGGTTGCAAAACAATCCCTTAGTGGACCAATATTTGTTTGACAAATCAGCTAATTTGAGCTGACATGGCAGTAATTTAGAACTTTATTAGCTGACGTGTCAAACAATCATTAGTTCATTTAAGGGATTGTTGTGCAACCATCCAAAATTTGGTTGCATGGTAGAAATATTCTAAAATTATTTTGCGCTGATCACAACTTATGACATCATGATTTGAAGATATGTGGTACACATTCCGGAAAACCTGCCAATGGATGCAGCGGCACCTCTGCTATGTGCTGGAATAACAGTGTTCAATCCCTTGAAAGACCATGGTTTGGTAACATCACCAGGGAAAAAGATTGGGGTGGTGGGATTAGGGGGACTTGGACACGTGGCAGTCAAATTTGCAAAGGCATTTGGCCACCATGTTACTGTTATCAGCACTTCTCCCTCCAAAGAAGCTGAAGCTAAGCAGCGTTTGGGAGCCCATGATTTCATACTCAGCTCCAACGTTAATCAAATGCAGGTTTGTTAGTTTATTTCAAGTTAAAGGATTTATCCATGGATTTTTTGAAAAAAACTCTGATTTTTTTATAGGTTCATATTTGTCCTCAATAATAATATAATATTAGTATATGGTCACCTAAATTCTTAACTTCATATTACAGTACTTGTACGGTTTGCAGTACTTAATTATCATTATAGTTGACTTTGGTTATTTTATACAAGTACCAGGTCTAAAAAATGTTATGATCTTTTATACTAAGTTACTATTTTTTATGCAATATTCATTTTTCTTAAAATTGCAGCTAGGGGTGAAGTATGTTTATACAATTATACTATGATTTTGGTAATAAAAACAGACCAAGTTTGACTCGGCCAGCGATAGTCTTGGTCTAATCGATCTAACTGTTTAAACTAGTCAAATTTAACTTACGTTTTTAAGGCTTATTTAACTGCTTAACTTGTCCTCGCAAATGTGAAAAAAATTGTGTAGCACAAAGTTTTATAAATTATTTAAATGCTGATTGGTTTAGTTTTTACTCCCTTTAGTTAGAGGTTAGTAATACAGTTGAATAGACACAGTTGCACAAGTATTTCACTAGGTGAAAAATATTGTGTACGGATATTTGAAGTTTATTAGTATATGATTCACGGTTGTTTCTTTGACGATGAATGATTCTGATTGAGCTTTTTACATGTCAGGCTGCCGTGAGAAGCCTGGATTTCATTTTGGACACTGTATCAGGAGAGCACGCTCTGTTGCCCATATTGGAATTGCTCAAAGTTAAAGGGACCTTGTTTATAGTGGGTGCACCAGACAAACCATTTGAATTACCCGCTTTCCCATTGATATTTGGTAACATAATTAACCTTAATTACCCTTGAATTTAAATACTCTATTAATTAGATTAACTTTGGCCCTTTCAAAAAAAAAAAAAAAAAAGAAAGAAAAGAAAAACTTTGGTTGGCTGGTTTATAATGTGCATAGAAAGTTAGTAAAAAATAAAATTGTTAGTAACAATTGATTAACATTCGTGGCAGGCAAGAGGTCAGTGAAAGGTGGCATAATAGGAGGAATAAAAGAGACACAAGAAATGTTGGATTACTGTGGGAAACACAATATCACATGTGACATTGAGTTAATCACACCAGACAGAGTCAATGAGGCTATGGAGCGCCTTGATAAAAATGATGTCCGCTACCGTTTTGTCATTGACATTGCAAGCAACTCAAACAACCATCCTTTCATTTAGTTTGGTTTTTCTTTTATAAATTTCTTGAGGTTGAATATTTCTTGTGTTATATTTTGGTTGAATACTATATTACTACATACGTTTCTGTTGTAGATGTTAGAACTCAAAGAGTAGATATATATAGTATCAGAAAAAGAGTGGTTGGGGCCATAAAATATGAGTGTTTTGAACTTAAATTACGAAGTGGACAAATGGCTGTATAGTGAGCACTTGCACATATAGTATCTTGTTCTGTTTCTGGCTTGTTTTGTTCTCATGGACTTGGTTGGTTTACTTCCCCTGCTATATGCTGTGAAGTGTTAAATGGAAGAAGCTTATATTGTCGAGGCATAAAAAATAAGAACAAAGCATTCATATCATAGTGATGAAAAACAGCCCATAAAGTAAATCCATTGATAGATGTAGAATATGTACATTGACTCAAAGTCATTCAACTAGTTTATTCTACAAGAAAGAAGTATCGCAGCATATAAACCAAACCAATGAATGAACACTACAGAAATAACTTGACATCTAAAGCTGGAATGCAGCAGATACCTAAGTCTGCAATTATACCTAAACAAATCTTCCCACTACACTAAATCGACATTCTCTTCTATTGTAAACACATAACAAAAATCAAATAATATAAAATAAGAAATAATAGAAGAAGAGAATTCTCAAAATTAGAGATCTAAAGGTGAAAAAAAAATTGTAAAGATTGAAGGTGAGATCCTATTATATATAGTGACTTTTTTATTTTTTTTAAATACTTTTGTTGAGGATAATGATTTTTTTCGACAAACTAAGGATAATGATTTGATAATGATTAAATAAATCAAATTTATTTAATTTCAAATTGTAATTTTGGTCCGAGATAATGATCTAGCTACAAACGCTCTGGTGCGAGAAAAACATCACACGATAAATGTGGTGCCTCGATAAGGATCTTTCTATATAAGTACAGTATATTAGAATATACTTCTAAATATTAAAAACTTATTACTAATTATAATTAATATATTTAAAACTTAAAAAATATTTAAAAACACAATCTTATGTAACAATAGGATCTAATCTTATAAACTTGGGGCCTTGGGTTGAAAATAAGAAAAAAAAACTTTTGCCTTATATTTCACTGTGAAATTAAAGGCTCATTTGGTGGACAAGATAAAAAAAAAAAAGATAGTATGTCCTATTCATAGTTTGGTGAATCAGCACAATATGACACCGCTATCCTTTTAGTCTATTCAATCGTATCTACCAAGTGTATTTTCTATCCTACGAGGGAACAGAGTTAGAAATGAGTATGAGTATGATGGGATAGTGCAGTTTTACTCTCATACCTCCCTCATATTAACATCACTACCATCATTATCATACTACCATCATCATCATCACCACCTCATCAATGAAATTGTTATCCGGTAAACACCAAACATTGAATAGGAAAAGAGCTATGTTGCTCATATCATAATAAATAAAGGAGGAAGAAAAAACACACCCATCATACTACCCCCACCCCTAGATCGCAGTCGTGCACTGCCAGTCCCCACGATCCCATTATCGTCGTCATCTGCTGTATTGCAGATTGTACTTTCATTATATAAGATAACCAATTTAAAATCCATAATTGCAGAGGAACACAAACCTATCAAATCTAATAATAAAGGGAACAAAACAAACTACCAATTTAATAGGAGCCACGGAGCGACCAAATCCAAAATGTTCCAATTTAATAGAGGGATCAAAGCCTTTTTTTTTTTTTTTGAAAGAGACTATTTTCAAAGGAGTCAATATTTATAAAAATCATTTTGGTATTTAAACCCGTTTTTTAACCCCTCTGAACAAAATTTTCTATTTTTTGCTTGAAAATAAAAACTATAGTAAATATAACTTAAATTTTTATAATATTTAACAATTTTTTAATTATTATGCATAATCTTAAAATGCAATATTTTTTCGGTCTATACTATAAGAAAAAAGAACTAATTTTACATTTATTAAGGAAGGTAGTTAAACGCATTTAATTTTTTCAAATTCATAAAAATTAGAGTTGTTTTAGTAAGGTTGCATTGAGAATAAAACAAAAATTAAATGAGATAATCATTTTTAGAAATATTTTAGGAATAATTGTATACTCGTAAAAAATAAAAAATTAGTTAAATTTTTCTTATATATGAGACCAAGATAAGTACTCATATCTTTTTTTCTTATATTAGAGATCGAATGAAGAGTAAGAGATAAATTTTACTTATTTTTATTATTTCAAGGATTTTTTTAATCTTAATCCTAAAAATTGAAGATAAAAACCTATAAATAAATACAATAAATTTTATGGAAAATAGTATATCTAAGGAATAAAAAGTCATACCCCCTCCGTCCCTTATTATAAGATACTATTTTGGTAGATTTCTTGTCTCTTTTTATAAATCGTTTTAGAATAATAGGTAGCATTAAATAGTTTATTCCAAATACATCCCTCATAATTTCATAGGGGTGATAGGGTAATAATTACAACAGAAAAAGAAATAGATAAAGTTGTAAAGTTTTAAATAGGGATAACTTTGGAAAGAATTTATTTATTTTGATAAATTTGAGAAAAATAATTACTATTCTACGATCTTACTCTACGTGAATTAGATAAACATTACTTATAATAAATAAGGGACATAGAGAGTTTTTTTTTCTTCAAAAAAAATATATCAAATTTTAGATACTTATTTTCAACTTTATGTTTTGTTTGGTTGCACAAAAGAAAATGATAAGAAACAGTAAATAGGAAAGAGAGAAGTAGGGAAGAGATATTATAGGGAAAAAATGAGTAAGTTTTGTAGTTGTTTGGTACGAGAGAAAATGTGAAGAAACGAGGAAGAGAGAAAATTTGATTTTTTTTTTGTTTAGTTAGAGAGAAAAGTGGGACGAGAGAAAACAATAAAATTTGTTAAAAGACAACTACATCCTTATTTTACAAAATAGAAATAAATATTTTTTTCACACGTATGTATATTTAACATAACCAAAAAAAATTTCTTCACTTTCATTATTTATTACATAATAAAAATTCCAAATCCAAAATATTAAAAAAATAGTTTTTTTATTGAAATAAAAAGGCTTTATTTTTTTCAATTAAAAAAATAAAAAATGAAAAAAAGGTCAAACAATAAATAAGTGAAGGACCTATGAGTTATTTATCATGCCAATTTCAGTTTCTTTCTATTCTCTTTGTTGTTGGGGAGATAAAATTTGTTCCGGTGGAATCCATCATATTTTTTCTAGTATTTGGTCTCTTACCTTATTTTTTAATTTCAAATTGGTTTCTTGCGTTTTTTTGATATCATATTGGTCTCTCACGATTCTTTTCACTATCATTTTGATCCCCGAATCACTGTTCATGCTATGTGATCAATAAGATACACACATGTCATTTCTCTCTCCAACATTGCAAATATGGACAAATATGACATTGATACGCATAATGAAGAGTGACTTAGAGATCAATTTGATAACTAAAAAAACTTGAACAAGAGACCAATATGATACCAAAAAAAATATAAGGGACCAATTTAAAATTAAAAAATACTAAAGTAAAGGATCAAATACGTAATTTAACGCATTTTTTCTTCCCCTTATCTTCTTTCATGAACCAAACGTGAAAAAAATCCCTCCCCCAAAATCATCCAAACAAACATACCGTTAAAGACATAAAAAACTGATGTACGTTGAGAAAACTTTTATTTGTAAAAGTAAAAAAAATTACTTTGCCGTACCATTTCCCCTATAAAAACTACTCCACCAACTAGCCAGCCTATCACTCCATCAGTGATTTCCCAACTTCCCAAACAAGTTTCAAACTACACCCAATCACTCTGTGTTCACCATGGCTCAAACTACACCCAATCACACACTCACCGTATCTGGGTGGGCAGCACTTGATTCTTCTGGCAAGATTGTCCCATACACCTTCAAAAGAAGGTACCAGTATTTTCCTTTTTGTGAACTCTGCTATATTTTCTTGTAATGTTAGTTCTTCTTTATATGTTTAATAACACACATTTTTTCACATGAACATGCAGGGAGAACGGTGTTAACGATGTGACCATAAAGATCTTGTATTGTGGGATTTGTCACACTGACCTTCACCACGCTAGGAATGAATGGGGCATAACTATGTACCCACTTGTGCCCGGGTAAGTATAACAGTGATTAAAATCAATGGCATTATTGGTTATTTACGTATTTTGTGGTTCTTAAAATTACCGTGTGTTTTGTTTTTAATCTTTAAAATTTTTTTTACCAGATTAATCCTTTAATTTTTAAATATTTTGGTTTTGATCTTTGTCATTATGAAAAATCTGTTACCTATTAACATGTCTAGCGAAACACCATATCGGCAATCATGTGGTGCTCAAGATGGCGTGGAATAAGTGATGATATGTGGATATTACGTGGATAATACAAAAATGGTCTCATACGCAAAGTTTTAAGTTAATAAATCTAAATCATCTATCTCACACCACATGATTGCTGATACAGTATTTTGTTAACTAAATCAGCATATAACATATTCTTTCTGAGACATGAAATTAAAACCAAAATGCATGTTTAAAACATTAAAGACTATTCCTAGTTAAAAATAACTTTAAAGGACTAAATAAAAACAAGGACAAAAAGTTAAATAAACAAAAATTAATACTTCATGCTTTCTTTCTCTAACTCAAAAACAATGTAACATTGATACTATTAGAAATGTGTTGATTACTTATTTATTATATATGTAGGCACGAGATTATTGGGGTAATCACCAAGGTTGGGGGTGATGTGAAAGGGTTCAAAGAGGGAGACAGAGTTGGTGTGGGGTGTTTAGCAGCCACATGTTTGGACTGTGAACACTGCAAGAGTGACGAGGAGAATTATTGTGAACAGTTGCAATTTGTTTACAATGGAGTTTTTTGGGATGGCAGCATCACCTATGGTGGTTATTCCAAAATGTTGGTCGCGGATTACAGGTTGGTTATTATTTATACTGTCATTCCTTCCCTTTGTTGCTTACTTGCTTCTCTCTCTTTTTGGTGAACTACTTGCTTCTCTTTTAATGTAATAGTTCATGGTATAGATCTGCTTAAATTGTTTTTGTGCTTATAATTCCCCTAACGTCGTCATATCAAATGAACTAAAAATATTACTCGGTATATCTAAAGGAATCATGGTAGAACTTTGTATGTGTTTACAGCTTTTTAAATGGGAAAAATTACTCTTTTTGTTTTTAAGTTAATTGCTTTTCTTGCAATAACTTTATTTATTTATTATTAATTTGGTCACTCAAAATAATTTGTTAGGGATTTGTTATTTATTATTCATTATCCTTTAAATAACCTAAAAGTATTAAGTCAATTTTGAAAAATAAAAAATTTGATTTTTAAATTTTAAATGTATTATTATTTTTTAGATAAATTTTACATTTTTTAATTATTCAAACATTATTTTTATTCTAATATATATGGCAAACCTCATCTTTACTCCATCCGAGCTATTCCTAAATAAGTCTATTCTTTAAGGTTATATAGCGCATATAGATCATGAAGTATAAGTAACATGTTTATTAGTATTAAAGTTCACAGTCCAATCCAATTCGATCCAAAAAAATACTAGCTGTTTGATTTGGTTTGCTTTGGTTTTATATATTTTTTGGCTATATAAAATATAAATTTAATAGTATAAATTAATATATTAAACTTGTATTTCAAATAGCATAGCGAAAAGTTTAATTGTTCTGTACTATAATAATCTATACGAATGAAAGAAATATATAAAAAAAATGAATCAATAACATAAGAGAAAAACTTATTTAGTTTGGGCATTTGAAAAGTTGTCCCATAAAAATGAGTTAATCTAGTTCTACTTTTGCATTATATTATTATTATTTTATGGTTGTCTTCTTTAGTTTTAGTTAGCGTATTTTAATTTTTTATGAGATCCGAGTGTAATAAATTTGTCTCTGATAAATTAATATTTGACATATGTGTTCCATTTGAATATTTTGTACTATAAACAAATTATACCATGAAATAAACATGTAATTTTTAAACATAATAAAGGATTTTCTTAATATGAGGTTAAGCATTTTAAAGAGAATAGATTTTCTTTTAAAAAAAAATTAAAGTATGAGTCCTTTAATTTTTAAGATACATCATTCCCTATAATACCTATTAATTTTTGGGAGTTTATTCTCATCTCTAAAAGGTGGAGTTAAAAAAACTCTATAATTCTAAAAGAAATTAAAGATATGCTATTCGATTTAATTTTAAAATCAAATCCGAAATCTAATACCAGTATGATGTATTCTGTTTTTTTTTTTAATAAAAAAAAGTAGTAATAACAAGGGTAAGGATACAATACTCATCATTTGTGCATGGATGAATTCTGATACTCCTTTCTTCATGGAAGGTTAAGATTGTAACATCAGGTGAACGACTGAGATTAATAAATGGAAATATGATATATGTATATATTTGGTTAAGTTGAATGCACCGTAAAAAATGATCATCTGAAAATTGGTTTTGGCCCAAGAAATGACCGATTTGAATATAAACACAGCTAACATTAATAGCGGTCGTTGAAGGACTACGTCTAAATTAAAGTATTGAATGGTCTGTGCTTTTTTGGGTGCCTACCACCGTTGCTTATTTATGAGGAGGGGTTGGAAGAGTTATGTCATTGCTCGCCTTTTTGCATACGGAGGAAGTAGTATCATTTGTGACAATCATCTACCAAAAACTTCAAACAAAAAATTAGGGTCTACTTGTGCCATGTACTTCTTCGTAAACTTATCTAACTTTTTATTCTCAATACAATCATTTTTAAAAATATCTCAATAAATTGATTGTATCATTTAATTTTTGCTTTATTCCCAATGCATGTTTTTTACATTAGTCTATTTTTTAAGAACTTGAGAAATTTAAATATACTCAACTAATTTTCTTAACAAGTACTATGAAATCATTTTTTTTAGGCTTATTCATGTCTTTAGTCCCTGAAAGTTAGAACTATTTTGGTTTTGATTCCTATAAGTTTTTTGATCTTGATTCATCCTTAATTGTTTTGAAAATTTGCTTTTACTCTCTGCCGTTAGGAAAAATCAGTTGACTGCTAGTATGCTTATGTGTGCAAGTATTGCATGTCACCGGTAGGATGACGTTGATGATTTGGACTTGTAGGAGCAAAAGGGTCAAAGTCCAAACCACAAACACATTTGGGTTGGGCTTTGGCCCTTTTGCTTTGGGCTTTAGCCCTTTTGCTCCTACATGTCTGGATCATCCACGTCATCCTACCGGTGACATGTAGTACTTGCACACATATATGCCGATGTAGCGTTCCGTTAGTCACATCAACAGTTAACAGATTTTTCTTAATGACCGTGACCAAAACCAAAATCAAAACACTCCAGGGACTAAAAACATAAATAAGTCTTTTTTTTAATATATGAAACCGGAAAAAGTACTGTGTTATTCTATGTTTTAATTTATTCTCATTGATAAAGAAAATAAGTAAATAAAACTTGAATTAAATAAAGATTGACTTAAACTAATCAATAAAAAGTGGCAGTACATAAAGTAGAATAATTATTAGATTGTCTGGAATTAACGATCTGTAATGTATTACTATCATTCACTATTCATTCTAGCTAAAAAAAAAATTAAATAATTGAGATGAGATCCGAAATTATTATTCCTATATCACCTACTATCATTACCTATTCATTCTCAATAGGGTGACACAAATAGTAGGACAGCTTCTATGCTACGTACTAAAAGTTTAGAGACATTGTTCACCAAGAAAAAAAGTTTAGAGACATTTAAAGAAAAATAGAAAAGTAAATGAGAAATATAAACAAGTGTATGTATAATCTATCAAAAATTTGGTGAATAATAAATAGCTGAATTCTTTGACTATAGATATTGAAATTTGAAAGCTACCATCACGCTGCAACAGAATGGCCAAGAAAAAGTAAATCAATGAATAGAAGTTAGAACCAACTAATTGTATATCATCTTATTTGAATTTTATATCACTTAAACTAAATTTAAGTTGTGTGGAATTTTTGTTACATTAATTTAAACTAAGTTTTGGGCATCTCAACTTAAGACATTTTGATGTGTGAAGATATGTTGTGCACATTCCGGAAAACCTACCAATGGACGCAGCGGCACCTCTGTTATGCGCTGGAATAACAGTCTTCAGTCCCTTGAAAGACCATGGTTTGGTAACATCACCAGGGAAAAAGATTGGGGTTGTGGGATTAGGGGGCCTCGGACACGTGGCAGTCAAATTTGCAAAGGCATTTGGCCACCATGTTACTGTTATCAGCACTTCTCCCTCCAAAGAAGCTGAGGCTAAGCACCGTTTGGGAGCTCATGATTTCATACTAAGCTCCAACGCTAATCAAATGCAGGTTTGTTAGCTTATTTCAAGTCAAAGGATTTATCATTGCATATTTTTAAGTAATTCTGAATTTTTTTTTTAATAAACTTTCATTTTGTATTGATATATTCTATAAACAAAACAAGAAAATTAAAAAAATTGATAATTATATTGGCTCCAACAAAATTTGTTGGTGGAAAATTGTATAGTAGCACATCTTTTTTGCCTTGTTCTATTATGTTCTGTCCATGCATCAAAAGCCATTTCAGGATTTTGTCACCTATATATCTCCATTTACAAATGCATTTTAATTCTATGGTTTTATTGTGTAATTAATTATAGTTGATTTTAGCTTATTTTCTATGCCTTGGGCTTTGGCTAATAATAGGCCATGGTGATGAATATGAATTGAACTAACATAACTCATTGAACTTTTCTAATGATTTCTAATGACAGGTTGCGAAGAGAAGCCTAGATTTCATTTTGGACACTGTATCGGGAGAGCATTCTCTGTTGCCCATCTTGGAATTGCTCAAAGTTAAAGGGACCTTGTTTATAGTGGGTGCACCGGACAAACCATTTGAACTACCCGCTTTCCCATTGATATTTGGTAACATAATTAACCTTAATTACTCTTGTATTTTTGCATATTACTTACTTAATCATCAATTTTGATTGGTTGGTTTATAAGATGCATATATAATAAGTTAAGAATAAAATTGATGATGATAATTGATTAATATTTGTTGCAGGCAAGAGGTCAGTGAAAGGTGGCATAATAGGAGGAATAAAAGAGACACAAGAAATGTTGGACTTTTGTGGGAAGTACAATATCACATGTGATATTGAATTAATCACACCAGATAAAATTAACGAAGCAATGGAGCGCCTTGTTAAGAATGATGTCCGCTACCGTTTCGTCATTGACATTGCTGGTAACTCAGATTTGATATCTTGATCGATTTGCTGTTTGAAAGGAGGAATAGTAGTAAAGTGTATGAAAAAATAAAATTTAGCGAACTCAGCTCTAAGCTCGATGAGAAGAAATTTGGTTTATTTTATTTTTAAAAATTTGTTTAATGTATAAGTTGAAATAAATCTCAAATAAGATGAGAATATTATCTAGTCTATGCTAACTTTTGAATTTGTCTCTTATCTTATGGGTTAACTTTTTTTGTTTGAATTAGTTCTTAAAATTTCTTAAAAAGGTTAAATTAATTTGTTTCTAATTTTAGCATTTTGTGCAAACATCCCTTCTCCATTGACTACTCCATTTGTTTCAAAAACATGGTATTTTAAGGTTATATACAAAAATTAAGAAATAATTAAATGATGTAAATTTTTTTGAATATTTTAACTATAATACCTATGTAATCATTAATATATGTTGATGCACTTATGTATTTTATTATGTTGTAAATATATTAATAAAAAAGTAAGTGGAACAAAAGTTATTCTAAAAATATTCATATGCTTTATTTAAATATTTTCATTTTCACCTTAAGCTAGAGATAATCCCTCTGTTTGTTTATTTTTAAAAAAAAAAACATTTTTTTAAGTCTCTAAATTGAATTTCGCTTCTTTGCTGTAACAATAACCAAAATTGGAAATCCTTCTATCTTCAAGTTATCCACGTGGCATCCACCGGCCACGAATTTGAAATTTAAATCTTTCATTTTCTTATAAAAAAGTATTTTTTTCAAGACTCCAAATTGAGTCTCGCTTCTTTGATGTAACCACATTCAAAGTCGGGAATACCTCTATCTTTAAAATATTCATGTGGTATCCACCATATTTGAAATTTAAATTCTAATTTTTTAGATTTTAAAAACCTTATTGCTCCTCCTTGCATCCAACCCTATTATATGAAAAATGTTCCTCATTTTCTGATTTAAAAAAAAAAAAAGAAAATACCCTTTTAAAGGCTCAAAATTTAAACCTCCTTCTTTATTGTCGTAATCATAGCCAAAGATAAGAATCCTTCCATTCTCAAGCTATCCAAGTGGTATGCATACACTTTCCCATGTTTGAAATTTAAATCCCTCCTTTTCTTTTATATATATATATATATATATATATATATATACACATATATATACACCTTTTTATGACTCTAAATTTAATCCTTCTTCTTTGCTGCAACCATAGCCAAAGATGGGGATCCTTCCATCCTCAAGCTATCGAGGTGGCATCCACGATCCCCATACTTGAAATTTAAATTAATCCTTTTTTTATAAAACAAAAAGTATCCTTTTTACGGCTCAAAATTTAATCCTTCTTCTTTGCTGCAACCATAGCCTAAGATGGGGGAATCCTTTTATCCTCAAGCTATCGAGGTGGCATCCACTGTCCCCATATTTGAAATCAAAATCCCTCCTTTTCTTATTAAAAAAAAATGCACATTTTTTAAGGCTTCAAATTGAATCATGCTTCTTTGCGACAATCACAGCCAAAGTTGGGAATCCCTCCATCCTATATCATAGAAAAGCTATACCTTTTCCTTCAACAACGTTTAGTGTGTTTGTTTTGGCATTTACACCTTGTAAATAGTCCTTTCCACAAAAGCTTCAAATTGGAATTATGAGAGAAACGTGATCTCTCACTGCAAAAATTGGTTTTTCTACTGCCAATTCAGACAAGCACTTAATCTCACAAATTATCTTTAATCACAAAATTTACAAACTCCAACAACCTCCTAAAATCCACCATTTCAAAATTCTCAATTCACCTATCATTTTCATGGGTCCACTTTTATACTTTAAAAATTAAAAACCCACCTACACTTTTATACTTTCATAAAAAATAAATTAAAAACTAAAAAATCACCTACCACTTTCATACTTTCATAAACTAACTAAAAATAAAAAAGTTTGTGCGTGAGCATAAAGCTAGTGTAAAATATAAAGAATAATGTAAAATATTGAAAGCTTGACACATGTCCTAGGGATAACTTATGCTTGGTAATAGAAAATAAATATTTTCTCCGTTCCATCATCTTGGTAAAAAAATGTAAAAAATTTGTCCCATATTAACGTAAAAAAATAAATGAAAAATCTTAAAGATTATATATTGTATGAATGATTGATAAGCAAGTAAGGAAAACATATTTAAAGATTTTTTTTGGAGACAATATTGCAATATGTATTAATTATAATGATATGAAAATTTGTGTAATATCAATTTGTAATTAATGAGTGAATCGTGTATTATATTATATTAAACAGATACTCTCTTATTTTTATTGACTTTTTTAACTTTTACCAAAATAATGGAACGGATGAGTAGATAATAGCAAATAGAAAGGTAAAAAAGAATATAAAGAGGAAAAGTGAGCGATGTGACATTTTTTTAAGATTGAAATCCATTGCGTAGGCGGATAGCATATGTTCATTAGGACTTAATTTTCTTATAATTAAATAGATAATGTAATATAAACAGAAAAGTAAATGAAAAAGTAAAAATGAATATTTAAAAAAAGTAAGTGTTGTGATATTTTTTTTTGGGGAAAACCATTAATTAGTATTTTTATACATAAAATTTATGTTATGGAACAAATTTTTTTTTTCAAAAACAGTAAACACACACAAATCGATCAATTAATAGGTAATCGTGGGCCATAGCCCAATAGGTTATTTATCCACTTTATGGTGAGTAATGTCAAGTTAATTTAAGAAAACAGCCATATTAATTAAAAAATAAATAATTTTTTAAAATAGCCAAACTATACACCGAGTCATATATTTCTGTATCAATATAAATGTTTTATTATAATTATTATTATGATTTCTTAATAGTAGCTTTTGAGGTGAAGACAACACCTAAAATTAAATATATTTAAAAATAAAAAATAAAAGTTATGAAACTGTATATGTTTTAATTGCATCATTTTCCCAATTCAAAAATATAAAAATTGTATTATTTATAAAAAAAACATATCCATAATTAAATATTTATCCTCAATTTTTAAAACAAATTAAAAAAATCTAATTAAAATTAAGAAAATTTGGAGTTTTACATTTGTGCCAATTTACAGCCACCTTACCTCATATTAGAAGTTTTGAAAATCGTCATATAATATTTGTTTTTTTGAAAAGCCAAAGAAATCGTCATATAATAATAATAATAATAATAATAATAATAATATTAATCTATACTATTATACAAAGCAAACACTGTTTTAGGTTTGTACGTAATTATGTTATACCCAAAATGCTCTTATCATAATACTAATTTACAAAAATGACAAAGATATGAAACTCCCAACAATAACTGCTACTTCTTTAAAAAAACTGTCCACTATTCATTCATTAAAAAAACTGCCATCCTATTTCTAATTAGATTTGAAACAGATTTTTAGTACAATGAAAAACTTCACTACTGCAGAGGAAAAAAAACTACCTCTACTACCATTTATACCCGTACACCGCACGGGGTGTGTTCTCTAATAATAATAATAATAATAATAATAATGTACCAACTCTATGACTAATTATCATGCGTCAAGTATCAACACAGCCAGGACTAAAGTTATGCATAAGATAAGAAGAGTGCGCAATTCTATCTACACACATACAGGATCAATTCATGGTCAGAGTTTAACTACTAGAAGAATGAATCCTCTTTCATGAATTTTTTGGTCTGGGTGGGACTCTGAGTTTAATTCGAAGAATCTTTTACATCAGCTCTAAAAACTGCTACGTAACATCTACAATCATTCTTGAGTCCAACGTGGCAAATAGATATCAATTGAATGATATGAGAATGGAAGGACCCCACGTTAATATCTTCCTTTACAGCCACCTGTGTTTCATATATATTTCTTACACACAAACGCGTTTCGTTATCAATTATTATCTCATCATGTCCGGTCTAATGAGTCAAGACTCGCTAACAAAGCTGATTTATTTATTATTATTATTATTATTATTATTATTATTATTATTATTATTATTATTATTATTATTATTTTTTTAAAGATCTATCCACAATCTATGGAAGATATATGACGCCTCCAAATGCACGCTTGCCCTACATGCAATATTATTGGAACACTAGCAATTTTATGTATTTAATTTTGTGAAAGGTTTTATACAACAAGAATACCTACTTTCTCTTAAACAATGTTTTTAATTTGAATATTATCTTCGTGAAAGATAACTATGGCCCAAAAATCTAATTTTTAAACCATGAGTTTAGTTTCGACATTTTTTCAATATAGTTTTAACATTATCATATTTATTATAAGAGTAAAATATTTTTTTTTAAAAGTTTATAATTGTCAAATGAGTTTATAATTAAAATATTTATATATATATATAATTCATTGATTGAAACCAAATATAAAACATATATGCCATGCAATTTTCCCAAATTTCTTTATAGAAATTTAATTGACTAGGAAAATGAGTCATGTAAATTAACAAATTTTTAGTATCTCTTAATTTTTTTTATTTTTTTTTTGGCAATGTGTCTATATACAAAGAATATTAAAATGAGTGAAAATAAAATAAATATATCAATGTCAAATTAATATTTAAAAATAATTAATAAATAACAGGACTCATGTACCTATATAACATCAGCATGATTCCGAATCAGAAAAATAATTTGAAATTGCTGATGAGCAAGAAAATGGAAATGGATAGATTGAGCTTGAGGGAGGAGCTGCGTGCCGGTGTTGACGTGGGAGAAGGAGAACACAACGTATGAGGTACGTTAACTTGCGAACTAAGTCATTAACCATTTGTGGTAGTGCTAACTGCCAACTGGATTTCTTCTACATTTTTCTTAACTTCTTCCTAGCCAAAAATACACAACACCTCTCTCTATAAATATGTAGTTCTTTGGTCTTAAGATTCTTTCATCCAATTGATTAGCTTACGAATCCAAGATAAAATTAAAACTCAGAGATGACACGCACCGGTTGGTTTTGTTGTTTGCAAATAAGATCAGGTCAGTTCAATTTCGGCAACCCTTCTCTTTCATTCATAGTACTATAGTATAAAATATCTTCGTTAGTTCCTTATATCATGTTTCAAATTTTCTTAGTCCATATTATCAAATCCATTAATTAATAGGTTCCTTAGATTCAATCCATTAGTTATTGTTGGAAGCAATAGTCAATTAATGCCATCACCTTGCTGCTAAGTTTTGCTTTTCTTCTTTTCTTTAATCAGATTATATGCTTCTTTTCTTTTAAACTCTCACATCATATTACTTTTTCCGTCCCAAAATTTTAGTAAAAAAAACATTAAAAAAATTTGTCCGAAAATAAAATTCAAGTAGAGAATAAAAAAATTGAAATGACATAATATTATGTTTGACTACTTAAATAAACATGCATTAAATATTTGCATATTTTCTTATTTTTTTTCACTTTTCAAAATTTTGTTAACATTTTGAAATGCATAGAGTATGAGTTTAATTAACGAGTGTGCATTAATTAAGTTACCATCGATCATTCAAGTTCATGACTTTTACTTAAAAATTAATAATTATTATTAGTACATGAATGATGAATAATATATTAACAGTGAAAAATCTATGAGGAGGAATGATTAACTAATAATGAACTTCATTTCATGCAAACCAGGGAGATCAAGGAAAGAACGGGAGGAAGATAATTTATGTACAAGTAGTCCAAACGTCAATGACGAATACCTTGAAGCATTCAGAACAAAGTCTTACATTGAAATATACAACAAAGCACAAGGGCAATTCGGAAAGACAATTAGCACCACAAGACTCTCTTCATCAACTTCTTCTTCTCCCCTTCCCTTTGCAATGCATCTTACCGAGCATTTGCTAGAACCACGGCAAGAAATCATAACAAGCATGATACAAGGGTTGAAGTTGCATCATCTTCTAGTTGATTACTTCGAAGCCAGCTTAGAAGCAAGCCTTTGTTGTGACAAAATCCTTGAAGGAATCCATTCAATGAGGCTTGCTAATCGAAGGATCGCTAGGGTTGTTATGTTAAGCAAAAGAGTGCATGATGGCACAAATAATAAGAATGACCAAACCTTAAAAGATAGCATCTATAAAGAGCTAGATTCCTTAGCATTGCAACACAATCCTTTTTCCATCATTAGCACCATGAAGTTCCAAGACATTCACGACCGATACATCGAACTCCTTCATAGACTAAAATCAAAGAGAAGGAGAACTCAAAGAAGACTAGCATTGAAGAGATTTTGCAAAAGGGTAGGAGGAATTGCACTTATTATTTCACATGTTGCTATTCTTATTGCTCTACTAGTCTTTTGTTTTCATAGCATAGTTGGGATGGTGGCAGCACCTACTATTGTGTGTGGCTTAGTTGGTTTGTTCATGAAGAGAATCAAGAAGAGGAAGCATGCAAGTTTTGGAACAAGCTCTTCTGAGCGACTAAGTGATCAACTTGATGTGGCTGCAAAAGGGGTTTATATATTGATCAATGACTTAGACACAATGAGTAGAATGGTGAAGAGGTTACATGATGAAGTGGAGCATAGAAAAGCTATGGCTGATGTGTGTGTGAAGAATATGAAAAGTGAAATATGGAAACAGGTTATGAGGGAATTTCATGAACATGAGTCTAGCTTTTTGGATCAATTGGAAGAGCTAGAAGAGCATGTTTACTTGTGTTTTCTAACCATAAATAGATCCAGGAGACTTGTTATGCAAGAAATTATGGAGAAAGAACATTGAGCAATACAAATTATAGACTCAATCTCTCTTCCTTGCTGAGATAATATGTGAGGAGGGAAATCACAAGCTCTCTCTCTATATATATGTGACTTCTGGGTTGACACAGTGCAGGCAGGTTTAATTTCACAAATCACAAGTCAAGTGGTTCTTCATTCTCTATGTAAAGGTGGTTTTCATGATGAGTGGACTATTCATTTCAAATAGTTTTTGTTGCTTTTAAGTGGCTGAGGCTCTTTACATGCACCGGTATATGCCTTTATTTTTGGGTTTTTTATTTATTTTTTTAAAATTTAATCAATTAAAAAATATTTTATGTGTTTTCTTTTTTACGGATATGAAGTGATTTTTATAATTTGGATTTTTTTTAACTCTGTGTTCTTAAAAAACTGTATTGAGTAAAACTGTATTCAAAATTTACAGATTCTAATAAATCTATATACAAACTTGTGTTAAAAAATATTCTGAATAAATCTGTATTAAAAAAATTTAAAAAACAAAAAAAAAATTAAACCATGCACCGATGCATGGTTTAATTAACCATGCACCGGAGACTTCCCCCTTTTAAGTTCCTATAGACCAGAAATATGTCTGTAAAGTTATTTTTGAATTTTTCAAGGTCCGTTTAGCCATCGGATTCCAATGATTTAATTCTACTTTTTAATTATTCTAATTTTGGTTTTAGTGCACCTTTTTAGTTATTTTTCTAAAGTACTCATGGATTGGGCTTTGATCTTTTTCTTCATGAGAGTCCGGATCATCCACATCATCGTATCAGTGACATATAATACTTGTACATGTATATGCTAATTTGGCATTATATTATTAGTCACATTAGCATTTAGCGAATTTTTCTTAATGGCTAAAACCAAATTTTCAAAACAACTAAGTATAAATCAAGATAAATTTTTTTTTTTAGAAACCAAAATCAAAACAATCCCAACTTTTAAGAATTAAAAACAAAATTAAGCCACAGAGTATTTGACCTAACTTCAATCATCCTACATTGAAATTGTAAAACATTTTTTTTGAAAGGCGTGAAAAAAAGTTTTACTCTTTTTTCTTTTTTATAAATTTATTTTTTTGGAAAAACAGTTGTTGTTGTTTTTTTTTTAAATATTAGTAGTGATTGATATTGTTTCCATGCTTGAAACTGACTCAAATTATAAATCATATCAAATCATCGTGCATGAAATCCTTTCCAATTTTATATTCAAGTTATGATTTTTAACTATTCCAAGAATTTTTTTATTTTTGTATTTATTACATTCCGAAATCAATTTATTTACTGCCATAATTTTTTATAGTGAAAAAAAAATAAAATTTAAGTCAACTTCATCATATGTTTATCATTGCTTTTAAATTTTTTGTACTTATACAAACTTTTTTTTAGATAAGATAAAAAAAATCATTACCACAAACAAAATTTATATGCAAAATAAAGCACAACTTGATGCTCTTGCCAATTTCTAAGAAGTGTTCAAAAGAAACAAAAAGGCCAAAAGACTAAATACAAGTTAATAAAGGCTGAAAAGTGAAAACTAATCATCAAAATCAGCTCTAGGAAAACAGTATTTTAATATAATAGCTGGATCCCTTTTCACTACTTCAAAAATGTTGGTTGTTTGATTCTTCTTCCCCATATATAATTTCCTCCTATTTCTCTCCATTCATATGTGATAAGCTACAGCAGCATAAGAAGCCCATATCATTCTCATACGAGCTATGTTCCTATTAAAGGCATGAATTAAGGATCCAATGATTCCATTGACCATACTTGAATCTCCAGATATCCAAACCCATCCACTAATAGACGGTGTGAAATCTCACAATCATAAAATAATGATTTCTTGATTAAACATCTTTGTCACAAAGACAGCAAAGAGGGTCTAATGGACATATACATATTAAGTCTGTCCACTGTTTATAGTAATTGATTATGGATAATGAGCCTCAAGATGAACTTGTGCTTTAATACTTATTACATTTTATTTAAAAAAAAAAAGTGTTGGTCATCATTATATCAAATATATTATTTGTACAATATATTTGAAAAATATTTATTATAACAATATTAAAAAAAATTGTTCATTGCACAAACTAATTAAAACCAATTATCTAATAAGATATTGTAATTTGAAAATTGGTGGTAAGAGTGATCATTAAACCATAATTCCCACTACCACCACTTCTACCACCACCACAACCTTGATACCCTCCAGAACAACACCTACCTTCCACCAAAACCACAATCGTTCCCGTCACCTCCACCACAATTATTCTTACCACTCGAAAATCAACCACCACCATTACGATCACCTTCCATCACCAACACTTTTTTCCATCACTTCCACTATTACTACAACCTTGATAAGCACTACACAAGATGGATAATTTTTTTTATCGATTTGCTTGCCTTTTTCCTATCAAAAAATGAAAAGAAAAAAAGTTCTCTAACAAAAAATTCTATTGGAAAGTTAAAAATTGAATTTCCAATGAAATTTTTTGTTGAAAACAAAAAATAAAATTTATCAAGTTTTTGATGAAAAGTTGGAAACTGAAACTTTATCAAATTTTTGTTGGAAACGAAAAAATAACAATTGTCAAGTTTATGACAAAAAATTTCGTCTAAAATTCTATAAGAAATAATAGAACAAAAATGAACAGTGATCAACTAAAAAAATTATATTGGAAACTCGCCAATCATCGATGAAAAATTCCAAATTCTATTCATAAAATAGTTCCAAAATTCCAATTTTTGATGAAAAAGTAATAAATCTCATTTCTTGGCTGGATTTAAATTTCAACCACAAATCATAAATTTCAACTTTACAAACATTCACATCAACGCTCAGCTGTTAAAAAAGCTGAAGAGACTATGTTACAAACACATTATACAAACTAACAAATGAATCCTTAATTAATACAATTTTAAGGACGTTTCCTTGATCCATCATATGATTGTAACACAAAATCATAATACAATATCTTTGCGTATCATCTAACATGTTTACAATCGAGCCTGATTTCTTTTCCACCTCCATTAACAATGCTACTCATCTTGATCATGGACTTGACAAATGCCCTTTCAAACTCCTCTTGAGAATGAGCAAACTTGGAAACCAATGCCTTAGTGTTGGGATGAGTGAGCAGAGCTTGATCTGAAGAGAATATGCTGTTCCCTTGGAGTAGTAGCTTGTAATAAGCATTGTCAAACCTTGTGGAGCTAGTATCCAATGGGGAACCTGCATTCTTTGCCTTGTTGTTAGAGGGACATATTTTTTGGAGTTTGTTTGCAAATAATGGGTTTAGGGACGGGTCAATGTTTTGCTTGGGGCTGAAGTTGTGGACTCTGTTCTGGAAGGATGAGCAGTGAGCAAAACCAAGTGTGTGACCTCCTGCACATAGCATAACATTATATATACTTTTGGTACACAACATCATATCATTATCATTATAATACATACAATCAATACATATTGTATACCGTTAATTAAGAGTTTAATGATAGTGCACTAAATATGCAAAAAGACTTTTACATTATCTTCACATTATATGCTTTGTATAAGTTTTACTTGTAAGTCAATATGTATTAACACAACTTTAATAAAAGAAAAATTTGGCTTACTATGTTGGTACACAACTTTTCTCATTAATTATTTAAGGGTTTTTTTTATCGATCCTATGCATATGTGCATAGGTTAGACAAACCCATTATTCAATTACTAGTAGTTCATTTCAAATAGCTCAGTGATGATTACCTAATTTCGGGTAATGATTATTGGTCAGTTAAATTGAAATTTGTTTGCTAAAAATATACAGTATTATGCAAACTTGATTTGATTTTGAAGATGGTAACATGATGTAACTTTTAGGTGGCAGCTATAAAGGTACAGCTAGCTAGCTAGCTAATGCAATTAAGATTATATTTCTAATCATCATATGTATTTGATAGTTTTGAATTGATTCTATATTTATATAGTAGTGTACCTGAGAGGGCTACTAGATCATCCAAGGAAAGGCCTCTCTGTGAGAAGCTTTGCTGTAGTTGGGAGATGTTGAAGGTTGGAGCTGGCAATTGTCTGGTTTCAGTTGCCTTTGATATTCTTCCATCCTTTCTTCCTTTTGGCACATCCCAAGTGGGCCCTCCAGACTAAGGTCATCCAAATGCAGTCAAATAATATTAATAATGATATTTAGAAAACATCTTATAATAATTGTATATCACCAATTCACCACACGAGGGTATATATAAGTTCACAAAATAAGAATGCAAAATCACAAAATGTTGGCCCCAATTGTAATTGTGATTATGGATTACAATTTAAAACCATGTATAGTCACTAAATTAAGTTATTGATTGTGTGACTTGTGAGTTAGTGACTCTAACCAGAGTAACAGCATCCCTAGCAGCAAGGGCCAAAATATCTGCACAAGATACCACCCCGGGACACACTGCTTCCACTGCCTTCTTAGCGTTATCAATGACATAGAATGCATGCAAAGAAATGTTAGGAGGCCCATCCTTTTCCGCTTTATTCTTTCCCTTTGATTCCAGCAAAACAGAGGCATCACAACCCTTAAAAGAAAATTAAAAAAGCAAAATATAATCACTCATATAAGTATATCGACTTTACTATAATAATGTAACTTCAATTGAGACTAATTAAGATGAAGAGACAAAAGTTGCACACCCTTATGAAGCAATCATGAAAATGCATCCGAAGCATAGCAGCAGGGACAGTTTTGTCATTTAAGGTTGCCTTATGTACAGCACCAGCAACAATTGACTCTACCTGAGGGCAAGTATGGTCATAGTGATTCACACTTAGTGCACTTGCAAGATAAGTAATAAAGGACAAAATTAGGAGCATCATAACTAGTGTGGCAATGGCTTCCATATTTGAAATTGCAAATTCAAGTTTTGATAATGACTTATTGTGAGAAACATAAACAGGAATAGTATTTATAGGGAAGGCAATAATGGAACAGGATACATGGAGTTGTTATTGGAATATGGTAATTGTTAAACATATTTGGTACTCTATTAGTGGAGTAGGATTTCCAAAGCATCTTCAATTAAATTAACAAAAGGGTCATTTGTACTTTAATTTCAAAAGCAAACCCAAAATATGTATGGTTCTTGATTTATTGAAATATAGTAATTAGCTACGTTAACTTTTTATTATTATTATTATTATTATTTTATGTTTAGCCACGTAATTTTATGTTTAAATAAGTTAATGTTCCCAAACTTTTTTGGTTGGTTTCGGTCTCCATTATAAACGCAATAGTTTTGGATTTGATCACTGCCCATATGAAAAAAATTGTTAACCCATGATGTGGATAACAACTCGTAATATAACCACCACCTTGTGGCTCCACATCGTATTTAAATTAAACTATTATTTTTATTTTAAAATTTAAAATAATTATTTAATTAAAAAGAGTGTGTTGAGCTATGAGCATTTGTAGAGGTAGAAAGAGGAAGAGATCAAAGATCAGTTCTGGGATTCGGAAAAGAAGAAATTGAAAACCACATTGAGCGAACTTTCAAACCAATCATGTATTCACGTGGTGATAATTAATCATTCTTTTTTTATGATATGATGATAAGAATCTGACCCAAAATTAGAAGAGGACCAAAGCAAAAAAAAAAAAAAAAAAGTAGAAATTAAAGGATCATTAAATTATTTAAGCATTTATTCTATATTCCTTTATGTTGAAAATTAGAAGTACATATAATTTGAAACATCACTTGACACCGACTCATAGTATTATAAATAAAGAAAATAGTTTGTATACTGATAGTCATTACACTGTCAAACACATCATTTATTATCCAAGGGTATATGGTTATTGACTTTTAAATAAAAGTAATGCAAATGAACGGTGGATGATGTACCAACAGTGTAAAAAACTTTACTCTTTCAGTGCACACATATTAAACTCTTATAAATATTGTATAGTTCGGAATAAAAAAAGTTTATCCTGGGATTGCACTATTATTATACTTTCTTTAATCCCAAATAGAAAGTAACGAAAAGGGGTTTGTAAAAACAAAAAAACAAAGGTAATGAAAAGGGGTCTTTATTGGTTGGAGTTGGAATATTGATCCCACAATAATGGTACGGTTAGGTGGTTTGGCCTCAACAAAAAGGGAAATGATTAAGAGAATTATATATAATCTACCTATAAACTTGTATATAAGATTTAGACACTTGTCATTTTCTAAATTTAAAAAAAAAAATACAAATAACAAGTATCACAATATTATGTGTAGGTTTATGTGTAGAATTTTCGATATAAATCTTTTAATTATTAATTAAAAAAAATAAGTGGCATCTAGCATCATCTTTACTTATTTTCAGGGTAATGGGTGCAAAAAAAAAAAAAAAAAACCAATTATTATAAAGAGGTAAAAAAATGATAAAACAAACATTAATTTATTAAAAAAGACACATAATTCTTAAACGAAGATTATTTAAGAATTGAGAGAGGAACACTCCAATTTGTAACCCCATTGAATTCTATTTTGTGACTTCAAAATCTCGTTGGTATTAATAGACAGCAATGACAATACAATTATTTATTATATATTGAAAATTTGTGGAATTACAATTTTCCAAATACAAGCGATACATCTAATAAAGAAACAGTATTCATATTACAACAATTCACCGTATAAATTTAAACTTCAAAGATGCTTAATTCTACAAGCTTGAGCTTCCATATGATATATGACGATTCTTCTTATTGATAATAAGAGATCAACAATTCATACAAGCCACGTTCCTTCTTGGGCTTCTTAAATTTTGGGCTTGGAGTTAATGGGCTTGGTCCACCAAATAATCAAAACCAGAAGAGGGGTGGCGGGCTGCTCCATTAAAATAATAAGCACGCCTCAGCCGCTCTGGCTGTACCGGAAAAATTTATTGGACAAAATTGAAGTGACGCTGTTTTCCGATAATAACAGTTCATGGATCGGAAAACAGCATCACAAATATCTAAGTTTTGTCCAAATATAAAATGCAAAACCTAAAAAGCCCACAACTCCATAGCCCCAGTTTGTGGGCTTAGAAGAATTGGACATGGCTAGAGAAAGTTTGGCCAAAAGCCCAATTTGCTGGAACCACATCCGGGAAAACTCTAGTTTCTCCATCTTCGGTTGTGACCCTGAAGGACAAAGATTGACCGTTCAAATAAGCATTGGATTGCCAATTGGCACCCCAATTTCTTGACATAGTCATCCACCCTGTTTTTGAACCTTTGATGGATGCAGATTGGATAGCTCCAGCCCCACCTACATTGCTGATTAACACAAGCTCAAAGTAGTCTCTCCCATTGATAGTGAACCTAACCCCTCCGTGTTTTTTGCATGGGACCCTGCAAATTCAATTTGTCATGGAAATAATTAAATCCCATGTCATTGGGGGTAGAGTAATGCTACATATGGTGTGGAAAAGCGAAAAAAAAATGAAAAAAAAAGGATAAAATTCATCTCAAGCTAGTATATCTCTTATATCAAAAGACCCTTCTCCATAAGATCCATGAGATTAATATTCCTAAACCTAATTGCTTAGAGAAAAAATATATTATTAAATCTAAAAATGCTTGTCTGACAAGTTGATTTGTTTGGAGGGTGGAACTGTGGAAGAACACTAAACTAATCAAATTTAATTACTTTGATTCAATTTGGTTTGGATCTGTGAAATTTTATTGGCCAACCTAACCCATACCAATCAAATTAAAATTAACTTGGTTTGATTTTGTTAGAGCAGGCGATTTGAGTTATGTGATCAGGTTTGAGATGATTCTTTTTGAGATCAAACTTAACCTAGTCGAATTAAAAAAAAAACGGGTTATGAGAGCAAAAATAATGATTACCTAAACCTAATAGCAAACCAATTTTTAAACATGATCATGCAAAATTTTTGGTGATCAAAGACGGGTGATCCATGGCCCAACTAATTCGAGCATGATCAAATCGGGCCATTTTTGGCCCAAATTCTATTTGGGACGGCTTATACTGTAAAAGCTGGTCCATTTTTCATGTGACCTCGGTGGCCCATTTGACAAGCTTTAGTTTTTGGAGAAATTATTGCATGATTCAAAACTCGAGTTATTAGATCATTTATAATTCATGGCATTTGGAATAATGAAACCAAGATATAGAACAAATAAATATCAAACCTTTGGTATAACACTGGCACGATCCCTCCTCTGTAAATACCAATCTTTTCCCATGCGGGTTGAGCCATATCAAAATGCTTGAGAGGTGGGTTGCACCAACCTCCATTGTTGCTAGGAAGATCAAAATTTGGAGGGCAAAAGTTAGTGGCAGTTATGGTTATAGATCTTCCTTTAATGCACCATCTTGGGTCTGTTTTATAGTCACATATGAGTTTGAAGCATTGCCCACACGAAGCTCCATCATTGAATAAGGCAGTACTTAATGCCGCAGTTCTAGTTCCATAACCTGCTGAATATAAATTCCCATACCCACAAGCTCCCCCTGCAAGCATAAGGAAAGGTTTATTTTGACATACAAAAAATATGAGCAGCTAAATGTGTACAACCATGAGCAACACTTTTGGGCTTTATAACACAAATTATCAGTCATTTGTGTTATAAAGCCGAAAATTATTATGAAATTGTTATCTTGACTTGTCCAAGAAACATTTCCAAAAAAAAATGCGCTTTCTATACAAGCAATTATAAAATTTGGTACGAATTTAAAATTATCGTCAAGATATGTGTTATATGACTAAATAATATATATTAATATACGCATGAATTTAGACTATATTTAGTAGATTCATTAATTGTGTATAATAATCACAATCATTGATCATGTTCAATTCGATAGTTTAGGTCCGTGCATATTAAGCAAAATGTATTTTAAAAAAACCAAACATGATGAGTTCAATCATTTGTAAAGTGGGATAGGGATTTAAGAAACTGGTACTTAATCTTGTGTTAGAATGGCTTACCCATAGTCCCTGAGGCATCACTGCCCCCATAGAAAGTAGCATGGCCATTGGTCCAAGCAGAAGGTGAGAAGGCATAGGTATTGATTGTGAAAAAGCATAATCCGAGGATGGTAGCCAAAACAAGCATAAGTTTGGCCATTATCTTCTTGTCTTGTTGAATGCTTATGACCCCAAGTAGTAGTGAAGGATTGCAAGTGCAAGTGTAGATAGTGAAGGTTGGAGGATACAATAATCCAAGACTTGAATTTGTATTTACACTATTGTCATTTCCAAGCACAAAAGCTTTGTCTTTAAATAAGAAGGAAGATTCATTAAGGCAACAATGGCACATGTGAGAGCTGCAGGAGTAGAGAACTCATAAAACATTTTTTTATTGTTTATTAAATTGAACTTATCTGAGGAAGTCTGCAGACTTCTGAGTGTCATTCAATTATTCCCACGTTCTCCTATCTTACACTTCCCTTCCCCACCCACATGCCCTCCCCAACATTAGAGCCGTGATTGTATCAAACCTCACAAGACCACTTGATTTAACTATTCAAGTGTTTAATTTTGGTATACAGTTGATCTTAAAAAAAAATTACTTCATTGGTTGACAATGTAAAATACTCGAGTTACGATTATTTTAAAACACTTCGCTGTTTATTTTTTTCGGTGCCAATAATTGAAAATTGAAATCAACAAGATTTGTTTCACATACAAAAAACTTTTTATGTTTTTTTTTTAATTATTCTAGAAACTTTCTATGATCATTTTTATAAATTATTTAATCTTTTCTATGAAGTATTTAATTTCCTTTTTATAATTTGCCCCTATTAATTAGTTGTTCATTTAGGCTCTGTTCGGCAACACGAGCTAAGAGCTTTTTAGTTAGCTAAGAGCTTTTAGATTCAGTCAATAAGCTATTAGCCCCGTTCGGTGAACACAAATTAAAAGGAGCTTATAGCTTTTAAAAATGAGCTTGTAGCTTTTGAAAGCTAGCTTTTAGAAAGTAGCTTTCTAGAAACTAAACTAGCTTTCAATAATTCATATACCAATTATATCCTCAAACAAAATTTAAAATTATTTTACTATCCTTTAATTAATTATTAATTATAATTTAATAATTTTGTTATAATTAATTAATTAACTACGTAATTAATAAATTAATAAAAAAATGAATTTAATTAATTATAATTTAATAATTTTTATATTTAATTAATTAATTAATTAACTATCTATTTAATAAATAAAGAAAAAATTTGAAAAATTTAAAATAATAAAATGTTGCATGTCCTTTTTGGTCATTTAATAACTTTTAGCTACTTCAAAAGCTAGTTTTGCCGAACAACACTATTTTAAATAGTCAGCTAAACAGCTACAAGCTCACAGCTCCTAACTAGCTTAACAGCTACAAGCTAGAAGCTCACAACTACAAGTTACAAGCTCACAGCTACAAGCTAGTTTTGCCTAACAGACTCTAATGCGAAAACTCATTTTTCAACTTTATATTCTTTCATTATTTTACATTAACGAAAATACGTCTTTTTCTCCTATTTAAGATTGTAGATGGTAGCTAGAATAGTATATGCTGCAATTTCTTTTTAAAATCAAGGAAGCAATCAAGTTTAACCACTTAGGATCAGAAGGTACTTTCATATTCGATCCAAAAAAAAAAAAGGTACTTTCATATGCTAATCCGCTATTATTTTTTCATCTACATGTGGTTAAATTCATCCCCTCATATGCTGTGTCTCTCAGAAGTTGTTAAAATAAAATTTTTATCTTTCCAGCTTGAAGCTATTTTTTTGTGGATAGAACGAGGGAGAGAGAATAGTATTATGGGGTAGCTAGATCACAACGTACATTGTCACATGGAAATGCTATATCCACGTGTCCCATTTTGGCTATACGAATAGTCACGGGACGGTGCTGCAAGAAGCCTTTCAGCTCTGTCAGAAATCAACTTCATAGTAGTCACCGTTCATTCAATCTGAGAGAACACATGATGGGGTATTTGACATCTTGAGAAATCTTATTAATTAATCGAAGTATTTTGTAACCTATAAGCCTAATCCAAATGAGCCATGCTATGCTATGCCATGCCAGCACCGTCAAGCAAACTCGTAGCATCGAGGAAGTTCATGATGGGGCCCAAAAACATGGAACAACTGACATGCAATGTCTGATTTATCAATTATATTATGATAATATGATTACGTTTTTCCCCAAAAACATGTCTCGTTTCCCCACTGCCTTACCTCTAAAATAAAGATCTAAAATTCCAACAAAACATGAAAAATAAAATTTATACTACAAGCGTTAGAGATAGCCCTCGATGCAATCACCGACTATAATGTCAACAAATAAAGCGGGCATTTTATATGAAGGAACGGGGAAGAGAGACAATTAGTTTGGCATCATGTGTATTAAAAAACTACGCTAGGAGATTTAACAAAATTACATCTTATCAAAAATACCTACTATAGATGTGGCTAGGCCGAAAATCCTGGAGTGAATAGTACTATCTTGTTTTTTTGCCAATGAGTAAATGCTATGCAAATCTCAAACTTTTGAACCCAAATAGTGTACTAAAATGGTCCTACATAATTGAGATTAATTTTTTAAGATCCCAAAGCAATTTTCCGAAAGCGAAAACAAAACCATAGCCGACTTTCTAACCTTGGAAGGAAATTAACAGTGAATATTTCAATGTAGTAAAGGACTTCCGAAGATCTTCCAAGCAGAAAATAAATTCCAAGTTTTTGAAAGGAAATGGTAATGGAAGTTTTCCAAAGGAGAAATATATAAGCAAATGTAGGAAATAAATAGATCCTGACTGCATCTAGCAAGATACAAAGAACATAATCCATCTTCAAAAGTCATCATCATCCTCCTCTTCAATATGCTTAGCCAGTTCTTGCTCTTGTTGTTGCCTCTCTCTCCTCTTCTCAGCACTTTCCTTTTCCTTGAGCGTGTTTGGCGGAAAACGCAGTGCTCGAACAGCCTCATTGTGCATGTTAAGACAGAAGGCAATCCGAGAGTTAAAGGCCAACTGAGGCTCATTTGTAGAGTAAATATCTCCAGTTTCCTTGGAAACCATCCAGCCATTGGTGTGGTCCAACGTAGCATCAATTGCCCCATCACGGATAGCCTTGGCTACAATACTCTCAGCATCGGCAACAGGATTTGCAGAGTTCAATCTCAACTTGTGAGCTACATCAGCTAGCGAGATTCGAGAATACGATATGCTGATGTTTCGTAAACCGGTCCTGATGACATTATGACGCAGCCGAACAATCAAATTATGAGTTCTGTCTGTATTGAAAGTGGTAGCATACTTCTCTGCAACACTTCTAAACAGTTCCAAGTCACCAATTCGGACAGCCTGAAATTCCACAACATGAGCAAACAACACAATACAGAAACACCACAATAAATCATGTTACTATGGTTATGGAAAAATGTTTTCATTGGATTTGAAAGAGACCTCACAATCAAATGACAGTAATTGGATTACAATTTATGAACACATGAAATAGCTTCTATCAGTATCAAAGATTGAACAAAGGCCCATACAAATGTAAAGTGAATTGATACAGAATTTCAACAACATTAAAAAAAAAAAAGGTATTTTATAATTTCGACTGCCACAACGACTTTCAAAAACCATTCCAGAAGGTGCTTCTCAAAAGCCTAACACATTTGCGACTTTTGCTGTCAAAAAGAACAAAATTAAAAGCCACAGCATTCCAAAACAGAGCCTTAGTGCAGCAACAACAAAGTCTTTTCCCACTAAGTAAGGGTTAGCAACATGAACCAAACAACGCTGTTGTCTTCCAAAGGTCATTTAAATCTTTAAGTCATTTTGAATGGTTTCCCCCATAGTTCCTCTTGGTCTCTCTTTCTCTATCTTCAGTTCTTTTAATCAATAGTGTAATGCACTTTCCATAGCAAAAGTAGGTTGAATTACATATTTTAGACGTTAGTCACTCCAGTTTCACCTTAGAGGAATGCTAGCAAGTATCAACAAGCATCACACTCTCTTCAACACACATTGTTATTCGGTAGAATTCATGCGACCCTCTAAATCACATTGGTCCACTTTATTTAGTGGGTCCCAACTCCCATGGAATTCCACCAATACCTTAGTGTGTGTTGAAAAGAGTGTTGCTGGCATTTCTCTTCACCTTATTTTGAAAAAGGTGCCTTGAAAACAGATCCTTACATATTACATTTCTTTTTGTTTGGGTCACCCCCATCAACCCATGTTAATAATGATGGCCCATCCAAGCTTCCAAAAAGTTTTCCCACATCGCAGGCGAGAAAGTGCAAAATAATAAAAAGGGGGCAGCCTAGTGCACAAGGCTCTAAGCTAGTGGGGTCTGAGGAGAGTAGATGTACGCATCCTTACCCTGGCAAGCAGAGAGGCTATTTCCAGGATTTGGACCATGACCTCTTGGCCACTAAGCAACAACCTTACCTATATGCCAAGGCTCACCCTCAAAGTGCAAAATAATTTAAAAAAAAAAAACAAAATCAAAATCCAAAAAGTTTCTTCATTGTCCACCTTGCTCTCAGCTAAGCAAGAGTATTTCTTTTGATTGAATGAGGCTGGATGTTGTGTGGAGTTAGAATTCCTACATTCCCTCTTATCAAGCACAGCAGTGCCTAACCTTCTCGGTTCACAGTTTTGCTTTACACAAAGCATTACTTTAGCAGTGTAGGATTTCACTAACAATAGAGTGAAAACCAGGGCAAGAAGTAAGAAAATAGCGGGATGCTTGTACCAAAAAAATTGGCAACATTCGACCAGTTATGTTTCAGTTATTTCATCTACCACATCATAATTTTAAGAGTTATAACATGGGGTAACAAGCAACCTAAATTGACATAAATAAATAAATAAAACAGTACGGATCCAATTGCCAAGCATCAAAAGCAAAGGACGGCTATGGGAAATAAATAATTAAATATTATAATAAAACCTGTAAATTAGAAGTTAACTTAGAGTCTGGACTTATTATAACCAACTCTGGTAGATATTTAAACTTACATTTGTAAGCTCAAAGTAAGGCCTTAAAGCTTTTTCCATTCCTCCCTGCATAAAGACAGTCCTCTCAGGTATTTCTCCCAGCAATAAACGCACGATCACAGCCCACTTGTTACATTGGATTCGAAAACCGCGTGCTGCAACTGGAGCTTTACGAGCAGCCTGCAGCAGAGACTCCTTTGCATCAGTATATTCCAGCTGTATTGTCCGGATTTGCCCGAGGTAAAAGAGATAACGGCAGAACTGCAAAGGAAAAACAACATATGTGGACAACATGTCAGGTAAAAATGAATTAAAGGAGAAACGGAAATTTACTCGGAATCATTGAGAAGGTTCAACACAATCATCTCAAAAAAGCCTTCAGATCAGGTATAGAAGGTAGAGGTTCCATTCACCACAAGAATCAAATTCTATTACACATAGAATAACAGGACCACCATACCTGCTGATTTGAGTGGGCCTCAAAACGTGGAGCCTTAGACCTCAACTTCTCCGCCTGATCATATAGGTTGTAGTGGAGGTAGTTACGAAGTAACAGGTTAAGAAGTGTTTCCTGCATCGTGTCAGCAGGTAAGTACAAGATCTGTGGTGATTAGAAAAAAATAAACAAGCGAGTTGACACAAACCTGACCCAGCTCATCATGGCGCAGGGTAGTAATCCGGTGCAACGCAAGGAGATTACTGAAATAAAAACGTCAATTAATTTAGAATATGTTAAATGTCATTCAATCATAAATTCTCCTTAACAGTTATGTGCCAAACACATGCAAACATCATAATTTTACTTTGAACTGTGTACACTCACCCTCGGATTTCAGCAAGATCTCCTGTAAGCTCATAGCTGTACGAGTAATAAAAGTACAGCCTCGATGCAATAACATCAACAGTTCTACTGTTCAGGCTCTTCAGCCGAACAATGCTTGCTGTAGAACAATCTTTGGCCTATAATGAAAAATTAAAACATATCAGACATAAAATCAGCCGACCATTGGCATAGTTGGCAAAAAATATAAGCATGAAGAACCTAACCTCGTTGTATCTTTTCTGATCAATCAGAAAAAGCAGCACAACAAAGTAACAGTAGATTTCTAGCTCAGGTGACAATTGCTTTGCATGAGTTTGAGCAGCAGACGTTGCAGTGTCTGTTTCCATCGCCTGATCATCCTCCTATATGGCCAATGACAGAATTATGAACATGCAAGACCATTGCATCCATTAAAACATTAGAAGTACAAAACATATTCCTTCCCAACAGCGTAGGAAAGAGAAATAGCTGGACAATAATGTGCATATTGACCTCTTACAGTTTTCACTCAATTTCATTCTTCAATTGTTAAACAGAAGCAAAACTATGTGAAATTTCCAAATATTATAATTGACCAGAGTAAGGCTTTGTTTGGATTGATGGAAATACAATGCTAATAGACTCCATCATTCCATTGTTTGCATTGTTTAAAATAAGACAGGATGAAATGGATATTATGCCAATTTCCATCCAATAACTATATTTATCTTCCGTCACAAATAAGGGGTATGAAATGGAATGAGATGGAACCAACTTATCATTCACTTCAATAAAACATTGAATATCCGATACTAACCATAGTATGGTAACTTTGTTCAATTCCACTCCATTGCTTTTCATTCCATCCATCTCTAAATATCCAAAACATGGCCAAGGCATAGGGAAAATGCACTTGAAGTTGGATGATACAGAAGGGCCAGGGGGGCATTTTGATGAACATAGGGTTTATTAGGGCTTATCATATCACATAAGAACTTAAGCAAGTGTTTGAAAGATTTTATGAAGGAAAAACAAAAAGAATGGTACTTTAAGCTATTTTTTGTTTTCAATTTGGTCCTATAACTGTTTTTTGTTTCTTATTTGTCCAATCTAGCAGATCTTCCCTCACAACTCTCTCAATTCTCAACCAATTTTCACAATATTAGTGTCATCGAGTTCAAAATGAAAATATCTACTCTATTATTTTTCCGAACCATACTATTAAAAATGGGTTTTATAAGCTACAAAACCAATGAAAAAAACATCTGATAGCACCAATTTGAGAACACAATATAACCTAAAAGACCTATCAGAAAGAAAGTAAAAAAAAAACTAATAGGGCCAACTTGAAAACATATAACAACTTACGAATCCCATAGCTTTTGCCTTTTCACGAAAATAGCTTATGGTATTCCTATGAGCTCTTTTTAGCTAATTCAATAACCTTATCAAATAATCTTATAAGCTACCATGTCATAAGCATTTAGTACTTAATAAGCGCTTAATTAAGTTGTTTACCCAATTGTGCCCTTAAAAATGACAACACTATCTCACTACAAAAATCCGAAACATCTTCAACTAGAACTATCACTGAATATTTTACTACAACAGTAAAAGTAACTAAAAAGATGCAGAAAAAATTTACCTTAGGAAGATAAGAAGATAACCTAGGGTGAGGGTCAGAACCGGGGACAAGAGCGTAATCGATGAAAGCAGCAAGAACCGGAGCCGTGAGTCTGCGGCGCAGTGCAATTGTGAGGCGCACGGCACGGCCAATTCTGCGAACTTCGTTTGACTTGGAACCGTTCTCAATAACTGACGCTATCTCCTTCAAATCTGTTAGATCGATCCAATTCAAAAAATAATTAATTAAATGATGACACAGTGTTAATGAATTGAAAATTGAGTATTGAGTTTGAGGGAGAGAGAAATTACGGTGCAATGTGGAAGGAGGGGGTGGAGGAAGAGATTGAGAAGGTGTAGGGTGATCTTTCATCTCAACGTCTTGAGTCATCTTGAACGAACGAACGAACGAACTGTGATGAATATTTCGTCGCTAAAACGAAACCCTAACGAAGTGAGGGGAAGAAGAACTGAAGAAGACGATAGAGAGAGAGGAAGAAGCAATTTGGTCTCACTCTTTCTTCTGAGGTTTAGACGCAGATTTACTTTTGTTTCTTTTGGGCTCTATTTTTTCTTTTTCTTTTTCTTTTTTTTTTTTAATAATTTGGTGAACGGCTTACTCAACAAGAAATTGGGATTTCATTGCCTGGTTAATTTTTTTAAAAAAAACGGCAAAAATATTTAAAACACCCATGGAATTACCAAATAAAATACAAAAATGCATTTCCACATAAACCCAACAAATTAATTCATATAAAAAAAATTATCAAGTGAAAATTAATTTCTTTTAAGGCGTATATAAGTAGCTTTATCCTTACCAGCATAGTAGTTTTTTTATTACACTCAACAAGTATCCATTTACTTCTAATATTTATTTTTTAAAGAATTTTGTTATTTAGTGATTGTATCAAGTATTTGTTGATGATTTCGATAAAATTTAATAATTATCTTCAACTTGTATTAGGTTAAATTTATGATTATCTTTGTAGGTTCGATTTTTTTATGGTGCACAAATATGCATCGTGAAATATGATAAATGCTCGAACTCCTTATACATTAATTAATGAATTGATATCAGGTTTTAGTTTATATTGAGGCACTTCCAAGTTTGGTTTTTTTTTTTTTACAAAAAAAATTTTACATAGAAGATTCAACTTACAATTATTGAGTTTGTTCGGTTCTTAAAATAAAAAATAATAATAATAATAATTTTTTTTTAAAAAAATTATCTTATACTTGTATTACTTGAATCAACCGTCCGCGTAAGACAGCCCAGTTAGTGGCTGCAGGAACACTTAGGATTTCCTCCTTCCCAGGTCATGGGTTCTAGTCACAGACCTCCCATGTAAACCAAAAAAAATTTGAATCAACCTAACTTAACCAAATCAGTTTAGTTCAGTCCAATATTTTTTTTTCCGCAAAAACCAAACTCTAAAATTGCTCCCAGTAGCGCGGTTATATGAAGGCCGAAGCTTTTCAACCAACCATCAGCAGGTTGAGTCAAATTCTTCGAAGCTAGCAAGGAAAGGAACAAGGACATTGGATTGCATCGGCAATTCTATGGAGAAATTCGATCTAATAGAACAAGTTTTCCCATCTTATCACGCAAACAATTTAGATTAGGTTCCTTTTATTCATCAGGATATGTAGCGTGAACTATTACGAGACTATTATACATTATTTGATCTAAGTAGTCAATCACAAACAGTGAGAATAAAACTTTTGTCTTTGTATGTAGTATGAACTAATTCATCAAAATTCATCATATAAAATTCCTTATTAGACAATTGTGTGATATAGGGGAAATGATAGTCCACCTCTCCTATTTCTTCGAGTTTTTGGGCTGAGCTAAATAGTTCAATCAATTCATTGTGTTTTCACTTTTTTTTTTTCCAATCCATTTGTTCTGTTTTGCATGGATTGATTAGTTCTAAACAGCCATATGCAAGCATAACGAGAATAAATTTTTGGTCATAAGTTTAAATCCTAACCAATGATTTTTAAGGACATTTAATCATATGAATTTCATTCCAAGTATAGTGGCGTAAATAATCTACATCATCGTTTACTAAACACAATTTCTTTACTAAACTCTGGAAATAAACAGTTTCTGTTTATTAAACACAATTTCTGTTTTCACTTAAGGGAAAATTCTGGAAATAAATTAACAGTTGACATTGCAATTTCTTTACTAAACACAATACTTACCGTTTTATACAATTCTGAAATATTTTAGTATCCAAAATTAAAGTGTCTCTAACATCCAACTATATAATTAGCGGTGTAAAATTAAATCATGCACTATACTGAGATTCAGATTATAAAACTAAAGAAAAAAGGCATCAATTAAACACAAACCTAGCAAATAAAAATTAAAGAATGAGATTCCGGGCCGAAACAGAAGTACAACTGTTCAGGCATATCTAAACCCTAGGTCTAAAACACGAAAGATGATGCCTTATGTGGCAGCAGTCACAAACTAAGTCTACAGAAACTGTAAGAAGAAAATGCCCTACAGTTCTTCGGGCCCCAGGGAGAAAGGGGAAAATTGAGGAAATAAAGCGAAATGAAAACATAAACTTGGACAAGGCCACCTTATCAAGGCAGCATTCTTTCACTCAAGTCAGGTCATGTGCAGTGCAGTGCATTCAAGGTGGCCCATTCATTGCCTCAAGCCCTCAAGCAGTTGCCTGGTTCGGCCCATTGGATCTGAAGCCATGGCCCCTTCCACGATATCCGCCCCTGCCACGGCCACGACCTACAAAAAAATCGAATTAAGTTTAGAAATGGCTTATTATTTTCTCCCATGTTCCTTTCTTCCCCAGCACATGTTACTGGTTTAGTATAACAAAATCATTAGACATGAATGCACCAAACATATAAAAAAGGAACTATGCTAAGTAAACTTCCCAATTTCTGGTAAGTGATCACATTGATGTGACTGGATTGCTATTAGATTATTTTTTGACTAGAATCAATCAAAAGTAAGCAACTTCAGCTTATTCACTAATTGAGTACAAAAATGACGGTGTCGCATCTCATGACCCTGGTTGGACAAAGGCAGCCAGTAGCAAGCTTAAACATAGCACTTTAAGCATTGGGCAGAAAATCTAAAGATGGTAAATGGTGCAAAGTAGTAGGATGTGTTGCCTCTCATGTCAGCCCTACAAAGACGCATGCAAAACAGAGCATATATTGCAGTCTCTAAGGGTGGTGTACCCTTGAATAAACAAGTATAATATTGGGTAATGGGTATTAAGCAAAATATAGACAATGATGTTATATATGGAGATATATGGAACTGGTCCAGACTCCACAGAAGAAATCAAGTGCCATTAGAGACCACAATATATATAATAAATATAGATAGTAGCATAATACCAAGAGAAAAGAGCTGATAGCATAATACTAGGGGCAGCCAACCCAAACATGCTTCTACCATACAGTTAAATAAAAAGAAAGTGACAGGAATAAAGTACCACGGCCTTGAGGTACAACTTGGTTGTATCCTCCATCTTGGTTGTACCCTCCATCGTGCTGCATATCAGCCTGGGGCCCATTGTATCCTCCCCTTCCACGACCACGGAAGCCGCGTCCTCTTCCTCTGCCCCTGCCCCTTCCCCTATTTCGATCCCAACCTCCATCCTCGTAATCAGCTGAGATAAAACCATTACCTGAAAGAAAATACAACAGCTATATCAAACAATAGCATCACCATATTCGATCAACCTTTTCCTTATGGTTCAGATGACTTGCATATATTTTAATGAAAAATTAGGATAAGATGCCATGTAAACACCCAGCATGATAAACTGGTTGTTGAAGTCATTAAGTTTAAGCCTAAAAAAAATAACATATCTAACAACAGATGATCTAGGTGCATTCACACCTCTAAAAAACCTACACTATAACTTTTTTAAAAGCGATCCATAACATCTACAGATCAACTTCAGAGTAAAAATGCAGCACGGTGATAAAGATGCTATATAGTGGACTTACATAAGGACTCGGTCAACTATAGTCGATCCCATAGACGACAAGCATCTGATAAACAAGATGATTTTTAAGAATTAAAGCATGCACACAAGACATACCTCTGGCCCTTCCCCTGCCTCGGCCACCACGACCACGACCACGGCCATTAGGTGAACCCTCTGCAGAACACAAAAGTTAAAACAGATAGAAAATATCAAGAGAGGAGTGAGAACACCAATTGTCACATACATACCTCCTTCATAATCAAAATCTGTAGGAGCCTTCACCTGATCAGCAGGCAATGGAGACTGATACCTAAGAAGACCAAAAAAAGAAAATACTTAGTAACAAGTCCTCATATTTCATTAAAAAAAAATGTGATTTGCTTTTCCATTGATACATAAAATCTTGAAACACTAAGAAGATGTGAATATAATCAGTCTATATATTTACTTTAATTATCTTATATTTGGGTTCTTTATTGAATGTTTATCTTCAATAATTATCATGTTGAATTATAGCCATATAACTGGTGAATTTTCACATCATCATATAATCACATAATTATCTAATTTGACAATTGATACAATATTGAATGCATAATTTTTATAGGATAAGTAAGTTCTATCAAGTTAATTGAAAACCAGGAAGTTAAAACCATAAATATCTCAATGCCATGGCATTAGATCTATTTCCTGTTTGATGACACCCAAAAGAAAGAAATCCAACTTACCCCACAGATGATGTATCAAGTTCATTCTTAGAAAGAGTTATTGTTATCATAGACACATGCCTTGTTGTCTCCAAGCTGCAATAACGACATGGTAAAAAAAAAGGCATGAGGATAAGGCACCAGCTGCCACCATATTGGAATGTTGCACGCTTTGGCCATTCAGGTTTAAAATATTATTAAGAAACTGAACTTACGGAAGCAGGCCTTCCTCTAGGGGCTCCCACGTATCAGTAATGTCAGTGGATCCGATTGCTGTGTTCTGGTGGAGACCCACAATTCTCCGCTGCATTACCCAAAAATACACATGCATTAAAATCCTCATCCAAATCAAACTAAGATTATACTGTGGTCTCAGCAAAAAACAAAAGCAAAAGAACCTTGATCAACTCCACAATTGTCACGGTTTTGTTGATCGCTCTCCCCATTGCTTTGAAAACAATTTCGTTTGAGCCTTTTTCCTGCAAAGAAGAGAGCAAGATAAAGCAGCCTTTAAATATTAGCACGGAAAATAGAGACCACCTACATCTTAATTCAGATTCAGGGAAAAAACCACTTCGTGACTCAAACTTTCCCACTAGCCCATGTCTTTCGATGCCCCCAGAGAAAAGAATAGTGGCAAAAAGAAACAATATTAAAAACATAGTCATATTTATCAATATGCACATGGTGAGTGAGCAAGAACGATCGAGAAACTTAACAATGATAAATAAGTAACTAAACATAACTAAATTCCTACTAACTACAGCAGTATTGTTAATTTCCCCCTGGAACAATACCACAAAAAGACTTTAGTCCATTCTTCGTAATATTTTCTTTATTTGGGCCACAAGAAGAAAAAAGACAGCCCAGTGCACACGACTCCCACATATAGGGTCTGGGGGGTAAATGTATCCGAACTCAACCTCACAACCACTGAGTGTCACATGCTCTAAATCACATTTCCAAAATCTAACGTTACACATCAATCATATATTTATTATTTACGATATATAAATATAAATATATATAAATACACACGTATATCTATAGGTTTCCTTTCCCTACCCTAATTTGCCCAAATTATCCACATAACCCAAAATTGGGGTCCAAGCGCACCAGGCTCTCACATGAGGGTAGGTAAATGTACGCCGCCACACAGCCGCTAAAGGCAAGACTGTCACAAGCTCTAAATTACATTCTCAAAATCAAACATCTATTTACTCGCTTTTATACCAAAATACATTATTTTCAACCTAACCTAATATATCCACATAGTTCCATGTGTTCAGAGCAGTTTCAGCACAGAAATAAATAAAAGAGGGGTTATAAAAGGCAGATACATAAAAAATAAAATAAAAGAATACCTGGAGCAAAGTCATGGCATAAGTAATGTAGTTGCGCATCCTGCCCTGGCTGGTAATACGGATCTCGTTTTCGTCAATTGGCGTTTCAGCCCTTGGCTTCTCCACTTTCTGGTACCGATCCATCTATTACAAAAATTAAAAATTAAAATTAAA
The DNA here is from genome assembly GCA_037953625.1 of Crotalaria pallida. Lineage (NCBI taxonomy): Eukaryota > Viridiplantae > Streptophyta > Magnoliopsida > Fabales > Fabaceae > Crotalaria > Crotalaria pallida. The sequence continues at coordinate 174,403,775 of CM075650.1, forward strand.
ATGATAAAAATTACGGCTATTCAGTGCAAGAGAGAAAATGATGATGATGATGAATTAAGTTGTGAGAGATTTGGATCTGGGAGACAGTTACCGAGATTGAGATTGAGATTCTTAAGGATAGACAGTTAGTTCCCTTACTGCTTTTCCGAACACTAAAAAAAGAGCGAGAGAGAAAGAGCCCTCTTCTACGGCTTGTGTATTTTTCTATTACGCCCTAACTTCAATTCCTGCTATCTCTTTCAATTTATATCCCCTGCTAATTCCTATCTCTTCAAACTGCCCTAACCAACTCTCTCTCTCTTTTTTCTTTCTTTTTTTTTTTTGTTGGTCCAGTCATTTGATACTTCCGAAGCTCCGCTTAATGGGCCTGGCCTGGGCCATGAGTTGGGCCCAATTGTTTTAATTATGGATTGGGTATTGAATGCAATTGAATTCAACGTCATCATTTAGATGATGGGATTTAGTTCCCAAACCCCAACCTTTAGCCCCAACCCCCATTTTAATTGGGAAAAGACAAAAATACCCTCTTCAAACCCCAAACCCCCCTTTCTTTCCTCTCTTCCCTTTCTTCTCTCTCTCCTCTCCTTCTTCTGCGTCCCTTCCACTCTCCACCGCCACCCTTACCCAGCCGCCGCCACCTTCCTTCTATCTCTCGTCGTTCCTGTAGCACCGCCATAAGACACCACAGCCACCACAAACCCCCATCGCCCCAATAATCAGTTGCCACCATGCCATCCTCCTTCCAACGCCGCACCGCAGCCACCGCCTCTGTTCGTACCACGTATCAGCCCTTGCCCCCAAGAGACCGAGAGGAGGGAGAGCAGTGCAGCAAAGAAAGAGAGCGAGAGAGAACTAGAATAGTTAGAGGGAAAGTTGCGCGAGAGAGAAGAGGAACAGAGCATCAAAGGCAGAAAAAATTCCGACGTACCCATGTCGGAATTCCGACTAGGGGATCTCGGAAATTTGTTACAGTGTTTTTTTTTTAAAAAAAATTCAGACATACCCGTGTTGGAATTTTGAGAAAATTCGACACTCTCGTGTCGGAATCGCTTTAATAATGTAAAAAAAAAACTGAAAGTGGAAAGGGACGCAAAAGAAGGAAAGAGCAAGGGTGGCGGTCTTGGCTGCTGGGTAAGGGTGGCCGAAGAAGAAGAAGAAAAAGAAGAAGGGGGTGGCTGAAGAAGAGAAGGGAGGAAGGAGAAGGGTGGGTGGGTGGGGTTTGAGGAAAAAATTGAAGAAAGGGTATTTTTGTCTTTTCCCAATTAAAATGGGGGTTGGGGCTAAAGGTTGAGGTTCGGGAACTAAATCTCTTATATGATAACTAGTCCTCATCCCTCGCTTTTTAATTCTCAACCCCCATTTTTTTAATGGGGTTTGGTCGAAATGTTATTCGACATCCCAAGTTGAAAAAATACATTTTTTTATTTTAAAAATACATTTTCCAATGAGAGAATAAAAAAAAATACATTTTCGTGCTCGGGTTGTAATAAAGCATTCTCACTGAACCCCATCAGAAGAAAAAAAATGGGGGATCGAAACTAAAAAATGAAGGTGGATGACTAGTTATCTATTGAGATTTAATTCCCAGGCCCCACATTTTAGTCCTCGGCCCAAAACAAAAATTAATCATAAAAATACCCTTTTTTATATTCTTAACTCTTTCCATCTCTTCTATTCATTCAAAAATCTCAAACCCTACTTCTCTTCCACGCCCAAACCCCTCTCACTCACCCAGATCTTTCCTCACTTACCTAAATCATTCTGTCACTCGTCCCTCATCAGAGAAGAGCGCATTGTCGCCCCTCATTTCGTTTTTGTAATTTTCGACTAATCGGTGTCGGAAAAATCGTTTTCCAACACGGGATCTCAAAATTCCTTTTCAGTTAGAAACAAACATTGTTTTTCCAACAAGAGGTTGTTAAAATTTACTCAAACAAAATTGAACTACCTTATATTTTGTATTATATTATGCTTATTTATCCACTAATTTGCTTAAATAATTGTGTTTTTTTGTCTTTTCGTTTTGTTCCATTAACAAATACATAAAATTTATCAGCATTTATTCGTTCACATTTATATGGATAACAAACTGTTTTGGCATAAAAAGATCAATATCAGAAAAAGTTACAAAAAATAATTATTATATTTCGGCATATCCATGTTGTGTCGAAATACCATCATTAGTCAGGCACGCGACCCGGGTCGGATCCGGATGTACCTAGGTAGTACTTAGGAAATCGGGTGGACAACAAAAAAAAATACCATCATTAGCGCAAAAAAAAAAAAGGAGAAATAGAAAAAATGTACATTGCACATAACGTAAACACACTTTGTAAAAGAAGATAAAGTGATTTGGGTTTGAATAAAAATACGAGGGGTTTAGGATTTGAAGTAAAAAACAAGAACTAGGGATATTATGATATTTTATTTTTGAATGGAGCGAGGCTAAGAATAAAATGTGGGATTGGGACTAGTTCTCCATAATATTCTCAGCACTTAAATTGTGGTTGAAAGGGGGTGGATCCGAATCCAATAAAAAAAAGTTAGAGAACTGCATCAGAGCAGAAATTCAAGTAAAAGGGTTTGTGCGTTAGCTAACATGAGAAATAAGTATATATATACTATTTACTTTTATATAGAGAGAGTGAGAGAGGAGTAGAAACAAAAAATCAAACCAACATCTTGGATAAATTAAAACGAAATGAATTAAAGTTGACCAAAACGCATATACTCCGATTAATCAAATTGAGATCAAGGTTTTTTGGTGAGTAAGGTTGAATGATCATTTGAGATTGAGAAGATAACATAATAATAGAGTAAATTAAATAAGGTTTTGCATGTGCAAAGTTGGAAGGGAAGAAAATGGGTTTATAGGTGTACGTTAGTAATAGATTTGTGAATGTGAATAGTATGTTTATGGGTGTTAGTAATAATTTTATAGGGGTATTTTTGTTTTTTGATAAAGAGATATAATTTTTTTTTAAAAAAAAAAAGGATGCGAGTAGGAAAGTATTGAGTGTTAATAAAAATTTTCTAAAAAAAATTTTCCCCTAGATATAAAGTCACATTACAACATGTCAAGCAACATTGAATAATTTATGTCAAACATACCCCTTTTCTTTTTTTTTATATGAACATACCCCTTTTCTTTCCTTCCTATATTTGATTAATCCGTCTATATTCTAATAAACATTTTTACTTTTCTTATGATAATGGTTATATCAATATAGGAGTCTCTTTGGAACTTTGACACAATTTTTAATAATTATGAGAATAATAATTTTTTTTCATCTATGTAAATATGTTAGGAATGCCTAAAAGAGAGTAATTAAAATCATAAAGAGTATATGAGTAATTTTGAAACCACAAATGCATGTTGATGGGAATTTTTTTTTTAAAAGTTTTATAGGAAGGACGAACAATGTAATTAAGATATAGTATTGGTTTATTTATGGTTTTAGTCCCTGAAAGTTGTGAGTGTTTTGATTTTGGTCCCTGAAAGTTTTTTTGACCTTGACTAATCTTTAATTGTTTTGAAAATTTAGTTTTAGTCTCTGCCGTTAGGAAAAATTTGTTAATTGCTGATGTGATTAACGAAATGTCACAACGGCATACACGTGTGCAAGTGTTGCATGTCATCGATAGGATAACGTGAATAATTTAGATCCGCATGAGCAAAAGGGCCATGACCCAACCAAAATGTGGTTGTGGATTGGGCTTTGACCCTTTTGCTCTCGCGGGTCCGAATCATCCACGTCATCCTACCGATGACATTCCATACTTGCACACGTATATGTTGATGTGACATTTCGTTAGTCACATTAGTAGTTAACGGATTTTTCTTAACAACAAGGACTAAAACCAAATTTTTAAAATAGATAAGGATGAGTCAAGGTCAGCAAAACTTACAGGGACCAAAACCAAAATACTCTCAACTTTCAGGGATTAAAGACATAAATAAGCTTACGGTATTTGTCTAACTTATGCATAAATGCATAAGATAAACAATTATAAAAGGTAAACTTACGTGAAAAGCTAAAACAATTTTTTCTTTTTTCCTTATGTACATCATTCCATTATAAAATCTTGTTTTTTAAGTTTGATTAATATATGTATATGATGCATGTGTTCCGAAAAGCCAATTGAGATTCATCCTCTGATAATTAGTGGGGATTAAATGAAATTGCGTATTTGGTGTAGCTGGTAAAATGAGATTATGATTATTTTTCTGTGATTATAATCTAAGGTAAACTATAATTTGTTAAAATAATTTGTTTATATTTGGGTATCTTAGTTGAAAAATAAATTTAAGCTAATCCGTTTTGTTTGGATAGTTTAAAGAATATTATTTTTACCGAGTAAATTACAAGAAAGAGTATGATGTGACAAGTGGGTAGTTAATGTGATAGAGTGATAAGGGTAGAATGGGAAAATTACATGATCTATAAAAATAATCTTTCAAAAAATAATCTCCGGCTGTTATGAGGGAGCTTATAGATTTTGATTATTTTTCCAAAAATATAAGCTAAGATTATAATCTGCATTGTAAACAAACACATTAGATCATGATTACTTTTGAAAAATAAGCTAAAAAAATAATATTCATCTCAACCAAACATGTATAATTTTTTTTATGAACAAAAGTTTATGTGAGTTGAGTTTCAGGGACTAATCAGGGTTGTGGTAGGTCTCAAGGACGCTTACAACAGTACTCCATTCGATATCAAATATAAGAAAAAAAAACTAACTTCATTTATTAAGAAAATTACTTGAGTGCATTTAATTTTCTCGTATTCATAAAAAAATATAATACTTTAGGAAACATGCATTGGAAATGAAACGAAAATTAAATGGTACAACCACTTTATTGAGATATTTTATGAATGATTGTATTGAGAATAGAGAGCTAGTCAAGTTTTGGTTATATTTAAAATCATTATAAAATGTTTTTTTTTCTTATATTTGAGATCGGATAGAATACTTATTATTCACCAACACCATCTTTATATCTTTATTACGGTATTCTGATAAAGAGAGATCCACAATCCTAAACTTAATTTTTACCAACGGAATCAACTGTCGTTGGCGGAATGCTTAATCCCCATTCCTTACCCACACATCTAAATCATTCAAAATGCTTAATAATTACCTTTGGAAAAAGGGAATTAGTCCCCAAACCCCATTTTAAATGGAAAATGTCCATATTGTCCTTTATTATTCAAAAAAAAAAAACTTCAAACACTGAAACCTAAAACCCCAAACCCAAATATCCAAAACCCTAAACCTCATCCCTTCATCATCTTACAAACCTCTCTTTCTTCTTCTCATCTTCCACCATCAAACCTCCTTCACTCCAAGAAAAAAAACTCCAAAAAGACAAGTTTTTTTTTCTCTTTCACGTTCAAAAAGAGTACCAATGAACGTTCCATACTTGTTGAAAGTAAAATTCATATCTTTTTTTTTACGTTACTGTGTAAATTCCGATAATCCAGTGTCAGAATTTTTATAATTTCACTATAAAAAAATATTTAATACTCAATCATTAATACTTAACTATTAACTAAATTCCAATATTAAAAAAAACAAAAAAAAAAAAGCAAGACGCATACATACAGACCCGTCCAATGCACAGGCTAAAACCAGTACATATATATGAATACCATCCTTATGAAATTACCTGTCCTATAATTATAACAATTATCAGGTGGTCCGGAATTACATGGTATAGGATAATCACTACCATCTATTATTTAATTTTTGAATTTTTTTAAATTAAAAATAAACTATCAATAGTTGAGATGTGTCTGGACCACATGGTCCAGAACTAACTAATAATTTTCCCCTATAATTAAGGGAGAAAAAACATACATAAAATTTATGAGCTATTCGTAAAATACTAGCTACTATTTTTAAGTGCACCAAACTCAGAAATATTATGCTTACCATCATGAATAGCATTAATTAATTTCTTGCCATTAGACTCCATAATAATGTTCTGCCAACCAGGTTCCTTGGCCATCTTGAGCCCTTCTAGCATTGCCAAATTAAAGCCTCAAAATTGTATGTTAATGTATGAAAATAAAATTATATTCAACATGAATCAAAATCAAAATCAAAATCTTAATATTTTCTAATGAAAAGGAAAACTATAAAGAAGAACTGAGACTTCTGATTTGATAAAGTTGAAGGACAACAAGACCACCTCAACTTGTCTCAACCCCAAAGAAGGACTCGACAAGCTAAGTTGGATCCGTAGCACGGCTTGCGGTGGAAAATGAGTACAAACAAAAGGGACCTTTGCTTTTCATCAGGTGGGGACGAAATTTGATGAACCCCATCTTAATCTCGTTTCCCCAATTTCATACTATCGTCTAGCTACCAGGGAAATTTTACTTTTAAGTAGCATACTAATGAGTTGAGTAGTTAATTAACATTCAATTTTGAAATAAACAGTAGTTTACGAATTAGGTGTACATAGTTTAAAAAAATTAAATAAATAAATTAGGCGTACATATTCCTTACTACTTGTGTGTGCCAATATGTTCTTACCCGAGTTTAAATATAATCGCCCATTGGCCCAATAATACTTTCTAATTGTGTTTGCTATCCCGAGTCCGAGTCATAGACCACAAATAAGGTAGGTCACATATTTGAGTTAAATACGCAGGGATTAAAGGAAATTGCTTTTTGGCCCATGATTGACTTTTTGGCTCCCATTTCAAATTTTTATGGACCAAAATATTTTTAACAGTGTTAACATTTTCGATTTTATGAAATCGAAAAAGTCTTTCCGATTTTGCTGAACTGAAATCAATTTAAACATTATTACGGTTTTGCAGAACCAAAAATATGATTCCGACTTCGTAGCACGGGAAACTACAGAACCGGAAATAATTCAAAGGTCCTACGAATGTACTCGGTGGACTGAAGGGTAAAAGACTGAGATATACTCCTATTTGTTAATCAACGGTTACTGATTGAGTTAAAAATAAAAAAGCAATCAACCAAGAAATTAAAGAAGACCAAAAAGCTAGTCACTCATTCACAACCCTCGGATCTGCAAAAGATTTTCATGACGCAAAACATATCTTCCTCGATGATTTCGACACGTGTCTTATTTACCTCATTTGTACCAGGCACATTCCAATACTGTAAAAAATAAGGAAAAAGCTTATGCAGTGCAGTAAAACACAGTAAAAAGGGAAAAATGGGGTATACCTAGTGTGCGTGGTAACGTACGATCAGAAACCGAGCTCACGGGTTTATGATATGAGATTTTTTACAGTACTGGAAAGCCCTTAAGATTTTTTACATTTGTAGGACCTTAGAATGATTTCCGGTTCTGTATTACTACGAAGTCGGAATCATATTTTTGATTCAGCAAAACCGTAATAGTATTTAAATTGATTTCGGTTTAGTAAAACCGGAAAGATTTTTTCGATTTCATAAAACCGAAAATGTTAACACTATTAAGGATATTTTAGTCCATGAAAATTTGAAATGGAAGCCAAAAAATCAGTCATGGATCAAAAAGCAATTTCCAGAATTAAATACTTTCTACCCGTCTTTTTAAACAGTTTCGTTTCTCGGCCTCCATTTTTTATCGCATAATTTTTTATGGGATTGGGTTGAAACTTTTTCCGACACTTTTGAGTTAGCAAAATGCATTTTGCGATTTAAAAAATTCATAAATTGGTAAATAGTTAGACTTTTTAAACATGATCTTAGAAGTTTGTCTCCTGCTGTGGGTATATATAAAAAATAAATAAAACCTTGTTAAGACGGGTTATATCCACTTTGGTGATATTTTCGCCCCAAAAGGGATTAGACTTTAACGGTTGGGCGGAGGATAGCCTTGATTCACAAAATAAAAATAAAAATAGAGAGCTCAATCGAAAAAAAAAATGCATTTTTCGACTCGAGAATGTCAATAAGCATTCCAACTGAATCTCATTGAAAAAAAAAAGACTAAAAATAAAAAATGGGGATAAAAAACTAAAGCTCCTTTTCAAAATGGTGCCTGCGTGTGTATGAAACAAAATAGTCTTAGTTGGTAACCAAGACCCATGCATAAAATGCTAAACTCAAATGGGGTATCATATACTGTATTATTAATGTATTATTCTTAAACGAGGAGAACTTGCACAAATTCGGTATACATAATTTGGGTGTATGAGACTAATAATATTATGTTTAATCAATTTTAAGTGTCATTTGGATAAATCAAAACTCGTAATAAGCTAAGTGTTTTTTTCTTTTGAAAAATAATGTAGTGAAGTATTGATGATTTTTTTTTCCATTCATTCTAGCTACCATGATACTCTGAAATCTCTTTCAAGCTCTCAACGATGAACATAATAAAGTATAGAAATTAAGAGTTGTTTAGAGAGAAAATGTGATTAATTTTGTGCAACTTGCACTAACAGTAGAGGGTAAACGGTCAAAATTTGTCTCGGATATGAGATATGGATTCACATATGAAGCTAGGTTTGCAAGGAACACAAGCAGTGGCAATGTTGCCGTGTTGGTTTTTTTTTTTTTTTTTTTTTTTACATGGAAGGTCTGGGACTATAACCCATGACCTGAAGAGAAGGAAATCCTAAGTGTCCCTGTTAGCTGTGTTGGTATTTAAGAGATTAAATTAATATAATTTTTTTTAAAGACTAAATAAGTGACCAGTATAATTTTTAGGGACCAAAATGATTATTAATTAAAAAAATATTCAAGAAATTCTTATTTTTACATACACGCATTTGAAAGTAATGTTTTCATTGTAAATCTTGTATATCCCTCATATTGTATATCTTTCATGTAGAGATGTACACAATAATTCAAAATCACAAAAAATCAAAACTTTCAAAATAATAAAAAATTTCAAAATAAAAGGATAAAAATTGGAATCATGTATCTTTGAGGTTGCTATGGTTTGTCAATTTTCAAACTACTCTTTCCATCACCAACAACATTTATCTCATCTTTCTCAATTATCCCGAAATTGAAAATTTGAACAAGAAAAACTCAACGTAAGATTAAATAAGTAAGGAGTTTTAATATCTGCAAAACTTCAAATTAACAAACCATCATATTTATGAAGCATGGAATATAAAAGACCGAAAATGAAAGAGGATAAGAGAGAAAATGTTGTAGCTTTGTGGATTTTCTTTCAAGATTATTTTTTGGTTGTGCAATAATTGAGGATGGGAAGAGAGATCATATGACTTGAATTTCATTTTATGTAAATACATAAAATCCAAAAAATAGTACATTTTATCAATGAATTTTGGAAATTGATACTTGTGAATTATTTCCTTTCTCAATTCAATAAAAAAAATTTGAATTAAAATAAAATGCCATGTGGCACTGCTTTTTCTAACAAGGAAATTCTTGAGAGCGAATGAAAGAAATATAATTACTAACTTTCAATCATGAAAATGTACAGAGGTATTTTTTAATGACTTCGGATCCGTTGACATCAGGTGTAAAATTTGGTCATTTACACCTTCACATAACTTTTTATATATTATGAAATTTGTCAATTCAACCGTTGAATTATATGTTATTATCGAGTACTCCCTCCGGCTCGAATTATAAGCAACAAAAAACATATTACTCTTGGTTTAAAATATAAGCAAACCTAACTAACTTTATTAAATTTTGTTTCATTCCCAATGCCACTTTCCTAAAACATCTCTAGAAAATTGTAATCTTAATTAATTTTTGTTTAATTCCCAATATTAATTTCCAAAAATACCTCTATTTTTTTATAAATTTGAGAAAATTAAATACAATCAACTAACCTCCTTAATAAGCGTAAAAGTGGTTAGAATTGTTTATAATTCGAGCTGGAAGGAGTATATCAAATCTACAAAATTTTATAGAATATAAAAATTATTTGAACCAACGTGGGGTTGGTCAAGTGGTAGGTCACTCGGTCCCTTAACGAACTAGTCTCGAATTCGAGCTTTGGGTATGAAGCAACCCCGCTGGGAGACCCCTACCGCTTAGTGCGAGCTCAGTTGGGTCGGATTGGATGAGTCGGATACTGGGTAAACCAGATCCGGATACTAGTTGGTGTACACCAAAAAATTATCTGATCATCATCCGACCATTCTATTTTAACGGATAATACATTATTTAAAATATAAATAAATATGCATTATTAAATTACAAATAATTAAATACTATTGAAAATTGGAATAAAATCTTATAAATAAAATCAAAATAAAAAAAAATCTTTTATATATATATATATATATATATATATATGATTTGAAGAAGTAATAAGAAAGAGAGCTATTTAATCACTTAGTACTAATAATTTACAGCTAACCTTTGAACAAGTTGAGAGATGAAAGTTGAAACGAATATGCTTGAACCAAGTGAGTAATACTTTTTCCTGGTCGAATTATAAGCAATTTCAACCACTTTACGTTTATTAAAGAGATTAGTTGATTGTATTTAATTTTCTTAAATTTATAAAAAGTAGAGGTATTTTAGAAAAATATTATTGAGAATGAAACAAAAATTAATTAAGATTACAATTTTCTAAAAATGTTTTAGGAAAATTACATTGGAAACGAAACAAAATTTTATAAAATTAGTTAATTTTTCTTATATTTTAAAGAAAAAAAGTATTCTTTTTTTTTTATAATTGGTGCATGATGGAATAGTATGCCATAACTCATAACATAACCGACTGTGACGCTTTCCCTTGTCAGATACGAAACGCGATGATATATATATTGCCAAAATATCTCCCACACCCACACACCGATATACTCACTACTCCATAGTCCATACGCATTCCATGATCAAAGACCACCCAAACCACTGATTCATTTCCTTTCCTTTCCTTTCCTTTCCCACATCCTCCCTCTCTCTTCCCCCTTTCTCTTCCTTCCTCAGCCACCTAATAATAATACTACTACTAACACACTACTTCACGTCACTCTCACAACCTCCCAAATTCATCTCAACAACAATTTTCTGTTTTTTTCCCCCACAAATTCTCATACCCCATACCCCCACCCTCTTTTCTTATCATCATTATTCTTTCTTCAATATGCAGTATCTTTTTCGCACCCAATACTCTCCCCCTTCAACAACCCTTCTTTATCACCCACCACCCCCACATTAATTCATTCATTCCGCAATATTAAGCTTTTCGATTTCGAAACCCCTTTAATTTGCAACATCATCGTACTGGTTGCAAAAAAAATAAATAAATAAATTGCAAACACGGTGACGATCACTATGTTGGACTCTGTTCTTCTAGCGCTTTTCCTTCCATGCCTTGGCATGAGTGCCGTATTCATAGTCTACATGTGCCTTCTATGGTACGCCACCACTCACCAACCGCCTCATCCAGCCCCACCGGCCAAGCAGGTTACCCAGACGGGCTTATCCGCTTCGGAGCTGGACATGTTACCTAAGATCACCGGTAAGCAACTTGTCATGGGGTCTGAATGCGCTGTCTGCCTTGACGAGATCGAAACCGACCAACCGGCTCGGCTCGTTCCCGGTTGTAATCATGGGTTTCATTTGGAATGCGCTGACACCTGGCTTTCTAAGAACCCGGTTTGTCCGGTTTGCAGAACTAAACTCGATTCTCAGTTTTTCATTTCTTCTTCTCATCCGAATCAGAATCCATGTTGAAGAAGAATCAAAATTAAAGGTTTCGTAATTTCATAAAAAACATATATATGTTTACAAAATCAATTTACAAATAAGTTTAAAGAAAAATGATACGTGTTCCTGGTTTGATTGATTAATAAGTGACACGTATTATATTTTTCTTGTGATATAAGCTTATTTGTAAATTGATTTATAAACTTATATTTATATTATAGCTGAAATTTAGCTCAAATTTCATGGGGAAGGCAAAAGGAAGAAAGAAACGACAGAGAGAAGGAGAAGTGGAAGAAGCCAATAATGTTGTTGCTTATTAGTTACCCATCGCACAATAATTTCTCGTACGGCACCGGAGAATATTTTGCTGAGTATGGCGGTGGTACTGGTGGCTGTGGTGGTGACTCTGTTTTATTTGTTTTTGTTTTAATATTGGTTATTTATTTGTTAGAAATTAGTAGAAGGTTTGGTGATGATGAACGAACATGTATGTTTGTTTATGAGGCGTTTCAGAAATTTTTTTCTTTAAAACACTTGTTAAAATTCATAGGAATCGTAAATCTTAATTTTTTTTACTTGGAATAATAAAAAACTACACTTTCAATAAACTTTTACAGTACTATTTAACTTTTTAAAAAGCGCTTTAAAATCACTTGGTAGCATTTTTTTTTATTACCAGTAAATTTTTTATTTAAAAGTGGGTTTTTTTAATAAATAGAGTGAAAACTGAAAAGGGTGGCAATAACTGAAAAGAAGAGCGGGGTATTGACGCTAACACGTGTACTAGTAGTAAATTTTTAGGTTACAAGCGTACATAGAGGGCGGTGAAAGGTTTTAGGTTCATGTTCATGTGCTTTGCATTCTCTCTTTTCTTCTTTTTGCTTGTTTTCTTCTACACACAATCACACAAATACTGTAAAAAGAATTGTTGGAAATATGAGAGAGAGAGAGGGAGAGAGAGTACACCAAAGTGATTTTGATTCCCGTCAACAACAGCTAGACGCCAGCTGCTGGGTGATGAGATAGTATCTCATTTTAGTAACGGTGTTAAAAAAAAGACGGTGTATTTTTATGGAATGCGGATACAGAACCTTTCAAAGTGTGTGGGCAAAAGTGAAATCGGTACTCATTTATACTCAAAGGTAATGTGATAACCTGAAAATAATGTTAATGAAAAAAAAAAATACTATCTCATGAATAAAAGGAAGAGAGTACAGTAGTTCTACCGCGTCCCTAATTATAAGGTTTGTTGGGTGATTTCACGTTCATTAAGAAAGTCAAATAATTTAATTAATTGTATTGGAAATGTGAACTTTTGATATGTATTTTCAAAATTATCCATATTAATATTATTGGGAATCTAAAAAGTGTTAAATAAATAGGGGTATTTGTGGAAAAAAATAATTAATGCTCATTAAAAATTGGTAAATGACCTTATAAATAGGGACAAAATAAAAATGTTAAGAGGACCTTATATTTAGGGACGGGGGTAGTATTACTTTACTACTCCGATATACTCCCGTTGTTATTGTTCGGAATGACATAATTATAAAGCAAGTTACTAATAATTTCCCGCACTCACCCATCACTCCTTCCGTCAATAATTATAAGGCACTCTTAATACTTTTATTTTGTTCCTATTTATAAAACCTCATACTAATTTTTAATGAGTATTAATTACTTTTTTCTACGAACATCCTTATTTACTTAACACTTTTTAGATTCCCAATAATATTAATAAGGGTAATTTTGAAGTTACATATCAAAAGTTCAATACAATTAACTAAATTATAACACTTTCTTAATGAACATGAAATCCCCCAAAACTTTATATTTAGGGACGGAATGAATACTTATTTCGGTATGAAATACAAGAAAAAGAAAAACTAATTTCAAATTTATTTAAAAATGTGATGTTAGTTGATTATATTTAATTTTATCAAATTTATAAAAAAAAATACTTGTATGTTAAGAAAGTACTATTGAAAATGAAACAAAAATTAAATATATAAGATAAATGTTTTAGAAAAGTAGTATTGAGAATAAAATAGAATATTTAAAATTTCTTTTTTTACAATTTTTAAAAAATATATATTTTTTATATTTCAAATAAGAGTGAGTAGTACTAGTATTAGAAAAAAAAAACAAGAGAAAAAGGAGGAATGATTCGTATTTGTCTTTGGATTATACTACGATCCTTAGGATTTGAATACAAAGAAAAAAAATTATATTTATTAAGAAAGTTCGTTAATTGTATTTAATTATCTTAAATTTATAAAAAAAAAATAGAGGTATTTTAAGAAAATGAGAATATTAGAAATTAAACAAAAATTAAGTGGGATAATAATTTCTTACGGAGGTTTTAGAATAGTAATATTAGAAATGAAACAAAATTTAAAAATGTTGATTAACTTTTTTTCATATATTTTAAATTAATAAAATATGTTTTTTAAAGAATTTGTCAAAAGTTAAATTATTTAAGATTGTGAAAATAGTGAACTGAACTCATTTTCAAGAGCAAGAAACTTTTTTTCACTAATATTTTTATCTCTTTATAATATATGCTTCCTATATTTATCATTATTCTTTCTTCGATTATTAAATAAAAATAACTTAGATAAAATAAATCAAATTTTTTATTATTTGTTTGTTTTTTAATTTAATGTACCATGACTAAAAAAATACTGTATATTTCATACACTAATATACATACATATATGCATCCAAAATGGACGTAAGAATGTAGAGGCGTTATGGGTTGAAGAGAGTAGTAATAGACTACGGTAGTACAAGATCTGCCAATAGTTTAAGGGGTTGGGGTTGGTATGTCATGGTGTGGTTGTGATGATTGATTGCATGAGATGCAGTGGATGGAGGTGGTGCCACGTCAGGAGGTGAAACAGTTTTAGTCACGAAAATGATCACATTAATGGGTATTCAATGTGCATCGGTGGCAAGTGGCTGTTCTTCATGGAGCTATTTGGACTTTGGGTATTTTTTTGGGAAAAATTTAATTAAGGTTTGCAGAAATATGAGGAAGTGAGGAGCACCAGATGTCCAGTAGTTGAATGAAGCTGATAGATGGCACCAACACATACAACTTACAAGTAAACACCCCGTAGATTGAGGTCACGATTCCTTAGGCTAGTGGTTTTGGGTAAGGGTGTAAATTCATCAAAATCAATCTGCGAATCCGATAAACCCTACTCAACCCAATTAATATTTGAGGAGTTGGGTCGATTTAATGGATTTGATTGGTTTTATATTTTGTAACCCAATCAAGTATGAGTTGGGTCACAGATCAATTATCTTAAAAACCGATTAACCTAACACAACTCTATAAATTTATATTTTATTTATTTATTTATTTCTAATATATTTTTTCTTAATTTATCATAATTTAATGAAAATTGTATAATTGTATAGTTTATAAATAATATGGTTCATAATTATGTAATTTGATTGATTTGGATAATATTTAGTTATTTAATTATGTGATTTTTGTTCTATTTTTAATTTTATTTTTATATTTACTTAGATTTTTTTTAGTTTATAAAAATAAAAATATATAAACTCAATCATCTAACCCAATTCAACCAAAATTTTTATGGATTAGGTTAGGTCGGTTTTAACACTTAAATTGAGAGAAATCGAACTGAACCCAATTTATTTTGGTTGGGTTGGGTGCTAAACCTCATCAAAACCCAACCCAACCCGTTACACCCCTACTTTTGGGATTTAGATTTTAGAGTGATCTATTTCCTACTACTTGAAATATAATTTTAAAAAAATATTTCTCTTAATTTAAAATTTAAGCAAAACTAATCAACTTTCTTAAATTTTATTTTATTCCCAATGCTACTTTCCTAAAACATTCATAAAAAATTGTTATCTTATCTAATATTTGTTTCATTCTCAATGCAATTTTCCTAAGATATCTCTATTCTTTTATAAATTTAAAAAAATTAAATACAATTAACTAACCTTTTTAATAAACGTAAAATTAGTTATTTTGGCTTATAATTCGAGCCGAAGGCAGTACTAATTTTCTCTATGATAATTTTTTAGCGTATTAATTTAGTTATTAAAAATTTATAAATTCATATTTAAATTTTCAATATTTTTAGATGTATTAATTTGTTTTTTCAAGATGTTTATGTGTTAAATGATCAAATTAGTATATCTAAAAATCTCGAGAGATCTAATCGGTATTTAGTTAATTTTTTGGTCTTTTTCGTTTCCGGTCATTTTTTTGGGTGGAATTTATGATCAATGTCATTTTTAAAATTAAAAAATTATTATAAAAGAACATAAATGACGAATATCACAATCTAGACTTATGTATAAATTTTTCTGTATAAGTCTCTTAGTAATTTTTCTTTTTAAAACAAAACTCATAAAAATATTATGCTTATATTTTAGAAGTATTATGACTTATTATTAAAAGTTTCATTATTTTAAATTCTTTGGTTATTGCTAATTTACTATGCATAATGCATGATCTCACAAAATTGCGAATTATTAAAAAAACAGCAGGGGAGAGTTTAGAACCCTGGTCTTCAATGCTAAAATTAGAGGTATTGTCCAGTTGTACTACACAAGGATGAATAACTAGGGTGATTCTAATGTTGTTCCGATGGGAGGATTCTTATATTGTTCCGGCCTTTTTTTCTTTTAAAAATGTATTTGATAAATTAAAAAATATGTTTTGAGTTTTCTGTTTTTCTAATATGCATATGTTTTTGTTATTTGGATTTGATTTTTTTTATTATATATTTTCTGACACAGGTAAAAAAATTATATTAAGTAAATATGCATTAAAAATTGAATATTTTAGTAAATCTACATTAGAAATCTGTATTAAAAAGTATTCCGAATAAATCTGATTAAAAAAAATAAAAAAAGTTCCTCATGCATGGTAAACTAGAGCAGCATAAAATTAACTGAATAACTAATTCTATTAACATAATTATATATATATACACACACTTTTACTAAAAAGAATTGTTTTTTTTTTTATATATAACGGATCTCTAAAAATCTTGGGTCCAAGATAATTGATCGCATTGTCCCGCCTTTGGATTGGGCATGTGCTTGACTTTTACCAAAGTAATAAAACAGAAGTAGTATATCTTTATTTTAAAAAAAAAATATGTTGATTTTAAAATGTTTATATGGAGAAAAAAAATCTAAAATTATTTATTTCTTGAATGAGGAATATTGTGTACCAGTGAACTACTACCATGTCATTAGTTAATCCTGTTTGAAAAAGGTTTAGGGTTTTTTTAACTTATACATCAGGTGTATAGGTTAATCAAATTTTAAAAAGTGAATGTTTCTTGGCAAAACTAATACACTTAATGAATTAAAAAAAATATAATTATTTAGTTCTTCATACAATTTTAATTTTTAATGCATAGGATAGAAAAACCATGTATATACACTACAAAAAAACTGGAAAGTTGCGACGGTTAAATTATATCATTTGCGGCGGTTATAACCGTCACAAAATATATTTGCGACGGTTCAAAAAGTCACGCAAAGCGAACTGTCGGGAGTCATATATATTTTGTGGCGATTCTGACAATTGCTGTAGAATTTCGACGCTAAAATTTGCGCCGGTTATAACAAGGTTATTTCTCACATTAAATTTGCGGCCGTTAAGAACCGCCGCAAATATCAAGGTTAGTTTTTACTCTAAACTTGCGGCTTTTCTATAACCGGCACAAATAACGTTATTTTTCCCATTAAATTCGTGGTTGTTGAAAACCACCGCTAATATCAAGGTTGATTTTCTCTCTAAATTTACGGCGGTTATTAATTTAAAAAAAAAATAAAAATAGAAAAGTATTATCTTTTTTTTTTTAGATTTATGCTTCTAATTAGAGTTTTAGAAACTTAGAATATATCAAGACATTTGAAAAGAGAAACAACATTAGCAAAACAATTTATAAAGCTTCTAAACTTAAAGATGACACTATCAATAATACATATTAAACTTCTTTTTTCATCTTCACAACTAACAAAATACATGTATGATTTCAAGCGACTACTAGAAATTTCTGATTTAGAGACAGAATTTAGAGACGAAAAATCTTCCATCTCTATTAGAGACAGAATTGTGTAGTTAGAGACAGATTCTGAAAAAATTGAATAATTGAATTTTAAAATTTAGACACGGATTAATGAGAAAATAGAGACGGAAATTTTCGTCTCTAAAGTTTCCGTCTCTGAAACCGTCCCTGAAAACGTCTTGGAGTTAAGATAGAGACGGAACGGTTCTGTCTCTAAGGTTAATATAAGTTAGAGACGGAATTTCCGTCTCTAAAATATAAAAAAAAAGGAATGAAGAATTAAAAATCTCTATGGAAAAAAAAAGTCAAAAAGTTAGAGACGGAAACCATTTAAAAAAAAACTCGAAAAAACCAAAACGCAGTCTGACTAAGGGTGAGTTCTCCCTCTCGTTCATTTCTCTAATCCCAATCTCTGATAACAAAAATCCAAAATCCAAAATCTCCAAAACCCTCTTTCTCTCTCGCTCCCTTCCATGGCCGGAATACGCTTGCAACTGGAGGACTCCGACGTGTCAAAGGAAGCACGTGCGGTTGCCGTCTCTGCCATCGATCTGATCTTCGCCGACGACCACTCCGTCGCCGCTGACTCCCGGTCCATCATGATCGAGTACAGAAGCACACTCGACGATGACCAGCGCCATGCCGACGCCGCCGATGCTCTCTCCAACGTTAACTTCCGCGCCGCCTCCGATTACAGGTCCCATTTCGCATTATGAACTTTGAATCAGTCAATTTAATGAAAAATATTGAATGGATTGAAATTTAGGTTTTGTTAAAATATTCCTGATTTTTGTTTTTGAATTTTTCATTTTCACTGCCTTGATTTTGTTAAAATATTGAATGGGTTGATTTTGATTTTTGTTTAGGTTTTTGTTTTTGATTTTGTTCCTTTTTCTCAGGTCCTACACTATCTCATCCCTTTGCTTCAAGTCTCTTCTTATTCATCTTATTTAATTAATTAATTTAATTACTATACAGGCTTCACACTTTGTAATTATTTATTATGCTCAACTCATAACACCACAAACGCATTTCATGATCTCAAAGGCTTTCTATTCTTCTGGAGCTAATGCTACTCTTCAATCCACCACTCCAACAGGTTCCTTTTTTTATTATTATTATTATTATTTAATATTTAATTAATTCTTCTTCAGATTTTAATTTAAATTTCATTTTTATCATGTTTGGTTTTGTATTATGCAGAGTCTGTGAAGGAACTGTATGATAAAATGCTTGACTCTGTCAACGTTAAATGATCAATGCCTCCAAATGCTTGGTTGTGGTCTATGATTTCTAATTGTAAACATCATCATGATATTACGCTTCTTTTCGATGTTTTGACCAATCTCCGCAGATTTGTTAGTTTCTACTCTTACTCATTTCGATGTTATCAATTCTATCATTATTTATTTGGTCCGTGAAACTGTTTATATTAAGGTGAATCTGAAGTGAAGTTTTGGATTTTGGTATTAGGAGAAATAGGAAATGAGTGTAGTAGAATGTTAAGATCTGGTTCATTTGGTGTGTTCTGTGAAATCTGAGTGCAAGAGTTGTTAATTAGCACAAAGCTCTAAAGTTGTTAGAGACGGATTTTTCTTTATTTAGAGATGGATTTCGTTCCGTCTCTAAATCTGAATTTTCTAGTAGCAGCATACATAGTGTTTGAAGGAACTTAGATAAATAGATAGTGTTCCCAATTATTTCAAATAAGTTCTTTTGTCAATCTCTTCTGCTTGATCTCTTCTGAATCTGACTTAAAACCAAAAGAGTTGGCCCACAATTCCTAGCACCTGAGATAAGTAAAATTCAAGTCATCATCATACTAAACTTGAGATAATTTAAGTCACCACTTTCCATACTCAAATAAATTATACATCAAAACTAAATACAATGACATACATTCAATTCAACTAGCCCAAGAAAACCCAAAGCAGGGTTAAGTTAATATCTACATCATTTTGTTTACTTAAGTTAATATCTATCTTTTAATTTATCTTCTACTACATTTTCATGTTGGCAAGCAATCATGTCAATTTACTTTTCTATATTTATAATTTTAATTCAACATTATCATCTCTGGAGAACTTAGTAATAAAACTTCCATCAATTTATCTACCAATACTTGATATATTTGGATAATTAAACTGATTAACTGAAAGTTTACTCAATATATATCATACATACAATCAATTCAGGAGGACCATTCGTAAATATCTGAGGTGAATCAGGAAGGTTGCTTTCTTGTATGATTGTATCTTGTCTCTCCAATAAACTTCTTCCATGTATATTCAGATAAGTGTAAAAGAAAAAGTCTTTTGTCCTATTTATTATTGAGATCAATGGGCATTCACTGACGGTGTAAAGTTTTTTATACCATCAGTTTATTATCTACCATTTATTTGTATTACTTTTATCTAAAAGTCAATAACCATAAACAAATGAATGATGAATAATATATTGATAATGTAAAAAAAACTTTACATTATTAATGCACCACCTATTTTCTCCTTATTATTAACCCAACACCTCATAAAGCCATATATGGAACGACAAGAAACTAAAACGAAACTATGCAAAATGTTGTACGATATTTAAAATAATCTTGATCATTATTCGAGTGTGAGTCTTTTTATTTATATAGAAAAAACTTGATAACCTTCCAAAGAAATGGTCTATCCAAGTATACACTAATCGATCGGAACTTGTGGGTCAGAGTTAACTGATTGAATAATATAATTAAAAGACATTTTTTGATCAATATTAGAAAATACTTATGTTCTGGTATAGTGAAAATGATTATTAAAATAAGAGTTTTGCTAGCAATATAAAAAAAATTTGTATACTTGTATTAGAAAAATAAAGTCGGATATTTTTTATGAAAAAACACAACATATACTTATACTGGGTATTTGTGTCCTAAAGCTAGCTTGTATTTTATTTAAAGTTCCTTAACCAAAGAATTCAAAACACTATTTAGTATTTTATTTGAAATAAATGAGTAAGTCATTATAAAAGATTTTTTGTCCATATACTTATATTGTGTGAAGATCCTTTTCATTACATTCTCTTCAATTTTTTCGTTCAATGATTAAGATTATTTTAGTAACATTTAATTTAATGTTTTAATTTATTACTAAACTATTTAACAGTTAAGCTAATTAAGATTTTGTTCATTTTTCTAAAAGATAAAAAGAATATTATCTCACTTGTTATTGTACCGACACACTTCAATTCCTCACCTCTGGAACTTAACATCTAGAGCATAATTTTTTTTTCTTCTAATTAAATATCCAAGGTTCAACATCAAAATTGGGTTAGATTTTTTTATTTTCTAAAACATAAATATCTTAGGTTTTACAAATATAATTTTATTCGAGTCAGAACATATCCAACACAGTAAAACTAACTCTTCCAACAGCTTTTCTTAGGATATTATATTAGAATAGGTATATCTAATTTTTTATAAACAATCGATCCGTTCCCACTAAAGGGTGAGATAATTAGTTTTCTGTTCAGTAGTACCAAAAGAATTACTTGTTAATTTAAGAGGATAAGGATGATGGCATCCCAGCACACAAAAGCAAATTGAAAATGACAAATTCATTGTTTCAATTCAACTCACAATGATATGTTTTTGTAGTTGTAGCCCACAGGATGTATTATAAAAGTCATTGTATAGCTACATGGTGGTAAAAAGGTAAATAAGGTTAATTTTATAGAAAACGAACTATACAAATTTAAGGGCGGTATTATAAAGTCATTAGCGTCGGTTATAGCCGTAGCTAAACCAGAGTTTCAGTTTTGAAAGAGAGACACGTGGATACCTCCAAATTTAAGCATTCTCCAACTTTTAACGTGAAGGCTCCAATTTGATGAGAGTGAATGTGGTACCTCAAATAGGATACCTTTTTATATTAAAAAAAAGATGGTTGGGAAAACGGTTTGCGACGGTTATAACCGTCGCTAAACCAGCATTTCGGTTTTAAAAAGAGACACATGGATACCTCCAAATTTCAACATTCTCCAACTTTTAATGAGAAGACTCCAATTTGATGAGAGTGAATGTAGAGCCTTCAATATGATACCTTTTTATATAAAAAAGAAGGATTTAAAGTGAAGACTGCAATTTATTTGTTGAGAGTGAATGTGGAGCCTTCGATAGAATACCTTTTTATATTAAAAAAAAGGAAGGATTAGAATGTTTTCTCAAAAGTTATATTTTCTCTTTGTAGGTTTTGTGAGTTATTTTTTTCTAAAAATATTGGAAGTTCAAAGTTCAAACATATTTTTGGTGGCTTTTTTACCTAAGTGGGGTAATTTTACAAACAATTTACAAAAAAGGGGTAGTTTAAAAACTATTTACGTAGGACCAGGCAGTCAACGAAACTATTTACGAAAATGGGGCAGTCAAAGTCAAATTCTCAAGTCAAACGCGTCATCTGGGTTGACGCAACCCAAAAGTGTCACGTGTCATCTCCCCATTCGGCCTCTAGATTCCATTTTGATAAAAAAAGTAAAAAAAAAAAAAACAACCGACAGCGCTGCCACGTGGCGCAACCAGGGGGTTGCGTCACTGCGGCTGACGCAACCAAACGCGTCAACCGCAGTGACGCAACCCTCTGGTTGCGCCACGTGGCAGCGCGGTCCCTCCGGTTCCGGCCCATGCGTCTGTCCCTCTACACGTTTTAAACCCACCTAAAACCTACCCAATCCCCTTCACCCCATTAATTACCTTCTCACATTATAACTTCCACAACTCCCTATAAATTACTACTCCACACACCAAATTTTATTTACTCCTTCTCTTCCCCTCTTCCCCACGGTGGTTTCTTCCCCACTATCCACTATTTGAATTTCAATTTCTTCTCTTCCCCAATCATCAATTTACACACACATAATTTTTCTTCCGGTTTGAAAAATAAGCAAAAGAAAAAAAGCGAGGAACTTCTTTTCTTTTCGGTCATCCTTCTACATAATTTTTTTTATACTCTTCCAGGTAAATTTTAATATTTTGTGAATAATTTTTTTATTATTTTATGCACTTGTAGATAAAAAGTGATATTATTTGATTAGCTATTAGCATAAACTTATTAATTTTTCGTTGAACTATAAGTTAGATTGTAAATTTTTTTAGTTTAGTTACATTTGATATTTTTTATGTATTAGTTAGATTATAAATTTTATTATTAATCAGAATTTTTTTTTATGTTTAGCTATCAGATTTTTTATTTTTTATGTTCAAGCTATTATTAGTAGTTAGATTTTAAGTTTTTATTAGTTAGATATTTTATGTTTAGGTATTAGTTAAAAATTTTATTTATTAATTACTTAGATTTTTAATGTTTAGGTATGACTTAGATTTTAATTTTTTTTATATTTTAAAATTTATTTACGAAATTATTATATTTATATTTATATTAATGTGTACATCTTTATTTGTTTTTTGCCCAATATTTGCTCGGGTTTTCTTGCACTAAATGTCTGCTTATTAACTTCGAAATGTATTGATTTTGTCAAAGCCTAATTTTTTCGCTTATATTCATCTTTAACTGCTCATAAGTGATACCACGTTGAATTTGAATCCCTTTTTTTTCTCCTTCAAACGTTGTGTCTTCGGGTCCTTCGTAATATCTCCCATTATAATAAATGAAAACCAAGATTTTACCCATACTTGTTCTACATGTAAAAACTTAATAATTATTGTGAAATATTTAAATAATAAATAAATAACTAAAATAATAAACTAAAATATTGCAATAGCTTAATATAAAAAAATACATGTAAAATAAATTAAATTTCTTAAAAAAAATAAAATATTACATAAACTACACATATATATATATAAAGGAATTACACATATATAAAAATAAATAAAGGCACAAAATTATAAAAAACAGGAAATAAAAAATAAAATATTACCTTAAATAATGAACTAAAATATTACCTTAAACACAAATAACTATAAAAATATAACTAATCTAACTAATAAATATATAAAAAATCTAACTAATAAATAAATAAACCTAACTCCAACTATAAAAAAAATATAACTTCTAAATAGATAAAAATCTAACTAATGAAAAATTTAACTCCAACTAATAAAAATAGCGCTATAAATCTTACTAATACATAGAACATAAACATAAGAGAAAAGAACTAATAAATAAATAAATAAATAATATATCAAATACATAAACAAAATAATTCTAACTAATAAAACTTTTATAAATCTTATTAATAACTAAACTAATAAAAATATAACTTCTAAATAGATAAAAAAAAAATCTAAGTAATAAAAAATTCGAAGTAAACTAATATATATATGAAAAACATAAAAAATACCTAACATAAAAATTAAATTCTACTAGTAAAAAAATTGAAATTCTAACTACAACATAATAGAACCTAAACATAAGAGAATAGAACTAATAAATAAATAAAAAATATAACAAATACCTAAACAAAATAATTCTAACAAATAAAACTTTTCTAAATCTTACTAATAACTAAACTAATAAAAATATAACTTTAAAATAGATATAAAGTCCAACTAATAAAAAAATCTGATCTCAAATAATAAATAAATAAAAAATCTAGCTAATAATTTCTATGTACTAATGCGATAAAAATTATAACAAAATAAAATAAGATTACAACTAATTATACATACCAGTACATATAACTAAAAAAAATAAAATTCGAAGAATCTAAAAACTTACCTCAAGACTCTGTGATACAGTGCTAAGAAATAAGGTTGATTGTAGGAATATAATTGAATGCAAGAGGAACTATAAATTTTTAGAAGGAGGTATGTTGAGAATGGATGCAAATTTTTAGGAGGAGGTTCGTTACTTATATACAAAACGCAGGCTGGGGGAGGGGAGACCGAGCTGCCACGTGGCGCAACCAAACGCGTCAACCGCAGTGACGCATGGGCCGGAACCGGAGAAGGAGTAAATAAAATTTGGTGCGTGGAGTAGTAATTTATAGGGAGTTGTGGAAGTTATAATGTGAGAAGGTAATTAATGGGGTGAAGGGGATTGGGTAGGTTTTAGGTGGGTTTAAAACGTGTAGAAGGACAGACGCATGGGCCGGAACCGGAGGGACCGCGCTGCCACGTGGCGCAACCAGAGGGTTGCGTCACTGCGGTTGACGCGTTTGGTTGCGTCAGCCGCAGTGACGCAACCCCCTGGTTGCGCCACGTGGCAGCGCTGTCGGTTGTTTTTTTTTTCTTTTTTATCAAAATGGAATCTGGAGGCCGAATGGGGAGATGACACGTGGCACTTTTGGGTTGCGTCAACCCAGATGACGCGTTTGACTTGGGAATTTGACTTTGACTGCCCCATTTTCGTAAATAGTTTCGTTGACTGCCCGGTCCTACGTAAATAGTTTTTAAACTACCCTTTTTTGTAAATTGTTTGTAAAATTACCCCACTTAGGTAAAAAAGCCTATTTTTGGTATATACCAAAGTTTTTTTTTTGTCCGAATTCCTTGCAGAACCACCGGTATCCCCAAGAGCACCCTTAATACCAGGGAGCCCTTGAGACTAATCCGGAGGGAGCTGCGTGCTGGCTCTCCCAGCGGGATGTTTTTAGTGCGAATCGAGTCCGAAGCTACTAGCACCCTTGTCCCATTCCCAGGATTTCAGTTGGGGCCTTACACCAACTGAACCAAGCCCCGTTGGTATACCAAAGGTTCTTTTATTGATGGTCCAAAAGTAATTGCTTTCTAAACTTATAGGAATAAAACTAGTTAGGCATAAAAAAAATAAAGAGAGCAGTAGCTTCCCCTCCCCTTAAAAAATTCAAAAGTATATGTTGCACTTGGCCCCGTCAATTCCAAATTCGAAAATATGTACTACCCTTTTCAATTGAAATTTTAATTGGTGTTTATGGTTTACTTTTTTGTGTATTGATATGATCTACTTGTTCATCCTTTATTTGAATAGAAAATACTCATGTTTATAGAATAATATATGATATTTTGTATTTTTTATTAAACTAATATTTATACAATTATATCAAAGGTTTTCTTAACCTTAGCTCCTAGAGTTGAGGATAAGAACCCAATAGTAAATATGTTTTAATTTCTAGAAAAAAAATATTAGTTTTTATATTTGTTAAATTTATTATTTTCCATAAAACATGACTACTTATAGATACTTATCCTCACTTCTAAGAACTAAGGTTAATAAAGCCTTAATAGTAATGATAAAATTGTAGAAGTTAGCAAGCTATATTGTTTTCCATGCTTAACATGTGCTATATTTTGCTCCCCTTATATTACTCAATTTTTTTTTAATTTTATTTTTGGAGATATAGAGTTAACTAAAAAGGATTTTTCCTCTATTAACAGTGTCTTTTTTATACTCATCCCAATGATCAAAACATTGACATCATAATTTTTTTTTAAAAAAATCTTGTTTTCTATATCGCCGGGATAACTATATAGGATCTTGTTGTTAAAGTTCAAACAAATATATGAAGTAAAAAAGTTTGTCATTGAGTCTTGAATGTATGGAAAATTTGTCATTGCAGTCCTCGTACATATTCTGGTAAGTAATCCATCTATTTGTTATTCGTGGTTGTGTCCTTGGACTTTTTTGAAAAAATTCAAATAAACACCGCTTTAATCAAAGAGGAGGTTTAATTTAGTTTGTTGCACTTGCCCTCCTCTTTGACTAAGATATAGATAAAGAGAAAGTGTAAAAGTTTTTAAACTTGCAATAAGAAATTGATTTTCAAAATTAAAAATTTAATTTGAAATCTGAAGTGATGAAACTCTTTCACGTGGATGTTTTTATTGAAGAGAAAACTCAAACTTTTTCTATCAATCCAATATTTGAATGAGAATCAATTAGGAACCTAGATTTGTACAGCTTTTTATAGAAAAAGGAAAGATTTAATTAAAATATATAGATCTATATGAGTATAAATAAATATAGGAGTAAAAAAATAAAGCACTCGTAAAGCAAAATTGGAGGTTTTATGCTCACCCATATTCTTATTTGTCACATTCCTCGTATAAACTTTACCATTTATTCCTTTCATTCTTATTTAGTAGTCTCATTATAAAAAAAATATTCTTTAAAAAAAATACTAATTTTATTTAATTTTCAATAAATAATTTATTTTTTTATATTTGAAATCATTAATAGCATTTTTTATTACTATTTAGGTAAATCAAGATCATATAAATAAATACATAAAAAAACAATTATTAAATTCTTAAACGTCTAAGAAAAAAGGAAAACATAAATATTTTTTTTTTAGAGATGAGATAGATCATTTAATGATTTCTTCTTTCGTCCTACATGAATGGTAAAAAATTACAAAAGTAAAATAATTATAGAGAAATGCATTTAATGGTTTGTCTAACACATCAATAAATTATCAAGCAAATAATTTAATACATTTTGCATTATTCAACCAATCACATTCAAAGTTTGCAATTTCTAAGTTTTTTCATTAATTACTTTTACTTTGGTTTTGGACAAAAATTTTGGTCATTTTTTACCATCCTTGTGGTCATTTAAATTTTTTTTAAAGCTTAATTATATTTTTGTCCTTTATCTTATTTTCAAGATTCATTTTGGTCTTTAATTTTTTTACTTATCATGGTCCTATACTTTTTTTTTAAAAAAAAATTCAATTTGGTCTTTTCATCTCAACAATGCTAGTTTAACGCAGAATATTACACTCATTATCGCTCTATCGTTAAATCTTGATATATATTTCTACAACTTCATTTATAGAGCTTTGTTTGTTATCTCATTTATCTTTATCACATTGTTATTTTTGTCCATATCAATCAACCACTACAGTTTGTCTCACCATTGTCAAAATAACAACACTGTTCATAGCCCTGAGTAAGGTGTTGACCTAGAATTTTTTTAGATTTGGAATACATTTTGCAATTTTCGATAACATTTGTAAATATTTTGATAAAACTAACGGTGTTATAATGGAAAGAACCAAATTGAAATTTTTGGAAAAAAATAAATAAAGGAGTTAAATAAGTAAAAAAAATAGATCAAATTGAATATTAAAAATAAGATAAGATAAAAAATATAATTAATAATTTTTTTTACTGCATACCAAGGAGACAATTAACCCCACCCCCTTTAAAAAAAAAAAAGGAGACAAGTATATTATTTAATTTTCTTAGTTTTATAAAAATAATAAAAGTATTTTAAAATGAAATGAAATAAAGTTAAAACAAACTAGTTATTTTTTTAATTTTCAACTAAGAGAATTTTTTTTCTTTCAAATGGGAGTGAGTATAATGTATATTATTAATGGCAATGGTTAATATAATTTGGCTTATTTATGATTTTAGTCCCTGAAAGTTGGGAATGTTTTGATTTTGGTCTCTGAAAGTTTTTTTTGACCTTGACTCATCCTTAATTGTTTTGAAAATTTGGTTTTAGTCCATGCCGTTAAGAAAAATCCATTAATTGCTGACGTGATTAACGGAACGTCATATCAATAACATACACGTGTGCGAATGTTGCACGTCACCGGTAAGAATGACGTGGATGATCTGGACCTGACGGAGAAAAGGGCCGAGACCCAACCACGGATTATCCATATCATCGTATAAATGATATTTTATACTTGCATGCACACGTGTATGTTGATGTATCGTTTCGCTGATACGTCAATAATAAAACGAATTTTCCTAACAACAAGGACTAAAATCAAATTTGAAAAACAATTAAGTATGAGCCACGATTAAAAAAAACTCGGAGAAACCAAAACCAAAACACTCCGAGTTTCCGGAAAGAAAACCTTTGATTTTGACAAACTCTCTTCTTCTTCTTCTTCTTCTTCTTCTTGTTCCTCTTCCTCTTCCTCTTCTTCTACTCTTTTGCACTCTATAGTTTAGGCAGAGGAAGGGAAGCGAAGAACAAGAATAAGCACAAATGGCTGCTGCTTCAGATTCTATTCTCAACTTCGGAATTTCAAGGTCAAGCTCAACCTCAACTACGCGTTCTCCTTCATATTCATATTCTCATCGCCGCCGATCATCCCGTCCTTGCTCCGTTAGAATGCAAGTATCTGCCGATGCCAAAACAAACAATACTTTCTCTCTCAAAAACTCCGAAGAAGCTTTCTCTGCCGCAAAGGTATACCATATACTCACTCAATTCTCATTTTATTTCTTTATTATTCTCTAAAGTGATATTCCATGTTTTCACAAAAGTACCTCTGAACAACTCATAGTCACTCACTGTTATACCCTAATTATTGTATGGTAATAAGGAAAATTCTCGATCTTGATTTCTTAGAGTGACAGATAATACGGAATAAGTGAAAAGTCTTAAAACGACAATCAAAGTGAAACGAGAGAGTACCGTTTCCGTTTCAATTTATAAAGATCATAACTTTATTTCTCTTTCTGATTGAATATGGGGCACGTTAGGATTTTTGTGGTCAACTTCGTAATCGATGAACTTATATAGTAGAATGTGGTTTCTACTTCAACTTGGGTAAAGTGCATTTGATCAAGTATTGATTTTGTAAAGTTTGCCTATAATTTTGACTGCATTTATGGTCAAGGACATTGCTCTTATTACATGATAATTAGCTTGACCAGTAACTTGAAATTTGGCTGATATATGTCAATACTCATTATGTTCTCCTCTCAAATTATG
Organism: Crotalaria pallida; assembly: GCA_037953625.1. Taxonomy (NCBI): domain Eukaryota; kingdom Viridiplantae; phylum Streptophyta; class Magnoliopsida; order Fabales; family Fabaceae; genus Crotalaria; species Crotalaria pallida. The sequence continues at coordinate 174,433,134 of CM075650.1, forward strand.
ATTTTCCAATCAGAATGTGTGTCATTCGCCCTGAACTTGAGGAATTAAGGAAAAGCTTCAGACTTGAATAAGTCGGTTTATGTTATGATTCATGATTTTGGCCATTGAGTGTCCCACCTTACAGTCGAATGTGATTGACCTAACTTGTGTTGTAGTTTTTAGGGCGTTATAGGCTTGAGAAACCGATCGGTTTATTAATACGTTTCTGGTTATTCCAGTTCATAATGCCTACTAAAATCACCACTCTTACATGAGCACTTCTCTCTTTGGTTGATGTTGAAGATGGAGAGAATTGTAAAGAGAAACATTTGATACTAAGATGTTGGGGAAAACCAGCTTACTCGTTTAATATTTCTCTAGTAGCTTTCTGATTAAACTCTGAACATAACTCACAGAATTATTATGGTTTAATAGAAATTTGATCCTCTAAATTTAAGTCTTTGTTTAAGTCAGCATATGTATTATTTTCTTATTAAGTACACCCCCCCAACCTCATTGAATAGGTTATATCAATAAGCTTTTTTTGTTTGGAGCCATCGCCTAGACCTTTTGCAAGACTTTATGAAACTTTACTTAATGCAATCCATGTAAGCTCAGCTGATTATTGCATGTTTGCATTTCATTGTTATGAAAAGAATGTGAACAAGAGATGATGCTGGAAATGGTTGTTTTTTATTTTCTTGTTTGTCTTAGACTATTATGTTATAATTCAAGTTCATTTTCTGTTTGAAAGAGAAAAATAATATGAGAAAATATTTTTGTTTATTTTTATTCAGGATTTGATGCCTGGAGGTGTCAATTCCCCTGTTCGTGCCTTCAAATCTGTTGGTGGACATCCAATTGTGATCGATTCAGTTAAGGGATCTCGCATGAGGGACATCGATGACAATGAATATATTGATTACGTGGGTTCTTGGGGGCCAGCAATAATTGGTCATGCACATGATAAGGTTATTTATGTTCTTATTTATATCACATGATAAAAAGTGCTATGGTCACTTCTTAGGTTTACATTGTTCTTCTAAGTTAGATCTTGTTATTTTGTTACTTGTGTTTGTTCAGCTCTTGACTAGTTGAATTTATTGTCGCCATGATATTTGTAGCTTAGCATTAGAGATTCTTTAGCCCTTTTTTTTTACTTATTTTGATTCAGAGAGATCCTTTCTTATCAACATTATTTTTGTTGCCGCTATATTCTCAATGAAAGTGATTCAAAAAGCTTTTCCTATCAAGAAATTGAATGAATGTTGGTAATTCACCAAAAAAAAAAAGGAAGTGGGAAAGTGAGCTATAGAATGACTAGTAATTTGTCAAAACAAGATCCCGCAACTACTGGATGATTTTGCATTCAATCTGTTTTGAAGTTTTTATATTAGTCTGATATAATGGCATGGCTATTTTTTAAACTTTATTCTCCAGCAAAGTTATCATCCTTGGTATACATTTTCCTCAGGTACTCGCGGCCCTGGCTGAAACAATGAAGAAAGGAACCAGCTTTGGGGCACCTTGTCTTCTAGAAAACACTTTAGCTGAAATGGTAATCTCTGCAGTTCCCAGCATAGAAATGGTTCGATTTGTTAATTCAGGCACAGAAGCGTGCATGGGTGCTCTCCGTCTGGCCCGTGCTTATACAGGGAAGCAGAAGATCATTAAGTTTGAGGGCTGTTACCATGGCCATGCTGATGCATTGCTTGTTAAGGCAGGTAGTGGAGTTGCCACTTTAGGACTTCCTGACTCCCCTGGTGTTCCTAAAGCAGCCACTTCCGACACCCTTACAGCTCCATTCAATGACTTCTCAGCTATTGAAAAACTTTTTGAGACTCACAAAGAACAGATTGCAGCAGTTATCCTTGAACCTGTTGTAGGAAACTCTGGTTTCGTTGTTCCTAAATCGGATTTTCTTAATGCCATTCGCAGAATCACCAAAGAGAACAACACTCTCCTAATCTTTGACGAAGTTATGACCGGATTCCGTTTGTCATATGGAGGAGCTCAAGAATATTTTGGCATAGTTCCTGACTTAACAACTCTAGGAAAAATAATTGGTGGTGGTTTGCCGGTAGGCGCATATGGTGGGAGGAGGGATATTATGGAGATGGTGGCACCAGCTGGGCCTATGTACCAGGCTGGGACCTTGAGTGGGAACCCCTTGGCTATGGCTGCAGGTATACAGACACTGAAACTTATTAAGGAGCCAGGAACTTATGAGTACTTGGATAAAATCACAGGTGAACTTGTTAAAGGTATTCTTGAGGCTGGCAAGAGGGCTGGACATTCAATGTGTGGTGGGCATATAAATGGGATGTTTGGTTTTTTCTTCACAGAAGGACCTGTCTACAATTTTGCAGATGCTAAAAAGAGTGATGAAGCCAAGTTTGCTAGGTTCTACTGGGGAATGTTGGAGGAAGGTGTATATTTTGCACCTTCACCATTTGAAGCTGGGTTCACCAGCTTGGCTCATACTTTCGATGACATCAAAATGACAATAGCAGCTGCTGAGAGGGTTTTGCTGCAGCTGTGAGTTGTGCAAAAAACATTTTACAACTTTTATTTGTACAACAACTTTGAAGTTTGAACATCATAGCTTAACAATTATAGGAAAAGAAACGAGGGTTACACAAATTTCTCTTTCTTATTATTCATCTATATTCACATAAATCAAATGTTGTCCCAATAATATCCAAAAAAAGTTATATGCATTTCTCTAATTTTTTTAGATTAAGTTTTCACTCAACTGTTTAATATGGTGAGCATACATGGCAAAATTGAAATAACTTCTAGGTGAAGAAACCCTCGTATCTGGGAACTAATAGATGGGAAGCCTTCCTGACAATGGAAACCCATAAAAGTTTTTAATTAGATACTCTTCTCTTTCTTATCCACTAGTACCAATACCAAGAGAGTAATGGAATTGGTTCTGTTCCACAGCGTGAAGCTACATGTAACTGCAAGCTTAGGAGTTATTATATTCTTGTACTCTAATCCAAGGGAACAAGAAAAGCACAAATAATAATGTGGAAATATTTAGTAACCATATTAATCCTAACAAATCATATATAAGGTTCAATCATGTTGATAGCAGCAAACAGAAAAAATCAGTTTTCTACATAGAAAATCAAACCACAACCTCTGTGAATATGGGACTGGGTTTGTTTAAGGCATTTTTTTGCTGCACCCATACTCAAGAAATTCCCATTGCCTCCTCCGATTCAGATACCTCTCCTCAGTACACTTACAATCAACCTAGGAAAAACCAACCAATTCCACCACCACCACCACCACCTCCACCTCGTCCCAATAAACCTAGTCAATCTTCACAAATAGGACCAATTCTTGGGAAACCTTATGTTGACATAAACCTGATGTATGAGCTGAAGAAAGAACTTGGAAGAGGCCAATCTGGTGTGACTTATCTCTGTGTAGAAAAGTCCACAGGAAGAGAATATGCATGCAAATCCATATCAAGGAAGAAGCTGAAGTTGAAGCAAGAGATTGAGGATGTTAGAAGAGAGATAATGATCCTGCAGCATCTTTCAGGGCAACCAAACATCGTGGAATTTCGGGGTGCTTATGAGGATAGCCAGAATGTGTACCTAGTGATGGAGTTGTGCAGAGGTGGTGAGCTATTCGATCACATAACTGAAAAGGGGAACTACTCAGAGTGCGAGGCAGCTAAAATCATGAGGCAGATTGTGAATGTGGTTCATGTGTGCCACTTCATGGGCGTGATGCATCGTGACCTGAAGCCAGAAAACTTCTTGTTGACTAGCAAGGAAGAGGAAGCTGCAGTAAAAGCTACTGATTTTGGACTTTCCATCTTCATTGAGGATGGTTAGTTTTCTAGCTTGCTTAATGTCTTTCCTTTTTACCTTTTCTTGATTCCCTTGACAATTTATCTGTATGCACTTTATTTGTATATACTATTTTTTACATCGGATTAGCCTTATAAAAATATTTAGTTATCTAATATATTAGCAAATCTTTGATTTTTTGCCAATCTGTTCACCGCATTGTACTCAAAAATGAGCAATCAATTCTGCAGGTTTAGTGCATAATGAAATTGTTGGAAGTGCATACTATGTGGCTCCAGAGGTGCTGAAACGGAATTATGGAAAGGAGATTGATGTTTGGAGTGCCGGAGTCATTTTATACATCCTCCTATGTGGGGTGCCTCCATTTTGGGCTGGTAAGTAGTAGAATGTATTATCCTGTTTCAGTTTGCACTGTAGCAATGAAATTTAAATAATCATCAGGAGGTTCTACACACACAATTTTTCACACTTCAAACATGTGGTCATCATTCTATTTTTAACATGCTGGTAAAATTGAGCCATCATTCAATTTTTAACGCCCCATTGACTTCAATGTCATGGTAGAATGGTAGATCATATGATATGAAATGTCTTAAAATTATTTGTGATTCAAAAGCTAATGGAACGTTAACCATTTATTTGATTTATATTAATACTCATTTGATCAAATGAGGAATGTTAAACGTGATTGTTTTACACTTAAAGCTTATACTTAGTCTGGATCTCTTATTCCGTTCTCATGTTTGGTTTTTATTGGTTAAATGGCATTCATTATGTGGTGGGCAATTTTAGAGACCGAGAAAGGCATATTTGAAGTTATTTTGGAAGGGAAGTTCGATCTGGATAGCGCACCATGGCCTTCTATTTCAGCTGCAGCAAAAGATTTGATCAGGAAAATGTTGACTTATGACCCTAAGAAACGCATTACAGCCTCTGATGCCCTTGGTAAGTATGTCATTGAATTTCTTCACCCACTTACATTCTCATAGTATAGCATAACCAATCCTGTCATCACTCCATTTCTCATATTAAAAATCATTGGCAGCCACCCCATTTCTCAATTAGTAAGAACTGGTGCTTTTATACAGAGCAAATTTAATTATTAAGGTCATTCATGTTATGCGTTTGAACCAGAACACCCGTGGATGAAGGAAGGTGGTGAAGCATCTGACAAACCTATTGACAGTGCTGTTTTAATTAGGATGAAACAGTTCAGAGCAATGAACAAGATGAAGAAACTTGCTTTAAAGGTACCTCAAAATTTTCAGTTGTGGTTGTGCAGCATAAATGTAATTAGTCTTCAGTGTGCTTGGTATAACAAAAATATGAGAAGCCAGAGAATAAAATATACTTATGCGGACAATCTTTCTAGAATTCTAGTAATAGAATTTTGTTTCATTTTTGGATATGGAAGGTAATAGCAGAAAGCCTTTCAGAGGAAGATATCAAGGGCTTGAAACAAATGTTCAAAAATATGGATACCGATGGCAATGGCGTAATCACATTGGAAGAACTCAAATCTGGATTGTCTAGATTGGGATCCAAGCTTAGTGAATCCGAAATAAGGCAGCTAATGGATGCTGTAAGTTCAGTCATGCATATTTTCAAAATAAATATTTATGCCCTTTATCTTCTTTGTCAAGCAAGAGTATAAAAAAATTGGTATAAAAAGGTTCCCTTCTTCACATCATGATTTTTTATCCCCCCCCCCCCCCCCCCAGGCTGATGTTGACAATAGTGGAACTATTGACTATGCTGAATTCATCACTGCCACTATGCACCGGCATAAACTTGAGAAGGACGAGAATTTGCGCAAAGCTTTTCAATATTTTGACAAGGATAATAGCGGGTCAGTATGCAGTTCACTTATTTGATCCTCATACATATTGCTATGTTCTCTTTTAATTGTGATTCTTATAACATTGTTGCTAACCTGAAGCTCTGTTTCCTTGGTTTTGATCAGTTATGTAACAAGAGATGAGCTTAAACAAGCTTTGACTGAATATCAAATGGGAGATGAAGCAACTATAGATGAGGTCATTGAAGACATTGACACTGACAAAGTATGTTTTATAGTTATATATATATTTTTCTTTGATACAGTGTAATACAGTCATAGAGTACTTCATAGTGTTTTTTTTTTTTTTTTTTAATGGCTTCCCAATTTCATTATTCTGAATTTGTTTTTTGACTTATGGTTGGGCTAAAATTTTGCAGGATGGGAAAATTAATTACCAGGAGTTTGTGAATATGATGAGACAAGGGACACACTAGATAATGATAACAAGGAGAAACTATGATAAGTTCACTTTATTTCCATTAATTGAATGATGAAAAATAATGAAAACCTAGACCTATTATGCTTGTTGCTTGCAGCCATGGATTGAATTATTCTTAAATCGGTAGCGTGTGTACTTATGTAAAATGTTATGTCACTCCAAATGTAAGACTTTATGAGGACTATGGGAATCTTGAATCCTAATATAGACCTTCAAATTTCAGCACTATTAATTTTTTTTTTTTTTTTTTGGGTCAGCAATTTCAGCACACTATTATTAGAATATTACAATAGTAGAAGATCGATTAAAAAAAAAAGAGAATCGTAATTTTTCTTTTTTATGTTTCATTTTTTCTTTACTCAGCAAGGATAATGTCTCTTTTTTTTTTTTTTTTTTGTTTACATGAGAGGTCTGGGACTAGAACCCATGACCTAGGGGAGGGGGAAATCCTAAATGTTCCTGCAGCCACCAACTGAGTTGTCTTACGCGGACGGATAATGTCTCTTTTTTATGATTCTCTCCGGTGTAAAAAAAAAAAAAACACCTATTTTTTTAAAACTTGTTTAATGTCTAAGTGAAAAAAGAAATATTTTGAATTTGATGTATAGTACTAAAAACATAATAATTTAAGTTTAGCTATTTAAAATGTATGATAAAATATCATTTTCTTAAAGAGTTAATGATCACAAAATTTTGATGTAATTATTGTACAGCGAAAGAAAAAATCTATAGACTTTTTGAAAAAGGTGATACATCAAGCGAAATTTATTCAATCAATTTTTCTCTAATATTTGTGTGTAATAGTTGGTCTTCCTTTTATATGAATGTATGTATGATAATTGATAATTTGATATATGATATGATACCTTAAAATCGGATTTTCTTTAAGTAATTCTGTAAAGGTGATTCTCATTATCACTTTAATTAATTGATTACAAACCGAGTAGTCATATTCTACCAAAAAAAACCTAGTAGTCATATAATTTATTATTATTATTTTGGTAATAGAGTAGTCATATATGAGTAATGATACTTGTTACGAAGTGGTGATTCGTAGGTTGTACGAAGTGTAATTCTTTTTTCCCAATATCCCATGTTGTCTGCTCCCACCCCATGATTTCCGCCGCATCTATTTTTCTATTGGCCAAAACTGAATTCGTTTTCAATTCGTGCGGTAATCCTTCGTTAGATATAGCATCACTCGTCATATATTGTTTGTTACTATATATGTTATTTACGTGTATGCAATTCGATTTAAAACGCGGAATTATATCGAAAATATTCTCTTACATAGTAAAGCACTACAATTATGTACGTACCCAAATAAAATAATAGAAAAAGCACTACAATAGAAAATCAGCATATCTTGATTACGAAACACGTTAATAACATTCTTTGTCATGACGTGGGCCTGGGGTGGATAGGAATTCGCAGAAACTGCCAATAAAATCAAACAAAACGTTCACATGAAACGCATAACGTAACGAGAATACTTCCTAGCACTAAATGCACGTTACCCAACCAAGCTAAGTTTTTATTTTAAACAAGACATTTGACAATTATTTTTAGGGTTTCTTAACCCCAATCCAAAATTATTCTCATTTTTAGTCCTAAAAATTGAGGTTACGAAAATCCTGTTAAATTTTCAAAAAAAAAATAAAAAATAAAAAAATAAAAATTACGTAATCATGAGAGATGATCAAAATTTAAATATTTTATATTTCACAATTTTATCAATTAAATTATTTATTGACAATATCAGTGATCTTATATCTCAGTGACAATGATATTTATGCTTATAAAAGATTAGTTGATGCTATGTATAACGAAGTGTATCTTAAGAACAAAATAACGTTACCCTTCTCTCTCTTTCTCTCCAGCAAAGCATACAGCGTATAGATGCAAAAAGTGCATGCTTTTTTGCCTGGTGAAGAGTGAGGAGCATCTCAACCCAAGAGAAAAGCAAAGCATATATCAAAAAACACTAGCAAACACATATAAAACATCCTTATTTTTCTCAAACTTTGAAGTTGTAGGAAGCAACTCTCATACCATATATCCAAATGGGGAATTGCTTCACCAAATCTCACAACAATGAAGTACCAATCTCTTATGAATCAAATTCACCACCCCATCATTACCACCAAGTCCCAAAGAGTAGAACTCCTCCTCCTCCTCCTCCTCCTCCCCCTCGACAACCAAAATATCCATACCATGCTCCAAAATCTGACCCTTTTCCATCAACATCATCATCTTATCATTATTCTGAAGCTGCACCAATCTTAGGGAAACCATATATTGATATAAAAGCCCTTTACACTCTTGAGAAGGAACTAGGCAGGGGCCAATTTGGCGTCACATATCTATGCACCGAGAAGGCGACAGGTCGAAAATATGCTTGCAAGTCCATTGCAAGGAGAAAGCTAACAAGAAAGAAGGAAATTGATGATGTGAAGAGGGAAATCATGATCCTACAACACTTGACAGGACAACCCAACATTGTTGAATTCAAGGGTGCTTATGAGGACAAGCAGCATGTGTATTTGGTGATGGAGTTGTGTAGGGGCGGGGAGCTTTTCGATAGGATCATTGCTAAGGGGAGTTACTCGGAGCGCGAAGCCGCTTCTATCTTTAGGCAAATTGTGAATGTGGTTCATGCTTGTCATTTCATGGGGGTGATTCATAGGGACCTCAAGCCAGAGAATTTCTTGATGGTTAGTAATGATGAAGATGCACCCTTGAAAGCCACCGATTTCGGATTGTCTGTCTTCATTGAAGAAGGTTAGTTCTTTCGATGATTTTCAAGCGACTTTCATTTCATTTTTATATCACACTTAATGCTCTCGTGCGGTGTTATAAGATAGATCAGAAAGTTATCCGAATTAGTCATAAAAGTATAAAACAACAACAAATTCAAGCACGAGACATGTGTAAAAAATGCTAATCTATATTAAGTTTGTAATGTACGATATTGTAAGTTGGGATTTGCGTGCACTCAATCAAATCATTACTCCCTCCATCCCTATCATATATTATATAACATGTGTTTTAAATTTATGCACGAATTTTAAGAAATAATTAAATGATATATGAATTTGAGATATTTTAACTACAATAGTTATGTGGTATCATTATTAAAGAAAGAAAAATGTTTGAGGTGAAACAGAGGTATAATTAAAAAAATTAATATTAATTATACATTGAATTTGTGTAAAAAAATATTAAGAGAAAGAAACTTTATAAACATTATATATGAAATAAAGATAACATTAAATATATGTCTGATTACTTATTTTCGAAATTAACTAACTTTAGAGTAGTCCTCTGTCAAAAAATCTCATGCCAAAATTTGTTTCTGCAAGATAAGGAGATTAACTACGTAGTTTGCTATTACAGTTCAGGCTGAAGCTCCTTAAATTCAAGCAAAAAGAAATACAACTCATAATAAAATAATAACATGTAGATGCTTTTGCATAATTTGCTTGTCTTCTTCTTTGTTTCCACATTTTGTTGTTTTTTTATTTTAATTTACATTTACAACATGATTGCTTGGATTCAAATTCAATTGCTTCTCCTTTAGCTTTTTCTTTTTCATTTAGTAAAAAGGTTCAAAAGATTATTGCTGTCAAACTTCTAGTTTGTTGGATTCCATGTTCTAACTTTAGATTGCACATTATACTAAAAAGTAAAAAAAAAAAAATGAAAAGAAAACTGAGTAAGGTAGATAGCTTCAGAATGGATAACTTCATTATTAGTATAAGCAATATTATTGACAGTTAAATTAGTTTTGTCGTATGAAGCTTTGGTGAAAAGATTACATCACGGATCAAGATGACCAAGTCAAGCAGTAACTATTATTGGAATATCAAGTCAACCAACCAAGTAAACGATCACCTATATGATAATGACAAGTCAATCAAGTAAATGGTTTCCCATTATTAAAAAAAAAGAGCAACAGAAGAAAAGCAGATAGAAGAAAACCAAGGCACTTGTAGGAAACTAAGTGATGGATTTGAAAACTACAATTTAGTGGGCCACTTGACCATCATAGTGGCTACTAAAACACCATCATATAATACAAATTCCACTAAAAGAAGAGATATGTGAACTTTTGGGAAGTGGTTAATAAAAACTGACCAACGAGGAGGCAACAAAAAATAATGTTATTACTGTATTATCTTATTATGGGTTGTATTTGTTTTTGCTTGAATTTAAGGGGCTTCAGCCTCAGCCCTCAGCAATAGAACTGGTGTAGCAAATAAGCAAACTAGTTAATCTCCTTTTATAAACAAATTTTGGCACGAGATTTTTTGATAGGAGGACTACTCTAAAGTTAGTTAATTTCTAATTTATCGAGCAAAACTAGTGATTTTATCTTCTAAGTTATTTTCGAATGTTAATTTCATCCCAAAAGCTTTTTCTTCTTAGTTTGGTCTTTTTAAGTATTTTTTTTCTCTAATAACTTTCTCAATTTTAAGCCAAAATTCATAATCTTGGTATCATTGGGTTCATAATGAAAAGACAAATGTATAAAACTCATTCATCACTTTTTCTGAATTGTGCCAAAAAAATATAGATTTTAGGATGCATTCGAAAAAAAAATTAGGACCAAATTGGAAAAAGAAAATAGGATGAAATTGAAATATGAAAATACACCTTAAAGGACGAAATTACTAATTTTGCCTATTTAATATTGATTTAATAAAGTGTATAGATCCCAACTTTTCAGGTAACACTTTCCATTTTGAATTTGTTAACTGGTGCTTTTAAGGTACTTATTAGCTGGAAAAAAAGATTGTTATTGTTAGGTCGACCTCTATTCATTGTACTGAACTAAAAGCAATTCCACAGGTATAGTGTATAAAGATATTGTTGGAAGTGCATACTATGTGGCTCCAGAGGTTTTAAAACGGAGTTATGGAAAGGAGATTGATGTTTGGAGTGCTGGAGTCATTTTATATATCCTCCTATGTGGGGTGCCTCCATTTTGGGCTGGTAAGTATAATGTATGATATCAATGTTTCAATTCACTCTGCAAAGAAATTTATCATTTGGAATTCTACCTTTTACTTTTGCTGTTTTGCATATGCATATATATAATATAGTTCACTTTTGCATTAACATAGTATCTAAATTAGCTAAATAAGTACATGGATTGAAAAATTGTGCATGACCCAACAATTGTTTGCAGCTGCAAGCTTCCTATTGACTCCAACATCATTGTATTTGATTTATAATATTACCCATTTGATGAATTGAGGAATGTCAAAAGTGATTGTTTTATAAGTTTGTGTTTTTATTGGTTTAATGATATTGTTATGTATTGAAAATTTAAGAGAGCGAGAAAGGGATATTTGAGGCTATTTTGGGAGGTAAGTTGGATCTGGATAGCGCACCATGGCCTTCTATTTCAGCTGCTGCAAAAGATTTGATCAGGAAAATGTTGACTTATGACCCTAATAAACGCATTACAGCTTCTGATGCCCTTGGTATGTATGTCATTGAATTTTCTCCCATTTACATTTTGATAGTTTTACTTACTTCTCAGTATTATTTTTGATGCAAATTCTTAAAAATAATTGATCCTGTCATCACTCAATTTCTCATGTAATACATTCATTTGAAGCCACCTCATTTCTCAATTAGTACAAAGCTGTGCTTTTATGCAGAGCAAATTTAATTATTAAAGGTCATTCACATTATGCATTTGAACCAGAACACCCTTGGATGAAGGAAGGTGGTGAAGCATCTGACAAGCCTATAGACAGTGCTGTTTTAATAAGGATGAAACAGTTCAGAGCAATGAACAAGATGAAGAAACTTGCTTTAAAGGTACCTCAAAAATTTTCAGTTGTGATTGTGCAGCATAAATGTAACTAGTCTTGAGTGTGCTTGGTATAACAAAAATATGAGAAGTCAGAAAATAAAAATGTACTTATGCTGACTATCTTTCGAGAATTCTAGTAATAGAATTTTGTTTCATTTTTGGATATGGAAGGTAATAGCAGAAAGCCTTTCAGAGGAAGATATCAAGGGCTTGAAACAAATGTTCAAAAATATGGATACTGATCAGAGTGGCACGATCACATTTGAAGAACTCAAATCTGGATTGTCAAGATTGGGATCCAAGCTTAGTGAATCTGAAATAAGGCAGCTAATGGATGCTGTAAGCTCGGTCATCAAGATTTAAATGAATATTTATGCCCTTTATCTTCTTCAAGCAAAAATAAATAGTACATATTTCTCCTTCTTAACTTGTTTTGTCAGGCTGATGTTGACAATAATGGGACTATTGACTATGCTGAATTCATTACTGCTACTATGCATCGGCACAAACTTGAGAAGGAAGAGAATTTGCGAAAAGCTTTTCAATATTTTGATAAGGATAATAGCGGGTCAGTGCGTAGTTCACTTATTGGATAACCGATCCTTATAAATATTGCTTACGTTTTCAATAATCGTCGGTTATTTAGTTTACTAACATGAATCAGATGTTGAATGCAAATTCTCAGTCCACATAAATATCCGATTTTTCTCTGTTGTTATTATGATTGTTCGTAACATTCTTGCTTAGTTAAAGTTCTATTTTAATGACTTTGAGCAGTTATGTAACAAGAGATGAGCTTAGACAAGCCTTAACTGAATATCAAATGGGAGATGAAGCAACTATAGATGAAGTCATTGATGATGTTGACACTGACAAAGTATGTTTTACAGTTATACACTTGTACCTTTTCTCTTTGGTACATTGTTATATGAGTAATGATAAATTTGCATCAGAGCAAGATAATTGTGTTCCTAACTTTTATAATGCAAAGTAAAGGTATTTTTCATTGAAGAATTCAAAGTTTTCCTGATAACCAGTATTCTTTTTACAACGAAAAGTTGTTGAGAATAGAGATGTTCACACCTGGTTTCATTTTTCAGGATGGGAAAATTAATTACGAGGAGTTTGTGGCAATGATGAGAAAGGGTACGCTGGATATTGATGACAAATAGAAACCACTATAAGTTCACTGCATTGCCATTAACTGAATGATGAAAAAAATGAAAATTGAGCCTTTTGTGGGTTTTGCTTGTTGCTTGTTGTTATTTGATGCTTCCTGCCGGAGATTGAATTACTGTTGAATTGGTCTGTGTAAAATTTTATTACAATTCAGATTTAAAACTATGTATAGCTGTCTTCACAAGTGAACTACAAAATGTACATAATAAAATAAATAAAACTATCATAATACTGTAATTCCAAGGCAAGCTTATGCTACCAAATGCCAATTCAGTGTCTCTGCTTGTCTTTTGAAGGATAAAGTTAGCCACATTTATTTCTCCTTGGTTGTGGCAGTTGGCACCATTTTACATATCAAAGGAAGCTAACTCAACTACCTTTATGACAGTTTATGTAAATTCCTAATTGTAGGTTCATACATATCAAAGGCTACACAGTTGCAATTTGGACTCATGTGTATATAGAATATTACACTTATAAAGTTATTTAAACATCCGAAATATGATGCTACTTTAATTATTATATTTATACATGGTACATTTATTTCAATTCTATATATTTGATAGATGACAGTATCTAATCTCACTCACATAGAATTGTACTATGTCTCAAGGAGTGGCTATCTGACCAATTTTATTTGATGACCTCACTCACTTAAATCTATCTGATTATAGAAAAATTATTATTATATTATACATGGATATAGATTCATCAGACATCAACCTATTATTTTGTATTTCAGTTGCCTTTTTTTCTTGACATAAATGAACATTTTAGATGATAAGTGATATTCACACTCACGTAAATCAAATTTTGTCCTAGTATAATCCGGTAACGTTATAAGCTAGATATTTCTCTATAATTTTTAGATTAAGTTCTCACTCTATTGCTTAAAAAGGAGAGCATACTTTGAAAATTAGGTGAGGTTAGTGGAGATACATGGGAAGTTTTGCAGGTTCTGCTGTTGGCCTTACTTAGTTCTGTTTGTCTTTGTTCGTTTAGCTCCAAATAATTAAAAGGTAATAAAATTGGAGAACATACTTATTTACTGTAACTGCTAGATAAGGAAATTACCCTCATATTTGAAACTCATCTATAAGGCGATGTTGGTTACAAGAAATGTTTGTCAGCACATTTCCAAGAATATGATAACCGAGTACGTTACGGTTCGGTCATATAAAACAACATTTCTAGGGATGTGATTGATTGTTTAAAAATATTTTTAACTAAACTAAACAATAGATCATAGAAGAAGATCAATTAAAAAGCATAAGAGCCCGATATTTCATATATAGGAATGCTACTTTGGTGATATTTTTCTTCTTATCCAATCTTTTCTCAAGAATTTCATGGGAGTGTTAAAACATTTCTCGTTTTAAATATTATTTTAAGAGTTTGCTTAACCTCAGTTTTAAGAGCGGAATCTCCGAAGATAAGAGGTAAAAAAAGAAGAAAGCTAAGTCTATTTTCTTCAATTCAAAGTATTAATTTTTTTATTTTTCTAATACAAAACTACTTTATTAAATCCTTTATGAGGTTAAAAAAATCCTTTATGAGGTTAAAAAAATCCTTTTTTTTTACTAGATGCGTAGCATTCATGATATTGGGAATCAAATACTTATCTCTTTCTCATCATCCACTCGTACCATTTTAAAGAGTAATGGAATCATTTCTGTTCCAAAGCATGAAGCCACCTACATTTATTACAAGCTTAGGAGTTGTTATATTCTTGACTATATATGGTGAGAAGAAAAGCACAACTAAAAAAAAATTGGAAATCCCAACTAACCATATTAAACCCATCAACCTGTATATATATGTAAGGTTTCAACTGATGATGTTGTCCAAGTTGATAGCAATTAGCAACCAAAAACAAACAGAAAAAAAAACATCAAACACAACCTTAAAATATGGGACAGGGGTGGTTTAAGCCCAAGAAAAAAATTCCCATTGTCTACGACTCAGATTCCTCTCGTCTTCGACCACCACCCCCACAACCATCACCACCACCCCCACCACTACCACCATCACTACCTCGACCATATATGCAAAGTAATATTGGACCGGTTCTCGGGAAACCTTACGTTGACATGAGCCTAATGTATGCGCGGAAGAAAGAACTTGGAAGAGGCCAATCTGGTGTGACATATCTTTGTGTAGAAAAATCCACAGGAAGAGAGTATGCATGCAAATCCATATCAAGGGAGAAGCTAATGCTTAAAGAAGAGATTGAGTATGTGAGAAGAGAGATAATGATCATGCAGCATCTTTCGGGGCAACCAAACATTGTTGAATTCCGTGGTGCTTATGAAGACAGAAGGAACGTGCACTTAGTGATGGAGTTTTGCAGTGGTGGTGACCAATTTGATCGTGTAATTTCAAAGGAGTCCTACTCAGAGGGTGAGGCAGCTAAAATAATGAGGCAGATAGTGAATGTGGTTCATGTGTGCCATTTCATGGGAGTGATCCATCGTGACATTAAGCCAGAGAACTTCTTGTTGGTTAGCAAGGTCAAGGATGCAGCCTTAAAAGCTACTGATTTCGGATTGTCTGTCTTCATTGAACAAGGTAATTTTACTGGATTATGATCCTCTCTCCCAAACTCTGCCTCAGCCAATTACATTTTATTAAATATTACAGAAAAGATCATAACAATTGAGAAGTTATTTTTCATAATTAAATTTAGGGCATTACTTCCATGCAACCTAATTTTGGGTTGTTGTCATACAATCTTTTGTTTAACCAATAATACTTTGTCATCTCACATATTTTTGGGTTGACATTTATGAGTTTTGACTTTTTAAAAAATGATATGACAACAATACATGAGGTGGCAATACATCATTGGTTCATACAAAGGATTGTTTAGCAACAACCCAAAATTAGGTTGCATGATAGAAATTTCCTTAAATTTAAATGTGATCAGATGAGGATAGTGTTTGAGACATATATGGTTTGGTTTATGATAGAGGATCTGTTTCAATTATAATTAGATCTTTCCAAATTGTTTTGTTAAAAAATAAAAAAAGGTAAATAAGTGATAATGTTCAACCAATGGAACTCAATACATTATTAGTGAATAACGAAAAAAACTCTTCATTGCCTAAGGAGTTCAATTTTCTTATTTAAAATATGAAGTTTTGCATGAAAATTATTAGAGTATTTAAAATATTAGGAATTGAAATGATGAGTCTTCTTTTCAATTATATTTTCTGTTTCGAATTTCTTAAACTAAAAAGCATTTGTAAATTTTTTTGTCAATCTATTCATTGTATTGCACTGAATAATGGGTGATTGTGATTCTGCAGGTAAAGTGTATAGAGATATTTATGGAACTCCATTCTATATGGCTCCAGAGGTGTTAAAAAGGAGTTATGGAAAGGAGATAGATATTTGGAGTGCTGGAGTCATTTTATACATCCTCCTATGTGGGGTGCCTCCATTTTGGGGTCGTAAGTAGAATGCATGACCCTATTCATTTGGAATTCCACGGTCATTTGGACATACAACTATGATATTTATACAACCTAAATCTTACAAAATGGAGTAATACTTTCTCCGATCCTATTTGTAGATCATAATTAATCATATTACATAGGCTAAGGAAGATAATTACATTTTTTGAAATTTTAAAAAAATATTTTAACATTATAATTTTATTCACTTAACTTACATTAAAAATTTCACAAATTTATTTATAATGCACTAAAATAGTCTAGCTAAGTCGAGCCTGCAAAACCAGCACAATGCCCCTGTCGTCCCTTGATTGTCACCCATTATCAATGCTACGAGTTAATCGCCGACGTAAAGCCAATGTAATATCCCGTTATTCCGATTTTGATTCTTCCTCATCATAACCGCTGTTGACTAAGCACCATTAATATCGCGGAACATTTTCTTTATTCCACTCATTTTATCCACCTATTAAGCCCAACTCAGCTGAACTGGCCTGCCTACTCTCCTATATAAATACAATGCTTATCACATGGGTCAGGTTTATTATCTAAACCTCTCTACTAAGAACTACATATGTCTTGATTCTTTTTTTATTAGGGATATGTAGGACTGGGGTCACCTTAGTTAGGTGCAACAACCCAAAAATACATTGTGGTGTTTGATAACCGATCTACCTTCGTGTTCATTTTGCATTTGGGCACTCGACAATAATGGTACACTATACTATTGCTTCACATTAACGAATAAAGGGCAAATAAAGAAATAATAAATGTTTCCTAAAAATATAAATTAACTTATAAATTGCGGAGAATTTTTTTAGAAAGTGACTTATAAATATATACTGTACTTCCTCCGATTCTATTTATAAGATCCTTTTGGGGCTTTTTATTTTGGTCATATTTATAAGACCCATTTTTCAACTTTCAATAGCATTTAATTATTTTATTCACAAACAAACACACCCCTATTAACTTTATACTTTTTAGAGTCCAAATAATAATTATAGGGATAATTTTGAAAAAGTATATCAAATTTTCACATTTCCAATGTCACTAACAAGTTTAATTACCGTTCTTGTTATAAGAGAAAAATTTCAAAAGGATCTTACAAATAGGACCAGAGGAAGTAACACCATAGGGAGTATAATTAAGCAAAATTAACAATAACTAACCTATACTCTTAATGACATTAATTATGTGTCTGGTGATTTTAGAAACTGGGAAAGGCTTATTTGAAGCTATTTTGGAAGGTGAAATTGATTTGGATAGCGCATCATGGCCTTCTATTTCAGCTGCTGCAAAAGATTTGATCAGGAAAATGTTGACTAGAGAACCTAAGAAACGCATTACAGCTTCTGATGCCCTCGGTATGTATTTCTTCGAATTTTCCCATACATTGTGATAGTTTTTGAAATATAGCTTGAGATCCACCACATTTCTCGAATGAAAAATCATTCCCAGCCAACCTATTAGAATAGAAAGATAAGGGTATGCTTGAGAGATTTTTAAGGGGATGAAATGGAAATGGAAAAAAAGTTTTTAATCCTTTTTTTATTGGCTCCACTCAAATTGGGAGGTAAAAATTTTGGATGTTTAATTTTGAGTGAAAATGTATTAATTTGTTTCATTAGTTTAGCAACTCTCAAATAAAAAAAAATGAATACATCATTTATTTTAGTTAGTTATTTCCATTTCATTCTATCTTCCTCCATACCCTCTATTAAAACATAGCCTAAAAAAATTGAAATAATTATCCCTTATTCTAACGGGGGATTTCGACATTGACATTTAGACCAAAGTACCAAATTACTGTAACTTTTATTAATTAACTTGGTGCTCCTTCTTAGTGTACACACCAAATTTATTTGTACAATCAATTTACGCAATTTCTTTTTTTTTTCATGCTTTATTTTTAGGATGTTGCTGTCAATGGCATATTATAAGAAATGAAAAATTATTCATGAATATTCATTATTTTTTTTTTCGAAAATTTCAAAAATTACATATTTTTTCATAATGTTTTCCTATTTATAACTTCTTAACAAGTGATATAGCATTTGTATACTTTTTTATAATATTCGTTATTGTTATTTACGAAAATTTCAAAAATTACAATTTATTTTAATAATTTTTTACTATTTATAACTTCTTAATAAGTGATATAGCATTTGTATACTTTTTTTTATGATGAAGTATAAATACTATTCCCTTCGGTCTCTAAGATAAGAAAAAAAAAAGTCATACTTATTTTGTATCAAATATAAGAAAAAATTAACTAATTTTTTATTTTCAATACAATTATTCTTAAAATATTCCTAGAAAGTGATATCTTATTTAATTTTTGTTTTATTTCCAATACAATTTTACTAAAGTAGTTTTATTTTTTATGAATCTGAAAAAATCAAATAAACTCAATTAACTTTTTTTATAAATGTAAAATTAGATTTTTTTTTTTTCTTTTATAAGACCGAAGGAAGTATGTGTTATGAAAATCAAAAGATATCCAGAATGTTTCTTAACCACATATTTTCGCTAAAAATATTATGGTATGATGCAATGCATTTGAACCAGAACACCCGTGGATGATGAAAGGTGGTGAAGCATCGGACAAGCCTATAGACAGTGCGGTTTTAATTAGGATGAAACAATACAGAGCAATGAACAAGATGAAGAAACTTGCTTTTAAGGTACTTCAAATAAAAATTTCAGTTGTAATGTCTATATATGTTCAATTCCCACCAAAATGTTAGTCTTGAGAATGTTTGATAGGGAAGTCTTATCGTGTTTTAAATTGTTATTGTGAGCGCATCGTGAAAAATTATATATGGAAATGCAATCGATTTTGTTGAGAATTGAAGACTTCTAAACCACAATTTAAAACACTCAGTAAGTAGAAAGTGATAAAGTGAAAATTTAAAAATCAAAATCACATTATGAGACGGTAGAAGGTAGAAAACAAAATATAATTCTTCTGACTATTATTATATGAAAGTAATATAATATCTTTATTATTTTTTATATGGAAGGTAATAACAGAAAACCTCTCGAACGAAGAAATCATGGGTTTGAAAGAAATGTTCGCAAATATGGATACTACAATTACATTTGAAGAACTAAAATCTGGATTGTCAAAATTGGGGACCAAGCTTAGTGATTCTGAAATAAGGCAACTGATGGATGCCGTAAGTTAAACTAATAAACTATGCATATTTACAAAATAAACATTTATGTCCTTTTTCTTCCCCAAGCTAAGCAAGAATGAAATAATTTTGTTACATATTTTTTCTACTCCACTTGTTTTGACAGGCTGATGTTGATAAAAATGGGACTATCGATTATGTTGGATTCGTCACTGCCACTATGCACCGGCATAAACTTGAGAAGGAAGAGAATTTGCTTAAAGCTTTTAAATATTTTGACAAGGATCATAGTGGGTTAGTATGCAATTCAATAATTTAATCAGCTCAGTAATTGTCAATTATTGAGTCTAGTACCATATGAATCATAGGCTAAAAATGCAAGCCAATGGTCCACATAAGTAATACATTTTCGTCTGAAGTTCTATTTCCTTGACTTTGATATATCAGTTTTATAACAAGAGATGACTTTAGACAAGCTTTCAATGAGTATCAAATGGGAGATGAAGCAACTATAGATGAAGTCCTGGATGAGTTAGACACAGACAGGGTATGTTTTATAATAGTTATATATAGTACTTTGGAAAATTGTTGTATGGTTAAAAACTTTATTAGACTCTCCTTATAAATATAAAAAATGATTTAGAGACCTACAAACTTACACATAAGATTATGATATTTGTTATTTTGAAGTTTAAAAAAAATTGAATAAAAGAACTTAAATGACAAATGTCAAGATCCTAATATGTAAGCTTATGATTAGATCTTTTTATGTAGGTCTTTCAATCGTTGCTCGTGAATATAATATGGCTTCCCAATTTCAAAGTCTTTCTCTTCTTGTTCTTTAATTTGTGGCTTACTGTTAGGCTTCATGTCGCAGGATGGGAGAATAAATTACGAGGAGTTTGTGACAATGATGAGGACGGGGATGCTGGATAATTAATGATTTCATTTCATTGCCATTAATTTAAGACTTAAATGGGTTAATATATATTATCTGAAAATATAGTGATATATATATATATATATATATATATATATATAATTATTACTGCCAAACGTGATATTATATGCATCATTGTTATTTTTAGTGTTAATTTGGGAGTTTAAATTCTTATATATGTATTTTTTAAGTTCTTTTTTTTTTTAAATGGCTTATCTATGTCTTTAATCTTTGAAAGTTAGGAGTGTTTTGGTTTTGCTTCCTTAAAAAAAATTTTACCTTAACTCGTATAGATATATATAATTATTTTTTGGATGAACCAGGGTATCCACCCGCGCAACTGGGTGACTAATCCCTCGCACCACGGTCGGGCCCTTTTTGGGGCGATGCTCCCAGTAAGGCTTGCTCCATTCACATGCGCCTCGGGTACGACTCGAACCCACGACCACATGCTTAAGGGACACAAGCCCCTTCCACTTGTGCCAGCCTCCACCGGTAGATATATATAATTATTACTGCCAAACGTACGTGATATTATATGCATCATTGTTATTTTTGGTGTTAATTTGGGAGTTTAAATTCTTATATATGTATTTTTTAAGTTTTTTTTTAATGGCTTATTTATGTCTTTAGTTTTTGAAAGTTATGAGTGTTTTGGTTTTACTCCCTTAAAGTTTTTTTGACCTTGACTCATACTTAATTATTTTGAAATTTTGGTTTTAGTCTCTGCCGTTAGAAAAAATCTGTTAACTGCTGATATGGCTAACGGAACACAACAATAGCATATATACATGTGTGCAGGTATTGCGTGTTACCAGTGGGATAACATGGATGATCCGGGCCCGCAGCAGCAAAAGGGCCAAAACACAATCCAAATATGTTTGTGAATTGAGTTTTGACCCTTTTACTTTGCGGGTCCAGATCATTCACGTCATCATATCGATGGTATGCACTTACACACGTGTTTGCTGACATAATATTTCGCTACATCAGCAACAGTTAATGGATTTTTCCTAATGGCATGAACTAAAACCAAAATTTCAAAATAATTAAGGATTAGTCAAAGTCAAAAAACTTCTAGGAACCAAAACTAAAACACTTTCAACTTTCAGAAACTAAAAACATAAATAAGCCTTTTTAAATTGTCTTTTATTACCATCTTCCTTCTTCTGCGTCAACCCAACACCATAAATTAAGTGTCGATGAGTAAATGCTAGCGGCACCGGCTCTGCCATCACCATAACCCTTTACCATCGCCTCCACATAGATCACCATCATTGTTACACTTAGAATTAGAATTCCTTTCGTACACAAGATCAACCCATATCACAATCTTTGTAGTGCATTGTTGGGATTCTGGTAAGTATACCATATTGTACAAGTAATATAATGATAGATAGAGTATCGTTCCCACGAGGATTAAAATTGACTCTAAAAATTTTCATCTATTTGTAGTTACTAAGTGAAACCTAAATTTGGATTTAATTCATTTGAGAATTGTTGATTAAACTAATTTAAAGATAAAATTGAAAATAAATAAGATTTGTTCAAGGATGGGAAAGCTTGAGAACTTGGTTTCATTGTAGGTTCCAAGAGTAATTGCTAACAAATCAACGAATTTCCTAAGTCTCGAACCAATTTTGCAAAGGTAAAGGCAGCCTAATTCCTTAAGTCAACCTTGTTTCTTAGTGATCTAATCTCTCTCAATTCCTTAAGCAGAACCTTAAACCTTAATCTTACCAATTAATGTTCAATCAAAATTATTAAATGGTTATCCAATTCATAGAAATATTCCTATCCCTATGCAATTGAATTGTTTGATTAAAGGTCTAAATCCTAATTCAATATTCCTATTCAATTAGAATTGCTAAATTATAAACGGTACCAAATTCATGATAAACAATGAAAACTTAATCAAACACGAACCTTAATGGAAAAACATTAATTCATTAAACAATAACTATGATGGTTCCATACAAATCCACCATGTTCCCAAAACAAAGTTTAGTTACACATGTTCAAAGGAGAAGAATCAAGGAGAAATAGAAAATACATAATTGAAGCCATGAAGAATACCTCTAATCTCCACACAATGAAGGATCTTCAAAAGCACAATAATCCTTTTCCTCCTCTCTGGTTACTCCTCTAAAACCTAATTGAATCCTATTTTAAAAAGGCCAAAAACGAATCCTAAAATAAATCTTATCTAAAATCCCTAAAAGATATAATTTTAGCTGTTGATTTCTGCGACACTCGCCTGGGCGAGAATTTAGCTCGCCTGGACGAGTTTTAAACTGTGAAGACCCCAAGATTTTTAAGTTGTTGACCCCACTCGCCTGAGCGAGTTTCTTGCTGATCCCACTGTTACAACACTGCTTTGCTCCAAACTCTGATTCCAAGGCTTGCTTCTTCCTTCCATTCCATAAATCATCAAATTAAGCCTTCAAAACCTGAAATTTAGAACAAATTGATACAAAATCCTCAAGGATCTCGTTCCTCATCATTAGCAACTAAAAACTCAATCTTTTCCTAAAATACTTGAAAAACAAGCCAAAATCACTAAGAAAAAGGGTTAAATATCATAAAAAAATCATATATTGAGCTCAAATCATGCATATATGCGTTCATCACCATCGAGTCGTCCCCGTCATCATTAACACCCATCTAGTAATGACAACTAGGGGGCGGGCATGGCCCACGCTCGGACTTGGTCCACAAAAATGCGGGCAAGCATTCCCGCTGATCAAAATATGTAGTGCGGGCAGGGCAGGCATGCGGGTGGCCCATTTTGTTTAAGCAAAATTTGATTCACATTTCCAACCCATGTTTTATTGCATAATTTCAAAAAAAAAATCGCCCGTCCGCCCTAAATAAGTATTGCATATGAAATTTGCATCACATTTTTTTTTAAATAGGGGCCTATGGATCGCTCTCAATCCGCCCACACATGCCTGCGGAAAAAACGGGCGGGGCAGGCGGTCATATTTTTAATTTTTTTTCATAAAAACTATGCTCTGCTCGAAAAAAAAAATGCGGGCGGATCAATGCTACACCCATCGTTGTTATAGGGACAATGGATTCGACATCACCACCCATTAAAGCCTTAGCCTCCTTCCTTACTTTGATGGTTCATAGATTTGGATGAACAAGTCACATTTTTTGCATTTTTGGGTTATTGAGGCATAGGGAAGTTAAAGTTGAAAATTGTTTGGGATGAGACTAGGTTGAAGGAAGATGGTTATTATTACCATTGCCATCAAAGCACCACAAGCTATAGACCACAACTCCATTTGGTAATTAGTCCTCAAATTCCAGATTTATCCTCCAAACCCCACTTTTTTTCATAATACCTATAATACCCTCCTTTTAAACCCTCATTATACTCCCTCCTTTTTTCACAAACCCCACACCTCACCCTCATTCTTCTTTCTCATTCACTTTCAACTCCATCTTCTCACTGCCATTTTCACCGCCGCTGCCTCCACCGCCGTCGCCTCAAGGCATGCACGTTCTTCTTCTTCCCTCCATTACCGTTTTTCTTCTCTATGAGTTTTTGTTTTGTTTTTGTTTATTTGATGTATGAGGGTTTGGTTTAGGTTTTGTTTTTTGCTTTTAGGGTTTTGTTTTTTTCATTACTGTAGTTTTAGGGTTTATTTTTATTATTGTTGTTGTATTGTTTTTCGAATTCGCCATTGTTGTGTTGTTTTTCGAATTTGCCATTGTTGTGTTGAAGGTATGCAGTCGATGCAACTTTCCGAAACGGGGGTGTCAGAATTTTTTTTAAAATTTAACAAATTTTTTGGACATACACGTGTTGGAATTTGTTTTTCGACACTGGTGTGTCAGAATTTTTTCCAGTAACGTAAAAAAAATGGCTCTCTGGTTAATTCCGACGAACCAGTGTCGGAAATTAAAAATTTTGACACATGGTTCTCGGAATTTTTTTTTTATAAATTTTAACAAATTTTTTCGACATACCCGTGTCGAAAGACACTGGTATGTCGGAATTTTTCCAGTAACGTAAAAAAAAACGCACATTAAATAGAAGTTACCTTCAACAAGGAACAGAGAAATGCCACTAGAACTCCTTTATGGATGAAGATGGGTAAAGCTTCTGAATTTCAATGACTTTTTGCTTTAGAAAATGTCAAGGAGAGAGGGGTTTGTTATGTGGAACAATGTATAGAAGGTGGAAAGGTAGAAGGTGAAAAGGTGATGGGGTTTGGGGTTTTCTTAAGGTAGAAGATGAAAAGGTGGTGGGGTTTGAGATTTCTTTCTTTCTTTCTTTTTTTGAATGCTGAATGGCATAATGAACATTTTTCCATTAAAATGGGATTTGGGGATAACAATGAGGTTTGTAGACTAATCTCCACTCCACTTCGCTACCAACCTACCACCCCTACTTCCGCTAGCTCAATTAATGCAGCACCCGCTTTGCAAATTTGCAACTCTCGAGTCACTGCAACGTTCCACAATAGATTTGTCATCAAAATCAATCTCGACATGATATTAAAAATAAAAAAAATTTCTTTTGCAATTTTTTATTGGAGATGGAAAGGTAAATAGGAGAATGGGTAAAAGATAATAAATAAGTAATCTTTTTTTTTTTATCAATAAAATAAAAATCCGATTTTGTTTTGATAAATTTTGACACGTGTACAGGCAAAACCTAACCTAATTTTTGGAGCTCCATATATAATTGAAAGATTTTACAATGACTCCCATTCCCATTCGTATTCATCCATTAGGGTTTCTGCGACTCACTCGCTACTCTCTCTCTCTCTCTCTCTCTCTCTCTCTCTCTCTCTCTCTCTCTCTCTCTCTCTCTCTCTCTCTCTCTCTCTGTTTCGTTTCGTTTAGTTGAGGATGGGGCACTCTAATGTGTGGAACTCTCACCCTAAGAACTACGGTCCTGGATCTCGCACCTGGTATCTTCCTTCTCACTCTTCATTCATTCATTCATTTTATTTCTTAATATTTATATCTAATCTATCACTTAACCCCGATTAATCTTGTTGGTTTTTATTTTCAATTTTTCGATTTTAAAGTCAACGCCTCTCAGCACGAGGATTCGTTTGTGCTTTAAGCGTTTATTACTTGAGACTTGAGAGGGGAGGGGAGTTGCTCAGTGACCCTAAAATTTTAGAATCGTGTTTTTTTTGGCAGCTTATTTGTGTAGAAAATAATATGAATTATTTAACTTGGCTTCTAGAGATAAAGTATTATTAACCTCTTGATAGATTGTTATAGTTATGTCGCGAGTGTATAGACGTGATTCGAGTTGTAAAATTAGTGGTTTAGCAATTTTGTTAATTGTTAGTTGTAATGGAAATATCTTGCATCATTGTTCAAGACATTTGCTAACTGTCATTTTTTTTAATGTGGTGATTTTCTTGTAAGCTGTAATGGATTTTTGATCATGTTCATTGTGATTGGATATTGTCATAAAAAGCTTAATTGTTGTTGAAAATAAGTTTGCTTTGGTTGTTTTCTCTTAAAAGTTTGTGGAACTCTGTTGCGGTTTTTTGTATTCTCTAAAGTTTTTTCGTTGTTGTAATGGAAGATGCTTTTGCAACGAGTCCCTTCACATGCAGTTCTACTTTCGAACCTTTTAGGCTAATTTTTTTCATTGGAAGTCTTGTAGTTTCCTTCTGAGTGTATCAACATGATTATAGATATTCTACTATGATATCCATTGTTTGGTGGCGTAGTAATTTTTTAGATTGTTAATGGTAGCGTAGAGATCTTGCATTGATGTCCAAGACATTTTCAAACTGCCATTTTAGGTATAGATGTAGCAATTATTTTTACATGCAGTCCCATGTTTTGATCTCTTTCGTTGTGCTTTGATTTCGTTGGAGAAGTTTCTGTCCAATTGTTTGTGAAATTATATTTGCTTCGGTTGTTTTGTTTTCTCTGAAGTGTTTGCACTGTGTTAACATGGGAGATTCTTTTGCTACTTGCGTGTATGCATTATGATGTATATATGACTTACTTTCAAACATTTTTTGGGCATATTGTTCCTTTCTTTTCACATTTTTAGCAGAATCCATTCCTTCATACTTTGCTTTTGATGTTATATTACAAAGACTATTGTTGTTTCACATGTATTAGAATATTCTAGTTTGGATATTTTGAGCAAACATGTGTATGGTTGATTTTAGGTTGCATTGGAATTATAGTTTGTTAGTTACTTGTCCTTAATATGGTTTGATGTTATGTTGATGATTGTGAATGTTGTTTAATGTTCTACCCTGTTTTGCAGCCGTGTGTGTGGGAATCCTCATGGATTGATCAGGAAGTACGGGCTCATGTGTTGCAGGCAGTGCTTCCGTAGCAATGCCAAGGAAATTGGCTTCATTAAGGTAAGTATTAGGATATGTTTTTCCAAATCCAGTGTGGTTTTTAAACTAATCTGAATTGCTTTGGTGATGGTTTACTTGTTTTTTTTGTTTTTGTTGCAGTACCGCTGAATGGTTAGTGTGTCCTCCTGCCCCACCGGTTTGAGATTTTGGCTTAGGAGGAAGATGATGTTATTGTTAGAAGGAACTCAAGTTTTGTCATTTATTTTTAAAGCCTGATCAACAGACTTAAGTTGTGGAACTAAGAATATTTTATATTTCTGACCTAAATTGTTTTCAGCTATTGATCATTCTGCAATTCTTAGATACATTGAATGAATGCATTTTGGTGTGCGATGTAGTTTTACGACCCGTGAAGATTCATCCATCACTCTTATTTTTATGATTACAGGGCATCGTATCTTATTTGAAAAAGCCCCAAATATAGTTTATAATACTAATAAGATTTAACTTGAATTTGTTTAATGCGTGAAGTTTTCAACACAATGTTATGTTCAGTGCTTTTAAGAAACCAAGTAAAAAAAAAAATTCATTTGCTTTTAAGAAACCAAAGCTGTTAAATGACGATTGTCCAGTGCTTCAAAGAAACCAGATCTGAAAAATTTCATCCTACATATCTTCATTAATTCGGACTTCTATTTCTTTTACCAAACTTGGCTGAAAACAATACTCTCTCCTCTATTGGATACTTAACCAAATTATATATACCAAAAAAAAGAGTTTTGAGTTCTATGAAAATATATTGTAACATTATAATTTTATCTTATGTCTTAACTTTTTGTGAAAAATTCATACTTATTAATGAAAAAAAACAAAGATAATTAAAACATTTAGTAAGGGCAAAAATGAGAAAAAACAATAAATAATGCATAAAAAATATAAAATAATTTATAATTAGGACCAATAAAATCTTCTAAAGAGTGACATATAATAAGGATTGAAGGGAGTATAAAAAGATAAAATAAAATTTGGACAGTCAACTTTCTTCAACCGCTTATGTCAACTTCCCTGACACATCTCCATATAAGTCTAGAAAATAAAATAGATATTTTTCCGCTTTAAAATAGCTCCTGCCTCATTCAATTCGGAAAATAACCAAAATAGCTTCCGCCTGTATCAAAGCGGAATAATTCCGCCTCATTCAATTCGGAAATATATTATTATTTTTTTCCGCTTTGTATAAGTCGGAAATGGTTTTCCACCTTGTTAAAGTCTGTAATATAAGGACAGCTTTGTCCATTTAAAGAGGAATGAGGGCCAATGAGTAAAAAGTGAGACCAGAAAAGAAAAAGTCATGTATATATATATATATATATATATATATTATAAACATGGTATGATAGAACCATAAAATTACAGAGCTGTTTATTATGACTGCTTTTCTTCATTAACATACTGATGATATTTACCGGAAGAAAGAGGACATGCCTGCCTGAGCTTACAAATATTAATTCTAGTCTGAATCAAGATACATATCACTTTAAGTGATGGGTATCTTGTTGCTTCAAAATACTAAATGATGCTAGCTTCTACTGTAAGTCTGTAACTCGCTTGGAGCAAGTCTGTTATATGGAACTGAAGCATTTACAAAGTGCAAGCACATCAAAGTTAAATCCTAACTAGTGTTATGTACTTATGTCGATACAAGTGAAATACTGAAATTCGCTCAAGATTCTCGTTGCAGAGAAACAAAAACAAGTTCGAGTTTGTCGTCGAATTAATCTAAGTCTAGGCATTTCCAAATCCCAACCAGCTAATCGACGTAAAATCATAAAGCTGCACCCCAACGATCTTGTCTCCATTTCGATCAAGCCTGTAGAACAACATCATTGACGAAAAAGAAAAAAAAAGAAGATCAGATGTATGCACAAAATAAAGAAAGAATAATCAGAATCAATCAATCAATCATATTTTCAGTTTGATACGGTTTATAAATCAAATCTCATTAGAACAAAACAATGGTATGGTTTTCACAGACATGGTAAGAATTCAATAACCCCAGCAGCCTAGCAGAGATACAAGTAATAATAAAGCAAAGATGACAAGGTAGGAAACAATACCTGCTGCTAAACAATGAAGTCATTGAGGGGAGGGGGGTGAGTCATATGCATTGGCCCAAGACTCATTTCTTTCATAAGCAGCCATGAGTTCCTTATCATCCATATCCAACTTGTGGACAAGCTTCTTGACTGGGGTCACCACTAAGAACTCACACTTAGCAGGGGGCAAGTAGAATACAATTACAGTTAACACAATCTTGAAAATCTTGAAGACAATCACAGTTGAAGTCTTCTATAACCAACCAAGGGCCTTTACTACATGTAGCATTTTCCCTCAACTCATTTAAAAAATTCCTTCTTTCTATAGCAGTGTTGAAAGCATAAATCACTGTTAAGTTGAAAGTAGCATTGTCATTTCTTTATTTAACATTGCAATAAACCATTGTGCAAAGCTTTATAAAATTGCAATAACATATCAACCATTTCAAGTTTTCAAATTAACCAAATTCTTCAAATTAAATATGGTGAATGGTGATCATTCAAATTAATGAAGGAACAACAACTAGTAGCAATTTTGTTTTTTGGTTTGTACTCTTTTGGCCAGTATCACAGGTGTCTTCAAGAGCACATTTTAATACCAAGGAACTTTTGAGACTAATCCTGCACGAAGTCGCGTTCCTATGCCTCTTCCAGCGGGGTGTGTTAACTTGGAATCGTAAAATTAATAGACCATTTTGAATATATACGGAAGAATGCACAAAAAAATAAGTAAGGGTTGTGTAATTATTTTTTCTTGTTTGATTGATACTTGTAGTTTTTTTTTTTTTTATGATAAACGGGGCAACACGCCGAGAAAGAAAAAACGCTTACAAGATCATCCTAGGGAAAGCTATCCCATAAACATCCTCACTCAATAAAGAGAAGATGGGGGAAGGCGCAGAATCATAAAAAATACAATCAAAACCTCCAACATGGCCAAGATTGGCAAGCGCATCAGCACACCTATTCGCCTCACGATAAACATGATTAATGTAGTTTATTTTTGGTATACTTGAGACTTGTAATTTTTTTTCATGTCTGTGTCTAAATACTCTTTCTGAAATAATAAACTTTTATTTTTTTATATGAGATTATTTGTCTTTGAATGGACACCATATTTTTGTTGCCGGGTATTATTTATTTTATGCTTTGTATAAGAATTAATCGTTTAATTTATTTTATTTATTTATTTATGAAACTTTTTTAAATTAAAAGAATATTGTGACAAATTAGATTAACTAAAAATACTTGAAGACCATTTACATTAAGGATTAAAAAAAACAAACAAATTCAACACTAAATCCGTTGAATAATGTAGGAAAACAAAGAAATAGGGGTTATGGTGTAATCATGGAAAGTACAATGGGAGATAGTGTTAAGAGTTAATAACATACGGGCAGATAATATTTACTCTTTGTTCGGAGTGCACACCCTCTATCTTATAATGTGTTATTTCACGTGTTACTTATTTTTATTGATAAAAAATAAATTTTAAATTAAATATATGTTAACTTAATATTTTTTAATCAATAAAAATGAGTGTATATGTTCCAACCGACAACATCCAAATAATAATGAGAAATTAGCTCTCTTAAGTGAAATTTTTCAATGCATGCTCCTTCGTTCTCTGTTATAAGGAAAAAAAATAAACTAATTTCACATTTATTAAAGAAGTTAGTTGAATGCATTAAATTTTCTCAAACTCATAAAAAAAGTATGACTATTTTAATAAAGTTGCATTGGAAAAAACAAAAATTAAATGAAATAATCACTTTATAAAATTATTTTTGAAATGATTGTATTGATAATAAAAAGTTGATTTTTTTTTTTAATATTTGAGACCAGAATAAATTTATTCTTCTTTTCTTATAGTTTAGATATTTGAGGGAGTATTTATTATTTTCTTGAGTAAATTAGACTTTGCCTTCCTGTGGTTTAGTTAAAAAACACTTTGCCCTTCTGTATTTTTAACTTTGATACTTTACTTCGGTTATTTGCTCCGTTACCACGTTAATCTAGGATAAAGTGTTTTTTACTAAACCACAAAGTTAGCCTATACCAACCGGGGTTGGTTAATACGTTGCTCACTTGATCCCTTAATCAACTGGTCTCGAGTTTGAGCATTGAGTATGGAGCAATCCCCGCTGGGAGACCCCTACCGCTTAGTGCGAGCTCAGTTGAGTCGGACCGGATGAGTCGAATTCTGGGTAAACCAGATTCGGATATTGGTTGGTGTAAAAAAAAAAGTTAGCCTATTTTTTTATTGTGAAGTTTAAAATAGAATGCAAAAAATAATACTCTTTCTGGTCCTTATTGTATGTTACTCTTTTAATTTTTAATGAAAATTTCACAAATATATATATATATATTTTTTATAATACAAATATATTATTTCACATTAATAACAAAATACAAATAAGAGAAAAAAAAACAATAATGCCACATAAAAAATATAAAGTAAGTTATAAATGGGACCAAAGAATTCTTTTAGAAGACAATCTATAAATAGGATTGGAGGAAGTGATGATAATGATAATAATAATAATGATAATAATAATAATAATAATAATAATAATTTAAAGTTGCAAGTATATATATTTAATGTCCGCAAGACTTCGTAAATGCATTTAATATTTTAATTAATAATAAATACTCCTTTCGGTCCTTATTATAAGTATCTTTGACTAATTTTCACTCCCTTTAAGAAACTTAGTTAATATTGTTAGTGGTATTGAAAATATAAATATTTGGTATACTTTTTCAAAAATACCCCTACGATTATCATTGTGAATCTAAAAAATGTTGAGTAAATATGAGTGTTTGTGAAAAAGAAGTAATTAATGTCATTGAAAATTGAAAATGGGTCGGGGCTTGTACTAAGGACCGAAGAAAAGTCTTCAAATGAAGCTTATATATAAAACCGGAGAGAATAATATTTTATTCCATAACATGCATCTTAAAGGTACGCACATTAATCAAGCTTTGAAAGGAAACAGATTATTCATAAATTTTTTTTGGCTTATTTAACATTTTAGTTCTTATGTGCTCTTTTGGAATTGGTCCTTAAACTTTTTTCCGATGTTTTGGGTTCCTGAACTTTGTTTAATTTTAAGAAATGGTCCTTTCGTCACTTAAGTGATGATATAGCCGACGACATGTCATGTCACTTTCGCAATATCGACAAGTGACGTATTATGTAAAGTCACGGGAAACTATATGATTTTTTTATTAAAAAATAATTTCTTTTAAAATTTATTAAAAGATTTGATTTTCTTTAAAAAAAATATAATTTTGATTTTTTTTAATAAATTTGAATTTTTTTAATTTAAAAAAATCACGTGTCATTATCTGGCACGTTACCTATCGATGTGGCAAAGGTAACGTGGTATATCTTCGGTCATATCACCACTTAAGTGATGAAATGACCATTTCCAAAATTTGAGCAAAGTTTAATGACTCAAATCATCGAAAAAAAATTTAAAGATCAATTAAAAAAACACCTAAATTCATAAACTAAAAACTTAAATAAGCCAAAAATTTATAATTGAAAGGTAAAATATGTTTCAAAATGGATTTGTTTTAGCTTGTTTGCTAGGGGAATCTTTGATGCACGCCAATTTTATTTTATTTATTCATAATAAAATAATTTAACTTTATACTAAGAACGGTTGATGTATTTAATTGTAATAGACTGACAAGCTCATTATTAAGCAAATTTTAGTTACATCATATGATCATATGATTCCTCTAACACACAAATAACAATATTTGTATATTTTAAGTGATTCAAATTTAAAAGGATTCAAAATGGATAACTGAATTAAAGAGAGTAAAAAAGAAAATTTGAGTTAAAGGATCCCAACCTGTTATATGACTATAAATTATTCTAGGTTTATTTAATAGTTTAGTATATAAACTTGGGTGTTCTTTTGGAATTGGTTCTTACTTTTTTTTCGTTGCTTTGGATCCTGAACTTTGTTTAATGTTTGAAAATGGTCATTTCGTCACTTAAGTGATGATATAACCGACAACATGTCACGTCACTTTTACAATATCGACGAGTGCAATTATGTAGAGCCACGGGACACCACATAATTTTTTTTTATAAAAAAATAATTTCTTTTAAAATTTATTAAAAGATTCGATTTTTTTTTTTAAAAAAATACAAATTTTTATTATTTTTAACAAATTTGATTTTTTTTTTTAATTTAAAAAATTCATGTGGCATCATTTGTCATGTTACCTACTGACGTGGCGAAAGCTACATGACATTTCCTCGATCATATAATCACTTAAGTGATGAAATGATCATTTCCAAAATTTGAGCAAAATTTAGGGACTCATCAAAGTATCCAAAAAAAAGTTAAAGGATCAATTCCAAAAAAACACATAAGTTCAAGGACTAAAATCTTAAATCATTATTCTAATTAATCCTCAACTTACATTTACTACATTTCTTTATTTGTCTATGATTTTTAAAATGTGTTTAATTTTTTTATACATAAAAAATAATATATATCTACTTTTTTTTTATTTATAAGCGTTAACTACTGTATATTACTTTTTCCAAAACATTTAGAGTCATACCATGAAAAGAATTAAATTGTGGCAAAAAGAAGTTAATGCATTAATAATTTATTTTAATAATGCATTAATACATAATTTAGGAGTAATGCAGGAGTAGTATAAAAAAGGTACTATTTTTTTTTTATAGTACAATAAAACAATTTATTCTTTGAATTCACATTAAATGAATTTAAGAATCATTCATTAATTCATTGTTTTTTTTTTAAAAAAAGTCAGATAAACAAAATTAATGATTGAATTAAATGAGACATCCAGCTGAGCATTACTACGAAATTTGGATTTAGAGACGGAGCAAACCATCTCTAAATGATGGGTTTTTCCGTCTATAACAAGATTATAGAAAAAAAATAGAGATGAAATCCAATTTCTCTCTATTTTCGTGTTTAAATTTTATTTTGACTTTTTTCTTTAGCCTATTGACTACTCAAAGATGGAACTAAAGATAGTAGTGTCAAAGATGGAAGTGTTTCATTTTGAATTCCGTCTATAAAATTTTAATTTTAAATTCCTTCTCTAAAATAATGTCGAATGCCTCTCGAAATCCGTTTCTATTATGGACATATACTTTTCCATTTCTAAACTCTGTCACTAAATTCTAGTAGTGAAACCAACTCTTATATTTTGACGAGTCAGGTTACTTTTGCATTACACAGTGCGAGGTTCAAGTGGCATAGCCCGTTTGTGTTTATTTACTTTATCCTGAATATAAGACATTTTTAACATTTATTTTATTCTTATTTATAAGATCTTTTATCAATTTTCGATGATCATTAATTACATTTTTCCACAAACACCCCTATTTATTTACCACTTTTTAGATTTCCAATAATATTAATAGGAGTAATTTTGAAAATACATATCAAAAGTTCACATTTCTAATACAATTAACTAAATTATTATACTTTCTTAATGGACGTGAAATTTTTCAAAGGGATCCTATATTTAGGAACAGATGAAGTATAAAATTAGCATGAATGTATTAAAAAGTTGGATTTTCTTTATCTTAACCCTTAAGACTGATGAGGATAAGAGACTATAAATGACATGTTTTAATTTTATTGAAAAAAAAATAAAGAATTAATAATTAAAAATTATAAAACTTAGGTTTCCAATGAGATTTTACTCCTTTTTAATTTCTTATCCTTAATCCTAAGAATTGAAGTTAAGCAAATCCATATATTAGGTTTATGAAATCGGAATTAGGCTTATAATAAAATCACCATATAATTAGTCTCATTCCATAATGTATTCATGAATCTATCGTTCTTAGTCAAATTAAAGAAGATATTTTTTATTTTACTTTATTTTTCATTTAGATGCTTTCAAAAGACGAAGAAGAACCACATACTGTATGTTTTGTGTAATTTGTAGAACTCATTGGTTAGAACTGAAATAGGGTCTAAATATTGTCGCTCCTATTTTTCACGAGTTAAGCATGTTCAAAATCGTAGCAAATAAATCATCAAAATTGAAATTTGTCATATTTGCAAGTATTAAATGTCAATGTTTGGCGACAAAAAATTAAAAAAGAAAAAGAAAACCAAGACAGAAAAATAAAAAGAAAATCAACATGACACCAAACTGCTCAAAAAACACCAACCATCAATCAGCCATGGTATTACAAATTATTAAAGTTCAATATCAACGAAATTTTATTAAGAAAATGGATTAACATTTGTTGTCTCACTCTCTTTAATCTTCATATATCACTCTCATATTATTGATCAAGAAATTATTAGATATTTTATTTATTTTCTTGATCGATAAAAATAAAGCATTGAGTGAAACACCAAATGTATTCTTCATTCGATGGGACCTCCATTAGCTCCATTAGCTTTGGAACGGGCCAATTAACTTATGAGTCCACCTTTTTATAACATCAACAACATATCTATCAATAAATTCAAAAACTCCTGCATAAGGAATTTCAATTTCTTCTTCATCTTCTTTCTCTGGGACCCTAGGCTGCCAATACACTTTGACCCCATTCTTAATGATTGGCTCCTTAAGCTTCATGTATTGAAGTTGTGAGAGTGGTGGAGGTTTGTTCTTACATGGAGGTAAAGGAATCAGCTTCTTCAATTCGATCAGCTCTGGCTGCTCTTTGGGAGGAGAAGCCATCTTAAGAATGTTGCAAGCTAAGACTCAATTATATTTGATTTTGAAGAATGAAATTGTAGAAGGGCTACTAGGCTTTTTATGGTTGAAGAAAGCTATCTCGTATTACCATTGCTATGCGTTAGTTCTGATCTGTCCTTGTTTTCTTTTTCTTTTTCTTTTATTTTTTTCTCTCATTATGACAAAAATTTCATTAATTGGTATTGCCATTATACATGTATAATAATAATGATGATAATAATAATAATTAGTAATTATACTAATAATAATAATAATAATTATTATTATTATTATTATTATTATTATTATTATTATTATTACTACTACTGCTGCATTTCGTATTTAGGTAGGTCACATTTTAGAAAAGTGTTTGTTCTTATATGTAAGTCATTTTATATTTTTTATTAGGTATTTAAATCTTTTTTCCTAAAATATTCATATTAAATAGGTGTTTTAATTAACTAAGTATCAATTCCCCATAAAAGGAGTAATGCAAATAAAATGAGTAAAAGTGTAAAATTGATAATTTTAAAAAAGAGTTTATTACCTGCCTTAATGATCAGTCTCCTTCGATTAATAAGTATGGCTTATGAATAGGAAAAAAGAGAATGATATATAATGTGCATATGTATAATATATTTGGATTCCTCAAATATGATGTCAGGAATTCGATCATTAGTGTGTATGAAAAAACAAATTCGTTGTGAGAAACAAAACTCACATTAATAATCTCTACGTTTCATAATGAATTAATCTTTATCTATTAGTTAGAGAACACTCAATTTTGAAAATATTTGATTTCTAACTTTTATATATAAATATATAAATATATTATAAGTCTGGCTAACGAGTGCCTTAAAAATAGTTGTTAAAACATTAAAAAAATAATAAGGGTTAAAAAATTAAATTCAACGCTTTTCAATATACTAAACTCACAATTTCTCAATTCAAAGTAACTCTTTTTCTTGTGAAAAAAAAATTAACTTTTGATCAACATTAGTCTTAAAATTTAGGTTTAAATACTGATCATTTATCTTATTTTTAGATTTTAATTTGGCCCTTTATATTTAAAAAGAGTCAATTTAACTAGTCTTTCATGTTTCTGACATTTATTAATTTCATCCTTCTGTCAATATTATGTTAAATTTTCACCGAAATATACTGATTTTGTTATAGGTTTCTTCTTCCAATCACCTGAATTAATATGCATTTTCCATTGTATTTGACACTTTGATTGATAAAATTTCAATGTCGTTAAACTATTTAAAGGTGAAATTTCACTCACATTTTTGCCTTTTTTGTTTTAAAGATTGCAACTTATGGCGATAAAATGCAGATTTTGGTGATCAGAAAAGGTTTCTCAGGCAAAATCCATATATTCTGGTGAAAATTTAATATTGTCATGACAAATTGATGAAATTGACAAACGTCAGAAAATAGGAACTAAATTGGTTTTTTTAATTTAAAGATAAATTGCTGAATTGAAACCTAAAAATAAAACAAAAGAACCAAAAGAATATTTAAGCCTGTAAAAAAAAATAAAATTAAGCATAGAATTTATACAAGGATTATTCAACCAAAACAAAATATTACATGGTTCAACCGTTTTTATTATATTCATTTTACCCTTGTCTATAATATAATATCGGTCGTTATAAAGCCTCTTATAACTAAGTCTCCCTTAAAAAACATAGGTGTTGTATTTATTAAGGTTATGAAAGATAGAAAAAATATAATAAATCAATATTATACTATTTTTTTTTTAAAATTTCAAAAGCTACATTTTTTAATACATATTTATTATACTTGATTACTTAACAAATATCTTAAAAAGGCACTTGTTATATATATATATATATATATTAAAAGAAAACATTACTGAGACCTATTGACACTACTAGGTCAAAAAGATTTTTATCTAAAAAAGAAAAGTTCAAAAAGATTAAGATAAGACCTTACATTCTCCACGTTTTAAAGAGTTTTACCACTTTTATTGTTTTGATAAATACAATTTTTTTGTTTATTTATATCCTTTAATATTCACTCTTTATCTTATTATAATATGTTATGTTTAACTATTTTAATTATATAATATTTTTTTCGGGTTCTATTTATAAGTCACATGCTAAAGGAATTTTTCGGATTTATTCATAAGTCATTTTGTATTTTCTAGAAGTCATTTATTGTTTTTTCTTTTATTTGCACTTACTTCATTGATGTGAAACAATACATTTGCGAAATTTTCAATGCAAGTTAAGTAAAAGTTTCAAGAACAATAATTATCCTTCTTGATCTGTATGATATGGTTAAGTATGACCTATAAATTAAATATGATAAATAGGACTAGAGAAAGAGTAAAAAAATTACTCCCGGTCCCCATTATCTTTGTAAAATAATGCAAAAATCGTTGTCCATAATTAAAGTAAAAATAACAAATGAAAAATATTAAAGATTATATATATTATATTGATGATTGAGTATGTAAGAAAAGAGACATTTAACTTAAAAAAAAAAGATATGACGATCCATTATTTAATTTTTAATGTCTTATTGTTACCTTCAATTTTATGAACGTTTGTGAAAAATTAATGAAACATGTATTTAATATAATGATATGAAAAATTTTAATAGCAATTTATAATTCATAAATGATTCATGCGTTATATTAAAAAAAATTATTTTCTTATTTTTATTGATTTTTTTACTTTTAGCAAGATAATGGATTATAAACTTTCTATGGAGAAAATTACGGTTGAGAGAGCTGGTTCTATTACTCATATCCACTAAAAAATCTCGCTGGGAGAGCCAGCCACGCAGCTCGCTCCGGATTAGTTTCAAGGACTTCATGATATTGAGGGTGCTCTTGGGGATACTGATAGTTTCGCAAGAAATATGAACAAAATTGTTGTTCAACAATCTTGATACCCATCAAAAGCAGTCCGTTAAAAAATATTGTAGATGTTCATGGTTTGATCAGAATTGCGCATCCCATGAAAAAAAAAACACATCTAACTGGATAAAACAAAAATTATAATGACGGTGGGCCTTGAGAGAGCGAGTTTCGTTCTGGGATAAACAGCTAGCGGAAGCAAGCAACGCATTTCAGTCTAGATTGAACATATGGATAGGCTTCTTCCCACAATGAGAGAGGTTATAGCAAAAAAAATTGATAATAAGAGAAATAACTCAATAAATTTAAAATAAACTACATATAATGTAGCAGGGGATGTGAAATTTTCAACAACATTAGTGTTCCTTATCCTTAAATTTTAATCATGAAACTAACTTTTGGGGACAATGTGGGGTAAAAGATCCCAAGGGGAAAAATTGAAGTCAACATGGAAGCTTATTATTAGTGATTTTGATATGATGGACAATAGCTTCTTCATCGTGAGTCAAATTTTATTAAGAAATTTAATAGTGAGAAGGTCATGGAGCACCATGGGTGTTTTTTTTTATTCATAATCTAGCATTCTAGCTATATATTGAATGTCAACTCAACCACAGCTACGATAGATGGAAAACTTAGTTCAGAACCAATTCCTAGGGGTGGATTTGCTTTACTATGATGGGAGTCTTTTATTAGCCATTGCCTCAGTTGTTGGTTATCATGTTAAAGTGAACCATGCCATATCAATTGTATGGTTTGTTTGCAAGTTGGTTTTTATAAGATAATGGAGAGAAGGGATTGGTGATAGGATATTAGGTGTAATCAAGATTAAAAGGATTATAAGTTCTAGTTGGAGAAAAGGTATAGGATAAATATTTGTTAGTACAAATAATTAAGTAAGTCTTATTGTTATAGTTTATTTCTAGAATGTTCTTCTCTTTTAGGATGATGCCACTTGTGTGGTCCTTGTTATTTTTAGGGTCTACTATTTTATTATATAAGCATTGTAATTTCTATTGAAGGGTCAAGCAATGAATTAATGAGTACTTTTCTCTCTTATTTAACATATCTTCTATCTGAATATCTTTCTTCTCTCTGAATTTCTTCTCATCCTCTCTGTTAGTTTTCTATTTCCCTTACAATTGGCTTATTGGAAGCTATGAAGATATGAAATACCGGTTATTCAATCTTTCCTTTATTTTCATTTCTCTCCAAAAATTGAATCGCAAGTGGAATAAAAAAAATTTATATAAAAAAAACAAACAAATTTTAAGGGTGGTGAGTGGAAGGTGTGCTCACAAATGCATAGGATAAATTAACACTCACTATTAGGACTTAAGCGCATGAGGAGAGCCCAACCCAAAAGACTAGTCTATTAGGTGGGAGAGCCTCATGGCTTAAGTACCACATTGAGCTTCTTCCTAAGTTACTCAATGTGGGACTCCTAACATTGTCGCCCCCTTTAAGGGCCGACGTCCACGGTGGCTTTCACTCTATCGACACTGACCCGATGGTAGCCCTTTCTCTTCTGGCGGCTCCACTCACCTATCAGTATTTGGTAATATACCTTAATCCAGCCTATAGGTAGCCCTTTCCGTGGTTCAACCTCTCAATGAAAGCACCAATTGTTAGGACTTAAGCGCATGAGGAGAACCCAAACCAAAAGACTAGTCTATTAGGTGGGATAGCCTCATGGCTTAAGTACCACATTTAGCTTCCTAAGTTACTCAATGTGGGACTCCTAACACTCACATTTGTGTTCGCTAGCATAAGGTAGAATATGAAGATCTTCATGTAATTTCTCGACGCCTCTGATCACCATGGTAGCAATTGTTGATACTATGTCATCTAAGCATAACGAGCCAATAAATTTGAATTTAGTAAACCCTAGTCAACCTAGTGTTTGAGAGAGTAAATTTGTAAATGATGCAAGTCATTTGGAAAGAACAAGGGAGGTGTTAATGATAAGGATCCTTATAGATTCGCTACTTTATCTGACAATGATGGTGATGGGATAAATGTTTATTATGCTATAGTGCAATCTTGTCACTATGCACGCCAAGGGGATCAACAATTGAATGCTAATAAAAAGTGTGGATTAAGAAGAAGTTAAAAGACTTCATTAGAAATTTATTTTGAAATTCTCGTGGCTGTAAATTATGGAGTCTTGTGGAGGCTTAGGCCTTAGGGTAATACGACAAAGTGGAATATGGTTTTGCTTAGGGGGATGTCCTTAATAGTATTAGACTTTCAGTTATGGATATTTTTTCCTCACAATGATGGTGTTATTGTAGTACCCTTTGCTCCAATCTACTCATATTGTTAGAGAGCTTTTTTGGAGTCATCTTACTTTTCTTAGGTCATCCATCAATATTTCTTGGCTTCTTATTTGAGAATTGAATGAAATTCTTCATTCTTTTTAGGTTCATGGATGGCGGTGTCAAGATGATGAGTGCACTAGCCTTTTGGTTTTCTCATACTATTAGTTAAATAGATGATGAGTGCATGTTACTGGCAGATTTGGGTTCTAATGGGGTAAATTTACTTGGTTGCATAGGCCACAAGGATCTCGGAGGTAATAACAAGGTAATAATATATGGTCTCAGAGGCCTTGAATAAGGTGTGTAAGGATTTTCTCCTTTCAAATTATAAAACCTTTGGTAACATTTAAGGAAGAGAATAATTGAAAGTAGCTTGAGATGTTTTCAAACAGAGTTGAACAATTTTTATTCCTATGATAGATCATGTTAAGTTAGAGGATACGGATGATCTTTGACATGACTTGATTAGTGCTCTCAAGTAGGAAGAGCTTCTTTGGTTTTAAAAACATAGAGAGAACTATGTGTGTACTTCGTCGATGGAAATACAATTTTTTTTTTTTTTAAATCAGGAAAATATTTGGTGCAAGATAAGTAAGTTCATGGTTTTTTTTGGAAGATATATGATTCCAAGTGGACTATTGAGGTTATTATGAAGGATGAGATGTTGAGGAGATTGTCTAACAGTCTTAATTAACTAGCTCAATATTCCTTATATGGGTGATACTAGTGTTTATGTTTTGATTATCTTTAAGTCAAATTAAGAAGTGAGGGTTGCATTTATGATTACAAATTCCTTCGAAGCAGTAAACCTGGATTGGACTGGTCAATTTGACTAGTGAACTGGGGTACGGTTGACTAGCTGCATAGGTTATGTAACTAGACTGACGTGAAAAGCTGTCAACCAGCCTTAACAAATAGAATTGTTGAATTATGTTAATCATATATTAACCTTATGATGAAAAATCTCATTTTTGTATAAAATAAGGCAATTGACGTTTTTGTTTTGTCTAAACCACTTGTATCTTCCATCCATCAAAAGTAATCATGTTTGAGTAGAATAGGATTGTTATAAGTGATAAAACTTTTCCTAACAAATATTTAATGCAACTGTAGGTAATTGACATTTAATCCTAGGTTCCGCAGTGAGATTGGGAAGAAGGTCTGCCACTAGGGCAGTAGTGTTCTTGGGTTTATATGTTAAAATAATTATATTTATGATATACTTGATTAATTTTCTAACTTCTTTAATTTTATAACTTCTTTATGCTAAGTATTAATCTATTCTTACATGCATGTTTGAAATAATGTATATCACCTAGTTATATTTATTAGATATCAAGACAAATGCACATCGAGAGATATTTGTCTTGCATTCAACCAATGACTTAATACCTTGGCTAGGTTAATTAATTGATGAACGATCTAGGTTTAATAACAATGCTTTTAAAGCCTAATTATAAGTCTTGATAAGTTCTAAACTATTTTCTATAAGAAATATTGGAATGTGATATGCTTATGGTTTCTCATATTAATTGAAACTAATTTTTTAAATTAATATTGAAGATTGATCAATTTGTGGATTTGACAATTTTCCGCCTCTGAGGATGACCTTAAAACAAAAAGTTGATTTTTTTAACTTCCATGAAATAAGTGATTCACCAAGAAAGGCACAGTATCCAGAAATAGATTTTCTGATATTAAGACATGTAGTCTAATCAAAGTAACTGAATCCTTTAAACTGCAATGAGGAATAAGAAGAATAGACAAGCCCTTGACCAAAACTACCCTTTATATACCTCAGTACTGTGGTGATAGCCTTATGACTATCAACAATATGATTTGCTATGAATTGACTCAGCTATTGCACTGCAAATCTAAGATCAATCCTAGTGTTGGTTAAGTATAACAATTTGTCAACCAATCTCCTATATAAAAAAGCAAGATCAGAAAATTAAATGAGCACTGTCGTTTTGTGCAGTCTTGTTGTCTTAACCATTGGAGTAAGAGCAGGCTTAGAACCAAGAGGGTTAGTGTTTGAAATGATATCAAGAGTATATTTTCTTAGACACAAAGAAATGTCTTTTTGTATTCAAGCCACTTCCAATAATCCAAGGAAGTATTTCAAAGGACCTAAATCCTTTATTTTGAATTGTTGATCCAAATGTTGTATGTTTGACCGAGCTGATTTCATCAAAATCATTACCAGCTAAGATGAGGTCATCAACATATATCAAAAGACCAGCAAACTTGCGATTTGAATGCTTGGTGAACAATGAGTGATCATGGTGTGATTGTTTAGAATGCAAGTCAAATAGAGAGTTGGAAAGCTTGGCAAGCTATTGCCTACTTGCTTGCTTTAGTCCATAAAGAGACTTATGCAACTTACAAACCTTAGAAGAACATGTATTACCATAATTGAGTACAACACCTTGTGGAATAGACATATGAACCTCCTCAGCAAGATCACCATGGAGAAAGGAATTGTTACATCAAGTTGATGCTATAACCAATTCTGAGAAGCTGTGATTGCAAGAAGCATTCTAACTGTGGTCAACTTGACAACGGGT
This sequence comes from Crotalaria pallida, assembly GCA_037953625.1. NCBI lineage: Eukaryota > Viridiplantae > Streptophyta > Magnoliopsida > Fabales > Fabaceae > Crotalaria > Crotalaria pallida. Next base: position 174,476,650 of record CM075650.1, read on the forward strand.
ACAAAAGTGCCAAAATACTCAAGTCCCTCAGTTTGAGTGTATCTCTTAGCGTCCAACCTGGCCTTGTATCTCTCAATAGAACCATCTGACTTATGATTGATTTTTTAAACCCACTTAGAGCCAATAGGATTCTTGCCGAGGGTTAAATCAACAATAACCAAGTTTTGTTCTGTTCAAGAGCTGCAAGCTCATTTGCCATAGCTCCAATCCATGCTGATGACTTAACAGCTTAAGCATAGGATTTTGGCTTATTAGTATGAGTACTTATAGAGAACACATGTCTTAAATGATGAGTACCTGATATATAGCATATCAAGAACAAAAGCTATGGCATGTTTAATACTCGGTGAAGAAAAGTGAGAATATTAACATGACAATCCTAACTATAGTTGCATACAAACAGAATAGCTACTAACTACAATTAGATTATTCTAACTAAGCTAACCAAAGCTATAGTGCATGTGAGAAACAATAGCGCTAGCAACAATGCCTTGTGGTGCAACCAATAGGTGTACTGAGGACTGCTTGAGCTTCTTAAGAGTTTCTGATGTGAATTTTGGTTGCTGCTATGATGGTTTCTTGCAATGAAAGTTACCGATACTCAACCAACACCTTTCAATAGAAATCGAGTCTCGTACTTAAGATTTCGAGTCCTTTTAGCAACCAACCAACTACTATTAAACCAATCCACTTGGGTTGATGGATGCTCCTTTGATTTTTAATTTGCCTATTTTAACCTCTTTGATTCTTGGGCTACAACCCCTGTTATTAATTTTTTTTTTATTTATGTTTTTTTTTTACATTCAACATTTTTTAATTATTGTAACTTGTAGGAGTAGGATTTTTTTAACATTATTATCTAAATAAATATTTATTGTTACACCATTAGTACAATCTAAATATTTATAGTCATGCCATCAAAAAAATATTTAATTATATTAATTATATCTATTTAATTAATTATATAATTACATTAATTATATATATTTAATTGTATACGTAAATTATATAAAATCGAGCTGCATATGGAGTCATCCCATATAATTGAAATATTAATTTATGAATAATAGTATAAAAATAGATATTTATTTATGAATTACAATATTAATGTTTGGATATTTTAGTCGGCATATTATCATTATTATTTTCACTAACATTATCAAACATTATATAATTTAAATACACATTAAATTATCTAATTTAGAATTTTTTTATTAACATTATCTTTTTTTAACCAATGATATTTTTCTGTTAAAGACTAATCTTCTTCAAAAGATTACATAACTTAGGTATTTATCAATTATGTTAATCCTCGTTGATTAATTTTTTGTCTAGATACGATAAAAGATGACATATTCTACTGAATTGCTTAACTTTATTAAGTTTTTATTTTTACTATTTTTTCTCCTTTATTGGAGGGTCCATCTTAATCGACGGACAAAAATCAATTTACTTCTAAACACAATGATCATCAAATAGAGTTTCGCTTATGATAACAGAATCTCTTTTGTATCGTGTATAACACGAACCCTTCCCATCATAGAATATCATAGATGGTATTATATTTTATTTCCATCATTGTTAGACATTTTCAAAGGATTAGGAAGAAGAACCATTAATTTCAAAAAAAAAAAAAGGAAGAGGAAGAACCATTCTGTTTTGTGTCAGGGCGATTGACAAAGAATGACCAAGTACTTTAAACAAAAATAAATAAATAAATAACCAATCACAATTCGTAGAAGAAAACAACTCTTGTAACAGGGTATTTCGTTGGGTGCACCCTACATCACTTCTCAATCTCTAAAAATTGATCAAAATTGAAATTAGTCATATCCGCAAGTACTATACCTTAACACTCAATCTTTGGTGTCAAAAAAGAAAATTACTCTCAATATGAACTCCAATAACTAAATTAGAAAACCCAAGAAATGTACAAATATATCCCAAAATAAAGCTCAAGATGAGACTGGTTAGGTTAGGTCTGAAACTAGTGAAATTTAATTGAGAGGATCGGGCCAAGAAGCTTATCAGTCCAACGTTTTATAACATCAACTATATATCTATCAATAAATTCAAAAAGTCCTACATAAGGATATTCAAATTCTAAATCTTCAGCTTCTTTCTCTACAATTTTGGGCTGCCAATAAACTATGACCCCATCCCTAAGAATTGGTTTCTTGAGCTTCACGTATTGCCGTTCTTTAAGTTTTCTGAGTGGTTGAGGTTGGCTATTCCATGGACTCAATGGCATCAAATTCTTCAATTCTATTAATTCATGCTGCTGTGTGGGTAGAGAAGTCATCTTTAAGAATGTTGCAAAGCTTATTTTGATTTTGAAGTATAACAATGAAGAAGGCCATTACGCTTTTTATAGGCATTAAGAATTTTTAATAAGGTTATTAAGATAAGATAAGATAAATGGTTGGACAAAGTTATCTTTTTTGCGACATTAATTAAAATTTGAAAATTAAGATTTAGAAACCAACTTGTATTACAATAATTGTTCGTTCTGATGGGTTGGTTTTTCTTTTTCGTTAACCGTTATTTCCGTTATGATAGGATAATATATGTTGAACTGAAAATCAGTGAGAAATGCACTAGCTGAAAGTGAAATATATAAGATAAAAAAAAATATTTTCTAAATAAAATAGTATTTTGTTGTTTAATTCTTTTTTTTTAGGCAAATATTCCTTTTTCATTTTTGTTAAGGGAAGGAAAGAAACAACGGTTATCTAAGTTTAAACCCAGGTCCTAACACACTTTATGTTGTGTATGTAGTTCTATCACTTGAACCTACTACTCTTGAGGATGCTTAATAATTTTTGAATGTATATACTATATAATGATAGAGTAAAAGATAATATTGTTTGGTTTTATCTTATCTCACGTGATCTTATTATTTTTCTAACTATTTTGGTTATATGATACTCCCTCTGGTCTCATTTATAAGGAAAAAACATCATATTAATGGTCTTAAATATAAGCAAAAATTAACCAATTTTTTATTCCCAATACAATCATTCTTAAAATATCCCTACAAAGTGGTTATAACATTTAATTTTTGTTTCATTCTCAATGCAAGTTTCCTAAAGTAGTCAATTTTTCTATGAATTTGAAAAAATTAAATACATTCAATTAACTTTCTTAATACTTGTGCCGGCAGTTATTTTTGCTAATAAATAAGACCGGAATAAGTATACTATATATAACCCATTTTTCAAGATAATTTTGAGCTCGTTTGATATTCAAGACAAAATAAAGGTGGCAGTGACAACGATGATAACGAGGATGGCACAAGAGCCCGTGATGGTTGTAGTGGCAGCAATACCAAAGGTGGCAATAAAAGTGGCTTGATTGTTGTGGAGAGGTGGTAGTGTGATGAGGAGGTGGTGGCAAAAACGGTGGTAATAGTTTTAAGGGCAATGATTGTGATGGGGATGGGGTGGAAACGACAATAATGACGAGGTGGTGTTGCAATGATATTTTAGGTTGATGATTTGAGTGAGAAAAAATAGATAATTTTATCTTATTAATTTCAATCTCAATTTATCTAAGTAAGATTTAAAAAAAAATTATGTGAGTGAGATTAGGTAAATAATATAATATGATAAACTTATCGTATCCTATTGACTTATCTTAACTTATGGACTTATCAAACCATAAGTTAAGATAAGATATAGTGCATGTTTAGTTTTACAGTAAATTAGTTCAAAATCAATTCTGGAATGTGAACGCTATTATTAACCATTATTTTTGCTCAAACGTAATTTTGGTATCAGAATTGACTTTCTCAATTGCAACCAAACATGCTAATAATAGCTTATTGGATCATGTCTCATCTATCACGACTAATATTTTAAGCAATTAGGATGTGGGTGAGAGAATTGTGTGGTTTGAGCAAGGCTTGTAGCCTCGAGCTTGAGTGCCATCATTGTACTATAAAGGAAAAAGAAAACTTTATAGACTCTAGTCTATTATGACTACCAGCATGTCAAACATCCACAACGTATACAATAAGCTTGAGTGCCATCGTTTGTTTATAACATTTGTCAATTTCATCCATCCATCACGATGATGTTAAATTTTTAAAGAAATATATAGATTTTGTCATAGATTTCTTCTTCCAGTCACTAGAATCTGCATTTTCGCGATGAAATCTGCATTTTTCATCGTATTTGACACGTTGATTGATAAAATTTCAATGTCGTTTAATTTTTTTTGGGGTGAAATTTCACTCACATTTTCGTCCTTTTTGTTTTAAAAATTGCAAATTATGACAATAAAATGCATATTATGGTGATTAGAAAAGGAATCTAAGGCAAAATCAATATATTATGATGAAAATTTAACATTGTCATGACGAAATGATGAAATTGACAAATGCTAAAAACATAGAGGACTAAATTGACTGTTTTTAAAGATAAAAGACCAAATTGAAACCTAAAAATAAGATAAAGGGACCAAAAGAATATTTAAGCCTTTAAGAAAGAACCAATACAATGAAAATCAGTTTCATATCCGCCGTCGCCCTTCTATCCACCGTTTGAGATTGCATGAGAAAAGCAATTCAACTTTCATTTACTTCTTGGTTCATATTTTCCGCTCGTAATTCTTCAAGCCAAGGGAATTCAGGTAACTATGAAATAATTGTAAAACCTGTTGCACTTAGAAGTAGAAGAAGTCAGATTCAAGCAGGACATCACCTAGGAAAGAAAAAAAAAATGAGAATGGTGAACGAAGACAAAATCCGACCGAATACCTAAAAGTGATCTTATTGCAGATAGTTAGCTTTTGTTTATTTGTACATAAGTATGATTAGTTAGCATTGAAGGAGTTAGTTTTAGTTAATTACAGACTAACTATCTCCTCCAACATTAGCTTATTGACTAATCATACTAATGTACAAATAAGCATGAGCTAACAATCGATAACAAATTATTATAGATTGTTAGCTCGTGCTTAAAAGAAGAGGGTGCAACGTGGGAAGTGAGATTTTCTGTAACAACTTGCTGCACAAGTGGCAGCAGGGGGAGTGTGGGAAGCAAGGGATGGATTCAGTTACAATAGAAAGTGAGGGGAAACAGAAACGGTAAGGAGTAAGTGAGTACGGAATTGGGGAGAGAACCAGGCCTCTCAAATTCCCGGTTTATCAGTTTGTTTTCTTTTCCCCTTCTGCTTGTTTTCTTACTAGTACTGTATACACAAATCCAACCCAACTATATGATACCACCTTGATATCAGCTCAAGAGAGTAGATACAAATCTCAATCTCTGTGTTTTGTGTGTGACTCTGATATGGTACCTATCATAATTCCTTTTGTTTTTTTATTATATATTAGAGCTATCATAGTTCTTTTTGAATTGCTATCAAATACACATTAAAACATCTTTTAATAGTTCTGGAAAGAAGAGATATTTTATTGCATACCAATGCATATTCAGTCCACATCAGTGACCTTGCATATCAAGCATTTCATCCAGTCGTTTCAATCTATCTAATCCTTCACTAATTAGGTAGCGGATTCTTTGCTTGTCATTGCAGTTTCGATTATTTTCCATCTCTTGTCTTATTGTCTGTCTCAGATCAGCTGCGCAATCCATTGCATCTCAAGTCATAAAAGAGTAAGGAAAACCATTCTTGCTAACCAAAAACAATCATATAATTTTCATACACATTCTCAACACAAAAAAGAATCATATAATTTTCAGTGTAAGAAAAAAGAGCAAGGAAAAACCATTCTTGCCAACCAACCGAATTCATACAAATGATCCACATTAAAAAATTTAATCATGTAAAGATTTTAAATTGCTTTTGTGGTTATGCTACGTACATGCTTTAATTGCAGTTGCGGACAACCATGGGAAAATGTGGCCAAAGTGGTGGTAATTGTGGTCATGACGCAGTTGCGACAAGCGACTACCAAAATCGCAATATTGCATCCGCAATTGCAATTATGAACCACAATTTAAAACCCACATGTAAATGCATCTCAAACACATGCATTTACAAAAATACTTCTTGTTTTAAAAGAATGGCTCGGGTAAGAACATTCACCTCTAGCTGAAGTAGGGGCTCGACCGGCAATTCTTAATGCTTTCCTGTATAGCTTCAAGACTCGGGCACGAAGAAGGAAATCCCGCAGATCCATGGAGAAACTATCGTACCTCTTCCTAAACATTCCAAGGTCCAAATAAAACCATGAATAGATGAAACAGTTGCCAAAAAAAAAAAAAAAAATACATGGAAACTAAAACCAAGAAAATTAATTAGCATATAGTATCTTCATAACCTAATTTCAATACTATACACTCGTAGAAATCATAAATGCAGTCATTTGGATATTTTCACAAACACATGGTGTGCTTTTCAAGTTTCAACCATCATAATAAATACTAATAACAATATGCCGATTGCTGAAGCTGAACAGAGACAGAGATGGAATCAAACTAATGATTGAAGAGAAAATACAAAGCCCTACGAATAATAAGGGAAACATTCTAAAAAATCTGTCACTAAAATTTTGAGAAGAAGGACGGGAACAGAGATGAGAGCTTACTAATTACTATTGATGCGAACAAAAAGAATAAGGATAGAGTGGGAAAGACAACGCAGGTTAAATACTTAACGGCAGTTGCTTATATTCATTTATGGAAATTTACTTTTATGCCGTAGAATTTTAATTGTAATTGTAATAATTGAAATTAGTTTGGAAATGTTTCGCTGTCCAAAGAAACAGAGTGCTGTATGATTTGGGAAATTATTGAATGGTTCCAGACACATCATACCGTTGATTTTTTTAAATATTTATATTTTTAATTAATTAATAATATATCCAATGATATGGATGTGACCGGGACCGTTGATCCCGGACCACACAATAATTCCTCATATGATTTTTAACATTTTAATTTTCTTTTAATCGGTATCAATGAAGATGGTGGTCGTATGGTGTAGACAATATCTAAGTGATTATGACAATTAGGAACATCTAAATTAAAATTTTAATCCTCTCGCTGAAAGTTAAGAATTTATAATGTCTCAAGTTAGTTACATTATAATTTAGGTCACTTGAATTACAATTTTAATTTGGTCCATATTCACTCTTTTTCTATGCACCTCTTTAGTGAAAAGTGCTTTCCTCCCTTTTTTTCCTGCAACCTCGTATGATGTTAGGGCTTTTTTTAGGAGAGGTTGGTAGCTAAGGGTCAAAAGGCCAACAGTTAGCCTCATCATTTGGCAAATCTTTATCTCAGCGGTCACACTTTTTTAGCATGAAATCTAGTATACCACAATTGTTACAAAAATCGCCAAGATGTTCATATTTGAGGAATAGTGGAATACCTTTGATCGGCCTTTGTCTTTCCTTTGAATCATCATTCCCCTCTTCCAGGGTAGTGACATCCAGGGAAACCCAAATCTCAATATATTTTCCAAATTGACTATTATCACATTTTACAAAGACTCCCATTAAAAAATTCTAAAGGTAACCACTAGAGTTTTAGTGGTAAATTATAAATTTGTTTGCATATGCATACATGCTTTTAAGCAAAAAAAATGCATATTATGTAGAGTTTTTATTTAAGATTCTTGCAAATTTTTAAGTTACTAATAAAATATCGATTTAGTTCGATTCGGTTTGGTTTTGAAAAGCAAATATGAAATTCGATCCGATTAGTTTTCACTTTTTCTCATCCAAACAAATCAAATTTTAATCAGTTTTTTTTTTTTAGATTTTAGTTTTTTTATCGGTTTTTTATTATCCATTGGATCAGTTTGGATTTGAACCCTCTTAGTTTTCGGATTTTTTTTTTAAAATTATCAAAATTGACCAAGGAAAATGAATATGGATTTTGGAGAGATTCAATTTTTTTCTTGAAGATGGAGAGATTCAATCCATAAACCTTAAGGCAAAGAAAAATGATAAGGACCATGCATTAAGCTTTTTAAAATATTGAGTACTAATGCTTAAATAAAGAGTTTTAATTTTTGCCCCTCATTATTGAATTTTTATAATAAGACTATTTTAATAATTTCATTTTTTGAAATTAAAAAAAAAATCTCCTTCCCTCCTTCATCTTTTTCAATCCTATTCCAACTTCTCTCTCAACCTAAAACCCTTCAACCTCTCTCCTTTTCCACTTCAACACCATGCCTGCGTCTTAGCAAGAGCCATTCACATTGCTACACCCAAACACTCGTGCACCAAATTTAATTGAAAGAGAATAAAGATGATATATCAATTAGGAATATAAAGTTAAATTAAGGCTAAAACCAGAAATTAATTGTGAAAATTAACTCTTTTTACATGTGACTATACTTTAGTATTTGTTAAAATTAGTAGGGAGAGGAGAGAATAACAAGAATGACTGAGGTTTGGGAATTGATATGTTAAGGAGGAGAGAGAAATTAGTTTTATTTTTTATTTTTTAATTCTTAAATTAGAAGGCATTTTTTAATTCTTTTTTTTTTTTGGTTTACGCATTTTTTAATTCTTAAATGTGACTATACTTTAGTAAAGTAAAGTTACTATTTTTTTCAAAAATTGTGATACTCTTTGCTAACATGATGTTCATGAAATCAATTGGGATTATGTTAGAAAACAATTATTATAACATAAAAATATGTAATATTATAAGGGTGTAGTAAATTATTGAACAACATTGCGTTAACTCTTAAAGACAATAGCAACATCCCATATACAAACAGTCAAAAAATTTGAAATCTTTGCCTACATTTTTTTTTTTTTTTGTGTACACCAAGGGTATCCCCCAACCGACAGTCGAAGACTAATTTCCTCCGAGGCGTAGAGATCACCGAAGTGGATTTTGCCTCTACCAACAAAGTCTTTTCCATGCCCACGGTAGGGATCAAAACTTTGTTAAAAACTTTGCCTACATTTCTTTTTGTTAAAAACTTCACGTTTATGTGTGAAATAATGTGTGCTAAGCTTGTCTTACCTTATTTTAATCAAAACTTTTGTTCTTCGTTATCTTACATTTTTTTATGGAACCCACGTGTCGTTTTTAATGATTAGATCAAAACTCAACAATTCACAAAATGACAAATCAGAAAAGAATGGTTTAAAACTGAATATTATTTTAGATTTTTTTTTTTTTTGATAATGATAGAGAAAATCCAAGATTTTAGAAAATTATTACTTACTTTATTTGAATAATATTAAAAAATATTTTTTATTAATTTTTTTTGGAAAAATCCATGATTGATCGCTTAAAAAATCTGGTCATTCTTAAAAAAAAAATACTAACTTATGAAAAAAATATTAAATATTAAATAATAAAAATGTGATGATGTTAATGATTTGGTTGCCAATGTCATTTTTGAAAAAATCTAAATCAAAATAATTAGGATTCATTAAGATAGTTATTGATTATAATTACTTCCTTTGTCACAATATCTTCATAAAAATTTATAAAATCAAAGAAAATAAGAATTGATGCAATTCATTAGAGTAATTACAAATAAAAATTATATAGATTTACCTCTTTTTTTTATTATTATTAACAAATCACATATATTTTATCTTAATATTTTAGCATATTTTTCCTTAACTATATATTCAATCATAAATATAATATATCATTTTTAAAATATTTGATTTATGATTTTTACTTTAAATTGAGACATAGTTTTTTGTGTTTTTTATACAAAGATAACATAGGGTGAAGGGAGTAATTGTAAACTTACAATTATATATATATATATATATATATATATATATATATATATATATATGTATGTATGCATGTGTGTGGTAGTTTTCATTCGCTTGCCGGATTCTTCATCATTTCTCTTTGTTTTTTTTTTTTGGTTTGCACCTTGGTATCCGGCCCACTGGGCTGACTAATCCAGTTCGAGGGGGGTCCCGTGGTTAAGGTTTTATTCCTCTCCCAACGTTGTTGTGGGGGATCGAACCGTAGTTCGCCCTATCAAGTACAGCCCCCGGCACCACTGCACCAACAGCTCGTTGGTTATCTAATTGAACCTAATAATATCTTTTATATTTGATTATTTTTGTGCATCGCATGAATAATCTAAACTAGTCAATGAAAATATGAAGTATTTTTTTAATCTAATGCATAATTTACTCATTAATTATGAATTATTATTATACAAATTTTTATATCATTACAATTAATATATGTTGCAATATTATCTTAAAAAATTATTAGATTGCAGCAAGTAATAATAAGACTTTAAAAATTAATGAATCATCAATTTTTATTATAATTAACTATATTTTTTCTTACTTATTCAACTATAAATATAATATATCAGTTTTCCTTACTTACTCAACTATATTTTTATTTGATAAAAAAATTATTTTTTTACTAAAATAATATGACGTAGTGAATTTTTTTAAAAAAAAATGACGGAGTGATGAGTATATGCGTTCGAAGCAACAAATAGACGACTATTCAGAAAACTATAGCCAACCGCAACCTGTTTTTTTTTTCTTTTACATGCAACATGCTATTCCATAAGTTACCAAATTAATAATAAAAATTGCATGTTGGTCTACAGCTGACTTATAAAAATAAATAGTAGCCGGTAAAAAAGTAAAAAACAGAAAAAAGTAAAATTGCATGTTGGTATGCATTTGGAAAGATGGTAATTAATTACCCGCATTCTTCAACCTTTGTGCTGCGAACTCTTGCTGTACTTACATCACTTTTTAATATAAAATTTACTGTATTTTTTTAGCTTCATAAACAAATTCTTAAGGATATTTATGAATAATTTTTTACTTTATATATATTCTATAATGATGAGAGATGAATCTTGTTGTCTTGAGAGCCTCATTGCCATCCATAACTACATCTCTAAGCTTTAGATAGCGGATTTTACTTCGAGACCTAAATAAAATAAATTTAGTTAAAAATTATATTTATATAATGCAAATATTTCATCTGTCCCAAAAAGACATAAAAAAAATCAAAGAAAATTATTCTAAATTATAATCATAATACATCATCTATTTCGCTTTAAAAATTATCACTAGATAATAAGTTTTGCTCGTCTCTAAATAATAAATATGAACATTTATATTAATTTTTAATAACATTAATTACTCCATCCGGTTCAAATTATAAACAACTTTAACTAATTTTACGCTTATTAAGAAGGTTAGTTGATTGTATTAAATTTTTTAAAATTTACACTCTCCGTCCCTAAATATAAGACCTTTTTGACACTTTTACTTTGTCCCTGTTTATAAGACCCTTTACCAATTTTCAATGATCATTAATTACTTTTTTTTTCACAAATACCCCTATTTATTTACCACTTTTTAAATTCCCAATAATATTAATAGGGGTAATTTTGAAAATACATATCAAAAGTTCACATTTCCAATACAATTAACTAAATTATTTCACTTTCTTAATGGACGTGAAATCTTCCAAAGGGATCCTATATTTAGGGACGGAGGGAGTATAAAAGAATAGAAGTATTTTAGGAAAATTGCACTGTGAATGAAATAAAATTTAAGAAAGTTAGTTAGTTTTGCTTATATTTTAAACCAAAAGAAGTATGATTTTTTTTCTTATATTTCAAGCCGGAGGGAGAACTTTTTTTTCACAAACATCCCTGTTTAGTCAATACATTTTAGAATCTCAATGGTAATTATTATGAAGGTAATTTTGAAAAAATATACCAAATATTATCATTTTCAATATCATTAACAATATTAACTAACTTTCTTGATTAATATAAAAGTTCATCCTAAATACTTATATTTAGATACAGACGAAATAATAAATAAAAAAGTATTTAAAAATTGCATATCATAATTATGATTGAGTAATCGAGATACACATCAAATAAAAAATGAAGAAGAAGATGAACTTATCTATTAAATATCAAAAATTTAAGATTGTAGTCATTTTTTCATATACTAATTTTACTGAATATGGGAATATATGATTTAGTAGTAAATTGCAGTTATTTTTTTATGCGGTACTCCTTTCGATCTCATTTATAAGAAAAAAGATATTTTATTAATGGTCTTAAATAGTATAACCAAAATTATACTCCTTCCGTCCTTTAATATAGAGCATCATTTTGATAGAATTGGTGTCCAATTTTATAAGTCATTTTAGAATCTCTAGGTAATATTAAAGAGTTTATTCCAAATACACTCCTCATAATTGCATAGGGTGATAGAGTAATAATTACAATATAGAGAGAAATGAATAGAGTTGTAAAGTTTTAAATAGGGGTAACCTTGGAATGACAACATATTTTTTTGATAAATTTGAGAGTAATAATTACTTTTCTTAATCTGCGTGAATTAGGTAAAAGTGGTTTATATTAATGGACAGAGGGAATAGTAACTAACTTTCTATTCTCAATACACAATCATTCTTAAAATATTCTCATAATGTGGTTGAATCATTTAATTTTTGTTTCATTTTCAATGTAAATTTTCTAAAGTAATCTATTTTTTTTTTATGAAAGTGAAAAATTAAATATACTCTACTAACTTTCTACTAACTTTCTTAATACATGTGAAGTTATTTATTTTTCTTAAAAATGAGACCGGAAAGGGTATTTATTTTGTTCAATTTCGGACAGAGAGTAAGAAACAAGAGTATTGTATCGTAGAAAAGTGTGACTTTGGCATTTTTTTTCTAATATTCATTCGACTAAGGAAAGTCCATTTGTCTTTCCCTAGTCACATCGATCTTATCATTTGACCAAACTCTCCTTCTGTTGTTGCCACCTTTCTTGACAAAGTCAAAAACATCAATATTATCATAACACTTTTCACACTTGAGATGTTTGTTTCACCCTTGAGATGTTTGTTTCACACTTGAACCTTTGAAATAACCTTTCTCCAACAACCACATTTCAATGTCAATAAAGGAGCATATATAAACACAATCCACCCATCCATCCAGATCCAGTTCCAACAACTTTCATCTCAAAACCATGGAGAACAAACAGCAGCAGACTCCTAAACTGAAGAACAAGATCTTGAAGATACTGCCAAAAGCAGCAGCTGCAGTAAGTATAACATTTCAAAACTCTCCATTCAGCCCAGGCAGGGATCACAAATTAAGATCAGAGAACAGCACCACAACAACAACAACCAAGTGGTATAAAGGATCCAAGGGATTTTCTGGCCCTTTGATCCCAGATGAAGTTAGAAGAAAGCCAAAGGATGGTGGCATAGAAACTCAAGAACCCACTTCACCCAAAATCTCATGCATGGGACAGATCAAGCAAAAGAAGAAGCAGATCCAAAAAGCCAAAGCTAAGGCCATGTCATTGCCAGTATCACGCAGCGCCAGACACAACGTTACAACTTTTGTGTCTGGTGCTGCAGACGATGCTGGCAGTGACTCCACCACTCTCGGAGAGGTAGACACTGATGTTATAAAGAAAAAACATGCTCAGAATAAGTTTCAGAAAATGTTTTTTCACGCGGCGAAACCGAAAATGGGGAATAGGAAGAAGTTGTCTGAATCCTCTGTGTCTGTTGTTGGCAAAGGGAATGAAAACAAGGATTTGAATTCAGATAAAGCACCACCGGTGGGTGATATGAGAAGATTTGCAAGTGGACGTGAAACTTTTGCTAATTTCGATTGGACGGCTCAGATTGCGCCTGAGGAGATGGACCATAGAGATTGCTTTACTGACGTGGAAGAAGAAGAGGATGAGGTCTCAATCCCTTTCTCTGCACCTATTTTGGTTAAAGGTGGAAGTGGCAGATACGATGACCTTAATTTGCAGCCAAGGAAAGAAATTAATCTATGGAAGAGAAGAACTATGGAACCACCTAGGCCTCTTCAGTTGAAGCCAGTGCTTACAGCAAAGTGATTATTCATTGATTAAAATTTTAGGTCTGTTATTTTAATTTGTTTATTTAGTTTATTTGTTGTTTTTCATTTGGATCTATCTTAGCTTGATGATGTGCAGAACTATACATAATAATATTACTAATAATAATAATACCAACAAATTAAAGAGTAAACTACTACTTTTATTCTTAACGTTGTTCCTGACATTGTGTGACAAGTTTTTCATATTAGTCGATCCTGGGTAAGAGCCATAATGAACAATAATGTGAATAAGATGTTATAGACTAATAAACTGAATTACTTTTTTCAATTCAAGAACAATTGTGTAATTAGGCTAATGTATGAAAACATACGCACGTAAAGTCAATGTCAAAACTGTAATTTAGTATACCAGTCAACTATTTTTTTTGTTTTTGAAAAGCCATCAAATATTTTTCTTGCCGACTAAGCTTGCTGGGCTTTTTTTTTTTTTGAACCGGCATATTTTAGTATTGTATTTTTTATTTTATTTTATGAAAGAGATGGTAATCATAGTGATCACAATATGTGGTTGATTTATCCGATTCAATTTGAATAAAAGAAGGTTTGATATATGGGAAAATTATTAGTTAGTCCTGAACCATGTGGTCCAGGTACATCTCAACGTTGATAATTTATTTCAAAAATTAAATAATGAATGATGACGATTATTCTGAACAATGTGATCCGGACCACCTAATAATTGCTCTTCATAGTATGTCGGTTGATATACTTCATGCAGGAAGTTTTTCAAATCAATTAATAAAATAAAAAATTACTAAAAAAAATGGTTTTCTTGTTCAAATTAACAACACCTAGGGACCATATAGTGGTTGCTTGAAAGGAAGTAATTATTTGGTGAATGGATCCAAGATGCCATCGATAGTAAATAAAGTTGGTCAAAGTTGCATGTGAATTTGAAAGCAACAACAAGGAAGGGCTAGTGCGTATAGCGCATAGACTTCAAGTATGTCTACTTTTTCATCTTCAATACTTCGTTACCATTTAGTTTATGAAGGGTTTGGTATCCTTTCCGTGTGAATCATTTAAAAGCAGTTCTTATTGATATCAAACAGAAATCGATTCATTAGAAAAAATGACTATATGCTTATTCATGCAATTACTGGTTAGCATCATCTAAATTACTTCAATAATTCATCATGTTGATACTTGAATTTAAAAAATAAAAAAGGAAAAGGAAAGAAACAGTAGTAAAAATCCATTTGGATCCTTAAAGACTTAATTGTAAACAATTGACCTTTTCAACCAAATAAGTTTGACTCAGCACCCATATACATTTGTCATCATCTAAGTGATCCACATAAAGAGAGTACCAAACCCTTCATAAATTAAAGGGTACCGAAGTAGTCAAGGTTTTACTTCGGTACCCTTTCAAAATAAAGGGTTTTGGTACCCTCTCACATTTTTTCAATCAAATCATGACAAGTATAATATACTACCATGTCAAAAAACACTGAGATATTCTTGGCACTCAATAAAGACTGAAAATTATATGTTAAGATGTTCTCCACTTTTTATATATTTTTTATGCTCAAAAATCTATGCTAAATTTAGACGAAAACATATATTCTTATGTGTTGAAGATTATATCTCAACTACAGCAATACAATTTTTTATGCTGATCAGAAAAATAAAAATACAGTGAAGTGTTCTTTTTTTCATCGTTATTTAGCAAGAAAATTGATATCAGTGACATGATGGTTGAGGTTGCTGGCCCAAGATGAATACAAACTTGATGTTAAGGTTCATGATTTGGGAGTGGTTGTGAATTAATTTAATTAAAAAAATCTTGCAAATAAGATCACACAAATTTGATTGCAAAATTTTATTAAACTTATATACTTTTTTTACATGATAGTATATTGCAGTTGTCATAATTTGATTGGATAAATATGAGAAAGTACTAAAACCCTTTATTTTAAAAGGGTACAGAAGTAAAAAAAAACATCAAGTTCAAAATTGATATAACGTATAAGCTATAGGAATCAAAGGCCTTCACTCTTTTAAAAGTGATCCATGTCAAGTGGATGCAGATTCTCTGACTTTGGAGAGAGACATGAAATCATGTGGTCAGTAATCCAATGGTCAGGATCCTTATGCATCTCTCCTCACTCCACTTGCAAATTTTGAAGCATAAAAATCAATGACCAAGATCTCATGCAGTCAGAGAACATGACTGCAGAGAATCCAAATCCATGTCAAGTGCCATCTTCACTAGTTAAGAGTCACGTAGGCACGTCCGTGAGATTAGACAAAACTCACATCAAACGGGGTTAACATATTGATTAACGAGACCCACATCTAAAATTTTTAAGGACTAAATTAAAGTTATATTTAAAAATATCAAGAGACTAAATTAGTATTACCCAAAAATTTTAAGTATCAAAGTGAACCTTCATTAAAAAAAGTTTTACAAGATTTTTGAGCTTAAAACTTTTTTTTAAAGAAAGTGGCGAAAACACACTTTCAATATTTTTCTGTGTACATAAGGATCTGGTTTTTCTAGAATTCGACTCATCTGGTTTGACCCAACTAAGCTCATACTAAGCGATAGGGGTCTTCCAGCAAGGTTGCTCCATACCCAAAGCTCGAACTCGAGACTAGTTGATTAAGGAATCAAGTGAACTACCACTTCACCATGCCACGGTTGTTAACACACTTTCAATATTTAAACCCAGACTTATTAACGTTTCATATTTCGCTACTTCATCAACTGGGATGTCTTATGGAAACTAATTTAAACTATAATTATATAGCCTAGTACTATATATACGCCATAAAGATTTATGTGATTGTTCAGTATCAATTGATTTAGTACACACATGAGATGTGTAGCTAGTAAAAATTTCTCATTTAATTAATAAGTAACACGGACCCCTTGGTACCTAAGAATTTCCCCAATGAGTTCTCCTTTTCCAGAACCCACATACCTTCCTTGAATTTGACCATCTCTAATGAATAAAAACGTAGGCACTTCCACCACATCCATGTCTCTCAAGAATTGCATGCAACTATCATTCTCATCACCATTCATCCTTGCAAACACCACTGAATCAGCCATAGACCTCGATAACTTAATCACCAATGGATAAACCTTAACGCATGGTCCACAATGCTTAAGCCCCACATCAAGTACAACGAGCTTGTGATCGGCCTTATGGTCCTCTATAAGCTTCTCCACATCCTCCCTGCTATGCAATTGCTCCACGGCAGAATGGTTGTCCCCATAGTAAAACACATCCCCAATAAGCTGATCTGGACCAATACCTGAATACGTTTTGAATAAATTAGAAGAGGGCTGAGACTTGAACAAAAATTTTAATGACTAATCGATATATGCAAGATGAATTGACTACGATAATTTTTTATTATTATTATCAATGGTATGACATGATTTTTTTTATAAGCAAAAATTTTATTCCAAAATTTCTGTAAAAAAACTTTGTTTATATATATAAAAAAAAACCTAATCTGCTTGATTTTGGTAAGATTACACAATATAACAATTTTCTCTTCTTAAACCTCATCGAAAAATTTAAAATATTATTATCTCCGTCCTCGTTTATAAGATTACTTTAGGTAAAATAATTTGGTCAAAAGTACAAGATAGTCTTCTAATTTTTTCTAGAATTATTTCTAACAATTAATCATAATATTCTAAGTTTTGATGAGAAGATATAAATAAAATTTTATTGAAAAATGCAAAAGACAATTTAATTTCTACTGCCTGTAGTATTTACTTTGAAAGTAGAGGAGGTAATTCAAAGACAAAAACTCAAAATGCAACTCTTATACTTCATGTATTTCAATAACTATTTCCTTTGCTTTCTTTTGTTGAAAATCTTTCATGTAGTCTCCCGAGTAAACACTCAAAAGTCTATTTATTTTTGTCATTATCCCAAAAACAAATTGCAATGCTCTCCTATTGTTTCAATTTAATGGTATACTTCCTCCGGCCTATAAGGATAATAGTATTGAATAGTATAAGAATTTATTATGTTCTAATAATTGGTAAAAAAAATATTTTTGAAATAATATACCAAAAAATTTCAATTTCAATATACTAACATTTATCAATTTTGGTGGACGTAATAATATTCAAAAGCATCCTATATATATTTAGGAATGAAGGAAGTAATAAACAAGCATACGTAATCATAAGTAAAAAAAATTAAATGTTACATAAATAAATAAAAAAAAGGCTTATTTATGATTTTGGTCCTAAAAGTTCAGCGTATTTTGATTTTAGTCCCTAAAAATTATTTTGATCGGGATTAATCCTTAATTTTTCGAGCATTTTGGTTTTGGTTCACTCTATTAAAAAAATCAGTTGTTTGCTGACGTGGTCAACGAAAACCCACACCATTAGCCACATGGTGTGAGATAGTACCAAATAGGTGGTTCGGCGTGGATAATATATGCCTATGAACACAAAATTTTGCGTATGAGACCGTTTTGTGTATCAGACCATTTTACATCTGTGAATCTGTATCATCCACGTCACACCACTTATTTGGCGCTACCTCACACCACGTGGTTGCTGGTGTGGTGTTACGCTAATCACGTCAACAAATAACTGGTTTTTTCTAACGGAGGGATCAAAACCAAAATGTTTGAAAAATTAAGGACTAGTCCCGATCAAAATAACTTCTACGGACTAAAATCAAAACACGTTGAACTTTTAGGGACTAAAGACATAAATAAACCTAAAAAAGTCAACAATTTTTTTTTAAATATATAGTAAAAATTAGAGAAAGTATTATTTTAAATAGAATATAAAAGAAACTAAAGTAAATCTTAAATACGAAAAAATGAGTATATATAATTACCTTCTTCTTCATGGATTTTCTCCATGCTCTTATAAAAGCTGAAATGAGGCACTTTTTCAATTTTCTCCCTCTTGCAGAGTTGTTTAGTCTTGTCAGATTCATCCTCCATCACCAGAATGAACTCGACGTCGTTGCAGCTTTTGCTTAGGCTGACCATGAAAGGGTATATGTTGCTGCTCTCTTCATCGGTCCTAGAAGCGTATTCAACCACCACAAGCTTGTTCTTTGCAGCTCGAAGCGCTTCGTCGAACTCTTCAATGCTATGAACTTTTTGAACCCTTTCATCACTTGCTGCTGCTTTCTTGGCACCGGAGGCAGCTGATGAGGATGTGGCTTTCGTAGTGAGTCGAATCTGATGATGAGAATGAGAGTGTTTATTAAGTGTTAAAGGTGATGAGGAAGAGTGTTGTTGTTGTTGTTGTTTAGTTAAGAATGGTAAAGAAGAAGAAGAAGAATGATGGGAATAATAATGAAGAGGAATGATAGAGGGTTTGAATATGAGATTGGATAACGTAGCCATGGAGAGTGAGAGTGAGAGTGAAGGGATTGCTTGCTAGGGAATTGATGAGTGAGAATTAATGGTAGTGAAGACAGTGAAGATGGATTGGATAATGCAGATGGATTGGGGTTTATGAAGAATGGAAGGTAGTGATGATTATGAAAATATCCAATCCCCTTAGCTTGCTCGGAATGTGGTACACATCCTCCACACGTTCCAAAGATTATTTCCCCCTACTTTAATCAGACAATGGTATCCGAGCATACTACTTACTTCCTCTCTCCCTTAATATAGGATACCATTTTGGTAGAATTGATGTCCTTTTTTATAAGTCATTTTAAAATATCTAGTTATTATTAAAGAGTTTATTCCAAATACACCGTTCATAACTGCATAGAGTTGATAGGATAATATGAAAACATATTTTTTGTTAAATTTGAGAGTAATAATTATTTTTCTTAATCTGCGTGAATTAGTTAAAAGAAACTTATATTAAGGGACGGAGTGAGCAGTAGACAATGGTACAAAAAGCATCGCGAAAGTCAATGACTGATTTTAATTAAGCTACTTTTTTTATGTTTAATACTCCTCCGATCTTATTTATAAGATTTTTTTTGGGATTTTTCACTTTCACCAAAGAGAATGGATAAATTTGTTAGTGACATTATTGGAAATGTAAAAATTTGATATACTTTTTCAAAATTACCCCTATAATTATTATTGAAACTCTAAAAAGTGTTGACTTTATAAGGGTATTATTGGAAAGAAGTAATTAAATGTTATTGAAAATCGAAAAGTAATAAGACCAAAATAAAAACTCCAAAAGGTCTTATAAAATAGAAACGGAGGGAGTACCAAGTATAATAAAAAAATATACTCCCCCTGTCCCTTGTTATATGTCACTTTAATCTAATTTACGCAGATTAAAAAAGTAATTATTACTCTCAAATTTATCAAAAAATATTTTGTTATTCCAAAGTTACCCCTATTTAAAACTCTACACCTTTATTTATTTATCTCTCTATTGTAATTATTACTTTATCATCCCTATGAAATTATGAGGGGTGTATTTGAAATAAACTCTTTAATACTACCTAGATATTATACAACGGCTTATAAAAAGGGACAAGAAATCTACCAAAATGGTGTCTTATAACAAGGGACAAAGGGAGTATATACATATCTTGCATGAACTCAAATATATAAAAAAAAATGATAACTAATTTTTTATTTTTAATATAATCATTATTAAAATATTTCTAGGGTTTTGCTAACAAATACCCTAAAGGCACTTGTTAAGGTTTCTAGTATTGGAAAAACAATCATGGGTGCACATTCTTTCATGTCTCGAGAATACAAAAAAACACATTTTTCCATAAGTTTTTACTCTTTTTTCCCTTCTTAACAAGTGCACTAAGCCACTTAAGGCACTTGTTAGCATTTGCCATATTTCTATAAAGTGGTTGTCCAAATTAATTTTGTTATATTTTTAATGAAACTTTCTTAAAATAGCTTTATCTTTTTTTTAATTTAAGAAAATTAAATGCACTCAACTAACTTCTATAATAAATGTGAAATTATTTCTTTTCCTTGTAATAGAGAACAAATGAAATATTACTTTTAATTTAAATTTAGAATAGAGAGCAAACATGAAATTATTTTTTTCCTTACTTTTAATTTAATTTTTCTTTTTTTAAAAAAAAAACTGTTGAGCCATGAACAATAGAAAGATCGAAGAATAAAAGATACTCTCTTCGTCCCTAATTATAAGACCATCTTAACACTTTTATTTTGTCCCAATTTATAAGGCCCTTTACCAATTTTCAATGAACATTAATTATTTTTTTTTACAAATACCCCTATTTATGTAACACTTTTTAGATTCTCAATAATATTAATAGGGGTAATTTTGAAAATACATATCAAAAGTTCACATTTCCAATACAATTAACTAAATTATTCCACTTTCTTAATGGACGTAAAATCTCCCAAGAAAGTCTTATAATTAGGAACGGAGGTAGTATCAAATATTGGTTTTACAACATCGAAAATTCAAAGAAGAAATCATCCAAAACCATATTTGACGGGTTATCAAACCAAATTGAGAGATGTTTCGCTAGTTCATACGCTAAGAGAGGGTAATTCGTATGCGGACTGGTTCGCCAAGCACGGTGTCTCTCACTCGGATGTTTTCAGGCTTTGGGAAGTTCCCCCTGCTGCTGTCTCTCCTATGTTATTGGGTGACCAGATGGGGATCCTGGTGCCAAGGAGCTAAGTCCCTTATTTCTTTTTGCTTTGTTTTTAGCCTTCAGTTGTATAAAAAAAAAACCAAATTGAGAACGTAAGTGGCGACAACTACGTGGTTGGTTTTTAGCCATGTCACAAGTTAACATTTTTTTTTTAATTGAATTGAAAAGGAATATATATATATATATATATATATATATATATATATATATTTATGAGAATTAAAAGTTGACATTTGATATAGGCTTATTTATGGTTTTGGTTCCTAAAAGTTCAACGTGTTTTGATTTTAATCTCTAGAAGTTATTTTGATCAGGACTAATCCTTAATTTTTCAAACATTTTGGTTTTAGTCCCCTCCGTTACAAAAAATCAGTTATTTGCTAATATGGTTAATGAAAATTCACACCAGCTGTCACGGGGTGTGAGGTAGAGCCAAATAGATGATGTGACATGGATGATTTAGGCCAATGAACTCAAAATTTTGCATACGGGACCGTTTTGCATATTGGACCATTTTACGTCTGTGGATTTGTATCATCCATGTTATATCACCTATATGGTTTCACTTTTAAGAAACGGATGGGATCAAAACCAAAATGTTTGAAAATTTAAGGACTAGTCCTGGTCAAAATAACTTATAGGGACTAAAACCAAAACACGCTGAACTTTCAGGGACTAAAAACATAAATAAGCATTTGATATACTTTTTTAGAGTAATTGTGAGTGTTTGTAAAAATAAGTAATTAAATAATATTAAAAAGAGAAATGAGATTTTATAAATAGAAAAAAAAATGTCTATAAGAAAATCTTATATTAAGAGATAAATGAAGTAATATCTTAAGATTAAAACAATACAAAGATTAGTGTTAATTTAGCAAATAAAAACATAAGACCTGCAAATATTTAGTACTGCAAATATTTAGTACCTGCAAACAATTCTAACATGATATTAGTGTCTGTGCTTAACTTCTTTCCGCATCACTCTAATTATTATTTTTTTTAAAAAAAAATATTCTAATTATTTAAAAAATCAGTTTATTAAAAAACAAAACAATAATTTTCTTTTAATGGGAAAAAATATTAATAATACTCTTTTAAAAAAGATTACAATATTAATAGATAAGAACTGATAAATAACAATAAAATTCTTTTACAATTTTTGTTGGCATGTTTAATCAACCCATAGAAAGAAAAGGAATTCAACCTTGAAATACCAAAAACAATATTCACGGGATTTAATTTTTTGGCCTATTTTTTATTAGAAAAACTTAAAAATATATATATATATATATATATATATAAATTCGAATATGAAAATTAAATAAAATTAAAGTGATTTATTTTAACCGTAATCTTTCACATGTGTACTTTACGTTCAAACAAATACTTTTTCCGATTTTTATCATAGATTATACTTTATCAAATTATTATATATCAAAAAAAGTAGTACTAATTAATTTTATGAATGACTTATTTATGTCTTTAGTCCTTGAAAGTTGAGTGTTTTGATTTTGGTTAATGAAAGTTTTTTTGACCTTGACTCATCCTTAATTGTTTTGAAAATTTGGTTTTAGTTCATGCCGTTAGAAAAAATTCGTTAACTGCTGACGTGGCTAATGAAACACCATATTGAAATACACGTATACAAGTACCGCGTGGCACCAGTGGGATAACATACATGATTTGAGCCCGTAGGAGCAAAAGGGTCAAAGCCCAACCCAAATGTGTTTGTGAATTGAGCTTTTGACCCTTTTACTCATGCGGATCAGATCATCATTCACGTAATCATACTGATCGTATGCAATACTTGCACATGTGTATGTTGATGTGTCATTTGTTAACGGCGGATTTTCCTAATAGTATGGACTAAAACCAAAATTTCAAAATAATTAAGGATAAGTCAAAGTCAAAAAAACTTATAGGGACTAACGTCAAAACACCTTCAACTTTCGGGGACTAAAAACATAAATAAACATTTATGAATTCTATGAAAATATATTACTAGTATAACATTATAATTATGCTTAAATTCATACTCATTAATAAAAAAGCATAAATAATTGAAGCATTATTAAAAAAATAATAAATAATATAAAAAATATAAAATATAAAATAACTTATACTACTAATTAAAACCCAATTTTCTTTAGAAAGTGACGGGGAGTAATAAAAAGATGAGGAATAAATAACTGCGCTTCCCTTTCCCTCTTGAGATTATCCCTTTCCCTCTTAGCACTCTCTCTCTCTCTCTCTCTCTCCATAACCGTTTTGCTTTGTTTCTTTTTTTACTTCAATTCTTTCACTCTGCAGCATTGCATAGCATAGCATACCACTGCCATGGTGATGGATATCAGCATTCAACGCATCAACGACATTCCATTCGATCGCACCTCACGCTACTACGCCTACACCATCCACGTCGACCACCACCGCATCCTCACCCTCGCCACCACCTCCGCCAAAACCCTCTCCAAATGGCTCACCGGCATCCTCAAATCCACCATCTCCCCCATCCTCATCGCCGTCTCCGCCGAACACGACCTTCACCAACACACCAAACGTCGCGGCGCCGCTGCTGCTAAAGACCTTCCCTACGACATCCTCACCCTCTGCTCCGGCTCCCAGTGCCTCATCTACCACCTCGACACGCGCATGTACGATTCCGATTCACGCGACTACGCTCCGAACAAGACCCTCCGCGATTTCTTCGAAAGCCCTAAGGTCATCGCGTTAGGGATGGACATGGACGTGGTCGCTAACAAGATGGAGCGTTACCACGGGATCAAGATCAAGAACGCGTTGGATATACGCGCTTTGGCCTCGGAGGGTTTCAAATTAGAATCATATGACGTGGCGCGTTATAATGTGGAGAAGCTAGCGATAAGTGCGCTGGGGAAGGAATTCGATATGGCGAGGCCGAAGAAGAGGGTAGAGTGGTACGGTGGCGACGAATTGAAGAACTATTTTCCGTATTGGAGTCGCGAGTTGAGGTTGGAGAAGGTCCAGTTTGCTACGGTTGATGCTTATCTTTGCTTTCTGGTTGGTTCTCAAGCCTACCAGTTGATTCACCATTCATCCATAGCAACTACTGAAGAGGATTCAAAGGCTAAAAAGAAGAAAGAAAAGAAGAACAGCAAGAATTGAAAAAAAAAAAAAAAAAAAAAGAGATGAGGTAACAACCAATTTACATACAGTGTTGTTCTAATCAGAGCTAGCATGTGACTGAATGAACGTGTAGTTAGTTGGACATGTTAATGTCATTCATGAGTAATTGTAGTTGATTTAGATTGTGTGATATGAGGTATATAGCTTGTGTGAGATGATTCAAATACAAATGCTTTTGTAGGTTAAATAACTTGTGCACTTGCTTGCTTGCATTGGTTGTACCTTTTATTTTATTTTTTGCTGTGTTCAGATTTTGTTGGCTATGTTTGGATTGGAGGTATGGATGAAATGAAGTGGAGTGGAATTAAATTTAATCAAACTCCATTGTTTGGATTGTACCAATAGTGATGATGAAGTGGAATAGTACATGATGGAATGCAAATTTTTTTTTCCATTCCATCACAAAATTACCAAACAAAAGAATGATAATTTTGTTCCACTTCATCCTACTCCACTCTATTCCACTCCACCTCATCCCATTTCACTCTATTTATCATTGGATATCCAAATATAGCTCATTGATAGTTCGATTTAAATTATCACTACGGACAAAATAGTTTGTACATCGGTTAAAAAACAGATGTGAAAAACTAGAAGTGGTGAGTAAATTAAAAGAAGGAATTTATATTTTGGTTGTGATTCTAACATAGTGGAAAGTTTAAGAAATTTACATTTCACATCTGGTTTCATTTAACTGACGCCAAAATCTAAAAGATGCGGTGGCAAATACGAGTAACTATATGAGTTGTTAGCTGCTAACCAGAAATGGAAAAGAAAGAAAAAAGAATAGAAATTGCGCTGTGGCTGTGAATTCGCTCTACAAACCCGCACTCAAACCAGCAGTGCGACGGTACTTCAAATTTGTGTGAACTCCTCTATTGTCTCGATTTCGAATCTACCATAGCGAGGATTTTGTTATGAAAATGATAAGGGCGAAGGATTGAAAGGGGGTTTGAGGGAAGCAATGTGTCATTTGGATATGTCAAAGATGAAGGGTTTGGTGATGCGAGATGCGATCGTGGTGGAGCAAGGAAATTGCAAGTGAGGATTTTGGGTTGTCAATGGTGTGGAGGAAGAAGAGGGAAAGATGATTTTTAAAATTTTGAAAAAATTAAGGCTCGGAATCAATTTTAGGGATTCAAAATCCAAAACTCGTTTAAAACAAGTGCACATGTGATGGATCAAAGTAAGTAACTTGGGCAAGTCCGCAAAGCCTACATGCTACACACACCCACATCATGCTTACCCTTCATGATATTTGGTGAGAATCATGATAAATCAATCTACAACAACATTAAAAAAAAAAACCCCTACAACTTTACACCATCAAAAAAATGACTTGTATCACTTGTTAACCAATCAATAATAAGCAAGTGTGATGTAAACCTATTTGTAGATTAATTTTATAGGTTGATCACTCATTTTTCATTTTATAAACCACCTTAGATCGAATAAACATTCCCTTTTACTAGGATAAAATAACTATCCGAAATATATGATGACTGCCTAATCTACATAAATAAGCGATTATCTAGTGCTTATCATATAAACACAATTAACCTTGGTAAAAACCCGGCTATGATTCCATCAACAAACCTGATTTGATATACAAGCTTAGCTTCTTTTTCAAAAATTTATTTTGAAAAAACCATCCTAAAGCTTGACAGGTTTCCCATCTCTGTTCTCCACTCGAAAACCGAAAGCATAAGGATGAGCCTTGGCCCCCTAAATATCACATGCATCACAAAGGACATATAAATTCTCTAATCCATTTGTTGACATAAGCAATTGCTGTCTAAAGATAATCAGAATACCCCAACTCGATGTTACCTATCAAAGGTCTCATATCAAAGCTCACTCACCCAACAATCGACTAGTACTTAAATCACCTCGGCCATCGGACACTCAGGCATTTCGACACATTTCACCACCTTTGTTATGTTAAATAAATTATTTTTCAATTCAAAAGTACTAGTATTGGTTTCTTCCTTGATCAATACATTTCAGACACCTGTTAACATTTCCGAAAATCAAAATACACTAAAAATAGGAAAGACTGGTGTTCTCAAGTCGCCCATGGGCAATACATCAAGGCAATTACATTGGTTCATCTCATACAATATTCCATGACAACAACAAATCATTAATTATGATAATAAGCTCAACTTAAACCAAAAAAGTTAACATGAAAACATATGAGAAAGACAAGACAGCCCTAATTAACAGTAACTTTTCCCTTCATACCAGCACCTTGGTGTGGGGAACAGTAGAAAGAGTAGCTTCCTTTCTCACTCAAGGTAACAGTGTAAGTCTCACCAGGTCCATTGAGAAGGTCCTCTTCAGCCATGGAGATTTTGGAAGCGTCGACACCACTAGGAATCTCGTCCTCATCAAAAACAACGTTGTGTGGGAACCCTGCATTGTTCTTGAACACTATCTTTTCACCAGGAGCAACTGAGAACTCACTGGGAACATAATTAAGACTACCATCATCACCACCAAGCAAAATTTCAATGGCCAACGCATTGCCAGCTAGAACTGCACTTGCAGCAGTGGCTACAACAGCAACTCCAAAGTCTTTGAGTGAAGCCTTGACACTGAACAACCTTGGTGATGATGATGGAACCTTAACTGTAGCCGCAGCTTTGGTTGTTGTTGTGTTTGCCTTCAAGGCAGTGAATGATGGAATGGTTACAGCAGCTGAAGTAACTGTGGCCATTATTTTTTTTAATGAAGATGTGTCTGTTTCTGTGTTGTGCTATGTGTTTGTTGGAAGGGGGGATCAGAAGGGATGGACACAAAGGGTGATTTTTTATAGATGGGGTTGTGGATAGGCTATGATGGGGTTGTTTGTGTGTGGCTCAGAGGCAAAGTGGAATGTGTGATTTGGTGATTTTAGATGATAATGGTATCTAATGAGGATTGCTCTTATTGGTTGGATTGGATGTTGTATCCTATGACATGGCCTTGGATTTTTATTTGGTATATGAGGTAGATATGAAAGGTGAGAGCGCCAATGATAAATTTGTGGCAGAAGAAAGAATTCAATTCTTGCTAGTATTCTAATTTGATAATCATCGTGAAAATTAACCAATGGATGGTTCAAAGAATTGTTTTAGCCAAAGATTTTTCAATAATCTTAAGTGAACATTAAAATTTGATATTTGCTTTGTCTTATATGCAATTTTAAATTTTTTCATATAAAACAAGTCAAATGTTAGATTTAGATATCAAATTTGAATCTTATTATAACATCACTCAAAATTTTTTATTTTTCTTTCAAAGTTCCACATAACTAAATTTTTACAATTTCTTATGGCAGAAATAATTGAATAATGACAACACTTTCAAGTTGCAAGTTGAAAAAAAAAATACATGAGTAAATATAATTATACCAAAATATTATAAGAATTTCAATTCAAATTTAATCCATGTACTTGTTCTTCATAAATATGAAAGCTTCGTTAGGAAATATATTTTGATGAGGGAGGAATGTGAGTCAAGCAAAATACTTGCACAAATGCACACCAGGATAAAGATTAAAAGAAGTAAAGTTAAATCATTTTTAGAAGTTGGAAAAAATTCAGATAGACGACGAAATAGCTAAATCATAAGGGGACTGTCTTTTTAGATTGACGACGAAATCATATAAAAAAATCTAACATTCTAAGCTTTATATGATAAAACAAAGTTAATATAATAAAGTCATCAAGATGAGCAACTACATAAAAAAAAAAGGATAAAAGTGAATTGTAATTAAAAGTGAAATTTGAACTCACGTTATTAAGTATAAAAGAAATAAAAGAGTTTTCATTATGGAGTAATAATATGCTAATTAATCAATTTATTTGTCAAGTGGTAGCTCACTTGGTCTCGAGTTCGAGCCTTGGATATGGAGCAACCCTCGCTGAGAGATCTCTACCGCTTAATGCGAACTTAGTTGGATCGGACCTAAGTCGGATTCCGAGTAAACCAAATCCGGGTATCGGTTGATGTACACCAAAAAGATCAATTTATTTGTAATTTATTATGTCCTATAAAATTTGGAACGCGAGATGTGAAAGGACACATAAGCTACTTCTTAGCTAATTAAAGCCTTCTTCAATTAGCTAATTGAAACCCTCTTGGCTGATTAAAAAAAAAAATTGAAGCCCTCTTCAATATCCATTCCAAAATTTTACCGATTTTGTCTTGTGTGTTGTCCTTCACTCTTTCCTTTATATGGGAGTGGATAAACTCGTATATTTCATTCAGTACAATACTTATCTAAGCATGTTTAAGCAGTTAAGCATTACTCCCGTCTTATTTTTAAGCAAAAATAACTAACTTCACACGTATTAAGGAAGTTAGTTAAATGTATTTAATTTTCTGAAATTTATAAAAAAAATAGACTACTTTAGTAAATTTGCATTATGAATAAAACAAAAATTAAATAATTCAACCATATTATGAGGATATTTTTAGAAATGATTGTATTGAGAGTAGAAAGTTAGTTAATTTTTGCTTATATTTAAAACCATTAGTATAATGTCTTTTTTTTTTTTTACTTATAAATGAAACTGGAAAGAGTATATTCCTGTAGAAATGGGGTTGAATGGCAACCCTTGCGGCTCTAATTAATACTACTAGTACCTATGCAAAAGAAGAAGTGATGATATAGAGACCTACAAAATGAACCTACACCATAAATTATAGGCAAGTGAACAAGTGACACGTGTCATTTCTTTTATGGTGTAGGTTGATTTGTAAGCTCATTTTGTAGGTCTCTAAATCATTTTTGTTTGTAAAATCCCATTTGACTATTTGAGCATAGCAAACACACCAAATAAAAGGCATGGCTATTGTTGTTTTGATGCATGAAGCAAAGTAAACCTACCAAATTGAGCTGAATAATTTCCAACCAAACAAACTTCCTACTTAATTTTTTAACAACAGGCCTAAACTACAAAGAAAAAAGCACTTACAGTTACAGCTGCATAACACAAAGATGAGAAACTCCTCTTACACGTGACGTAAAAACTGAAATAATAATTCCAAAGAATAATGCTGCTCTCAATTGACCAAATCCAAACCATGAAAGCAACCTATGATAGCATGCTTATTCTTGCACTTTGTTTTTCATTATCCAGAAGACAATGGAACTTATCACCAATTTCAAACATGATTGATTACTTGATATAAACTAAAATAGGCAAGAAAGTAACACATTACAAAAATCAATTAATCTAACTCTGTGTCAAGCACCTCTCTGCAAATCAACCACCTTCTTCCATGAGTCGCGGGTGGATATCTGGTTCCACCACCTAGACACATTCTTCCTTGCATCAGAAGTAAAGAGCTCACCCGTCTCAGTACCGATCAAGTATTGTGTGTTTGGAAGATGGGAAAGGTCAGCAAGAGAGAACTCATCACCAGCCAAGAAACGAGTCTCACCAAGCCTCGTGTCATAGAGATCAAGCACTTTTTTAAGCTTCTCTTGGTTCAGCTTGATCGCTCCCTCGTCTTGTTGGATCTTCATTCGCGGCGCGAATGCTAACTGGAACACTAGTGTTGAGCTTGGGGGGTTGAAGGTTTGTCCCTCTGCCTCCAACCATTGATCTATGGATGCTTTTGCCAATGGGTTGGTACCATACAATCCCTTGTTCCCTTTGTCCGCGTGCTTCTCACAAATGTAACGGCATATGGCTCTTGACTCTGAAATTTGTTGCAATTATTTCAAAATTATATACAGCAATGTTAGATTTTCACATGGTTCATCAGTACATTATTGAAGAGCTAACTTATAACTGATATTACAATAATCTTCTTTAATATGTTAGTTCAAGAGCTAAGAATTACTTGGTTTCTAATATCTCACATTCCACTTTTTTCTTTTGTGAATGAAAATAATTGGACAGCCTAGAGTTTTATGTCATCTTCTCGATCCAAGCTGGATAATTACTTAGAGTCAAATGTAACTTCTGAATAATTAGAATAAAACAAATGACAATCTTATCTATGAATTAACATTTTGATAGAGTATTCTCTCACTCCACATATATATGATAGAGTATACTTATGGATTATGGTTGAACGACTCTCCATTATTATTTTTTTCAAACACATATAGTTCAGTAACCGTCTAACAAAATAACTGAATAACATATTATTGACCTGTTAATAAAAGAAAAAATGGTATATAAAGTATAAACCTACATATAAATCTACAAATAAACCAATATCATAACAAAGTAATATATATTACTTTGTTAACCAATTACTAATAAATAAAGTGCTATTTTTTAACATATTATTTATATAGACATATTTGTACTTTAATTTGGTAGGACTTATATATTTTTCTTAAGTAAAAGTATTGTACTATATGACATTAACCATCTAAAATTTCTAGCGTGCATGTAATAAAACTAGTTTTTTTTAGTTAAACAAAAAAAAAAAGGCTTATTTATGTCTTTAGTCCCCGAAAGTTGGGAGTGTTTTGATTTTGGTCCCTAGAAGATTTTTTGACCTTGATTGATCCTTAATTGTTTTGAAATTTTGGTTTTAATCCATGTCTTTAGGAAAAATCCATTAATCATTGATATGGGTGATATGGCTAACGGAATGTCGCATAAGTATACACGTATGCAAGTATTGTATGCCACCGGTAGAATGACGTGGATAATTCGGACCAGCAAGAGTAAAAGGGCCAAAGCCCAATCCACAAACACATTTGGATTCGGCTTTTTTGGATTCGGCTTTGGCCCTTTTGCTCTTGCAGGTCCGGATCATCCACATCATTCTAAGAACCAATTAACGAATTTTTCTTAATGACATGAATTAAAACCAAATTTTCAAAACAATTAAGGATCAATCAAAGTCAAAAAAAACTTCTAAGAACCAAAATCAAAATACTCACAACTTTCGGAGACTAAAATCATAAACAAGCCCAAAAAAAAAATTGAGGAGAAAAAAGTGAGGGTTGTGGAACTTAACATACCGAAGAGGGAAATGTCTTCATCCTGAAATGCCGGTACTTGGCCAAAGGGCTAGGAGCAATGTGACATCGTCAAATATTAGAAGAGAAACATAGAGAAAGTAAAAAGAATAATAATAATAATAAAAAATAGTACCTGAATCTTGAGGAAATCAGGCTTCTTATGTTCCCCTTTGGACATGTTAACAGGAACAAGTTGGAAGTGGATATCTTTCTCAAAGAGACAGGCTAAGACTCTTGACACGGCGGTAGACATGGCTGGTCCATACACTTTCACTGGTGGCGCCGCCATTTCAATTTTCAAACACAACACAAGTAGATAGCCCTCTCTGACTGGTTTAGTTCTTTTGTTCTAACTTCCACTTACTTACACTTCTTTGCTAGAGTATGTATATATGTATCTGGTTTAATTTGCTCTTCTCTTTTGTACCATAAGAATAAGAATGCAATGCAAGTGGTAGGTTCTCTCTCTCTGCTTTATCCCAATTCCTATCCCATTGAAGAGGTAAGGTAAAAAGGAAAAGTCAGGGTTGGTAGGGCCCCAATTCCACCCCCAAACTGTCACGTTATTTCTGCTCCCTCCTTTACGTCTTAACGTTCTTAATTACTCCCTTTTTTTCTATAAGTTAATTTTTTTTTTTAATTTCACCTCGATTAAAAAATGAATAAATAGTGTCAAAATTTGATTTATTTAAACTAAAATACCTCCATTATTTAATAATAGGATAGAGTAATAATAAATGTATGAAGATAAAGACATAATATAGAATGAATTTTTTTTAATCTATACATTCATATATTGGATAAATAACCACGCATTAAAAATAAAATTGTATTAAAAAACTAAATAATTTTTATTTTCATTTATTAGAGATATTTTTCTATAATAATTTTCTTAACTTATACATATATATCCTTTCAGAAGGAAAAAATACATAAGAAAAAAAAATTCATATGATGTATAGATCAAATTTTTTTACTGTATATAAAATAGTGTGTGAAAAGTGCTAGATTAGAACGTGAAATGCTTTTTTTTTTCCCTGCCATTGAAATTTATCACATGCTTCTAGGGGCAAATAAATAACCCTTTTATTTTTTATTAAGAATAATAAATAGTGTCAAAGATAAAACAAGAGATATATAAAAAAAATAATACTCCCTTCGGTCCTTATTATAAACACATTTTTTGTGAAAGAGAAATGAGACTTATAATAAGAATCGGAAGGAGTAAAAAACAAGAGATAGGCAGTGACGGATGAATTGGCAAAAATACGTGTCCGGAATCCTGATTAAGAAGAGCTGCTGAATAATGACAGGGCGCGCAATCAATCTAAGAAACTAAGCTGCGTGGCTAACTTGATCTCCATAAAACACAACATGTGCCCCAGCACCACATCTACCTAACGAACGTAAGAACATCTGCGTCAACGTTAAGTTTGTCAACATTTTATCAATATTGGGTCACTCCATGTATTAAAGTATAACAATTGATTAAAAAATTATAAATAATAAATTTTCAATTAAATTCATGTTCTTTGCATTAATCCTCAATTGGCATATGAAGTGACACATCAACTTTGGTCCCTTTTACAGTTGGATGAGTCATCTTGTTTTGCTTGTGAGTTGTGTAGATGTGTCTAGTGAAAATCGTTTATATAAATTTGGGGCGAGCATATTGGGCTTTTGGCCAGGGTATAGGATCCCAGAGTCCAAAACCCTTTAGTTGAGGAGATTTAGTTCCCAAACCCCCAATTTTAGGTCCAAACCTCATTTTAATGGTGAAAAGTCAAAATTGTCCCTCTATCATCTTCCACCTTTCCACCTCAAACCACAAACCCCAAACATCATGAAATCCCAAACCCCAAAATCTTCCACCTTCTCACCCCCAAACCCAAACCCTTCATCTTCCACCTTCATCCTTCTCCCAAATCTCAAACCCTCAATGCATCAAAAACTACCTTGTTATCACGAACGGGGTTTGTCGGAATTGAACAAGAAATTCCGACACGGGGTTCTCACCGCCCTCCTTCGCCGTCGCTTATCGTCTGTCTGAGTTGCGGCGTCAGCGGCGATTTTCCCGGACGTGTCACCGAACGATTCAGACTTGTAGTAAACTCGGTACTCGTTCATGTCCATGGATCCCCAAGACTGAAATCCGAGTCATCCTTCGATTTGTTGTGCTCAAGAATCTCAGATCCTTTGAGAATGTAGTCTTGTCCTGCGTCGGGTATATAAAATCATCCTCCGATAAATCGTGCCAAACAAAACCGTTTTTGTAGCTCCTAAAAGAGAAAACCATAATTGATAATTAAAAAAAAACAAAAAATGAGGAATGTGAACCAGTGAACTCGCGGCCATCAAACACCATACCTTCATAAAGTCTGACAAATTTCCGAGAATCCCGTGTCGGAATTTCTCGGAAACCCTAAACACATACCTGACAGAGAGAGCAGCAGTGGCGTCATGGGGTGAGCAGCACCACTTATCGGCGGCGGCAAGGGGAATGAAGGAGAGAGAGACAATGGAAGGGTGAGGGAGATGAAGAGAGTAATGGGGTTTGGCAAATGAAACTGAAGAGAGGAGTTTGAAGTGTTAAGGGTATTATTGGAATAAATTAAAAAATGGGGTTTGGGGGCTAATGAGTGGGGTTTGAGAACTAAATCTCTTAGTTGAGTTTTATTTTCTGATTTTGATATAATTAGTTTTGAACCTATTTAATTCAAAATAATCCTAGAATAATTTTTTTTTCAATCTCATAACACTTTCAAAACCCATTACCATTGCTATGTTTAGATCTCTGTTGGCAACGTACGTTTACCATAATAATCATGTTTTGGCATAAACAATCATATATAGCTTCTGAGTTTCAAACGTACGTTGACTCATTTCTACCTAATTTCCAAACACACACCATATCCTCCAATTCATAATCTCTTAATTCCAACTTTTGATTACATAATAATATTTTTAAAAAAAATGTAACTATTCTCTTTAATTTTTGTAATGTACTTAGTTAAATACTATGACTTATGATAACAAGTAAAAGTAACATTAAGCTATCTATGCACAAACTCTTAAATTATACCATTCATTATATTTATTAACCGTTGCCATGAACCACTGCACTCAACTTTTTATAGATGATCTTCAAGTGATCAAAATAAGAAAGTCTTGTGCTCTTGGCTATAGTTGTGGATCTAAGCTAAGTGAGCCTTACAATAGTGAATTCACCTCTCCAATTACTACAATGAGATTATCATTAGAGAGAGGTGGCACAACTTGTCCAAGTTGAAGGAAGCCTATCAAAAATGAATAGGGGACAGATTTCGGATATTGACATCAAGAGGGAGCATACGGTACTCAATATCTAGCTCTCTAAATACTTTTATCATGTCTTCAATCAACTCTGATCTCCTGCACCATCTCTCTTTGATGTCCTGATTGTTGATTCTGTGCGTAAGCCACACTGACATGTTCAATTTGTTCAATTCCTCCACATCCCTCATTATCACCATTGGAGCTGGATGCCAATGCTCATTCTTCCTTTCAATATTCCTGTAATTAATTTCAAGAACAATAAATGGCCACTCTATAATAGTACTATGCATATACTTCTATCAGCAAGAGAACAACCTAGCTAGTATTCAACACCTTCTATCTAGGAAATGGATCCTCTGTTTGCAAAGTGACGGCATGAAATCTTGACCTTTGAAAGCATTTTTTTTTATAATTAAATTTAGAAGAAAAAAATGATAGATAAACTTGTGATGGTTAGATTAGAGACTGCATCAATGACTGCCTCAAAAATCAAGTTCAGAGAATCCAGGTCCCTATCTAATATATCTATAAATAAACTTGCATTAGAGTCTTCACTCTTCACGATTAGTCAATCTAGCAATTAATAAATAATAACAAATGATGATTCACATAATTTCTCTCAGTATTTGATAGTTTATGAGTAATGTTAATAACACATTAGATAATTTATCAATAGTACTCACAACACTAGATAGTTTGTGCTCAAAGTTTGTATAGTTTATTCATAAAGCATCAGGTATTTTGAGAAATTTTTATGAATCAGTAATTCAAGTCTTGTTTTGAAAGATGAAAATGACGCTAATCACACATTCTTTTCAACACTCTTTTTCATAAATGGTAAACTCGTGCAATAATTTTGTGATTCACTTATAAAATTTAGCTAATAACAACGAGAATGTTGAAAAAAATATACTAACATTCATCATAAAATAATAGATATAAGAAGTGTGAAAAACAAAATTAATCATCACCACCAATTCACACGTACTCTGTAATTCTTCTTTTCATGATGGCAACTTTATCTAATGGAGTGGAGATATGGATACAGAAATCGATTGCATCTCCCATATCTGGACTACGCTGATAATTAATGATGGGTTTGGTAGCTAGAACACTGTTTGGATATATAATCTTTTGGTTATCATACTTCAAAAACACTGTAGTTAGTATATTCATCTCTTCAACCATCATCTAATAGTCAAATAAACAAGTAAAATTAATTAGAAAAATAAGCAAAAGAGGCAATATGTTAAGAAAAAAAAATATTAAACTTACGAACTGAAATTATCTTATCTATTTACCTGAGCTCCATCTACTTCACAACGGTCACCTACATCAAAGGGGTGCATTATAAATAAAAAGATGATTGCTTCAAAGACCATCCTGCATGTGTTACCAAACATAAACACTGCCAAGAGAAGCTGGGAGCTGATGAAGACAATCAAGTGTAGGATTGGAGTTCCAAGTATAAGGAGCCACACTATCAAAATGATAATTGCAACTAGGAATCTCAACATGTTATGGAGTTCATCTACTGCAGTTTTTGTGTCCTTGAGTGAAAATGCTAGTGCCTTTCTTTCTCTGAGTGCATTCACCTAAACATTATAAAATGACTACATAGTCTCGAAAAATGTCTTAGAGACAAATAACAAATTAAATTTACTTATTCCTTTGATCTTTTTCATTACTGTTGTTACTATTATTAACAGTTGTAAGGGTGAGTCTCGACATAACAGTAAGATTACTACCTTGTGATGTGGAGGGCACAGATTCAAACTCGTAATCTCTATGCCACAAGGCACCAACAAAGTTGGCAATCTTACCATTGTGTCGAGAATCACCTCATTGATGTGCTAATATAATTACTAGAACAAAAAAATGACCATCCTTTTGAACAAACAAGTTAAAACAACAAAAAACAGATCCAAGGAGGAGGAAATTACCATAAAATCTGTGAGAGAAGACAAGCTAATCTCCTGGCCACCAGATGCTTCTCTCAAAAGATCCATTGTCTTCAAAGCTTCTTCTTTTCGCATAAACCGCATCACGTCTTCTAGAGAAATGTATCTGTATCATAGGTTCAATTGGTGATCAACTTGTAAATAATTGGTGAAGGGTGTATTATGTGGTGATAGAAGACTTTAATATCTTAAATCACCATATAATACGTGCTACTCACTTGTTATTTAGGACAAAAGAGATTGTAATGTTGTTTTTCCATAAAGATGTAATGTGTAATGACTCACCTATGAATATATATCATGAGTAACAATTGCTATAAATGTTATATTTTGATTGGAAAACAGTACTGCAAGCACATATAGAAGAAAACCTAAGTTTTCGCCTTATTTATTTGCTATTAGTGTAAGAGTGATATATACAATTTAGTGTATGAGTAGCAAAATTGGACGAAGAAAATACCTGGATCCTGTTCTGGTCACATTCTGAAATATTTTCATTGCAGCCTGTTTTGTCTGGCATTCTGTTGTAATTTGCAGCATAGATTCATCCTCGATATCCGAATCTAGTATCTTCTCATCCAGAGTTGTGAAGGCTCCATGCCTAATGATGTTAACCATCCTCTTCATATTCCAAGCAGATATGTTACTCTTGTTCAACTTATGCAATTGTTCTAGTGAAATTTCTTCATCTTGCTTCTTATTATTTTCAGACAATAACCTTAAGGACTCACAACGTTTTCCAACACTAGAGTAGTTCTTATGCAACCCCTCTTTCCTAGCAAGTCTCCAGCTTCTCACATAAGCCAAAGTTCCAAGATCAACATGTGATGCATGTTCTCTCAAAGGAGGGCCTGAGAGAGTTTCAATGACATATTGATTGAACAAAGCCTCTCTTATCCTTTCAAAGAATGCTTTCACATGGAAGCACAAAGCAAAGACCTTAACAAGGATGGTCTTCAAAAGCCATATAAGAGTTCCTACAAAAAGACATAACAAAATCTTGGTCACATGCACCAAATTTGGGTCCCTTACCTTATCCTTCACCGTCTTGCTCAAAATAAAGTGCCACACAAGTAAAACCAAGCCCAACCAGAAGCAGTTAGTCACAGAACTCTTCACCCCGTAGATGAAATACAGAACACGCTTTCGCAGTATGAAATTGCGTTCCATTAGAAACACAATCACATTGGTAGCCCAACATGAGAGTAATCGCCCACAAATTAGTACTAAAATCATTACCTCCCATTCCCACAGGTGAAGATCCAATAATTTGAGCCTCTTCAAGTGTGAAAAACAAAGGTTACACACTAATGCTGCTACTATTGAAGCAAGGCAAACCAATTGAAGTATTGTGCATGCACTTATCATCATGCTCTTATGCACTTTTGGCATGTCCTCGATGTCATCTTCATCATTTTCAGTCTCTTGCAGCTCCAAAGAATCTACACATGATTCCTCTGGCAGGTCTATGAGCCTGGACTTAGTTCTGCCCATTGCCCATTTCCGCGAGTTTCGTTGAACCGAAGCATTTGAAGGACTTCTGAGACTATTCTCTCTTGAGAGTGAGGAGTATTGTTGGAGGTTTTGCTGGTTCTGTAGTACATCTTCCTTCCTATTCTGTGCTAACTGAACTTTGGATTTTTCATGTGAATCCTGAAGTTTGTTACTTGGACCACTGCCACCAACTTTGGATGCACAGGTTTCAAGATTAACCACAACTTCTCTTTCTGTCATCTGATATGTTGTGCTTGTAATTAAAAAGTTAGTGAACTCTAAGTAGGAGTAGCTTCCACACAACTCACAAGCTAAATTCAGAAAAAAAGTATGAGTATTTAAGTTAAAGTAAAGTTTACATGTAAGCAAAAGTATAGTGGTGATTGATAAAGAGTCACCGGTTGGGACTTAATGACCATATTTTGGATGCAAAACAAGTAATTATAGGGAATGAACAAAAGTTAAGTATCCTCAATAAAATTTATTATATTTTAGTTTTTTATCCTCTATCCTTGAGACTTATGACTTAGGTTAAGAAAAACAATAAAAATATAATATGCCTAATATATATGATCATTTATCACTGAAAATATGAGACACATCACTGTCATCGAATAAGCGAGAATGGCATGAGTACAGATATGCGATACACGTTATGGTGAGTATGGTATGCTTGATACGTTGAGTTAATGAGATAATCTGGTAACTATAAGATTCCTAAATCTATTAAAATCTGGAAAAAATGACATCTAAAAAAGAAAATATAATCATTGAGAAAATGCAGAGGTTCTGTCTTTGTTTTGAAGAATATATACTTTTTGGCATGGTTTCGATCTCATGCATTATGGTTATGGTTATGTTCGGCTCTCTGGAGCCAAGGTGGTGACAGAATAAATACAATTTCCATTTGGAACTTTATTTTCATGAACCTTCTTTATGAAAGTCTTGGTCATCTGTTTATTCTTTTTATCACTGTTAAATCTATATTGTAGATTTGCAGGGTGCCTCTGTCATGTCTTTTTTTTTGCAATATTCGTT
This sequence comes from Crotalaria pallida, assembly GCA_037953625.1. Taxonomy (NCBI): domain Eukaryota; kingdom Viridiplantae; phylum Streptophyta; class Magnoliopsida; order Fabales; family Fabaceae; genus Crotalaria; species Crotalaria pallida. Next base: position 174,516,041 of record CM075650.1, read on the forward strand.
AGTCATGAAACATCCAAATGAGAGAACTCCACTCAATATCACTGTTTTTTTGCACTTCATTTATTCCTTCCGAATAATTTTCAAGTCCCCTTTTTTATATCTTTTCTTTTGTGCCAACTGACAAAAGTAAATTCGTATCTAGCATCATTTTTCTCCACATTCAACAGATATAATTAATATGAGTCTTTATAATTAAATTCCGTCACTTAAATTATGAGCAATAACTCATTTTTTAAAGCTGTGAAAATCTAGAGGATCATCATTTTCCCATCATCTATGACTTTACTTCTGAATTTACATGCATGAGACTTCTTTTAATTATTGGCACATTTATACAGAGTAAATTTACATGTATATGAACAATAAACTTTCTCAACAAATTTAATTGTAACACGAAGTACAAGTACTTTACATTATAAATTTTCGAATTTACATGTGCTGATCAATGATTATTCTTTCTCATGCATTATCTTTGCCTTCACCTTCCTCTTCCCCTCAACCTGTGCACAGATCATTAAGGGAAGAAACTAGATATCATTATATTGTAGAAGCTTTAAAGAAAATAAAGAAGAAAAAAATGATAACAAGAAAAAGTATAAGTATATAGTCCTCTCCATCATACCATGTTGCTAATATGCTGCAGAAATTTCAGAATTTCTGAGAAATCTGGTCTGAAAGATGGATCTTGGTGCCAGCAGTGATGAAGCAATTCTACTAACTTTGGATGAGTATCTCTTGGAATTTCAGGCCTCAAACCCTGCAATTCATAAGTCCATTTTTTTTTGCACTGAGTTTAATTGTGGCTTGGTAGCTCTTATATAGAGATTTCAAAATAGTAACATTTTCTTATCTTGCAAATTCAGTGACACCAGTTTGTCATCCTTGAATTCTCTTTAGTCAATACCCTTCATTCAAAACACTAGTGTCATTTCACTGACACTGGAAATTTTGTAGAGACAGATAATTCCTAAGAATAAACCGCAAACTCTCATTTCTAATTTTATTTTATTTTATAGGCAACCTTTTTTTTTTTCCAAGGAGAGAGCGTACTTCCTAGGAGTCCATGCACAGGAAGAGAACAATAATAGATGATAAATTAACAAATGCATAGTATAATTGTTCAGTGAGTAAGTACCTTCTGGACCACTCCAATTGCTGCTTGCAATGGGGTCAAATTCTCATAAGGAAGCTGGGTTTCAGTCATAAACATATATATGATACAACTGAAGTCAGAGCAACCATAATATTAATTGCATTAAAACAGCTCAAAAACAATTCAATGAAATTAATGTATCTTCTTCCTTTGCTATTTTCTCTACTCTGGCAAATTTATAGTCACTTTAAAACCAAAAAAAAAGTATCTTGTTTTACTCTTTCCCACGCGAAAACCTGTATTTTACATTTTTACTATATAACCCTCTCTTGAATGTTGTTGCAGCCACTTGAAGATGGAATTGAATTTTGGTGAATTTGAACATAAGAGATTGAGATTATGGACTTAACGGAATCAACATTAGTTGGAAAATTTGTTTGGTAGTTGCTTCAGTTTTTTTATCTAACCCAGCTAATGCCATAGTATCTAACTATCTATATATAAAATCTATTTAAAATTAAATGTATAGGAAAGGTATTTTGCAAGACAGCATGTCAAAGGCCTTTCAATTGAAATGCACAAAAAGTAGTGCATGTCAAAAGCTAGCTAAGTTCTTTTATATTTACAATTAAGAATTTTAGAGGAAAAGGAGTAAATTTTTTTTTCTCTTGAGGAGAAAGGAGAGTGTTACCTATTGGTTCTTTGGATATAAGTTAGAGAAAATCAAAGAATGCTGAGAGCGTTACCTTTCCTGTGAGCAGCTCCCAAAGAATAATCCCGAAGCTAAAAATGTCGGCTTTGTGACTATATGGCTTATGTTCAATAACCTATCATATGTTAAGGAAATCGTAGGTTATAATCAATTCAATGGTTGAAAAATTGAATCTGTTCATAAATTTAAAGAGAAGTAATCAACACTATGGATGCACCGACCTCTGGAGCCATCCACCGATAAGTTCCAGTTTCTGCAGTCATGATACCAGCCGGATCAAGCAATCTGGCTACACCAAAATCAGCAATCTTGACAACCTGTTAAACAAGTTTTTTAAAATAGAGGAAAACCATGATATGAGACACAGCTTGCCTAAAACCTTGGTGAAGCTGTTTAATAAAATATGAAAGCACATATATACAGAAAGTTCAATAGAAGAAAAGAAAGCTAAAAGCAAGTAAAAATTTCACAAGTTTTCATGAACATTTCACTGGTAAGTTCCCTTCATTTACATATATGACAAGATATCTGACGAAGGAGGAGCTTTTGTTGTGCAACCCAAGACTTGCACTATGACTTCACCTTAGGATTTTTAATGTACTTCTTCATAATGCTCAGGGAGTATTTAATTTCTGGATTCCTGAATTCTATCTACCTGAGCAGTACAATTTTTTTTATAAAAGAACTTAAACACTTATTTTAACAAGTTACGATAATGAACTGAACTGAGTATCCTTCATTGATCATAATGTATCAATTCCTTAAAACTAAAGCAAACTTATTCTAAAGTTGTTTCTAATTGATTTATATAACCAATTAACTTGAGCTTCCATGTAAATTAAGATGGAAGGCATGCAATAATTTACGTAACAGTGATGTATATGATCTGACAACATTAATCATTAAGTAAAAAGCTATATGCAGTAAAATCGAAGTAATAATACCTACCCCTTTCTCGCCCATCAGAAGATTAGAAGCTTTAAGGTCTCGATGTATAATATCATTCTGATGCAAATAACTCAGTCCTTCAGAAACATCAATTGCTACTTTGAGCAAAGAGGGAAGAGTAAGGATGCCTTTCTGCATATGCAGAAAGTCATACATACATCCACCAGACATATATTCTGGGGAAAAAAATAAGTATTTAAGTATTTAAAATTGATAATTCTGTACTCATGGCATTGATCTTGCAATCAGCAAACAAAATATAAAACATAACATAAACTCCATCCAGAATACAACTTTTACCTGTGACAATGTAAAGGTTTGGGGGTTTTGTACATGCACCAATTAATTCAATGACATTCTTATGCTGAATTTTACTGCAAGAATTTGATTTAAAAAAGCCATGTTTAGGACGACAATCATATATTTTATTTCAATAGAAAGACTACCCTCAATTAGTTAGTGATGACATATGCATAGACAGAAAGAAAATATTTTTTATTTAACGTTAACCACATACATTTGAACATATAACAATAGGATAGGAGTATATACAATATTTTATTTTCACATTAAGACATTTAAGTTGATTGAATGATTGAACCAGTCTTCATATCCTCTTAAACATAATCTTTCTCAAATGACAGTTGGGGGGAGATCGTGATTCATGATGAATAGACATTGTTATAGAACAAACCTCAGGATAAAGACTTCTTGTGCAAACTCCCTCGGTATATTTTCATTCAGATTACCATTCTTAAGGACTTTGATAGCTACATCTTGATTATGATAAGTACCTTTATACCTGTGTCAATCAATCTTTAACTTAGCATGTACTTAATCACAAACATATCAAGCAGAAAAAATGTTAATAACACTCACACATCACTGAAAGATCCAGACGCAATTTGCTTTTCGTATCTTAAACAGCTAGCATCAATTTCCAAGGCATTGTTCCCTCTACTGGACAAATTTACATAATTAAAGTTGATCCCGGTTTGCTCTAGTTTCTTCATAGGAAGACTGTTTCTTTCTTTCAACCAATGCTGCTTCTGGATTTCAACCCAAAATATATAATTTGAAATGATGCTATACTAAAAAAGTGGGGAGAAAGCATGCAAGCAACACTCAACTAGTAACTTCCAATTATGTAAAGAAAGATAATATTAATCGATCTGCAACGTTTAAAACTTCGTTTAGATATATACTACTCTACCAGTTTCAAAATTGATCTTTTTTTCTTGTCCATAACAAGGGCAATTGAAGTATTGAACTACTACCATTAACATGACAGGTAATAATGGGGGCAAATAGAGAGATGGATGCTTTTGGTAGTAGGAACCCTGATCTTCTTTTGTTGATGAGCAAGATTAAATTTGAAAAATAGATTCGGCGAAGGTGTAATAAGCATCATAAAAAGGGCCTACCTCGAGTCTATGGATTTTCCTTGTGAGGACATGTTTTAGCTTCTCAGTTTCCTATAAATTTCAAATATGGAGATTAACCGTGTAGCTTGTTACAAAGAAATTTGAGACAAAAAATAGAGTTCTATACTCACTGTTTGATAATTTTTTTTTCTACGGTACATCCTGTTAAAATCTAAGAGTTAATAGGTTGCCAAAATTAAAGGTATGCAATAATTTGTTTCAAAACATGTTCTTAAGTTGCTAACATCAAACACCTTCAGTTCAGTAGACACCTCAACTGAATAAAAGAATAATAATACCTCAACTGCCCAACCACCAACGACAAAAACATCCAATGAATATCCATCCAATGTGGAGAAAGCATGTGCTTCTTGAATATCCAGCCCAGTCTCAGACAGCAAAGAAGTCAGCTGTGGTTGCAACATGAAGTTTAAGTTATAAGAACATTGATTTCTGCAAGTAGTTACTAGTAACATTTTAGAGTGTAATAATCCCATGAAATATAGGAAACGAGAAAACGGTGAAACAGCCTTGAAGAATGTATTTCATAATTAAAGACTGGAATAGAAATCCATTAGTTTAGACCTTGATAATCAGTTAATTACTCAACAACGTAATAGTTGTCTAAGACCAAGAGATCAATGGTCAGGAGACAGGACTGATATTAAGACAACAACACTTTTGAACACTTGGAGAACCACCAGACTACAATTGCAATACACATAATAATATAATTACCATAAGTATTTTGTCGATAAAATAATTCCTGTTTATTATTAAGGTTTAAAGGTTTCTGCCATTTTTAGTTCACATATTCTAAAAGTGTAATTAAGTTTTTAGCAGGCTAATGCCTCATCATTGTTAGATTTTTTAGTTTAAAAAACATAATATATAGAATAAAAAAACTGTACAAACATTGCTAAAACGGTGGGCATTTCAAGTTAGCTGCAATTATTTCTTCAAAAACAATAGAAGTTAAGATCAGCTACCTGTCTGAAAAGCTTTGGCTTATCATTAGTTGAAATTGTGATTTCATGCGTTGCCCTGCCATTTTAAAAGTAGTAGAAAGTGATAAATATAAATAAAAGTTTCATGCAGTCAAATAATATATAAATAAAAGTTTCATGCAGTCAAATAATTCAAAACAATGATTACTTGAGTAAGAAGTAAAATTTAGACATAAAAGGACAGATATCATAATGTTTATCAGCACAATAAACAAGGAAGGAAAAAAGAAAACTGAGAAAAATTATAAGCAAAGAGAAGTCCCAAGACTGAAATAAAAGAAATTAAATCTATTGCCATGAATCAGAAAAGGCAAAAAAAAAAAAAAAATACAGTTTAATAGATCTAAGACATTATGAGATAAATATATCTTCAAAGCCATCACAATAAGAATGGATAATAATGCAGTAGTGCAGAGAGGGAAAGGACTGGCAAAACAATTTCAAGTGATCATGCCTCATGTTGCCTGGAATATCAGAATCTTGAGGACTAATTTCTCTTTGTGAGTTTGAATGAAGGGAGTTGATACGATGCACACCAGAAGCAGAACGAACCTGTATGAAAGAGTATATTGCCAAGATCAAGCAAATCAATTGACTAATACTGTGAATGATAAGTACATAATTGCATATATTGAGTAGGAAAATGATTGGTGAAGTGTAAATGTAATCATTTATAGGTCAAAACACCATTTGCTAATATTCATCTTATGATTAGTAAAAAATTTAATAACCTGAACAGGACGGACTTCAATTGCAGGTCCAATAGCAATAGCAGAAGCACCTGCCATATGCAGTAACCTTTTATGCATAAGAACATCTTTGGCCCTCTCCACCTTCATGTCAAGTGCATACCTTACATATCTATATCAGATTAGCAATTAGCAAACAACAGCAAGAATTAGAAAGTCTTCACACAATTTGAATCCTGTAATATCATTTTAAGAAACCAATAGTAAAACAGGTTCTGAAATGTGTGATTTAATCGTTGAACTTCAAAAAATGTGTAAAATGGCTTGAACTCTGCTTTGCATGTAGCTTTTTCATCCAATTTTAAGTCATAGACATCGGAGGAACATTCCATACTCGAACATCAGAGTCCTCTTTCACCCATTTTTAGAATTTAAGGACTAAATTGCATATAATGCAAAGTTCAAAAGTGTTTTGGAAGTTTTCCTTAAGAGAGATGATATTTATACACCAAATTTTAATAATAATTTTACACTTGTGATCATCCCACAAATAATTGAAAAAAAAAAAAAAAACCCGCAATATTGCGATCCCAATTGCAGTTATGACATTCTACCAGTAAACATAATCTATGTATATTATGTAATAATTGGGGATATTGAATTATTGATAGATTATGGATACAACAGCACCCAATCAAACAGCTCTATTTCCCTAGTATTCTTCTCTAAAATAAAGTAGAAAGAGTCATAACAGAAAGAGAGTATAGAGTACCTAGTTGGAAGGCGATTAAAATGCACCCAAAGCTCATCTTCAAAACCAGGAACATCAACCTCTGGTTCATTCAATTCCCTAAGTCTATTAACAACTTCGTTGTAAGCTTCAACTTTAATAATATGGTTACCATTATTCCACCCATAATTGAAAACTCTACTACTGCAACTCTCTGCATCTCCCATCATATATATGTTTGTATAGCACACTCTATTCAAAATTTGAGTACAAGAAATGAAGACCAATAATAATTAGTTTAAATGTTCAAGTGTTCAACAGTGACATGAACAACTAACCACATTAATTAATTAAGAATAACGGCAAATTCCAACTTCCATGTATGTGTTCCTGTAATAACATGAGTTAGTTAGTTAGTGGGTAATGACGTAGAATTTATAATAATGCAACTTTGCTTTACTTGTATGACACACTATCACGGTATCACCCTTTGTTAATAGTATAAATTTGAATGATAAAGACAATAATTTTTAATACTACTTTGATAGCATCAGCCACCAATCAAACTCCAAAAGTATCCAGTGGGCGTCCCTAGTTTGTCTCGCTTCAAACATAACACCGTACATGACATCGTACGTTTGGAGAAATTCTAACATACTTCAGCAGCACATACTGTGTGCTACTCTAAAAATATCTATTACTCCCTCCGTTTTCATACGTATTCTTTTAAGTTCTTTTCTTCTTGCTTTATATGAATTATTATTATTTTATACAACTCGGTCCCTAATATAAGCATCATTTCACCAATTTCACTCATTTTAAGAAAGTTAGTTAATATTTTTAGTGATATTGAAAATGTAAATATTTGGTATACTTTTTCAAAATTACCCCTATAATTATTATTGAAAATCTAAAAAGTATTGAGTAAACAGGGATGTTTGTGGAAAAGAAGTAATTAATGTTATTCAAAATTAGAAATGAGGCTTATATTAAGGACCAAAAAAAGTCTTCAAAATGTGCTTATATATAGGACCAGAGGGAGTAATATTTTTCTCAAAACTTTTTTTTGTTTTGTTTATCATGATCTCTTTTTTATCTTCAATATATTTTTCTCTCTTAATTAATAATTATACAAGGGTGCTATAGGTAAAAATATTATAAATTCTTATATTATTTAATCATTTTTTTTTCCATGATCGGAGTGTCCACCGCCGCTAATGGGTGGGACAGCTGGCCCCGAGATTTAACGCTGCTGCATGCAGCAGGATTCGAACACCTGACCTTGCTTAAGCGTGGATCAATCTCTACCACTGAACCACACGCTCGGGGTTTATTATTTAATCATTTTTTAATCTTTGAACATAATCTTAAAATATAGTACATATAAAAAATAAAATAAAGGGAGCATTAACGAGCCATAAAATTTTAAGTCATTATTAACTTAAAGGATAAAGTTCCTCTACTCGCTAAAAAAAAACTATTTGCATTTATATAACCTATGCACCATAAATATAAATATAGGTTAAACAAATTCTAGATGGTAAGTTTTCATAGAAAAATACAATGCTTGACGATGAATTAAAAAATAAAATAAAATTAAAAAAAAAAAAAAAACCTCACCGAGTTGGGCTTTTGCCCACCCAAAGCCCTTCTCATCCTCGAGTACCAATTCTATCCCCACATTATACTCCCTAACTCTCATTTTTTTTGAGATTTAATTGAAATATTTTATAACATTTTTTAATTGAAAAAAATGTATTTTTCGATTATAAAAATATATTTTTCAATAAAGGGGTAATCGAAAAAAATGCATTTTCTATATTGGGGATATCGAAAAATATTTCAAATAAACCCTTATAAAAAGAATGGGACTGTGGTTTAAAATGTGGGGCGGAGAACTAAGAGTATTCTCCTCAGGGGATTAGTCTACAAAACCCTTTTTTATCCCGCAAACCCCGTTTTTTTCCGATGGGGTTTTGTCAAAATATTTTCCGATACACCCAAGTCGGAAAAATGCATTTTCCAACTTTAAAAAATGATTTTTTAATAAGAGAGTATTCGGAAAAATTCAATTTTTCGATTCGGGGGTATCGGAAAATATTCCGACAGAACCCCATCGAAAAAAAACGGGGTTTGCGAGATAAAAAATGGTATTTGTAGACTAATCCCCTTCTCCTCGTCCTCACCTGAAAAGCCCAATGAAGCAGCCCATCGTGTCCAATTACAGGCTTAAGTTAAAGCCCAAGAAGATTGGTCTTGTTTTGAACAGTTGGAAGTTATTTTCAGTTCTCACTCTCAGGAATCAGAACCGCGCACATCAACTGGTATGGTAGCTTGCTTGGCAAGCTTTCTAGATTCTAGATAGTGAGCCAAAGTCAGACAACACTGACAATAATAATGGAGAATTGAAACTTATCATCTCTTTTATACAGTATTTATTTTATTTTTATTCCCATATATTGTTTGTCTTTGTCATCTCAAAATTCTGATTCCTTTTCACCCATTCCCTTTTTATGATGCGATTCTAACAGATTTTTTATTTCTTTTTTTTTGTCTTTTTCTGTCTACTAATACTATAATACCTTTAAAGCTCTGTATTTCCCAAACTCAAGCTGCAAACAAAAAACCACAACTCCCTCTGGTGAGTTGCTTTCTTCCATTCAACCTTTTATTTATTATTTTCTATTATTATTATTATTGCTTCTAAGTTTTAACTCGATAAAAATACACTCCCTCATTGAAAATAGGCTTATAGATGTTTGGATGTGGACTAAAATCACATATCACAAGGGGGAGCTTATGCAAACTGTGTTTGCCTCCTTCCAATGCAAAATTCAAACAGGCATTTAATTGTGTTTGCTGACTGGCTAATTAACCACATCAGCAATTAATAAAATAAAATATATGATATAATGATGATATTTGCCATGTCATCACTTAAGTGAGGTGGGAATAAAACCAAGCTTTTAGAACCAAAATAAACTTGGGACTAAAACCAAAGTCGAGTCAAAATTAAGGGACAAAAAATATTAGTTATAATTACAACTTTCCCTTGAAATATTTTTTGTGCTTGATGCAGGTTACTGCAGTGGAGATCAAGTATTCATATTGAATTTGAGTTAATATGGGGAATGTATGCAACAAATACTGTTCACTCTTTCTCACTGAATTTATTTTTAAAAAATTAATTTTTCAATCCTTATTTTTTGGTTCTTGGTTGACAAGCAGGGACACGATCAAACAAATCAACAAAATGATCTTGGTATGCTGCTCTTTACTTCTAACTGATTATTATCAATAGTAGCAACCATAACTGAGAATTTTTATAAATGGACTTTTAGATGTAATTTTAGTCCAAATCATGATCACCGGTTATACAATACAAATATACAATACCATGTCGAATACTGTAAGTTTGAGTGCATGAATTCATTGAACATTAAAAATCCTCCTTTTTTGGGTGCACTATACATCAAACTTTTTAAAACCATGAATATTACTTTGTTACTCTTCAAAACATATTCAGAACCAAGGGCTATCATTAAAACCATGAATATTGCTCTGTTGCTTTTTAGAACATACTATTTAGAATCAAGGGTTATCATTTAAGGTTCATTGTTGTATTTGAGGTTACATTTCAAGTACCCAATAGAAACGGAAAATTTAGTAACAAGCTCTTTTGATGTTCTAATGTGACCTTCCTGATCAGGAGCAGTTTTGCGAAATGGAAAAGAAATACTTTTTCAGGTAAATTTTCATGACTCTGGTGTTTGCTTATGAGTTATGCCCCCAATTTTTTTTCATATTTATGATTCACTAGTTGAAAATACCAAATCAGCATGTATTTCATTTCTGTTTTTGATTTATTTATAGCTGTATACTTGAATTTATTGTTTGTGCTCCAATGATGCTATTTAATTGGAAAGATAAGATGATCTTGGAAAACTATTATGATCAAGTTATGTTATTTGAACACTCAGAACACAGACATCTAAACTACACTAAACTCACATACGATACGTCTATTGTAGCTTTGCATAAAGTATACACAATATTCGACCATGCTCAAATTGGGATCCAGTGTATGCATAGCATAACAGCATCTCACAATTTTTTTAATTCCATGAAAACCAAGAGCTTCACAGATTAGATAATTGACATTTAAGGAAAATGCTTCGTATTGCAGGCGTTCAACTGGGAGTCTCATAAATACAATTGGTGGGCAAATCTAGATGACAAAGTTCCTGATATAGCTAAAGCTGGATTTACTTCAGCATGGTTGCCACCACCAGTTCATTCCTTCTCACCTGAAGGTTAGAACATTGGAGGAAATAGGCATAAATTTATAGGGTCTAAAATGATGTTTTATTCTTTTCCCTGACGACAAAATTGTGATGAGTTTCTTGTTTTTCCCCCCTCTAACAGGTTACACTCCACAGAACCTTTACTCTCTTAATAGTAAATATGGTACTGAGTATCAGTTAAAAGCTTTGCTACAAAAGATGAAGCAATACAAAGTCAGACCAATGGCTGACATAGTTATCAACCATCGCGTTGGCACCACCCAAGGACATGGAGGGATGTATAATCGATTTGAAGGGATTCCATTATCGTGGGATGAACGTGCTGTGACATGTGATACTGGTGGAATGGTAACATATTTGTTAGTTAAATCCCAATGTATTTTATTTGATTCCAATCTGTGCCCTGCATGAAATCTCTTCCTGTTGTATCTCCTTGTTGTTTATTTAAGGGTAATCGAAGTACAGGGGCCATTTTTGATGGGTTTCCCAATATTGACCATACACAAGACTTTGTGAGAAAGGATATCATAGGATGGCTGCGGTGGCTACGCCATAACGTTGGCTTTCAGGATTTTCGTTTTGATTTTGCAAAAGGGTAAAAGTTGTTATGCCTTTTTAATTGGGTTTTTCCTTTGATCTCTTTCAATATGTACTCTTGATTTATAGCTTCCTCCAATTCTGTCATTTATAGTTTTTCACCAAAATATGTGAAAGAATATATTGAAGGAGCCAAGCCACTGTTCTCTGTTGGGGAGTACTGGGATTCTTGCAACTACAAGGGTTCAACTTTGGACTATAACCAAGGTACAGTGCTTAAATATGTATTTCAATCCTTCAAAATATATTAATACTTAGTTAAAATTCTGAGTTAACTGAAATTTGAATGTGCTGTTAATTGGGGGTAGCCGGAATTTTATGAGGGGGAAAACTACAAATTTCTTTTCCCTACAACAAGAGCTGAACTTTTTTTATTGATATGATAAATTATTGCTGCATTTATACATAATGTGAATGTCAAGCTGAAATTCAATTTTCTACTGTAGCGAGGAATTCAGGCATAGAGTTTATTTGTATAAAAATAAACACTAATAAAACATAAGTTATAGAAAACGGTTTACAAGCAGTTGCAACTTGCAAGAGTTCATTTTTGGTACGAGAAACAATGATGACCCATTGGAAATTATTTTCATGACATACAGCAGTTCATTTTGTTGACACTGTTTACCTGTTTCCCAGTGATTTTCAATATTTCCATTTTGTTTATATGCACTCTTATCACTTAGCCTTAACCTTACTAATTATGTGTGCAGATAGCCATAGGCAGCGAATAATCAATTGGATTGATGGCACTGGACAGCTTTCAACTGCATTTGACTTCACAACAAAGGGAATTCTCCAGGTAACCAGCATATTGTGCTTAGTATGTTTTGTGAACTTTCAAAGAACCAACAATATGGTTTCTTTTCATCTTTATTTACTTTGATTCATATTACCTGGGGTAGAGGGAGAGAAAATATCGCTACAAACATTGTAGTAGTAGTTAGTTCTTTCCATGCATTCAATGAAGTAGTTTATGAGAAAATATCTCCATGACTCATGCATACTGATGCACTTCGCTGTAGGAAGCTGTGAAGGGAAATTTTTGGCGTTTGCGTGATCCTCAAGGTAAGCCACCAGGTGTGATGGGATGGTGGCCTTCCAGATCAGTCACGTTTATAGATAATCATGATACAGGCTCAACTCAGGTACTGATACTATTTGCTAAAATGATTCACTGAGATGAGATTCTTCGTGGACAATGTTGGGAGGTTATTATTTCAGTATCTAGAGCACAAAATGCATGCTAGGGAGGGAGGGTGTTTAATCAGCCCAAATTTATGTGGAATCATCTTATTTCATCTTTCCATCACCTAAAAAGAAAGGCCCTGATATGAGGTGGTGGTATTTTGTGTAAAATGAAAGTTGTTTTTGAAAATAAATTTTGAAATTAGACAGTTGAGTAGAGACTTTTTGAAAATAAGAAAACTACCTCAAAATTGTAAGTAACTTTTGTTTTTGCTAAGCAAAAGAGAATGAGTATATTAACAAGGAGCACAAGGGATGCTCAACCTGAATATATGCAATGGACTAAGGCTAAGCCAACCAAAACAGAACCAGTCCAAATAGCAGAGGAGATACATGCCCATGGATCAATACAGCAGCGTTCAAAATCATAAAAAAACTTGTTGTGCCATTGACGAGAACCATCTCCATGATTGAATTTGGATCAAGTCCGTAACCTGTATAAGAATAAACTTGGATCCTGTGAAGATTGATTCGTTTCTTAGTAACCATGTCGACCATACAGCCAGGAACCAAAAAAGTCTCTATGCTTTTCTCAGTATTCTACTCCTATACAAACCTTCACTTAGCATAAAAAAAATTAGAGCATTTGTTCGGGAGAACCAAATTCACTCAAAGTTGCATGTAATGGAGATAACTTTTAATTATTACGTTATTTTCCTTAAAAATTCAGCTAAGAATTTTGGCAACAACATTCAAAGATGCCATTTCCTGTGATATCATATTTCTTTTTACTTTTTCTGCACAATGTATTACTTTTTTGCTACTAAATCTAGAATTATGCTCTTGTTTCACTCTGCGCAGGCTCATTGGCCATTCCCCAAAGACCATCTTATGGAGGTAACTTTTTTTTTTGTTCATTACTTGTTATTTAGAATAATGGTTTCAAAATCCAGAGAAGTTTTTGGTTGCTTGATGGGCTTGATATTAAATTTGATAATCTTCCCATCCTATATACTGTATCCATTATGTTAGTATTAGTTTGGTAATCTATTTATACTGGAAAAGACACATCTAAAACTAGTTGTTTCTAAAGTGAGCACGTAAGTGCGATTCTATGATCCATTCTTAGATCAATTAGTAAGTTAAGATGTCTATGCATTGTATCATATAAGGGTAAATATATCATTACTTTGGAGGCGATCTCACTTTAGAAGAGCCTTATCCATTTCATTATATCCTTTCTTTGCCCGTTTCCTACACTCTTAACTAATGCTTCCTCCTCCTGTCAACTCTCTTTTTTTTCATAGGAAGCCGTAGCAGTAAAACTAGTAAATTTCAACCATGTCCTCCATTAATTGTCATTTATAGAGAAGATATAATGAATGCAATTCTGCTAAACTCAAAACATGTCATGCTAAACCAAGCAATTTTAAACGCTTGGATAGAAAATTGATAGAAATGATTTGTTACTGATAGAAATCACTGAATTACAATGAATCTCTAGGTATTCCAGAGACCTAGAACTCTCCCCAAGCCAAAAGGCCCCAATGTCCTCTTTGAATGACCTAGAACCCCATATGGCCATATTCAGTTATTCCTAACAAACCCAACTCCAACTAACTGATTACCGTCTACCAACTTTTGGGTTATTGCAGGGGTATGCATACATATTGACTCATCCAGGAATACCAACAGTTTTCTATGACCACTTCTATGACTGGGGCAACTCCATTCGTGAGCAGATTGTAAAGTTGGTATGATCGAAACTATTATCACTAATGCATTTTCCTTCAGACAGAGAGATACATACTTTCTAACCTATTTATGTTTAACTGCAGATTGACATTCGCAAGCGTCAATGTATTCACAGTCGATCCCCTATCAGGATTCTGGAGGCCAAGCAAAACCTTTACTCTGCAATCATTGGGGAGAAAGTGTGCATGAAGATTGGAGATGGTTCATGGTGCCCATCTGGGAGGGAATGGACATTATCAACCAGTGGCCACAATTATGCTGTATGGAACAAGTAGAAGGGAATTCTGGAGCCCTTATATGCTTCTAATACATAGTAATACTGAAGTTCTTTATTTCAACTACTAGGCTTTGGAAGTCACTATGTTATCACTAATGTATTACACACCACTTAAATATCTGCTCAATGTACCTGTGTTGTGCAACAATAGCTGCTCTTTGTATGAGTAATAGTATGTAACAATAAACTGATCTCTGTATATTTGAGTACAAAACAATAAGATGCTCTTTGTATTTGTAATGCTCCACTTTATCACTCGTGTCTCAAGTAAAATGTCTTTGCTTTGGGTTTCAAAATCTTGGGGAATGATTTAACTACATGTATGTAGATCAAACTAGGCCAGCCACACGCTAAGAGCCACTCCAATGGTTACCATGCATTCTTTATATGCCAAGGGCATTATTTTTATTGTAAAATCCTCATTCTCATGAGCATATGGTGGCCGGCATTTTGGAGTATGGAAAGCCGTTTACATTCTTCACCTAAGTTGAAAATGAAGACAAAATTAAACAATTAATGGAAAGCAAATCTAAAGAAGTAGCTAAAATTGTACATTGATTTCAATTTTTACATTCGTCTTTCAAGTTCTTAGTTCCAACTTCCTACCCTATGCAATATTGTTGCTTTTCTAGGTTGGCCACTTAATATTTTTTTTAAAACTTATCAGTCTATCAAATCTGCATCTTCAATGGCCTAATGAGCCGGCCCCGTTAGAGTCTAGACCAATTTCCATTAGCTGCAGAAAATAATACTAGTAGTAACTTACTTCTTTATTGTTCCTCTTAACAAAATACAGTATAACCAATTTGTCATTCTGATTGCAGAAAACTCAAAAAGTACATCAGAATCATTCAGTTTGCCTTACCAGTTAGCACTACTCGCCTCTTAGCTGTTAGTGCCGGATAGAAGCAACCTACCTACCCTCTCTTTTTTGAAATATAAAGAAAAAAAAATATTATAACTTACTGTATACTCTTTTGTCTTGAATTATAAACAAATCCAATTATTTTTACGCTTAGTAAGAATGTTAGTTGATTGTATTTAATTTTCTCAAATTTATAAAAAAATAGAGGTATTTTGGGAAAGTAATATTGGGAATGAAACAAAAATTAATTAAGATTACAATTTTCTAGAGATGTTTTAGGAAAGTGGCATTGGGAATGAAATAAAATTCAATAAAGTTAGTTAATTTTGCTTATATTTTAAACCAAGATAAATATGTTTTTTGTTGCTTATAATTCGAACCGGATGAGTATTTTTTTTAAATATAAGAAAAAGTAACTAATTTTTTTAAATTTTATTTCATTCTCTATGTAACTTTCCTAAAATATCTTTAAAAAATTAATTATTTTATTTAATTTTTGTTTCATTCTCAATACTATTTTCCTAAAATACCTCTATATTTTTTTTATAAATTTGAGAAAATTAAATACAATCAACTAATCTCAGTGTATGGTTTGAAATATAAGGGGAGAAAAACTATTTTCACATGAAGAATATTAACAAGTGCCCTTGTTAAGTAGTCAAATGTGTACTAGTAGATATGCATTGAAAAATGCATTTTTTTAGATTCCTGAGAATGAACGTTCATGATTGTTTTTCTATGCATAGAAACCTCAACAAGTGTCCTTCAAGACCTTTTTCACATTTACTAAAAAAATTAGTTAATTATATTTAATTTTCTCAAATTTATTAAAAAGTATAGATAATTTTACGAAAGTAACGTTGGAAATGAAAAAAAATAAGATAACAAAATTTTCTAGATTAGGAAAATATTATTGAGAATAAAACAAAATTTTAGAAAATTAATTACTTTTTCTTATATTTTAAAAAGCATAAGTACATTTTTTATTACGTTTCAAAATCGAAGGGAGTACTATATTTTAAAAGGGAGTTTTGTTAACAAGTGCCCTAAGTTTTTTAGAAATAGAAAAAATATCATAAGTCTAAGTTCTTTCTTCTTTCAAGAACCTAAAAAACTCAACTTTCAATACTCCCTCCGGTCCTTATTATAGGGCATACTTAACCGAATTACACATACCAAGGAAAGTGGTTGGTTTTATGAATTCTATGAGAATATATTGTAACATTACAATTTTATCCCCTTAACTTTTCTTGGAAAATTCACACTCATTAATGAACAACAAAAAAAAACACATAGATAGTCAAAGCATTTAATAAGGGCAAAAAAGAGAAAAAACAATAATTGATGCATAGAAAACATAAAGTGACTTATAATTAGGACCAAGAAAACTTTCTAGAATGTGACCTATATATAAGACCGGAGGGAGTATTTTTTAAGGACATTACTTTTATGCAATCAAAATTGGGATGGTAACACAATAATTCACTAATAAAATCAATGACACTGCGACAAATCATTTAATGAGACATGCATGTCATCATCTAATAGTCAAAATTGAATGATTTGTCACTCAATCATTGATTTTATTAGCGAGTTATTGTGTTACCAACTCAGCATAGAAGTAATATTCTATTTTTAAACCATATTTAGAGTGCGTTTGGATGTGCGGTGCAGAACCTCCACACGCGCGTTTAAGAGAACGCCGCTGAGAGGGAGCTTTTGCGTTTCAGCCCTCGAACAGGTAAACAAACATGTCCTTAGTTTCTTAACAACTCTCCTGTTAGCATTTTCATTTTTTTTTTTTAAGACCAAGAAAAAAGTCATTTTCATCTGTAGCAGACTTGCAGACTTGCAGACTGCAGTATGGGATCAATGCATTCTTTCTGTCTTTATTGTTTGAACTTTGAAAATGTGAAAGAAACAAAATAAAGCAGAATTAGATACTGTGGTAGGGTAGTGCAGAGAATAGTTGGAAGGTTAGATGTGAAGCCATAAATAAAGCAAAGAAAAAATGGGTTGGTCTAATAAATGCACGTACTGAAGAAAGACATACTCCTACATGGGTAATTATTTGTGTGGGAGTTTGTTGTGATGATCATCATGAATGGAATGCATGGGCTGTACATACACTACTACACTGCTACTCCACAGCATATTGGAGGAGGTGATGCGTGTCTACACTCTACAGTCTACTCTAAATAAGAGCGTGGCTTTGTGGGCGTCATGAGTGCGACGCATCGGATGACAGAATGGAAGATTGCATATACTCCATCTGTATCACTCAGAAATTCATTCAATTGGACAAAGCCAAAAAGAAAAAGGTTTTCATCTGTGGAGATCGATTACACTGCTTGCCATAATTAATAAGAGTGGACCATGAAAACCAAGATCAGATTTTAGTGTTGCGTTGCAGTAATCTCTTCGGTCCTATTTATAAGATTTTTTTGACTTTTTATTTTGTTTATATTTATAAAATCTCTTTTCAATTTTCAATAACATTTAATTACTTATCTTCACAAACACCTCTATAAAATCAACACTTTTTAGAGTTCCAATAATAATTATAGGGGGTAGTTTTGAAAAAGTATATCAAATTTTCACATTTCCAATGTCACTAACAAATTTATTTACTTTCCTTGGTGAAAGTGAAAAATCTCAAAAAGTTCTTATAAATAGAACCGATAGGAATATAAACAACTAGGATATTCCAAAAATTAAAAATAACGTAGTGTTTAGCGTTTACAACATTGATATGCATATGAGCATATCATATTTAGATATTTTTTATGATATGGTCAAAATATTTATTGCTATGATTTTTTTTTTAACTATTATGATGATTTTGTTTTAAACTTTTTAATATTATTAGTCCTGCAACACATATTAAGTTTTTTTTGTTCCCAAGGTATCCACCCGCGCAACTAGCTAAGGCCTCTTACATTCGCAAGAGCTGGGGATCGAACTCTCAACCACTTGCTTAAGTAGCAACAGATCTCTTACCATCTGTGCTAGCCTCCACTGGTTGCAACACATATTAAGAAACACATATTTGAGAGATTTTATTCACATTCATACATGTTGCGTCTAAATATTATCGAGTGTTCAAGTACCAAGTGAACATGAATGTAGATTGGTTATTGGACATTTTTGGATTGTTGTATCTGATGATGGTGACTTCGATCTTACGTATCTAAAATAAAAAGAGAATCTAGACACATAATTTCTAAGAATAAGGTTTAAAGAAAACATACCTGACCTGTGATAAGCAATGTACTTATAAGAAAGTTGTTTGACCTAGTTCAAGTGGATTGAGTCTGTTAGGTAGACTATAGAAAGGAAATATGAAAAATATTTCATTGAGTAATTATTTGATGCCGATGATGGATTAGAATTAAAGAGTGATGAAGACCTGGTAGTAGGTTTTGCGGGCTCGACTCGATTAATCGGTTATGGTCCATTACAATACCCTTATTACTCACATCTGTTAGATGATCCATTCGACTATATAAAATTGCGTAAAAAAAGTTCCGTTGACATATTCGACTTTGTTAATATGCAGTTAGGTGTAAGTAATAAGAGTGTATGCGGATAAAATTTTCCTTATGATTTGTAGAAAAAGCTAACAAGGGCGTTGGTTTAAAAACTTAAAATAGTTAGGGGTCTTATTAACAAGTGCTCGCTATTACGATTTTTAATATTGGAAAAATAATCACAAGTGTACATTCTAAAATGTTTTAAAAATACAAAAAATTGCATTTTTTAATGAATTTTTACTATAATTAGCTTATTAAAAATTGCCCTAAACTTGCTAATATTTGTCAATAATTATTTAACATTGAAAATATTGGGTTTATTACATAAAAAAATAATTAACTCTGCTTGTCTTGTAGTATTTTTTAACCAAATATCCTTATAACATTAATTAGCATACCCTTACTTTTATACTACTACTTTTTTAAATATTTTTTCAGATTTTTTTTTAATAAAACAACCAATTTTTTATATCATCACTTAAAAGATAATTCCTAAATCTTGTAGGGAAAATAATATATGCATCGACAGTATAAAATCTTTTTACACTGTCAATATATTGTCCATCATTAATGAATTAATAATAAGGACAATTGTGAGCAAGACCTTTTTTAATTAGATGCCAGCTAATGCTATATTTTCAGGAACTCCATCTTCATTGTGTAATCAAGTGCCATAATCTCGTGTATTCCTCGATGATCATATGATAACTATTTTTTTTTTTTTTTATTGTTTGTGCAAAGCAGATAACTTTCTCGGATAACATTTTCTATACAAGAGATGTTCATCAAATCTCTAATAGCTTGTTTAAGTGAACAAAGATCAAAACCACATGTACCGACGTCCCCAGCTGACCCTCTGTCCTTTTAATAATGAGACCCACATTTCGTATCCAATTCATGATTATCATCATTTCCGCAACTTAATGCAGTGCTATTCTTGTGTCATTTCCACAATCTTTTTCAGAACAACCTCATTCTTGAATGTCTATCACCAACTCTATTAAAAGCAGTTAGATGAAAATTAATGCATGAACTTCATATTCAACACTGCTCACAAATTATAGTGAGATTTAACATCCTATTTTTAAAAAAGGGATTTGAATTCTATAACTTCAAATTTCATAATTTTAATGACTTCATTGCTTTTAAAGTTAGAGAACCAAAATCTCTCTCATTTATATCTAACTGTTCCATGTGTTCCTATTCATTTCTTATGTGTTCCTATTCATTTATTCTCATATATTATGTTTAGAAACTTATGAGGGTAAAAATTACTAGTATTATTTTTCATATTAACCCTATTCAATAGAATTTTGATTTAAGTAGTTAAAAAATTCAATAATTTAACAAATACTATTAAGGAAAAACATATTTCCTCGGTTCCTTAACTTTTGTCATTTAAGAATTCACACACATATTTAAAATGGGTTGATTATTAGTATAATAAGTTTTATAGTATGTGTTTTGATGAAAATGAGCTTATTTAACTTTATAGAAAATAGTAGTAATATTTGATTTTTATTAAGAAGTATGTCTTATATGGATGAGAGGAATGGTAAAAGAAGAATTAAGAATCAATGGAAAATAAAAAAAATGATTGAAATATAATATATATATAGATAGATAGAGAGAGTTATACCTTGAAATTGTAAAAGAACAAAAGTTATATAATAAAAAATTGTTTAAAAGATAAAAATTAATGAATGAAATAAGCAATTAATTTATTAATTGATTGAAAATCAATATAATTATTATTATTATTATTATATTCTTAAAATGTGTATTCTTGTATAATGAATCAGAAAAATAAAAAATGAAGGAAGGAGTAATTCAATTAGAGCTACTATTCAACAAACCAGTTATAGAACAGATTCAAATTTGTTAAAATGTTAAAAAAAAAAAGTTATCCTTTGATATCTAATATAAGAAAAAAAATACAAATTTTTGTTTTCAAATCTATAAAAAAGAAAAAGTTAACTAACTTTTTAATTCAAATACAATAATTTTTAAAATATTATTCATAAAAAGTGATTATCTCATTTAATTTATTATTTATTTCTAATGCGATTTTTATAAAATAATTAATTTTTATCAATTTTGAAAAATTAATGAACTCAACTAAATTTCTAAATAAAAATGAAATTTATTTTTTTCTTATAATAGAGATCGGGAAGGTAAAAGGTTACTCTCCATTTCTAAATATAAATTTTTTCTAGAAAATTCTTGTTACATAATATGTCTTTTACAAAATCCATACAACATAATATTTTTTTTACACTTTCATCTCTTGTTATTATAAAGAGATAATGAGTGAAAAGTTAATTATAAAACGATAGTAAGAAAAAAATACGAAAATAAAACACAAATAAACATATTAATTATATTTCTTAATCTATATTTTATAATTTTAAAAAGGTTTATATTTAGAAATGGATGAAGTATTTATTTGCTAATTACTTTGTTACTTATATACAGTGTGTGTATATTTAAGGTTTAGTTTGTACGCAATGACAGTGTAAAGTTTTTTAATTATCTATACATTATTTATTATTCATTTGCATTATTTATCATAAACCCACAAATAATGAATGATATGCTAACAATATAAAAAACCTTTACATCATGAATACGCAACATATTTTCTCTTTATTTAATGGCATATTGTGTAATGTTATTTGTGTTGCCGAATAATACCATAGCTAGTAAGCTTTACTAATCATTTATAAATTTACTATAAAAATAAGGGTCTCGCTAACATGTTTATGTTCACTCTTCTTTCGAAAACTTTAAAAAATTGCATTTTCCAAAACCTTTTTACTTCATTAAGATTTTTAGGCATTTGTCTAAAAATAATATTAATCAAATACACTTAAGTTTTTAGTAACTCAAAAAAATACCATCACGATCTTAAAAAGTACTTCTTCCGGTCCTATATATAGGTCACATTCTAGAAAGTTTTTTTGGTCCTAATTATAAGTCACTTTATATTTTCTATGCATCATTTATTGATTTTTCTTTTTTTTGCCCTTATTAAATGTTTTGACTATCTATGTGTTTTTTAAGTTGTTGTTCATTAATGAGTGCGAATTTTCCAAGAAAAGTTAAAGAGGTAAAATTGTAATGTTACAATATATTCTCATAGAATTCATAAAACCAACCGTTTTCCTTGGTATGCGTAATTCGGTTAAGTATGCCCTATAATAAGGATCGGAGGGAGTACTGTTCTTCCTGGTACTGTGTTAAACAAGAGTGAGTTTGATGTAATCTTATCTACTCCCTCCGGCTCGAATCATAAGCAATTCTAACCACTTTTACGCTTATTAAGGAGGTTAGTTTATTGTATTTAATTCTCTCAAATTTATTAAAAATAGAAGTATTTTTAGAAAGTAGTATTGGGAATGAAACAAAAATTAATTAAAATTACAATTTTCTAGAGATGTTTTAGGAAAGTGGTATTACAAAATTTAATAAAGTTAGTTAGTTTTGCTTATATTTTAAACCAAGAGTAGTATGTTTTTTGTTGCTTATAATTCGAGCCGGAGGGAGTACAAGTTAAGAAGGCCTTCATCATAATCTCTTCCCTCGTAAGGTGGTTATGAATTTTTATGGCCTTTATCATAATCATAATCATAAAAAGAATAGAAAATGATTGAATTCCATCCCCACCACAAATCGATGAAAAAGAGAAGACTCTTTCATGAAACCCTAGACCCCAAATCTGATACTCCCTATGGTCCTAAGGCCATAAAAGCTACTGTACATTTATAAAAAGATATAAATAATACGAAAATTTGTTAAAATTATTTTTTAACTTTAAAAATTGTTAAATAATGTTTTCTTAAAAAAACTAATAATGAAGCTTACATTTATTAGAGGAATAGAGGTTTATATTAAAAAAATTCTAAAAAAAAAAACTTACATTTATTAGGATATAGGAAAGAATCCTACTTAAACTCTACACAATATTCAACATGAAAAATGAAAACCTTCACCAATACTTAGAACATTTTCAGCGGAACCAAATTTGGTTCATTCATCATCGATGAATCGTTTGTTTTCGTTTGTGATCACCGGAGAGGAATAGTATGTTTGTTTCCGTTAGTTGGTAGTAATTTTATGTTTATTGTAAAATATTATGAGTGCGAAATAAGTAGCAGGATCTATTTTATGAAAAAAAAATTATGAGTTAAATGAAAAATTGGTTAAGATTAATAATGTATAAAAAATGAAAAAAATAATAAAATAGTATGAGAAATGCCAGAGCCAGAAATACTCTTAAAAGAAAAAGGCCACATGAAACAAGAAAATAGGGTTTCCATTTTCCAACCCCGAATACAAATATCTGAGTCAAGAATAGTAGTTACTGCTTACCAACAAAAAGAAAAGAATATTAGTTACCCTTCCGGCCTTCCCTTCTAGGAACTTTTGTTGATGAGCATAAACCTGGGTCCTGAAAAAACACGCATGCATATATATGTAGGGGCAAGAAAAAAGAATACAGGAGTAGAGTATCTTATGTAATCAATGGTAAAGTATGAAGGGGAAAATGCTAGATGCATGTACTACTTGATAAGAAACCAAATACAACGAGAACTTATTGAAAAATATATTAAAATTTTTGAAAACCGAAAAAGTATACATTTATGATTACATTTTCAATTCTCGTAACCTCTAAAAGTGCCCTTTTAATTAACACTGGAAGAAAACCAAGAAAAATTAAATTCAAGGCTAAAAAGGACGAAGTTTCTAAGTGTTAGTAGTCTTTTACCTTTCAGAAGTACTATACAATCCGAAAAGAAAAAGCTGAAGATGGCAAATAGAAAGATACTTAAACATCATCATCATCATCATCATCATGATCATGAAAGGGTTTTACATAGAGAAGCTAACATAGCTCAGTTGGCAGTATGCCCACCTCCTCGATCGGTCATAACTCATAAAGATAGAGATCTATTATCCAGAGATATATATAAGTAAGAAATAATAACTAACATACAGCAAGAGATAGATAGATAGATAGAGATCAGAGGATGGAGGTGGACAGAATGCCAATAAACTCTGGAAGCTACTCTTTGTTAAACCCACATGAATACAAAATGGAACCCGTCCACTGGAAGTAGCTTGAACTGAAAGACTTTTCAGCAGTAGTAGTGTCTTCATGTTAGTACCAAGCCACAACCTAAAGCTATAGCTACAACAATAGAGATAGATATTCTAGCGATAGATAGTGTAGAGGAGAAGCAACGTGTACTATGTGGTGAGATTATGAGTTGGTATTCAGAGGGGGGGCAGGTAGAGAGTGCCTTATTTAAGATGCAGAGCAGATGTGATAGATGGAGTATGACACTAAATAAGAGAGGGAAAGAGGGCAGCTAGAGAGATGTGTGTGTGTGTGAGCAAATTACTACACCATCCCTTTTCATTTATGTCCCATTTTAATATTTTCTTTTTTCAATTTATTTGTTTCAATTCCTTTGCAAATTTAAATTTAAGAGAACAATAAATTATCTTTTTACCTCTATTTTATGGTTTCAACTTGATATCCGACCCATTGAACGACTAATCCAGTTCAAGGGGGTCCCGAGATTAAAGTTTTATGCCTCTATTTAATTGTAAGGATTTTTTCTTTGGTACATTTAAAAAAATGATTGTTGTACTTTTTTTAAATTATCTAATAAAAGAACACCATATATATTTTGATGCCACATTGATTAAACATAAATATAAATGACCCAAAATTAATGATCATAATCACATTTAAACTCTTGGTTTAAAATATGGAAAATGCTAACCAATGCTTTTAGGGCTAATGACATTGTTTAAGTAACCAAAAGTGGTTATTTTATGGAGTATTGAAAATGATAAGTTTAGAATATAAAAACTGTTAAATTTAATTTTCCAATATTTGTTTGCCCATTTTGTATTCCTTAAAGGACAATTGTCAGTGATACCCTTAAAATGTATTTTGATGATTTTTTATGAGATATTTTATAATTTGTTACATCTTCATATATTCATATAATTTAATATACATAGAGAGTTAGGATTTGTTGACACCATATGTAAAACTTAGTCACTTATATATTCACATAACTTTTTATATATTATGAAATATGTCAATCCAACCGTTGAATTATATATTATTATCAAGTAGATCAAGTCTATAAAATTTCATACAATATCAAAATTATTTGATACTTCATCCGACTATTCTATTTTAACGAATAATACGTTATTTAAAATATAAGTAAATATGTATTATTAAATAAAAAGTTGGTATGTATGATCGTCATGATAATAGTATATAATTCAACAGTTGGATTGACAAATTTCATAATAGATAAAAAGTTATGTGAAAGTGTAAAGGACCAAGTTTTATACTCGATGTCAACGAATCCTAACTCACACACACAACATTCGTTATATTTTCTTTTTCGTAGGATCTATTTCATAGTACCAAAATTACATATATTTAAAACTTTTTTTTTATTATTTTGATTTGTTTAAGCTATAATCTTAGTCATCTGATTTATTGCTCACTCGAATCCTATACTCCTATATATATAAGAGCATCTCCAACTCAGGGTTTTTATCCTGGATTTTTGTGAGGAACCGTGAAGCACGCATCGTATGCATTGGAAGGGGCTGATGTGGCATCCCTTGCCAAGCATCGTTGCTTGAGCAAGGGACGGTGCTTGAGGCCACTTGTGGGCTAAGAAACGTATGAATTGCAGAAAAAATTAAAAAAATATAAAAAAATTTGTCTTCTTGTTCTATTCACCGAAAGCATGATAAATTTTTTTCATAAAAAACACATGCAATTACAGAGCAGAGCACAACATTACAGAAATTAAAAAAATATATAACAAAATCAAAAATGAAAAAGAAAGAGAAGAAAATGGGAAAATCAAAACCCCTAAAATCCAAATCTTCTTGCCAACACAAAAATTGATGTCGGGGAGGCTAATCCAGCCACATGCAGAGCGGATTTGAGTGTTTTGATGAGTCAATTTGCGGATTTGAGATGTTTGAAGGAGAGAAAAAGAGGTCGCGCGGTTGAGGGAGACGAAGAGGCGGTCGTTGATGGAGATTCGTGGCGGTTAGTTACTTCTTTTTAGATTACTTCTTTTTCACAAACACTCCTATTTGCTCAACGCTTTTTAGATTTCCAATAATAATTATAGGGGTACTTTTGAAAAAGTATACCAAATATTTACATTTTCAATACCACTAACAATATTAACTAACTTTCTTAAAGGGAGTGAAATTGGTCAAATGATGCTTATATTAGAGACCGAAGGGAGTATAATATAAATAATAATAAAATCTAAAAACTAAAACTAGCCATTGGAGGTTGTTTAAACATAAAATTAAAGTAAATATAAAAGTACGGGGTAGGTTGTGGGTCCGTTTAAAAATCTAAGTTGGGTTTGGGGTTGGCGAAAATAAATTGTTAGAGTTCTTAACTTTTGGAAAAATATAAAAAATTATAAAATAATACATGGGACCTAATTAAAAACCCAAAGTGAGTTTGGGGTTGTTCATGCTCTAAGATCGATCCTTATAGGAATTTCATTAAAATCATGTTTATAATATTTAATTTCAATTTTCAATAGCATTTAATTATTTATCTTCAGAAATACTTTTATTTATTTTTATAATCTCAATAATGAATATACAGATAATTTCAAAAAAATTATATCAAATTTTCAAATTTCCAATGTATTAACAAATATAACTATTTTCTTTAATGAAAATGAAAAATCTTTAAAAAAAAATCTTACATTAAATGACACGTGACATGACAATTGTTTGATAACAATGTTTAAATACCTTAGATGTCATGATATTGTTTGTCCACTAAAAGTGCATTGCTGCCTAATATGCTTAGATGGTTTATTTAAGTTTTTAGTCTCTGAATTTATGTGTTATTTTGAAATTGGTCATTAATTTTTTTTTTTCGATACTTTGAATCCTTAAACTTTGTTCAAATTTTGGAAATTGTCCTTTTCATCACTTAAGTGGTGATATGATAGAGGATATGTTACGTCACATTTGCTATATCAAAGGGTAACATGTCAAATGATGTCGCATGAATTTTTTTTAAATTAAAAAAAATTCAAATTATTAAAAATAATTAAAAATTGTATTTTTTTTAAAAAAATCGAATCTTTTAATAAATTTTAAAAGAAAAATAAAAAAAATCATGTAGTATCTCGTGACTTTATATAACACGTCACTCCTCGTCGATATTGTGAAAGTAACGTGACTTGTCGTTGACTAACGAAATAACCATTTTTCAAAAATTGAACAAAGTTCAGGATCCAAAACTTTGAAAATAAAAAAAGAAGTTTAAGAATAAATTCCAAAAAAACAAGTAACTTCGGAAACTTTGATGTTAACAACCATTCTTTTGAACTAACCAAATCCAATCCGAAGTTTTCCAAGTCACTCAATTGTACTAGAAACGAAGAAGTGAGTCATTCATTCTCAGCAGCAGCAGCATCTATATATATTCTTTGAGGTTTGAATGAAGCGAAAAGACAGAGGTCTCAAAATGGCGACATCATTACCTTAACCAGGAGCAGCTATTCCACACTTGCTAATGTGGTAACGATGTCGTCATTCACTCGCCACGTCACCAACATCGCATTCCTCCTATTCTCTCGCCCCAACTTAGAAATAAATCGCGCTGTCTTTATAACATTCCCTATAAGAAGAGCCGTTTCTCGCTTCCATTCTTTCACTACACGCAAATCTCGTTTACCATTATTCAATTCTCTTTCTTCTCCTTCCTCTTCTTCTTCTTCTTCCATGGGTTCGCTGTGTGCGCTTAACGAACCTGCTACTACTATTCAATATCCCAATGCTCGCAGAGACGACTCTGTCGTTGACCACTTTCACGGCGTCAACATTCCCGACCCTTATCGATGGTACTCTACTCTACTCTTCTGCATCTACATTATTTTTGTGTTTAAAATTAAAAAAAAAATTACTAATAATCAAAATATCAGTATCAGCTTTGGAAAATATAGCAGTTGTCGGTTACATACATGGTTCGTGCGGATTCGTTACTTTTTTTTTTTTTTTTAATAAATTATTTTTACAAAACTTCTTTTATAATGAATCTTGTATGCGGCACGCGATATGCCGAATTCGCATGTGGTACATGGAGTGAATGAGTGAACCATGTAACAGTATATGGTTTAGTTACGATTGCACAACATTTAAAAACAACAAACTCAGTTTTTGCATTCATTCTTCTCTTATACCTTATCAAATGGTATATTCGAGACTTTAATATATACTTACCGTTACCGTTACCGGATTCTATTGTTAACCCTACAAACCAAATTCACCTTAGGGCGAATCGCATGCTGCTGGGATAAAGTCTTGTAATAATTATGTGAATAGTGATGAAACCCGTGTGTCTAAATGAATTGTGTTATGTTACGAGCGTTCGGTAATGATGATTGGATATTTCTTCGTTGATGATTGCATAGATTAATTGGTGTCTACCAATGTTGTAATGAGTCTTATTGATCATAAGTTATAGTATACTGAATGCATTTATCATTATCTTTGTCTCTCACTTTTTTATTTATACAGGCATTTGGAAAATATGGGAATGAACATTTTACTTTAAGAAAACACATCTATTTGAATTGAAATAATAATAATAAAACACTGCAAATTGAAACATGGACGGACTTCATTTGGTGCTTTTTGTTGGTAGGCTTGAGGATCCTGATGCGGAAGAAGTGAAAGAGTTTGTGCAGAAACAGGTTCAGTTAACGGATTCGGTGCTGCAAAAATGCGAAACTAGAAACAAGCTTCATGACAAAATCACCAAGCTGTTTGATCATCCGCGTTATGAAGTTCCTTTTAGAAGAGCCAATAAGTTTTTTTACTTCCACAACACTGGACTTCAGCCACAAAGTGTGCTATATGTGCAGGTTTGTTGTTAACTGTCCTGATTGAGTTGTTAGCTGCTGTTTGGTTGGTTTTGGTGTTGAGCTTATTAGAATCGGCCGTGATTCCGTGAGTTTTTCAGGATAGTTTGGAAGGCGAGGCTGAGGTTTTGCTCGATCCCAATGGCCTCAGCGAAGATGGAACTGTCTCGCTCAACACTCTTTCGGTGAGTAAAGATGGAAAGTTCTTGGCTTATGGGCTTAGTTCAAGTGGTAGCGATTGGGTGACAATAAAGTTGATGAGGATTGAGGACAAGAATGTTGAGCCTGATACATTGTCTTGGGTGAGTAACAGATAATGTCTTTGTAGAAACAAACAAATTCGGCAATAGAAATGAAGTAATTTGGAATCATCGAATTTGATATCTTTTCAATTGTCGTGTGCGTGTCTTTCAGGTCAAGTTTACGTCTATTAGTTGGACAGGTGATAGCAAAGGTTTCTTTTATAGCCGCTATCCTGCACCCAAGTAAGTGATATATTATTCTCACATGACTTCCCAATAAGTTTAGCAGGGGCAGCATGTAGTTATAGAGTGTAGCAATATTTATGGTTATCAAAAAATTTAAAAATCAAGTTAGTCGTGAGTACTTTTCTTTAATCAAAATATAAAATCTCTGATTTGGCTCCATAAATAAATTACTGTTTCTTTTTTAAAAAATTCTAGCTCTTGCCCATGACGTACACGAATT
The DNA here is from genome assembly GCA_037953625.1 of Crotalaria pallida. Lineage (NCBI taxonomy): Eukaryota > Viridiplantae > Streptophyta > Magnoliopsida > Fabales > Fabaceae > Crotalaria > Crotalaria pallida. The sequence continues at coordinate 174,545,824 of CM075650.1, forward strand.
AGTTTATGACTTTCATAGGTTTGAAGTTTTGGGTCGTTATTCTAATTTGCTTTTGCTACTGTCGTTTGGTATTATTTCTAACGATATCTTGTATTAACTTATTCTTGGTGATGATGTAAGGATCAGTTTTGTGTATCCTTGATTTGAAATTTGGGTTGATTTTTTTTTTTTTTTTTGCTAACTCTGCACTGCAGGGAGGGAGAGGTAGTAGATGCGGGGACTGAGACAAACACAAATCTTTATCATGAGCTCTATTATCATTTTTTGGGTACAGATCAATCAGAAGATATTCTGTGCTGGAGAGATCCTGAAAACCCTAAATATATGTTTGAAGGAAGAGTTACTGAAGATGGGAAGGTACCTTTTGGTCATTCCTTTAAACTATGTGATACTATCTGTACTATTTTTTTTGCACGGGATTATAAAATGTGCTACGAATGTGTTTTCTCTGTACTTTGAGGCCTTATGCCTTGCCATTCATAAATTCTTTGCTTAGAAAGCATCTATTTGTCTCTTCCTCTTTTAGCATTTTAGATGGATTTTGCTTAGGAATCTGGCTGCTATTGCATTGCTTAGCAGAATTTCCAGTTTTATTTATATTAATTGTCTATGATACTACTTAGGCAAAATATTTTTGCTAAATATAAATAGGTCTTTACTGTTATATCTTGACAAATGATCCTGGAGCTTTACTTTAATGCTTTGCAGAATTCTTATTATTGTCACGTTGTCAGAAAAGGATTAAGCAGTTTTATGTAATTAAATTTTAATATATTGACTTCTGTGAGATATATTCTTTAAATAGCATAAGATTAGGTTCATATTTATAGTAAGTTAGGAACTATGGTTTCTTGCCTTTGTAAGTCAGACATGGTAGTGGCATAATTTGATTAGGATAATAAAGCATGCAAATAACTTTATGTATATGATTTCCAATTTCTGTTGAAGCTGACTATTTTTGTGGATTGTGCAGTATGTTCTTCTCACAGTTGAAGAAGGTTGTGATCCGGTTAACAAACTTTACTACTGCGAGATGTCTAAACTTCCTAATGGGCTGGAAGGTTTTCGGAATGAGAAAGGCCTCCTCCCATTTGTCAAGCTTATTGATAAATTTGATGCACAGTATGAAGTCATTGCAAATGATGGCAATGTGTTTACACTAAGAACAAATAAAGATGCTCCAAAATATAAACTAGTACGAGTAGACATCAATGAACCAAATGCTTGGGTTGATGTTATCCAAGAGTCTGAGAAAGATGTACTAGAGTCAGCATGTGCCGTAAATGGTAACCAACTGATTGTGAGCTATCTGAGTGATGTGAAGTATGTTCTGCAAGTAAGAGACCTAGAAACCGGTTCCTTGCAGCATCAATTACCAATTGACATTGGCACGGTTTCTGGAATTTCGGCACGGCGTGAAGATAGTGTTATTTTCATCGGTTTTACAAGCTTTCTTACTCCCGGTATCATATATCAGTGTGACCTGGGAACACAGATTCCTGATATGAAGATATTTCGCGAAATTGTTGTTCCTGGGTTTGATCATTCTGAGTTTCATGTCAATCAGGTAAAAGGAAACTTAGCCACTGACGATGACAAGCTGTTGTCTTATTTTGAAGTTCATGTTATCAATTAGGCTTTTTCAAATTTCATTGCTCCATATTACTATACGAGTAAGAGAATTGTTTTGTTTCACCTGTTCTAATTCTTTGATGTAACTTACACATATCAGGTTTTTGTGCCAAGTAAAAAAGATGGTACCAAGATTCCAATGTTCATTGTTGCCAGAAAGGAGATTATTTTGGATGGTTCACACCCTTGTTTGTTATATGGATATGGTGGTTTTAACATCAGTCTAACTCCATATTTCAGTGTCAGTCGTATTGTACTCACAAGACATTTAGGTGCTGTTTTCTGCATAGCAAATATTCGTGGTGGTGGTGAGTACGGGGAAGAATGGCATAAAGCAGGTTCCCTTGCAAAAAAGCAAAATTGCTTTGATGACTTCATTTCTGCAGCTGAATATCTTGTATCTGCTGGTTATACCCAACCCAGAAAGTTATGCATCGAAGGTGGAAGCAACGGTGGGCTTCTTGTTGGTGCTTGTATAAATCAGGTTTGGTTCATCTTCCTTTTTTTTCACTTAACAATTCAATTGGCAACTGTGCCTTTGGCTCAATGGTCAGTATTTATGGAGTATGTACTGCAATGTGCTTATGCATTAAACTTTGCTTATTTACTATTTTCCCCATCTTTTTGTACAGAGACCTGATCTCTTTGGTTGTGCACTAGCTCATGTTGGTGTTATGGATATGCTACGGTTCCACAAATTTACCATAGGTTTGTTTAGATCTCTTGTGTCTACTAATTTCTTATTGTAGATCACATATTGATTTAGGTTTGTTATTCAGGTCATGCTTGGACCTCAGATTTTGGTTGTTCAGAGAAGGAGGAAGAGTTTCATTGGCTAATCAAGTAAGTCGGATTTATCCTATCGTGAAATATAAAGGATGGACTTGTACTTTTATTCAAAATGAATAATGTAACTTGTGTGATTAACATTTGTTTTATATTTCTTTGATGACTTTCTTTGAATTGCTAGTAAACAATGGCACTTGGGTAGTGATAGCGAAGGTTGGAGCAGGGTAATTGACAATTAAAATGAGTGATAATATAGAGACCTATAAAATGAACCTACATATCAACTTATACGATAAGAATGTGACATGTGTCATTTGTTAACCAATTAATGATAGGCAAATGACAAACTCCTTTTATGGTGTAGGTTGATTTGTAAGCACATTTTATAGGTCTCTAAATCGTTTTTGTTAAAATATTTTGATGGTTTGGCAGGCTGCATTTAGTAAAAGTGTAACTGATGGACATGGATTATGCATAGATTCCTCTTAATTAGGTACATAATAGGCCGATAAATAGGTAAATACTTATATACAACCTAGCTCAAACACATTTCACCTATTATAAAATAAAAACAATCCTTTTACTGTCATGTGATACTATCATGACCTTTAATTCTCGGTTATCATGTTTGATGTTTAGCTTCCCTAGTGTTCATTTGCTGCACTTGCTTCTCCTGGCACGAGATGCAAGTTATGATCCTTAATTCCTTACTGAATGTATAGTGCCATTAGGCCAAAGTTGTTACTATTATGTAGGACAATAGGGGTCCTCACCTCTTCATTGATGGGCTAAATATTAAATATGGTGGAAAAGGATAAAAGAGTCTCTAGTTATCAAAATGTTTTCAACAACCCCTTAATAATGGGGCGATTTTGTCATTTGTGACTCTACACTTCTCATTAGCCGTCTAATTGAGTAGTCTTGCTTAGCACCTTCTTAGCGGAATTTACAGCTTGTTATGGTTTTTTCCTGAAGCTGATTGCTATAAGAATTCAAAAAAGGGACTGCTAGGTATAGTTTAACCTTAATCTGATTCTAGCACCATGGTATTCAGATCTTCATAGTTTTAACTTCATGTAGCCATGAACTTTTATCATTTAGGGCTACCACGCAAACAGAACTAACACTTCTGCCTTAACCATATTGCATTTCAACCATGTTTTGTGAACCAGATGTCTTGAGGGAGTTTGATTTCTTAAGCTTTGTGTTTCTTGTGTGTGATATGATGTTTCTTAATCTGCTGTTCTAGGTACTCGCCATTGCACAACGTCCGGAGGCCTTGGGAGCAGCATCCAGATAAGTCAATTCAGTACCCATCAACAATGCTGTTGACTGCTGATCATGATGATCGCGTTGTCCCACTGCACTCATTGAAGCTACTGGCGGTTAGTATACTTCTCATAACTGAAAAGTATTGATTCAAAGGAGAAACTTCGAGTTGAGTTATTGATTTAGGTTGCAGGCTACAAAATATGTTACTTCTGACTACATTAATTAGCAAATCACTGTTTCGCATAATGAAGATTTTGGGTGTGGTTGCTTCACTGTCAGTCTGTCACTTAACGACCCCCTCTTTCCCAACATTTATTTCCCTTAGTTCTCTTTTAACATGCATTTCAAATTTTTATCAGACTATGCAGTATGTACTCGGTACTAGCCTGGAGAAAAGTCCCCAGACAAATCCCATAATTGGTCGGATTGAATGCAAGGCTGGGCATGGAGCTGGGCGTCCAACACAGAAAATGGTAATAGATTCGCCTTCGGGTTGTTTTTTTAGTTTCTCCTCCGTGTTGTTGTATTATCTTAAGTTGGGTATGTTTTTGCTCAGATTGATGAAGCTGCTGACCGCTACGGTTTTATGGCTAAAATGTTAGACGCCCATTGGATTGAATAGAGCCAACAGACAGACTCAAGGTAGAGAGTGGGAGAATGAGATGATTTCTCAGACAATTTTAGAGCCAACAGAACTCTTTCATTTCTTCATGACTAGGAAGAAAGCAGCTCCTTGTACAAGTTTAGCTTGTACTTTGTATCAGTTTGCAACAATTATAAATTCGTATAATAAAGCTTTATATATTCACGACAAAGTTCATGTATGATCTGTTTGATTAGGCAAATGAGATATTTGAAGAAAGAAAAAAGCAAATTTTGAATAGGAAAATTTTATTCTTATTGAGAGACAGTTGTGTGTTAGGACTTAAACACATGAGGCTCTCCCACCCAATGGACTAGTCTTTTGGGTTGAGTTCTTTTCATGTGCTTAAGTCCTAACAATTGGTGTCTTTCATTGAGAAGTTGAACCGTGGAAATCGTTACCTATAGGTTGAATTAAGGTATATTACCAAATACTAATAGGTGAGTGGTGCCACCAAACAAGAAAGGGCTACAATGTTAGGAGTTCCACATTGAATAGCCTAGGTAGCTCAATGTGGTATTTAAACCTTGAGGCTCTTTCACCTAATAAACTAGTCTTTTGGATTAGGTTATCTTCACGTGCTTAAATCTTAACATTGTGATTCTCGAAGATAAAAATATTACTTCAAATACAAAGATGACCCTCCAACAAAAATACAATAGAGGTGGGATTTTTTTGGATGGGTAGATTCCATTTTCGTATGCAATTATCTAGGTGGCTTTGGGAATATGATTGATTTTTCATAAATATCCTTGAGTTGAAAAAAAAAAAAAAGAATAGGAGGCACAAAAATCATTTCATATCACAATCCTCAAGAATTAGCAGGGAAACTTAAATTACTCATTTAAATGCTCATGGCATGTTATTTTCCTGAATTATATTTCCTTTTTCAAATCTTATACCAAACAATGAGCATTTTAAATTTTTAATTAGGAGGAATGAAAAAAAACACACACATTTCTGTGTCAGACACCACCTTCAGGTTTCCAAAGAGAGTGGTCAGGGAGGAATGAGAGAAAATGAACACACTGGAAAATAGTTCCAGAAACCTTGACATAGCATTATATTCATTTCAAGTAGCCAATGCTATGTGACTTTTTATAATGCTCACTCGGTAGAGGATTATGTTTCCCTACCCAACTTTGCTAAAATAGCAATGACTCTGAAAGCAGAGACTACGACGATTCATGTCTTAACTTCAAACAACAGTACCTCACTCAATGTGAAAGCTCATCCGAATATACATGCTACTAGTATTAAGTAGAGACTACGATTCATGTCTCACCTCCATAGCAGTTTTAGTTTTCAGTGCAACCTGAGTGATTAATAACCATAAAGTTCACACAGCTGTGCTTAATTAAATCGGACGCTCGTTTAATACCAGAAGTGGATGAGCTTCAAATCAATGTAAATCATGGTATACGAGGACAAATGAAAATTAAAACATTTGAAGTAGGAAGCTGAGTTGATTTACAGATCTCATAACCTGTGAAGTTGAAGGTTTCACAGGGGTTCACTTAACTAACCCCAATCTCAAAGGGGTGCTGACCTTTCCTATTTGAACTGTTGCATGACACAATTTACTCCAACTAGTCTCTCTACCCGTGATAAGCGTCTCAAAGCTAATTTGCCAAGGAGAGGTGGAGCCATGCAAAATCATAGAAGAAAATAGAGAATCCAAGAGTGCTGTTATCAAAATCTATTTTCAATCACAAGAATAAAGTTATAAAAGCTTTTGGACTTCTTCTGGACTGCTCAAGTGTGCACCGAAATAAGAGGTTTGTCTGTCCATAAGGCAAACTTCATCACAAGCACTGCTCACTCCAAAGTCAATCAACTAAGATTTAAAACTGGATTACCAGATAACCTTATTATGTCAGGAAACAGTCCATTTTGATGTCTGTAACATCAAGTTGCAAAATTTCAGCTCTACAGCCCAAAATTGATCCGATGCTGCAGAATAAAAAATAATGAATAAGCACTTGCCAATAGAAAGCAGTAGCATTATAAGTCATAACATCTTTCAAAGACAAAGTAATGGATGGAGAGAATATATCTCTTGACATTTTTCAGAAGGTGAAAGTACTTTGTCATACCTAGGATGGGTACGTCCAAGATCCCCATGAACAAATTCCTTGATGTAAGTCCCAGCCTGCACAATCATATTTAATCTGTCACTAATTATAGATTTCACCTTACATAACTAATAATTATTTGGTGCAATGATGTGTGAGGAGATACAGCTCATGCTAGGTTGGTCTCAAGTTTAAGCCACTCAAAGCTCAAGATATTTAAAGGTAGACAATGCATATATTGTCCTATGTGGTCATTCTTTTCACCCAAATAAAGTACTTAAACCTGCTTGGCATACATTATCTGACAACTTTTCACCATTCATTGCCTATCAAGTAAAAGTCTATATGGAGCATGGAGCAGTGGAGTTTAGAGGAGATATAATCATAGCTAATTTCTCGCTCTAATTTGAGATTAATTCAGCCATGTGAAACTTCATTTATACTAGAGAGAATATAAAACAATACCTGCGTGCATAGATGCAAAAGAAAATACTGGGAACTTCCAGCAATTGTCTCTATTTTCATCCTAACATTTGAGAAACAAAAGAGGAGGGATAATTTTAGTTACTTGTCTAAATGTGGCCTTGATGGTGTGAACAGAGCATATCATATCAATATATAGAAGGATCATACATTCATACCAATGAATAATCTTTTCACGCTCTAAAGGACTGCGACGGTGTAGCACCCTTATTGGGGTCCTCTGCAAAACTTTCTGCACAAAACAATAGTGAATTTTGCAGTTTCCACTGTTAAGATGAGACAAACCTTGTACAAACTACAGCAAGTTTTCAAAGGAGTCAAGAATATGCAATCAAATATCAAGCTTCAATTTCTCATTTGCTAGTCAATCTCTCTGCAATTTTGCATAACATGTATTTCAATCTAATATTTGAAGTTGAAACACGAGTCCTAATCCAACTCATGTAATTGGTTGGACAAGAGTAATAAAAAATTTCTCTGATTAGAAGGATACATTATAACCTTCCCTGTTGATATTTCATCTTTTCTAATGTAAATTTTTTATTTTATAAAACTTAAAAAAGAAAATCACTAGAAGTGGATACATCTAAGAACATGCAATAGCAGGATCAATATGAGCATGCATATGAAAGTATAAAAGGGATAAATCATAAGCTTTATTGATAGAGAATTGCAATCAAGATGTATTACCAAAAACAAACAAAATGGAAATATCTTTGAGCACCAAACAGCCTAAATCATTTTCGAGCATGTTAACCTATTCTTACAAAATACAAGTTTGATAACAAGTAGTACACAGCATTAAGACTTACCAAATCCTCAAGTGAAGACAAATTTTGCAAATCTTCATCCTTCAGAGGACGAGAAATCCACACTAGAGCAGCATATTGCTTCTATACAATTTTATGTTTGTAATCGCAAGGAAGATTCAATAAAACAATGCTCAAAGAAAGCTTTAAACTTGAACTATGAAATGAAAGTATCCAATTAAGAAGCAAAATAAAAGACCTGCTTCTCTGCTTCGCCTTCACGCATAAGGTTCCATCCATGACTACCAACAAGTTTCAGATTTTTCACCCTAACCTACACGAACGTATGACATTATGTGTCTACTCATAATGAAATAAACAACTGACTTACAAACATCATTGATTCAGCCAAAACATTACCAATTTATTTTCCACGTTATTTATCATTTTCTCTATATCTTTTACGAACAGTTCAGATGGGACAAGTCGCGAGTTTTGCACCTCAACAAGAAATGGCCTGCCTGGACCCAACATCCGGACCTAGAAGAATAGATCCATATTAGGTAAGTTTAATCACCATTAAACCTAAAGACATAGGAACCAAAAATATTTAGTACATCAATATCTTCTCTTCCAGCAGCATGAAACTTAAAACTATCACCACGGCATGCTTGGAGGATGTTTTCACCAATTATTTCCTACAATGTAAGTACACATTGTTATTACATTCTGCAGTCAACACCAAAAGAAAAGATAAAATGGCAACAACTATTTGCTAGAGTAGAGAGTACCTCAACTGATGCTTCCCCCATTCTCTCATCATCAATGATCCAGCGCGTTTGACTCACATTCCGTGAATACTGTCATGAAAGTAACAAAAATTTGAAGTTGCACAAGCAAATTTCAGTTTGGGCCTATCGATATCATGCAATTCATAGATATATGCTTATATCTAGACCAGACAAAAGAGATTATTATCCATCTATGAAGGATCTCTTTTTAGTGTCAATTAATCAAAGATTGTAACAACTTTTGAAAAGGACCAGGAGAGACAGAAGCAAAATTCAAAATCAGAGACTGAAACTAAGAAGCACATACATGACACAATCATTACACAAGGTTCAAATGTATCTCAACTACTATCTCACATCTTAGTATCTCCAACATTCTATGTTCTCCTAGAGAAGAGTCAAAGATTAGTACATACATGCACTAAATATTTTGGGCTTATTGGATTCATCTTGTTTCTGCTTACAAAATGAGTAAAGGAATATATATACTCTGATCTCTCACAAAATGTCGAAGAGAGAGACTGCACAGGAAGCTTTAAAACTAGGTTGCTGAAGTAAAGGAGCAGAAACTCCATGGTTCACACGCTAAGGTTTTGGATCTAGCTCCCACCTATCTTGAACTGAATAAATAAAGAAAAGATATTTACAGCTGAAGTGAATCTAGAAAACTCTAGCAACGATGGACAAGGATGGGAAGAGATTGTCATAATGTTTTTATTTGCATATTTGGAAGCAATACTTTTAAAATTTATGTCAGGGATTTAGGTTTTCATGTTAATGATATAGCATTTATTTTAGGTTTTTAATCATATAATAAAGTGTCCGATCCATGTCATGTCCTGTATTTTTTTTAATTTGAATATGTTGTGTCACTGTGTTCATTTCATATTGATCTTGTTTCTGTCATTTCTGTGCTTCCTAGATGCCAACAGCTTTAAGAGAAGCTATTAGCCACAAGGACCATATCGGAGAGTAAATTTTGCTTCAATTTGTATTGAAAGGGTGTTGCATGGCTCTTCATGACTAGAAGTTAATGTAACTAAGGTTTTCTTTAATGGGATCGTTTCATATAAGCCAATAATAACCAGACATTTTCCAGCTTTCTCTTGAAAATGTAAAAATATGATCATGTTCATTGGATAAGGGAAAGGGCGGGAGGATAACAAATTCATTACCTTCAGGTATCTCCCACCAAAATAGAAAGGTTCCCTGTAGCAAAAGCAAGTAAAATGACAAGGTTCATTTGCCTAAAAAGTAAAAAGCAAGAAAGAAACCTAAGTTAGCAATGGAATCATATACTAGAGGATGAACAAATAAAGTCAGTGGCTCAAAACTTTGTTTTTACTTTGAAAGCAAAACAAACATCATTAACATTGTGGACAGAAAACATTTTTGAGAACCATGAAATCATCATGAAAACAAAGCAATTTAAATTCACGAGGCATTTAGTAATTAACGAAGGACGAGAATCAAGAATTACCATTTCTATCAAGGGTTCACCGCCGTCAGAGGAGTCATTTTTTAGCGAACTGCTAAAAGGCCTTTCTCCAACTAAATTGGATTCACCTAAAAGAAAATTCAGATGGTCAACGAAAGAAACTATGAAATCATCGGCAGTTTCTACACTAATATCAAACCTAAAGACAATCTTAGCATATGTTGGAACAGAGGAATAGTCAAAAGGAAACAGAACAGGGTATATGATACTGTCTAGTGAGATTTTTGTAAACCCACATGCAGGCATGAAGGTATAAGCCCGCATGCCATCAAGAAAACAAAATCACAGCTCAAATCAAAGTACCAAAATGCATAGTTAATTATGCAACCACAGCTTTTCCATAAAAAGAAAGAAAAAAATACAACATAAAGCTCATCAATAAACTTAGACATGCCTGTTTTTCTTCTCTTGCAACTCTCATTGCTATCTGAACATTTCTCGTTCCCTTTTGATGATTTAGTATGAGTGTATGTCAAACGAATGCGGAAAGTGCTCATACTTGATTTACAGTCCTGCAAAACTTGATTTCTGTAAAGGGTTATTGGAAAACAAATAGACTCAAAGATAAAGTCTTGACTCATAAGGAGAAAAGGCATATTCAAGTTCAAGCAATTTTATTCTGATGAGTGATGTGCGTGCCGATGACTAGTATCATTACTAATGACATTGGTACTGAAAAAGTGAATAATATCTAATATTCAAAGTCTGCCATTACACTTAATGAAACATGTACAACAACAACTACCAAGGCCTTTTTCCCCTAGGCGAGGTCAACTACATGGATCAAACGATGCCAATATATTGTGTCAAACACCAAGACTTCCACGAGAAAACTTAAGAAACATCTAGAAAATAATTACTTACCAGAAGATTTTCAAGAGCAGATACTAGTGAAAATTTTAAAGCATCCTTTGTAGAGATACACCCAGTTTGTAACTTCTCTAGGAACCAGGGTTCAGATCCATACTTTGTTTTCATATATGACCTACAAAATTTTAACAAGAGAACAAGTTCCTATCAATATTAAGCACACAAGAAACATAGAAGCTTAATTAAATAAAGGGTAGCACAAATAATGCAATAATAAAAATCGAAAATTTGGAAAACATTATTTATTTATCATTTTTTTTTTTTTAAGTTGAGAAACTGGTCTTGCTATAGGTATTGGTGAAAAAAAAAAAGAAAGAGTATAGTAACATTTGAAGCGTCCTGTTTATAAATGAAACATGTCAACTACACAGCTGATTTTACAAGACGGATAATTCTGGAACTCTAGCATATCATTTTGGTCATTCTTTAAGGGGGTGTTTGGAACAACTTATAGAGAGCTTATTTGGACTTATGAAATAAGCTTATGATGTTATTAATTTATAACCTTCCTATAAGCTCTTTTTAGCTTATTTCAACAAGCATATCACAGAACCTTACAATAATAACCTCTTTTTAGCTTATTTTAAAATAGGTTACTGAATTTGGGCTTAATCAAGTTGTTTACTCAAATGCACCCTAAATATCATTCGATGTTACCATCATAAAGAAAGCTTCCAAATTATAGAAAATGCAGAATGCCAATCAGCTATGAGAATGAATTCTTACGAAAGTGAATTATCGTTTTCAAGCAGAATAGGCGGGACTGAAACCTCAAGTGAAAAGCCATCAATCTGATAACCCTCCCTTTTAACCATGTCAGCAATCAGGACAGCCATATCATCAACACTATCCTTCTCCACCACAGTATCTCTCTCATCAAGAAATCTAAACTGCAGAATCCCCAAGCAAACCCTGCAAAGTTTAATTTCTTTCGAAGCAGTAGTTGAGTTTTCACAGTTATCCGAAGGATCATTCTTATGATTATTAACCACCGCCAAATCCGATGAAGCATAGACGCGTCCACGAACCCCAAACACCCGTAAGATGCAGTGGACACATAACTGCAACAAAATTATATTATAGTAACTAAAAGAGTAAATCACCCATTTGGTCCCTAAAAGATGGGCACGGTTCAATTTAGTCTCTGACACTCTAAAATAGTACTTTTCTTCCGCATCACTCAATTTAGTCTCTGGAAAATGGTATTTTTCATCTTGGTTTAAAACATGGAACAAATTAGTCTCTAAATGGTTAAGACGACAACCAAGTTAGTTAGTACTACAAAAAGAGGACTAATTTGAACCCGGCATTCTAAACATTCAGGAATGAAAAGTAATCCCTCCTTTTCATATAGTGTTCATAGAGTTTTTTCCTCTTTTTTTCATATATACATATACTAATTTCTCTTGCGTAATGATTATATGAGGATATTATATTTTTTTTCCAAAACTTTGCATCACTAAACTATTTATCAAAATTTATGCGTAACCTTAAAATACATTATATATGAAAACAAAATTGCTAAACTGCCCCGTGCACTACTTTGCAGGGAGGGATCAAATAATAATAATAATAATAATAATAATAATAATTAAAGAGCTTAAATTAAATTGAATTGAATTAAGAGAGAGTTATAGTTGTAGCAGTGAATGAAATTGAGAAAAACAAACCCCGAAAGATAACAAGTCGTGGACGGCGTTGGAAGGGAGAGAGTGGAGCACGTCGCTTTGATTGGTTGTAGAGATGGTGCAATTCTTGAGTTCCGCCATTCAGTTAAGTTCAGGCGAAGCAGCAGCGGTCGGCAAAGAGTGAGAAGAACTCACAACTCAATATTGTGAACAAGGAAAAGGGAAAACGTGTGCGAATATAGAACCAACTGAAAAAAATAAAATTGTAATGGAGGAGGAGAAAATAAAAAATTTAAAATGCAACCAAAACGACGTCGTTTTGGGTAGAAAATTAATTGATACTAAAATTGTAAGTGCTTTGGCCGAGAATAGAAAACAGCGGGCTGAGCATATTCCAACCCATCTCGTCGGAATGATTTCAGGTCGAGTTTGACACATTGTCATCAACATATTATAGAGAGAAAATGGTCTATTTGGTCCCCAAAAGATACATGTGGCATCCATTTAGTCCCCGAAATATTGTGGCATTCATTTAGTCCCTCAAAGTTCAGAATGACATCGATTTAGTCCCTCCGTTAATAATTCTGTTAGTCAATATTTTGACTGCCACGTGTCACATTTTAATTGGTTATCTCTGGTGAACATATTTAGACACGAACCACATGATTATTCCCTCATAAAATCTCAACCGTTGCTTATATCTGACGGTCCAAATTTAAAAATGAAAAATAAAATAATAAAACTATATTTAATATTATTAAAAAATAATAAAAATTCAGAAAAATATTAAAAATTCAGAAAAGTTTTATCAAAATCTGTAAAATATTTTTAAAAAATACCAATTTTTTTTGTATTTTAAAAGTTAATAAAAAATTCAGAAAATAATAAAAAATTTAGAAAATATTTTAAAAAAATCTGTAAAATAATTACGAAAATTATGAAAAAATTGTAAAATATTCAGAAAAGTTTTATAAAAATCTGTAAAATATTTTTTGAAAAAATACGTAATTTTTTATATTTTAAAAGTTAATAAAAAATTCATAAAATAATAAAAAATTAAGAAAATTTTTAAAATATCTGTAAAATATTTTCGAAAATTATGAAAAAATTGCCTTTCCTTTTTCTAAATATTTATAACATAATAATTTTTTTTTAAAATTATGCAAATATATTTTTTAAAAATTCTGAAAATTATAAGAAATACATAACTATATTTTTAAAAAAATCGTAAAGAATTTGAATTTTTTTTGTTTTATTATAATATAAAAAGTAATAGAATATTTGTAAAAAAAAAAAGAAAAGTTTTTTAAAACCAATAAAAAATATTATAAAAAATACAGAAAAATAATTAAAAAAATAAGAAAAGTTTTTTAAAACCATTAAACTATTTTAAAATTTTTAAAAGCAGATTTAGTTTATAAAATATTTAAAAAGAAATTTTAAAGTTTCAGATTTTTTTTTTATAAAATATTTTACCGATTTTTTTTTAAAATTATATTTATTTATTTCTAATAATTTTCAGAATTTTTAAAAAATATATTTACATAATTTTTAAAATTTTTATGACTTTTTTAAAATCATTATTTTTTATTATGTTATAAATATTTAAAAAAAGGAAAGACAATTTTTTCATAATTTTCATAATTATTTTACAGATTTTTTAAATATTTTCTGATTTTTTTTATTTTCTGAATTTTTAATTAACTTTTAAAATATAAAAAAAAATCGGTATTTTTTTAAAAAATATTTTACAGATTTTTATAAAACTTTTCTGAATTTTTTAATATTTTTTCGAATTTTTATTATTTTATTTTTCATTTTTAAATTTGGATCGTCAGATATAACCGACGGTTGAGATTTTATGAGGGAATAATCCTGTGGTTCGTGTCTAAATATGTTCACCAGGGATAACCAATTAGAATGTGACACGTGGCAGTCAAAATATTGACTAACAGAGTTATTAACGGAGGGACTAAATCGATGCCGTTCTGAACTTTGAGGGACTAAATGAATGCCACAAATCTTTCGGGGACTAAACGGATGCCACATGTATCTTTTGGGGACCAAATAGACCATTTTCTCTATTATAAAATAGGAGAAGTTGAGGGTATTTTTGTCATTTTCATTTTCCCTTCTTCATCCTTGCTTTTCCCTCCAAATTTGTTTGTCCGTGCATCGCACGGGAATAAATATTTATCTTAAGTTATTTTTAGTAAATTTTTATTAGTACAATTTGGATTACACATAAATATAAAAATTGTCCGCAAACATACAATTTGCATTTCGATATTATTACAATTTGCACGGGTTATTAATGATCTTTTCAAAAGGAAATAATTTGAATCAAATATTGACATAAAAAATATATAATGCCTAAACGACCCATCATATGATAATTAACCAGCAAAAAAAAACGAATATAATGTTGTGATTTCAGAAATTCTAATACAAACAAGTCATAATATAGGCAAATTGGTATTAAACATTTAAATAGAGCATCATTATGAATAATAAATTTTGGGTACAACGGAAAAAACGGATATATAAGTATTAAAGATGAGCTATAATTTGGTATAATCATTTAGCTTAATACAATCAAATATTTACTCAGTCATGAATTAAAATTTAAAAAAAATCCAAAAATTTATACAATATGGTGCAATTTAAATTGTGAAAAATAATGATGCCTTATTTTATACTTTAGACAATATACTTATTTACAATTATGAAGTTCTAATACAAGCAAGTAATTTGAAAGTTCGAATCTTATAAACACGAATTAATTAAAAGTGTGGAAACATTGGGACAGATGTAATAATAATAATGATGATGATGATATATATGGTAAAAAAAATAGCTGCATTTGGACTTGCAAAACGAATTACTAACAAAATGCATTTGGAATGATGGATTAAATAAAACAAAAATCAAAATGAGTTGGATTTTTTTTTAATATAAGAAATTATGTTATTAATTAAAATTAGAAATCGCATAATTGATACATTATTAGTTAATTTTTATTAATGAAAAAGTTGGTAGCTGAAACTAGATTCAAAGGTTAATGTTTATGACTATTTATTTCTAAATACATGTAAATCATTTTTATAAAAAGTTCATATTAACTTATTATTAAAAAAACATATTTCCAAAATCTAAAATCAATTTTTTTTAAAAAAAAAATTAAACCCGTGCGATGCACGGGTAAAATTACTAGTTGTTATAAAAGCGATAAATAAGGATGAAAAGGAATAGATTAGATATAAGAGGTGACGAGTTTGGATATATTTCCAGGTCATTCTTCTCGTCTTTTTGTACATATCAAGGTTTTATTGTTCTTCATTCATTTATTTTTTATTAAAATTTTATGTCATAAGAATAATAGTTGAAATAAATACAACTTAAAACTTGAAATATTCTTTTTTATATATTTCTTTACTATATGGAATAAATATTAATATAATGTGAGTGTCTTATCTAAAATATTTATGTTAATGATATATTAAATTTTTTCGTTGAGCTACAAAAATTCCTTACCAATTGATTTAGGCACTTGTTGGAAATAAAATTCTTCTCGTATTTGTACTAAAGTACAACACGTAAAACCAAATCTTCTCCATTTAACATTTTTTGATGTTTCATTTTTTAAATGCTACTTGTAAAAAAAAAAAAAACATAATTGACAAAACAAGAGGTGAATTACTTTTTAACTAGACTAATTGGTGATCTCATTCACTAAAAAAGGGGATTAGTCTACAAACACCGTTTTTTATCCCGCAAACCCCGTTTTTTTCCGATGGGGTTTTGTCGGAATATTTTTCGATACCCCCGAGTCGAAAAAATGCATTTTCCAACTTTAAAAATGATTTTTTAATAAGAAAGTATTCATAAAAATTCAATTTTCCGACTCGGGGTATCGGAAAATATTCTGACAGAACCCTATCGGAAAAAAACGGGGTTTGCGGGATAAAAAATGATGTTTGTAGACTAATCCCCACTAAAAATTCCATCTATGATTGGTGCCCAAGTTGAGTCCAACCATCTCTATTAACCTATACTTTTATTTATTGTGTCTTTGGTTCTCTCCTTATTGTTCTTGCCAAACTATAGGAGTTAGTTTGAGAATTTAAAAGGTTGCCTAACTTATCTTTTGAGTCATCATGTTAACTTGAAAACATACTCATGGGCCATATTCAAATAGAGTTTATTGTTGAGTTCCGTCTCATTTTGCAACAGAGCACCCTGATGTTTGTGATCGTGGTTGTGCTATGTTTATCTTAGAGTATTAGTATTTTGTCATTTTTATCAATGATTACTCTTGTTGCATTTGGTTATTTTTAATGCAAAATTTGCATGAGTTGTTTTCAATGTTTTAAACTTATTATTATGAGATAAAAACTCAATTTGGTATCTTAATTTGTACTTTACATAATGATAACGATTGTAATACATGTCACAACATTTTCAAAATTGCATGACTTTTAATAACATTTTTCACAAAAAGTTATTGTGCTTATACCCCACAATAAAATGAGGTTGTTAAATGTATTAATCGATACCTTATTAAAAAACTCGTGTTGTTACTTTATAAGCACGTTCCATTTCATTTTGGGGTGATGTTCTTGTTGTTTTCCTGACAACCACTCCATAGGTATTCTATATAAGTCCATGTCTTAAGATTTAAATGATTTGTCCACAACCTCCCTCCAAGTTTAGATAAAATTTCAGCTTACTCCCTCAAGTGTCTTTTTCTAGGTTATATATCAGGTCTCAAAAAGATTATTGCTGTTTTTCCCCTAATCTCCGACGTTATCTGGTCTTTGCAAATTGTTACATTCTATTTAATCGACCTTACGATCTCCTTCCTGAATCGACTCTTACTTCAAATGTGTTTCCTTGATCTTATACTCAGATGTACATGAACTCATCCTTAATAATCATTTATCATGTCATCTCTATCTGCATGCTTTGCCTTTTTTATTTTTCATGTATAACATTAGAAAAGGAAGACAATGAAAGAGGGTGTGGGAAATGAACTCCAACTTTTTCATTTTTATTTTTTTCATGTATAGCCATTGTTCTTCTCTAGTACAACCAATAAAATAGAAAAGAGTCCGTCAAAGCTAAATGAGTTGCACATCCTGCCAAGTGGCAAATGTAAATGTAATTTTTTTTTATCCTGCCGAGTGCCAAATGTAATTTTTTTTGTAATAACAGTAAAATTCGAGAAATTACAAAAGAATTGAATAATATTTCTTATGCAATTTTTTTCATGACCTCATTTTGTAATAACCGCAAAATTCGAAAAATTACGAAGGAATTGAATAGTATTTTTTCCCCTTTTCCTTTGGAAAAAGAATGTGACTCTGAGTTGAGGCCATTTAGAGGTTGAAATGAACATGTAACATTTTTTTATCATATAATTGAAGCATATCATAAATTATCGAAGATAACAAACAATCGAAATAAATATGGGAAATATATAAGTTAACTACTTTTTATATTCTAAGTTTAGAATTGTCCCTCAATGTGTGGATACTACAAGCGCTTGCTACTTTTTTAAAGGGAATGCTTGTGTCTCCCACTTGCCTTACCGCAAAGAAGTGCATTGCTTGGAATAGAATATTCATCTCTGAGTGAGGTTGAAGTTGTAAACACTTTCAAATAAAATTGTTGACCAAGATATTGTCGTTCCCAATTTTCAGACCTCAAGTTCCACATTCCCACATTGTCTAGTGCAACATATACTGCAGTCCATGACCTAGGGTACACCTACACAAATCAAGATTATTAAATATGTGATTTTAGTTCTAACTTTTTATTTTCCTAACAACAATACAATATAGTTAGGCTACGAAACAATATAATGTCTATGAACATGGCTTATTCTCACCTGAGTGGTGCAGCGTGAAATTGCATCTCGGAGATTGTAATTTTTCCTGCTAGCAGGTGTCCATTGTCCTCCATCGAAACTACATGCATAATAGAAACATTTCACTAACTTTACAAGAGTAGATAGATAAATCCAACAATGTTGAATTTTTTTATATATGGAAATATATTCTGAATTGTCTGACTAATTTTTACAATAGGTTGAGGTTGCTCTAATGCAGTTTGCACTTTAGATATTCAATTGCACTAGTTTGACTTACTCAATAAGTAATGTTAACCGTTTAAAATGATACCATATACTACAGTGGGTTGGCTCAGATAGCTTAAGAGACCATATTAAATCATAACAATGAAATTTGATGTTAGTAATCCCAAATTCGTTTTATAGGAAAAACACTCATTGAGAGAGGTACTCACCACCTTGACGTGAATTAGTCTCAAGGACCCTCACTAGTACTGGTGGATACTTAGGGACTTCTTTGGCTCAGTGAGGCATCGAAAAAAAAAACATTTAGAATGATATATGGTGTGCTTACCCAACAACAAAGAAAGAATAACCATCGAGGTGATAAGTCTGAATGATGTCCTCATCATTTTGGAAGACAATCTCAACAAATGTTCTGTAATCAGTTTGCAATACAGATGTATCGAGGTATATGCCACGTTTAGTGGGTTTGTCAGATATGCTATTGACACGATAAACACCATTGATTTTGAAGAAGTCGACGAGCTTAAGAGGAGTGTCAGGGGAAACATAAGATACACTATTGATTGCGTATCTTTGCTTCCCGTTCTTTATACCAGATGAGCTGGATAATATGATGGTTCTGGTCAGATTTATCGTACCGTAGTGGTAGGAGCCTTGTGGATTTGGTCTTGGCCCACTAGCAGTCAAATTAGTCCTGAAAATTGACAACAACATCAAAATTAAAATTATGAATGATTCTTGCATGAACATGTGCAGCCATATAAACATTCAAAAGTTTAAATTAGCTTTAAAATATTTGTTGTAAGATTTTTTTTCTCTAAAGGTATTTATAACAAGAAAAAAATGTGTGTGTGTGTATATATATATATATATATATATATATATAAAACATCAAACATAATATATTTAAATGATAAGTGTTGTGACAGTCTTAGAAAAAAGCTTATAACATTCACTTCATTATTTATGGCTTGATTGCAAATTTCAATTTGATTATAAATTCCATTCATTCATCTCTTGATAACAATTATTACAAGCTCAAAGTTAGATAAATTTCAAGGATAGTAAAAAAAGGAGAAATTAAAAATGCTTAAAGATATAAATGAGTAAATGTTTAAATATTTAAATATTTGAGTTAAACCAAATAACAAATATATTAATAGTGGTTTATCTTAGTGAAAATAAGATTTTATTTATAATTCAAGGGTTTAAATTAAAAAGTTTTACTTGGGAGAAGATCCAAAGTGCACGAACACTTATTGTATAACTTGTTTATTACTATGTGACGAGTCCTTAGTAGATGGTGTAGACAAGTGGCAGAAGGACAAAGTTGTTATAGGAGTCTTTACTCATATTTTTAAATTATTTTGATATCCCCTTCTTCAAAAAAATCAGCATTTCATATAAATATATTTTTTCGACTGAATCTTGTCAAGAAATACATTTTAAATGAAATTGGTGAAATACCACCTAGTTGGAAAAATGTGAGATTTTGCGATATTTTGAAAAATCGGGGTTATAAATCCTTTATATTAAAAAAATTGAATGAAAATGATAAAATACCTTACGGTGCGGGCCTGGTTCAAGGACGAGCCAACCTGGATAGTAGGCCCACCAGGCAGTGGGCCAGAGACTGGACCTGCAGAGTTCTTATAACGAAGAGTTCCAGTGGAAGTGAGAACTCGAGTTGTGAATCTACTTGAAACCACAATGTAATAGTCCTTAGGAGGTTGATCAGCCGTTACTAGAACTGAATAAGATTGACCAGCATGAACATCAAGAGAGGTGTAAGTAGTTTGAAGGGTGTGTGTTCCTTCTACTTCTACTAACTTCATTTTGTGGTTTTGAATGCGAAAGTTTAGAGAATTTTTCAACCCCACGTTTGATATTCTCAGCCTATATGTTTTTCCTGCAGTGAGAATCATAGGGGTTAAGTTAGAATTTGATAGTCATTTGAGTTGATAATGATGATGCTAATCAATAAACAAAATAAAATATACACACCTCATACATGAATCAAATTCAACACTTCTCATTATTATCGAATGCATAATTTTTCAAGATAAAAATGTTTCTTTTATTTACTTAAACAACACTCTTAAAGTACTTATTACTCGTTTTTTCCTAATTTTACATCCATATTATAATTGTATTGTGTCCTATATTTTTTAAAATTTGCCATGCATACTTTAATATCTGTTGTAGTGTGGTATTCATATCTAATGTCGTTGTTGTAGTCCTTCCATCCTTGAGATTATATTTTCAGATAACGTGTAGCATTTTATGTTACGTATTATTAATTAAAGTATATACTGTATAACATATGCAATTAAAGAACAACAACTAATTTTTCTCGTATCCAATTTAGACAACTTCCAGAAAGCATCATTTTCCTTTGGACAAGAAAAGTACAGTAGTAGAAAATATATAAAAGGTTGTTGAAGTATAAATGATTTCCACATTTGATGGGCATAGGCATACCTTGTTCCACATTGAATGATGCTACACCAGGCCCACGACCATTAATGAGTATGCCATCAGGGAAAGGCAGACTCTTGCCGCTATCAAGTATTGCCTTCAATTTCTGTTACACAATAATACAATACAAACAAATTTATTATTATGATTTTTTTCCACGACTTCTAGAATGGAGTATTGAGTTTAAATCCCAAATCTATTGCTTAATGTCTTATAGTGCATGTTTACAAATGTGTTCGGATTTGTTAAAAGCGTGTTTGGAATGCAGAAGAAACTAATAGATGCTTCTATTTTAACGTGAAAAAAAGATCCAACGTGATTTTAAAACTTAGAATCTAAACGTTTTCTTAATATTTCATAACTTTATCAATCAAGCTGATTTTCAAAAACAATAAATTAATATTTAATAATGCATGCACATTTATACTTATTTCATACGACCACCAAAAAAAATATTATGATTATAGCAATTAATTACCTTGTGGTTGGACTTGTACCAATCTCCGATAAGGACGGTGTAATCACCGGCAGGATTAGGGAAAGGGACTGGAATTCTAGGCCTGCTAAGGATCCTGATGCCTCCAAAACCACCAGCTGCTTTGTGGAATGCAAGAGATGGGAAATAGTAAAAGCTTCCAATTTGATCCTTCACTTGAAGCATGTAAGTGAAGTTCTTCCCTGGTGGGATGGGGCATGTTGTTCCAAATACCCCATCTTCATATGAGTTTCTTCTCTGCTGGACCCCACTCCTGTGTGTTATTGTATTATAATAATTGAGTTATTAACAAGTATTATAAGAATTTGTGTTGATAACATTATTAAATAAAAGAAAATTGCATGAGACATTCTCTCTCTCTGTCACTTTTTTTTATATGTATGGATGTGTGTTGCATAAAAAAAAGTGAACATGTATGTGTTTATAGCAAGTATATATGAACATGTGTTACTAATTTAAGGGTGCACCTAGGAGACACTTATCTTGTTCTTGAAGTATAAGAATAAAATTGGAGACATTTATATTTTGTGAAAAGACTTTTTAGACCAACAATGTCTCCCAGCAAAAGGGTATAAACTCTTCGAGGTGTAGGCATAGTAATATTTAATTAAGGGACTAATTTGATTACTTGCCTTTTTACTCTCTCTATATTTTATTGTATAGTCGATGTGGTTTCATAAAGAGTTTACTCTTTTACTCTCATGGTTTATAGGAAGAAAATCATATGTATCATGACTTGTGTCATTCTATGTATCGAAAAATTTGTTATTGATCAAAATATATATACTTTAATAAAATTTAAAGTTTTTTCACATTTCTAGTTTTATTAATTGAATTATATTTTTAAAGATAAAGTTATGGCATTTGATTTTTTGACTAATCACAAAATTTTGGTAGAAATGCAAAAGTACGGAATTAAAAGTGTAATCTCTCCGATTTTTGATATCATTTAAAAAAAATAAACATTTTCAATATTAATTTGAATGTTGGTATATATTGCCTGGATAACTAACGACTTTAGCTATACAACTAATGAACGTAACAAAGACAAGTGAAGAAAGAATATATTGAAGAGTACCATGAAAGAAGAAAAGGCTCATCCAAATTGTTGTGGACATTGATGATAAGGTTGTCATTGGTAACAGAATGAATGTCTGGACCCGGGAATAGCCCATTGATAAGTATTGCCTGCATTGTAAAAAAATATATACATTAATAATAATAATAATAATAATAATATGATTGGTAGAAATAAATTAAAGGATGAGATTAAGAAATGAGACATATATACATACTTGTTGGCGAACACCAAGTGGACTAATGTTACCATATGTAACAGTCCAGTCGAAGAATCTGTACGGATCTCCTGCAAAAGTGATTGCAAACAAAGAAACACTAACACATAAAATCAGGGCGCCAACAACGGCCATGTTGAGCGCCATTTTCATTGGTGTATGTAGTGCACAAATTACTTAATCTATTTTGGTTTAATTTGTATGTGGTGAAGCTAAGTGAAAAGAATATGGAGACAGAAAGAGAGTGAGAGCTTATTATATAAGAGAGGAGGAATTGAACTAGCTAGTAGCCGTGAAGGGTAAACTGAATGAAATGGAAGGTTGAACCGTTGAAGTCAATATAAAAACAAGAAAGGAAAAAATATTATTCAAATAAATAAGTGAATCTGGACATACAACAATGTACATTTTATTCTTTTCATTTTAACATAGTAGGCATTGCAAGTATGCTCGGAATTATTTATATTTATATTTAGAAAGTACTAGTAATTTTGGAAATTTAAATTTAGTCAATGTATCATATTTACTAATAGTTGTGATAATTCCTTGGCAAGTAATGAAAATATTAAATGCTTATGTAAAAATATATATATATATCTTTGACTGGGAAGTTAACACTCAAGTGGTAAAAAAATAAAATAAAATCGTCTCCTTGACCAACATTTTTTTTTACATGAATATGATATTGTTTCCTAAAGATAATTAGTTTTTGGTTTTAATCTTTAAAAAATTCAATGTTCTTATCCTTAAATTTAGACAATAATTGTATTTAATAGTTATGATAATTTATCAATAAAAAATAGTTGACAAATTTTTATTTCCGGAAAATAAAATAAAGTGTTAAATGCTTTGACTCAACTTTAAATAAATATTCTGTTGGGACAAAGGAGTTTGTAAGTTTGTAGCTTTTAGACTTAGGGTTTGTTCCAAAAAAAAAAAAAACTAGCTTATATGTGTGTGTTTGTAACTTGTAGCTATGAGTTTGTAGGTGCGAAGCTAGCTGCGAGCTAACAGGTGAGAGCTTATAGATATTTATATAACTGTTTGAAATAGTGTTGTTATACAAAATTGGTTTTTGGAATATTTGAAAGTTATTAAATGATAGAAAAGAACATGCAACATTAAACTTCTTATGCCCCATTATATTGATCAAAGTCAAACAAGTAAATGAAAATAATATAATTGTTTAATATAATGTTTGATTCACTCATCAATTACAAATTGGTATTACGCAAATTTTCATATCATTACAATTAATACATGTTGTACTAATCATCCGTAAACGTTAAAAGAAAGTAACAATAAGACATTAAAAATTAATGGATCATCATATTTTTTTTCTATTTGTAATTAAATGTGTATTTCCTTACTTCGTCAACAATGAATATAATATACAATCTTTAAGATTTTTCATTTATTATTTTTACTTTAATTATGGACAATTTCTTTAACATTTTTTTACCAAGATATTGAGACAGAGTTAGTAGTATTAATTATATTTTATTATTTTAATTTATTATTTTTTTATTTATTTATTAAATAAATAGTTAATTAAATTCAGTTCTTTTCTTTATTTATTAATTATGTAGTTAATTAATTAATTATAACAAAATTATTAAATTATAATGAATAGTTAATTAAATACACAATTAATGAAAAATAAAATTGTCATTAGGGTATGTAAATAATTTTGAAAATTTATTGAGGGTATAATTGACATATGAATTATTGAAAGTTAGTTTAGTTTCTTAAAAGTGACTTGAAATAGCTTTCTAAAAACTACAAACTCATTTTTTTCAGAAGCTCTTTCTAATTTTTATTCACCGAAAGGGACTAATAGCTTATTGATTGAATCTAAAAGTTTTTAGCTAGCTAAAAAGTACCTAGCTAGGCCTAGCAGAGCCTTAGTCAATAAACTACTAGTTCCGAGCTGTTCAATAAACACTGTCCGAAGAGAGCTTGTAGCTTTTAAAGAAGGAGTTAGTAGCTTTTGAAAACTATTTTTTAAAAAGATACTCAATAAACCAATCTAGTTTTCAATAATTTATCCACCAATTATATCCTTTAATTTTTTTTAAATTATGTAATTACCCTAATTTTGTTATAATTAATTGATTAACTTCGTAATTAATATATAAATAAAAAACTAATTAATTTAATTAATTATAATCTAATAATTTTGTTATATTTCATTAATTAATTAATTAACGATATAATTAATAAATAAAGAACAAATATGAAGAAATTTAACTAATAAATATAAAATGTTCTTGCCTTTTATGGTCATTTAATAACTTCAGCTAATTTCATAACTAGTTTTACCGAACAACTATAAGTTCGTAGCTGCAAACTTACTAGCTAACTTCACATTTAGAAGCTAGTTTTTTCAAACAAACTCACAATCTTCTACTTGGCTAAAGAAAAAACATCTATAGTCTCATTTTCAAGTTAAAATTATCAAAATTACGGATTTTTTTTCCTGAAACTTTTTTTTTCTTCTTATTTCGGGTTCTTCTTCTGTTATTGATTTAAACCACATGTAACCTCCTCTATTGATTCTATTATCGGAGATAATCACGTTTGAGCTGTATACAATGGTTAGAATATTTTTAACATTATTATTTCTATTTATTTAAAAAAATTGGGATTTATTATTTTTTATAATTTAATTTATTATTAATTATTATTCTTTGTAATATGGTCGTTGTTTTTCATTGCTCCTCCATCTAACGGCTATGTAACTGTTACAACACTGATAATACTACAATCAAATTTATTTGTTATGTTTGATTATTTCCATGCATTTCATAGTGCTATATATATTGTGCATGAAGCAAGGCTAAGACATAATTCAATTTATTAATAAAAGGTATAGTGGTAAAAAAAAAGAGATAAGTGAAACTCATTCGCGTTTTTATTTGGCTTTGGTCTTGAGTTAGTAGAAAAAATATATAAGTGGAAAGTAATATTATATTAGGGAATAAGTATTTTTTTATTTTTCTTTATAAATTATGGTATTGTGGTTATTTAATTTCTTTTACTATTTTTCCAACAAGAACGGTTACATACATCAAAGTTTTCCCTAATAAGTATTTAAAATACTTGAATTCATATATACTACTACAAACAAACTTATCAAGAAAATTGGTAATGTGGATTAAATTTTCTTGATTTCATGTAATAAAAAAGAGTTTTTACCAAAATTGCACTTATTGAGAATAATGTAAATTTTAAATAAATGAAAGCAAAGTTTAAGAGTATTAGGAAAGTGTTATGAATTTAATGAGAAATATTTTAGGAATGATAATTTTTTATAGTGTGAAAGTAGTTAAATTTTGCTTATGTTTGAACCATTGTATTTATAAGTTTTTTTTCTTATGTTTGAACCATTGTATTTATAAGCTTTTTTTGTTTATATTCGAAATCGAATGGAGTACTTGAATTAGAGACCTTTGATTGAGCTAGAAAAATCCCTTACCAATTGATTTTTGCGCTTATTGGTAATAGAATTCTTCTTCTATTTGTACTTAAGTATAACGGTTTAACCAAATCTTCTTCATTTATCATTTTCGATGTTTGATTTTTAAATGCTACAAATTTTTTTTTTTAAAAAAAAACATGATTAATAAAATAAGAGTTGAATTAGTTTTTAACTCATTAGTCTTTTAAGTTGTAATCTCATTCACTAAAAAATCCATTTTGTGGATGATTAGTTCACGATGAATGATTGGTGCAAAAGTTGAGTTCAAAAACCTCTATTAGCTCATTCTCTTGTTTGTTGTGTCTCTAGTTCTCTACTCATTGTTCTTGCAAGGTTAGGTCATTTCATTCTTGCTAAGCTATAGGAGTTAGTTTGAGAATTTAAAAGGTTATCTAGTTTATCTTTTGAGTCATGTCAACTTTGGAAAGATACTCATGGTCCATATTCAAATAAAGTTTATTGTCGAGTTGCGTCTCCTTTTGCAATATAGCATATTGGTGTTTGTGATCCTGGTTGTACTATGTTCACCTTAGAGTATTAGTATTTTGTCACTTTTACCAACGATTACTCTTGTTGCACTTAGTTATTTTTAATGAAAAATTTGCCTGAGTTGTTCTCAATTTTTTTAACTTGTTAGTATGATATAAAAACTCAATTTGGTATCTCAATTTGTACTTTACATAATGATAATGCTTGTAATACATATCACAATCTTTTCAAAAATTGAATGGCTTTTGATAGCATGCATTCTTATAAAAAAAAACTTATTGTGCTTATACCCCACAACAAATTGAGGTTGTTAAACGTATTAGTCAAGATCTTATTAAAAAAACTTGGGTGTCATTACTTTATAACCATGTTCCATTTTATCTAGGGGTGACGTTATTACGGCTTGTTGTTTCCGTAACAACCACTCCATAGGTTTTTTTTTCTATAAATCCATGTCTCGAGGTCTACATGTTTTGTTCACAACCTCGCTCTGAGTCTAGATAAAATTTATGCTCCCTCCCTAGGTTACATATTAGGTGTCAAAAAGAATATTGTTGTTTTTCTCTTAACCTTCAATGTTATCTGGTCTCTGCAAATTGTTGCATTTTATTTAACCAATCTTACGATCTCCTTCCTCAATTGCCGAGCTCGTATTTGAGTTAGACTCTACGCTTCAACCTCTAGCTAGCATTGACTCTTGCTTCATTTGTGTTGCCTTGATCTTATACTCAGATTACATGAACTCATCCTTAATAATCGTTTATCATGTCATGTCTATCTAAATGCTCTATTTTTTTTTCACGTATAACATTAGAAAAGGGAAAGAAATGAAGAGGGTGTGGGAAATAAACTCGGACTTCTCTATTTATATAGTTAAAACCTATTGAACATTGTTCTTCTCCAGTACAACAAATGAAATAGAAAAGAGTTCATCAAAGCTAAATGAGTTGCACATTCTGTCAAGTGGTGAATTCAATTTTTTTCATGATCACATTTTGTAATAACAGTAAAATTTGGGAAATTACAAAGGAATTGAATAGTATTTCTTTTTTCCTTTTTTGGAAAAGAATGTGACCCCGAGTTGAGGTCATTAAAAAGTAGAAATGAACATGTAACATTTTTTTATCATACTATTGAAGCATATCATAAATTACTAAAGATACCAAACAATTGAAATAAATATGGGAAATAGATAGGTTATCTACTTTTCATATTCTAAGGCTAGAATGTATTCCCTTCAATGTGTGGATCTTTCAAGCACTTACTACTTTTTCAAAGGGGACGTGTGTGTCTCCCACTTGCCTTACCACAAAGAAGTGCATTCCTTGGAATAGGATATTCATCTCTAAGTGA
Source organism: Crotalaria pallida (assembly GCA_037953625.1). Lineage (NCBI taxonomy): Eukaryota > Viridiplantae > Streptophyta > Magnoliopsida > Fabales > Fabaceae > Crotalaria > Crotalaria pallida. The sequence goes on from CM075650.1 coordinate 174,573,943, forward strand.
GGTTGAAGTTGTAAACACTTTTAAATAAAATTGTTGACCAAGATATTGTCGTGCCCAAAATTCAGACCTCAAGTTCCACATTCCCACATTGTCCAATGCAACATATATTGCAGTCCATGACCTAGGGTACACCTACACAAATCAAGATTATCAAATATGTGAATCTAGTTCTAACTTCTTATTTTCTTAACTTTACAATATAGTTAGGCTACGAAACAATGTCCATGAACATAGCTTATTCTCACCTGAGTGGTGCAGCGTGAAATTGCATCTCGAAGATTGTAATTGTTCCTGTTAGCTGATGTCCATTGTCCTCCATCCAAACTACAAACATAGTAGAAATATTTCACTAACTTGACAAAAGTAAAGAGATAAATCCAACAATGTTGAAATTTTTTTTTACAAAAATGTATTATGAATTGTCTGACTAATTTTTATAATAGGTTGAGGTTCTTCAAATGCAGTTTGCATTTTAGATATTAAATTGCACTAGTTTGACTAACTCAATAATTAATGTTAACTATTTAGAATGATATACCAACGTGGGTTGGCTTAGACGGCTTAAGAGAGCATATTAGATTCTAGGAATGGACTTTTGGTGTTAGTAACCCCAAATTCGATTTCTAAGAAAAACACCTCGTTGAGAGAGGTACCCGCCCGTTTTAATTATCTCAAGGACCCTCATTAGTAATGGTGGATCCCTAGGTACATCCTTGACTCAATGAGATGCTGACAAAAAAAATATTTAGAATGATATATAGCGTGCTTACCCAACAACAAAGAAAGAGTAACCATCAAGGTGATAACTCTGAATGATGTCCTCATCGTTTTGGAAGACAATCTCAACAAATGTTCTGTAATCGGTTTGCAATACAGATGTGTCAAGGTATATGCCACCATTAGTGGGTTTGTCAGATATGCTATTGACACGGTAAACACCGTTGATTTTGAAGAAGTCAGCGAGCTTAAGAGGAGTGTCAGGGGAAACATAAGATACACTGTTGATTGCGTATCGTTGCTTCTCATTCACTATACCAGCTGAGCTGGATAGTATGATGGTCCTGGTTAGGTTTATCAGACCGTAGTGGTAAGAGCCTTGTGGGTTTGGTCTTGGTCCACTAGCTGTCAAATTAGTCCTGAAAATTGGCAACAACATCAAAATTAAATACAGTAATAGTTTCTTTTTTATCTTGATTGTGAATTTCAATTAAATTATAAAATTCTTTTCATTCATCTCTTAATAGTAACTATTATTATTAAAATTTCAAAGTTAAGTAAATTTCGTTAATAAAAAAAAATTTAAGTAAATTTCATGGATAATAGTAAACGGTGATGAAATTAAAAATACTTAAAGATATAAATGAGTAAATGTTTAAACACTTGATCTAAACCAAATAGTAATGAATATAATCATAGGGGCAAACATGGAAAATAACATTTATTACACTCTTGAAATCCTCAAAAGGATAGATAAAAAGAAACAAAAAATCTCTTCAAAAAAAAAAAATACAGATAATAAGGAACGGAGGGAGTAAATATTTAACTGGTTTATTACTATGTGACAAGTCCTTATTAGTATATGGTGTTAACAAGCGGCAGAAGGACAAAGTTGTTATAAAAGTATTTTAGGGAGTCATTTTTTTTAACATCATATTTGTATAAAAAATTAAAAATGTTTTTCCTCATATTTTTAAAATTATTTTGATACCTCCTTATTTTAAAAAATCATCTAAGATAAATGTATTTTTTGGACAAAATCTTGTAAAAAAATACATTTTGAGTGAAGATGGTAAAATACGGCAGATTTGGAAAAATGTGGAGATTTTGGGATATTTTGAAAATTTTGGGTTATAAATCCCCCTTTTCATTTATTTTGAATGAAAATGATAAAATACCTTACGGAGCGGGCCTGGTTCAAGGACCAGTCAACCTGGATGGTAGGCCCACCAGGCAATGGGCCTGAGACTGGACCTGCAGAGTTGCTATAACGAAGAGTTCCAGTGGTAGTGAGAATTGGAGATGTGAATCTACTTGAAACCACAATATAATAGTCATTAGCAGGTTGATCAGCCGTTACTAGAACTGAATAAGATTGACCAACATGAACATCAAGAGAGGAGTAAGTAGTTTGAAGGGTGTGTGTTCCTTCTACTTCTACAAGCTTCATTTTGTGGTTTTGAATGCGAAAGTTGAGAGAATTTTGCAACCCCACGTTTGATATTCTTAGCCTATATGTTTTTCCTGCAGTGGGAATCATAAGGGTTAGGTTAGAATTTGATGGTCATTAGAGTTCATAACGATGATTCTAATCAATAATATATAACAAAATAAAAAGGAGGCTCGTGTAAATTTTAATCAAAATAGCAAATAAAATCACGACATGTGACATTTATTAGTCAATTAACTATATTAATTTAATGGTTACACTAACACAAGTAGCTTAAGAATATTGTTTAAACATTCTAATTAAAAAAGAATAAGTTAATATTCAAAAATCAAATTCAACGTTTCTTCATATAATAAATTAAACACATTATTTCAAAAGATAAAAATGTTTCTTTCACTAAACTTAAGCAATACATATCATATCAACGTGGGGTTGGTCAAGTGGTAGCTCACTTGATCCCTTAACCAACTGGTCTCGAGTTCGAGACTTGGGTATGGAGCAACCCCCGCTGGGAGACCCTATCGCTTAGTGCGAGCTCAGTTGGGTAGGATCGGATGAGTCGAATTCTAGGTAAACCAGATCCGGGTACCGGTTGGTGTACACAAAAAAAAAAAAAAGAAGCAATACACATCATTTTCGTAATTTATATCAATATTATAATTGTATTGTGTCCTATATTTCATAAAATTTGTCATACCTTAATATCTGTTGTTGTGTCCTATTCATATCTAATGTCGTTGTTGTAATGCTTCCATCGATCCATCTCGTTTGAGATTATATTTTCAGATAACGTGTAACATTTTGTGTCACGTACTAGTAGTATTTTTTTTTTTGAACTCGTACTAGTAGTATTAATTAAAGTACCATATAACATATGCAATTAAAGAACAACAACTAATTTTTCTCCTGTCCAATTTCGAGAACTTCCAGCAACCATCATTTTCCTTTGGACAAGAAAAGTACAGTAGTAGAAAATAGAAGGTTGTTGAAGTATAAATGATTTCCACATTTGATGGGGCATAGGCATACCTTGTTCCACATTGAAAGATGCTCCACCAGACCCACGACCATTAATGAGTATGTCATCAGGGAAAGGCAATTTTCTACCACTATCAAGTATTGCCTTCAAATCCTGTTACACAATACAAACAAATCCAATTTAAATCCAAAATTTATTCCTTAATAATGTTAAATAACTTTATCAATTGAGCTGATTCACGATAACGATAAAGTAATATTTAATGCATGCACATTTAAGTGTATTTCATACAACTGCAAAAATTATATTATGATTATAATTGATTACCGTGTGGTTAGACTTGTACCAATCTCCGATGAGGACGGTGTAATCACCGGCGGGATCATCGAAGGGGACTGGAATTCTAGGCCTGCTGAGGATCCTGATGCCTCCAAAACCACCAGCTGCTTTGTGGAATGCAAGAGATGGGAAATAGTAAAAGCTTCCAATTTGATCCTTCACTTGAAGTATGTAAGTGAAGTTCTTCCCTGGTGGGATGGGGCATGTTGTTCCAAATACCCCATCTTCATATGAGTTTCTTCTCTGCTGGATCCCATTCCTGTGTGATAATGTATTATAATTGAGTTGCTAATAAGTATTATAAGAATTTGTATTATTCAATAGAAAATTGCCTGAGACATTCTCTCTTTTTATTTTTATATGTATGAATGTGTGTTGCGTAAAAAAAATAAAATAGGAACATGTGTTACTAACATAAGGGTGCACCTAGGAGACACTTATCTTGTCCTTAAAATTTTTTCCAAACACGAACTCGATGTCAGATTCAAAGTACTGTACATAATATTAGCAGGTAAAATTTCAAGGCTTCTCAATCAATGGAAAATTTCGATATAATTAAAAGACTAACAAACCATAAAGTAAGGGTCTTAATATATATATTTCACTATGAACCAAAAAGTGGATTCATAGACCTTCACTAAATTAATCTTTCAAAAACAAAATAAAAATGTCATCAAGTATATCTTTTTAATTAAAACTTACTATTTGCCTTGAAACATAAGAACAAAATTGGGGACATTTATATTTTAAGAAAAGAGTTTTTAGACCAACAATGTTTCTCAAGCTGGTAAAAGGGTAAACTCTTTGAGGTGTAGGCACAGTAATATTTAATTAAGAGTTTAATATGAGAATTTAATTAGGCTTAATTATGTCTCAGGTCCCTGAAGTTTGGGGTACTTTTGTCAGATACCTTTATTTTTTTTTCAATGTCGGACTCCACGAAGTTACTTCTGGGTTTGCCATATACCCCTACTACCAATTCTGGCCAATTTTGCTGATATGCAAACGCAGGAGGTTAAGCACTTGGTACCCCGTGGGCGAAGATCATTTTTTTAAAAAATTTAAAAAACTAAAAAATTTAATATTTTTATATTTTTAGTTAAATAAAAAAAGAAAAATAAGAATTGAATAGAGATGTCGTCTTTGCCCATGTGACATCATGCGACACTAGATAATCAATCTCCTGCGTCAGACTAGGATTCTAATGTTATATGTCATCGAAATTGGCCAGAATTGGTAGTATGGGTATATGACAAATCCAGAAGTAACTTCGGGGAGTTAGACATTGAAAAAAAAAGTATAAGGGTATCTGACAAAAGTACCCCAACTCCAAGGACATGTGACATAATTAAGCCATTTATTTTAGAAATTATATAAATATAATTATAATACTGTAAAACCAGTAACCCAGATCTAGATCTAATTAAGTCCGCGCAATTGACCAAGAGATAATATATTAGACAATTGATTGTTTTAAGTCACAAGCATGTGACTCAACAAACATCCAAAATATTCCAGCAATGTGCTACCAACCGCAATATCAGACCTACTACTCACTGGCTCAACACAAATCTAAAAGCAATGTTCAGCCAAGTAAAAAGATAAACAAAGCAAAACCATATCTCATTTTTATAGAAAATCCAATCACATCTTTGCCTTTTTACTCTATATTTTGTTGTATAGTCGCTGTGGTTTCACCAAGAGTTTACACCTTTTAGTCTCATGTTTTATAGGAAGAAAATCACGTTTATCATGACTTGTGTCATTCTGTGCATCGGAAAAAATTTTATCCGAAAAAATATATTTACTTTTATAAAATTTAAAGCTTTTGAAGAAAATTGAGCAATCGTTAAAAATTGAACACATACATTTTTTTAAAAATATTTTGTAGAGTATCCACATTTGTGAAATTTTTTTTATTTCCAAATAAACCTCAACCATTATTTTATTATTTTTTATACTTTAATTAAGAACAAGTATCATATATCCTTTTCACCCATAAACCAACTTTTTATCATCAAAATACTTTTTTTTTCAAATTAAAAATGGTTCTTATTCAAGGATAATCCCTAAATAAAGACAAAAGTTTTGTCCTTCACAACTACAAAGGACAATCCTTAATTAGGGAGGGACAAAACATCCGGCCCGTGTGGATGCTCTTTGGTACCCTAGTTTTACTGATTTATCAAAATGTAATATCTCCAATTTTTATATCATTTTTTTTAAATAAACATTTAGTAATATTAATTTGAATGTTGGTATTGCCTGGATAACGATTCTAGCAAATTAAATACAATACAACTAATGAACATAACACAGGCAAGTGAAGAAGGAGTGGAGAGTACCATGAAAGAAGAAAAGGCTCATCCAAGCTGTTGTAGACATTGATGATAAGGTTGTCGTTGGTAACAGAATGAATGTCTGGACCCGGGAATTGTCCATTGATAAGTATTCCCTGCGTTATTATCGTCACAAAAAAAAAAATATAAAACAACTTAATGAAGCTTACTTCACACATTCACACTCACACCAGATTCAGATCTTGTAACAACAAAACTAAAAAATAAAATTAAAAGAAATATATATATGGTAATACGATTTTAATCTGATAAGAACACATACAATATTTTAGCCAAACAACAGAGAAAGATATGTATAATAATAATAATATGATTGGTAGAAATTAATTAAGAAATGAGACATATATACATACTTGTTGGCGAACACCAAGTGGATAAATGTCACCATATGTAACATTCCAGTAGAAGAATCTGTACGGATCTTCAGCAAAAGTGATTGCAAACAAAGAAACACTAACACATAAAAACAGGGCGCCAACAACTGCCATGTTGAGCGCCATTTTCATCGGTGTATGTAGTGCTCAAAACTTAATCTATTTTGGTTTGTATGTGGTGAAAGCTGAGTAAAAAGAATATAGAGAGAGAAAGAGAGTGAGAGCTTATTATATAAGGGAGGGGGAACTAGCTAGTAGCTACTGAGTGAATGAATGTAGCCGTGAAGGGTAAACTGAATGAAATGGAAGGTGGAAGTGAGTTAGTGATTAAGCTACTAGTTTGCTAAGTAAACACAAGCAGAAGAGAGCTTGTAGCATTTACAAAGAAGAATTTGCAGCTTTTCAAAGCAATTTTTCAAAAAGATATTATTCGATAAATGAAACTAGTTTTCAATAATTAGTATATTAATTATATCCTTTAAATTTTTCAAAATAAAATGATTATCTTAATTTTTTTATATTTCATTAATTAATTAACTTCGTAATTGATAAATAAAAAAAAACTCATTTAATTTATTATAATTTAATTAATTTTGTTATATTTCATAAATTGATTAATTAACAATGCAATTAACAAATAAAGAACAAATATTAATAAATTAAAATAATGAATATAAATAATATAATGTTGCTTGTTTTTTTTCCGATCATTTGATAACTTTAAGTTACTTGCATAACTAATTTTGCCAAATTGCTTTATTTTAAAGAGTTAGCTAAACAACTATAAATTCGCAGCTCTTGACTAACTTCATATATTGTTACAACTATAAACTCACAACTAACTATAAAACTATAAGTTAGTTTTTCCAAACAAATCCAAAATTTTCTATTTGACTAAAGAAAAAATATCTATATATAGTCTATTTTGTATGCTAAAATTATAAAAATTACGGATTTCATTCCTAAAACCCTTTTTGTTGTTCCAATATTTTTTTAACGAAATCCGTAAATAACTTAAAAAAAAAACAAAATCACTGATTTTGTCCACTATCTACATTTTTTAAATCAATCAACTATTAAAATAAAAATTATATCTACTTTTTAACAAATTAGCCTTAAAAACTTTCTAACCATGAAACAATGATATATGTCCCCTCAATTATTTTCATGCAAGTGAAAAAACAACACATCACCTTTTCATGGTTAAGAGGGCATAATATATCTTTAATTTATTTTTATTTTTTTAGTATTAAATTGTGACACATGCATGGAATATGACGATGTTAATAACCCTTTTTCTTTAAATATTTTTTAAAGGCCGAAAAAGAATGAAAATGGGCGTCGGTGGTGGGTCCTAAATTGAGTTGAGTATTTTGAGCTTGTGCGTGTTTGTCTCTCACATGGGTTCTCTCGTTTATTAGTTTTGTGCTTACAACTGTGTTGTGTTGTGGGTCGTGGTGGTGAACTGGTGGTTGTTTTGTTTTAACGATAAAGGCAGGCAGGAACGGGCTCACATGCGATGAATTTTATACACCATGGTCCCTCTTCATGTTCTTTCCATCATTTTCTAATCTCATTAGTCACTATGCACATGCATTTACATACACTTAATTGGTTACATATAGTAATACGCGGTTTAACCTTTTTTTTCCCCTCTTTTGCGGGGAAGGCTCTGGTGCATGGTTAATTAAACCATGCATCGGTGCATGGTTTAATTTTTTTTTGGTTTTTCAAATTTTTTTAATACAGATTTATTCAGAATATTTTTTAACACAAGTTTGTATATAGATTTATTAGAATCTGTAAATTTTGAATACAGTTTTACTCAATACAGATTTTTAAGAACACAGAGTAAAAAAAAATAAATCCAAATTATAAAAATCACTTCATATCCGTAAAAAAGAAAACACATAAAATATTTTTTAATTGATTAAATTTTAAAAAAATAAATAAAAAACCCAGAAATAAATGCATGCACCGATGCATGTTATATGTTTACATGTACCGAAGCCTCAGCCTCTTTTGCGGCCCTTCTTGAATACTCCCGTTTTGGATATCCTTTAGAATAGTTTAAAGTGCCAGTCTGTTTGTAAGTAATAAATAAGTCATGTAAGAGGGCTTAGTGACTACCAATGGATGCTAGCATAGATGGTAAGGGATTTGTTACCATTTAAGCAAGTGGTTGGAGGTTCGATCCCTAACTCTTACAAATATAAGAGGTCTCGCTGGAAGACTAACTCCCAAAAGGATCCGATGATGTGAGGTGGATACCTTGGAAAACTAAAAAAGAAAGAGAAATCAGTGGCTCGTCCATCGAATCAAACCAATTCTGATATAGGATACCTTTTCACCTGTGTGTTTAAGGAAAAGGTTAAAATCAGCTTTAGGCCGAACATTAAAAAAGCCTAAACTAGTAAAAAAAAAATGGAATATAACCATCAAACCTCAAACCTCTTCTCGGACAAAAATCATTCGCATGTGTATATATATATATATATATATATATATATATATATATATATATATGTATTATTATGAGACTGGTTGAATAGTAGTGCAGTACCCATCCCCACACAAATCCTCTTAAATTTTTACTCCCTCCGTTTCACTTTAAGTGTCTTTTTAACATCAAAATTTTGTTTCAAAATAAGTGTCTTTCTACCAAATCTAGGCAACATTTAATACTGTTTTTCCTTACTTACCCTTACATTTAATGTTGTTTTAGTTTTGAAATTTGTAATACTAGTAATGATGCATTGACAAAATAAAATATTAAATAGGGGTATTTTTGATAAAATACACATAAAACTTACAATAATCATCATAATCAACACTTTCTTAATCTATGTGCAAAAGTCCAAAAAGATACTTAAAGTGAAACGGAGGGAGTATATGTAATTATTACTCATCCGCATACCCTTTCACATTTATTAAGTAAATCCCCCCCCCGGTGGGGGCAATTTTTGCGGGTACGGTTCAGTTCTCATCCATAATTTAAAGTTAAGATATGGAGATCAATATAGGTTGAAACAAGCAATATAAACGGTTGGATTTCGCTTAAGAAAAATTTTAAGTTCGATATTTTGTAAATGCATATAATCCATATTGGAAAATTCACCTGCTATATTTTATATGCGACCCAGATTGAATCCATATATATCCAGATATTGTAATACCTAAAAAGTCGAGAGGGAAAAAAAGAGTTAAGATATGAAGAATAAAAGTGTGAATGAGTTATTGGCATCGTTAAAAGAAACTTTTTTATTAGAATCGAATGGTAATTAAATTTCATAAACAATAAAAAAAAACGATATGATATTGTTTAATAATATGAAACCATATTAAAACAAAACAAAACCAAAGAACCAATGTAATTGATTTTCGGTATCTAATCAAAGCATCACACTTGAATTTCAACCGAGTAAATTTTTAAGGATAGTTTACTTGGTTGAGATTTAGGGTTGATGTTTTTTTTCGAGATTTGAAATTACATACAATTTTTTTTAGTTATAATACGAGTATTAATTTATTAATTAAAATTTTGATGATTAAAATTGAAAAAAAAAAGACTAAATTGCCACTCTAATTTTATTTTAGTCTCTGACTTTTCAATAATTCTTATTTAACCCCTCACTTTGAAAAAAGCTACTCACATTAGTTTCTGACAACTTTTTCCGTTCATAGATGTTAACGTCTTGCATACGTGGCCGTTAAATAACCTATACGACATCTGGTTGTTGTGTTGCTGCCACATATTCAACTATTGTATTTTCTGCAGTTGTCACAGCTTTAACAATTGCCTTATTTGCAGCTAATTTAGCTGCTTCTACAGTTGCCTTAATTGCCTCTTCAACAATCCTAGCTCCTTCTTCCTTCAATTTCTGTCTTTTAAATTTAGCATCATGTGTAAAACGTTAACGACCACATGTGTATAGGTTATTTAACGGTTACTACGTGTGTAAGACATTAATGTCTATGAACAGAGAAACTTGTCGAGACTGATATGAGTAACTTTTTTCAATGTGAGGGACTAAAGAGAAATTATTGAAAAATCAGGGACTAAGATGAAAACTCCTTACAAAGTGAGTGACTAAAGTGACAGTTTAATAAAAAAAATAGTATGTTTATTATTTTTCCATAGGCAAACATTATAATTTTCCGAGATTGAATCATTTGACTGTACACCTATGCGTACATCACATGCTATTGCCTAATACTTCTTCTGTAGAAAGGAATGCTAAAAAATGTCAAATTTTTTGTCCCAAACTATAATTAAAATAATTAATGAAAAATTTAAAAATTGTATATTTTGAATTATGATCCATAAAAAATGCATTAAATTAGTTGTTTGATAATTGATTGATGTATTAGACAAACCATAAAATATGTGTCTATCTCCTTGATTTTTTTATTTTAAATTTTTTAACCATTCATATGTGAAATGGAGGGAGTATATTGTTTAATTTAATGTCTATGTAACTTAAAACAACTAACGAGTGGTTAGCATTACTGTACATTTTTCAATGTTTGTAATTACTCTCTCCGTCCCTAATTATAAGACTCTCTTAGCACTTTTATTTTGTCTTTATTTATAAGGTCCTTTATCAATTTTCAATGGGCATTAATTATTTTTTTCACAAACACCCCTATTTATTTAACACTTTTTAGATTCCCAATAATATTAATACGGATAATTTTGAAAATACATATCAAAAGTTCACATTTCTAATACAATTAACTAAATTATTCCACTTTCTTAATGGACGTGAAATCTCCCAAGACGACCTTATAATTAGGAACGGAGGTACTCCCTCCGGTCCTATATATAGGTCATATTCTAGAAAGTTTTCTTGGTCCTAATTATAAGTCACTTTATATTTTCTATGCATCATTTATTGATTTTTCTCTTTTTTGCCCTTATTAAATGCTTTGACTATTTATGTGTTTTTTGTTGTTCATTAATGAGTGCGAATTTTCCAAGAAAAGTTAAGGGGGCAAAATTGTAAGGTTACAATATATTCTCATAGAATTCATAAAACCAACCACTTTCCTTGGTATGTGTAATTTGGTTAACTATGCCTTATAATAAGGACCGGATGGAGTAGTATAATCTTGCAGGTAATGTAATTAAGTTAGCACTACTCATGAACTTCGTTCTAAAGGATGAAGAAGGGAAATTTTAATTTATACTCCCCCGTTCCTCTTTATCTGACATTTTAGCCTTTTTAACTTGTTCCAAATTATTTGTCGCTTTAGGAATTCGAAGGTGTATTAATTGATTTTTTTTCAAACTTTAACTTTGGATTTAATGTGTTTAAATATGTGAAATGAGTGATAATTAATGTACTTTGAAGATATTTTAGTAAATATATTTAATAATTCTTTTAAAAATTAAAACATTAAATAATTTTTTTAATTTGTGTGAAATGTCTAAAATGATGGTTAAATTGGGACGGAAGAAGTATACGATGAGTTACTTCTTATCCTTTGTCCATCACGCCCACGGTTGTGTATTGAGGTTTTGAATGCACATGCATGCCTGATGATTATTTGTCTGAGCCAAGTCACAAGAAAGCCGCACATAAATATTCCCTCCGTTCCTAATTATAAGGTCCTCTTAACACTTTTATTTTGTCTCTATTTATAATGCCTTTTACTAATTTTCAATGAGCATTAATTATTTTTTTCCACAAACACCCCTATTTATTTAATATTTTTTAGATTCCCAATAATATTAATAGGAGTAATTTTGAAAATATATATCAAAAGTTCACATTTTCAATACAATTAACTGAATTATTCCATTTTCTTAATGGACGTGAAATCTTACAAAAAAAAACCTTATAATTAAGGAGGGAGGTAGTATTTCAAAAAAATTTCATTACCTTAAGCTGTCTTTATTATTCGATCGATCGACTCGCCGGTCATGTACGAACGAAAATAAGAATAGGGGATGATAGGGCTGTAAATAAAGGTTCACGTGGCGGCACTGCAAATGTGATTCACATTGCTGGCTTGTGGGGGTTACATGCCATTCAAATCTAATCAAAATACGTACTAGGTACTAACCAGAACAGAAACTTTACTTGTACAATACATATAAATGTATTACTTAATTTTTTACATATCTCAAATATAAAATGTATTATTCCTAAATGGAGTATAAGTATTTGGAAAGGTCCCTTCAAAAAAAAAATATATTTGGAAACGTTTATGACTTGGTTTTTTTTAGTTTTTATGGTAAGTTTTTATCTCAAATTTTAATGAAATTAATTTCTTCTTTTTCATAAATACTCATTTGCATAATATTTTTTAAAGTTTTAATAATAATAATTATATAAATAATTTTTTAAAAGATATATCCAATATTATTAATTTTAATATCATAATAAAATTAACTAACCTCTTTAATCTATTATAAAAAATATCTCAAATACTTGTATTTAAGAAGGAATTGAGTAATAATTTTGTTGACCTTGACTATGAAGTTGGCTGTCATAGGATGCATATGGACAGATCTAGTCACTTTTTGGTGGATTTTTTTTTTAAATATATATATATACAATAATAGAAATTAAAATAGCAAAAAGCTTCGCGCATTCAGCTCACTTGCAAATTACAGCACATTAATGGATCGTGATTGTCTTATGACACAAAGTACATAAGTCTTCATTTTTTCCTTTTTGTTTGTAAGCAGGGTTAATGCATGGGAAACAAGAAGCCAAACTAAATGATGAATATTGACATGATGTCTTAACCATATGTAAGTAGTACTACTTCAGGCCCCGTTATTAAAAAAATTATCTTTATATTTAATAATGAAATTAGTTAAATATATTTAATTTTTTTAAATCATAAAATTGTAGTAATTACTTTAAAAAATTGCATTGACAATTAAAAAAAATTAAATGAGATAATCACTTCATATAAATATTTTAAAAATGATTATAAAATGAATAAAAATTATTTTTTTTAATATTTGAGATAAAAAATACATTTTTTTCTTATATTAAAAATCAAGAGATTAGTTCTTAGAAAAATGCTAACAGGTACCCTTAAGACACTAGTTAAGCATCCAAATATAATTAAATGATGTTTGAAAATGTTTTTTTTTTTTTTGAATTCTAGAAAAATAAAATATGATGAACTTATAATTAATATTTTTTTTTTATAATTTTAACAAGTATTAGACCCTTGTAAATAACAAAATACGGAGTAGAATAAATATGTACCATGCTGGAAGAGTGGAAGTGCATCCTACTATGACTTTTGAATACTTCCCAGTTCACACTTTCCGATTCTTGCAACTTGGCACAGAGGTTCTTCGTCCTGAACTCTGCGTCAGTATATTCATGGACCATGGTCACGGACCAAAATTTTTTTAAAGAACAAATAGGTTTTTAAACTATTTTTCTTTTTTAAAATGCGAATGCCAAGTGTACGAATGGTAGTAAGGGCCGTACTAATGCTCAAATTAAGTTAAATAAACATTAGTAGTCATGTTTTACAAAATAAAAACAAAAATGACTTGCACAATATTCATCTTAACATCGTATTAACAAAAGATAGATGATATATCAAAATATTATGATAACAACATTCTATTGCAATAATGAAATTTTAAAATAAAGAATATTCAGCACAAGTTTTCCCAATTGTTATCTGTAGGTTTTTATAATTTTTAAACATTGGATAATATATTCATTCTCAATTTTATATATATTACAACCACCTTCTATCTATTGGAGGTAATCATGCTTGAGTCCGGTAAAATCACTATAAACAATACAACTCCTTCTACTAAACTTTAATACAGTTGCATTTTCAAGGACTTGTGATATACTAAGAAGTTGTGTTTTTGAACTTTGTAATATTGTACTTGTTTGTATATATGACAAATTAAAACTTACATGGAGAACAAAATTGAGAAAGAGAAATGCATTATGTAGATTTATGAAACTATTGACAGTTTACTTAATCACTTGTTCAATTTTTCCTACTATTATGAAGTAATGAGTTGCACGTACGGTTTAACGAGAACTGTGTGATGAGTTGCAAATAAGCTTCAAGCTTTTTTTTTTTTTTTTTTTTCTTGAGAGGACAAATAAGCTTCAAGCTGGGGCTTTAAACATGGAAGTAACCAAGTGGCTTTCTATCTAACTCCAACTCCAACTCCAACTCCAAATATTAAGTGCCTTAAGTTTTTGTCATCTTGTATGAATATACCGTAGGCAATCTTCAAACATGTATATATTCAATTATACTCTAAGAAGTTTTTCCAAGGTAAGGTTGTACACTTGTTTTTTAAAAGAAGGACGCATATACTTGTATATCAACTATCAAGAGTAAAAAGAAAAATAATTACCAAACAATAAAATCAGCCAATGTCCTTTAATGAAGTAAAAATATTAATTTTTAATTTTAAAAAAAAGAGCTTAATTATGTCACAAGTTCCTGAAGTTTGAGATATTTTTGTCAGATACCCTTATTTTTTTTTTTCAATATCTAACTCCCCGAAGCTATTTATGAGTTTGTCATAGTTTGTCATATACCCTACTACTAATTCTAACCAATTTTGCTCACATGTAACATCAGAATCCTGACGCAAGAGGTTAAACACCTGGTGCCCCGTGGCCGAAGATCTTTTTTATAAAAAAAGTTTAAAAAACTAAAAAACTTAATATTTTTATATTTTTAGTTAAATAAAAAAAAGAGAGAAAAAATACTGAAGAGAGAGGTCGTCTTCGCCTGTGTGACATCACGCGGCACCAAATGACCAACCTCCTGAGTCTGATCAGCATTCCGACGTTACATGTTAGCAAAATTGATCAGAATTGGTAGTAGAAGTATATGACAAATTCAAAAATAACTTCGGGAAATCAGACATTGGAAAAAAAAATAAGGATATTATCCCAAACTTCAAGGAGTTGTGACATAATTTAAAAAAAAAATATCATATTCAACATACGGAAAAATGTTGTGTAGGAGTACAAGATTTCGTATAAAAATAATTCTTTTACTGCTTTCTTAATCAACATTCTTAAAATACTAATTAACATAATTCTTAAAATAAAATAAAATAAAAATAGTCCTCGGAATGGAGGAGACCGGTGTCCCGAAATCTTGACTTCTTCTCCATTTCCATGTGAAATATAACTCAAAAAAACAGGTAATCGTTCCCAAAGATGGGAGTGATGGGACCCAGCATATTATTAGGTAGATTTGCTGGATCGAGGAACCGTGAATCCAACAAAATCAGTGGGCTTCTTGGGCATATTAAGCTCAGACGATACAGGTAGAAGTATCATGGTAGGTCCATTTTTAACTGATGCACATGCAAAAGTCAACAATGTTTTCCATCTCCAACTAATTTAATCATCAAAGGTTCTTTTCTTTTAATCCAAATTCTATCAAACCAAACACATCGAATCAGCTTCCATTAGTTGGCATTTTATGCCATCCAAGATCCAGCTGGTATCAAATAAGATGAATAATATCGATAGAAAATAATATGCGAGTACCAAAACTTAGAAAGTTCAATTTTTTTTTTTCAATTTTAATTTTTTTTATGCATTTCAGGGAAGCATACATATAAGCACGTGTTTGGGACAAGGACAACGGTGAAAATGGAACAATGTACATTTGCGAGTCACAAGCTGCATACAGTTGCTTCGGCCCAAATATGATAATTTGGACAAAACAAATATGGGTTGCTAATGTGAATCCAAATATAGCTAAAGAATAAAATAAAAAGTAAGGTAGAAAAAAAATATAAATATGTACGATATCATATTTGATATCGTAAATTTTGGTGTTGAAATACGTATCAACACGAACTTCTCTTAATATCAAATTTCCACATAGCAACTTTGTGAAGTAAGATAATAGCAAAAACTTTATATACTGAGACTCCTTGTAAAGTATGGGACTGTGTGAATATCTATCTTCACACGATTTTGTTATGAAAAAGTTTAACACCTTCCAACCTTGGCTTTCATAATAAACAGGAGATATTAAATGTACAGCGTGCTACAATAGCATAAAGTCCAATGATAAAATTTTCAGGAGGATTCTACCATTCTTCTATATAGAAATGGTGCACGCAGACTCGATTAAACCTCCCGGAGTAAGTTTTGTGACTTTTGGTGACCCTTTTAAGTCTTGTTTTGTTCATATCTTTCTAATATTTCACACTATTACATCAATCTCAAACCTTGCCCATAAAGGGAGGTTTGATTTGGGATATGAGAGGGATTGATCGGTGGTGCGAGGCAGAGAGACGAAGTGATCATCACCTGTTATGCTGTTAGGAGTCTCACATTGTGTAGCTTAGGAAGCTGAACGTGGTACTTAAGCCATGAGGCTCTTCCACCTAATAGACTAGTTTTTTAGATTTGATTCTCCTCATATGCTTATGTCCTAACATATGTTGTGCCGACAATTGTTCCTCCACTGCAAGCTACTGTAATCTTGACTCAACGATGAGTTTTGCTTTGATCCGATCGTTTTATCTTTGTATTGGAGATGGTGATTTGAGGTTTAGTTGGTTCCATTGATTTTGAGCTGGATCTTCTTCTAGCAAGAAAAGCCTGAAGTGAATGTGAATTATATAGGCAAATAAAGGGAATGTGAAAGTAAGATTATCCACATCAACATTGCAAAAATGGCATTAAGAAAGGGGAATTGCAATCACCATTCTGAGGTTTGTCACAATGACACTCACACCTCCTCTAGTTTCAAAAATGAAACTCACCTCCCTCTGTATTCTATCATCATTTAGTACAAAAAACATAAATTCCCTTCATTTTAAGTGATTATCCCATGAGTTGTATATGTTCTTCCAACATTGTACTTTTCTTTAAATCAAGCCAAAGTATGGTTTCAACTTTCAACATAATCTTCTGAACATGTAAGGAATTCAAGACCTTTCAGACAAAATCTATGCTTAAATACTGGTTCAAACTTCAGATAACATAGTATTTCCCCTATCATGAGTGCAATATCCGAAATTGAAAATTTTCCAGAGTTATTAACTTAGACATGAAAAGAATATATTGTCTTCAAGTATTATACATTTTCATCAATAGTGCTTTATTTGATGACTGAAATCAGAAGCAAAAACCATGGCAAAAATCATCATGGCAACTACTTGGAGTTTCTACCTTGCTAGTTCAAGAATATCTTCCTGAAAGAAGAATTTGCTATTCACTTTTCTTATAATCAGAACGAGAAGGACTTGATAACAGGATTACCCAAAAATGCAATAAGATGCCAAACAATATCAGAACCATGATAGAGACCCATTCACACTATTCAACAATATTTCCTTCTTATCTGCTAAAGAGAAGCGCAAAACAAAATAGCACCAATGGAACAAAGGGACCAACTACCATAAAACCACCAACTCCAATATTAAAAGATCAAGCAATCAGTTCAAATCAAAGGCAAAACTCACTGTGAAGTTAAGATTGCATCAGCTCGCGATGAAGGAAGAATGGCCAACATCACCAGGCCGGCACAGCTTCACAAAGCAGCAGGGGACGCATTCTTTGTCTCTCAGCATTACACCACCTGTAGTCTCTCAGCTCAAATAAGATCTCGCTTGAGATGGTGCAATTGTGTGTATTAGATGGTGTAATAAAATGAAGGACTACAAAGTAATAAACAAGACTTAAAGAAGTTTTCTACTGATAACAAAAGTCAAGACTTCTTTAAAGGAACAAAGTAAAATCCTCCATTCTCAATAATCAATATGCGTTAAAAGTTGTGTTCTCAATGGGGCAAATTCAATAATACACATATAGGATGATGTATTTATTACTCCACAAGAGAGAACAAAGAAAAGAAAGAAACTGATTTGATTTCATTGAGTAAATACTTAGCTAGCCTGCTTAGAGTCACTTATATAATCTGTGATTGTAGCTGATACAAATAACATTTCTAACCAATTAAACAACCACCTAACAATCTAACTGAAATTACAAGTCTCTAGGTAACTAGACTAACAGAAAGTGAAGCTTACCTGAATATCTCATTAAATACATTTCTGATATAAAAGGATGGGAACCACAGCCTCTCCTTGTGATAAAAAATATGGGATACCTTACCCATCACAAAGTCCCACAAACATAAAGCAACAATGTGTAAATCATCTTTAGTGCATATACAAGTGAATAACATAATTGGTCACAAATGGACTACAAACCAAATTATACTCCACAACATTTGAAATTCAATTAATCCGAGCTTTACAAACCAAATGTTTTTCTTAGTCCATGAAATTTGACTGAATTTTGATTTTGGTCCCTAAAACATTAATGGACAGGTCATAATCCTCAAAATGTTGCACTAATTTGGTAATAGTTTCTCTTGTCAACTAAATGTTGACGTGATTAGCTGACGTGCCCGGTTACAATGTTGACACATCATCACTTAATTTACCAACACCCCTTTTATAAAACAAATAATCATGCTAATATAAGGTACCAAAAAAGTAATTGAACCTCATAATCCCATATATAAAAGCTAGACATAAGAAAAAGATTAATAATATAATTTAAAAAAAAAAATTAAAAAATGCGAGCATTTGAGTTCAAAACTCAATATTTGAGTTCAACCTTCGGTGGCTACACAATTTTACCCACTTTGGCTAACGAAAAAATAAATAAATGAATAAAATGTGGGAATGTTGTGACTAATTTCTGGCTCAATAAGGCAGAAAATGAAAATCATGTTACAACAAAAAATTTCACATTCTTTTACTATTTGAATGAGATGTTGAACATTAGTTACTAAAACAAGAAGCAAAACGCTGCCGTTTTCTTTAATGCCGTCGGGTGAAGAGAGTGCGAAGGCGAGAAGCGAATAGGCCGGTGGAATCGACAGAAGCTTCGCGAAGCAGAGCGCGTTTGGTGCGTTTCAAGCGGCGCGTGAGTGAAGCGTGCTTGATATCGAGGGCGCGTGTTTCCTCTTGGAGCTCGAGGATTCGATGCTTGTGGCCTAAACATTTTAAGCTTAAGCCAAGAATCCCAGTCATGGCTAATAACTGAATGAAGCTTTGCTTTTGCTTCATGGCGTTGGAAATTAAACCCACCGACTTTTTAGGATCCATGGAGAGAGAGAGAGAGAGAGAGAGAGAGAGAGAGAGAGAGAGAGATTGAATTTGTGTATGATTGAGTTGAGATTCAGATTGAGATTCAGATTCAGATTCAGAAGAAGATGCATATTACGCATTGGTTGGTCAAATCATAAGAGCTGGGGGGACACGAGAGAGTAACGGTTTTTTTCTGTTTTTTTGGGCCGTCTAACAGGATAAAAATCAGAGGCCCAATGAAAGGCCAAGCCCATTATCATTCGAAGACAATTATTGTTGACCCAATTCTGACATCTCATGTACCATGGAAAAAGTTTACACAGAGATTACTTTGGTTCATCAGAATACTGAATAGATATATTAAATAATACTTCCTAGTCCAGTTTATAAAACCCTTTTTGAAAAATCTATTTTGGTCATATTTATAAGATTTTCACCTAACTTTCAATGAGATTAATTTTTTCTACTCAAATACCTTCATTTATTCGACATTTTCTTATAAAACTATTAACGAGCATGATAATAATTATAAGGATAATTTTAGAAAAGTATATCAAATATTAATATTATTAATTAAATTCTCTAATTCCCATGAATTTTCTTCAAAATCTTGTAAAAAGGATTGAAATTTGAAAGGGTATATAAAAATTAATTTTAAAAAATAAGGTCCCATTAACACATCCTAGGTTAAAATAAGCTCAAACTTTGATTGGGTTAGGACACCACAACACAAAAAGGGTTTGTCGAGTAACACTTTAATACGGTGAAATTGACACTACCAATCAATATTATTCTTGAAATTAAAAAAAAATAATAATTGAATCTATAATATTGATCAATTTAGGAATCCTACTTTTTTTTTTCCTCTCCCCTCCTCCTTATTATGCTCCTGTTTGTTTTCATCTGCTGTTTTTCGGTAGGAGGAGGGACATCATCTGTCCCTCCCCTTCCCAAAGGGAAGGGGTGTGGGTTTATTTTCCCCCAGTTTTTCTGGGTTTTGTCCTGCATTTGTTCCATATATGATGGTTATTCTCTTTGCTCCAATAATTGGAAGGCTACTCGTCGAGAGAGATCTCTCTTTGCCGATTGTTGATTTGACTATCGTTCAACGGCTCTCTCGTTTTAGATCTGAGATTCCTTGTCGTCCAACTGAGCTTAGTCTCAGTATCAATGAGATTGTTATCTTGGTATTAAAGACTACTATTGAATCTCCTGTTAGAGTCGGGTTTTGACATTTGCTGATGATCCATGTCCACATGGAAGAGTATGTTGCTGCAGTGTATTTTGTTTTTCCTTTAATTATTATTAGTGTGAAATTTTTTATACTATTTCTGATCTATAAATAAAATACACATTTTCCCTTAAAAAAAAATTATAGTATTGATCAATTTGATCCGTACGAGAACCCTGAAGAAGTGAGTTTCTTGCCATGCACCAATTGGACCGATTATATACAAGATTAAAGATCAGATTGACCTTTCTGTGATTTCAATGAGGAAATTAATATTTTATTGAATTTATTTTATAAACCCAGTCTAAATTTATAAAAGTGTTTAAAATTTCATTATTTAAAGGAAAATACTAACAAGTGCCCTTGTTAAGAAGTTAAATGAGTAAAAATTTACTGGAAAGTGTGGTTTTTTATTTTTCCGATAAAAGAGAAATTTGGACTTGTGATATTTTTTTCATTCCTAAAAACCTTAACAATGACACTGGTTAGCAATACCCTAATTTAAATATCAAAATTGGATAGCTTTGTTATCACAATTAAAATATATATGAATAGATGCATCTAAAAAAAACATCTCAAAATACTTGTCTATTATTATTATTATTTTTTTTTTTTACATTGGAAGATTCATTTTATAAATTATCTATTTCCTTCATTAAGCTTCCGCGCTTCAAAATCCAACAAAAGATACTATAGACATTGTGCAGACTTCCAGGATCAAAGAGCGTTTACAGAAGTACTTACAATAAATTACCCACTAATATCACCTCACACAAAACATTTTTTAAAAAAATTAGGATACAAATATACTAATATAAATTCAAAATTTATAAATCAATATCTATAAATAAAATACAAATGAAACAATTTTCACACTAACATACCATACAAGCTACTTAGGGTGATAGGTTGAAGCCCAAATTAAAACAAAATTTAAGAACTAGGTATTTATCAAGTTAAATTTAAGAGTTTAATATGTGTTACACTGTTGGTACATCATCCACCGTTCATTTGCATTACTTTTATTTAGAAGTCAATAACCATAAACCCTTGAATGATGAATGATGTGTTGACAGTGTAAAAAACCTTTACACTGTCAGGATAGTGTATAAATTATTTTCTCTAAATTTAAAAAACATGATGTAAACATAGAGGGGGAGGGGGAAGGAAAGAACACATTCTAAGGCAAAAATGCCAATTACCAATTTTGATATGATCAACAATACTAAAACATATTGGTTACGAGTATCCAAAAATATATGTACCAGTACCCAAAATATACTCGATATGGATACATGATCAGTTTTGAAATACCCATATTTTAGAAACAACAATGCAAAACAACGGAAGCATGAGACAAAACAAAATGTCATTCAACGATGATGCAGAACAACAATGATCAATCGTTGCGTGACAAACAGCAGCAGACTAACATAGCAGCCCCCAATTCCCACGCTCCCAAGAAACGCGAAAAAACAAAAACTTGTCGAAAAACAATCAGATTCAGCCATTCAGAACTGAACAATGGAAGCATGAGACGCACAAAACTACATTATTAAAGCATCCACTGTCTGAAACTCGGAATTGAGCCCAAAAGATGATATAGTCAAAACTCAAAAGTACATAAATATATGACAGTTTAGGCTACTAAACGCCTCAATGTACATTTGAAACAACATCTGTAAGTCATGCAGTATATACTAAATTTTCACATGTGATCTGGTAGTCTGCCAATATGATCCAGACCAATTAATAGTTTAGGGCATGACATGACACCCACGTTCATTTTTTGGGGTCTTTCAGAAAGGCAAGAGTTTTTACATAAAATAGAAGCAATAAAGAAAAAATTACATATCCACACATGCTGGAATTAAGACTTGTCCAGCTCAGAATCTCCCTTGAACCGTTGTTTTACATCATTTCGCAACATCTCCACATATTCCTGCACAATAAGGAAAGTCAAAATTTGAAGAGTTCCATGCTCAAAACATTAAGCAAAAGCAAAGCTTTAAAAGAAGTGGTTTAACAAAAAATTGGGTCCATAGCTCAGTGGTAGAGCATTTGACTGCAGATCAAGAGTAGTGGTTTCACGAAGCAACTTCGATCGCACCTAAGGGATAAAAGATAAATGAATACTTACACTGGCAAGACTCTCATTGCTGCATAACTCTTCCAGAAGATCATTCGGAACATTTCCATTGCCAGATACATGGGCAGCATTTTCAGCGACAGCACGGAAAACATCTGATGGCGGACTCAGGTGCTCGATCCTCTCTACCACTGGCTGAAGGTCGAGCTGGAATGTGTAGAGGATAAGTAAACAGTCATAAGAGAAACATTATTATGGCATTGTAACTCAGAAAGAAAAAAAAAGGATGAATAACATTACTTTAGTGTTCCCAGGAAAAAAATTTGAACACCAAGTAATAATTCTAAGAGGTGGTCTATGTTCACATAAAAATAAAAATAAAAATTAAAATTAAAAAAAAAACATAGTTTTTTCATGATCTTCATAGTTCAAAATATTTTCACCATCCTTGATAGCCATCATTTTCCCAAAAATCAATACAAGGCCAGAGGCGTGAAACACACAGAGAAAGGAAATGAATAATCCTATGGTTTAGCTCATCACCTTAACCACAAAGGATTTTATAATGTCATTTTCCCCTATGGTATAGTTGATGAGCACCCCAAGTTCTTATTTGACTATTTTGTGTAATCAGTTATGTATCACAGCCTCCACTAAACCAACAGGGGCTGAGGAACTGAGGACTTCCATCTAATCCTATGTAGCCAAAAATGGTCTCTTTTTCTTAACCAAAAAAAAAAAAACAAGTGCAGTAATACAACCATGGCCTTTCCTTTATCAACACCCATATACGAACCTGTAAACTTTGATTATCAAAATTTTCATCTCTGTTAAGTGTTTCATCTCTGTAGGGTGCCTGGGGATGAGGTTCTGCAGCAGAGAATAGTGGGGGAGGAGTTCCCCCACTAAGGGCTCGAGATACAATTGGCATCATCTGTTGAAACATACTTGACAAGTCAAAACCGCCACTCTGCCCTCTTTCCATTCCAGTAAACATATTTTCAAGATCCTGGCCGCCAAACTGTTCAGCAATTTGATTGACTGTGTTCATCACCTGTGGGTTCTGCGTGAACTGCTGCAACATACTCCTCAAGCCATCAGGTGAGTCAACACCAGTTTGCTGTGAAACCCCTGACAACAAACCATTTATAGCAGGGCTATGCAAAACCTGAGACATTAAACCAGCCATATCAACCTGGCTATCACCAGAGGGCAAGGACTGTTGGGATGGCCCATTAGCATTCCTCGAATTCACAGCAGATCCATGACTCGCAAGAGCTTGCAATATATGTTGACCGGTTCTGGTTTGCTGGCTTTGATGGGCAGAAGAACTGGATGATCCATCATCAGTACCTTTCCTTACAGAAGGTTGAGGACGAGTTCGCTTCTGCTTTTTGAATACAAATTTGTTTAGCAACAATTTAACAAAATATATGAAGGATAGGAGTCAAGGGTAGTAATGAAACGTGAAAAAGAGCACAAAATGTAGAAGTTCCAAATCGGATCCACCAAGACTGTAACTAAAGCACGAATGCATTCATTTACAATTCCACTACTGTTGAAGCATCAAAAACTACATAACACTCAATATTTGATCAATTCAAAAAAATAAAATTAAAAAAAAAAAATCAACATGCTGCTTCCATGAAAGAACTTGTTTGTCATATTTTCATCCTTTGAAATACAAGTTCCCACATTACAAGTAAATTAATTAAAATATAGGCAAGCACCATTTGAGAAGAGGTTCAAACGAGGAGACTTTTCATTCCCATCATGCAGATGGAATTAAGGTCATGGATGCTGTATAGGGTGGCGAACACAGTAAAGAGTCCTAAACTCCTAATACTGGCATATTGAAGTCTATACCAGATTTTTTTTTTTTTAAAATAAAAATCCCATGCATTAAATGTAACACAGCCTTGGATGTGCATTAGAATTAGCTATTAAGCTTCAGGTCAAAAGAATGAGTTTCAAAATTACCACATCATATCATTCCGTATTAGGAGAGTATATAAAATAATAAGTGTTACAGAGTAGGGTGGCTCTGCGCCTCCGCCAACCCCTAATGCCAGCACAACAGCCCGAGGAATGGAATCCAATGCTTTATTCAGACTGACGCATCAAAGTGAAAATATTCTAAATCTAACAAATTTCTGTTCAACCAGTGTCATAAAACAACCGCACTCCAAATCTAAATGTTTCAGTTTCAAATTAGAAACCATGAATGTTTGCTTCATTTTCCATTACACAAGCCTAGGTTGAGCACCCAAATCCTAAACCCTGTATATTACCTGCGCTGATGTTCAAAGGCTATCGTTTTTGGTAAATTGATTATATCAATACCTGGATAAATATGGTGTGTTCAAATAGATGAAATATATAGAGGTGTAGGGAAATGCTGTAGCACATATAATAGAATGTAAGTTCAAATAAAGCAATATATGAATTTAAATATAAGTGGATTCATAAAGAAACCTTTAAACACTAGGCAAATACCATTTGAACAACACGGAAAACAAATCCATTTAAATAGCATACCTATCAATATGGAAGTTTGCACTTCTTATTCACAAAAACATAATCAATAAGCTTACCTTACGCTCCAGACCACCCATACCCAATCCTAAGGGAGCATCTTGGGTGGGTTCAGTTACATCTCGTTCTGCAGTTACAGATGGAACGCCTTGTTCTGATTTTGATATTGTTTCTCTGCTTGAACAACTTTGATCGGAAACAAATTTGTCGACTGAAATACCTCTCTTGTCACTACTACAGGTTTGGACTGCTTCTGTCTGGGGCTGGTTGTTATTCAGGAAAAAAAAAATATTAGTCAATTAAAATGTATGCTTGTAGGTGAGAGATATATACCAAGTGTGGATAGAAGTACTACCTTCTGTACTCCAGTTTCAGAAGTACATCCAACTGAAGGTACACTAGCAGCCCTGAAGCCATTCATCTCCACAGTGTCTAACTGTTCGTTTCCAAGTGGAGGTCTTGGTTCAGAACCAGCAGGCAAGTCCCGACTTGTTGATTCCATTTGACCTAATAAGAAGCAAAAACAGTTTTGAAATTTAAATTCTATTGAGACTCACAATAATTAATCAATGAATTGGTAACCACCTGACAGAGCTGAGTTATCTCCCTGCATATTACCAACAAAGTCTCTAAGGCGAGAATTAAGTCCAGCTAAAACAGATGACAATGGAGTTGAATCAGAAGATGGCTGTGGAGTAGAAACACCAAACCCAGTTTGTGTGCTGCTAGCAACTCCAACAACAGAGCCAGGCTCACTATGGTGTTCACCTCTTGTCCCTTCCCCATTATTTGGCCTAGAACCAATAGGTGAAACAACTGGTGCAAGAGAGGTACCTGGTAGAAAGCAGAGTCAATAAAAAGTCGAATAGTTTACAGGTGTAAGTGCAAGTAGTTTAGTTTACCAGCATGTATATGAATGCTAACGTTCCTAGGAACACTTCCAATACCAATGGGGCCAAATGCCGCAGGAGTTGAAGAAGGAACGGGACCACCAAAGAGGGAGCTTGTCTGAAGTGGAAAGGGCTGCATATTGCACAATATCAGCACGGCCAGAAAAAATCAAAGTATAAACTATTCAAACAATAAAAACAGACATGAACAAGGTTTACCAAAGCGATCATCAGATAAGAGGGGATTGAAAGCCAGATACAGATACCAACAATCAATTAGGAAGAGGAAAAAGAGAGAAAGCTTATGCCACCATTGTTATACACTTAACTAGAATGTTTATCAATCTGAACTTATTTTAAGCCCAATGGTTGAGTTAAGAAAAGCAAAGAGAGTCAGGGACTATATTTTTATTACTTGTAAGAAAGAGACCAGACAGTGAAATAATCAAAGGGAGCAAATTGATGAACCCTGGATCATGGATAGTAACATCAAATTCATCCTCCTATGGAAAGTCTCTGAGAACACTGTTAATTGAGTTTCTGATTTAGGGAGTAAGTTGATATCATTTTGTACTAAGGGAGTAAGTTGACGTCACTTTCTAGTTTCTATAGTTGATAGTTTAAATTAATGACAACTACTTTGGAAGACTAAATTGGTGCCAATTTCTATGATTGAGGAAGTAAATTGATGTCACTTGGAGCTTTGTGTAACAGACGAAAGTGTTTGCAGCACCTAATAATTTTAATATTTTAAAAATGTAGAGACTCCTAAGCAACTCGTGCACCTCATTAGTAAATTGAAAAAAGCCGAATCCTTCACACCTATACCCAATTACTATAAATATGAAAGTAAACTATAAGTACAACGCATCTGAAACAAGTTTTCTCTATGCAGAATATTTTCCGATTTCTGCTTCCAAAATATTTTCTGATTCCTCCTTCCAAAATATTGAAGCATACAACAGTAACTTTGTCGTACACAAAAAAATATACAAATACCATCGGACTGACAACAATTTATCGCCATTCTTATAATTCCCTTTTTTGCATACTCTGCTAAGAATTAAGTAAGCACAATTTGCAAACTAATTCAATGGATATCAACTTTTTTCCCCTCAGCATATTGCAGGAACTTAGCTTTAGCTTATATTGTTTCTGAAGAGTGAAGACATGAAATCCTATTCATACCATTTAATATATTAAGAGTCAAGGTCAACACAAATAAATTTCTAATATGAATAGTTGAAACCAGTAATAGTTTTGAAGACTCATGTTGCACAATCAATATTTCCATGAAAAAGCACAACTAGGACATACTGCACTGTCTATTTTCAATCTTCAATCATTTATCAACAATCTGTTTGGTGTTAAACCACGCTAATGTTGTGTTAATTTATTGCATGTTAATCAACTTCATCAAAAGTTCAAAACATCAGCTAATGCTTAAATAAATGGAATTGCACAACCTTAATTGAACAAGAAAAAATCTAAATAATTGACAAACCTGCACCATTATAGGATTTGGTCCTGATGGAGAAATATAAACTGCTGGTCCAGCATTAACAGCAGATTCTGCCTGAATTGTGATTCTGATCATGAATAATATGTTGACACAACAAAGTAAACCAAATCACAAGAAAAGGATTAAACCATACATAAGACTGTCCCATACGCAGTGTCAACATTGTTCGGCCAAGCTCTAGAAGAAGAGCACCTAAATGCTGCATAGCAAGTCCTGTTTGCACTGATTCCGACTGAATTTGACTCCTTATACTTATATCAGAAGAAGTTCCCTCCCGCTCCAAGCGTCCCGCAATATGCTAGAGTCGCAGATTGCAAGTAAAACATAATCAGATAAGATAAAGGCAAAAGATAACAAGGTTAGTTTACGATAACAAAATCCTACATTAAAATGTACATCATGATAACGACATTTTTGTGTCAAAGAGACAGAAATTTTTATACTCAGATTCTGTCAGAGATTTATGTATTATTGCAACATATACGGTCAGGGACAGACAATAAGATATAAGGTAAATTACAGGCTCAACTCAACAAGAGTATGGAATACACACGTCTCCATAATACTTGTTGCACATTGCACTCCAATCTCAATTAGATTGGATCTGGCGGAAAAGATATATTAATAAGGTCTAACTGGCACAGAATAAAATATGATGGATAGCATAGGTCCAAGCCCTGCTACGATTAGCAGATTTTCAGACATCTAAAGTTAGATTAAAAAAAGTTCACTGCAAATTAAGAACTTTACATATTAACTACAAAGACTCTCAACTCCCAAGTCCCAATTATTTCAGTTCATATGAATAAAATTAATTTACCATCTACCCTACGAATTAAGCATACTAAAAATATCAGTCATTTTGGTGTAATATTATTTCATCCAAAAAAAATATAGCACATTTATGCTTATAAGGAAAAAGCGGTCCTTTTTCTCATGACGTTATGATGCACAAGTCTCCACCAGTATAAATTAGGACATAACAACAAATATCCTAAAAATTTAAAATTGCAAATAGACAAAAAAAAATGTTGATATCACTGAGGGGCGAAAAGCAAAATATTTGTAAATGGGTTGGGATATGTTAATTACAGATAGCGCAGCAACAGCGTGATCACTAAGCAATTGCTCCGTGCGATGCAAGATGGTACTCAATGCTTCAAGTGTCGGCAAGCCTTGTGCATTGGTAGGCAATTCCATTCGTTGATCTCCAGGGTTAGTTGAAGACAGATTTGGCCGAGAACCTGCATAATCAAATCGAAATATTTCAAAGCAACCCCCAATAAGTAAATAAATAAATATTTCACTGTCCTTCCAATTAGAAATAACAGGGCATTGTTTCGACATCCATACCATTTTGTGATAGCGTAGTTTCCATGCTATTTATAAACTCAGACAGAGTGTTCAATGAATGAGGAATTGGCTGAAACAAAGAATATGAATAGAACAGCAGTTAAATGTTATAAGCAATGCAAAGTTAAGAAGGTATCCACAAGAGAGACAAGTTCCTACTGCATTGAGTGAAGGGATGGGCATGACCCCTGCAGGCATGGGAATCTGAAAAGCTTGAGGCAGAGATTGGAATGCCTGACCACGAAATGTTGGTCCAGACTGCGCTTGATTTCCTGCTAGGTTCCGATTTCCAGCATTTGTTCCTTCAGTTTCATTCCCTGATGGAGCCTGACCATATGGATTGGGGCCCAGTTTAGATACACACCGACATAGTCCAAAGGATATACATTGCAGGATGCATGAAGCAAAAAAACATCTACCAACTTGAAAGGAGAAGTCTGTGTTCTACTCTAATTATATTTCACAAATTAAACTGCTAATAGCAGATAAGATGATTTAACCATGCCATAGCAGTATCATAAGCAAAAACAAATATTTATTGTTTACCCCAAAAAAAAAAACTAATCAATGAAAAATGAAGATCCCACAATAACACAATTAATAATTCATAAGGTAATTAAGATTTAACAATATTAGGACAGCATATAAAGAAATTGTATGCTAGAACCACCAGCCAAAAGAAATAGATACAAATTCATGTGATTGTTTCATAAAATGCATGCAAATGAAATTGAAAGGGGCTAGATGGAAAGGAATTTAAACAATACTCAACTTGAAATGTTGTATGGAGAATATCATAAAACAAGGAAATTAAAAAGCCTAGATAGCAAAATGGCTTGGACATAATACAGAGTCACTCATGGATAAGAAAATCAAAGGAATAAAGGAATCCAGTAAATTGCACAATTACAGAAATGATAGAAAATATAGCAACACAGTCATCCTTTCAATCCGAAAGTAATACTAACTGAAGAGGTTTGTATAGCATTAGAAACAATATTTCTGCTCTGACCACCAATGCCAATAGAATTCAAGACTGCCCCAATAACCTGAAAACAAAATACAGAAATGTATAGTGTTTCTCAGGCAATACCAAAGCAAACCAGTCCAACAGACACCTATCTGAAAACTGAATAAAATCAAAAGCAGAAATATGAACTATTCAAGACAGAAGCAAAGAACACACCCCACTAAGGTCGGGAACGGCCCCTTCACCTTGTTCCCCCACATTAATAGTCCCGAGAACAACACTGTGTGAAATCTGCCCACCACGATTACGAGGAGCCCCAGAGCCAACATCATTTCCTTCCAAATAATAAAAATAATAATTAATAAGTACAATAGAAACTTGATCTACAAAATATATGTTAAACCTGGATGAGGACAAAAGAAAATAACCATGGGTGCAGCATAAAATTATACCTCGGTTACCATTTGTACCAGTTAGCTCACCAGAACTTGAACCAGAAACTTGTGACTGATTTGGTTGTCTTTCAACTAAATGCAAAGTATGCCCATTCTCGAGATCTTAAATAGTTAAGGATTATGCTATAAAAATAGATGAGAACCACCTTTTTGATCTACATAACAATTACGGTAATCAAATCACAAATCAGAAAGCCAACTTTCCAAATTGTTAATCAGAACATATCACAGATCATAAAATACATAATCAAATATTAAAATAATATATAGGATATATATCAGATGTATAAGTACAACAATAAGTATGGAAATAAATGATTTTCATATTTACTATTCTATGAAGATTAATTTATATAGATAATTATTTACTAATTTCCAATGTATTATGATTTCCTTAATTTTATGCACATTAAGTATTGTTAATAGGGTTTTTCCGTCCTCTTCATTCTCTAATTTTTTTGAGCTGTGAAATCCCTTAATTTTTCCACAGCTGCCAATCTTCAGTTTCTTCTCTGCTCTCACTCTCAGATCAATGACTTAGAGTTATGTTCCACCTAGCATGGACTTCACCAAGGTTGTCAAAGTGTAGAGTCAACCTAGGAACGGGATGGGTGGGTAGGATCGTAGAAGCAGTGAAACATAACACGAAGTGTGGCGTCAACCAAAGAAAAAAATTATATTTATTTAAACATACATATACAGAGAAAATAGCATAGATAAGAAAATTAAACACTAGATCACAAGTCATGTCATATAATCCTAGCAAATCACAAGTCATATAGAGGAATTATGCTACCATTGGTTATAGGGCATTAAAAAGTGAAAGTAATATATAGGTTTAAAAACTAGGATTAGGATATGTTTTTTAAGCACGGCCGCCAGTTGGGCTGCAGTCAAGAGTGAAAATTATAAGGAGTGGAATTAAAAATAAAGGTTAGGGTATGTTTTTTTAAGTTGGGCCACAATAGGGCTGCAAATGGGGTCTCAAACCCAAAAATCTATTTCGTGTGACCCGCTGCCAAGGGAGCCTGCCCCGTCGCAAAAATGCACAGCAATTCCATGATTCAACGCTCCAGCATGTCGCTCTGCCCCCAAAAGGTTTTTTATGACCGCGCTGACTCTATTCCCATGATGAAAATCATTAAATTCTCCACGTCAAGTCAAGGCGTGCTTTCGACAACCATGGTTACCACAAAACTCTGTTGACGAGATTCCAGCCACAAACAACAATCACTGCCTTGGTCTGTCGCCCCACAGTGGCTGTTCGGCTCATTATCACTTAGATTAGCATTGCCGGAATCATGGAAAAAACAAGAGTCATTTGATCCCGCCACCGCTCCAGTGATTCAACAAGTGAGGTCATCCACCCTTCTTCTAAACACTTTCTACTTTTTTTTTTTTTTACCCGTGGAGGCTTAAAGTTATGAGTTATAGTAGATTTGAATGTTAGTGACAATGAATTTAAAATATCGATTATGAATGTCTTCTAATTTTGCATACTTTTCTATTTTTGAACATTTATGAAATTATGTGTATAGTATAAATTATTATTTATCTTATTTCCCTAAATGTCCCAATAGCGGTCATCCAACTACCTGCTATCACATTGTGCCATTTTTGGGGTCGGCCGCTCCACTCTGCTATCCGGGATCGACTACCTATTACTCGATTAATGTGAGACTTAAATACTTAACCATTTCATCATAGGGTTCAAGCCATGCCACTTCCTTGTGTTATGCAAATCCATGTTTTATTAAAGCCAAAATAATAAAGATGAAGAATAAAGAGAAGATACAGAATGTACATGATGCACTTTACTTGCATGATAAAGAAATCATCCTAAAACTAGGAAACATTCATAACACGAAATATGAATATGATGAAAAATAAATATTCATGAATTTGAAGGATACGATACTCAGAAAGAATGTGCTCATCCTTTAATACTCTTCCTCTAAATATAAGTCGTTGTCGGTTAGCTGGAACACCAGTTTCATTGGCAATTTTCTCTTTGAACGATGAAACAAGTACCTGAAATAATTTTTAAACATAGTTTGGGTTGTACTCTAACCTATGGATACTATCACAAAAAACAACTTGAAAACACACACACAAAAAAAAAAAAAGAAGAAGAAGAAGAAGAAGAAAGAAGTTTATAGCTCACGTTCTTGTCCACTTGAAAACTGAAGATGCGGGAATCTAGAGTCTTGATATTGAGCTGAAGAGTTGAATCCGAAGACTCGGTTGAAATATTCCCAAAACTGGAGCCTTCATTGGGACCTTGATCCGCCATGCTATTTCGTCAGCGACAAAGCTTTGGACCAAGGAATTGTACAAAACTAACCTCGCAAAAGAAAAATAATAATAACAAATTAGTTGCAATGCAAAGGAGATAAAAGTCTATATCAATTCAAAATATATTTCACTCTGGCATAACAAAAAAACCTAGTACATCACACAACATCCCATTTCGCAAATATACGTAGGAATATGTAATACCCTTATTTGTCCATAAAAAAGTCAATGCAGAAAAAAGCACACAATAAAACCCCCACGCTTGATTGACCACAATACGCACGTGTCAAAGCCAAGGAAGCATGGATACTTCATCATAATCATAATCATAATTAATAAAAATCGCACGTGACAAAGCCAAGGAAGCATGGATACTTCATCATAATCATAATTAATAAAAATCTCACGTGACAAAGCCAAGGAAGCACGGACACTTCATCATAATCGTAATTAATAATAATAATCCGTGTCACGCACGTAACTGTATGAGACAGTTTTGGACACTCCTAACCATGTTCAACACATTCTATATTTCTTTTGCAGCATCGCGGTGTTCCTGTGATGTCATATCCGCGCTTTCTTGGATAAAGAGCAAGATATATACAATATAAAACAATGCAGATCATCGTTTCTCAGTCATTAAATTATGAAACCCTAACACTATTGCGAAATTCATTGACAGGGGAAAGTAAAAAAGGAGAAATAAAATAACTCTGCTTGCTCCGCACTGTAACATTCATTTCAACCTCAGACATGAAATCAAATTAACAGAACAGAGGTGGATGAGCACAATCAAATCAAATCAAACTAGAATTGAAAGATTAATTCTTGGATCAAAGAATAAATAAAAGAAAAGAAAAATTGTAAGATTAATTCAAAGTGTAAAGAAGTTTCAGAAGCAGAGGCAGGGTAAGAGAGAGATAACGATAACAAAGGGAGAGAGAGAGAGTAGAAAAGGAGAAAAATGGAAGACAAGAACCTCACCGGTCGTCACGGAGAGAAAAGATTAGGGCACCGATGAATGGAGACAGAGT
Source organism: Crotalaria pallida (assembly GCA_037953625.1). NCBI lineage: Eukaryota > Viridiplantae > Streptophyta > Magnoliopsida > Fabales > Fabaceae > Crotalaria > Crotalaria pallida. The sequence goes on from CM075650.1 coordinate 174,607,629, forward strand.
GTTGAAGATGGTAGACGATGCTTCTTAGGGGGGTGGTGGTTTTGTGCCAGGCGGGTTGGGCTTAACAAAACATTTTCATTTCAGTAATAATATTATGCCAATTGATTTTCTGAATATGGATCAATTTAATTATTGAAATTTTCAAAATTTTAAATTACTTCATGAAATGAAAAAATTGTGACTCAAATTAGTTCACATATTAATAATTGTCTTTGGTTCTTAACATGAACCAATTATTCACCATAGTAACAATCAAAGATTAATAATTATTGGTCAAATTAATCTTTGTGCTTGTCAAAACTTGTATTAATTCATGATTTTGTGGACCATTAACAGCATAGACTAATGCGCCTCATATTTTTCTATCTTATGAATCAATTTGAAATTATTATGATAATATCTAAGACTAATTTGATCAATACCCACAAACTTATAGACAAATCTAACATATTATTCAATTTTTTTTGCTTTTGCTGTAAATACACTAAAAAAAAATAACGTGGGGTTGGTCAAGTGGTAGCTCACTTGGTCCCTTAACCAATTGGTCTCGAGTTCGAGTCTTGCATATGGAGCAACCCCCGCTGGAAGACCCCTACCGCTTAGTGCGAGCTCAGTTGGATCGGACCGGATGAATCAGATTATGGGTAAATCAGATCCGGGTACCGGTTCGTGTACACCCAAAAAAAAAATATACTAAAAAAAATACTAATGTATCTTTTGAAATATATTTTCAAGTGTGTAATTCTTCACTTCAGATTTATTTTTTATTTTTTAAAATGCATTCTCAATAAGATTTTCTAACAAGTTTGAATTTGATATATTTAAAAATCATACCATTTTTTTGTTTTATTGCTTAATCATTTCATTTTTTTAACATTAAATAATGATTAGAAAAACTACTTTAGACCAGAGTTCAAAATTTCATGTGTTGTTGTTGTAAATATAAAATAAATTAGAGAAATGAAAAGAATTAGCATTAGTTATTCACGAATTAGTAAATGTTCAAATGCTAGTATGTCAGGAGATAATATGTTATTTATTGCGATCAGAAATCAAATGAGTATAATCTAATATACCATATTTGCATATGATCAACATAAAATATGATAAAACCAAAGAATATGATAATCATTCACTGAAAGATAAATGCACGTCGTAGTAAACTGAACATTAAGACGAATCTAAGTTCGACTTAGACCCATAATAGTAGCCCAAATGTAGTAAGCAAATATAGCCAATTGAAACTTACAAACTCCATTACTCTATCATAGTTGATTGTCGTATCTATAATAGATAAACTCCAATTTATCCCAAACACGAAATATTCCACATATTTCTCCAGCGTTGACTTGATAAATAGTATGTGATATTCCTCACCCAAATAAACTAGGTCAAGTCGGTTGTTTATAACTATCCCCCACAATTACCACTTTATAATAATGAACATGTAAGTTTCCCAAATCCAGAGTTATCAAAAATGGGTCAAGTACGACAGGTTAGGCTATTTAACTCAACATAAGCATGGATTGGGCCATAAAATTCTAACTATAACTTTTTTGGGTCAACTCAATCTTACCCGACAATTCATTAGCCCAACATGGGTCAGCCTATTTGACCTGCATTTTTTTTATGTTATAATATTTTGCTATTATATAGGATAGGAGAATAATAAAATTAATTTGAGATATAGTCATTTGCTTTTTCATTTATTATTTTCATGATTAATAGTGATATCTTAATAAAAAAAAAGTTAAAAAAATTTAAATTTGGTTATGATTAATTATTTTTTTATTGGAAAAGAAAAGGTTAGCCATGGACCAGCCCAGCCAAGCCAAGCCCAAAAACTTGTATGTTGTGCTGGGCCATTGAAATGACTAGTCCGATATAAAGTTGAGGGAGCTCGAATTGATAGCTCTACTTAAATCTTAAGTTGACATTCACACATTGTTGATCATATAGAATCTAGATAAGTTGACATTCACACATTGTTGACTATATATAGAGAATCTAGATACCTCAACTAGGTATATCATATTGAAGTTCTTACATCAAACCCTAACCTCAACTGATTTGTTTATTCTTGAGTCACTTCAGCTTTAGGATTTTGAACGAGTTGGTAGATTTCACATACAATCCACAATAATCTCTATTATACCAAAAATTATAATACAAAACATTAAGTTTTGAGAACGAAGCCATCATCTCTAACCAAAAGATTGCACAAGAAAAAATTGGAGCAATTTTCTCATTTTGCTACTTTAGAAGAATATCTAAAAGACATAAAATGTAAGATTTATCTCTCAATCACCTTTTATTGTTTCATAGCAAATAACCAAGATCGAATTAATAATATATAATATTCAATGTCATTGAACAAGCATCACATTTCTTTGAAACAAAGTAAATCAAGATTGAATGGATGGATAATATTTAATCAAATTAAATTGGCATAATACTTGGGAATTATATCACAAGAGTTTTTTTTAAAAAAAAATATTCGTGAAAAATCATTAATTTTGTGTTGTGCGGTCTAAGGAGGACGTTATATATCAATTTCCATTTGAAATTATTAAAAACAAATTCAATAAAGACAAATTAAGATATATCATTGTGTAAGTCACACAAAATCATAATTCAAAATTATATGGATCGAGGTTAGCAATCCATACTAAAAACCACAAGGAGCAGCAATTTAAAAAAACAAAACAAAGCAGGAATAATTTTCTTAGAAACAAAAAAACTTCTTTGTTTTGTGTAAAAATATACGATGACGCTTGTAAGTTGTAATGAAATGGAAAGAGTAGATAATAGAATGGCTTGACCAATTTTGTTTTTTCTTACCACTCCAACATTCTTACATTCATAAAGATGGTGGGTTTTTTTTTTTATTTATTTATTTAATTTTTTTGGTGTACCCCAACCGGTACCGAATCTGGTTTATCCAGAATCCGACTTATTCGGTCCGACCCAACTGAGCTCGCACCAAGCGGTATGGGTCTCCCAGCGGGGATTGCTCCATACCTAAGGCTCGAACTCGAAACCACTTAGTTAAGGGACCAAGTGAGCTACCACTTAACTAATATAACTTCCGAAGAATCAGTAAAGTTTTTTATATTATCTTTCTCTTCCGATCCGTTCCATATATATTTTCTGAAAAAAAAAATTGTAAATAAGACTATTTATTTTCATTCAATCATAAGCACAGCAAATGCAAGCACCAACCCCAACAAGCAATTTGCTTTTCCAACCTAATTTGCTTTAATTTGCCTCACCTTATTCACTTTATCTTTTACGTAAATGATTCTTTAGTACATATAGTAGAAACATTGCCTCATCACTTGATAATTCGTATCTCAGTATGTGGTAGTATCAACTCTCATCATGAGTTGGACCATGCTAGATGGCCCGCCCAGTACGTGTAAAGGGAAAATGAGTTCCAAGAGAGAAAAGGACTTGTAGTATTAAGATGTGACGACACTATTTCCTTTATTAAAAAAATCCTACAGTGCCACACGGCTGAATAATGTGTCTTGTTGCATTGTTGGACACTAACGTTACCATGCTAAGACTCATAATTCAAATATAGCATTCAAAGTTAGAAAGGGGCACACCAGCATTATTTAATTCATATGGACCCCGAAGATTGATGATGATCTTAGCCAAAAGCACTAGAAGGTTGTCGAACGATCTGCCACTGTTTATTACAAATTCTTCTCTCAAATTAATGACCATGATAATGATATAGTGCAGAATACTTACAATCTTTTTAAGTGACGGGCCTTATCAACATTATAATAAGAAAAAAATAGTGAAAAAATAAGTATTTATTAGAGAATTTACGGGTTTATAATAACAATAGAAGGGAGTAATTTACAAGAGGAAAAAAAATACATCAAATACATTTTCTAATTTACATTATATCTTTTAAAAAATTTGCTATATAAATCAAAGAGTACAATGTCTAAATAAAATTGAGGACTACTATCATATTTGCAGGGATAAAAATATGATTAGGATCTTACTCTAAGGTTTTGTTTGGTTTGAGGGATTTTGGGGAAGAGAGTTTGAGGAGAAAAAATAGAGAAAAATGGAGTTTTCTCTTGTTTGGCTGAGAAGAGAAAATGAAGGAGGAGAAAAAAATGGATGGCACCCACTCAAAAAAATTTCTCTCCTCAAATGGAGAGATTTTGGATAAAAAAGTGTTGAGTGGGTCATTTCATACAGAAAAAGACAAAATAAACCTCACTTCCTCTTCTATCTCTCAATTTCAAAGATTTTTATTTTTATATTTTTTTATTTGGAATTAGAATTTTTATTATGTAGTAAATAATCGAAGAGAAAAAAAATATACTAAAGTAAATAAATAATATTTGAATTAGAATTTTTATTATTTAAAAAATAATTGAAGTAAAAAAAATATTTGGTTATGTTTGATATTGAGAAAGAAAAATATATATTTATTTTTGTTATGTAAAATAAGGGTACATTTGTCTTTTAACAAGTTTATTGTTTTCTCTCTCCTCATTTTTCTCTCCAACCAAACAAAAGGAGAGAAACCTCTCTTTTTCATTTTCTTTCATACCAAACAACCACAAAATCTACTTATTTTTTCTCCATAATTTCTCTTCCCTATTTCTCTTTTCTTTTTTTTTCTCCCCATTTTTTCTCCGGTAATCAAACAAAATGTAAGGTTTGAAATAAAAATAAAATAGGAAGCAACTTCATAATGCTATTTTTTTTCCTCGTAAAAATAAAATAATATTTCCTGATAGTTTTGTTTACCACATTCATCTTTCTAACAAAAGCACGCAATTGTTATCATTTCTACACCAATACATAAATTTCCTTTCATGTCATTTCTCAATACATTCCTTTTTTTTTTTTTAACTTGTTTTCTTCAAACAACTGAAATTAAAACCAAAAAAAAAATAAAGGAAGCATAGACAAACTTCATACATATTTAAAAGATATATCTAGGAACACCAACATAACGACAAATCCAGCAAGAAAATCAAAACAAAACTAACACAACATCATATCATCACCCTATTTAATTTAATTAACTTTTAAACAAAGCAAAAACAAAGAGACTCAAACACTACTCAACATCATATCCTCCTCAACTTCAATGAGCACCACCCTCCTTTTCCTTCTCTTTCTCTTCCTCAGTCTTAGGGTGATAACCAGGAAGCTTCTCCTTAATCTTCTCCAAAATACCCTTCTTCTCCTTTGTCTCCTCTTCATGATGAGCCACCACCACAGGGGCACCAGTCTCAGTAGTAGTGTGGTGGGCATGACCACCATACTCTGTTGCTGATGATGGTGGGGCCTCCTCTGTCTTCTTGTGCTGACCTGGCAGCTTCTCCTTAATCTTGTCGAGGAAACCTTTCTTTTCTGGGTCAGGGTGAGCCTCCACTTTCTCAACCGGAACAGAAGTGTCCTCATGTTTCTTCTTATCTTCTTTGTCATGATCATGATCATGATCATGATGACCTTCTACTTTTTCCTTAATCTTCTCTTTCAGACCTTTCTTCTTTTTCTTCTTTTCCCCATCTTCTCCGATCTCTTCCTCATCACTCGACTGCAAACATAATCATATCGCACAACAACACAGATATGTATCAACCCCATTAAATAATTAATATGATGCTTATAAACAAGGGTTTGTTTAAAACCAGCATAAGCTTAAAAATAAGTAGTCAAAAAATGTTCAGAAATATTGAAAAACTATGAATCTAAAGGCTAAAGTTAAAAACAAAATTCAATAACAGAAATAATCCTAATATAATACTCCGAAATATAAAAAAAAAACTAATTTCACATTTATAGATGTTGGTTGATTATATTTAATTTTATTAAACTTAAAAAAATATTTTAAAAATAACATTAAAAATAAAATACAATTTTTTTTTTCTGATATTGCAAATAAATAAAAAATGAATTTATCCAAAAACAATATAATTGACATATACTTTCATTAATACATTCACGATCAAACATATAATTGGAAAATATTAATCAGTATTCTAAAACTATGATTAAAAAACTTATTTTACTTTGAAAAATATTACGTTAATTAATCGAGATGTTAAATTTTGTTTTTCAATAATACAAACATATATCTTTACACTTTACTACTCCATTTAACTCATATAGTAACACTTTTAGTCTTTTTATTATTTGGTTTTTCAAAACATGGTTCGCTCAATCAGCCCAAGACATAATCTCTATAACCAGCATCTCAGAAATGTTTTACTATTTTTTGAGATAAACATAAATTCAATAATAAAAATATGTGTTTAAGTGACTCATGATTGGTACTTGGAACTAGTATATGTTTTTTTTTTTTTAAAGCATTTAAAAGAAGCTGAAAATAAAAAGCTTACAGAGCTAGAGCTGCTATCGGATCGGTGAAGCTTCTCCAAGAGGCTATGCTTCTTCTCATCATCCTCTTTCTTCACCTCCACCTTAGTCTTCTCTGGTTCGGAAACATTCACCTTCTGATCAAACTCGGTGGCGATCACCTCCTCCTCCTGATGATGAGGCTTCTTCTCTTCTTCCTTTTTCTTCAGAAAATCGAAAACCCCACGGTCTTTGATCTCCACCTCATCACTGGTTTTTGCCTCGTGGCTCTTGTTCTGGTTCTCCTCAGCCATGTTATGTTGTTCAGTTCACTGAAAAAACTTTAACACAAAAAATGCTACAAGCCTCGCCGGTTACGTAACGTAAAGTGTGTTTGTATTTTGGTTTTGCTTGTGAGACAGTGAGAGTAGCACATCCTTTTATACCCGCCACCACGCGCATCTTACGCGATTAACAAAATCAAAGACCCAATCACATATTCCTTCCGTTTCTAAATTTTTGATTTTTTTGCAATTTTCATGTTGGTGCCATTTATAAATTTTACGTATCAACTTTTAACGATAATTATTTTTTTCCCAAATATTTTTATTTATTTAATATTTATATTGGTAATTTTGAAAAAAATACCAAATATTAACATTTTTAATATCATTAATTAAATTATTCAACATGAATTAAAAAAAAATCTTATATTTAGAAAAAAGGAATTTGCTGAGAGAAACATGTGAACTAACATCATGCAGGATTAGTTTCAAGAGTTCTTTGATATTAAAAATATTTTAGATAAAAAAGACATATTCATATTGATCTCAAATATTAAAAAAAAACTAATTGAATTTATAATTATAATACAATTATTGACAAAACTTTCATAAAAAATCATTAACTTATTAATTTTTATTTTATTTCAATATATTTTATTTATTGTGTATAGTTTTATTTTTTATCAATTTAAAAAAATTAATTAAATATACACAATTAATATATTGATAGATGCGAAAGTATTTTTTTAATATTATTTTGTGGAGCCGACAGTTCAGCTAAGCAAATGAGATTGCCACGCTTTTAACCACGCGCTTGCATGGTTACTCGCTGTAATAACATGACACTTGTGAATAAAGAGGATACGGTTAGTGAGTGCGATGATGGAAGGTAAAGTGGGATTGAAGGTGATTTGTCGCTGTGTCGTTTGACAAATGAATGCAAGACACGTGGAGGGGTAACGTGGGAGAGGTGTACTATGTAGGACCGGAAATGTCGGTTCGATAGGATGAAATTTGTACGAAGGTCGGTGAAGGGTGGCAAGAAGGATGGTGGGGTTTGGGGACGTTTCGAGAGTTTTGCTGGTTATTGGTTAATGAATCTATCTCATTTCATTTCATGTGATCTCTCTTTACGGTTTACTGTCCAATTCGTAGCGTTACTCTTTTTCATTCATAGAGCCATAGATGCTGCCTTCAATTACAAACCCTTTGGGTCCCTCACGTTTTCTTTTGAGACCGTTTTGTTAGCTGTTTACTTCCTCTTCTTAATAGAGTAGGATAAATGATTAAGTTAGTACTCCATTTATATTTAGTTTTTTAACAAACATGTTCGGATCTTCTATGTGGATCATTTTGTGCAATGTCACATATTCTCAAAGTGGGAAATAATTTCATATTTTAATTTTATATTTTGCGTTTTACTAATAAGTGTCTTTAGGACACTTGTTAAGATTACTACTTCCATTGTTTCGAGAATAAAAAAATCAAACATTCACATGCATTTTTACTATATTTAGTTTCTTAACAAGTGCTCCAAAGACACTTATTATATTAGCATTTGTTTTTTTTCTGTTTTTTTTAAAGGAATCAACTAATACAAAACATAATATATAATTGTGTCACACAAAATATAACAAGAAATATTGCTCATTCAACAATACTTTCAATAAATAATTATAAATTTTCAAGGATTGAATTATTTTTTTAATGATAAGTAGAAGTGTAGAAGTGTGATTGGCTATTGGGGAATACAAATGGTTTCAACTTTCAAGTAGTTTCAACAATAAGATAATAACTTAATTTGCTGAAAATAACTATTCATAATATGATAGCAGGACATTTTAAAAAAATTGTAATAACAATTCTTTAAATTTTACTAGATAAAATATTATAATTTATGCAGACCATAAAGAATAAAAATATAAAACTTATCGGATAAGAGTACATTTCTGAAAAAAATAAATCAAATTTAAAAAGCAAATTTCTTTTAAAATCTTTTTTACTTTGATAGAATGCAACTTTTGACCCACTAGACCAGCACAGCCTCTTTTTTCTGTTGTTTTTGGGTTATGGTAATGGCTCGTGAAGTTTGGAGCCAGTATATGATTATTGGGCCAGCAACAAAATGGGTTGAACTGCGACGCAATCATTTGGTGCTTGTGTTCTTATACCCAAAAGGAAAACAATATATAGTTTAAGCAATTATTAATTAAAGTATTTCACCTAATTAAAAAACACAAATTTCACCCAAGAAAATAATTTAACTCTTGAAAGATATTGAAGTTTAGAGTGAAGGAGGCTTGATCCAAAGGCATAATATAATAATCAATACTAATACAATTGGCAATTGGAATCAGACGCTACGTTATTCAAATTCCTCATCCCTCTAATCAAATTCCCTCGCTCTGTATAATAATCGAGGAAGAAAATAAAAGAGTTTCAAGAAGCTCTAGCTTTATAAATAGATATAGAATATAGAATATAGATTTCAAAAATGAAATTTCTTAACCTCAACCTCGAGAAGCCGAGAATAAAAGACTCAAAATGAATTTTTTTTTTTAAATCTAAAATTTTAAACTTTTAATTTCTAAAAAAAAACCATCCATTTTTATATACTTATTATTAAGAATTAAAGTTAAAAAAACCATTAAAAAATAAATAAACATCATGGCTTAGTAAACAACGATCAATTATGGGCCAAATCTGGTGGTTCATTCAAGTTGTTGAGAAGACTTCAATGCATTTGTTTAACTAATATCTTTGCACCACAATGGTTTTTCATAGCTGTTCACTCACTGGCAAGTATACCAGGTCGCTCAAGTGATATAAAATCGGTAAGACCGAGTCGTTCCACCGAGAGTAATGATTTCAATTAAAAAGTTCAATAAATAAAGCTACGCGCATAAAAATGATATTAACTTGGAAAAATTTCGCGTTTAAAATAAAATTAAACAAATAAATAAATAAAGTGCGAGTGTGGAAAAATAAAGGGGTGGTGCAGTTTCGTAAAGTCGGGAATGAATTGTCGTTACCGGTTCTCAAATATTAATTTAAACTATTAAATCAATTGTCACCTTTTGGATTATTGTCACCTTAAATTATTCTAGTTTGTTAAAAATAAATCTTCCTCGATACCTCGAGCAAAGCCTTAAATTTCTAACCATAAAATATTTGCTCAGTCAAAAATAAATTAAATCATACAATTTGCAGGCAATATACCTATCCCTACACAATTGCACAACTTACATCCACAGGCAGTTTATTGTCTAATATACCTATCGGACAATAATCCTATCGTATATTTACGTCTAAATAAACACGACAATTAAACCAGATGTAAGTACAAAATATAACAATTAACAATAGACAAAATCAAATATATGACAAACACACATAACAATTCTTCATTCCCAAATGAGTCTTAAGATCTCATAGTCAAAAACAAGAAATTAAGATGCAAACTTGGAAAAATTCACATACCAAATATCAAGTTTCAAACTCTTTACAAAACCACACCTTGAAAGCCTTGAGTTTTTGTTGTTCTTGCTCAAGAAGATGAAGAAAATATGCTGTGTAAGAGAAGGAATTCGTGCCACCATCCAAAATTTTTTTTAACAAAATGAAAATCGAGTTATTAAGTAACTGCAGCTGATCAAAACGCGCTTGAGCGCGCTCAAGCGCGCTTAAGCGCGTTTCAACAGCCAATCAGAACGTCTGGAATTGGGTCACAGACCCCAATTTTTATTGCAAAAACCACACGCGCTTGAGCGCGATTAGACACGCCTGAGCGCGTGTCTGTTGAAATCTGGGTCAACTGACCCCTCTGCTGCCGCCACGTGGCCATCTGATCCAAGCGCGCTTGAGCGCGCTTTTTCCACGCTCAAGCGCGGTTCGCTGAAATGGGCTGTTTGGCCCAAAATCTTCTTCTCAGCTTGGGCTTTTTCTTCTTTTTCTTCACCAATGCCCCTCTTCAGCTGATTTGGCCCAAATAATCTGAAATACAACAAAAACTAAAATTAAAATACAAATAAATTATCTATACAAATATTTTGCTAAAAACTCCTAAAAATTAATCTATTTGCTGAGAAACAAAACAAAGCACTAAGGAAAAGGGCCCAAATATATATCAAAATCATCACTTCCTGGCCCAAATCACTCCCCCAAACTTAGCATTTTGCATGTCCCAGGCAAAAGTAAATAAAAATCAAAACTAAGAACAATCCCTAATCAAGATATAGACAGCTAATACAAAATTCTAACTACCTACTCAGGACACCCTTTTCACAAATTATTTACAAATTCATAAATCAACTAATAAGGTAACTAGGTGAAGAAAAAAAAATTAGTACACACTCAACACTCACAAATTCCCTCATGTGTAAGGTTCAGCAATAAGCACTCACATTCATTCAAAAGCAACAATTACCATAAGCTTGACTGCGGACCTACAACTCAACTGAACTAAATGAAACATGCAAAAATCAATAGGTCTTTCACTGGTTGTAATGGGGCCAAGGTTTATCTACAATGGTAGGATAAAAGAAGAAAGGGATAAAAACTAAGGTTTAAAAATTAAAACATACCCCTTTTTAGGAACTTGGATGAATTCAAAATCTTTCACATAATAGAACAATCCAAAATTCCACTTTTTCCAACATTTTTTCTTTTTACAAGTTGTTCTCTTCCCTTCTTTTTTTTTATTTACAAGCATGAACAAACTTGGATTTTTTTTTTATTTTTTTATTTTATTTTTATTTTTATTTTTATTTTTTAAGAAGAGAACCCCTTTTGTTTTCAAAAATCTACTAAAAACCAACTAGTATCCATCCAAGCCCAGAGGTACTCACCACACTACAATATACAATATTCACAAGGGTACCAAAAACACTTATTCACATTTCTAGGCTCAAAATGGACAACTAGGGACATACCAAAAACCAATTATTAACAAAGTCTGAAGGCCACAACAAAAACACCTAATTGCCTAAATCATTTCAATGCATGCAACATTTCTCAATCTTGTAAAGGTCCACAGTCAAGTTCTAGAATCGAATACTAATGAAGAATACACTCACAGAAGAAAAATTCAGGGGATACACATATATATTCAACACAAATTCCCCTTTATGCAAGTGTTTGGCCCAAAACTCACCAGGCAGGATTACTAAACAATTTCTTCAAAAAGTTACCAAATTAAAGAATTTGTACAAATTATTCACAATATGATACAAAGGATATACCAAGCAAATAAAATCAGAACCCTGTACTAAATATGAATACCTATCACAAACATTATTCTAAGTCAAATTTTTACAGACTCATGCCAAGGACACACTAATAACAAATCAGGAAAAGATATGAGCAAAAATCCTCATTTTTATTTTGGTTACCCTCCCCCAAACTTAGGGGTTGGCTTGTCCTCAAGCAAACAGAAAAATCGATACAAGTTAAAAGCAAAATAAAAATTATGCACAAACGTGATATACAAAAGGAAACCTGTACATGGGAGTGGGACATCTCCCCCAAACTTAGGTACCTGTACAAAATCAAAACAAAGGATGCCAAAGCACCACACAAATATATACAACGAAGAGAACACAATATTAATATGAACAAAATAAAGAACACCACACATACTAATAAGATAAATAAAGTAACCATAATACGGAATCCAATACATGTCCAAATAAAATAGAAATTACGAAGCTAATAAGAACAGCAGTCTAGTAGATACACAAAAACCACACCCCCAATAAAAGAAAAACTAATAACACCCAAACCTAACAAACATTCGAAAACCAAACTAGCTTCCACTTTGCCCGGCCTCCTGCACATCATCCGAAGAAGAAGAGGCAGACAACAAGTGCAACTCCTGATCAGTATAAGCAGGCAGGTGGAACGGGATGGCCATCTGCTCTCCCATGGCCCGGAGTTGAGCATCACGCTCCTGATTACGGCGCTGCTCCATCCTCAAATAAGCTGTCTGTCGGCTTTGACGACGCAACAGCCGCGCCATCATACCAACAAGACATCTAGTGTCCACAGAAGGGGGAGCAGGCTGCCTAGGGGCATATCGGCTTGAGCAGCAGTCTGCGGAGGAACAGCAGCTGGAGGTGGGGAACCACGACCCGGAACAATCCCCAGAGAAATGGCATGATAAGTATCAAAGGTGTCCCGGTCCATCCGAGGCAAACGTCGCAAAGTGCGCGCCTCGTCCCTAAAGAACACCCCAGCTGAGCTACACAAGCGATGGATGACCATCGGGAGACCAAAAGAACCAGGTTTTTCCTCCCGGGCCACATGAAGAATGAAGTTAGACATCAGCAAAGCTGCGTCGACCTGGACTGGCTCAAGGATAGCATGTGCAATGCGCAAGATTGGCACCTTCACCTCAGTCTGGTGCGACTGGGGATAGATGTTGTGCGAAATAAAACGCACCCAGAAGCGTGCCTGAGGGGTGAGGTTCTTGGCGGTGACGTGCTTGATAGCACCGCCACGCCCATAATTCCAATCTGCACCGGCCTTAAAAAGAGAGGTTTTGAGGGTGTCATGGTCATTGTTGTTTATTGTGAGGGAGTGGTAGTAGGCAGAGAAGTCGGACGGCTCCGGATAGTAAGGAATACCCAAAACCGTCGCTATCGACTCAGGAGAATAAGAAACTTCATGACCCCGGACCCAAGATGTCCGACAGCCCGGGTTTCGCACCTCGCGATATCTCGCGTGCGCGAAAAATTCCCAAACAACCGGCTCACAGAACGCATAATCAGGGTCAACACAGAAAGACTCCCACTGTTGGAACAAGACATTCTCGCCAATATAGCGAGTGGGAAGGGCCTCTATCTTATCTAAGCTTGTCTCAGGAACAATTCGGTTCTCCTTACACTGAGAGTCATAGAAGACCTTGACCTCGGGGTCCTCAAACTGCCGACGACGACCACCTCCAGAGGAAGAAGCATCGGTCTTAGACTTTTTTGACTGCCTAAAGGTACTACCAGACATGATGAACTCACTTGGACAATTGATCGAACACCTAATGTGCAACACTAACAACACTACAAACAATACCCTAAAACAAAGATAACTACCTAAAAATCACACAAAACACACTAAGAAGTAAAGAAAAGGAAAAACTTACCTAGATTGAGGATACAAAATCGGACAAAAAGGACCAAAAATAAAGAACTCGAATTGTACTTGGAGAGGTCTAAAGAAAACAAAAAGAGAAAGAGAAAGAACTTGTAGGTAGGGAATATGAAGAAAGAAGGACGAAAAATGAAGAGGGGAGAGCTGGAGGTGGCTGGGCGGAACAACCTAGGTGGAGAGGGATTAGGATTTGAAGGAGGAGGAAGTAGAAATGGGAAGAAGAAGGCTGGCCAAACTGTTAAATCGCTGCTGCTGTTAAATTGCGCCTGAGCGCGCTCAAGCGCGTTCAAGCGCACTTGAGTTTTTAAACACTTTGCACCCCTCATTTTGGTCAACAACCCCCACGCTTCACCCCGCTTGAGCGTCAGGAACCGCGCTTGAGCGCGGTTGAAAACGCGCTTGAGCGCGTTCCCCCCTGGTTTTTGATAAGTTGCATCAGAATTTGAAACCCCAAAAATTAAACACTCACCCCACCACGCTTGGGCGCAAAACCACGCGCTTGAGCGCAACAAAACACGCTTGAGCGTGATTCAGAATACGCTTGAACGCGTTCCCCCCTGGTTTTTACAAGTTGCAGTGATGCAACTTTTCTTTGCTGACGTGGCAGGCCACGCTTTGACGCGCTTGAGCGTTTTTTTTTTTTTTTTAGACACAACACACACAATATATACAATATCTCATTGTAAACGAAAATAAAAAGCACTAAAGTTACCACTGGGGTGCCTCCCAGCAGCGCTTGTTTAACGTCCCGAGCCTGACGGATGACCCTCTCAGAAAACTAAGGATCACGGAGGTCCACTTGAATTGGACTCCTCACAATTTCACCACCATGGTAGTGTTTCAGGCGCTGTCCATTGACTTTGAAAAGCGCACCAGTTTGCACATTCTTGATCTCAATTGCCCCGAATGGACTAACCTGCACTACCAGAAAAGGACCGGACCACCTAGACTTAAGCTTACCTGGAAAAAACTTAAGCCTAGAATTAAACAGTAATACTTGTTGCCCAGGTTCAAACTTCCGATTCAAAATCCGATTGTCATGCCATTTTTTGGTTTTAGCTTTAAAATCACGAGAAGTGTTGTATGCCTGCTCCCTGAACTCTTCAAGTTCATTAAGCTGCAACAAACGGTTCTCGCCAGCCAGGTTGGCTTCCATGTTTAAAAATCGAGTTGCCCAAAATGCCTTATGAACTAACTCAACGGGCAAATGGCAACTCTTACCATACACAACCTGAAATGGAGACATGCCAATTGGAGTTTTGAACGCGGTCCTATATGCCCACAATGCATCATCTAACTTCCTAGCCCAGTCTCGCCTAGAAGTACTAACGGTCTTCTCTAGAATCCTCTTTATAGATCTATTAGAAACTTCGACTTGACCACTAGTCTGTGGGTGGTACGGAGTAGCTACTTTGTGTCGCACTCCGTACTTGGCTAAAGCCTTCTCCATGACTTTGTTACAAAAATGGCTCCCACCATCACTAATTAGAACTCTTGGGACTCCAAATCGACTAAAAATGTTCCTCCTAAGGAATTCTACCACAACATTGGAATCATTGGTGGGAGTGGAGATTGCTTCCACCCACTTGGACACATAATCAACCGCGACCAAGATATACTTATGGTTATAAGAGGGAGGAAATGGACCAACAAAGTCTATCCCCCAAACATCAAAGACTTCAACCTCAAGTATACCTTGGAGTGGCATCTCATTCCTCCTAGAAATAGTTCCCATCCTTTGGCATTTATCACATCTCAAAACAAAGTTTCGTGCATCCTTGAAAATTGTGGGCCAATAAAACCCACATTGGAGTACCCTGGCAGCAGTTTTATCACTACCAAGATGTCCTGCACTAGGTGAATTGTGACAATGCCAAAGGATGTCATTCACTTCTTCCTCTGCCACACATCTACGGATTACTCCGTCCACACTTCTCCTGAACAAAAATGGATCCTCCCAAAAATAGAACTTGGCATCATGTTCAAGTTTTTTTCTTTGTTGCCAAATCATATCCCTGGGGATCATGTTCGCTGCTAAAAAGTTAGCCAAATCGGCATACCAAGGGAGTGTGGATAGAGCAAACAACTGTTCATCAGGGAAGTTCTCACTTATAGGCACTACACTTTCTGCACCTATGGTCTCTAGGGGTAGTCTAGACAGATGATCAGCTATTACATTCTCTACCCCCTTTTTGTCCTTAATTTCAACATCGAACTTTTGCAAAAGCAAGATCCACCTGATTAGCCTTGGTTTAGCATCTTTTTTAGCTAACAGGTGCCTCAGAGCTGCATGGTCAGTATATATAATCACTTTAGAACCTATCAAATAAGCCCTAAACTTATCTATTGCAAAGACCACAGCTAAAAGTTCTTTTTCAGTAGTCGAGTAATTGACTTGGGCATCATTCAATACTCGACTAGCATAGTAAATTGTGTGAAACACTTTATTAATTCTTTGCCCTAGTATAGCTCCCACTGCATAATCACTCGCATCACACATAAGTTCAAAGGGTTCCCCCCATTTAGGAGCGACCACAATAGGAGCTGTCACTAGTTTTTCTTTTAAAATTTCGAAAGCTTTCACACAATTACTATCAAAGTTAAATTCGGTATCTTTTTCCAGTAAATTACAAAGGGGTTTGACTATTTTTGAAAAATCTTTGATAAACCTCCGGTAAAAACCGGCATGCCCAAGAAAACTTCTAACCCCTTTGACATTCACTGGGGGTGGCAACTTTTGAATAACTTCAATTTTTGCTTTGTCCACCCCAATGCCTTTTTCAGAGATCAGGTGGCCTAGAACAATCCCTTCCCGTACCATGAATTGACATTTTTCCCAGTTAAGAACCAAATTTGTTTCTTCACATCTTTTTAAAACTCTTTCCAAGTTAGCTAAACATGCATCAAAAGATTTCCCATGGACCGAAAAATCATCCATAAAAACCTCTATGCAGTTTTCAACCATATCGGAGAAAATCGATAACATGCACCGCTGAAAAGTAGCAGGTGCATTACACAATCCAAAAGGCATTCTCCGGTATGCGAAAACTCCAAAGGGACAAGTAAAAGCAGTTTTTTCCTGGTCCAAGGGATCTACACAAATTTGATTATACCCACTATATCCATCTAGAAAACAGTAGTATGCATGCCCAGCTAACCTTTCAAGCATTTGGTCCATAAATGGTAACGGGAAGTGATCTTTCCGGGTGGCATTATTCAATTTTCTGTAATCGATGCAAACTCGCCACCCGGAAACAGTTCGAGTGGGGATCAACTCATTATTCTCATATTTGACCACAGTCAATCCCCCTTTTTTAGGCACCACTTGCACTGGACTAACCCAGGCACTATCAGAAATTGGATAAATAATTCCAGCATCCAGCAGCTTTACTACTTCTTTCCTAACCACCTCTTGGAGAGTCGGGTTGAGTCTCCGTTGAGGTTGCCTGACTGGCCTAAAATTCTCCTCAAGGAGAATCTTATGCATACAGAAACTGGGATTAATCCCCTTCAGATCAGAGACAGACCACCCTATAACAGATTTATAATTTCTAAGCACCCTAAGCAATCTATCAGTCTCCAGTTCAGTCAGGTCATTATTAATCACTACTGGAAAAAACTTAGAATTATCCAAAAATTCATACCTCAAAGATGACGGAAGAGGTTTCAGCTCTGGCTCCAAGCGCTCCTCCTTGTCCTGTGGCCTTAGTTCCTTGATCTTGCCCCCTGTATATGCATCTGAAATTTCCAACTGGGCAACCGCGGCATCAACACTTGCTTCACCGCACTCTCCATGGATCACAGCACCCAACAGACCATCATCATGACTGGTTTGACTAAAAACTGATGCAACCATAGAGTCAATTGCATCCACTCTGAAACAATGTTCCTCAGTCATGGGCAGCTTCATGGACTTGTAAACATTGAAGCTCACCTCCTCATCTTGCACCCTCAGCTTAAGTTCTCCTAGCTGCACATCAATCAAAGCTCGCCCCGTGGCTAAGAAGGGCCGACCCAGAAGAAGTGGAATTTCAGTGTCCTCCTCCATGTCTAGGACTACAAAGTCAGCAGGAAAAATGAACCTATCCACTTTCACCAACACATCTTCAACCTTACCATATGGCCTTTTGATGGTACGGTCAGCTAGTTGCAAGCACATCATGGTGGGTTTTACCTCGCCAATACCAAGCCTTTTGAAAATGGAGAGTGGCATCAAATTTATACTAGCACCAAGATCGCATAAGGCCCGACCGACCTCATGTCCTCAAATATTGCAAGGTATGGTGAAACTTCCAGGGTCCTTGAGTTTCTGAGGCAGCTTTTTCTGAATGATCGCACTGCACTCTTCAGTAAGGAGAACTGTCTCTGTGTCACTCAACTTTCTTTTATTGGAGAGGAGCTCCTTCATGAATTTGGCATACACCGGCATCTGCTCTAACGCCTCAGCAAAGGGAATGTTTATGTGCAGTTTCCTAAACACTTCCATAAACTTTGAGAAATGTTTCTGAGTTTCCTCCTTCTTGAACCTTTGGGGAAATGGCACTTTGTCAACTACCTTCCTTGGCACATCAGCTTGTTTCTGAACATTAACTGATCCCTGATCTGGTTGCACAACCTGTGGCTGCACTACCGGCTCACCAGGCTGCACCAAAATCTCTTCCACTGAATCATCACTCACCATCTTTGGTTCTTCATAGGATTTCCCGGAACGAAGAGTGACGGCTTTACACTGCTCTTTGGGATTCGGAATGGTGTCACTAGGCAAAGTACCTTGGGGTCTTTCTGATAATTGTTTCGCCATCTGCCCCATCTGAACTTCTAGATTCCTTATGCTTGCTCCTTTATTCTTGAAGTTTTGCCTAGTTTCTTCCACAAAACCAGTCGTTGTCTTAGCCAATTTCTCAACTGCCATTTCCCAAGCTGGACCCTGCTTCTCTTGAGGAGGATTAAGAGCTGGGCTCTTCCAGGAGAAATTAGGATGGTTCCTATAGCCACCTGGAGGATAGTTCTGAAAGTTGCTTCTAGGAGGTGCACCACCGCCTACAAAGTTAACTTGTTCCCCTGGAGAATTTGAAGAATCTGTACCACAGCTCCCATTCTGATGAGCACCACCACAGAAATCACATATCAGCCCTGTCACTGGTGGTGAGGAAGATGATGATGAACCTGAAACTGCAGCTGCCAGCTGAACCTGACCCAGTTGCTTGGTCAAACTAGCAATCTGTTGTTGCATTTCTTTATTCTGAGTAAAGAGAGTCTGCATCTGAGCCATGTCAACCACATCTTTTTTTAACACACCCCGTTCAGAAGTGCGACTGCTATTCCGGGCCATTCTTTCTATCAACTCCTTGGCTTCAGGTACTGTCTTACTGTCTAATGAACCTCCTGCTGCAGCATCAATCATATTTTTTATAGAGGGCCGGAGTCCATCATAAAAAGATCTAATCTGCATCCAATCTGGCATCGAGTGAGTGGGACACTTCTTCAGCATCTGATTGTATCTCTCCCATGCTTCATGCAAAGACTCGCCTTCTTGCTGAGTGAAGGCATTCAGCTCTTGTCTGAGTCGGGCCTGCCTAGCTGGAGGAAAGTACTTATCAATGAACTTCCTCACCAAAGAGTCCCAATCTGTGAAAGTGCCCTGTGAAAAAGACATCAACCAGCTCTTTGCCTGATCTCTGAGGGATAAAGGGAACATCCTGAGTCTGATCGCCTCATCAGTAGCACCCTGGATTTTGAAGAAGTCCAGGATACTTAAAAAGTTTGCCACATGGTCCCCAGGATCCTCATTTGGTGCTCCACTAAACTGGTTTTGTTGCACCAAGTGGATGTAAGCCGGCTTAATCTCAAAATTCTGGGCTGTCACTGCAGGTGCAGTTATGCTCGTGGCACAATTTCCTGGGTTGACCACGGCATAGTCTGCTAAAGTTCTAGCTGGTGGAGGTTCTTCCGCCATAATTAGTTCCAAATTCTGATTCTGAGTCTGAGTTTGTTGCTGCCTTGCTTTTCTTGCCTCTTTCCTGTTTGCTTTAGCAGTTTTCTCGATCTCCCTGTCAAACAAAAGGGAGTCCTTATCTCCTACACTTCGCAAGTGCATAAACAAGGAAAAGTCAAGTAGCACTGTCCAGCACAAATAATAGAAAGAACAAATTAACTAAATATATATTGAATATTCACAAAAATCTAAATATGTACAAAAGCAACGTGCGAAGCAGAATGAATTAAACTTATAAAATTAAAATCAAACTACTCCCCGGCAACGGCGCCAAAAACTTGTTCACTCACTGGCAAGTATACCAGGTCGCTCAAGTGATATAAAATCGGTAAGACCGAGTCGTTCCACCGAGAGTAATGATTTCAATTAAAAAGTTCAATAAATAAAGCTACGCGCATAAAAATGATATTAACTTGGAAAAATTTCGCGTTTAAAATAAAATTAAACAAATAAATAAATAAAGTGCGAGTGTGGAAAAATAAAGGGGTGGTGCAGTTTCGTAAAGTCGGGAATGAATTGTCGTTACCGGTTCTCAAATATTAATTTAAACTATTAAATCAATTGTCACCTTTTGGATTATTTTTGCAAAATCAAGAATAATTTAATACCTTAAATTATTCTAGTTTGTTAAAAATAAATCTTCCTCGATACCTCGAGCAAAGCCTTAAATTTCTAACCATAAAATATTTGCTCAGTCAAAAATAAATTAAATCATACAATTTGCAGGCAATATACCTATCCCTACACAATTGCACAACTTACATCCACAGGCAGTTTATTGTCTAATATACCTATCGGACAATAATCCTATCGTATATTTACGTCTAAATAAACACGACAATTAAACCAGATGTAAGTACAAAATATAACAATTAACAATAGACAAAATCAAATATATGACAAACACACATAACAATTCTTCATTCCCAAATGAGTCTTAAGATCTCATAGTCAAAAACAAGAAATTAAGATGCAAACTTGGAAAAATTCACATACCAAATATCAAGTTTCAAACTCTTTACAAAACCACACCTTGAAAGCCTTGAGTTTTTGTTGTTCTTGCTCAAGAAGATGAAGAAAATATGCTGTGTAAGAGAAGGAATTCGTGCCACCATCCAAAATTTTTTTTAACAAAATGAAAATCGAGTTATTAAGTAACTGCAGCTGATCAAAACGCGCTTGAGCGCGCTCAAGCGCGCTTAAGCGCGTTTCAACAGCCAATCAGAACGCCTGGAATTGGGTCACAGACCCCAATTTTTATTGCAAAAACCACACGCGCTTGAGCGCGATTAGACACGCCTGAGCGCGTGTCTGTTGAAATCTGGGTCAACTGACCCCTCTGCTGCCGCCACGTGGCCATCTGATCCAAGCGCGCTTGAGCGCGCTTTTTCCACGCTCAAGCGCGGTTCGCTGAAATGGGCTGTTTGGCCCAAAATCTTCTTCTCAGCTTGGGCTTTTTCTTCTTTTTCTTCACCAATGCCCCTCTTCAGCTGATTTGGCCCAAATAATCTGAAATTCAACAAAAACTAAAATTAAAATACAAATAAATTATCTATACAAATATTTTGCTAAAAACTCCTAAAAATTAATCTATTTGCTGAGAAACAAAACAAAGCACTAAGGAAAAGGGTCCAAATATATATCAAAATCATCACTTCCTGGCCCAAATCAATAGCATCCTCTAATAGTGTTTGTTACAAAAGCAAAAAAAAAAAAAAAGTTTAAATATATATCAAATTGGTTCATATAAATGTAGATTTTTTTAAAATAAAAAATTAGTCCTTATATTTTATTTTTTGGGTTTTGGTCCTAGCATTTTGGTTTCGTTTTGATTTTGATATTCGATGTCAACTATGATTTATGATAATACCAATCACTGAATTCAATTTTAATTTTAGTCTCCATATTTTTACTATAAAAAGTTAATTTTGCAATTATTGAAGCAAAAGGTGTTAATTTTGTAAAAAGTTTTATATGGTGGAAGGACTTGCCTATGATGGATTCTGTTGCTTTTTCTAATGACCGTTTAATAATTGCTTGATGAGACATTTAGGATGTAATGAAAGGGAAAAAAAGTAAATTCCAATGTTAAGGTATATTTCACATTTTTGCTACTTTGCAGATGTCCCTTTTATTTGGCATCGGCTGCACTGCATGTTAAGACATAACATGCATCGGTGCAGTCTTTGACCAGTAATATTTTATTAACTTTTATTTAATTGCTTTTATGTCCCTGCTTTATTTTTTAATTGTTGAATGGTGTATGAGGGGGAAATGTCCATTTTAACCTTGATTTGTAATGAATTGCTTTTTTCTCCCTGCTCCTCCTCTTAAATCTGGTTCATCTTCCCCCTTCGATCTTCCCTCTTTGGTTCATCTTCCACCTCCTCATCATGAGAAGCCACCGCTGGCGGAGCACGAGCCACCTTATGAGAAACCGCCACCGGTTCATCCACCTCCCATTTGCAAGAATCATGAAAATGCCTTACATCAACATATGGTTGTGGTCTTGTGGAAGAAGTGGAGCAACTAGACAAGGATAAATTATTGTTATATGGCCACACAACTCACAGTGATTATGTTGAATGAAATAAATTGAGCATGACATGAATGACTTTTCCTACTCTGACTTTATCTGGGTTTAACTTTTAGTAGGATGAGTACTCGTGGCCCGGCCCGTGGGGGTGGGGTGCTACCTACTCCTCTTTGATTTAGTTCTCCAATTGTGACCATTAGATGAGACTCTTGAAGCTTTAAGGCAAATCACTCCTTTCATTATTCGTGAATATAAGTTGTTACGAGAAAAAAAAATCAAATAATAATCACTGTAAGCGTATGTATAACAATAATCACTGTAAGCGTATGATTGATTCGAAGATGCAGGAGGACACAGTTAGAAGTACTCGAGTAATAGAAGTACTCGTGTAATACAACTACCCTCTTCCTCTTTAAATTGCAGCTAGATAGTACTCGAGTAATAGCTCGTTGCAAATATACCCTCGTAGCAAAGATAGTATTGGAGTACTCGAATAACTCGAGTACTCACCTTAGGCCCCTTTCTGCAACTTCTCTTAAACGACGTCGTTCCTTTAAGGTCTGATTCGCAAAAAAAATTTCCAACAGGTGGTCCCATGTTTGACTGCAATCGATCCATTCATGCCAAGTATACATCAATCAACGGCCCACATGCACCACTACACCACTGCATGTTATCACTTAACATGCTTTAAAGAATTTGCCTTTTATTTGTAAGCTACAAAAGGTTATGAATTACTCGCAATAGGTTTTCATATATAGCCTATGATGCTGGCCAGTATGAATGCATGAATATTTCAAGATGATCAAGATGCAAGATGTATTAAGGAAAAACTGATACTGGAAACCTAATTTCAATAATCTTCTTTGTTTTAAATTTAACGTTTCAAATTATTTCTTTTGCTTTCTTAACTAATATCTAAAGACACTTTTAAACATTTTTCTTTAGGGTTAAATAACCATTTTATTACCTTAAACAATGCTTTGGTTAACATTCCACATCTATTAAAAACCAACAACAACTCTTTTTAAACGAATGTATTTTCAAAATAAATTATATGAAACATAATAAACCAAAATGAAACTCAAATATACGTTAAAGAATCAAAATATCAATTATTTATCAACATGGATTGATCAAGTGGTAGTTCATTTGGTTCCTTAACCAACTCGTCTCGAGTTCGAGCCTTGGGTATGGAGCAACCCCCGCTGGGAGACCCTTACCGCTTAATGCGAGCTCAGTTTGGTCGGATCGGATGAGTCGAATTCTGGGTAAACCAGATCCGGGTACCGGTTGGTGTAAAAAAAAATCAATTATTTGGAACGAGACCTTAATAGTTTTTCCGGCCAAGTTTGGCCATTTACTTGAAACCTAATTCACTTTCCTATAAAATTCAACAAATTAAAAGCCAAATGTCTTCTGTTCCAAAAAAAAAGGCAAATGTCTTACTTAAGTGCACACTAATATTTTTGTGTTCGAAAAGTTAAGATAAACAATTAGGCTAGCTTCATAATTTATTATTCATGGCCAAGAATTAAGGTTAACAATATTTTTCATGAGCAAATGAATTTTAACGAGGAGTACCATAAGTGCTAAACTCAGTTAGAAAGGATTGAGTTTAGGGTTGTAAGAGATCTCATGTTCGAATTTTACTGAAGTGAGGGTTGTGTTGGTGGATAATCTGTAAATACCCTAAGTACTCTTTAAGCTTGGATGTAAGAACTGACCTGACGAGGGTGAAGAGTGATCGCCAGTGCAAGAGACACGGATAAGGAGCGACTCCTAATAAGCTTATATCTAAAGGGAGAGATACATAAATGAACCGACACATCGGAATGAGAGGGGATCCTGAGACTGTATGTGTAGACATGAGACTACATAATACAGGAAAACTTAAATGAATTGTTTGGACTACCTCTAACAATAAGATGCGTATTTTTTTCGGTAGCTCATCACTTAAAAACTCCATATATATGAGTGAGAACAAAACACATTTAAAAGACTGTTTGGTGATATAAGGATGTTAAAGTGAAGGCTTGCCCTGACGCAAGTGAGACACCAAGGCCTAACTAACCTAAACTTTCATCCATAAATTAAAAAAGGCACATGCTAACAAGACCCATAAAAAAAAAACTACCATGAGTACCCAACTAACAAGAATTACAAAAGGTTAAGATAGAAAACATATTAAGGCAATCATAATTGGGTTCATAAACCAATATGAACAAGAAAATTAGGATTCACTAAAAGCTATAATCACAACCAAGATTTAATCTTGAATTTGTCCAAAGACCCATCATCGAGAAGGAGGCTTGTTTAAAGATAAATTCATTTAATTTCTTGCTTGCCAAATGCACAGGATAACATAGACCAAAGACCCATTACATACTTGCGTTGCATCTTAGCAATAGAAACCCAGCAATATTTATGAAAGCTTTATTTAGGGTATCTACCTGTGGTTAGGATATTTGTAGCCAAGAGAAAAACCATAACAATATATATTTCACAGTCGAGCAAGAGTGTAAAAATGAATTGAACCTTCAATTCCCACATCACAGAAGCCACTACAAGGGCCAACATGCACCCCTCTAACAATACGATTATCACGTTTTCAGAGTATGTCGAGAGCAAATTGGCAAGTAAAGGCAATCCCTTTTATAAGGATCTTACTTTTTCCACAATATTTTAAAAATATCAATATTAAACAGGTCTTTAATTAGAGGGGAGAAGCATGCCAGACTCATTAACTAGCCAACAATAGATATCGGAACCAGCCAACAATAGCTCAACAAATCTTTTACTTTTCACCGGTTCAACATTTTTAAAATTTAAATTCATCAAACTAATATTACAACTTTGTAAATAAATTGTTTATTTCATTAAAAAAATATGTTTAACAAACAATTGGTCCAAATGAAATTAGTATTACATCAAAATTGGACAAAAATATTCATATATTACAAGTAAAAACAATTACAAACCAGGACCTATATGGTAATTGGACAAGAAGCAAGACCCTGAGATGGTGCAGCAGATTCAATTGCAAGACACTGGCAACTTGATCCAAAACCAAAAGATGCTACAAGCTGCACTGCATTCTCAAGCTCCAAAGACACATGTTTATGAACCAAGGACACAACATATTCCATGAATGCTGTGTCACATGGCAATGTTATTGGACCATCGGCTGGAAGTCCAAACTGTTCCTCAGACATTCTAAACAATTCTCTGAATATCTTGCTCCTTAAATAACACAATGGTACCATGAAACGTCCGTTGTCTATGGTATACACTACAAAGTGACCTTTATCTGCTACTACTACCTTATTATGGCTCTTCCTAGGCTGTGAGAACATGATTGATCTTCTTTTGATTCCAGCCATTCTTTGCCATTTTCTTGCAATGGCAATCAATCTTTTCAAGCTGATCATGTTAGTTTGAGAGTAGTATGATGAGAGCGTGTGTTTGTGGCGTGCATGCTTTGGAAAGTCATGTGTATATATGAGATTTTTGTTGAAGAGTGAAGTGTACTTTGGAGGGAAAAACCATGTGCTGATTGGATGAGATGCATGGTTTAGGACGTGGGCTAGTTTTGGATTTTAATGAGAATGAACAAATGGAGCAAATGGTGGGGGCCATTTGGGCAATAATTTGGGCGGCGGAGCTATTGTGATTGGAGGATATCACTGCTGCTATGATATCTTGAAGCTAGTGGTGCAGTGCTTGGCACTGACTAGGATGTAGAGGAGTTCGAAAGCAAAAAGGTTAAATACTCTCATTCCCTGGATATAAGCACCATATGATAAGAGTATTTTGATTAGTAATTTTTTTTCCTGTAAGTATTTATTAAAATTTTCAATAACATTAAATATATTTTTCATAAATATTTCTATTTACTTAATAAGTGTTATGTGATAAGAAGGTACCACTTAAACTCAAAGGAAAATTCTACCGCACTGCTGTAAGACCGACGATGCTATACGGGACAGAGTGTTGGGCGGCAAAAGACACACAAGAGAATAAACTTCATGTAGCTGAGATGAGGGTGCTGAGGTGGATGAGTGGGCACACCAGACAAGATCGGATTAGAAATAAGTATATTCGAGAAAAAGTTGAGGTGACCCTATTGTTGAAAAGATAGTTGAATCTCGTCTTCGGTGGTTTGGGCATGTGTGGAGGAGACCGGTGGAAGCCCCAATTAGGAGGGTAGACCAAATGGAGGATACTATAAGGGCTAGAGGAAGATGAAGACCTAGAAAAACTATAGATGAAACAATTAAGAAGGATATGACAATCAATGCCTTATCAAAAGATATGATTTATGATAGGCCTTTATGACGTCTTTTGATCCATGTAGCTGACCCCACATAGTGGCGGCTAGTGGGACAAAGACTTAGTTGTTGTTGTTGTATTTATATTTACTTAATACTCCATTTTTTTAGAGTTTTAATGATTATTATAAAGATAATTTTAAATAATATTATCAATTTCAATATTATTAACAATATAAATTAACTTTTTTAATACACATACCAACAAAGCCCAAAGTTGGTAGATGACTGAGTTCCTTAAGTATGATGTCAGAGATTCAATCCTTATCACGGGTATGAAAAAAGTTT
The DNA here is from genome assembly GCA_037953625.1 of Crotalaria pallida. Lineage (NCBI taxonomy): Eukaryota > Viridiplantae > Streptophyta > Magnoliopsida > Fabales > Fabaceae > Crotalaria > Crotalaria pallida. The sequence goes on from CM075650.1 coordinate 174,634,548, forward strand.
TATTGATAGAGACAAAATCGGTAATCTCTACGCCTCAAAAAGAATTAGTCTTCGATTGTCGACGGGAGTATACCCTTAGTGTACACCAAAAACCTTCCTAATACACATACAAATATATTCCAAAAGCTCATATTTAGAAACAGATGCAGTAGTTGACTAACTCAGTGACAACGTCTTAACAATGCAATTCTTGAATAAAAATATTTATTTGACTATCATCATCAATTGAGTATTTTTTAGTTGTTTCAAGATTTTTTAGGTGTTTTTTGAAACAGGTACAAAATAAAAGATGAAATAATAACTTAATTTGTTACTCCGTACAAGCGAAATTGTAAAATGATAATATATAAATAATATTATAGAATAATTACTGTATCTCATTTAATTTTTGTTTTATTCGTAATGTAATTTTTTTGAAGTAGTTTTATTTTTTATGAATTTGAGAAGATTACATGTATTCAACCAACTTTTTTATAAGTATGAAATTAGTAATTTATTTTTCTTATAATAAAAATCAGAAGGAAGGAATATATTTAAATATACACATTATATCCCAATCCAATAAGATGAGTGAAATTTGTGAAAAGGGCATGTCTCCATTCAAATCGAAGAACACAATTATGGGCAGACGCGTTTATTCTCTATAAGAGTATCAAGGAGTACTTGGCGCTTGCTGCGTTTTACAAAGAACAGATAGAAACTGTATTTGACATGAACTTACAAAAATAAACAAGCCGGAAAATTGCAGCAAAAAAGTAAATTAGTTCAGGATTCACCATCTCTCTCCAATAGAAACCGCATATAAAGAAACTCAAAACTCATTCAGAGTTTGGATGTTGCGAGCTTGATGAGATCCTTCCTAAGAATTTTACCAGATGGATTTTTGGGTACAGAAGATGTAAATGTCACTCTTCGAATTCTTTTGTATGGAGCCACCTGTATATAATCCAAAACATGTTAGGACCGTGGGATCAAAAGTATATCACAATAAAACCAAGATTTTATATGTTAATTAGAGTACATATATGTACTTTAGACATTGTTCAAGGATGTATACTCCAAACATTTCAATATCATTCCAGATTTCCAGTTGTTAGAGTAAATATATGTACTTTAGACATTGTTCAAAGATGTATGCTACAAACATTTCAATATCATTTCAACTTATGTATAAGCCCTGAGGCTTGAATCAATTGTAACACCACAAGTCCACAACTACGTCTCTTTTTCTGGTTTGCCTGGTTATAATATTCGCATATAGCTATTCAACACTTCGAAGCACCAACTCTTGAAAAAACAATATATGATATGTTTGCGGATAACTGTATGAAATTTCATAATATATAGTATAATTGGAAAAACATTTTTAAAAAATTTGGCGATGTAATATAAACCTATAAACAAATAAATGATGCTTGCAAAATAAATAGATAAATATGTAAAAAGGAGATGCTTGCTCAAGAAATAATAATAAAAGTAAAGCAAGTACAAAAAGGATGGAAAAACATAGCATTTGTTTAGAATTATTATACACGTAACCACAAACATATTGTTAACATAGCATTTGTTTAGAATTATTTTGCTTTTTGCTGCGGGAGGAGAATTGATCATGATTATTGATCCTTCAAGAGGAGAGAGTTGAAGCAGGGTCGATTCTTCGTGCGGAAGGGACAAGCTCTTAACCCTTGTCGCAAAGCTTGATCAAGCGGGGTGCAAGATTAGCCACTTGAGGGAATCATGAATTTGAATCGCTTGAGAATGCTCAAAGCCACGGTAAGCTAAATAGGAGAGGGAGATCCTCCAAGTCATGTTGATTTTTTTTTTAATATAAGATTTTAATTTTTTATGTAAATTTATACTAATGTTACTAGGACATGTTTTATTCTAGTTGTATTCATCTCACTTAGGTACTCCTGGAGTCAAGCCATCGAAGATGAAAACAAAATAATGCTCCACACTAACCTGTTTTGCAACAAAATCCATAACTTGGCTTTCTGATAAGTTACTTCCAGGTTTCCTCACAACATATGCCATTGGAACCTGCCCAGCCTCTTTATCAGGATACCTAATATACACAAGACATAAATGACCTCAGTAATCAGGACTCGTATTCCCTTCTTTGGTATATAGAATTATCAAATCAAGTAAACTGAAATCACAATTTTTGTTATTCATGATTGATTTCTGAAGTCTCTGTGGTAGATAAAAAGTCTTACGGTATAACAGCAGCATCTAAAATAGCAGGATGAGTCAGCAACAAGGCTTCTAGTTCTGCTGGAGGGACCTAAAATATCAAGAAACAAAATCAACACACCATCATTAAAAGATTGATAATATTCGGGTGCAAAATATTTAAATGAATCCTCATCTCATTGTGTTAATTGAAAAAGCAGGTACTTCCTAGCTAAGTTTAAAAATTGCAATCACATATTCGTTCGAGTTGTTAATCAAAATACATCTGATATCTCTTTTTAACAATTAACTAGTTATATTTAACAAACAGGTTATACCTGGTAACCCTTGTACTTAATCAGCTCCTTCAACCTATCAACAATGAATATGAATCCATCATTATCAATGTAGCAAACATCCCCTGTTCTTAGCCAGCCCTCTGAATCAAGGGTTGATGCAGTTGCTTCCTCATTACTGAAATAACCTGTCATCGCAATTCCTTGAATGTTAAACCCCACAGTTTATAAAAGAAAATATCATGCCGTAGATAAAATAGAAGGCCTTGCATAGCTTAGAAAATGCTTCACCTACTAGGAAGTTGTTATACAGCAACTAAACTTATATCAGTGTGTTAAGATTTAAGAAGGTATATCTGGCATAAAGAGTTCGGATGAGATAGCCCTCCCTACCAAAACTTACATAGAAATACGATATGATCAGATTCTCACTTTTTTTTTCCTTTCCATTTTTGGTTTGCCATGATGATGTGATTAGATTAGATTTCTCATCCTAATGCTATTTGTTTTACTCCTTCCATTAAATACTACTCCCACGGTCAATAATTATAAGACCATTTTAGAAGATTTCACGTCCATTAAGAAAGTTGATTAATTTAGTTAATTGTACTGCAAATGTGAATTTTTGATGTGTATTTTCAAAATTATCCCTCTATTAATATTATTAAGAATCTAAAAAGTGATAAATAAATAAGGGTGTTTGTGAAAAAAAGTAATTAATGGTCATTGAAAATTGGTATAGGGTCTTATAAATATGAACAAAATAAAAGTGTCAAAATGATCTTATAATTAAGGACCGAGGGAGTATAAGTTTTTTTTTGAATTTCACATCTATAAAAAAAATGATTAATTTAGTTAATGAAATTAATATTATCGATTTAATAAATAAAATTTTCAAAAAGATTTTTTATATATGGCCGGTGGGAGCATAAAATATTACATTACACGTCATTGATTAATTTATGACCATAATTACTCCTTCCTGTCTCAAATGGAGTATATTATAAAAAGATTAATTTCACACAAAATTAGTTAAGTGCGTTTAATTTTCTCAAATTCATGAAAAAATATATTATTTTAGTTAAAAAAATAAAATAAAAATTAAATAATGTAAACATTAAAAATATTTTAGAAATGGTTTTATTATAAATAGAAAATTAATTAATGTTTCTTAATATTTAAAATCATTAATGAAGCCTTTTTTTTTGTCTTTTTTTTCTTATGTTCGAGACCGGTGAAGTAAAGATTATTAAATACTACCTCCGTTTCTAATTATAAGGCCCTTTTGGGAGATTTCACGTCCATTAAGAAAGTCTAATAATTTAGTTAATTGTATTGGAAATGTGAACTTTTGATATGTATTTTCAAAATTACCCCTATTAATATTATTGAGAATCTAAAATGTGTTAAATAAAGAGGGGTGTTTGTGGAAAAAAAAATAATTAATGCTCATTGAAAATTGGTAAAAGAACTTATAAATAGGGACAAAATAAAAGTGTTAGGAATGCCTTATAATCAGGGACGGAGGGAGTAGTCCAGTAGTATACTAATACCGTGCTTCCTACTACTCGAATTATAAGCAAATCTAACTACTTTTACGTTTATTAAGGAGATTAGTTGATTGTATTTAATTTTCTCAAATTTATAAAAAAAACAGGTATTTTAGGAGATTAGTATTGAGAATGAAATAAAAATTAAATAATATAACAATTTTCTAAATATATGTTAGGAAACTGTCATTGAGAATAAAACAAAATATAATAAAGTTAGTTAATTTTACTTATATTTTAAATAAAAAAATATTTTTTTTTTTTGTTTATACTGTATTCATTTATAATTATTTAAAAATACTAACAATAAACGTGATAGATTAATTTGAGACCAATGACTAACAACCCGTCATAATAAAAAAAAAATAAAATAAAAATGACCATTGACTTTTTAAGACTAACCTTTCATAATGGTGGGACCCCTAAGCCAAAGCTCACCGGTCTTGTTAACCGGCAGCGCCTCCCCACTCTCCGGTTCCACAATCTTGGCCTCCGTCCCCGGCGACAACAGCCCCGCCGTACCATACCTCCGACTCTCTTCCAACGAATCCGTCGAAGCACCAACACCAGTTGATTCCGTCAACCCATACCCTTGCAGTATCGTCACCTTCGGATACTTCTCCACAAACCCTTCAATCACTTCCTTACTCAGCGGCGCACCGCCCGACAGCACCGAATGCAACGAACTCAAATCGTACTTCCCTTTAATCGCCTCCGCGTTGTTCACCATCGCAACAAGTATCGGAGGCACAAGAGGAAGATACGTGGCACGGAATCTCTCGATCGAAGACAGCATATCATGCATTTCGAATTTCGAAAGAACGACGATGGTTGAACCCGAGGCTAATAATCCAGTGGCGAATGCGACGAGACCGTAGATGTGGAACATCGGCACCGTGCATATGAAGGTTTGTAACTCTTCCTTCTCGAACCTTCCTATCACGATTTGAACCATCGAGATTAAGTTTCTGTGCGAAGAAACCACTCCCTTGCTCGGTCCCGTTGTGCCGGAAGAGTATAGCAGCGTTGCCGTGTCGTCTTGGTTAACTTGCTGCTTCACTCGGTTAACCGAAGGCTCTCTCTTCGTCATCATGTTATGGAGCGTGTCGACCACGCGTGGTTGTTTAGGTTTATTTCGTTCTTGTTCTTCTTCTTCTTCTATGAGGATGATAGGGAGGTTTGGAGAAGCGGCGGTTATTTTAGGAAGGAGCTGAGAGGTGGCGAAGGCGAGAACGGGGTTTGAGTCTTTGATCTGTTTGGCGATCTCGGTGGAGGTGTTGAGAGGGTTGGTGGTGGTGATGATTGCGCCGAGGGACATGACGGAGAGGCAGACGACGGGGAAGTAGATGGAGTTAGGGGAGAGGAGGAGGATGACGTCGCCCTTGCGGATTCCCATGGAGGAGAGGGAGGAGGCGACGGAGTGAACGGAGAGCCAGAGGTGTGGGAAGGTGAGGTGGTGGCCGGTGGAGGAATCGATGAAGGCGGTGGTGCCGTGGTGGGCACGGGAGGAGATGAAGGTGGTGACGTCTAAGGAAGGGTTGGGAGGGAGTGGGAGTGGTTTGCGCTTGCTGTAGTAGATGGAGTTGGAGCTGCAGAAACCACTTCTTGGATCGATTATTGGCTCCATGGTTGTTGATGACTGATGAGCGATTAGATTGCTAATACGATTGATTACAGTGAACACTGCCTTTCCCTTTGTATTTGTATTTGGTGTCTATGGCTTCATGGCTTGTGTTCACCAAAATTTTAGTGCGTCAAAACGATCGAGTACTGTAATTGACATTGTTGGAAATGTGGACATGCCTTTTTGGTGATCCATTCAGTTTGTACCACGTTAATCAGGTGGACAATTACTAATCAGCCAGCATAGTTGGAATATGACCAGCACTTATATGAATTAACCTACAATTAATCATATCTATTATAAAAACAAAGTTATATGTGTTACAGTACTACTTACTAGTTGTTAATCAATTAATAATAAAATAATAAGTAAATGATACTTACCATATTTGCTTTCTGTCATAGGTCTATCTAAGTTAATTTTGCAATTTTATCAATATTTTTTGTTATATGTATATATGGAAAAACTTTTAAGATATTACTAGCAAGTGCCCTAACTTGTTAAGGTTATTATAATATCATACGTGCATGTCGTTTTATCTTTTGAAAACCCAAAATAATGGAAGTTTCAATGAACTTCTACTATAATTGACTTGTTAACAAGTGCATTAAGAATACTTGTTATCATTTAGCAAACTTTTATCCATAAAATCAAAATTGCCATGTACACACATTTTCAAATATAAGTAAAATGGTTAAAAAAAGTTATATAGGCTTGCAAAAAATTTAAAATATAAAATTTATGGAACATTTTTTTTAAAGAAATACTTATATTCATAATCGATTATGAGTAATAATATATAGCCTTGTAAAATCAACTTAAATCATAAAAGTGTGACATATATTACTTATATATATTAATTATTAATAAATTAATTAATAATAAGTAAGTTACACATCTTACTCATTTTGTAAATCTATAAAATATTTTTTTTATTGAAGTACTACTGTACTAGCAATCACATACCACTAGCAAACACAACAATAGTCATGCGAACCTGTGTACGAGTTCTTCTTGACTGAATTTTTTTAAGATTGGTCTAATTAGACGGCCGTTACATTGGAATATCACACGTGCGGTGGACGGTGGAGCTCTCCGTTATACAGTAATACTATACTATACTGTAGTTAGGTACTCAATCCGTTACAAAAATAATATAGTAATATTTGAACATAAAAAAAACATGATTTTAATATTTTTATCTAATAAAATAATGAGAAAATAGATAATATATTGATAGTATAAATGTTTTTTTTTACATTATCAATGTATTATCATTATTCATCCGTTTCGTTTATGGTTATTGATTTTTAAATAAAAGTAATGCATCATCAGTCCATGCTCATTAATCTCTAAAATAATTATTCATCAATCATATAATTTAATGTATCGTTAATTAATTAATCAATTACTGTACTATCATGATATACGATTTTCAAGTATATTTATTTATTATTGAAACTTCATATTAAAACATTTTACTAGGACGGATGAAGTATTATTTTTTCATCCAGTACCCAAATATAGAAAAATAGTACTCCCTCCGTCCCTAATTATAAAGTCATTTTGACACTTTTATTTTGTCCTTATTTATAAAGCCCTTTACCAATTTTCAATGAGCATTCATTACTTTTTTCCACAAACACCTCTATTTATTTAACACTTTTTAGATTTTCAATAATATTAATAGGGGTAATTTAGAAAATACATATCAAAAGTTCACATTTCCAATACAATTAACTAAATTATTCCACTTTCTTAATGGACGTGAAATCTCCCAAGAGGATTTTATAATTAGGGACGGAGGGAGTATATTTTAGGTTTAACTGCATTGTTGTCCTTTATCTTATTTTCAAGGTCCACTTTGATCCTTTATTATTTTTTTGATAATTTTGGTCTTTTATTTTTTTTAAAAAGTTCAATTTGATCCTTTCGTCACAGAAAATTAGATTTCACCATAATATTTTGGAATATTCCCTCTCATCCTTAGAATATTCCGGAATATTCCGGTGAAATCTAACATTTTTCAACGGAATGACCAAACTGAATCTTTTTTAAAAAATAAAGGATCAAAATTACTCAAAAAAATAATAAAGGATCAAAGTGAATATTGAAAATATGATAAAAAACCAAAAATACAATTAATTGTGATTAACTCAAGCAAGAATAAAAAATCGTTAAAAAAAAAGTAAGAATATAAAATCTGGCTAAGCTTTTCTAGTGTTTTTCCATTTTTTTAATATAAATTTTTTACTTACAAGAGTAGAATGGAGCCTTACTTGAAGGGAATCAAAATCTTCCCTTCTGAGTGGTTCACTGAATATATTCATTTTTATACTTTCGAATTGTGCAGGTAACACCCAAGTTTACCATACTTGCACTTATTTGCCCTGCGTGCAATATATCTTCTTATTTCAAAAGTGAAGTCAAATTATCTTCCATGAAAAATATTAATTAATAATATAAACTTTATCCATGTGAATCTTAAGACTTCAATTTTTTATTTTTTGAAGTCTGATTTTAAGGCTTGAATAAGTAAAAAGTTCCTGAATTCTTTTTTAAAATTTTTGGTTTTAGTTACGTTCCTGATTTTTTTTTTATAGTTCCTACTCTTTAATTTTTTTTTTTAAATGGTACGGTTTTACTCTTTGTTATTAGGATATTTTTGTCAAATACAATATGACATCAATCATATCATGTGTACAAAACAAATATTAAAAAAATAATAATATGACGTTAAAATAATTAAAAAAAAGTAAAATATTAGACATAAATATGATATTAGTTCACAAAAGTTTAATATATTTTGGTTTTAGTCCCTAGAAATTTAGCAAGCTTTAATATTATACCACAAAGGCATGATAATAATGGTTTCCCACATGAGAGTATGATGTAAATTCTTCGCAAATTTTATATAGTATTTGTGTTTTTATTTAATTTACCTAAAATTTTCATTTTGATCAATAATAATTCTCGAGTTTTTGAGTTTTATTATAAAAAAAATATATAATATAAACCTCAAGAGCACATGCTAATAAAATAAGAGTTTTTCTTTTTGAACCCCACAGTTTACTCAATGGCCCCCATTTGGGTATTTTATGGACGAAGTTGCCCTTATTTTACCAACTGAAACTAGGCGAGAATGACTTTCCGATTTTTACTAGGCGGAAGAAAAAAATCTATATCCCGACTTGTTGCAGTCGTAATATATCCCGACTGTTAAGAGGCATAGTGTTAAAATTGTTGTCCTGGACATTGCTCTGTCTATCATCTAGTCAATGTTCCACAATTTGTTGTTCTTCACGCACATGACATACAACTATATTTAAAAATAATATAAAATCATTCAGCTTTATGTTGCAGACATACAACTATATTTAAAAATAATATAAAATCATTCAGCTTTATGTTTTGGGAAGCGTCTATAAGTTTCCTACTTTGCCTGCTCAAATAATATAAAATCATTCAGCTTTATGTTGCAGACATACAACTATATTTAAAAATAATATAAAATCATTCAGCTTTATGTTTTGGGAAGCGTCTATAAGTTTCCTACTTTGCCTGCTCAAATAATATAAAATCATTCAGCTTTATGTTGCAGACATACAACTATATTTAAAAATAATATAAAATCATTCAGCTTTATGTTTTGGGAAGCGTCTATAAGTTTCCTACTTTGCCTGCTCCTGGTTAATCAAAATTTAACACACCGCCTCTTAACAGTCGGGATATATATTACGACTACAACAAGTCGGGATATATTACGACTGCAACAAGTCGGAAATAAATTTTTTTCTTCCGCCTTGTTAAAATCGGAAAGTCATTCCCACCTACTTTCAGTCGGTAAAACAAGGGCAACTTCGTCCATTAAAACCCAAATGGGGGCCATTAAGTAAACCATGGAGTTCAAAAAGAAAAACTCATAAAATAATTGAAAGCTCAAAAGTTTGTCATGTGTTTTTCTACTATGTTAAGTGATGTTTTGGTTGATTTTTAGTACATGCATGAGAAATCATTAACTAAAAATTGCAAAGTTTCCATAAATTTATATCTTTTTTTTATTAGCCTTCGTTCGTTTAAAACTTTCAATTACTCTTTAATCAAGAGAGGGAATAAGCCTTTTATCCCAGTGATATGGGAGAGAAGCATTAAAAATAAATAAATAATACATTAAAAACATGTTAAGAATTTATATTAAATTATGATGTGGCACACTGCTCTGGCATTATATATTAAAATTAAAATTCGTTAATGTGTTAAAAACTAAAACCAAAATTCGTTAAATTTTCTACAACTAAAAACATATTTAAAATTAAAAAAATATTTTTAAATTTTTTTTAATAATGTCATTTATCATTTTTTTTAATATTTGTTTTGTACATGTTGTGTAAGTGATATGACATTCTATTAGCCACGTCAACATTTGATGGAAATGACCTAACAATAAGGAGTAAAACCAACTTTCTTGAAAATTTAAGAACTAAATCAGTTATTTTATTTTATTTTTTTTAAAAGTAATCAGGACTAAAACTTACTGACATTTGAAGGACCTTTTACTTAATAATATTAGTTTTAAAAACTTATTTACAAGATTAAATATGAGAGTTTAATTGGTATATATTGACAATGTAATTTTTTTATACTGTCGATATACTATCCACTATTCATTTGTATTATTTTTTTTAGAAGTTAGTAACCATAAATTCTTTAATAATAGATGATATGCAGACAATATAAAAAACTTTTACATTATAGATACACAACTTATTTTCTCTAAAGATAATAGTATAATTTATCTGATTCAAGTTAAAATAGATTCGTTTGACCAAAATATGAGAGAAAGTTCACCAAAAAAAAAATATGAGAGAAAAATTGTTATGCATAATAAACACTGATTAAGTTATTATTTATTAGATGATATTTTTCCCTGTATTAAGGGTATTTTTTTTGTGCATAAAGGGTTTTTAGCTCTATCAATAAAATCTTTTTCATACCCACGTCAGGAATTGAACCCTTGACATAATGCTTAAGGAACCCAATCATTTACTATGTTTTGCCTTGTTGGTATATTAGGGTGTGATGGACTTGACCCCTGATCGAGGGCATCCGAGCACAGACCATACCAACCATGCTAATAAATCCCCGAAGTGACATTTCACCCAACGTTTAGAACCCGATTAGGGAAGCTCGGTCCAATACTCGACCTTTAGCACTTGTGAATTCCCATAACATCCACCAAGATCCCGAAACTCCCACACACGGTGAATAGGCGAAGAATCCAACAACAATTACTCCTTCCTGAGATTCTCTCCCACATTAATGTTAACATAATCCTCATATGCTGGCAACGAGCTGATCCACTTATAAAAGTTGATTGAATATCCAAAATATTCTTCTCCAATTTCCACTAATCACACGTTAGCCCATCCAAGGTTAACACAGATGTTGAAGCTCTCCATATAAATAGCATCATCAGGCAAGAAGTTCAGGTACGTTTTCTTTATCCCTAAATTGACACTTTGCATACACAGTCGATTAGAAAAATCCATGATATTTTAACAGGTTATTATGAACCTACAAGTTCTATATTAACATCTTGACTGTGCTATGGTTCAAAACTTCCCCCTTTGGCTTATTACTCAGCCGGTCAAAGACAAAGGGTATTATATATTAATCGATGATAGTAAAAATTAATATTTTTTTAGATGTATTTGCTATCACGCAGAAATCAATTTCGTATCAATTGTGCTAAATGTTGTATTTTACTCCCTCCGGTCCTATTTATATGACAACCACTATATAAAAACATTTTAAAAATAATTATATTAAACATAAAAATTAGTTAATTTATCTAATATTCTAAATCAAGATAAATATTTTTTTCTTCTTATATCTTATACAAGATGAAGAAGCGCTTACATATTGTATTAGTTAATGACATATTTGGTTATGATTTTTTCAAAATTAATTCTAACGCCAAAATCACATCGAAACATAAACAACTCTTCTTAATATTTCTCGGAAAATCAAACATACACTTTGTTGGTAATCCATCATATCTACTATCTATATATAAAATGATCCCTTTTCGAGGTATCACGTTTGCTGGAGAAATTTTCGAGACACCACGTTTGTCCCGTGAAGCTTTCCTCGCACCAGAGAATTTGTAGGTAGATAATCATTATCTCTAATCAAAATTACAATTTAAAATTAAATAAATTTTATTTAAATTTATTTAATCATTATATGTTTGTAGGTAAATAACATTATCTCTAAACCAAAATTACAATTTGAAATTAAATTAATTATTTAAATTTATATAATCATTATCTGTATGTGAAATCATTATCCTCAATTTGTTGAAAAAATCATTATCCTCAACAAAAATATTTAAAAAATATTAAAAAAATCACTATATATATATATATATATATATAAATAAATAGACTCTCCCATTCAATTTTTAAAGTTCTATCTAATTCTTAGAATTCTCTTCTCCAAATTCTTTCTTTTATTTTTTCCTTCATTCCTCTACTTAAAGCTCTTAATTTTAATTTTTGAGTGTTTGATGAATTACTTATTAGATGATGCATATTTTATCATACTTTTAATCGACTTTTGTTTATTCCTATACTTAGAGCTCTTAATTTTGATTTTTGAGTGTTTGATGAATTACTTATTAGATTATGCATATTTTGTTATACTTTTAATTGACCTTTGCTTAATGCTAATTTCAGGAAGAATGACATCAATGAGTTACTTCAAACAAGAGCATGACCTTGGTAAGTTGTTTTTTTTTTTTTTTTGAAATTTTGGTAAGTTGTTATACATACTTACTTTTTTTTTGGTACAATGGAAAAATAAAGAAAAGCTAAGGCCTAGCAAAAGAAATGCCCATAACATCAGCCAACAGCAGCTGAGCCAAACCAGCAGGGGGAGAAGAAAACACTTCCATCAAAGTAGTCATCCTAGCACCAAGCTTGGCCAAATAATCTGCACATTGATTGCCCTCGCGAAGAGTATGATGGAAAATAACACGCCACTGCCTATTCAACAAGTCCTTAATAGAAGCAAGAATAGTTGCATACACATGAAAGTAAGAACAGCCAGACTGCAGCAGATGCAAAACCTCCAAGCAATCAGTGCGACACTGCACGTCCCTATATCCATGATTCCAAGCAACCTGAAGCCCGTGCCAGATAGCCACAACTTCCATATGAATGTTATTCGAAACACCAAAGTGACCAGCAAAACCACACAACCACTTGCCATCACCATCTCGTAACAGCCCTCCAAAGCCAGCACGACCAGGATTCCCCAGAGAGCTACCATCTACATTCAAAGCAACAAAACTGGCCCCAGGTGGAATCCAAGACACCCATCTCGTAGGCTTGACCTGCTGAATTATCCCAAAACAGCGAAAAATATCGTCATTCAGTAACATGGAATGATGGCACACATCCTGAGTTGAGATGATATGATTGGCACAAACCTCCTCACAACGAGCCCGCCAAATCCACCAAACAGTTGCAACAAAAATACTCTTAAAGTCCTCCACACCATTCCTTAACCAACCCACTACCTCAATTTCATTCCAAAACCTGCTATTAGCTTGGCCAACAACCAACTTCCAGACTGCAGTAGCCTTATGACAGTCCCGCAAGCAGTGCATCACAGTTTCAGAAACCAAACCACACCTCCCGCAAATATCAGACGTAGCACAGTGCCTACGTAACCGAAAGAAATTCGTCGGTATAGCTTGGTGACAGACTAGCCATATGAAAAAGCACAGCTTCTGTGGTACCTTCAACTTCCAAATCCAACTCCAATAAATCTGACCATCATCAACTTCATGCAACCGAAGGAGCCAAGAATAGCCCTCTTTCACAGTATAAACTCCAGTAGCACAACTCTTCCAAACAAAACAATCCGGGACGGCATTATTCAGCAAAACCACACTACTAGCAACATCATTCATAACATCTTCAGGAAGTAAAGTAAACACCGATTCAAAATGCCAACCCCCATCATGCCAAACATCTTTCACCCTAAGCGCAGTATCTTGAGTTGCCACCCAAAGCACTCTGTTACAAAGAGGACCACTACCAAGCCAGTTATCATAAAAGAAAGAAACATCTCCCGAACCCAATTTGAAGCAGAATCCGTCAGCAAGTCTATCCGTGGCCTTCAAAATAGCTTTCCAAATAGGAGAACCTTGCTTCTTATGATTTCTAGAGAAAGGAGAAAAACCATCAGGGGCGTATTTCTCTTTTAAAAGCTGCACCCAAAGCTTGTTTGTATTCTGAACCAGATTCCATGTAAGCTTCCCCAAGAGAGCTACATTTTGGGTTCTAGCAATGCGAAGCCCAATGCCACCAAATCTTTTGGGCCTAGTGCACTTCTCCCACTTAACCAAATGCATCCCATGAGAATCCTGTTTCTGCCAAATAAAATCTCTAGCAATTCTGTCAAGCCTGTCACACACCGATTCAGGTAACCAGCAATTTTGCATGCAATAACCGGGAATGGCATTAATAACTGAGGTTGCTAGCGTTGTACGAGCTGCCTTATTCAGAAGACGACCCTTCCAAGAAGCTAGCTTAGAGTTAACCCGATCAAAAATGAAATCAAACTGGTCTTTTCGCTGATTCCCTGTGAAAATAGGAAACCCCAAATATCTCCCAATGTCCGTAGTATAGAGAATCCCAGTCATTTCATAAAACTTACTCCTTTTGGCAGATGTGATCAGCTTAGAGCCAAACATTCTAGACTTGTTGACATTAACCTTAAGTCCAGAAGCTTTGCAAAAATTCTCAACCACCATTCGAAGAACACGCACTTGGGACCCTTTAGCTTTGATGAAAAACAACGCATCATCCGCAAAAAACAAATGGGAGAGCTTTGGACCATTTCGAGAAACAGTTATAGGCTTCCATCTCTTCTTATCAACCGCATTTGTTATAGCAAGGCCAAGTTTCTCCATGCAAAGAACAAAGAGGTATGGAGACAAAGGATCCCCTTGCCTTAGACCTCTTTTTGGTTTGAAGGGAGCTAGCCTGCTACCATTCCATAGCAGCGTCATGAAAGAAGACTCAACACAAAACATAATGAGCTTCACAGAAGCTTCAGGAAAACCAAAGTCAACCAGCGTCCTCCGGAGAAAACGCCAATCCACCCTGTCATATGCTTTCTCCAAATCAAGCTTAAAGCCAAGATCACCACATTTCCGTTTAGAAGTATGCATATGATGAGCTACCTCTTGAAGAATAACTGCATTATCTGAAGTCCCTCTACCTGGAATGAAACTGCTTTGCAAAGGACTAACAATGTCATTTAGAAAGGGACGTAACCTGTTCACTAGAACCTTAGTTATTAATTTGTAAGTCACATTGCACAAACTAATAGGACGAAAGTCTTTAAAGCTGGTAGGATTATCACCTTTTGGAATTAAAGAAATAAGGATTTCAGATAATCTACCATCGAAGAAACCATTAGCAAAAGCATCTCTTACCAAGTGCCAGAGATCATCACCAACTATGTCCCAATGAGCCTTAAAGATGAGAGCTTGAAAACCATCAGGGCCAGGCGCTTTAAAAGCATTCATACTTTGCAAAGCGGAAAACACTTCCTCTTTAGAAACAGGGGCAGATAAAACAGAGCAGCCCTCATGAGATAGCTGCGGAAGACAAGGTGTGCTAATAGCATTCACATCAACAACCTCCTCGGTGCAGAAAAGCTGCTTAAAAAAACTTCAAAGCTTCAACCCGCAAAACCACATCATCAGTACACCACACCCCTCCCTGCAACATAAGGCCATGAATCCTATTTCTCTTCCTGCGAATAATAGTCTGTGTATGGAAGAAAGAAGTATTCTTGTCCCCAAACTTAATCCATTTATCCCGTTATTTTTGAAACCAATGAATCTCTTCTTGATGAAGAACGAGATTATACTCTTTCTGCAACTCAGCTTGAAGATTAACCAAACTCAAAACATCCACAGATTGAAGTGTACGTTGGATCCCTTTAAGCCTGGCTTCTAGTCTTCTTTTCCGACGGAAAATGTTACCAAAGACCTCCGAGTTGAATTTCTGAGATTCCAGCTTGACTTTGTTTAGAGCCAGACAGAAATCGTTTTTACCCATCCAAGCTCTTTCCACCACTTTTACATACTCTGGGTGTTCCAGCCAACAAGCCTCAAACCTGAAGGGCCTATCTCGGTTCAAAATAGGCAAACCACCACACCGCAAGAGAATGGGATTGTGATCAGATTCAAGCCTACATAAGGTCTCAATAACTCCCTCCGGAAAAGAGAGTCTCCATTCATGATTAGCTACACCCCTATCAAGTCTCTTAGAAATAGGACGCTGGCCAACTTTATGACAATGCCATGTGAACAAATTTCCAAAACACCCCAGGTCCACCAACGCGCAGGAGTCCAAAAAATTCGCAAAGCGAGCAGCTCTTGTATGAGAAAAGACACCACCACGCTGATCACTTGGCAAGAGAGTCTCATTAAAATCACCAATGAGAGCCCAAGGACTATCAATCATCAATTTAAGCTGACAGAAATGATCCCAAAGAGCAAGCCTGTTAGAAAAAACCGGACTCGCATAAATGCCTGAACACAGCCAAGCCTTTTCCCCTAGCCCAATCTGGAGAGTAATACTCTGAAAGTAAGAATCCAAAACTAGAATGGAAACATTACAAGAAACGGTCTGCAACGCCCAAATGCCCACTGAAAAGCCACGAGCTTCTTCAATAGCCACCGGAATATAACCCACCCTACTCCAAAAAGCTCTCATCCTAGCAAAAGGAACATGAGTTTCCACTATAAAGAGAATTGAGGGATGATGCCTAAACACCAACTCCTTAAGATACCTCTTAGTCTCCTTATTACTTGCTCCCCTAATATTCCACGCCATTATACTGAAATCAGAGTATTCGTTATGTTGTAACACCATCGCAACAAAATAGGAAAAGAGAAACAATAAAAAAGAACTACCAGGTCATCAACACGCATGACCCTCACCCTCCAAACGTTCTCCAGGATCCACAGGGAACTGTGTTTCAGGCACCATGTCCATGTCATGGACGTTCACACCACCCTTAAAGCTCACCATATTTGCTTCCACAACACAGAGAGGATCTTTGAATAAATTTGGAGGACCTGACTCAAAGTTCCCTTTCTGGAAAACAAACGGTTTGGTAGCTTTATTCGTATCTCCTGCTGAAGTTAGATTCAATCCCGCATTGCGAAGAAGAATGTGGATTGGAGTATCATGTTTTCCTTCTTGTCTACTTCTCTTACCTGGCCCACGTTTGAGAACGTTAGAAGCCTGCTCAACAGCGGAATCTTTTTTTGGGCCCACCTTATCAGAAACACCCTTATTCTGTGGTCCCAAAACTGACGGATTTATTCTGCCTTTATCATGAACCTTAAATGTCTGCTGAGATTTCGGTTTGGCCTTCTTTTTTCGTGTAACCACCAACCAATCCCCATGTTCCTGCTCTCCCATGATTGCTCCCTCATTAATCGCACCCCCCGCATGCACAATATCCGGGATTACGTGAATATCGGCACTAGGGTTTGCATGGGGTGTGGCACCGTCGACGTTCGTCACCGCCTCTTTACCAGGATCCTGGCCTGCACCACTAACCTGTGACTTCTGATCCTTCGTATGAACACCCCCAGCCCCCTGATCTTTTTTGTTACAATGACGTGCCAGATGACCGTAGCACCCACACTTAGCACAAATGAGATGTAGGCCTTCATACCGAACCTTATACCAATTATCCTTGAACCAGAATTTTCCAACCACAGGCTTTGTGAGATCAATCTCCACACACACCCTAGCAAATCTGCCCCTTTCTGCATTCATAGTATTTGTATCCACTCTTATTGGCCTTCCAACAGTCGATGCCATAAGTTTCAAGACACTCACATCATAGTACATAAGGTTCAGACCAGGGAAGCGGATCCACACCATAGTCCTATTCACTTGTGCAGTAGGAGAAGTAAACTCCGGGGACCAAGCACTCACAGCCAAACAGTGATCGAAGATCATCCATGGACCCCCCTCCATCACCTTGGCTCGGTCCGCTGCCTGGTCATACTTACTTTGATTATTCTTTGTTGAAAGAATATGCAAATAATTGATCATTTTCTCTTTTCAAAGAAGAGACGGGCTAAGGCTTCTAGGATTAAGAATAAATACCCTGATCGTATTCCGGTGAGAAATAATTTTGGAGAGTCTTTTGCCTATTTGAAGAAACAATGTTTTTTGATTTATTTATGATTTTTTTTCGTTTTTGTCATGAGATAAGATGAACGATGAAAAAGATCAAAATATTTAAATATGAATAATAATAATAATAATAATAATAAATGTGATAATTATATTAAAAAAATAATAATGGTAAAAAAATATTAATTTATCCATCAAATAAATATAAGAAATATCTTATAATATTATCCAATAAAAAAATCAGAATGTATAATTTTGGTTTAATTATATATATTTTTCATATTAGATGTGATAATTATATTTAAAATATGCTAAATTATCATGTCTTATGCAATAGAAAATATTTTAATTTATCTTTAAATCTACTCATAATACTATCAAATAAAAAAAATATAAAAAAGTTTAATTTTCATTTCACTCTAATTAATAAAACATGCTAATTATCGATCAACTAAATAAGGAATACATTAATTTAATATTGATCTATACATAAATAAATATAATATTAAAAAACAAACTGTCATTATCTTCCAATGAATTCTTGTCCAATGAAATAAGGGATATTATAATTTATCATTAATTATTCTCATAATACCATCAAACAAAAAAATCAAAATAATAATAATAATTTTTTATTTATCATAATAAAGTATATTGAATAATCTTTTTTTTATTATTTTTGTTATTGTTTAATAATAATCTTTACTTTATAATGAAAATAATAATAATATTTAATATAAAAAATTTAATATCAACAACTCGTGCATTGCATGGGGTAAGAGCTAGTATTTGTATATTTTCTTTATTTTAATTTATGTCCTCTGTGCAGTATTTTGGGTAGCGAAAGAGAGTAAATAAATGGACATAGTGTAGGCCACGTGTAGAAAACACAAGCACAATCAAAGATTATGGCACAGGTTCAATCCAGTAGCACCTCCTTTCTTCTTCTCCTAAACTCACCCAACTTGCATCCCATATATACTCTTCCCTCCACTGCTCCTCCCAGTACAGTAGCAGCAGTAGATTATAGACACAGTCATTCATTTCCAACATGGCTTTCACCACCACCAACACTTCGTTATCTTCAAATTTTCTAGGTACAAATTTCCTCCTCTCTCCCCCAACCCCTAAAACAACCAAAGCTCCCTCCTTTCCAAGATTTCTTAACTCCCAAAAAAACAACAAACCAAGAATACATAAATCATCCCAAGCAGCCCTATCTGCTTTAATCTTCTCCTCTTCTCTCTCTCTCACCCCTCATGCCCTCGCCTTAGACTTAGATAATAGTGTTAATAACAACATCACTCTCCCACCCCCTCAAGTAATCGAAGCCCAACGACCACAACCACAACCACAACAAACCCCTTCCAATTCAAACCCTTTCTCCCAAAACCTTCTCCTCACGGCTCCTAAGCCACAAACCCAATCTAATTCCGATCTCCCCGACGGTACCCAATGGCGTTACAGCGAGTTCTTGAACGCCGTCAAGAAAGGCAAAGTCGAGAGGGTCAGGTTCAGCAAAGACGGTTCTGCCCTCCAATTAACCGCCGTCGACGGCCGCCGCGCCTCCGTCATCGTCCCCAACGACCCCGACCTCATCGACATCCTCGCCATGAACGGCGTCGATATCTCCGTTTCCGAAGGGGATTCCGGTAACGGATTGTTCGGTTTCATCGGGAACTTGCTGTTCCCGGTGTTGGCGTTTGCGGGGTTGTTCCTGCTGTTTCGCCGCGCCCAGGGTGGGCCCGGCGGACCCGGAGGGCTCGGAGGGCCGATGGATTTTGGGAGATCCAAGTCCAAGTTCCAGGAGGTTCCGGAAACCGGAGTTACTTTCGCTGACGTGGCGGGCGCCGACCAGGCGAAGCTGGAGTTGCAGGAGGTGGTTGATTTCCTGAAGAATCCTGATAAGTACACTGCCTTGGGGGCCAAGATTCCGAAAGGGTGTCTTTTGGTGGGGCCGCCTGGCACGGGGAAGACCCTTTTGGCGAGGGCAGTTGCCGGGGAGGCTGGTGTGCCGTTCTTCTCATGCGCGGCGTCGGAGTTCGTGGAGCTGTTTGTTGGGGTGGGGGCTTCGAGGGTGAGGGATTTGTTCGAGAAGGCGAAGTCGAAGGCGCCTTGCATTGTGTTTATTGATGAGATTGACGCTGTTGGGAGGCAGAGAGGGGCAGGTTTGGGAGGTGGGAATGACGAGAGGGAACAAACTATTAATCAGTTGTTGACTGAGATGGATGGGTTTTCGGGTAATTCGGGTGTCATTGTTTTGGCCGCCACTAACAGGCCGGATGTTCTTGATTCCGCCTTGTTAAGGCCTGGAAGGTTCGATAGGCAAGTTACTGTTGATAGACCTGATGTTGCCGGTAGAGTTAAGATCCTCCAGGTGAGCATTGAGAACCTTATGACTTAAATACTATTGCTTATACCTCATGTAATTTAGTGCTGTAAGTTCAAAAAATATGTTTTAGCATTGTGACAATGTATGTCAAGTTGCGGGCAAGCCACACTCAGAGAAGATCAAAGCTCAAACCCTGCATCATGCGATTATTGTGATGATGTAGTTCAATTGATAGACACATTAGAGAGAAAGTTGAGGTAGTACTTATTGTAGAAAATATGTAGAATCTCACCTTAGATGGTCCACATATATGTGGAGAAGACTTGTAGTAGCCTGGGTGAGGAGAGTATATCACATGGAGGGTTTCCCAATCGCTAGGGGTAGAGGAAGGCCCCAATAATAAAAAAAAAACTATAGGTGAGACCCTTAAGAAGGATTTAGATGTAAAGGGTTCAATAGATATGCTTAGGTCATTGTTTCCTAGGTTCCTAATCCATTTTTATATTGCCCTTCAGTATTGGTTTATTAGATTTTGCAGCCGAATTCGTCCAGGAGTACCAAAAATGGAGATGGCATAAATTCCTGCTGATGTACTGTCTACCTTTATAGTATTGGAATGTTATAGTTGATATAACATTTGATTGCTGGTGGTTAAATGAGTACGTAACTCTGGTTTATTTTGGTAAATTAATAAACTTGTGTTCTCTGTCAGGTACATTCAAGAGGAAAAGCACTTGCAAAGGATGTTGACTTTGAAAAAATTGCCAGAAGAACCCCGGGATTCACAGGGGCTGATCTCCAGAATCTGATGAATGAAGCAGCTATTCTTGCAGCCAGGCGTGACCTCAAGGAAATAAGTAAAGATGAGATATCTGATGCCCTTGAGAGGATCATTGCTGGACCAGAAAAGAAAAATGCTGTAGTCTCAGATGAGAAGAAGAGACTAGTAGCCTATCATGGTATATATTTTTTGTGTGTTGCATATCCAAGTTTCACTGGCCTGGTGTCATTTTTGAGTGTTTAACAAATTTTTCCTCTTCAATTTCAGAGGCTGGCCATGCTCTAGTTGGTGCTTTGATGCCTGAATATGACCCTGTAGCCAAGATATCAATTATTCCCCGTGGCCAAGCTGGCGGTCTTACATTCTTTGCTCCCAGTGAAGAGAGACTCGAGTCTGGCCTGTACAGTAGAAGCTACTTGGAAAATCAGATGGCAGTTGCTCTTGGTGGCAGGTCAGTGGACTATACAATCCATTTAAACATCTAAATTCCCATATCTGATTTTGGATTTTGATCTATGCACATCACAATTACTCCATCTCAATGGGATTTTTATTATTGAATATTGGCATCACCAATTTATGATAAATGAATGTGCAAGAGTTACTAAGAATGGCTACTGCTGTGGAATCAGGATAAGAAGTGCTGTTATTAGTGGCTATAGCCGTGTATATTAAGAAGTCACTATATTCCTATAGATGTCAAATGCTTAAGTTCCAACTCTGAATCTTATCTAACAAATTCCTTTTCTCTTTTTTTGCCAATGCAGGGTTGCTGAAGAGGTGATTTTTGGGGAGGAAAATGTCACCACTGGAGCATCAAATGACTTTATGCAAGTTTCACGGGTGGCACGGCAGATGGTTGAGAGATTAGGGTTCAGCAAAAAGATTGGACAGGTTGCCATTGGTGGACCTGGTGGAAATCCATTCTTGGGCCAACAGGTAGGATGACACCGTGACCTGACATCCTTGCTATTCATTTTTTCTACACAGAAGTTCTTGGACATCATTTAATGCGTATAATTTTAATTGCAGATGTCGACGCAAAAAGATTATTCCATGGCAACTGCTGATATAGTGGATGCAGAGGTCAGGGAGCTGGTCGAGACAGCCTATTCTAGGGCAAAGGAGATCATAACAACTCACATTGACATCCTTCACAAGCTTGCCCAACTTCTCATCGAGAAAGAAACTGTGGATGGTGAAGAGTTCATGAGCCTGTTCATTGATGGACAAGCTGAATTATATGTTGCTTAAGTTTATTGGTATTTCTTATCCAACAGAATCATGTTTGTACTATAAAAACAGTGAAAATGAATTAAACTTTAGGAGGTAATGTATACTGTATAATTTACTATCACTATTGGTGTATTTGTATAATCCAGCCTTAACAAATGGAAACAATGTTTATATGATCGGCATGTGATTGAAGTTCTTATCTTAACACAATGATCTTCAAGGCAACTCACGCAAGTGGAAAATTTTTAAGGAGACAGTATGTTAACATGACCGGTGGTGTTCGATTTGATTTAATTAGAAAATAATTCATTTTAGATTCTTTTAGAAATAAAAATGAAGAAATCATGCGGTCTAGCATTTTTACATCTTTATTGAGACAGTGTGAGTGTGATGTTAGTGGGATGATTTAGCTTTATTTATCAAAGAAACAGCCGCCTATAGTTTATCCTAGCAGAGTTTAACATTTACTCATAAAATTAAATTAGCACTTTTTTTCTTTGAAAAAGACTGAAACTCTGAGAGTATTCATCTACATAAAATTCAGTTCTGAAAAGAATAAGAAATACTATGCGAATGCATAGAACCTTCAATCCTACAAGAATCAATGAATCATCCAATCTAAGTAGTAAAAAACTAATTAATGCTGTTTAACTCTTCAAAAACATGGTTGCCTTGCTCAATTGGTTGGCACAGTTCTTCATATGCATTAGCAGTGGAGGCAGTGAACCTCTCCATGGCAGCAAAGACATGTTTCAGACCTGATTGCAAGCAAACAGTATCAGCAAGTTCACCATGATGCACAGCATGAGCATCACTATGAGTTGGATCCTTTTTTCTCTGTCGACTCTGAACCACTTTGTGCATCTTTTGCTCTTGCTTCTCCAAGATTTTCAATTTTCTCTCCAATTCCTTGTCCAATGCTAATTTTTGCTGGAGGTCTGAAACATGCTCTTCCAAGAGCTTATTAACTCCGAGGTTGAATTCATTTATGGCTTCGATCACATCGTTCTCAGAGAGTTTATCCATTGCTCGTGACCATTTCGTACAGATCACAAACACAGGTGGCGCCCCAAGTTTCCCAGGAGAGAAGGGAGCTGTATCATCAGGAATTTCTTCAGGTGCATACATTAGACATCTTATTAACCAACCATTCAAGGCTTTCACATGCGACTTTTGGCTGTAAATCCAATCTGAGAAGCATAAGTTCCAGTTCTGTATCTCAGATTTGAGTTTTATCACTTCGTCAAGATGAGAATTACTAAGCTTTCTGTTGAAGGAAGAGGCGTCCATGCTTTTGGCTTCAGCAATTTTCTTATACTGGCATTTGTAACAATCTAGCATCTCTTTCCACATTCCATGAAACCTTTTCCACAAATGGATAGCTATTAGTAAGTAGGAGGAGGAAAAAAAAAGGAAAAATCCAAAAACAAAAACAAATAACATTCTGTCTGATGCTTTGAAGAAAGAAATTGTAAAAGTATTTAAGCCTTGATAATGAATTCTTATGCAAAAAAATTTTCTGCAACAAGAATCTTGAGCTGTGTATAACATACCTGAAAATGAAGCTGTTGATCTGAGGCCATAGCTCCTCTTCCCTCAACTTACATATTGTGTTAGATATCTTGTCAACTACTTGGAAAGAAATTTTAATCTTTGTAGCTAGAACCACAATCAAAGTTTGAACAGAATCAATTTTGAGAGAATCAGCACCCTTTTTATTCATACGTCTCAACTGCCTACACTTCTTCTCATGAATTATGCGCAATTTCTCTTCAGCCTGAATACAACATGATATATCTATGGTGAAATTGCAAAATTTTCCTTCCCAGATAAAGCTAACATTAATGTTTGGGTGAGCATCCTCTAATGTGCAGCTTGTACCTTAGAGTTTAAAATGCACGAATTTGGACCAAATTTTAAAGAAGATAATGATCTCAGCCTCTAAAGTGCAAAATTAATTTTAGAGTAGCCACATTCTGAAAGAGGAAAAGGTTAATACCTTGACTTCATCATAGAGCTTCTTCTCCCACATGCATAGCTTCTTGAGAGTAGAGCAAAGATTCCCATATCCAACGCCTTTGTCTATGTCAACTCCTCCTTGATACCCAGATCCCAATCCGGATTCCATGCAGTTAACCATACTCAGGGGCTTTGAGGGTGTAAACACTTTCATTATCTTGCAAGAAGCTGAATAAAAAAATCTCCTTTTTATCAATTATATACTCAAGTAGTCTAAAATATTCTGAATTTTTAAAAATATTAAAGGTTACTACTAAATAGTAATCTACTAAATATGATTTTAACTTAAGGTTAGGACTAATTCTCCGAGTTTTAGCAAGATAAGTTTACTTAGTGCATAAAATAGTGAAATTGTGGTCATCCTTGGGGAGAATTATAATAAGTGGTGTTGATTGTCCTGGATCATGAAGTCTTGGATCACCTAATAATTTCTCCATGGTCGCGGTTATGATTATATTTAATGAAAATTGTAAACAATTTCGGGGAAATGCAGCTATCATGACAACAATTGCTATCATGGCAAAATTGCGGACAACTGCAAATATTATGGTCGCAATTGTGGTTGCTAGCCGCAATTTATAACTAGGCATGCAGCCATGCTGTGTGTACCTGGATTATTAACGGCTATATTTTGATGGTAACGGAGTTTTCCAACGTCCAGCAACTCCAAAATTGGTTTGCCCGAATCTGATGCTGTCTGAAACAGAATCTGAATCTCTTTCATTGCCTCACTCAATCCTTTCTTCGATTCAACTTTATCTTCCTCTGCCTTCAACAACGTCGACTTCTTTACCTCAGAATCAGCCTCTTCTTTAGTCTTCTTAGCTTCTCCATTTTCTCTGTCATCTTTATCATGATGATCAAGAGTTTTCTTCTCATTGTCTTTGTTTCTCCCCTTCTTCACATCCTCGGCGTCGCGGCCGGGGCTGTAAGGCAATTGGTATTTCTCAAAACTTTCAAACAAACTCAAGAAATCCCATGCTGGCGGCGGTGATGGCGGAGGGTAATTGCGGAAAGCCACATTGTCAACAGGCGACGTGTCGTAACGGCTGGGGTTAAAAAACTGTTCTGTATCATCAGCTTCTGATGAATCAGAGTGCAGAGAGACATGTGATTCAGAGTGAACCGGTGAAGTAGCAACAGAAGCAGGTGGGAGTGGGGGTGATGGTTTTGACGGTTCAGATTTGATGGCATTGTTATTATCGTCAGAATGTTTGTTAAATTGAAGGAAGAAAGTGTGGAGAGTGGTGGCAAGTGATCTGAGGGAGTTTAAGTGTGCCACGTGGGCATCAGCGAGGGCGTAGCTTTGACGAAGTGCTTCATCAATGTAATAGCAGCGGTCATGGCATAAGGCAACAGCAGGGAGAGCATCTAGTCTTGAGGTGTTGCAACCCATGACTATCTATGTATCCGTGAAGTTAAAGTGTGTATTGTTGTATGTATGGATATGAGAGAGGGTTTGTTGTTAAGGTTATGAGTTGTGTGATTCCATATGAGATATGTGACATTTGAATAATTCAGTTTTGTAATCTTGAATTCTCCTAGATGATTAATGGCATTCAAGGGATTTTATAAAGAAACGCTTTACTGTTACTGTTAGATGATGCCACTGTACTGTACAGTGTCCAAAAGTGGCGGGTACGGTCATCACATTCAACGTCTCTCTGTAAGCATTTTTTTCGCTTAGCTTTGGGGTCCATTACGTCTGATTGATATTACCTTAATTTTTTAGAAATTTCTAACGTGCAATCTAAAATTGGATGGTTGCTATGGAACCTTTCAGTAAATTAATAAGAAGTTGACACCTAAGACATATGTGTCATGTCATTCCTTGAAGTAGTAATTTATAATTTTTACAATTTAGTCCAACATAAAAAGAAAATTAATTTAATTTAGTCATTTGTACCTATTGGCAAATTAATTTAACACCTGTTGTTATAATCACATGTTGTTTTAATCTATGTTATAATTTGCTAATAGATACAAATGACTAAATTAAATTAATTTACTTTTTATGTTGGACTAAATTGTAAAAATTATAAATCACTACTTCAAGGAATGACATGGCACACATGTCTTAGGTGTCAACTTTTTATTAGTTTACTAAAAGGTTACATAGCAACCATCCAATTTTAGGTTACATGTTAATAACTCCCTAATTTTTTTTCTTTCTTTTTTTTTAATTTTATTAGAAGCGGAAAAATTGTGTAATTATCAAACATTGAATTTATGGGGAATAATGTTTTACTAGCTGAGTTATTTATTGGGAATAATGTGTTTTTAAAGGTATATTGGGAATAATGTTACTACTGTATGTTAAAAAGAAAATACCATATATAATTGCACAAAAATATTATATATATTCCAAGGGATTAATTTTTTTTTTCAAAAATTATATACCATTCTATCAATATCAATATCATATCTTCTTAATCATGTTCAAGAGTGATATATACTCCGTATGTGGGACATTGATACTTACCTCATTAACAATTTGTTACAAGGTCCTTTTAACACTTTTATTTTGTCCCTATTTATAAGGCTCTTTACCAATTTTCAATAAGCATTAATTATTTTTTTCCACAAACACCCCTATTTATTTAACACTTTTTAGATTCTCAATAATATTAATAGGGGTAATTTTGAAAATACATATAAAAGTTCACATTTTCAATACAATTAACTAAATTATTCCACTTTTTTAATAGATGTGAAATCTCCCAAGATGATCTTATAATTAGGGACGGAGATAATAATATATTTAAACTTTATACTGTTACGAGAATGTTTTATTGATTTTGTTTGGAGAGTTTATGACTTTCAATAGTACTGTATCCGTTTTTTGTCACATGTATCGTAAATTGTACGATGTTGTTTTGTGTCACATGTATCGCTAAATTGCAAGTTGTTGTTACTCACAGTCTGACAAGACAATTTTTTTTCCTTAATCATATCTATAGTTTATTCATCAAAGAAAATTTTATTCTAACCAGATAAAATTACTATGGTTAAAAGGTTATTTTTAACAAGTATAAAAAAATGGTTTATGTTTTAGATCACAAATAATATTATAAGAAAAAAAATAATTTGATAGAAAGTGAAACAAAGTTTAAGCAAAATTATTGATTTCATTTTTTAAATTGTTTTTGGATTTCAATTTTGTCTTAGATTTTTTTTAGTTTGATCCTAGATAATGCATTTTTTCTCCTCATAACTTTCTTAATTTTCAACCAAAAATCATAATTTTTGTATCAATGACTTCAAAAGGAAAAGATTTGCAAAATACATTCATCATTATTTTCTACATTGTAGTACCAAAGTTCAACTCATCTGATTTATGAACAAAGTTCACAAAGTTAATTAACAAGTTGAGTTTCAAATGGGTTTCGAATTAATAGCTCGAGTCATTTCCGGCCCTTTCTCATCATGGCATGCCAAAATTAAAAACATAAATAAAATATACCAGCCATAAATCATAATGTGTAATTTCATCCCGTTGAGAAGGTAAATTACTCGTGTCCATATTTTTTGTCAGCGCATTCAATCGATAATTTAAGTAGCTTAGGTAAATTCAAATTACTACTATGCTCATGTTGTTATTAACCGTTTGATGCTCAATCATTGACATGAGGAAAACAATGCAACTAGCTATGTTGGCTATTATTACAACTAGAGCAGTAATTCCGTTTATTTTCTCTAATGTTCAAATTAGCCATGAATGCTAATCATTATTCAGCAAAGCATAAGGTAAAGAACATCTCACTAGAAAGTTGAATGAAGGAATGAATCCAAATGACATCATTTGGTTTCAGAAAGGCAAGAGTGATTTATTTATAATGACAAACAGGGGATTCTAATTTCTAAAGCATGTTATGTGATATATGGAGCCATGGAGGCATCATATAAATCATGATTTATGATGAAGAAATAAGACTTGAGGATGGGAATGGGGTCAAAGCTACTATTATTATACACCAAAAGGTTTGAAGTGCACATCCTTTGCCATGCCTGATGGGAAATCAAATCTGTCTCTTCTTCAAAAGTATATTTTGGGTGGAATTCCAACTCACTGCATTTTGTTTGCACGTAATGCATTGTCTTCTTATCCTGTGCTAGTTTGAAGTTTCTTCTTTTTTGAGTTGGACTTGGGAGTGAGAAGCTAGAATGTGATTGGAATGGCGTTTTTTTGTGTATTAAGGATGTTCCAGCAGATTGACAACGGAAGAATAATATAATGAATTTTGAAGCACAAAAATCATCAAAATGATATATTTTATCTATATAAAAAAGTTTTTTTTTTATTACATAACAATAGGATCCAAGCCCCCAGCTTAAAAGAAACTCAATATTTACCCACTGCTTCATGATTTCAATCAATCATGAAGACGGTTGCAGCTTAAATCATGGTTAGTTGAGACCTATGTTTAAATAAATACAGAACCATATATCATAATAAATCTAGTCTACTTTGTTTAGAAATTTCAAACACGCACCAACCCTCTCCCAAAAGAGAACATAGCAAAATCTAGACATCAAAATCCTGATTTACTTCGCTAGAATCTCAATCAAAGTCGAGACATCAATTCTGTGTAGGTAATTTGGGAAGCTGAAATTTTTACGAAAAGTGATATATTAGCTTTTAAAATTAACTTACAAAAATTAAGTTAAAAATTAGTTTACTTTACAAGAAAAGAAACATATATTATAAATTAAAGTAATATTTTGTTTATTAATAATTATATAACATGTGATATGAATTATTTTTTTCGGTGTAAATTGATTTGTAACTTACTTTTATGATACTATATACACCGTACTATTCTTTGCGACATGTTTCCCTTTGGTGCATGGGTCGTCGGTAATAGGATAAAGGGTTAAAGTTCATTTTAAATTTGGTGATAGCAATCATTGTGGGGGAACTAGGCGTTTTAACAGACAGCGATAACTTTGCACCACAGTGCCATAATTCTCTTTCAAATAAAATCTTGCCTCTCAATCTATTCATACTTCAAAATTCACTACCCCGGCAAGCTCACCTCTGATTCCTTTAACTTTTCTGCCTTTTTATGATTTCGTCAGTTCAAAATCATGCAATTCCAATTCCAATTTCCAAACATACATGTACAGTATATTGGTGTGGTACTGTGGTCCAAAACCGACAATGTGAAGGATAAGATGCGTCCTATCTAAATTTAAGCACCGAGACAATTTTTTTTTAAAGGATTAAATACTAATTTGATTTTTAATTAGAGAAAAGAGTATAAACACTCCTTAAACTATTTGCCTTTTGCAAATGATCATCGCAAACTATTTTTCTGCATAATTACTCCTTAAACTTTAACATTTGATAAATTAATATTTTTGTTAACAAAAGGTTAAAATTTAACGCTAAAAACATCTTACCATTCAATTTTTTATAACTTCAACCATTAAATCTTTATAACTTTTTTTTAAAAAATTTTAATAGTATTCATTTAACCTTCTTTTCAAAAATTAAGAAATTGTCGTGGTGTGCATAGACTGATGTTGTTTTTTTTTTAATTACAAAGAAGATATTTTAATATAAGGATAAATGAATATTATTAAAATTAAAAAATAAATTACAAAGATTTGATGGTTGAGATTATAACAAATTGAATGGTGAAGTGTTTTTACCGTTAAATTTTAACTTTTTGTTAATAAAAGTATTAATTTTGTCAAATGTTAAAGTTTAAGGAGCAATTGTGCAGAAAAAATAGTTTATGGTGACTATTTGCAAAAGGCAAGTAGTTTAAGGGGTATTTATATTTTTTTTCCCTTTTAATTATAACAATTTAGTTTTTGAAAATTTATAAATTTATGTTCTTAAAATTTTTTAATGTTAAAGTATAAATTTGATCTCCGTTAAATGATTAAATATGTATCTTTAAATCTTTAAGAACTAAATTAGTATAATAAAAAAATATAATGGACCAAATTGACATTTAACTTTTTTTTTAAAATGCCCCACTAGAAAAAGAAGGATTCCTGACAGAAATATGTAAACAAAAATGTTCTCGCTGGCCGTTTTTGTATACCGTTTATGACGCCTTTCTATTAAAGAAGGTATCTTTAATATGAACAAAATTGAGGCTTGTAATATTGGTGAATAATTCAATGAATTCATAGTTGGAATGATATTAGAAGTCACTATAAGCAAGAAAATGCAAAAATAGAATTTTAAGATAGTTCATGACCGATCCGTGGTACTTACTTGGCCTTTTATATATGGAATAGTTTCTCGTTTTTAGAGATTAAGATTAGCTCATTGAAACATTGTTATGATATTTTACCTCTTATATATATGTTAGACAATATTTTGATTCAATTTTGGTGTGCTTCTTGTTTATGATGGTGTAGAGTTCCATCATTGTATGATACTCTCTTCGTCCCATAAGTTAAGTTCTTTTAGAAATTTTACGTGGATTAAGAAATGAGTAAATGATGTAAAAATTTGATATGTTTAGACTAAAATACCCACATTTAATAATATGAGATAAAATAATGATAAATGTATGAAGATTATATTGAAGGGATGAAGATGAAGAGATGAGTGATGAAAAAGCCGATACAATAAATATGGTTATGCTTGAAAAAAGAAGTATAAATTAATATTGAATTTATAAAAGAACATAACTTATGGGACAAAACAAAATAGCTAAAAATATATATAACTTATGAGACGCAGGGAGTAATAAGTGAAAATGACATATTATGTTAGTGA
Source organism: Crotalaria pallida (assembly GCA_037953625.1). Lineage (NCBI taxonomy): Eukaryota > Viridiplantae > Streptophyta > Magnoliopsida > Fabales > Fabaceae > Crotalaria > Crotalaria pallida. The sequence goes on from CM075650.1 coordinate 174,665,545, forward strand.
TTGAGTAATTAAGGAAAAATATACTGAAAGAAAGTAAATATTTGATTCATTATTACTAAAAGAAAACTATGATATACATATGTATATTATTTATTTGCAATTAATTCACAACATCAATTTTTATTTTTGTTGATTTTTCAAATTTTTAACAAGATAATAGGACAAAGGAAATTCAAAATTGAACTTAGGACGTAAATCACGAAAGTAAGTTTCATTCCTAAAAGGATTCCATGAGTTATCAAAGAATTTAATGAGTTCAATGTGCCTAATTACTACGAAAGTACTTCCTCCGTTTCATATGTAGTGTTGTTTTTGTTGTTTTATAAACTCAATACATAATTAATGTTATTTTTCCAAACACACCCCTATTTATTACACTCCCTTTTTCACTTCCAATATTTTTCTCTCTCTTCAATAATGATTATATAAGGGCATTATAATCAAAATACAACAAATCCTTACATCATTTAACCATTTCTTAAAACCCGTGCATAACCTTAAAATACATTACATATAAAACATATAAAACGGAGGGAGTATTAATTAGGTATTATTAGATACATTACTAGATTCCGAAAGGAATTAGTATTTACAATATGATGATTCACCTTCATTATTAATTTAGCATGATAAGAAAAACATCACTAGAGATTGTCGATGCTGAAATATGGAGAAACTAATCTTTAGAAGTCTCAATCCACATTTCATTCTAATATAAAATCTTTAGCTTTACAATGTAAACATCATTTTCTTAGCCTCTTATTAAGAAATCTATTTTTAAATTTGCATGGTATAATGTTAGCGGCATAAAACTTCACATTTGTAAATTTGCACAGTGCATTTTTAAATTTGCATGGTGTAATGTTCTTGGTTAATTATGGGTGAAGCTATGGTGCTTGCGATTCTCTTTGCTAACACGATTACAGAGTTATGATGTGGTAAATGCAGGTAATAGTAGTCAGATATGATGATTTACGTTTGGATAAGTCAGCACTACTCAAGTGTGGCTTTGCTCAGAAGTGGTTTAGTAGACCTTGCCACTCAGCCCAATGTGAATTGGTGGGACTACTTACCACAAGTGATCCAATGTGTCTCGATGGATCAGATTGCCTCACTCGACCTAATGTGTTTTGATGGGTTGGCTAGCCTCACTCGGCCTAATGTGTCTTTGCAAGAGGAAATTGCTTTTTGGCCCCCTCATTAGGGGTGGAAAGAGGCCACGCCGGCTTACAGGGGCTATGACAGGTCGAATAATAGGCCAGGCCCAGGCCAGGTTTTTTTTGCAAACAGGTCAGGCTCAGGCTATTCAAAAAGCCTATATAATCTAAACAAGCTAGACCCAGGTTATATAAAAAGTCTATTTAGCTTAACAGGCTGGCCTATATAATTATTATTATTATTATTGTTGTTGTTATTATTATTTTTGTTATTATAATTATAAATATAATTATAATATTTAAAATTTATTATATTCATATTCATATTTATTCACATAACCAAATCTCACATCGTTTAGCATGGTGCATGCTCTAAGAAGAAGGAATGTTTGACATGAAGGTAGAATATAATATAACTATGCAAGTCATCCAATGTCACTTCTCTGATGTGGGACTTAATATGTCTATGCAAGTTGTTTTGGTTCAAGTCCCACATCGTTTTTTTTGTGAAGCATAGCAAGTCCCACATCATTTTTCCTTGCCTTGCATATTGCCTTGCGTTAGTTAAAGTCCCACATCGTTTTTTTTTGTGTGAAGCATGGCAAGTCCCACATCGTTTGGTATTGCCTTGCATATTGCCTTGTGTTGGTTCTTGTTGTGATGCTTATGAAGTCCCACATTGTTTATTAGAAAGTAAAAGCTTGTGTATTTTCTTATAAAACTGAACACTTACACAATTGATATGATAAAGCTTGGACTTGGGAATGCAAGTCCCACATCCTTTATTCATGAAGCACAACATGTTCTCTAAGCTATTAAATGTTGCTTTGTGAAGTCATGTTGTGTTGAACCATAAGATCATCGGTTTTGTGTGGTTTTTTTGGTTCTCATTGGTTTTGCTTGGACCATTACTGGTTCATTGGTTTATATTTCGTTTATAGTATTATTGTTGAATAGGCCAAAGTTTATTGTTAATCAGGCCAAAGTTTTAGCCTTATTGACCTATTAAAAAATTTCAGAGTATATAGGCTTTCTAATAGGCTTATAGGCCAGGCAGGCCAGGCTTGAAAAATTTATTTAAATAGGCTAGCAGGCCAGATCCGAATAATTTATATAGGCCAAGCCTGGTTAAGGTCAAAGTCTGATCTGGCATTTCCACCCCTACCCCTCATTTGACTTTTTAGTCCTCATTTATAAATTTTTTGGACCAAATTACCCTTGAGCTTCCGATAATACAAAACCGAAACAAATTTAAACACAATTCCGGTTTTGTTTAACCGGAATTGTACTTCCGGTTTTGTATATCCGGAACAAATTTATCACTGGATAAAAATCCATGCATGCTCCTTGTAGTAACTCATGTTGAGATTTGAGGAAAACAAAGGTTCCGGTAGTAGTGTCTCGTTTGAAGAGTGTTAAAAGGATACAAAAGAAAATGATTGAAATTAGAGTAACAACTATATAGATAATAAAATGATGTGATGTCTTCATGTACAACAAAAACATATTATCATGGACGTGCAAGAAATTATAACATTCATGAATTAGAAATTAAAAACAATGATATGCTAATTATGATTATTGTCACCTATAATCAGTTTTGACTCTTTTCTCAGTTCATTGTTGCATAACTCAAAGCTAAACAACTTGTATATTTAAATTATTGGCCACGACATTAATACAGTTGCAACTTAAAACCAACATAAATAACAGGGACCACCGATTTGTGAGTGGGGGAATTATGCATAGGCAGAAGTAACTCATACCTGAGCGAAATTAGGCTGTACACTAAAATTATTTCAGTTGGTAATGTTTGGGCTAACATGCTATCGATTTATCCTTTTCTGTCTCAACTGTTTGTCTACCTAGCTCCATTGTTTAGTTGTCATCATGTTCTTGTCATCTATTTCTTTTGGTATGTAAAATAAGGATTTTTTTAATTTCAGTCCTAAGGTATAAGGATAAGAGATTAAAAAAAGATTGTGTTTCATTGAAAAACTAAATCGATGATGAATTTAGATTTTCAAGACTTTGTTATCACTTTTGAAACTCTTATCCTCAGCCCTAGAAATCCATTAAAATAATTTGTAAGGTATTTCCTTGATTATTGATGATAGTAATAAATGATTAAGCTTAACAACTTATCCGGAATATTATTATATCCACCAATATACCATATAATTTGAGAACAGGCGATGGACATACATGTGCATCAGCATCAACTTGTCCTTTCTCGCTCACGAGAGATCAGAGTTGTTCCATCCTGCAATCATCTTCGGGGTGGTTTATTATTATTATTATTTTTTGTTATATACAAAAGAAATTAAAGTTTTGGCATTATGGTATGTGACTATATACTTCCTCCATCATTAAATATATCTTTTGGGTTTTTTTAAACAAATTTAAAAAGTTAATTAAAACCAACGTGAGATTGGTTAAGTGGTAGTTCACTTGGTTCCTTAATCAACTGGTCTCGAGTTCAAGCCTTGGGTATGGAGCAACCCCCACTGTACCCCTAAGTGCAAACTCAGTTAGGTCGGATCGGATGTGTCGGATTCTGGATAAACCAGATCCGGGTACCGGTTGGTGTATAAAAAAATAAAATAAAAAAAAATATTAGTGGCATAATCCAGTAAAAATGTGCATAGAAAACAAATAAATCTTAAAAGAAAAACACACACGTTAGCACATGATCATTTGAAATCGTCACATGCAGTGATGCAGCTGGTAGGTACTCATAGGGAACAGGGAGCATGATTCTAAATTTCTAATGATGATTGAAATCAATTTTTAAAATTACAAAAACTATAAACAAATAAAATTTAGCTTAAAACATTTGACAATCTTCAACAAGAATACTTGCAAAAAAAAATAAAAAAATAGCAAATGCATGCTCAATTTTAATTGTATTTTATAATAATTGATCCAAATAAATAATTATTATTTATATTTTATATGATTTTCAAAAATGTCTGTTTATTTAAAAAATAATAATTAAAATATGAGCTCGATCTCACTTCAAAGAGAAAAGAAAAAAAAATTGGGGATATAAATTAACATTAGGAAAAGGAAACACATTTCACAATTATAATTGCGAGGTAGGTTTCATGAAATTCCCTATTTCAAAGTAAATAAACATATATTTGAAGTTAGAATGGAGATCTTTTTCCATTTTTTGTAAGTTTATTTTTCTTATTTAATGATCATTATATTTTTAACAACATTTAATTTAATGTTTAAACTTAAGAAATGAGAAGAATGTTAACTCATATTTACAACAACTTAATATCCCAACAAGAATATATTTTGCAACCACTTTATATCAAAATTCTAACTTTTTTTTCCTTCTAATTATCAATACTTGAAAGTTCCATGTATCACTCTTTTGAACTTTAATTTAGTCCTCCTTATTATATTTATATATATATAATAAGTTTTTGAATGAGAAATGTGAGCTATATGTCTTAGGTTAGATTGATATGCCGATGTCACCAAGTTAAAGCACGCATCATCTATGGGAATTGGAAAAGATAAATTTCACTCATAGTGCACCATAATAACTCATTCATTTTAGTATTTTACATGCATATGCATATATTAACTATAAATTATAACTGAATATAACTATAAAACTCACCATCAATTCAAACGCTTATCCAGCTATTCAAACCTCACAAATTCAGTCAAAATTGCGTACAAAATAAATACTAAATAAGAAGAAATGGTGAAATGAATTTATGTACACAATAAACTATTAATACTATATAGCTAATTGTCTATAATTTTTTTTAATGTTAATTGTGAAGCACTCAATGAAGAATATTTTTATTACATCCAATTAACCAATGTTTAATTGTTTATAGGGAAAAAACTGTACAGAAATCAATTGAATCCATATATGTTTTAAAAAGAAAAAATGTGAAATTGTTGCATAAGTAAACCCAAAAAAAAAAAAAAAAAAAAAAAGAAAGAAAAGAAAAGGTAGCAGCATTTCTTTTCTTGTTATTGAGAAAGAGTGTTGAGTAGTGCAACCCTAGAATTGATCAAAGCCCTTAACACTTTCTGGCTAACACATTCAATGCCACAAATACATTCCTCCAAATCCCTCATCCTCTTCAAAACCGATCTCACCTCTTCAACTCCCTTCTTCTTCATATTCACCAAGAAGCTCTCCACCCCATCATCTTGGTCCTCAAGGTCTTCAATCACTTCCTTTTTTGTTCTTGACAACTTCACTACTATTTGTGTCCATGTCAACTTCTTTGAGTTAAATGACACCGCGATCCGGTCGAATAGACCAACCGAAATGGACACAGTGACATTGATGACATCTCCTATGATTCCTACTAGTTCGACATCTCCGAAACTTGGAACCTTAAGCATGATGTCAGGTTGTGTAATAATAACGCGTCGAATGCAAGACATTAATTTCTTCATTTCCTTCACCATTTTCTTTTTTGCCTTGATGTAGAGAACAATCTTTGTGCTATCTCTCTTCCTTACCGCCACTTGAACAGCCGAAAGCTCTTCTTTGAAGGCCAAGATCGACGTTTGGAACATTGCGAAAACCTCAACGAAGCGAAGGAAATCTTCTAGAAGCTTCTCAAAAAAGAGAGGGTGGCGGCGGAGAGATTCTTGAGTTTGAGGGAGGTGGAGGATGTGTTGAAGGGTATCATGTATGTCTTTGAGACCGTTCAAGCAATGAGAAATGTTTGAAGATGTTTGTGAAATAGTTGTGAGGTTGTTGATCTCATCCTTTATGTGAGAGATTAGAGGGTGAGATCTACATGGAAGACTTATGGATCTAATGTGATGGGATAAGTGTGGTTTATTGTTTTGTGATGGTTTGTTTGGGAAAGAAAGGGACCTTCGGAAAACGCCTACCATTATATTTTGTATGTTTTGAACTATTTTTTTCCTTTTCTAGTTAAGTAATTGTGTGGTTGATGGAAGTGGAGATATATATATGTAGAGAGAACTAGAGCTTGCTTTTGCTTTGGCTAGAGTATGATGGGAATATATAGTTGGAAGCTTATATATATAGTTACATACATAAATATACTTACAAAGAGGAAGGAACAAGGACAGGTAAGCCGTTTCTATCTATCTTGCTTCTCTCTCTTAATACCAGCTTAGAACATAAAGGAAAAAAGTAATCAGATTATTAACATGCACACATGCTCAAAACGTTATATTATAATTACTAGTTTAGCTTGTCAGTGCGATGCACGAAATTAAACAAATATATTAGATCACATCCAATCGTATATAATAAATATTTCAAAGTCAAAAAATTCAATAGACAATTTGAACTAAAGGGCATAATTTTATTTATATAAGAACTGTTATGTTACTAATAACTAAACTTAATTAATTACTGGTTAAACTATATAAGTTAGTTCATATTAGAAATTGCAAATTGCTTTTTTAATTCAAAATATTGTATCTATATAAAATGGAATCAAATTGCTGTTTTTATTTTTAAAATCAAAATATTATATTCGATAAAATGGAATTAAAGGAGATGTTATTTTTTAACTAAATTAAAAAAATAAATAAATAGAAAAATACATTTTTTTCTTCAATTTTTCAAAAGTTAAACTTATTAGAAAATTGAAGAGCAAATGAGGCATTTTGCAAAAATCTCATTTTCATTTCAATCCTGACTTACATTTCGCTCAAAATTGTAGTTTAATTATCCATTTCTTTCCAAAGTTTCTTCATGTCATGCATTATTTTTGGCCTCACAGATAAAAAAAATAAAATTATACATTAGTAACGAACAAATTAGAATTTCATACCGAAAGTATGATTTAAGAAAATTATGTTATACGCTATCCATCCCATAAAGATAGACGATTTTTGAATTAATTTCTTTGATTTTTTTGACATTTTGGGAGATGGTGAGTATAAATTTAAAAAATTGAAAAAGAATGATTCTTTGTGCAATAGTTGAGATCCACCGTGACATTTCACCACTAGAACAACTCTTTAAATATTAAAAAAATTATTTAATGCAAAATAAAATATCAAGAAGGAATAAATGCAATAAAAACAAAAATGTAAATAAAAAAATGAAAATATAATTGAAATAAGATAAAGCACTTCTCACATTCTACCAAAAAAAAAACACTGTGTAGTCATTCTATTTATGCAATTGACTATAAATTTAGTAAAAGAATAGCGCATCAATACATTAAAAAAAATATACAGCCAGATAAACTATCAAAATTGTAAAAATAATAACATCAAGAAACTTATAAAATAACATAAATATCTTCACAATCCCTCAAATTCTTAAATCGAGATCAATATTTACAAATCAAAATATCATATATATCCAAAGTAGAATCAAATTTGTTGATTTTTTTTAATTTAAAATATCCTATCAAATTTCGAATTAAGCAAATGACTTCTGTTGTGAAAACAAATCCCTTAGTTATGGGAAACATTAAATTAACAAACTAATTTTGAAAATAACAAACTAATTTCGGAATTACCTTAGATTTGAAATTTGAAATAAACATTAATATAAATCAAGGATATTTAATGGATTTTCTATTTATCACAAAAAAATGTTTTATTTTTGGTTTAAAAAAATTGTTGGAATTTACAAGTGGATGAACAAACACCTAAAGGGGGTAAATAGGTGTGAAGGTGAACTCATATCAATTTTAAAAATTCTTTCAAAAACTCTTGCTGAATTTTTGAGTTGGAACAATTTCAATAAAAAAGGAAATTCGTGAATTTGTCTCACATATTGAACAAGTAAAAAAAGGAGCCATTTTGAGAATTTAATTAATTAAAGGAGTGTTTGTGAATGGTAAATGATGTAGTGTAAAAATTAATTATTGTAAAAGCCAAGATTTATTTTAGTTTCTCAAACTTTTGCACTGTACGAATTTTAGTTTTTAGAATTTATAAATTATAATTTTAGACCTTAAAAATTTTAGAATAGATCACATTAATCTATAAAAAAATTTCGATGTATCAATTTAATTCATAATGTAACTCACTTTAAAAACTAACATAATTTATATTAAATATATTAAAGGACTAAAATATATTTTAGAAATTAAACTTAGAATATAAGGAAGCTAAGAGTCTCCAACATTTTATCATTATTCTCCCTTAGCTTGTGTGATTGGAGAATGAATCTATATCTTACTGTGGAAGGGGGACACCGAACACCACGTGGGTTTAAGTTTAACACCCTGGTTTCATCTTGCAACGTGTTTTTTAAGATTCGTGCGACTCAACCTCTCTCGTTCGCTCTACAAACTTTACAAAGTGGCAAAAATTACAGGGTGGGCATGGTGGATCGATCACGCGGTCCTCTTGATACCTGCTGGAGACTGCGGCCACCGCAGTCAACTCTTCGTAGATCTTGAATCTCATTGTCAAACTAACAAAAAAAAAAAAAAAACGACTCTGTCTACTAGCAGCTTCATCATTTCTTGTTTTCTACCTCCTATCACCTATTTAACTACTACGTAAATTAAAGGTACTTGTTTGCTATGGTTGTGAGCTTGTGATGCTTTCATGCTTCCTTTAGTTTTTTAATTCAATGCTTTTTTTTAAATATTATTTATTTATTATTTAAAAGCTTGATAATTAAGATTATAAGTTAAAATAACAAGGTAATTAGAAAATGTTGATATTTTTCATTATTTTTTTAAGATTGTCCGGATCATGGAAGATGACACGCTAGCCAATGGAACAATCTCATATATGAACCTGGTATGATATGATGACGAGACATCATGAGTGGGGGTGAGGCGGGTGGTGCTAGACTATTTGCATGAGGGTGAAGGTAGATAATTACTTCTTTTTATAAATATTTTTATTTACTTAATAATTATATGAATAATTTTGTAAAAATATAATAAATGGTTACATTTTTAACGTCACTAATAATATTAATTAATTTTTTTTAGATAAACTCTCATAATATCTTATTGAAATATGATTTAAAGACCTATTTAGAGAGATTTACAAGTAAATATACATATAAAATTGTGACACTTGTATTTTATGTTCTTTTATTTTATTTTTTAATTCAAAAATCCCGTGTGTAAATTTGCAATTAGCATGTAGGCTTTCATATATAGATCTTTCAATCATTGCTCATATATTATATCAATGGACGTGTGGGGAGTATTTATTTATTTTTAATATTTTCTAATTAAGCAATTGAGGGCAACTTGCACGGGCGGGCCACAAAATGACGATGTAAAACGAATTCCACTCAATCAAATTATATTGCACCCATCTGGGTTGACTGTTGTATGACAATTATATACATACATATATATATATATATATATATATATATATATATATATATGTTAATATGAATATATATTCTTCTTTTATTGTGGTATCCATCGCTTATGAACCCTTCATCTTTCAATAACGACTCACAAAGAATAACAAGTAAAACGCTGAGCCAAAAAATAAATAATAATAACAAGTAGATAGTAAAAGAATTATATCCCCTTTGGTTAGCAACCAGACATGACAGATAGGCATGTTCAGCAAGTTGGTTTTCATATATGATTAAGCTTAAGGAACTAATAGAATAGTCATATAGTCCTAGTAAAACAAGCATAATTCGAACTTTACACAAGATAATATATTGTAAGAGCAACGTAACGGTGTTAGCTAGAAAGCATCTACAAATTGTAGAAAACAGGAACCAATAATTTCATGTCATTTTGCATTCCGGACATTGTATAACTGACTAGAACCTAGTTATAAGTTGCACAAAGTTTCCACGTTCGTATTGTAGGAAAGTAGGTTTGAATGTCAAAGTCACCCTGGCACCGACTCAGCCCACGTGCAAATGATTTGAAGGCATCATCATTCACTAATAACTACTTCAACAACGTTTATAACATGTTATTGGATAATTTCTTCCTTTTTTTTTTTCCTTATAGTTCAAATTAAAGTTCGTCTATGTGTTTATTCTCTTACTAGACAAAGGGACTTTTGGATGGAGGGGTTGGAATAGCTAATGAACGAAATACAAGTGTGGTAATGGGAGGGAAGAGGGCAGACTTTCAAAAGGAGTAAGCTTCAAAGGCTTCACTTTAAAAAATGTGTAAACAAAAAACAAAAAAAAAAAAATGTGTAAACAAAAAACAAAAAAAAAAAAAGTGTAAACAAAAGATTTTTTTTAGGTAGTCCATATTGTTGGACACATGAATTGTTGGTGCTTTTAATTTTTTTTCTTCGGCTCCATCTGAAAATCTTGTCTATTAAAAAAAATTCATATGCTCCATTCGTGCATTTTTATCAATTGGTTTTGTATAAAAATTAAGAAAGTTATTAATATTTTTCGATTATAAATAAGAGGCACGTTAACGAGGATCTAAGAGAGCTGATTAAGACACTCATCTAAATACTGCATGAAATGTAAGTTTATTTGTGTTTTTAGTCTCTGAAAGATTGAGATATTCTGGTTTTGGTCCATGAAAGTTTTTTGATCTTGATTCATTTTTAATTAATTTGAAAATTTGGTTTTAGTCCCTATCATTTAGAAAAATACTTTAACTACTAATGTGGCTAATAGAACGTCACATTAATTTGTGTACTAGTCGCATGACAAAATTCCTAAATCGATCATAGATGATCAAATTTTTTTTTCCTAAATCATACATTTTTTTTTTTTTAACATACGGGCAGTGATATCTCTAGCAATATGTTGAGTTACACTCGTAGTTGACTTTGTGATATTTCTAGCAAGACAATGAACCTAAATGTGTTACTTTGTTATCCTCGATTAAAAATGTGTACTAAAGAAATAGGGATTTGGTTCACATCATTATATCAACCCATTACATCAAAGAAAGTATAATAAAAAAATAAAATACAATAGATGATCACCTGTTCATGTATGTATGTGCATTTCCGGGATGAGTTACCATCTTCGTTTAAAATCCCTTCCTCATTATGATTTTTTTCACTAAAAGAAGAACTGAGTCCATTTTTCATCCTTGACCAAAGGGTTTTAATTTATTGACCCCCTACTTAATCATTTGACCCCTTTTTTTTTGCCAAAATCCAAAATTGCCCTTTTTTTTTTGGAATTTGTCACTCACGTTGGGGGCCAGCGAGCAACATAAAAACAAAAAAAAACACAGCTCGCTGAGGGGTCAGCGAGCTGTATAAATCTACACACTCGCTGACCCCTGAGAGAGCTAACTTTAAAATAGGATTTTCACTATCTCTCTCGGGGGTCAGCTAGCTTGTAATTTTACAAAGCTCGCTGACCCCTCAGCTAGCTAGCTCTCTCAGGGGTCAGCTAGCTTGTAAATATACCCCTGAGAGAGCTAGCTTTAAAAGTAGGACTTTTCACTAGCTCTCTCGGGGTCAGCTAGCTTGTAAAAAATTATTTTTTACAAGCTAGCTGACCCCGAGAGAGCTAGTATATGGAAAAACAAGCAAACATCACAAAAAAACGTGTACTCGCCAGCGAACATTACAAAAATTGCACGCTCGCTGGCGGCCAGCGAGCAGTCAAAAAACAAAAAAAATATACTGCTCGTTGGGGGGTCAGCGAGTGTGTAAATTTTTCACACTCGCTGACCCCCCAGTGAGCAGTATATTTTTTTTTTGTTTTTTGACTGCTCGCTGGCCCCCCAACGAGCGTGTCATAAACCCAGAAAAAAGGGGCAATTTTGGATTTTAGCAAAAAAAAGGGTCAAATGATTGAGTAGGGGGTCAATAAATTAAAACCGTGACTAAAAGGTACATGAAGACAATTTGGGACTAGGCTAACTATTTACCATAATGACAATAGCATAAAAACATAGTTTAAATATGTTTTACTTTTAAATTTAAGGCTTAAATTGTATTTTTGGTCTTTTATCTTATTTTTAAGATTCACTTTGATACTTTATTATTTTTTTTAATAATTTTGGTCCTTTATTTTTTAAAAAGGTTCAATTTAGTCCTTCTATCACAAAAAAGTTAGATTTCACCATAATATTCTAGAATATTCCCTCTCATCCCCAGGATATTCCGGAATATTCTGGTGAAATCTAATATTTTTCAACGGAAGGACCAAACTGAATCTTTTTTTAAAATATAAAGGACCATAATTACTCAAAAAATAATAAAGGAACAAAGTGAATCTTGAAAATATGATAAAGGACGAAAAATACAATTAAGCCTAAATGTAATGACTTTTGATTTCAGTCTTTATATTTTTTTCTTTAATTTCGATTTTTATATTTTTGAAGATTTTGATTTTAATCTCTAGTGATGAGTTATTAATATGGGTTAAAAATCAAAATTTTTGAAACATACAGAGATTAAAAACAAAGAAAAAACTTTATAAAGAATAAAATCAAAATTCCCTAAACTAAAATAATTAACAGGGTCTTAAAGTCAGATTACTATATCCATTATTACTATTGTTTTGTTTCCGTAAGGCAAAATAAGTAAAAAGTAAGAACCTTTTGTAGGCTCTCTGCGAAAATCAGCTGACTACATCAACCAAACAATAGGAAAAAAGATGTACACTGTCTATATCACCTATAAAAAAAATTTTGAATCAAGATATGCACCTATCAACTGTATAAATTTTCCTACTTGTAAAAGGACAAGCAAACTCGGTTTTGTATGCAGCTATAAGTCTGGCCAGTTATCCTCCAACTCCACTCATGGATATTGCTCACTTCTGATCTTGTACCTCTATATAGATTCAATTAGACATCCAAACAATCCCTTCCTTTTCACCATCAAAATCTGCCAATTATGTCCTTAGAAATGCACATAATGTTCCTGTAATTAAATTTTCTAGATTTCTAACTACAGCTGCTTGTACTTGAGAAAGTACTGAGAAAGCTGTGTTTTTTTTTTTGGTTTCCTGTGTTTTGGTTTTATATGGAACTTCTAGCTCAAGGCTCAAGCATCAAAGTCCAATGCTTAAGGGGACATGAGGGGGCAAAGAATCACAATGAAACAGTGAACAGGTACACAGCAGTGCAGTATCAGGGCAGCTCCATTAATCAGAAAGAATTTCTTCCAACTCAGTATCCTCAGAGTTAAGAAAGTCATAGTCAGGAACCGTTTCATTGAACATGCCCTTCTCATCACTCTGATCTTCATCATCATCCATGTCAGCCCATTCAGACTCATCGTCAACATCCGGTCCATTGTTTTTTATAATTTTCTTTGTTGCGTTATCCTTTCTGAATTTTCTAGGTGAAGAATTTTTCTCCGCTTTGGCCACAGAATCTTCACATATACAGGTAGATGGATTCTCATGAAACCCACCTCTACCTGGTCTAACCTCTTTAGGCTCCCCCATGAAGCCTTTCTGGAAAGTGCGGACACTGGAAGCAAAAACTTCCCAAGTCAAATTGCTTCTGCTCAAGAACAATCGGTATAGTTTTTTAGCATTTGGACGAATGGTTGGTTTGTGCCCAAAGTATCTCCTACAAAGAAGTGCTGAGAGAGTTAATCACGAGGTATAGCCATATAGGTGACAGTGATCAATTGAAATGAGAAGAAAGACAAAAATGAAATATGGCATACCTTCTTCCAGCTAATATTTTAGCCATATTGCCATTGTTATTTGTTACAAATACATCACTTTCATCACAAACAATGAAATCAAGTGCAGCCATGCGAGAAGAAAATTGAGAATATGCTTCTAATTCCTCTTTGGTAGCAATAGTATCTTTTGAATGGATGTTAGGAAACAACGATTTGAGAGGTGCCAATGTTTCTTCCCCTCCATACACTTCCCCTGATGCAACATATATATGAACATCAGAACCATACCCCAATGCTCTTAGCATGAGACCAACTTCTTCTGGGGTTAATGGGCATCTTCCCTGTCTCCTTGCCTTGTCAGGGTTGCTTTTCTGCATATCAGTATTATTGCTCAACATTATTCACCAATCCATATTTGTTTTTACAACTAGCTTTCTTACGCATATAGATAAATTTTATGTTCACAATTCAATGTCTATTTTCTTAGCATTTTTTTTACCAACAGAGTGGAAAATTATTCAGATGTTAAAGCCACTGTTGTTATTCATTTCATGAAAAAATCCATTTAGGTCTACAAGTCCAAGTAATTATAACAGAAATTTATATTAAATACCATGTGTTCACATGTGAACTCAAGCATTTAAAAAAAAAATCTACTTAAAAATTGAGTAAGACGTGATGACATTTTTAATACCTCCCAATAAAGGTTACTAATAACATTAAACCTGTCAGCCTTACATGTAGTGTCTTCCACCTATTCCTTATTGCTCCCAGTTCCTTTTGCTCCCTCTCTCCTCCACCATAATCACATCCAGAAAATGCCAGCATATCAGGTTCAAATCTGAAAGAAAATCCAGTAATATTTAGAAACTACCTTAGTAGTTATTCTGCCTCTGCATCTTAAATGTAAAACACATTACTTCTTGTCCACAATACAATGAACAAAAGCTTTTCTGAGTCCGGTCATGTCAATCAAAATTCAGCTTGAGATATAGACCCAATATATATAGTTGTCTGCAGTGGTGTCTCTGAGAAGCTGTTTATTTATTCTCCTCCCAATGGAGCTATATCAAATTTAGAATTTTTAATCTTAATTTCGTTGTTACCTAATTAAATTTACAGCTTAATCAACCAACTATTCATAAAACTTAAACTGTTAGGTAATGACTCGGTGTGTGGTTTCTATATCTAACATGGCCCCTCACACAAGAGCCCTTCAGGCTTGAAGAATGGACAATGCAAACAAGGGACTAGTTCAATTCTAATACATCCTGAATTCCTGATATCCAAGAAACCTATTCCATGCTACAATATTTTGTATATTTTATATTTTAGACTAGTATAATTATTGCTACACAGAATAATGGAAAGCATGTCGGAACCTTCATTGAGATGGATGTTAACAAGCATTTGTACATGGCAAAATGTTTGCATCCGCTTTTTTGTGTAACACTACATTCCAGTCAAGAGTTTTAGCGCAGATCGCATAGATGAATCTAATTGATAAAAGAGACCATAGTATGGAATTGAATAAGATAGATAATCAGGTTATGAAGTACAAAAAATCAAGTAGAGTACCTCAGGTGCAATGCAATATATTTTTCGCTGTTCATCCTCATTCGATGGACCAACTTTTTACCCATTGCAAGTATTGGATCGGTGAATCTTAAAGCATGGTAATTAACTCTACATCTCAACTTCTGATACTCTCTATCCAATCTGTTTGCAAGCCTGTAGTCAAACTTGTTGAGCTGAATAGCCTGCCACAGGATAAAGTAAATCGAATATTTTTCACTGATTATTAAGTAATTGATAAAATTATCCATATATTATGCTCATGGAAATAAGTTACTAGAACTTAAACTAATTGTTGGATATTTTAACTTAGTTTCCATGAGATATATACAGATCTAGATGTAAAGATTTAGTTAATTACGATAGGGTGAAGAAATACAAAGTTGATGGAGAAGTTTAATACAGTTATAAAAACTATTAAACTAATACATATAGATCTGCTCCTCCCAAAAGAACAGGGATTATTACAGCAGTAAAGCCACAGTTCTTAGTATTGCTCTTATACAATCATGAATTTCCCCAAATTTCTTTTAGTTTCAACTTTCAAGCATGCAAAACATCATGCCATTTTGGTTCACCCAAGATCCCTCTAAAAATTTCAAGAAAAAATAATACAAACACAATTTTAAAATAAGTTTTAATTTGTCTAGCCCCCGTTTAGTTGGAGAAAGGCTTTTTTTGCTTTTTTTTGTTGTTACTAAGATTTTAAGAAGTTTAAATATGGGAACTTCAGGGATCACATCCTGGACTGTATGGTAGCCTTATCCACCACAGGGTGGCCACCAGGGATCACATTCTGGACGTTTTAGGTACACGGAACAGTATCTCCATAGTCTGAAATAATTGAGGCAAACTCAAGGATAACAAGGATCTGAATCTAGCAAATAGTGCTATTATAAGATGGTCAGACAGACAGAAAAATTTTAGATAAGGCTTTAAATTGAAACAAAGTGAAAGAGATGGTCTAGAAAAGGCTATAGCACAGAACACTCAAGTGGTACTTTAGGCATAAAACACCGAGGATTAAAGCTCAGCAGACAATCAAGTGATGGCTACCAGCTGAAGAAAATCAAAAACAGTTTTTAGTACAACCATATAAAGTTACTGGTTTGTCTTAATATTTACTTAGGTCTTCCTCTATCCCTTTGAATCAGACCATCTTCCATTTTTCTCACTGAATCCCTTATTGGTTTTTTTCGATCATATCATTGACCGGTCGAATGTCATAAAAAAGTTGAGTTTACGTAGGCTGCCAACTACCTAATACAACCCTCTCCTTTAAGGACATGCCATGTTTGTCATAAGGAGAGTTTCAGGATACAAGTAGAATAAAATATGGAAGGCCAAACAAGACTAGCATACCAACTTCCCAACACAAATAACATATTAGGACCTAGTTAGTTCACGTAAAGACAGCCTACAACAAAATTAGACCATATAAAGAGTGAAGATGACTCCTTCTAGTTAAAAAGAGAATCTAGTAAGTTGTACAATATATTGGCACCAGAATAGTTTCAGCCTGGAAACAAAAAACTTACATTCCTTTTCAGGAGAGCAGGTAATATACGATTTATGTAGCACTTTTCATTACACTTCCTTGGAACACCCATGGAGTATGCAGATAATGTTTTCCCACCCACTCTTGGAAGTTGCTTGATTATTTTGACATCTTTTGACAGATAGGAGATAAACCAATCAACATCAAAGATCTCAGAGAAGTTACTGCAAAAGGCAAAGAATGATATCATTTCACAATTTAATCAATTCATCACTGAGAATGCATGGCACAACCATTCAATGCTTGGATGGCCCAGTCAAATTAGAACTGCACAATCAGGACAGACAATAAATATGTTCCTTCCATAACTGACCTAGAATCTTTCCAGAAAGACTTCTGATCCAATATCGGGACAACAAGGGTAGCATTCAAGATGCGGGCAGCAACAACAGCATCTGTAATCTGCCATTCGCATAAACAGAAAAGTTGGCATCGACAGCAAAGTATGTTTATGCTTTGCAATAAATAAGCACTCACAACAGTTGGGATGTATTGCAGTAAACTATTCAGGTTTCCACCATCACTTTCAAACAGAGGCATATGCAGATTTTGTTTGTCTTGAGTCCAGTTCACTTCCTTTTAAAAATCTATTTAAGCACATAATTACTACTATTTGAGTATATAAATCAAAATATAAGAAATATGCATTTTGTTTTAGAAGCAAAAGCCTAACATCAAATACCGGCTTGATTATAATAACAACAAGAGACTAGAAACGCACCCCTGTTCTTTGTTGATTCAAGCCTCCACTTGTAGCAATCCCTAAATATCGATTAGGTTTTGTAATGGCTTCAGCTTCTGCAATATGAAAAGCATAGATATACTCATCTATATCACGATTTTATTCATACATAGATAGAATGAAACCTAAATAGCAGTTAAGACTTAAGAGCGCAAAACTCAAGGCAAATTAATGTCGTATTTTCAAAAGAGTAAATCATCAATTCAGTCCTCCAAAAGTTTTAAAATGTCACTAGTTAAGTCATAGCAGAACCAATGTAATGACGTTTTAAAACTTTCCGCGACTTATTTGGTGACACTCCCGAGTCCCGTGCCTCTGGAACATAGAATCGAATTGACGGTTTACTCTTTTCAAAATATTGCAATGAAATAGTAAGTACTTAGAAACTTGTTGCTGGCATCACTGCAACCATAGAAGTGCTCGGAGTTATTAGAACTCCACACATGGCGATCCAGCTTTCCTCCGCTGCTCTGGTCATTAAAATTTAAATCAAATTCAGCTTCGGAATTAAATTCAGATCAAACCAAGAGAAAAACAAATACTAGAAGCTAGTAGCTAGTCGCATAAAATTTTTATTTATTTATTTATTTTTAAAAAGCAAAAAAAGATAAGAACCCTAACCGGAACGCGGAACACGGAAGTTTGAATTGCATCACCCGCTTCATCATTATTATACTGTTGAAGAATTCATTCCACAGAAAACAGAGCATGGTAAGGAATTCTCATAGTAATAGTAATAGAATCAAGGTTTTAAATAGCGGTTACAGTGTTGGTTTTAGATAGTTCCAAAACCTAAACGCTATACACAATTTTGAGCAAATTCCACTGTATCATTGGCAACTACCTAAACCTTAACATATGAGCATATGTAGTGAGCCATCACATACTCATATTTAAAACCTTATTATTACTGTTGAGTTGAGTATGAAACATGAATTTTGAGCGATATATTAGTATTAGTAATGAGATTGAGATGAATAGAGTAACTGTAACAGTAGTAAGAGAGTACCGAGGAGGAGGAGCGGGAGTGGAGATGAAGGGTGTCGCTTGGAGAAGGAGCTAAGAGTAAAAGGAGAGAGAATAGAATCAGAAGAGCGGCGGAGATTCCGCAAATGATTGGAATCATGAGGCGGAAGCGTTGGTGGTGATGGTGGTGGTGGCGCCGCCGCGGAAATGCCATCAACCACGCCACACCACACCACACCACCCTGTGACGATTGCTATGCTATTGAGAGAGAGAGAGAGAGAGAGAGAGAGAGAGAGAGAGAGAGAGAGAGAGAGAGAGAGAGAGAAATCAAATAATAAAAAATAAAAGAAATAAAATGGAATAAGGTGAAGGGAGTGGTTGTAACGTAATGCGTGTAGATCTGTTTGTATTTCAGTTTCAGGTATGGTGATGAATGATGATGATGATGGAGCACCGTGGCTCCTTTGTTAACTAACTAACTAACTCCCTTGAGAGTTGAGACAGTTCAGTTTTCTTGGAATTACCACACAGACAGACAGACAGACAGACTCAACAAAACAATGTCTTTACTTTACTACTGTACTAGTATGATTCTTTTCTCATTTCCATCACCCAAGGTAAGGTATCTATCCATCTCAATTTTCATCTCGCCCCTTACATGTGGAATGTTGTCGCATGGTACGGTCTCTATTAAAGATCGATCGAGTACCTTTCACTCTCACCCACAAACAAGCACGCATTGTCTGTGCTGATTGTGTGCTTGTCAAGACAAGTACTACTACTACAGTGGTACATATGTTTGTTGCTCTAAATATAAGCAAAGGTAATTCAATTACAGATTTATAAAAGTAGTACCAACATCTTTATAAAATTCTGTTACCAGGGGTGTAATTGTCACCAGATAGATAGATAAGATAAGATTGAATTGAACCAATTACCAATTTAAGTTTGGTTCACTTTTTTTTTTTTTTTCCCGCATCTCGTAACAAATAATTATTTTATTTTAGAAAACATAATCAACCATGAATAAGTGAAATATCGTGATATTGATTCTAAAATAATTCTAAATTTCGTTCTCGTGTATATTTCTTTTAACAAAAATATATCGAATTAAATTATTATTTTGTTGTTATGGAGAGAAAATCAAAATCAATCACATGTTAATAAGATATCATATATCATTATTTTGTTGCATAGGATTATTACACGGGTTCTAAAGTAGGAAAAATAGGTTATGCATCAATAGTGGAAAATTTTTTTTTTACATTGTTAACACATCATTAATCATTTGTAAGTTTATGATCATTAACTACTTTTAAATAAAAATAACACAAATAAATAATGAATGATGTATTAGATAGTGTAAAAATTGGTACGTACAATTTAAACTCGTTCACTAATCCCAGTTAAAAAGTAAGAAAAAAAAAAAAATAAAAAACCATTTTTATCGATTTGAATATTTGTCATACCTGATTTTTTTTTCTTCTTATTTTTGTTAATTTAGTTAGTTATCAATTCAGATCATTTAACTTAACTAAAAATTAATTCATTTAATGCACCATAAATAAATCTTCACGAACTCAAGTGGATTAGCAGAAACTGGTTGGGACAATCATGAAAAAACATGTTCCAACATGGCTTGGTTCAACTAGTGTAAGGTCCCAACTGAAATCTTGGTAATGAGACAAGGGTGTTAGTAGTCCCGGATTCGATTTTCTCTAAAAAACATCTCACTGGGAGAGCCAACCATGCAGCTTGCTCTGGATTAGTCTCAAGGGCTCTCTGGTATTAAGGGTGCTCTTGGAATACCGATGGTTCCACAAGGAATTCGAAAAAAAAAAAGACATGTTGGCATGACCAAAATGCAAGATAAAAAAGAACTTAGAAAATCAATTAATAATTTAACATATAAATAAATTCATGCCGAGAAGAAAAGAAATTAAGAAACCTAAAAAACAAGACAGGTGCTTTTGCATGATTTCCCCACCCCTCATTCCGCTTGTTTTCATCTGCTGGTTCTCAGTAGAGGGAGGGAGATCTGTCTTTCCCCTTCCTTTGGAAAGTGTGTAGGTTTGCTTCCCTCACTTTATCTTGGTTTTGTCTTGCCTTTGTGCAAGTTGTTTTGTTTTGTGTGTTTCTAGTGGAGGGATGCCTCTGTATAGTTTCTATTTTCCAGTTCTTATGGTCATCCTCTATTCCTCTTTACTCCAATAATTGGAAGGCTACTCGTTGAGACAGATCTCCCTTTGCCAATTGCTGATTTGGCTACCGTCCAACGACTCTCTCGTTTTAGATATGAGATTCTTTGTCGCCGAACTAAGCTTAGTCCTACCATCAATGAGATTGGTATCTTGAAATTAAAGGTTATTGAATCTCCTATTAGAGTCCGATTTTGACAGTTGCTAATGATCCATGTCAAGTATGTTGTTGCAGTCCTTTAACGTTAATTATCATGTTTGCCATTACTTATAACATTTCTGATTTATGAATAAAATACACATTTTCCAGGCACGCTTTGCTTTTTCCTTTTTTCACTTTCTCACACTCTCTTTCTCTCGTCACTCAAATTAATTCAAGTGGAAGCAGAAGCATAGAACCAGACTCACAGTCGCCAATAGATACTGAGCTGAATCTGAATCTGATTCATTCAACTATTTAAAAATTTCATAATAATAATGTATCATTATTCATTGAGGATGAAACAGTTCTTGACAGTACCTCAATTACATCTACCTTCTTCATCTTCATCTTCAACAAGCGTTGTTTCGTTCCCAATTCGAAATTTGAAGAAGCTGCATAGGTTGGCATTGAGAGCTGCTGAACCACACGATTCATCCAACAACGCCACCCTGGTCGATATCTATCTCTTCCCCTTTCTCTATCTTAATTTATTTTTATTATTACAACGCTAGCTCGTTTGTTGGTCACCATAGAATAAAATAAGAGCTCTCCTACTTTCCTTCCTGTGTTTGATATGCACTAGATAACAATGACATTGATGTGGTAGTGGTGGTGGTGGCAACAACTGTGTTAATGGGAGGGTACGAGGTGAAAAACTGCATTATCTTATTCTGCTCATTTCATAGTTTAGTGGAAAATGAAGCTAATGTATTGCTTTTAGCACTCCTAATTACCGTTTTATGTTTGTCCTATTTATAAGATCACATTCCAATTAGACAACTACATTAATTAATCATTTCCAAAATTGCCCCTATTAGGTTGAGAGAGATAAGTAATGCATTTCAACTCCCAGTAATTTAATATAGGGATAATTTTGAAACAATATCAAATGCTTTTAATTCCAATACAACTAATAAAATTAACCGAGATGCACGTGAGTTTTTCCAAAAGGTCTTACATTCTGAAGTTGCTTTGAGGAAATGTGTCCCTCAAATGGTCTGAAACGGATTATGATTAGTTAGTCCCTAAGAATTTCAAATGATGGTCAAAATGGCTATGGATAGGGAGGAATTTGTTTTGAAAAGTTGTCATGAAAAGGACTAATCTGTCTGATATTTGAGATTTTGTTGAGGATTTAGTTAGGATTTTTCATTTCTGAGGGAAGAATTTGGATGTTCACTCGGCGAAAAATTGAAAATTTGATTGGTTGACAAAGAGTGTGAATAGTTAATTTTGAGTGCCGATAGCCTTACACTTGTTCTTGCTATAAAGCACAAATTGTTGCAGAAATTATCTACTTCAATCTTCCTAGTCATATGATTCTGTGACTGATCATACTCAAAATTGTCAAATGCAAATCAAAGAGCAGGAGAGAAATCTTACTGGAATATGTTAAGAGCGTGCAGCCAGAATTTATGGATTTGTTTTTCAAAAGAGCACCTCGACAGGTATAGCTGTGCTCTTATTTTTTATTCTTACCATTGTAACAATACCAATATGTTACTTGTCACTGTTAATCTGTTAATTTTTTCATCCCATGCACAAACAGTCTTAGTCTTAGTAATGAAACTTCTGATGGTCATTAGGTTGTGGATGCAATGCGACAAACGGTGACAAATATGATTGGAACACTTCCCCCTCAATTTTATGCTGTAACTGTTTCCACTGTTAGTGTTTTATCGGTTCCTTAAATTTTTCCATCATTTTAGGATAACCATTTTTTCATTTGTTAGTGTCATGTCGAAATCCCATTTCCTCCCCTGTTGAGTAGCGATTATGGCAATTAAAGGCATTTCCGAGTCTTTAAAAAAGGGTTCTCCCCCTTTCATTTTGTTTTGTCTGATTCTCTTGAAAAATATTATCTATGACTGAGGTTTTTTGTGCTGCTAAGGTGAACTTTTGTTCATCCTTTTTTTTTTCGCCGCCATGCATCTTAAATATTTCATTGGTATCCCTTGGCCTTCATTTAGGTAGCTGAAAATCTTGCACAGCTCATGTACAGTGTCATGATGACTGGATACATATTTAGTAATGCACGATACCGTTTGGAGCTGCAACAAAGTTTGGAACAGGTTGCTCTTCCTGAGGCGCAAAATAAAAAGGTTACATTATTTCTGTTCCTTCACTTCTAGAGATTCTGTTCAAAAGCACCAACACTAGAAGGGTTCTTTTTGGTGGTCAGAAGACTGTTAACCTGACCTATTTTCCAATAGTCATTTTTATGACCTTTACCTATTTAGAATTTCTGTTGGAGTGGTCGGAGGATAGAAAAAAATATGACTAACTTTCTTTTTCTGGTGTGGGAAAAGGAGATATAAAATAGCTTGTTGTTTGGGAGGTGAGATGAAAGGTACTCGGTCTTTAAGAATTTGGTATGTAAAAAATTTCTTTGGAGTCTAGAGGGTACTACATCAGGGAACCCAAGTGGTAAAGAAACCAGTGAATTAAATCCCTTCCGCTTTTATTTTATTATTTGAAAAATATTATTGCACTATCTTACCCTTTTTTCTGACTTTACGCAGATATTGTGTGACTTATATAATGTAATTGTATAATGCCATCCCTTCCCTTTCCGCATTAGTCATCTAAAGTATAAACAACTTCCAAACAAGGGGAAAGTTTTCTCATTCTATTCCATCCATTATAAATCAGAGATTATTCTTCTCGTTAAAGTTCCAAATGTAGCCTGGTTTTGAAAGAGTAGATGCTCGGTTTATTTTTAAAATATTCCGTTCTTGCCACCCTGCTAAAGGCCCAAAGCTATGTGAAAGTTCAATTTCAGCATTCAGCTTTCAGTTTGTACTTTCTTTAATTATCCTCTTAACTCTTGCAGGATATGCCAGATTATGCACCTGGTACACAGAAGAATGTTTCAGGTGAAGTCATTCGGTGGAACAATGTTTCTGGTCCCGAGAAAATAGATGCTAAAAAGTACATTGAACTACTTGAAGCGGAGATTGAGGAGCTGAATCATCAAGTTGGCAGACAATCTAGCAATGCACAAAATGAACTGTTGGAATATCTAAAGTCTCTCGAGCTTCATAATTTGAAGGTCAATTCTACTTTCCTTTTTTCACTGTAAAATGCTTCTGTTGCCCTTATTTAGTTGATGAGTGATGACAACTTAGTTTAAACTTGAACATCTCAGTCTGCACTGATGTGTTTATTGGAATTAATTCTGAACAGTGCAGTCTAAGGCAAGATTTATTATTCAATTGAACATTGATTATTACAAATCTTAAGTTTGTATTGAAGCGTTCTGGACCTACAATTCTGTTCAGGGCAATGTATTGGTTGAGTGTTAGTGTAGTAATGTTTAGTCGCTCACCACTAAGGTATATATCCTCCTTCTCATAGATTAGGTGCTCTGTATAATTCAGACATTATTTCTATAACCCTCATTTGACATTCTTCTTTGGACTATTCTACTTAATATCTCTCAGCAGTCAGAATTTGGAAGCATCAATTATTGAAATATGTCAATATGTAACGTAATAGCCTGTTATTTGATCATGTAGGAATTGACTGGTACTGCTGGGGAGGATGTTGTGCTTGCGATGAATACATTCATAAAGCGTCTGCTTGCAGTTTCAGATCCTAGCCAAATGAAGGTTTGCCACCAGCCTCCACAGTAATTTTTATGGTTTTGTTTTTTGGTCCCATAACCAGAGTAGACTTATTTCAACCCGACCCTTGTCATCTGTCAAAGTTATCTAACTTCTTTAGCAATACTATTACTCTTCTCCATTAACTGATTCAAGCTATATGGGTTAAAAATTTGAATCAATGTGGATTTGTTTCTTTCTTAGCTTGGTATTGCTATGCTCCATTAACCTTCTCTTTGCTTGCTGTTGAGACTTTTGTGTAACCTGTTTCAAATTTTCCTTTATAGACCAGCATGAGTGAGACGAGTGCGCCTGAACTTGCCAAGCTCCTTTACTGGTTGATGGTGGTTGGGTACAGCATTCGCAATCTTGAAGTTCGTTATGAGATGGAACGAGTGCTTGCAACTCCTCCAAAGCTGGCAGGATTGCCGCCTGCTGAAATTATTTAAGCAGTCTTGATGAAGTCAGTCATCAAAATATCGTTGCCGCCAAGTTGGAGCTATATGGCTCTTGATGACTTTAAGTTTACTGCATATTCGGAAGCCATGGACATTTGGACAAATATTAGTATTTGATGACATTTACAATTACACTGACTAGATGTTAAGGTTGAAATCAATGATAAAAAAAGTTATTGAAAAATGATGTATTTAATACATTGAAAATTCTAAAGTTGCTGTTCTGGTGAGAATTTCCTTCATTAGAATCCCTAGCATTTGTCTTCTTCTGTATAAAAGTTCCGGACTTCAGATTTTTTTAAAATTTTTTTAACTGATTTCATGGACAAATACAGTACATCAACCACAACATTATGAGTGTGTCCCGTAATTTGCTTAACATACATTACAAACAACGCAGCAACCTATACCATAAACATAGGTTGTTTTTTTATTTGATTTTTTTATAAGCTTACCTTTTTTTTTTGGGTCCGTATTCCTTGCGGAACCACCGGTATCCCCAAAAGCACCCTTAATACCAGGGAGTCCTTGAGACAAATTCGGAGCGAGCTGCGTGGCTGACTCTCCCAACGAAATGTTTTTAGTGGGAATACTGATTTTATTAGAGAGTACAAGATATTCCCAAAAAGGGAAATTGCATCACTGGATTATTGGAGATATGATGCTCATCCACTAGCTAGCAAAAGAGATTTTTTCATAAATTTGCTAATTTTTTTTAAACTATTACTTAGGTCTATAAAAAAAGAGGTGTGGCAGTGTTGCCGTAGATTTCCGTCTTTCTTGTTAATACTTAACGAAACCAGATAAACAAGACTAATGCCAAAATTTTGAACTTTGCAAAGATTAAAACATCGCAAAAAAATTTCTGAACGCAAAATAACCCTATTTACCAAAATCAAAAACTCAATTAACCTTTTTTTCACGACTTTAGTAATGGGAAACAAAAGTGTAAAAGTGTCAATAATTATTTATGACATTTTAGCTAAAATTAAATCATAAAAATAACATACTATGCAATTTAACATTTAGTGCAAAACTCTCTTCATAACAACCAAATTGGTAAAACATAAAACTATTGAACCGGATTATTGGATTTCATAGAAAAACCATAAACTATTCAAAGATAGCCCCATGAATTATTTCAAAAAAACTTAACACTATGGAGGCCTCCCAGAACAAAAATTCACCAATGTCGCCATGACCCTTTCATTGTATGTACAACACATCCCAATGAAATAGTCCAATTTGGATCCTTTTCAACAACTCTGCACCCATCTTCTCATACAAAATGTAATCGCACATTATATCAATCTTCAATCATGCTAACAAAACAATTAAAAATCATTATTAGAATAAATATGAAGCTTTGAATGCTGATGAACAAAGGACCTATGGAGAGGATCCAAATTCCATTAAAAGCATCAAGGGATAGTATCCAACCAGGTGTCTTGGTATGAGTACCTCTCAAAGAATTGTAATCAGAGTCACCTATGCCAGCATAACCAGTTAATCATATGTATAATTTGGATCCTCTCCAACAACTCTGCATCCATCTCCATAAAAAAATTAATCGTCGTTATCGGAATAAATAGAAGTCTTCGGATGCTGATGAAGAGAGGATGTATGAAGAGGATCCAAATTCCATTAATTCTGGAGATTCCCAATTGTCTCCTATGAAGGAAGCACCCGCCGCTCATGGAATTGTGATCCGAGTCTTTTAGCCCATGGACTTTGATCAGCTGACTCGCAGAATGGGACCCCAACCATGGCACACCATCTTAAATTCAACAATCCGGCTGCAAGTTCCTCTTCAGAATCTTTAAATAATTTAAGTAATCGTGGCTCAACATCCAAATCTTCATCAAGGATGAATTCTTCCACAAAGTGTTCCTTTTTTTTAAGTACGTCGCCATCAGGAGACATCATACGCAAACTTAAAACCTGCAATGCTTCAATTGCTGTATTGTGAAAACCAGCGTTTACATATGCGGAGAAGACATAGCCGCATGATGCTGGACAAGGCTGAATTTTCTCTCGGTGCATGCACTCCACAATATACTCAATTACATCAATCCTTCCCTAGTTCATGTAAGAAATTTTAAGACAAACAAATTAGGACACATCGTCACATCCTGAATTTCCTTTTCTTCTACCTTTCATCCTCCTATACAGAAATATATTAACATGAAAGTTGGAAGTACCTTGTAACATGCTTGTCGTAGAAATGTGTTAAACAGCAGTACATCAAGTTGAATGCCATCCAATCTGACTCGTTCCAAAAGATACAGGGCTTCATTAAAGTTTTCGTCTTCCAACAAAATCTGACGCAAACAAGCTCAGTATCAAATTGAATACATCAAATTTCTAAAAGCAAATTAAATTTGTAAACTGTAAGATTGATATCATGGAACTGTGAGAAAATGATGATAATTTGGACTGCTCTATCCAAGATTAAATAAGAACCTTAATGAGAGCAGTATATGTACAAGCCACTGGATAAAACCCTTCACGTATCATCACTGAAAGCAGCAAAGAAGCAGATCTGTAACTTCTTATGATGCTACAACAGTCAATCATTATATTGTATGTCACGGAATCAAGTTGGCAGCCACATAACTTCATCTTCTTGAAAATTTCAATAGCCATGTGACTCTGCATATCAAGTGGAAAACATCACAATCCAGCTATGTTGCATAATAATAAATCTACTTCACAATTTACAAAGTAGGTATCAAAATAGAGAATTAATGATGTGTAAGTCACCCACTTCTTTGGCTTTGACAAGATAATGCAACGCAATGTTGTACATCTCTGTTCCCAAAGATGGGTTTCTTCCATAAATGAAAAGATTCTCGGCCATATGTAAATACTGGATGAGCTCTCTTATCATCCCTTCTTCTCCAAGGGCTTTCAACTGAAAGAAAACAAAAGGACAGAGACAAGAATCATAAGCAATGTATATGAACATCAAACCTGTCCTATCTACCCAAGTGATCTTGGAGACAACTCAAACATCAAAGTTTTACTCATAATATTTGCATTGTAGTTGGGTCTCCCATTAGAATGAGCTCGCACAAACGTGCACATTGTGTGTATGGAAGAAACTAGAAGCAATTAGAAAAACAATGACAGCTACAACAAAACCTTTTTCTTACTAGGATAGATCGGCTACATTGATGACACCACACCATTGCATTCTATCAAAAAAGAAGTTTCCGAGAAGGCCATTTACATCAAGGTCTCATTTTAATGTGAAGTCATAAGATTTTTCCTTAGTCTTCCTCTGCTTTTTTTTTTATCAAGTCATCTTCCATCTGATCAACTCTTCTTACTAGAGCCTTAATTGGTTTTAAGGTAGATTTTTTATCAAGTCACCCTCTTCATCTGATTATGTGTTTACGTTAATAAGTACTACTTAACTACTTCAACTTTCTCTCTAATTCAAACATATCCAATCCTGTCTTCTCTTGCATTTCCACTCATTCACTGCAACATTCTCATTTCTGTAACACTTAGCCCATGCTCTTGTTGGCACTTTATCGTCCAACACTCAGTACTCTAAAGAAGTGCTGATATTGTGGCTATTCGGTACATTTTTCCATTGACCTTGAGAGGCACTTACGATAGTAAATAATGCCTAAAGCATTTCTCTATTTCATCCACTCAGCATGAACTTTATGGCTTATATTCCTTTAATAACTAAACAAAATAAGCATAAAAAAAGGTTATGACATGAGGAGTTTAACAAATACTGAAGTAAAAATGAATGCAACCCAGGACTCATTACTTACTACTTTGTTGAAAGATACACCCTCCCCTCAATCACATATTTCAGTTCTACATATATTGGTGAAGGAAATCTTCATGGAATTGCATCGTCCTTAAGTTATGTGCCAAAAGGAAACATGGATTGAACTTTACCAAGATTTTCATTGAAAGATGACTGTGCTGGATGTCATTTTTGGCCATATCCCTTTCTATAAGATTTATTCTTTTAGCAGCATCCATCTGTGATAGCATATTACCATCTTCATATGGGGCATTTACAGTACCAAACAATGAAAACAGAAGCTCATATGTCCTGATATCAGGTAAAAGTTTTTTCTGCTTCATCTTGGCAAAAACTCGGATCGCCCGTTCAGGTTGATTCTGCAAATTTTGATTAGATAAATAAAAAGTAAGCCACTATTATGTTCCACAATGCAAGAGAAACCATACCTTAACTAGGAAATACAAGAGGAATTAGTCAAAGATAGATCAATTACAAAAAAAGTTGCTCATCCATATTGATGCTCCATGATGCAGTCCGTATTATATGCTCATCCACATTGGCTATTAATTACCAAACATAACCTTCACTTTTTATCAGGGCTTTTGATTAAATAAATTAGTTAACTTGCCATTGCAAGAAATCCAAGACAAACAAACAATAACAAACCATATAATCGAAATAAGGGGGCCAGCCAGATAGGCCTAAAGCTAAAAGGCTTTGTTTTAAGTTTGAGCCTGACCTTTTTAAGTATATAAGCTTTTTGGAAAGACTTAGCCTGACCTTTCTGTTAAATAGGCTAGGCCTTAAATAGGCCCAAGCCATAGGCCCTTGTTTGGCGGCTTCCCACCCCTAATGCTCACTAAGTGCACCCATACTTTGAGTATGGTGCATCTTAGAATCCATCTTAGCTTTGAATGGTTTGTCTATAGATATGATTTATGATAGAACATTTTGGTGTCATTTGATCCATCTAGTCAACCTCGCCTAGCGAAAAAAGGCTTGGTTGTTATAGTTGTTATATACTAATAGGGTTTCGTGTGATCCTTCCTCCCTCTCAACAAAAAGCATCACAATTAGCTATTTTTGACAAGAGTTCTTGCTGAGAAATATAATTGTCTTTGTATTTAAATAACTTTAGTCTTGCAGACAATAAATAGTAAAAAGCACAATGGTGTTTTGCATATTCACGTTTGAGCTCACCATTGCATCACATGCTTCTAACAAAGCATTATATGGATGAGGATATAGACACTCAGAAATGCGATTCAGCAAAGCCTCAGCTAAATCTAGTTGTAGTGCTCTGCTGCAACCGACTGAAAGTGTTGCTAGAGTTGAATCAAATGGCTTCAAATTCTTCTGATGCATCTTCTTTAACTGAAAATTCATAGAGCTCTGTGTCACGCAACATCTCACATTCAAATTCCAATTTCATCAGATTTGGGGTCCACTTGACCTATAATTAAGCGGATGGAACTCTTACTGAAAGCAGACTGGTTCACAGAACAAAAAGGATAATAGAAGATACTGAAAACAAGTGACCCAAAGCACAAGGATTATAACTGAACTCACCACTGCCATGCCATCCTTAAGACTTTGAGAAACGACTACTTTAACAATGGCATCATATGTGTGGCTGGATGGCTGCAAACCAAGATTTTGCATCTGAACAGAAAAGGGCCCTTCAATATGTTAAAAGATATTAATCCAATTGAAGTTGAAAATTAATAGAATTCTCTTAAATTTTCCTAAACAGGAAAAAATATTTATGATAAAAAATATTAAGAAAGGATAAATGTAGAAGGCCACAGTAACACCAATATTCATATGTGATAGGAAATCAACTTATTGAAGCTTTCGATAATTGAAATCTAAGGTTTGAGTCTGAAAAATTGGAAATTGACATAATATGACTATGTAGAGAACAGGTCATGATGATAAAGTTTAGGAGAACAAATGATCGAGTCTAAAGATCTTTTATTACATAGTCCATTTCAAAGAAAATTTACAAGCTTAGTTGAATGTTTACCTGTAATATAAGCCTCCTTGCAAGGGTATACTTTTTACATTTTGCACACCCATGTATTACGTCATTAAAAGACCATGTCAAAACCTCCATACGCAGCGAATCTTTTTGTCCATTCAGTCCATCTATTTCGGCACTCTTAGCTTCTTTATTTCCCATAAGAATAATTTGCTGCTCTATGCTTGCAGAAATAGCATCTGGGATATCTACAAAAGGAAGGCATCTACTAGAACCCTCTTCTTTGTTCTCCTTCAAGTCCAACATGGTTGATCCTAGCTCTCTATTTGAAGGTACAGGGATGTCTAATCTAGTAGAATACAGTTTCCCATAGACTGATCTAGCAATAGAGATGTTTTCCCTCTTGGCTAGTGACACCATGTGTTGCAGAATTTTATATGCAGAATTTATATCTCCCAACCTTGTAAATGACCAAATGAATCTACGCAGAGCAATGATGCTAGCACTGTAGTATTTAATATACTCGTCCCAAATTAGATGCACTGCAGGCAGGTTTTTCTGCAAAACTGCAAGCTGAGAAACAGCATAAGATAATTGATACTTCTCATAAAAACAATAGTAAAAACATTTAAAAAAAAAAAAAGAGCACACACACATTCTAACACACCAAAACATGTTCCACAAAATAGCTAAAGCAATAAATTATATTACATTGTGTTGTTACTTGATTCTGCTTCCAGAATCCAGATTATTTCCCATGCCATAATAGTTGGCACTAGATAGGCCCATTTCTTGAAGTTCTGTTTTCATACCATGTTCTCTAGATAAATGGAATAATGGATAGTTGAAATAAGGACAAAAATAAGGGGAATCATATTCTGACTTCCATGCCCTTTTCTCTTCAAGACAAAGGCACAAAGCAAAACTACTAATGGACAATCAAGTAACACAATGACGATCTTCTATGAATATCTTTTTTGTTTTTTTTTTTTTTTTTTGATAAATCTCACACTCACAGTAATGAAAATTGGCTTTAAGGCCAAAGTAGTGAATATCTCCTCTGAGTAGGTTCAATGCTGTGTAATTACTAGTAACAACATGCTTCTCTGTTTAAGCTTCAAGACATCGTTAGATGCATCATTCAAAAAAGATAACAAGAACCAAAACAAAGAATGAGAAAATGTGTGATAAATTTTGAAAACAATGAAAAACTGTCGGGAAGAACAAAACCTCTTTCACCTCATGGCAAGGCTATTCAAAAAACAGTAAGTAGGCAGTATGAAAAAAGCAAGAAATAGTGAACACCTCATTGTTAAGGGATGATAATGTTAATGGAAAGAAAGAAAAGCCTCGTCACGCAGCATTTATAATCATCACTGTTCTTAGAATTTAGGAAAGTATAAGTTCTCTTTTCATAAGCAGAAAAGGTTAATATGCAAAAAATGCAAAATCATGCCAAGGCTGGGAAAGGGATTACACTGATACAAAGCCTTAGGGTAGATGTCTGCTCTGTATACAACAACGAGCGAGGAATACAGTACTTTAAACTGAAATTTTACCTAATGAAACAACATCTAGCTATAATATGGAACACAAACAAGCCAAGAACTGGTCCTGGTGAAAACTAGCATACTGCATATATTGTAACCTGTACTTCTAAAAACATGCATCTAATTCCTGACCAAGTGATTCTCAGTTTCCCTTTGAATCATATATATACATGCATGAAAGCGCTTCCCGACTTAATAACCTGACAAATATTACAACTTCAACAGCTAAACGAAACCATGTTTTTCTCAAACATCAGCAGTTTCTATATACACACCTTGAGAAGCTCTGTATATGTAACTTCATTCTTTCCAACCATGCACTTTTCCATCAAGTCTAAACACTTGCTTGCATGAATTATACTCTCCATTTTAGTGCAGGATCTTAAGAAACTATTGTACAAAGGGAGACCAGGATACAACCGTTGACTCTCTCCAAGAAAATCCATCATATTAAAGGCCTGAGGAA
Source organism: Crotalaria pallida (assembly GCA_037953625.1). Taxonomy (NCBI): domain Eukaryota; kingdom Viridiplantae; phylum Streptophyta; class Magnoliopsida; order Fabales; family Fabaceae; genus Crotalaria; species Crotalaria pallida. The sequence continues at coordinate 174,698,283 of CM075650.1, forward strand.
AGTACAACAAGAAGACAGTATAAAATTAAAATTCTTGTGGCTAAGATCAAGATGATTTCACTAAAGACTGCCTCATATACCGCTAGACAAGCAACTTCATGCTTCCAAGGAAAAAACTACTATCATAATTTAATAAAAATAAAATTAAAATAAATAAAAATTTAAAAAAAAAACGGAAAATGAAATGGATCTATTCAATAACAACATCACCTTAACCCTTAACGCCCCCCCCCCCCCCCCCCCCCCCCCCAAAGAAACCAGAAAAGGAAATATATTATAAATTATACTATATACGAAACTACTGCCTTACCTCTTCCAAGTAACCTCCTTTACAAAGGGCCTGCGTCATGAGAGAGAGGCATATATTATTCAGACTAACGTTTTTTGCCTCCATTAATCTCCACATCTCCATAACAAACTGCAACAAACAAAAAGGGAAAGGAATAGACTTCACATCCACAAGAGAAAAGATTCCATCGTGGTAAGAATATCAGGGATAGTGTGTATACTCATGCTGAAAGAAAATGAAATATTTTCGTCCGCTTCCTACTCATGCATGGGAGAACATTCGGTTGACACAACTTGACCAAGGGTCAAGTATCAGTATAGACAAAATGTTCTCATGTGTCACAACTATTTCACATACTATGTTTTCATTGATGAGCTGTTACATATGTTCATTTTTTATCGGAAAATAGCACCACATGCACCTAAAGAATTGTATCCAAGTTTTGTCCTATGTGTACATATCCTAAGCTGGATCTACCCTGACACTGGCATAGGGCAGCCATCCTGATCCTAAATTCCTTTGCTCACAGAAAACAGATAAAGATATTTGGAATTCACAAAAGCACATTGTGACATAAAGTTATTTAGCATACCAATGGATCGGGAGAGTCGGCACAGTACTTGAAAATATCAACAAAATCACCAGCTCCTAATGAGTGGCTTTCGTGATCAAAATCGGAAAGCAAGTGAGAAGCCTTAGTTCTCTCCCCCAAGCTGAGTGCCTCAACAATTTGCTTTGGAATAGAGCGTGAAGATGCTCCTGCCACAGATTCCACATAATCAGATCCTTCATTTTAATGCATACAATCGAGCGGTTATTAATTATAATATTGATATATCAGCTCACAAAATCAACCTACAAAATAAGCCTATACCACAAAAAAATGACACGCATCACTTGTCAACCAATCATTAGCAAGCAGACTAGTTATAATTAAGGGTGAACGAGTGAGTGGTTACTGGTTAGTAACCTGAAGTTGTGGCGGTGGCGGTGGTGAGATTTCGAGAGAAGAGGGAATCGGATTCGCCACTGAGGCTTCCACCTCCTCCCTGCAAAAAAACAAAAAACAACAAGATTAACATTAAGAAACAGGAGAAGGAAATTCAATAAGAAAGAAAATAAATAGTATAGTATAGATAAGAATAAGTAAGATAGATTACATGATGATGATGATGATGATGATGATGATGATGGCACTTGGATTTACAAAATGAGCGAAGAGCGATCCTCGTTGTTCTCAAACCATGCATGCTTTATTGATATTGTTATTCTTATACATATGCTTTCACTAACAACAACACTACTCTCTCTCGCTGCTTCACTTGTTTACTCAATCAAATATCAAATCATAGCTTCAACCAACTCCAACGGATATCAAAACGCGCCGTTCAACCAAAGTGGATTATGCGGTGCTGGTCGTGAGAGTGGTGATTAGCGGGTTAAATTTACCCGACCCGCTTTGATATTCTATTTGGAAATTACCCCCGCTTTATCCTCCAAACCCCATTTTAATGGTGCAATGTCTATTATATCCTTCGACCTTCAAAACAAAACAAAACAAAAAAATCTTCATTCAAATCAATTTCCCAAATCCCACTTCATCCACTCTTTCTCTGTGACTCCTCTGCTCCCCCCAATCCTCCATTTCGGTTTCTCATCTCCACCACCACCACCTTGAAGCACATCATCACCGCCAACAACATCATCTTTCGGTCGTGCTTCTCTTTGCTCTCTTTGGTACATTTTTTCTTCTTTTTTTTTATTTCGTTTTTTCCTCTTTTCTTCTATGGTTCGTTAGTTTGCTGCTCCATTCTTCTCTGGTTTTTTGCCTTCTTTTTCGTTAGTTTTCCATTATTCTTGTCCTTCGTTTTCTTCTTCGTCTCGTTCTTCCTCTTGTTCGCTGGTTCTGTTCTCCGTCTAGTTATTTTGTCTAGTTATTTTTTCTATGCTCTGTGTAATTCCGACGACCCAGTGTCGGAATTTAAACACAGGGTTCTTGGAATTTTATTAATATATTTTTTTAATTTTTGTATGAAAAAATTCTGACAATCCAGTGTCGAAATTTATATAAACTTCCGACACGGGTAGTCGGAAATTACATAGTTACGTAAAAAAACACAGAAGGAAAAGAGTTTTACCTTAAAGAAAAAGTATGAATGTCCATTAACATAGATTAGGGGTTTTGGGTTTGAGATTTGGGAGAAGATGAAGGTGGAAGATGAGGGGTTTAGGATTTGGGTGGGAAGGTGGAAGGTTTTGGGGTTTAGGGTTTGAGGTGGAAAGATAGCTGGGGGTTTGGGGTTTCTTTTTTTTTTTTTTTTGTGTTTTGAATGATAAAGGGTATAATTAACATTTTCACTTTAAAATGTGATTTGGGGATAAAAGTAGGGTTTGTAGACTAATTCCCATTCTATTTCCCGGTTTTGACCTGATATAGATACGGGTCTTCAAGCAGGCCATTCATCCTACTATTGCTCACTTGGATTTAGGTTGGGTCTTCACGTATCATGTTTCAGTCCTACGGCTTATTTTATTTCAAACAAAAAAAAAAACGTGTTGCGACCTTACTCATGACCAATTTTCTACCATGGTAAACTTACTCATGATCGTGTAATTTTTTTTTTAAAAATAGTCGTGACCTAATTCATGACCTCTAAAATCATGAATAGGTTATGAGCGAAACAATTTGTGGGACTGAATAAATATGGTATGGGGTGACAAAAATATATCTCTTTCATAAATCCTTCTTCTTCTTGTCTTTATTTGCGTGTTTTTTGCAATTCGATTTGAATCGATTTTTGAAGAAAAAAATCATTTAATTTGAACATAAAGCTTATGATTAGATTTGGCTTAATTGATTTAGAGTGTCATTTTCAGTTTGATTCGAAAACTATTGTGATTTCTTAGTGGTGGCAACGACGACTCAGTGTGGTGGTGGCGGATGAAGAATGGTTGGTTAAGCGATATATTTCTAAAACCCGAAATTATAATAATGGTTTTGAAAATGGAGATAAAAATGTTTCAAAAATAAGTAAAAAATCAATTTACATTCTTTATTTTCTACCAACGGGGTTGTCTCAAGTGGTGCGATCCTGCCAACTTGAGAACTTGGGGATGGGGCCTGAGACTTCAGGCTCGATTCCCGGTTAACACACTCGTTGGGAGAGGCATAGGAAAACGACCTCGTGCAGGATTAGTCTCAAGGGTTTCGTGGTATTAAAGGTGCTTTTGGGGACACCTATGGTACCGGCCAAAGAGTACAGACAAAAAAAAATAAAACCTTTATTTTCGATCAAATTTTGTTTTTTTTTTGTGTGTACATCAACCGGTACCCGGATCTGGGTACCCGAATCTGGTTTACCCAGAATCCGACTCATCCAGTCCGACCCAACTGAGCTCGCACTTAGCGGTAGGGTCTCTAAGCGGCGAGACCAATTGGTTAAGGGACCAAGTAAGCTACCACTTAACCAACCCCACGTTGGTGATCAAATTTTGCTTTGAATACAACATTTTGGAACAAAAACTGAAAACCACCTAGAACGAGAACTTAGTTTTTTTTTTTGTTTGCACCCTGGTATCCGGCCCACTGGGCCGACTAATCCAGTTTGAGGGGGTCCCGGGGTTAAGGTTTTATTCCTCTCCCAACGTTGTTGCGGGGGATCGAACCGTGGTTCGCCCTACCAAGTGCAGCCCCTGGCACCACTGCATCAACACCTCGTTGGTTTAGATTAAATATGTTTAGACGTGAATATTGCCCTATGCACATTTTTGTTTAGATTAAATATGTTTCCGGTCCTTGTAAAATATAGGTATTTTAAATTTGATCCCCTTTAAAAGAGAAATTTACTTCATATAAACTCTCTTGTTTTTGTTTTGGTATATGTCGATAATAGACATTGTGCTTTTATTTTGGATTTCGTCTTCGTAGTATGTTGATGTTTTGGATTAGATCCTTATAATATATTTGAGTTTTGAATTTAATTCTTGTAACATTATCATTTAATAGACATTGGCTAACAACATGAAGTATAATCAAAATAAACGAGTTTACAGGAGATTATGACATAAAAATAAAAGTGTTATTGGGATCAAATTCAATAAAACAAATTTGAAGAACAAAATAAATGCTAAACTTTTAATGCGAGAACAAAATGTTTCTCGAAAGAGATAGAGAATGCGTTTCCCTGCATTCCTTTGACTTCAAGAACAAAGAGATTATTGATTATTAGCAATAAACAAGAGAAAGCATGATATCAATCGCTATAGTTATTAGTTTCCCTAAATTATCAATTGCCACGACTGATATATTTTAGGATGAGAATGTTATCTAGTTAGATCAAATGGAGCAAGATTAATAGGTGCATTATTCTTGCCATCATTTTCTTTCCACTCTTCGGAATTAGCCTAGATTATTACTAACTTACCACTTATCCAAGTCTTTCGTGTTAGACCTTGTTAAATTCACCTTTATAAAAAAAGAATGTTTAAAAAAATATTAAAAACTTATGTTGAAATTTTGTGTCATTATACTACGTATACATTGAAAAATTATCTGAATCACAATACTGCAATTGAAACTCAAGATAGCACTAGGAATAATGCAGTGGACAAGTGCGAACACATTCATCTCTTATTATTCTTGTCAACTGAAAACAGCATGAAATCTTAAAACCTTTACCCGTGAAAGCCATAATAATGTACATAAACAAGCTGGACTTACAAAACCAGAAACATACTAACGATAGAACCCATATAGTTCCAAGTAACAAATGCTGAAGTTCCAGGGATTGGTGGCATCAGCAGTAGGTGCAGTGAGAACAACCCTGAAGTATCTAAATGGAAGCAAAGCATTGGAGCCAGTTATGGACCAAGATGCAAACTGAGCAGGCTTGCACACTGTCCAATCATTTTCATGCACTCTCAAGTTCGTCCAGCTCTTCCCGTCCATTGAACCCTTCAAATTTCAACACAACATAATTAGCTAACATAATCCGAACGCTCTTCCGAAACAAGGTAAGACTGCCTACTATGGAATCTGCATGGATCAGGCTCACATAGTGAGTTGGATCCTTATCCTTCCCCGAACCAAGTGAATAGCAGGAGATATAGAGAACTAGGTTGCTATTTATGAATTTGATCCTCTAAAATGAGATCGTATTTGCTATTTAATATGAGCGAGTTAAGATCAATAATTGATATTGATAAAGTGCATCATAATCAACAAAATGATCCATGGGTAAATACTCCATTACTTGCTCACTTAAGAGACAAACTTGCTTTAGAAATCCAAATCTGCCCTTTCTTGGCCCTCATATACTATTTTATAACCTCGAGATTCTAACCACAACTCCTATTCCTAGATAAGAAGACAAGAGTCCATCCTCAGAGCAAAGATTGCTTACCTGAAAATTCCAATATCTTGGGAAGGCCTTGGAACCGTCCTGCCTAAGGGTATAGTAGTTGCACATAAGCTGCATAAAAAGATCCCATTTTTTTATCAGAATGCTGATTCCATCTAATGAGTATGATCTAGGTGCGTTTTTAATTCTAATACCTCCTTTGTTAAAAGTCTTTTTTTTTTTTTTTTTTGATAGGCTTAAATATGCAGGCATATGAGCAATTTTGATAGTTTTCGAAATATATATGCATAGCCACCCCCTCTAATGGAAAAAAAGCTTTTGTAGTTAATAATATATCCACTTTACATGCACAAAGTGCATGATGAAAAGCATGCCGATGAACTCTTACAAATAAATGTCACACACGATCAGCATATTGCATACCTGATGATCTTGTCCAAGATCAACCATCCACCAGGAACAGATATTTCCATTTTCCAATCGGGGCCCAGCAAAACATGTTCCCTGTGATAGCCAAATGAAGTTTAAGTACCATCCAAGAAATTAAAATTTAAAAGTTCAATGGTCAATTACGGTATCTAATTTAGTATACCTGGTAAGTTCTTGAGACCAAAACCTTGGGATCAGTGTATCTGCCATGGGGACTGCTGGCTGTAATGGTAAGTGTCTTATGCTGCCACACAAAATTTGTTAGTCAACATCATGTATAAAAGAGTTCATTGATCATCCTTTAAAATAAAAATTTATAAAAACAAAAAAGGGGGAAAAATAATAAAACAGATTATCTACCTCTGCCAAAAGAGGATTAAACCATGAATGCTGACCATAGGATGTGCCTACAAAATACAAAACTCCGTTCTCGTCCCCATCACAAATGTACTGGAGCTCCTTGTAACTGGACCGTCTATGTTGGAATCTAACACTATAAGGAAAGCCGACATAAGTTAAACTCCCGATAGTCATGTGACAGAACAACATTAGAGGGAAGTGAAATGAGAATTGGATAGAGAGAGAGAAGAGGCTGGGGGGAGGAGGTGATAATAGGGATAATAGAGAGAAAATGCATGAGTCATCAAAATAGATTAAGTAAACAAGTTCCAAACCATGAGGATGGTGCCTATAAGTGTGTTGAATAAGAATAGAATAAGAATAACCTTGACTCGAATGAATCAGAATTCAAAATAACATAAAAAATAGGATTGCATATTATTTTCATGACCAAAAAAGCTACTGCTGTCCACCTCAACCTCAACTAAAATGCAACGCAATGCCCCAGTGAAGAATCTGGGGAGACAGATTAAGATGAACAACTTACTTCTCTTCATTTTCTTGCCTTGCCAGTCCACATTTAACAGAATTGATAGCCTCATTAACCTATAACAAATAAAATAACACAAAATAACTCAGACAACATTTACAAAAGCATGTTACACATATCGCCTGAAACAATTAATTGGAACAAGACAGCAAACTTACAAGATTTTGGAAAACAGGAATATGCAGGCCAAGGTTGCTATTCTGCAACTGCACAAAGTAATTACAAAGGTATAGTTAGAAGAAGCCAATCCTATTCCTGTATACAGCCCACCTAAATGCAGAGTAGACAAACCTTCTCAAGTAAGGAGTCTTGTAGTAGGGGAAACCGAACAAATGGCAACAAGTCATTAACTAACTGAAGCCTCTCGCCAAAAAGTTCAGGATTTGAATTTTTTATCAACTCATCCACCACTTCCCACCCAACCCATTTGTTTGATTTCATGCCATACATTAGGATTGCATTAAGCACTTTCTCCTCAGATGTTACCGTCAATTCAGGATGCTGCAAAATCAAGATGTGGATTGAGAAATTGTTAGTCAAATGAGCTAATATTACAGGAAGACTAATGGGCAAACAATATTTTAATGTATAGAAAACTATAATTAAAATAATCACCACGGGATTCTAAGTTTTGGCTGTTAGCTATAGACAAATTTAGGCGATTCAAAAGTGTGAAACACTATCTAGAGTTCTGAGATCAAACAACTCAGGTCCCTCGGGTTCTCATTCACATCGAAGATGCTTCACTAAAATCTTGTTTTTAACTTTAATGGCATATCCACAATTCTATGCAAATATCACTTCAGTCCCTTACTCTTTATTCCCTCCTACTCACAAAATTTTATTGGAAAACCAATAGACATGGAGGCTTCTTAGAAGATATTATACTCAGTTATATCAATACTTAGATTTACGAGACTCAAAATTGAGCAACTTGATGAGATACACACCTTAATGATACTGACGAAAATTGCCTCGTCTAACAAGACAAAGTCGGTATTCGCACTGATACAATAGTCAAAGTTCATGGAAATTCTCCTCTGCAATGTTTCCTTAATAACTCTACATGGAGGGATTGAAGAAATCACTTGGAGGAGTGGAGATACTGAGTCCTGCAACAAAGTTCAACAGTTAGCTTCAAAAGCTATGGCACTAATAGTTACCAAAATTGTCTGCTTCCTCCTCCATTAAATGTGTATAATAGAAAAACTCTGTTGAATGACCTTCACCCAATAGAAGAACTTCATCCCTGCATATAGTATGTAGACAAGAAGTATCAATATCTTAGAATTGATCATTCTAAAATGCATCTCTTCTTTTGTTTTCAGAAGTCTGAAACCGCTATTCTCCTCTTCGATCAGTTAATTCAAGAGGCATCCACAAAATAAACGACTCTAACTTTCTATTAAGTTTACCAAACTACCTCTGAGACACATTCTAAAAGCATTTTGCAACATTCTTGGTGAAGAAAAGTCACTCCAAATTGGTCGGCCAATAAAAGGAGTTGGAGCAACAAAGCACCGGACTCAATAATTTTGTAATTCAATTCGCCATCGTATAAAAAGTCGAGCATAGCCTTGAAAGCTTCTGGCGGCACATCCCTTAATGTAACCTCTGAGGACTTGCTTTCACTCATTCCATTTGTGAACATCTAGCAAAATAACAAGATCTTTAACTAATAGCTAACATGGACAGGATATGAAAATACCAAAATCACCACGTAAAACATATTATTACCAAACATCACATAAATATTTCATGCATAAACAGAAATTTAAGTCGCTTACTGGTAAAAATATGACAATCACTTGTTTCTGGACAATATGCCAACTTTCATTGTGATGACTCAGGTAGAAGGTGTTGGATATTGAAAGTATTCACAAAGGTATTGAGGTGTTAATTGATTGATTACTAACAGGTATTCATATTATCAGAACAAGATCCAGCCCTATGGCACCCAGATTTATAACAGAACATGTTGATACCTATCATCTCAATACCAAAAATGATAATTGTTTAATAACCTCAGACCATATTTGTTATTTGTCACTTGGACCTTAGGATGTAAAAAAAATTAAAATATCAGTTATTTCGGACCCTGCTCATTGTAGAAGAAATACATTTGGGAGATTTTGAAAGTTTTGTTTGATTACTTGATATACAGTCTGTCACTTTGAAATTAAACTCTCATATAACTAAACTCATCTAAGTTAATACATCCTCCATAAAAGTAGAAGCCTGATGCTTAAGGGCATAAATCTTCTAAAATCAACCCACAAGAGAGATGGTGTTAGCTTATGTTAAATCAGATAAAAGATTGTGAAATAGGCTCACCTTGGCAAAGGGGATACTCCATAAGCTGAGAACAATTCTATGTGCTTGTGCTACAAGCCCATAACTCTCAATATAGATGTTTACATCACTGTACTGGCCAGTTAATCTCAATTCTCTCAGCCTCTCGATGCTGATAGGAAGTGAGGGCAAAATTGAACAATGAGGTCGTATGCATGGATATGTTAACTCCACATTCTTACTGGTGTCAAACAACTTCTCATCTTGCTTAAGCCGTTCCATAATCTCTTCACATTGTTTTACCAGTGGCGTCACTTCAAACTGTCGGCTTAAATCCCTCAAAGAACTTAGTTGATCCAGCGGAATCTACATTATACAAAGACACAACTACCTTAAATATCTACATAATTTAATGAGTAGCATAGTACAGCAGTACAGCACCTTAAATTAAAATCAACCTAGAAAGAAGATAATCAAACAGCTTGACAAAGGGTCCATTTGTTTAGGCTTAAAAAAGGTGATTTTAGCCAAAATGAATTATTGAGAAGCTGAAAAATCTTGCTTTAAAAAAAAAAAAAAAAACTGAATTTCAGCCCTTTTTTCAGCTTCTGCTTTTTCTAACCAAATGACTGTGCAAGTGTCAAAAGTGGTTTTTTATCAAAAATAAACATTTTTTTAGGGAATAAAAAAACTTAAACAAAGCCCAAAAGTCATAAACTTCACAATAGCAAATGACTAGATGGGTCTCACTTTAACAACAAAATGATCAGTGAAAATGAAACAAAACATTAATATGCTGAGTACCAGAGACTTTGTAGCAGACAAAAATTTCCGCAACCTCCTCGGTGCTTAGCATCAATAATCAATAATAATAGGATACAGAAATAAAAACAATGGAATAAGCCTTACCTGGGTCCAGCCAGTGTAGACGTACTGAAGCAATGAATGGAGAACCAGATAAGAAACTGAAGGTAGTTTGATGATAAAAGATGATACCAACTTAGAAAAATTCCCAGATGCATCTAAAATTGCCTTATGACCAGGCACAGGTTTTTCTTCAACACCAACAATGAATAACATGTCACTTAACTCCCAACTCTCCAAAAAATTCCTCAACCCCCATTTATCATAATCCATCATATGTTGTGCATCAACCTCATCACCATCATCATCATCAACTAAATAATCACCAAAACCCACATTCCTCCAAAGACTATGTTTCAATGACAAAACATTAACATTCCTATACATCACATGCTTGTCCCAACTACTAAGCCCAATATACTGAACATTGCAAATTGGATTAGAATCCATCCATTGAAACACTACATCTTGAAAAGGGTACTTACCATTACCAATGCTAATGAACCCATCATATATACTGATCCAATAACTCTGAAACTTTGATGAGCAACACAATCCAATACCTGCAACATCAACAACAGTTTTCCCATTCACCTCAATCCTAAGCCTCTTATTCCTATGACTCCCCAATATGATTGTGTAATGAGGGCTGCTATCTCTTTTGTAATGATAACCTCTGCTCCCAACATTCTCCCTGAACACCAACGTAACATCGTTGCAGGCGAAAGCCTCGAACGCCACGCAGCCGCGGCCAGCCTCCCTGAACTTCAAATCCTCCCGCCACGCGCACTCGAACGGCGGCACCGTCAGGAGCTTCTCCTCCTTCTTTTTCTCCACCATCATCATTGATCTTTAATATAGAAAGCAGCTAAGAATATGATATGATACCCTAACATAACATAACATTAGATAGTATCAATAACAATATATATATATATATATATATATATATATATATATATATATATGATCAAAATCTTGGTGGTGTGAATAGTAAGCAAATTGAGAAAGCAATCATTTAGATACAGACATAGGAAACATCACTATCACAAGATATACAAACAGAAGCTGCTAGAATAAGCCTATAAGTTTTGCAACTTGACCCCAATCAATTTATTAAAAAAAAAAAAAAAAAGCAGCACAATGCACAAGACTCTTACTTGATGAAATCAAAAGATGGTAAATTTAAACAGTTTTATCTCAATAATTAAAGAATCTGTTTGCAGGATTCTGAATAGGTCTTTATCATTGTGTCAAGGGGCAAAGCAATAATTAAAAAATAATGAATTGTTAAAAACAAAAAAAGAAAGGATGTAATGTAAGGCAAGTTGGTAGGTAAGAAATAGAAAGGTATTAAAAAAAGATTGGATGGTGGGTTGATGGAGATGTTAATCCTAAGCCACATCCTTATCCAAGTGCAGAATAGAAATATCTATGCTGACTAAGATCCTAGTAAGAGTGGGAAAGAGGAAAATGGGAAAATGGGAAAATGGAAAACAGGTTAAAATTGTCAGGTCGTGCGTATCTTCGAATGATTGGAGATTTGTGGGGCCATCCTCGTCAGCTAATAATACCATCACCTTCAGTTTCGGATTCATTCAGCTAAAGGACTGTATTCACCAAACAAAATCATTGATATTTCATTTCAAAGTTATGGTTAATACTCCCTCCTGTCTTTATTATAGGGCATACTTAACCGAATTACACATACCAAGAAAATTAGTTAGTTTTATAAATTTTATGAGAATATATTGTAACATTACAATTTTACCCTCTAAACTTTTCTTGAAAAATTCACACTCATTAATAAAAAACAAAAACACATTGATAGTCAAAACATTTAATAAGGGCAAAAAAGAGAAAAAGCAATAAATGATACATTGGAAATATAAAGTGACGTATAATTAGGACCAAGAAAACTTTCTAGAGTGTGACCTATAATAAGGACTGGAGGGAGTATTACTTTCACTCCATCTCTTTATGGTTATCAAAAATAGAAATGAGACATTAATAGATTTTGTGATGGTTTGATACATGAAAAAGATGTGAAAAGATAGCAGAGAAAGAAAAGTTAAGTTTTTTTTAATTTTTTTTTGGTTTGAAAAGCAAAGTCATAAAAGAGAAAACAGTAGTCCGCGTAAGATAGCCCAGTTGGTGGCTGCAGGGACATTTAGGATTTCTCCCTCCCCAGGTCATGGGTTTTAGTCACAGACCTCCCATGTAACAAAAAAAAAAGAGAAAACAATAAATGTATCTAAAAAAGAGAGTATTATTGTATTTTTGCTATTGTTATTATGTCTTCTCCCCAATTTTTTTTACACCAACCGATACTCGATTTCTGAGTTCTGACTCATCCCTTTTTACCCAACTGAGCTCGCACTAAGCAGTAAGGGTCTCCCAGCGGGGGTTGCTCCATACCCAATGCTCGAACTTGAGACTAGTTGATCAAGGGGCCAAGTGATAACCAACCCCACGCTGGTGTCTTTTCTCCATTTTATCTTCTAAAGAGGGGAGAAAATATCTTTTGATAGATTCCACCAATTTTTCTCTCTTCCCTTGTTTTCTCTTCTAAACCAAACAAAATAAAATTATTATTTTCTTACTGAAGAAGGAATAATTCATGAAGTTATTCCCCTTATTCATTAAATACTTTAACTTTAATTTGGGGGGAAAAAATTGTATCATTTTTTATAATCTTTGTAAGATGAAATGAATATTGATTTTTTTTAAAGTGTCTTAAAAAGAAGGGGTCTCGAAATCATACTCGAGTGTCTATATTTGGATCCAATAACACAATTTTTCCGTAATTTTATCTAACTCAATTTTTTAAACCATTTGATTACTTTAAATTTAAATCACTAAAAATATTCAAATGTTGAAATCTTTGGGTTAGAGAATACTGAGGTAAGCTATAAGAGTTAAAGAATTCAAATCTATCTAATAACAAAATCTAGCTAGATCTATGTTATAAATATTTTACCATTACTTTGCTTATTGAGTAAACTTATTACTGGGAGGTGGTACATGATAAATTAGACAAACGATAAGCTAATACAGTAACAATAATAAACATAATTAATTAGATTTCTTAAACAATAAGTTAAAAGAAAACATTAAAAAAAACAAATGTAAAAGATCAATAAACATGATATCAGGGTTTTAATCTTTGTCAAGTGTATAGAAAAAAAAATAATTAGTAAAGACAAAACTTACTTATTATTTTTTGCATTTCATATATTGATAATTTTCAATTATAAGGTGAAAGATTCCTCAATAAAAAATCAAATTTATTGGCACTATATATTTTTTGAAATTGATTGTTGCATTAATGTTATCAATGTGCTCCAATATTCATTTAAAAAAAAAAGAAAGCTATAATATTAATGTTATTAAAGTAAATTAATTTTAAAAATGTAATTAATGTGAATTTAAGATATTGCTCATTTTTTTCATAATGGTATGAGAATAAGCATCTTAAGTGGGTAGGATTTATGGAAATGATCCATATAAGAGTAGTACTCCCTTCATGCTTAAATATAGCACCCATTTGAAATATTTCATTTTAATTAAAAAAGTTGATTAATTTAGTTAATTGTATTAAAAATGTGGATTTTCGATATATATTTTTAAAACTGTCCCTATTGATATTATTGGGAATCTAAAAAGTGTTAATTAAATATGGGTGTTTGTGGAAAAAAAAGGTAATTAATGATCATTGAAATTGATATAAGATCTTATAAATAGGGACAAAATAAAAGTGTCAAAAGGATCTTATATTCAGAAACTAATGTAATATAAAGTTTTATAACTTCTTCCTTTTTTTAAAAAATAATAAAAAAAAAACATGTCTAATTTTGGATGTGTATCCTTCATTCTAGGTGTTGAGATTAAAAATTTCCTTTTTTATTTTAATTTATTGGTTGCATCAAAGTTATCAATGTGTCGTGTACTTCGTCCGGTTTTTATTATTGGATATATTTAACTAAATTACACATATCAAATAAAGTATATAGTTTTATGAATTCTATGAAAATATATTACTTCTCACGGAGCATCACGTGATCAACCTTTTGCATTTGACTCAGATTCTGATGTTACGTGACAAGAAAATTGGTCAGAATTGGTAGTAGGGGTTTATGACAAACCCATAAATAACTTGGGAAGTCAGACATTGAAAAAAATAAAGGTATCTGACAAAAATACTTTAAACTTCAGGAATTTGTGATATAATTAAGTCATATTATAAGTACTATATTTATGGGAAAATCAGAATATTACCTATTTCATGGACATACAAAAGGCCTTGGATTTTGAAATTAAAGAAATTGAGTTAAGGATATTTACTAAAGGTTCAAGAATCAATAATGTCTTGAGGAGAGAATTACTCCCTCCGTCTCATTTAACCTTGATAAAAAAAAAATGCAAAACATTTGGCTCAGATTAAAATAAAGATAACATTATTTTTCTGATTCGTTATTAATGTAGTATTTTATATTAAGCAATTCGTAATAGGTATTATTATTGAATTTTAATTTATTTTTTTACAATTTGAAATTGCTCTTAAAATAAAATTAAGGAAATTAATTTAAAAATAAATAAAAATTAAGGAAATTGAATAAGAGATATTTACTAAAATATCACGAATCTTAAGAAGGGAATTGAAGCTTTCAAATTGTGATTTTAATTTTAAATAAGGATTTTCTTAATCTCAGCCCTTAAGGCTGAGGATAAGAGGCTTTATAAAACATTTTTGTATTGAAAATTTAAACATTTAAGATTTAGAATTTAGTAAATTTATGTTTCCAATACCTTTTTTCTATTTTTTAACCTCTTATCCTCATCTCTTATCCTCAGCCTAGGACTGAGGTTAAGCAAACCCTTCAAATAATTAAAAAACAAGATTCAAATCTCTGCCGCATGGACGGTAGGAATGGCATGGTAGCCGTGAATGCTAATAGTACTTTTACTCATGTAGTCATGTCCATGCTTACGCAATTTGCTGGTACCCACGGATATTATGCAAAATTTAAAGTTTTATTATATATTTTATAATAATTATTAAATACTCCCTCCGTCCCTAAATATAAAGTCTTTTTGGGGATTTCACGTCCATTAAGAAAGTGGAATAATTTAGTTAATTGTATTGGAAATGTGAACTTTTGATATGTAATTTCAAAATTACCCCTATTAATATTATTGGGAATCTAAAAAATGTTAAATAAATAAGGGTGTTTGTGGAAAAAAGTAATTAATGATCATTGAAAATTGGTATGAAGCTTTATAAACAGAGACAAAATAAAAGTGTGAAGAGGGTTTTATATTTAGGGACGGAGGTAGTATAAAACTAATTGTAAGATGAATAATACTCCCTCCGTCCCTAAATATAAAGCTCTCTTTACACTTTTATTTTGTCCTTATTTATAAAGTCTCATACCAATTTTCAATGATCATTAATTACTTTTTTTCCACAAACACCCCTATTTATTTAACATTTTTTAGATTCTCAATAATATTAATAGGGGTAATTTTGAAATTACATATTAAAATTTCACATTTCTAATACAATCAACTAAATTATTTCACTTTCTTAATGGACGTGAAATCCTCCAAATATGCTTTATATTTAGGGATAGAGGGAGTAACATATATGTGTGTGTGTCTATATATATATATATGATAATTTTTTTTAGGGTTTTCTTAAGCCCTAAGGGCTGAGGATAAGCACCCCAAAGAGGTTGGTATGTCTTGAAAAAATAAAAACATAAGTCATTTGGTTTATTATATGCATCATTTTCAAGAAATCCCAACCACTTTGGGATGCTTATCCTCAGCCCTTTAGGGCTGAGGTTAAGAAAACCTTTTTTTTATTATTATAGTTCAATCTCTAAAATTCAAATAAAATTCAATATGAAATATAAAAAGAAAATAGATATGTTCTCAAAATTATAGAATACATATATAATATTTATTAGTAAAATATAGGCTTATTTAAGTAATTAGTGACTTATGTGTTCTTTTGGAATTGATCCTTAAACTTTTTTTTCCGATGCTTTGAGTCCCTAAACTTTGCTCAAATTTTTGAAATGATCATTTCATCAACTAAGTGGTGATATGATCCAGAATATGTCACGCCACCTTCGCCACATCAATAAGTAACGTGCCACATGATGCCATTTAAATTTTTTAAATTTAAAAAATTCAAATTTATTAAAAATAATTAAAAATTGTTTTTTAAAGAAAAAATCGAATTTTTTTAATAATTTTTAAAAGAAATTATATTTTTAATAAAAAAAATAATTTAGCATCACGTGACTTAATTGACGAAAGGACCATTTCCAAAAATTGAACAAAGTTCAGAAACCCAAAACATTAAAAAAAAAGTTTAAGAACCAATTCTAAAAAAATACCTAAGTACATGAACTAAAAAATTAAATAAACCTAAAATATATTTATGTATATGCTGGCAATAGAAAGGCAAGTATCAGAATACTCATCCTCACTTAGAAGAAAATATAGTGGATATCTACCCAAATGAGTTTGGCCTGATGGAAGCATACTAGGACCATAAGAATATTGAGAATCCATAAGACCATAAGGTTAGAGGCTCGAATCCTTGTGGAAAACATCCCTTGAGGAGACACTCCACCCATATTGCTCCAGGTACCAAAACTGTGAAATTCCCTTCACATTTTAAAATATATATATATATATATAATATATATATATATAATTGATCAAGTCTTTCACCAATGTTAATATTCTTTAACTCTCTAACCTCTCTCTTAAGATTGGCTATTTCGGTATGGAGATCTTGGATAGTAGAGGGTTTCTTCCACTCATTCTCAAGCCTTTTGAAGGCTTCGGTGACATCAAACTTGGTGTTATGAACTTCTTGTTTTTGGCTATCAGTGTTGACAGACCTAAGTTTTTCTATGAAGAGTTTCCTCTCTTCTTGGTGGGATGAAAAAGAGTTTCCTCCCCTCTCCCTGGTTCTGGACCCTCCCTGGTATCAAAGCCAGATGGGGAAGTAGGAACGTTTGGCTGGGAGTAAGATCTATAATATGGTAACATAATATTAAAGGTCATTTTAATATTCCTGTATATATCTGTATATAGAGATAAATAAGATTCATCACTCAACTGGAAGCACGAATGAGTTTCGTGTTATTCCTGTGCATAGGCAGCAAGAGTAATAAGTCCTAAAGGAGGCAATGAAGCTCGGATGATGCTGCGATTACTAGGAATAACATCTAACTGTCGGTGGCTATAGTTGAACTGATGATGAGAAGAAAAAAAAAGAGTTTTTATGACCTAAAATATTGTGTAGATCATATTATTTATCTTACTTCTGGAAACTCGTTTTTATGAAACCAAATGATGGTGATGATACTATAGGGCGAGGAACAATTACAAAATTTACTTACTCACCTCTTTATTTCAAAATGTTTCGCTCTCTCTCAACCCATCTCTCTTTCAGGTCCTCCCGACCTTCTTCTTCATCTCTCGCCGAGAATGAAGAAGCCCAAACCTCTTCTAAAAATATTTTCAAGGAAGAAATCAAATTTCAAGATATAAATCAAGATTTTGACAATTGGGAAATTCCCAAAATTCCCACAAAAGACCTCTACAAACCCCAGGGACGATTCTTTCAAAGTTCTGATTACATCATAAGAACTGTTGAAAAGAATATCCCCATCAATCCAATCACCTCTAAAGATGAAGAGTTCCACCTTCTCTCCAATGAAACCTTGAGAAGTCACAAACAAAAATACCGTTACTTGCACATAGGTTGTGTCCAAGTTGCTATCAAGCCACTCATGAGAGAAGACCTTAATGCTTCTGTACTCTTATGTTTAAGAGATAAGAGGCATAATCAATTTTCAGATTCTCTTCTGGGAACTGTAGAAACCAGCCTCGGACATGGTCCAATCTATTTTAATTGTTACCCCAATCTCACTGTTAGTCTCCAAGACAGAAATATCCTCAAAGTTTTAATCTTGAACCTTCATACCCATGGTCTAAACATGGCATCTGGATCCAACCCTATTGCCCTCATGTACAGAGTACAGTATAAGGTCATGAACTCTTGCAGTTCTATGGTTAGAAGATCTAGTAATCCTGGAGAAACGACTCTATTTCTCACTGATATCTCAAAAGCAAATGTCACTGTCCCAAAAACCATTAGATGGGAAGATATTGTCTTACCCGAAGATTGGCATCTAGACAAAGCTGCACCAGCTTGACCTAAAGAGACCCCTGAAATCCAGGAGATTCGACAATATGAAGATGGTAGAGTAAAATTAACCTTTAACAGAAGAAATTCCTTTAGTGTCGCCAGATCTGAAAGTTCAAGGGCTGGGGATCTCAGATCCCGTGCTACTGAGACAGCCTCTAGGAAATCTTTCTCAACAATATCCCAATCAACTATCCATCTCCAAGGCCTTGATACCTCCACTTCCATACCTTTACACATATATCAAAAACAAGAAGAAGATCAAAAAACTATTCAATCGCCAACATACTCCTCCATGAATGATGAGTATGATGAGATTAATAATATTGAAAAAGTTTTTGTGATCAACAAAGAAATAATCAAAAAAGATTTCTACTCTGATGACAACGTCGCTCAAAGAAACTGGTTTTTTACTCATTTTAGAGAAAAACGTAATCAAATCCAAAATGAGTTTTACAATTTTCTTGAACGAGTTGAACAAAACATATATTTCTTTGATTGGTTCCAAGCTTATGCTATTGTGAATAAGATTGATTATCCTTTCAAAAGGCAATTGTCTTCAAAAGAAAAGGTTACAAATGTTATCAGTAGCTGGCAACTTAAAGACGACACCATTCTCCAGTCTGAATTACCTCCAAATAGGCAATACCAGCTCAACACTAAGACTGGTACTAGTCTAGCCATAGCTGCCCCATTCAAATCAAAAGATGAATTTGACCCAATCAATCCTAAAGATATCAAAGATTTGATGGAACAATCCAACTACACCAATAAGTATCTTCAAACTTTAGGAGAAAACCTTAATATTATCAGATCTAGGAAAGAAGAGGTATCCTCTTCTTTAGTTGAGGCTAAGCCAACCGAAAAACCCTTCTTCAAACCTTTCAATCCTTCTAAAGATCTTAGGAAAAACCTACAATTCCTTAAAGCAAAAAATAAGGCTATCATCTCCAATGAGTTAGCAGATAGCATCAGAAATTTGACCCATCTCGTTGCTCCCGAGACACCCCAACCTTCCGATTCAAGTTCCATAAAGCCCTCTGATCCTAGAACCCCCCCTTTTAAGGATCGCCTGATAAATGTTTTAGGAGAATGCAGTTCTCCTTACTCTTCTGAACCTGAATCAATAAGATCTGAGAAGTTAGGTTTGAACCCGCTCATGAGTCAATCTTTATCCTGGAAAAAATCTTCCAAGCTTTATTACCAAAGTGCAACTGCCCCAGATTTACTTCTTGAGGAATCCGACATCCCCCTCAAAAGCTTTGATGCAAACCAATTATACATATGGAACATTGATGGTCAGAATGAGTATGGTATTATGCAAGTTATGCAATACATGTGTATGGCTGCTACTGCTTACCTAACCACCAGTGATATAGATGAAAAAGGGATCGTAATGGCTTTAACAGCGGGATTCACTGGCCAATTAAAAGGATGGTGGGATTATGGTCTCACTGAAGACGAAAAACATGCCATTTACAATGCTGTAAAAGTTGATCCCCACCAATCTCCTATAACCAATAAAGGGGATCTAGTCCCCGATGCTGTCAACCAATTGATATTCACCATAGGAGCCAAATTTATTGGAGATCCTTCTATCTGGAGAGATAGATCAGGTGAATTATTGTCAAACCTAAGATGTAAAACGTTATCAGACTTTAGGTGGTACAAGGATACCTTCCTTACACGAGTCTATACCAGAGAAGATTGTGAACATCGCCTCTGGAAAGAAAAATTCTTAGCTGGTCTTCCAAAGTCTTTAGGAGACAGGGTTAGGGATAAGATTAGACATCAAAATGGAGAAATCCCTTATGACAATCTTAGTTATGGACAATTAATATCTTATGTCCAGAAGGTAGCTTTGAAAATCTTCCAAGATAGGAAACTCCAGAATGATTTGGCCAAAGAGAAAACACTAACCAATAGAGAACTAGGAACCTTTTGTGAACAATTCGGTCTCCCTTGTTCTAGGAAAAAATCCAACACCCACAAAGAGAAAGAAGATAAACATCCAACTAAGTACAAACACCATAGGAAACCTAAAGCCAAGCATAAAAATGAGCCCCATCATAAAAGAACAAGTTATCCGCCCAGACATAAGAGACCCGATCAACCCAAGAACCAAGGGAAATATTCCGGTTGTTACAATTGTGGCAAGCCTGGACATATCGCCAGATATTGTAGGCTCAAAACCAAGATTAATTCCCTAAATTTAGAACAATCTGTTATAGAACAACTTAATAGCCTCATGGCTGAGAGCTCTGATGATGATTATAACACCGAATCATCTGAAGATCTTAACCAGATCCAACATGATGATGCTGGAGATGACTCTGACTCTCCAAGCATTAATGTCATAACCAAAGATCATGAGAACCTATTTTACGAAGCCATCAATTCCATCCCTAACCAAGAAGAGAGGAAACTCTTCATAGAAAAACTTAGGTCTGTCAACACTGATAGCCAAAAACAAGAAGTTCATAACACCAAGTTTGATGTCACCGAAGCCTTCAAAAGGCTTGAGAATGAGTGGAAGAAACCCTCTACTATCCAAGATCTCCATACCGAAATAGCCAATCTTAAGAGAGAGGTTAGAGAGTTAAAGAATCTTAACATTGGTGAAAGACTTGATCAATTAGAAAACCATCAAAACCTTCAAGATGTTATTATTGAACAGATAAGAGATACCCAAAACCCCGAGCACATTGATAATGTAAAAACCTTTACTGATGAAGACTTTTTGGCAATTATTGATCGTGTTACTATCCAAAAATTTTATATAAACGTCGTTATTAAAATTGCTGATTTCACCCTTGAAACCGTGGCATTATTCGACACGGGAGCAGATTCAAACTGCATTCAAGAAGGCTTAATCCCGACAAAGTATTTTGAGAAAACTTCTGAGCAGCTTAGTACTGCTAGTGGATCCAAACTTAAAATCAATTTCAAACTTTCAAATGCTATTATCGACCACCAAGGTTTACAAGTTGAAACCCCTTTTCTCCTTGTTAAAAACTTGAAAAATGAAGTCATTTTGGGTACGCCCTTTATTAGGTCACTTTTCCCTCTTCAAATCTCCAAAGAAGGTATTACTTCTGAATATTTGGGAAAACCAGTGATTTTCAATTTTATTCAAAAGCCTCTTATTAAAAACATCAATCTCGTTAACCTTAAGCAAAAACAAATTAATTTTCTCAAAGAAGAAGTTTCTTTTGAAAATGTTAATGTCCAGCTCAACAATTCTGATGTTCAGAAAAGAATCCAATCTCTCCTTGATCATATCCATGATACAGTATGCTCTGATCTCCCTAATGCCTTCTGGGAACGAAAAAAGCATATTGTTGATCTCCCCTATGATAAAGATTTCAAAGAAAAGCTTATCCCTACCAAAGCCAGGCCTATCCAAATGAATGATCAAATGCTCCAAATATGTCAAAAGGAGATTAATGATCTTCTACAGAAAGGACTTATCAGGAAGAGTAAGAGCCCTTGGTCTTGTGTCGCTTTTTACGTCAATAAACAAGCTGAGATTGAACGAGGAACACCCCGTTTAGTTATCAATTATAAGCCCCTTAATGATGTCCTCCAATGGATTAGGTACCCTATTCCTAATAAAAAAGACCTCCTAGGAAGATTACACTCTGCAAAAATCTTCTCCAAATTTGACTTAAAATCTGGATTCTGGCAGATTCAAGTCAATGAGAGTGACCGTTACAAAATTGCCTTCACCGTCCCTTTTGGGCAATATGAATGGAACGTTATGCCTTTTGATCTTAAAAATGCCCCCTCAGAATTCCAGAATATTATGAATGAAATCTTCAATCCTTACTCACACTTTACCATAGTCTATATTGATGATGTACTCATCTTTTCCCAATCCATAGAGCAGCACTTCAAACATATCAATATTTTCGTTCATATTATAAAAAGAAATGGTCTTGCTATTTCCAAACCCAAAATCCAACTCTTCCAAACTAAGATCCGTTTTCTAGGTCATGAAATCCATCTAGGAACCATTGTTCCTATTAAAAGAGCCATAGAGTTTGGTAATAAGTTCCCGAACCAGATCCTTGATAAAAATCAGCTGCAAAGATTTCTTGGCTGTCTAAATTATGTAGCTGACTTCATTCCCCAGTTAAGCAATACCATTAAACCACTCCATGAACGTCTGAAGAAGACCCCTCCTCCTTGGACAGATATCCACACCAATATTGTTAAAAGTCTTAAGGCTCAAATACGGGAACTTCCTTGTCTTTATCTTCCTAATCCCCAAGCCTTTAAAATTGTTGAGACAGATGCCTCAGACATAGGTTATGGCGGCATTCTCAAACAGCAGGTTTTAGGAAAAGAACAGATTATTGCATTTGCATCTAAGCATTGGAATCCTGCACAGCAAAATTACTCAACTGTCAAAAAGAAGTTTTATCAATTGTTTTATGCATTTCAAAATTTCAATCTGATTTACTCAACCAGAAATTCTTGGTTCGTGTAGATTGCAAATCTGCTAAAGAAATTTTACAAAAGGATGTAAAAAATTTGGCTTCAAAACAAATTTTTGCCAGATGGCAAGCAATTTTAAGTGTTTTTGATTTTGACATTGAGTATCTCAAAGGCACTAATAATTCTCTCCCTGATTACCTTACACGTGAATACTTACAGGGAAACTAAAACAAGGACTTCAAAAATGTCCTCCTCCTCTCGAGGGCGAGGTCGCACCAGACAAGGGTCATCTACCCTCCCTGGGTCTTCCACCCAACAAGGGTCATCTACCCTTTAAACAACTGAGTCATCAACTCAGTCTCCAAACAAACAACAAACCCAAACAGGAAAGCAAACCAAATCAGATTATGGATTCCCACTCCATACTTTAGAAGTCTTACTAGATCAAGGTCTAACCCATCTTCCAAAAAAGTCATGGGCTGAACAAGCCTCAGATGAAGATGATATGGACTTCACCAATTCTCCCCTATCCCTCATTATTGATAGGATAAAAAATCAAGTTTATGAACCCACCAAAGTTCTTAAACCACAAACTAGTTTGCCAAAACAAGAGGTACAAATTAGTGCTTCAAAACAACAAATCCAAACAACCCATCAACCCCAAACATGCAAAGAACCGACAAAATACCACAAAAAAGGTAATTATTTCCGTGTCATTCAGATGGAACCAGAATGTTGGGATGAAAATCCCAATAGAGTTCCCTCCCGAATCTTTCCCAAAGATTTTCAATTTCAGCCTTTATCCCTAAGCAAAACTCAGAGGTTCTACGAATTTATTCTTGTAGACACTGACTCCATCTCCATAAAACACCATAAATCCCCAACTGATAAGACACTGATAACCCATTCCACATTCCAAAATCAAACTTTCAGCCACTCATGGTTAATTTATTTTAAAAGAAACATTAATTATGTGTTTCCCCATTGGTTTATCCAGTGGTGGATTTTCTTTGGACCACCAAACGACATCCTTCCCCAACCTGTAAAAGAAGGATATCAACATTTCAAATCTAGAATCAATTTAGAAGACAATCATATCCCAGTCAGTCTCCACTTTTGCTCTAAGCTATCACTAGCATGGATCTTCCAGTGGAAATATATTTATCTCACTAGCATGGGACTTCCCTCATTACAACGAGAAGCCTATCACAAATGGTGGGTCAACTTCGACTTTGCTCATGCCACCAAAGAAGGAGTTAATCTTTGGTTCAGCAGGAATCCAACCTTCCTCAAAGTAGCTGATCCAGAGACTTGTAAATTTCTTAATCAAAGGGCGAAAATCACAGCAGTTCTTGCCGCCTCAACCTCAAAGAATTCTCTAGAAGAAAATCTTCAAAACATCCTCAAATTGTTACAAGCAGACCAATCAGAAACCTCGAAAACAAAGCTCCCATCATCTGATGAGGAAGAAGAAAATGAAGATGATTGCTTTGCTGTCAACTTGGATGATGACCGGAATTTTCATTAAATTATTGTAAAATACTGTTGAAATAGTTTCGATTTAATTATTGTAAAATACTGTTGTAATAGTTCCGGTTTACTTTCCCAAATAATTGTACACAGTTTGCAACCGACACTGTTCAAACAGTAGGAGAACAAGTCTATTTAAAGAGCATCTCAGCTCTCAATAGACACACAATTTTAGAGAGAGAGACTTTCAGAGAGAGTTTTGGAGAGATTACTGCCTTTGAGATCTCGTAAGCTCCTCCTTTAGTTTCTGTCTTTCAATCTTTCAATCTTATGTTTATGTCTTTCAATCTTTTAATCATATAATATTTTCATATTCATATTCATGTTTTAGTTTTTGTTTACTTTTATTTTCTCCCCTTTCTCCCTCACCAGATCTTCCTTCACGGTTATGCTAGAAGGTTTTGGCCCCCTCTTTTAATTTTGTCTATTTTTAATTTTTCTCTTTCTCCCTCACCAGATCTTCCTTCACGGATTATGCCAGAAGGTTCTGGTTCCCTTTAATGATTTATAGTTTCCAGATCTTCTTCACGGCTACGCCGGAAGGATCTGGTCCTCTTTAATTTATTTATATATATCATTCATTTGCATCATCATCGCATGTAGAATAATCCTGCTATTCCCTACTTTCCTTTTCCGTTTTTAAGTTTCCTCCCCTCTTATATATATATATATATAGATATATATATCGGATATCCGTTGTGGGCATCCACGAATATGAATAATTGAATATTTTGACTATTTTTAATAGACAGGCTAGATAGCCACCATTTACTTAGAATTGATGAAACTCTAACAACAACTAAATCAAAGATACTCAATCCATCCGTTTCATTATTTGGCTTTTTAGATTTTTTTTATTTATTTCATATTGTTTGATTTTTTATATTTTAAATACATAAACATTTTTTTTTCTTTCAATTTTAACATTTCATTCAATCATTTCTCTTACTTCTCATTAATTATACTTTTATCACCTCTCTTATCTCTAAACCATTATACATTAATCAATGGACACACTTACTAATAAAAATTAAATACTACTACAATTTTCAATTAAAATTAAATAGGGGCATTTTGGACAAATTATATACTCCCTTCGGTCCTATATATAAACACCTTTTGAAGACTTTTTTTTTATCCTTAATATAAATCTCATTTTCAATTTCCAATAGCATTAATTACTTCTTTTTCACAAACACCCTTATTTACTCAACACTTTTTAGATTTTCAATTATAATTACAGGGGTACTTTTGAAAAAGTATACCAAATACTTACATTTTCAATACCACTAACAATATTAACTAATTTTCTTGAAGGGAGTAAAATTGGTCAAATGATGCTTATATCAGGGACCGGAGGAAGTATAATACTTACAATTATTAAAATTTTTTTAATACGTGTATCCAGACCTAAAAGACCAAACATAATGAAACGGTGAGAGTATTTAGTAAAAGATAGTGAATACGTAATGTCTTGAGAAGGGAATTGAAATTTTAAAAAATTAAAAAGTAAGAGTTAGTGCAAGTTTGGTTTTGCGGTGAGTTAGTGTCTGTTAGGCAAAACTAGCTTGTAGCTGTGAGCTTGTAACTTGTAGTTATGAGCTTCTAGCTTATAGCTATTAAGCTAGCTAGGAGCTGTGAGCTTGTAGCCGGAGCTTATAGCTGTTCAGCTGACTATTTGAAATAGTGTTGTTCAGAAAAACTAGCTTTTGACGTATCTAAAAGTTATTAAATGATCAAAAAGGACATACAACATTTTATTATTTTAAATTTTTCAAATTTTTTTCTTTATTTATTAAATAGATAGTTAATTAATTAATTAATAAAATATAAAAATTATTAAATTATAATTAATTAAATTCGTTTTTTATTAATTTATTAATTATGTAGTTAATTAATTAATTAATTATAACAAAATTATTAAATTATAATTAATAATTAATTAAAGGGTAACAAGGGTATAATTGATATATGAATTATTGAAAGCTAGTTTAGATTCTTGAAAGCTACTTCTAAAAACTAGCTTTCAAAAGCTACAATTTCCTTTTTAAAAGCTATAAGCTCGTTTTAATTTGTGCCCACTGAACGGGACTAGTAGCTTATTGACTAAATCTAAAAGCTCCTACATAGCTAAAAAGCTCCTAACCACCCTTGCCGAATAGAGTCTTAGCCCAAAATCAATTCTAAAATATCAATGTTATTAACAATTGCTTATGCTCCAACATGATTTTGAGATCAAAATTGACTTTTGGACGCAAACCAAACATGCTCTTGAATTCTATGTCATGTGAACAAGCTAGATAACCATTACTATTTACATAGAATTGATTTGATCAAAGAAAAGTTTCAACAATAAATGTGAATGCTCTAAAATGAATACTCCTTTCATTCTAATTTATTTTTTGTTTTAAGAGATTCGTATAGATTAAAAAAATCATTTAATGTTTCAAATTTCAAAAAGAAGTATAATGTAACTTTATTATATTATTCTCACATTATATTAATTATCATACATTTTTCATATTTCATAATATTAAAAAAAAGTTAAAGTTAAAAAAAAAATTAATTCACCTTCAAATTTCTGAAACAACAAATAATTTAAAATAAGTTTAAAAAACTATAAAAAACATATAAATTGAAATTGAGAAATTACATTTTACTCCCTCCGGTCCTATATATAAGCACCTTTTGAAGACTTTTTTTTCCTTAATACAAGCCTCATTTCGAATTTTCAATAGCATAAATTACTTCTTTTCCACAAACACCCTTATTTCCTCAACACTTTTTAGATTTCCAATAATAATTATAGGAGTACTTTTGAAAAAGTATACCAAATATTTACATTTTCAATACCACTAACAATATTAAATAATTTTTTTAAAAGGAGTGAAATTGGTCAAATGGTACTTATATTAGGAACCGAAGAAAGTATAATAAAAGGAGAAATTAATGTAAATTGTACTCCCTCTGATCCTATATATAGGTCACCTTCTAGAAGAAATCTTTGGTCCTATATATAAGTCACTTTATATTTCCTATACATCATTAATTATTTTTTCTCTTTTTTGCCCTTATTAAATGTTTTGACTAACTATGTTTTTTTGCTATTCATTAATGAATGTGAACTTTTCAAGAAAGTGGAGGGGGTAAAATTGTAATGTTACAATATATTCTCATAAAATTCACAAAACTAACTACTTTCCTTGGTCCGGGGAATACGGTTAAGTATGCCCTATATATAGGACCGGAGGGAGTACTTTAAAAAAAATGTAAATTTAAGATAATAAAAATATAATTAATGATTTATATAATGCAGACAAAAGCGGTTAACGTAAAAAAGGTTTTCCTAAGTTATACATTTGTGTACAAAGGTTTCCCTAAGTTATATATTTATGTAATTTTTCCATTTTAATTTTTTTTTTACACCAAAAGTATTTCCCAGCCGACAGTCGAAGACTAATTCCCTCCGAGGCATAGAGATCACCGAAGTGGGTTTTGCCTCTACCAACAAAGCCTTTTCCATGCCCATGGCAGGGATCGAACCCCTGACATCATGCTTAAGAAACCAGCTATCTACTAACTTTGCTGGACTTTGTTGATTTTTTTTCCATTTTACTTTTAAATGTCATTTTTAGCATAAAAATTTTGTTTGGAAAATGCTAAGAAGTACAGATACTAATTGGCTTTTTAGCCTTTTGTATCTTATACAGACTCACATATTTACTCCGACCATTTTTTTATTTTTTTTTAATTTTTTTAACACAGATTTACTCAAAATATTTTTACACAGATTTGTATACATATTTATCATAATATGTCAATTTTGAATAAAGTTTTTACTCAATATAGTTTTTTCAGAGCAAAGATTAAAAAAAAATTAATCCAAATCATAGAAACGAGTGCATATCACCGAAAAAAATACACTTAGAATATTTTTGAAATTACTAAATTTGAAAACAAGGAAATAAAAATTTTAACCTCTGTCAAAGAGTACAGAAAAAATATCAAATATTTTTATTTTCAATATTATTAACAATATTAACTTATTTTGATGTTTTTTTTAAAAGAGAAATTACATATACCAGTATTATAATGTAGAAAAGAGTATAAGAAAATATTAAATTTCTTTATTTGAAAGAGGGATATATTTTTCCACATACACACAATACACACAAAGTTATTAGAAAAATCCCATGTAAAACTGCCTATAAAACTGCCCCCTCTCACTTTCTGAAAGCCACACATCTAATCTCTCTCTCTCCTCTTTCTACTCTTCACTCTCTGGTCTGAGCTCCGTGAGCGCGTGAAACACCATGGATCCCTCCAAGGTACTCTTTCCACCTACAACTTCACTCCTTTCTCTTTTTACACATTTTCACTTTAAACAAATCCCGCTTCTAAAAAAATTAAATATATTTTTTTTTTGCTTTCCTTGCTGACGTGTATTAATAATGTTGTAAAATCAGCACCGTCCATCAAGCGCGTTCAATTCACCTTTCTTTACCACAAACTCCGGTGCGCCAGTTTGGAACAACAACTCGTCGCTCACCATTGGATCCAGAGGTATCTATTTTTTTTTTCTTAAACGAATCAACTAAAACGAAAGAAAAAAAACTTTACTATTAAAAAACATTATTAAGAGACTGAGCTAGCTCCTTCAGATCAAATAATAATTTTAACATATTCAATCAATTTGATTTGATTGGATTTAATTTAATTTAATAATATATAATAATAATTGGAATTTGCTGCATGTGTTTGTGTTTGTCACACAGATTCATGTTCAGTTAATTTGATTATGTTTAATTTAATAATCTACTCCCTTTATTATAAGTCTCATTTTTCTCTCACAAAAAGGGACTTAAACAAGAATCAGAGTGACTGTTACTACTACTATATTATAAAGAAAATATAGTTTTAATTAAAAAGGTAAATGGCGTATACTATACTCTGTTCGGTGTACCTTTTTATATATATATATAAAAAGATTAATGGATATGAATTGATGGCGTAAAGTTTTTTACACCATTAGTCCATCATCCATCATTCATCTGTGTTACTTTAATCTAAAAATCAACGACCATACACGAATGAAGGGTAAATGATGCACTAATGATGTAAAAAACATTTACACTATCGGTGCATTCTCCATTTTCTCAAAATAAAAATACAATTAACCGCATCTAAAACTTTAACCATTTTTTCCTTATCAGTGCATGTTCGGTGAATATTAAAGATAGAAGTTTTAATTTATTTTTAGAAAAATAATCTATTATCTCTGTTTTTATATATAAAAGTTTTTTAGACTTTTATTTTGTTTTTATCCATAAAACTTTATACTAATTTTTAATAACAATTAATTACTTATTCTTCTAACACCTCATTTTATTTAACATTTTTTAGATTCTGGATACTATTAATAGGGATAATTTTGAAAATACATATTAAATATTCACATTTCCTATATAATTAACTAAATTAAATAACTTTCTTAATGGACATAAAATTTATCAAGATGATCCTATATATAGGGACGAAGGAAGTATTTTGTAAATCAAGAAGATGTTTGACATATAGATTAAATTATTAAAAAAAAGATTTTATTTTTGAGAAAAGAATTTAAAACTCAAGCTCTAATTATGAGTTGTTACTTTTTTCTCATGTAGATTATTTTTCGCACTCAATTTTATTTTCCTTTTGTACAATCTAAAAGAAATAAATTAAAATTTTAATTTATTATAATTAATTTATAATAAATAAATAAATTATAATTATAATTTTAATAAATTTAATCATAATCTAATTTTTTACGTAATAATTTATAATCTAATTTTTTTTAGCTATACCAATTATCAAACACACAATTATACCCGGTGGTACTAACTTTACTTAAAGCTTGCCGCAAACCGGGAAGCTACCAAGGATTTGAGAGCCCCAAATGCGAAAACAAACACACTATTATTTTTTTTTCTTTTTAAAAAAAATAAAATTTTAAGAGTACCGTGTCAAAGGGATTTCCCTCGTCAAACAGAAAAAGAGAGTTCCATGTCAAATTCATGCTCTGTGAATATTCAAAAATCAAATACAACAACAACAACAACACCGCCTTTGTCCCACTAGGTGGGGTCGGCTACATGGATCAAACGACGCCATAAAGGCCTATCATAAATCATGTCTTTTGATAAGACATTGATTGCCATATCCTTCTCAATTGTTTCGCCTATAGTTTTTCTAGGTCTTCCTCTTTCTCTAGCCCTTGTAGTACCTCCATTTGGTCTACCCTAATAACCGGGGCTTCCATTGGTCTCCTCCACACATGCCCAAACCACCTAAGACGAGATTCAACCATTTTTTCAACAATAGGAGCAACCCCGACTTTTTCTCGAATATACTCATTTCTAATCCGATCTTGTCTGGTATGCCCACTCATCCACCGCATCATCCTCATCTCTGCAACATGAAGTTTATTCTCTTGTGTGCCCTTTGCCGCCCAACACTCTGTCCCATATAACATCGCCGGTCTTACAGCAGTGCGGTAGAACCTTCCTTTAAGTTTAAGTGGTACCTTCTTATCACATAACACGTCCAAGGCACTCCTCCATTTCATCCACCCTGCTTGAATCCTATGATTTACATCCCCTTCTATTTCTGCATCCTGCTGTAAGATAGAACCAAGATACTTAAACTTCGGGACTTGTGCTAAGTCATGCTCTCCAACCTCCACCTCCCGAGTAAGGCCCACGTGCCTCTTGCTAAAATTACACTTCATATACTCTGTCTTGCTTCGACTTATCCGGAATCCAGACCCTTCTAAAGCTTGTCTCCACATTTCAATCTTCCCATTTATTTCCTCTCTAGTATCCCCAATAAGCACAATATCATCCGCAAAGAGCATGCATTTGGGCACTGGTTCTTGGACATGTTCCGTAAGCACATCCAAGACCAGTGTAAAGAGGTAGGGGCTCAAACTTGACCCTTGGTGTAGACCTATCGTGATGAGAAAATCCTCTGAAATCCCACTTTGTGTCCTCACGCTCGTCTTGACCCCGTCATACATATTCTTAATGGCTCTAATATAGGCAACACGCACCCCTTTCTTCTCGAGAGCCCTCCATAGTACCTCTCTAGGCACTCTATCATAAGCTTTCTCCAGATAAATAAAAACCATATGTAGATCCTTTTGTTGCCTCCGGTATTCCTCCATCAACCGGCGCAGTAAGTATATTGCCTTCATAGTTGATCTCCCCGGCATGAAGCCAAATTGATTCTCAGTAACATGAGTCTCCTACCTCAATCTTCGCTCTATCACCCTTTCCCAAAGTTTCATGGTATGACTCATAAGCTTAATCCCTCTATAATTCGCACAATCCTGTATGTCACCTTTGTTCTTGTAGATAGGGATTAAAGTGCTCCTCCTCCACTCGTCCGGCATCTTCTTGGATCTTAAGATCTCATTAAACAACTTGGTGAGCCAACTGATGCCCCTCTCTCCCAAGGTTTTCCATACCTCAATGGGGATACTATCCGGACCAACCGCTTTACCATTATCCATCCTTCTCAATGCCTCTTTTACCTCAGTCTCCCTAATTCTACGGTAAAATGTATGATTTTGGTCCCCTTCAAAAATCAAATACTAATTTATAATTAATTATACGATAAAAACACAATTAATAAGAAGATACAGTGGATCGATTCGAAACGCTAGCAAAATAATAAGTACTACTAATAATAATAATTGGAATTTGCATGTGTTTGTCACACACGTACAGGTCCAATTCTGCTTGAGGACTACCATCTTGTGGAGAAGATTGCGAACTTCGACAGGGAAAAGATCCCAGAGCGTGTTGTTCATGCAAGGGGAGCAAGTGCTAAGGGTTTCTTTGAAGTGACTCATGACATTTCCAATCTCACTTGTGCTGATTTCCTTCGAGCTCCCGGTGTTCAGACACCGGTCATTGTTCGATTCTCTACTGTTATCCATGAGCGTGGCAGCCCTGAAACCATGAGAGACCCTCGTGGCTTCGCCGTCAAGTTTTATACTAGAGAGGTCAGCTTCATTCTCCTCATGCCTTGTTTCAGTCGATCTGCATTCACATTGTCGTGTTTTTGTCGTAAAAAGTTGTTTATAGTAAAATGTTTAAAAATGTCATGTTATATGTTAAAGATGTTTATTTTCATGCTTTCTTACGTTGGGAAGTGTTGTGAATTCAGGGGAACTTTGACCTTGTGGGAAACAACTTCCCCGTCTTCTTCATCCGTGACGGGATGCAGTTTCCAGAAATGGTGCATGCACTCAAGCCCAATCCCAAGTCCCACATTCAAGAGGATTGGAGAATCCTTGATTTCTTCTCCCACCATCCTGAAAGCCTTCACATGTTTACCTTCTTATTTGATGATGTTGGTGTCCCTCAAGATTACAGGCATATGGACGGTTCTGGTGTTAACACTTACACCCTTATCAACAAGGCTGGGAAGGCAAACTATGTCAAGTTTCACTGGAGACCAACCTGCGGCGTCAAGTGTCTCCTGGAGGAAGAGGCCATTAAGGTTGGAGGGGCTAATCACAGCCATGCCACTCAAGATCTTTATGATTCAATTGCTGCTGGAAACTATCCTGAGTGGAAACTTTTCATCCAAGTTATTGATCCTGACCATGAGCACAGTTTTGATTTCGACCCGCTGGATGTAACTAAGACTTGGCCCGAGGACATTTTGCCGCTGCTGCCTGTTGGACGCTTGGTCTTGAACAAGAACATAGATAACTTCTTCAATGAGAATGAACAGCTTGCGTTTTCCCCTGCTCTTATCGTGCCTGGTGTATACTACTCCGACGATAAGATGCTTCAATCTCGGATATTCTCATATCCAGATACTCAGAGGTACAGGCTTGGACCTAACTATCTGCAGCTTCCTGCTAATGCTCCCAAGTGTGCCCATCACAACAATCACCATGATGGTTTCATGAATTTCATGCACAGGGATGAAGAGGTCAATTATTCTTTTCTTTTTCTTTATTCGCTTGCATGTTTATCATGACCTTTTAACACTTATTTACTGTGATATTGCAATTTACGCTATAGTTGTATACATTTCCCCCCTCTAATGATTGAGTGCTTCCGGTTAATAGGTCAACTATTTCCCTTCAAGGTACGACTCTGTTCGTCATGCTGAGACACACCCCATTCCTCCTGCTATCTTCAATGGGAAGCGCGAAAGGGTTAGTTTTGATCAGTTGCTATGAATCCATCAGCCATGCATTCAATTTTGATGATATCAATTATTTTCTTGTTTTTTCAATCCCTCCTTAGCAATCTTATATAGTTTTGGAAATCCTAAACAACTTTTTCTTGAAAAACTGTTGAGACTTGAATGAAAATTGACACCTTTTTATTTAGTTGATGGTAAAATAATGTCATTGAGCAGATACATAAAAAAAAAGATCCGAGTTAGTTTGTTAATAAAGTCATACCAAACTTAATAAAAAGGTTAGGATTGTGATTCTTTATGGTATTATTTTTAGATAGAAGTGATTATGATTTATGACCATTGCTTCTGTAAAGCAAATTATACCATCTTGAGAAAAATATCAATTGTAAAATTATTGAAAGTTTCTAATTGCTTCATGCAGGTCATAATTGATAAGGAGAACAACTTCAAGCAACCTGGAGAGAGATACCGATCCTGGGCACCTGACAGGTTTCTATTATAAACTACTGAATACTGATATATATGAATTATGGTTGGCCTTGTTTGACATTGGGATCTCCGCTGTTTTTTTTTTTCTTCCTAATTCAGGCAAGACAGGTTTGTCCGCCGCTGGGTTAAGGCTTTATCTGACCCGCGTGTCACTCATGAAATCCGCAGCATCTGGGTATCATACTGGTCTGAGGTGAGATTTTCTTCTAATCTAATTTGTTACAAGTGTAAACTATTTGGTCAAGACTCAAGAGTGTTGATTGAATCTACACCGGTGTGCTAATATGTGATTTTCTTTGATGTTATTGCTGCACAGGCTGATCGTTCTCTCGGTCAAAAGATAGCATCTCACCTGAACTTGAAGCCAAGCATCTAAGATGGGTGATTGCAGATGTGCAAAGAGTGTGATAAGGCTGTGTGCTGGTTCATCAGAAATTATTAATCCTTTTATTACAGCTTTGTCATTACTGTGTTGTATATCTGTATGTTACTCAATGTCTGTGACTCCTGGAGCTGATTCAACTTAATAAATGCCGTTTGCATATTTTAGTTCTTTATTTGGCTTCTTAAACCCTGTTATGTAGTCCTGTGATTGTTGTGATGTTGGCATTTTGGATCCTCAAAGTTTATACCTTCCAATTTCGTTACAGCCAGCCAATCAGTTTTTCGTATATGGTTGCGCTTTTCTCTCCCTCCCCCTTTTATAACTCTAGAACACTTGATTTACGGATACCTTATCTGGGGAGTACAAATTTGTTCATCGGGATGACTTATCCTATTACTAAAGGGAGTTGGAATGCAGAAAAAACAAGAGTTCAAATGCAGAAAAAAAAAGGGCGTCACCCTTCTAATGGCTCATTTTGTTGAAAAGTTTAGATTAGAAGATAAATCTAGTCCAAAATAGACTAAAGCACAATGGATACATAAGTGTTATATAGGGTCCATTCTAAAAAAGATTAGAGTTCTTCTTGCCAATGGTTTGCAATGACAGTAAAGAGCAGAGATAGTTGCCTACTTCATTATCCAAGATTATACAAAGGTTTTGCCATAGCTTGAGTGACTTGAGCAAAATTCATAGCAAATTTTTGGATGATGAGTGTGTGGAAATTACTACCCTGTGATGATGATTTAGAGCAGTGCGTGCATTGTTGTTTATCGATCTTCGACGATATCTTTAGTGCTTAGAATACATGATATATGCTGAGGATTGCCATGTCATTAATTTTTTAAAAAATTATTTTAACTAATTCAATATTTCAACCCTTAGCACATTTTACTATAGGCTAAGATGGTTCCACATATCAATATTTAAAAACAAGCAACACGCGAGCTACTTTTTGTCTTAGCTCATATGTCTCACTTGGTTCATAAGTTAACTCGAGCACGCCTCCTCATATCTTGTAATGCTTGTTAAGTTAACTAATAAGTTAAGGTTCTCGCACACTTTTATTAGCTTAGCATTAAAAATGCTCTAAGTGATTTATTTGTTGACAAGTTCTTTAGTATAGCAATGGCCTTATTGATATAGTAAATTCAGTACATGACCTTTTTTTTTTTGGATTGCTTAACCTCAGCCCTGATAAGAAGTCAAAATGGGTAAAAGTGCATAGAAAAACTAAGTCCATCATCACCAAAGTATTAAATTTTTAGTTTTTCAATATATACATGCTTTTTTTTTAGTCTGTTATCCTCAACCTTAATGGCAGAGTTTAAGAAATTCCTTTTTTTTAAGGGAAAGATGTATTTTATTCATATATCAAAAACAGAAAAAGTAATGACCAACATGACAATTACAAGTACAATATATTTCACACTAATAATAGTTAAAGGGAAAACAAAATACACTGCAACAACATACTCTTCTATGTGGACATGATCATCAGCAGCTGCCAAAACCGGACTCTAACAGGAGATTCAATAGTCTTTAATTCCAAGATAACGATCACATTGATGCTGAGACTAAGCTCAGTTCGGCGACAATGAATCTCAATCTAAAACGAGAGAGACGTTGGACGCTAACCAAATCAACAGTCGGCAAAGGGAGATCTGTCTCAACGAGTAGCCTTCCGATTATTGGAGCAAAGAGGATGACCATCAGATTTGGAAAGTAGAAACTATTCAAAGGCATCCCTCCATTGGAAACACATAAAACAAAACAACTTGCACAAAGGCAAAACAAAACCTAGATAAACTGGGGAAAACAAACCCACACACTTTCCCAAAGGAAGGGGAGGGACAAATCTCCCTCCCCTACCGAGAAACAGCAGATGAAAACAAGTAGGAGCATAGGAAGGAGGAGGGGAGGGGAAATCCTAATTTTTTTGATTAAAAGTACATTCTTTTTTCAGTACATGACTTAGTACAAAGAGGTTTGTAGCTTAAAGGGTCTATTCTTTTGCTGTAGATCAAAAAGTTATCTTATATTGGTTAGACTATATGTGGATACATACATTGTAAACTGCTGCCTATGAGCTAGCTGAGCATAAGAGGGTCACTAAGGTCACTATGTATGCCTCTTGACTCATCACATTCTCTCAAATCTCAACTGATGTGAAACTTCAATTCTTTAACAACAAGAATGTCTCATGTATAATATTTGCAAAACATTAAATCTATTGTTCAACTAAACATTCCCACTCTAGTTCCACATAAGACGGTTAAGAAAAGGCTTTACAATGAAGTCCATTCAAAATATGTAAATTTTCATTAGTAACCCTTGTGTTTATCTCTTTTTATCATGTAAAAAAGTAAAAATGATTCCTTGTTAGACATTTCCATAAATTTTAAATTGTGGGAGGACAAAAACCCATGAATCTATAACATTAGAATATCAAATATTTTAATAAAAAAATTAATTACAATAGTAAAAATATTAATTACTAATGTAAATATAAAAAATATTACTATCAGTACATATACAACATCTCTATGAAAAATAAAAACCTATACAACATCAATGCACTAGTACTAGAGGCAATATTATATAAAATAAAAATTAAAAATTAAAAAAATCCTACCTTCCTCGCCCACAGTCCCACTACTCTTATATAGATTAAATGACATAAATAACTAGTATATAAAATTCATGTTTATTACAATCAATAACCTACAAGATCGGATTTTTCACCACTACTATATACAGAAGTCTTTTTTTCTTTTTCCCTTTTTTTTCACCACTACCACGATAATATTTCTTTCTCTGCTATTATAACAACAAGTTTATTTTTTTCTCATTGTGTTCTCCTATTGAAAAAGATTAATCTCTCGAAAAATACTCAGACATTTAAGTGGGAGCTCTTTTCAATAATATTTCATACATACATATGAATCCAGGAATCGAATTCATAAGCTTATCCTTAAATGATCTAAGTCCTTTTTCACTTGGAGTAACATACATGGGTGTATTAAGTTTATTTTAGGGTTGGTTAACTTCCAATACAGGCAAGTTAGTATCTTAATTAAATTGATTAATTAATAATCTTGTACCCAAGGCCATATATAAGTATATAACCATAATTAAGCAGAACTTGAACTCAATCTCAAAAATCTTGTTCTGTGAAAATTAGTTGCTGTCTGTTTCTCGTTTTGGTTGGGCTGAGGAGTTGTTGTTGCCGCCGCGACCACCACCACCACCGCGCTTTTGGAGTTCACGGCTGCTCTGAGTGGCTACGTATTCGAGTGCAACAACAATATCATTAATGACAGGCCGGCAACTTGGGTTCTCTTGGAGGCACATTGCTGTGACTGAAATTGCATGGTGCAAACTGCGTAAAGGGTAGTTTCCTCTCAAACGAGGGTCAACCATTTGTGAATGCTTTTTTCTGTCATTGAAATATGGCCTAAGCTGGAAATCACAAACAATAATAATTAATCACAACCTTAAAATTAGATATACTAGACCAATCATTTAATTAATCATTATGACAATGATTCAGAGATAGCTACTTACCTTCATAGTTAGTTCATATGTCCTATCTATTTATGAGTTAATAGTCACATAGGTCCTCGAAAGATACCTATGGAATCAGTTAAGTCCCTAAAAGATTTGTGGAATCTCTTAAACCCCCAAAGATCATTTTGGAATCAGTTAGGTCCTTGAAAAATTTGTGGAATCTCTTAAACCTCCCAAAGATCAATTTGACATCACGTTAGTCCCATGAGGAACCTAATGGAACCCTACGTGGCACATTAAAATGTTTTGTTAACCCAAACGTGACACCTTCTTAACAGTCCAATATGACATTAGGACTAACAAAACATTTAACATGCCGCGTAGGATTCTGTAAGGTCCCTTTTGATGAAATTGGATGGGAGGAACTAACTTGACGCCGCATTGATCTTTGGGGAGTTTAAGAGATTCCACAAATCTTTCAAGGACTTAACTGATTCCAAAATGATCTTCGAGGGTTTAAGAGATTCCACAAATCTTTTAGGGATCTATGTGACTATTAACTCTTTATTTATTTCATACACAAAAACACACGTTTGAAGTCAAATATTTGTTTGAGGCCCTAAAGTAATTTGATTACGAAGTATTAGCAATTAGCAGCAATATTGAGTT
Organism: Crotalaria pallida; assembly: GCA_037953625.1. Classification (NCBI taxonomy): domain Eukaryota; kingdom Viridiplantae; phylum Streptophyta; class Magnoliopsida; order Fabales; family Fabaceae; genus Crotalaria; species Crotalaria pallida. The sequence goes on from CM075650.1 coordinate 174,736,866, forward strand.
ACATAAAAAAAAAGGGTAATGATAGTACTAATTTAAAGAAACAAAACACTTACCCATGAAACTAAGTTTTGCTGCCCTGATCTTCTGCTCAAATCTAAAGCCTTACATCCAGTGATCAACTCCAACAAGACCACACCAAAGCTGTAAATATCAGATTTAAGAGTTAATTTGCCACTCATGGCATACTCTGGGGCACAGTAACCATATGTTCCCATCACTCTGGTTGAAACATGTGTATTATCTCCAACTGGCCCAAGTTTTGCAAGACCAAAATCTGAGAGTTTTGGGTTAAAATCATGGTCCAATAAGATGTTAGCAGATTTCAAGTCACGGTAGATAACTGGTGGGTATGCAACACATTGAAGATACTCAAGACCTCTCGCAGCTCCAACAGCTATCTTCATCCGAGCATTCCAACTTAGTGGCTTTTTATTTGGGTCAGAGTCTGAACATAGAAATAACAGTCATTGATTTTAGGATATGTTTTAAGAGGAAAGTGTTCCTAATAATGCAACCTAGTCAATTATATGTTGCTATGTATTGAGGAAATGAAGTGCATTACTGAGTTAATTGTAAGTTAGGCATGGTTTATCATAAGTATTCAAATTAGTAGTATTTGGTATGTGAAAAGCTGAGGCAGAGATATAAAGTGCAAATGTCGAGGTTCCGGGTTCAAGTACATTGTTCTTGCTTAATAACCTTCAACATTAAGCTGATTTAATTTACTTTTTATTTTTTTATCGATGGATTTCCTACAACATAGTTGTGAGACTAACTCTCCAATCATTATGGTGATTAAGATAAAGTTTTATCCAAAATAATAACTTATGGTAACATCAGACAACTTATTAAAAAACACAATTCACTTTTCTTGTGACCATCCACTCTTAGATAAAAGAGTTTAATTTTGATACAGTGTTATCTTAAAGAATTTATGTCTTTAACCATTCTCAAATGACAACTTATTACGTAGTATATATACACACACACCCAACAATGCATTAGATTTCTACTTTTTTTTTTACTATATTCGACAATGATTTAAGTGAAGACAACAAATTGTAGTTAATACTTGGGGGAAAAAATGAATTTCTAAGGAACAGAACTGGCACTTTTAGATATACTTGACTTTGTTGGTAGAAGAGAACAAGAATGAGAAAGGAGAGGTTACCAAAAAGATGATGTTCAAGGCTACTTTTAGGCATGTATTCATAAACCAAAAGCCTTTGATCTCCATCAGTGCAATATCCAATTAACTTAACGAGATTAGAATGGTGGAAGAGGCTTAACATAAGAACCTCGGTGACAAATTCATGAGTACCTTGATGACCATCTAGGTTCAATTGTTTTATAGCAACAACCTGTATAATTGAAAGAAAAAAAAATATCCATAAAGTGTTGTGTATTAATTAACAAATACGAAGTTGTTGTTTTATAAAATTTTACTTGCCTCCCCCGTTGAAAGGTAACCCTTGTAAACCTTTCCAAAACCACCTTCCCCGATCAAATTGGAGCCCTTAAAACCCTTTGTTGCCAATGAAAGTTCATAAAAAGTGAAACGGGAAGCACCCCCAATGAATTCTTCTCCTCTTTTGTCCTTCTTATAATCTTGATTTTCTACTTCACCTCTCTTGAATTTTTTTTGATGAGATGCAAGACAAGAAAAGAAAGTCATCTCCCAATCAGAACCACATGCAATTCTAATCCTAATTGTAACAATGTATCAATGAGATCAATCAAATGCTTTTTTCCAGGTTGAAAATGTTACAAAATTAAAGGGAACTTAAATTGAACCAAACCAAGTTGTCAAACAACTAATGGAATGGAAATAGAAACTACGCGTTGCAGTATTTGTCTTTATGTATCCTTCACGCCAAATTTAGAATACCTATCGACACTAATTTAGCCGCATATAATGTGCATCAGTCTAACATCTCCGTTACAACACCTTTCTTTACCTTAAAAAAAAAAGTCCTTTTCTTCCAACTGATTCTTCCTTTCTTCCTATTTACATATGTTTATATATATATATATATATATATATATATATATATATATATATAAGTGTATCTTATATCCAAATACTCCCTCCGGTCCTTATTATAGGGCATACTTAACCGAATTACACATACTAAGGAAAATGGTTGGTTTTATGAATTCTATGAGAATATATCAACATTACAATTTTACCCCCTTAACTTTTCCTGGAAAATTCGCACTCATTAATGAACAACAAAAAACACATAGATAGTCAAAACATTTAATAAGGGCAAAAAGAGAAAAATCAATAAATGATGCATAGAAAATATAAAGTAACTTATAATTAGGACCAAGAAAACTTTTTAGAATGTGACCTATATATAGGACCGGAGGGAGTAATAAATTTTTATTTGGAAGTCCGAGGGTGGTGTTACATATTTGATATTTCTAATATCACTGATCATATATCATCATTTTAAATTTACTTTCTATTTTAAATTGCTTATTTATTGCTTTTAGGATAATGAATAACAAAATAAAATAAATAAAAGAGAAAAGAATGAATTCATGGGGTTTAATTACTCAATCACTTCGATTATTGCCATGATACTTGCTCTTACTATTGCTTTTTATTTGATTTTTAAAAAGTTTACAATATAAGAAAAAATTAACTAAACTTTTTAAATTTTATTTCATTCACACTGTATGCTACTTTTTTTATATAAAAAAAATACCTTTTATATTTTAGAAAATTAAATATAATAAACTATTTTTCTTAATAAATGTAATTTTTTTTCTTATATTGAAAATTGGAGTAACATTGAAAGAATAATATTTCAGATTCTAAATCAAGCATTCAAAGCCATGAAAATTTTCTAATCTCAAAAGTTTGATTACCATAAAGTCATAAACTAAATAAATTACACGTACGACCATGGGAAAAGAAAGAATGCTTGAAACTGCTTTATTAGTCAAAAGTTTTCTAAATAAATAATCTAAAGAAAAATTTTCTAAAATCAAAAGTTTGATGCTAGAGCTTGTCAAACCAAAATTTTCAGTAATTTGTCTATGTTGAGACTCAATGGTCTTATTGAAACTGCTTAAGCTACGAACCCATACCATAAATCATGGTTTCGTGGAGTAATTTCTCTTGATTCTGATCCACTTGATGACCACCCCATGAAAGCAAGATTGCAAGTATTGCAGAATGAATCATCTTGAGGATTTACCTGATACATGGCACCAGGTTCTGGTTTCCTCACCAATTGATATTATTAGCAATGACGGATCTTGGTCGAAAATTCAGGGGTGCAGTTAGGTTTAATTAAATTATTATAATTAAAATTCAGAGAATGATTGCAAAAATAAAAATGTGGAAAGAAAATTTTGAATGGTTAAATAAATTTATTTGTAATCCAGGAAATAGAAACTAATTTGCCATGATGGTATGTGATGTGAAATATTAACTTGGGGTGCCGAGATCGAATCCTGGTACGGAAAAATTTTACAATTTAACATTTTATTAAAGAAAAAAACATATTATTACATGTTAAAAAACTGCTCCAGGGGTACTCGAACTTGGGACATGGACATATCGCACATAGAAGCTAGCCACCACGCCTATAAGTACCATATGTTGTTCTATGCTATTGATATATATATATATATATAACATTTATAAAATCTCAGGGGGAGCTCCAACTAAGCTCCGTCCCTGATTATTAGTCATCTTCTCAATAAAAGAATAGGCTTCTTCAGGTGTCATTTCGAATATTCTTCACCCAGAGGCAATGTCGATCAGGAGCCGGTTATAGGAGGAAATTCCATTGTAGAAAATTTCAACAATCGAGAGGCCATGGCCTCGGCATCTCCTCGTCAAGTCATGAACTTGCTCCCATCTCACGTTCAAGCCACGAAGTCGCTCCCAAGCTTCATGCAATGGCTCGTGCTCAAATTGCGCAAAATGGATGATATCAGCTCGCAGCTCGGCCCACTTTTCCAGAGGGAAGTATTTGTCCATAAATTGACAAGCAAGCTCATCCCAAGTAGTAATAGAACCGACGGGCAAAGAAGTTGATAACCACTCATCAACCTCATCCGTCACAGAAAAGCGAAATAACATCAAGCGAATGGCGTCAACAGGAACACCATACTTTACAGTAGTATCTGCCAGCAACAGAAACTCTGTAAAATGCAATAAGGGATCCTCTGCAGGTAAACCTCCAAAGTTCAACGAATCGGAGATCATGGAGATCAAATCCGGATCGAGTTCAAAGTTTTTGGCTTCCACTTCCGGGATTGTTATGCTATCTGCCAAACTATCAGCAATCAAAGGGTAATTAGCTCTTAGATTGGCATACTTGAATGGAGGGAGGTACTTGGCTAAAAATCGGTTAGTAAGGTCATCCCAATTAGTAATAGAACCAGAAGGCAAAAATGATAGCCAATTATTAACCTTCTTCGTTAAAGAAAAGCGAAACAACTTCAGGCGTATGAAGTCGACAGGAACGCCATCTTGCTTAGTAGTACATACCAACCTCGAGAACTTCCTCAAATGCAAGACAGGATCCTCCCAAGGCGATCCCTCGAATTTTAAGGATTTGGAGATCAATAAGATTAAGGGTCTGTTCAGCAAAACTAACTTATAGCTGGGAGCTTGTAACTGGTAGCTATCAGCTTCTAACTTGTAGCTAGGAGCTATGAGCTTGTAGCTGAGAGTTTATAGTTGTTTAGCTAACTATTTAAAATAGTGTTGTTCGGCAAAACTAGCTTTAGAAGTAGCTAAAAGTTATTAAATGACCAAAAAGGACATGCAACATTTTATTATTTTATATTTTTCAAATTTTTTTCTTTATTTATTAAATAGATTGTTAATTAATTAATTAATTAATTAAATATAAAATTATTAAATTATAATTAATTAAATTATTTTTTCTTAATTTATTAATTATGTAGTTAATTAATTAATTAATTATAACAAAATTATTAAATTATAATTAATAATTAATTAAAGGGTAGTAAAATAATTTTAAATTTTGTTTGAGGGTATAATTGATATATGAATTATTGAAAGCTAGCTTTCAAAAGCTACAAGCTCCTTTTTTAAAAGCTATAAGCTCCTTCTAATTTGTATTAACCGAATGGGGCTAGTAGCTTATTGACTGAATCTAAAAGCTCCTAGCTAGCTAAAAAACTCCTAGCTCGTGTTGCCGAACAGAGCCTAAATCTGGATTGATTTCAAAGTTGCTTGCTTCCACCTTTGGGAATATTATGCTATCTGGCAGACTAATGGTTGGCATATAGTAATCACCAAGAGTTTTTTTAGCCATAAGTGTCTGACCCTAGCTAGCTTCTCTTCACAACCAAACTGCAAGAAACCGAAAACAAGTTAGCATAAAGGAAAGAAAGCGTGTTTCATATTCTCAATTTATATGAATCCTAATTTTATTCATCAACTAATTGATACGTTTATAATATTTGAGAGATGAACCGAAAACGAATAAACAATCAAGATTCTAATAATCTTTATCAAGAAACTTAGAAAACAAACATGTACCATTTCAACATATTAGATATTGGTCTATAATTTAGAAGCATAATTGTGAGTTCTGATGCTTTAGGACTCACAATTAAAATAGAACAAAACACAAACTGAAATCCTGAAAATTTAGGACTCAACCAAAACTTTAAACCATAACCAAAATTAAAATTAACAGTTATATTTGTACAATTTTTTTACACTCTCATACCATCAATCACTACTTATGTCTCTCTATGTTTTTCAATTAAAATAGAGACAAACTACAGTAAATAGAATTGGATTGCCAAAAAAAAAATCATTTAAAAAATAAATAGCACGTACGTGGTGGCTACAGCAGTTGTTGTTAGGTCAGGGTAGGATTAACAGAAGCTAGCGTTAGGCTCATTGGAGGAGATCACCAGAAGAAGAAAAAAATCACACGGTGAAAGCTGCTGGTGGAACGTGTTGTTTTTTTATATAGGCTTCACTTGTTGATTCGAAGTACATCTTTATCAGTATCAATTTTTTATTGCTCCTAATAAAAAAAAAAGTTATTGCTCCTCCAAATCTTCCTTTGTTAACCTTTTTTTTTTTAGGTTTTTGTTAAATCTATTATCTATTATATAAAAAATCCTTCTCGAGCCAACATGTTTACCAAAATTATTATTATTATTATTATTATAAATAAATAGATTCTAAATTCTTATCTTTATTTAAAAAGATTAAAGCAATTCACATTCATTTATCCATATATATTATCATAAAAAAAGCAATAACAATATTATGTGATAATCACAAAGAAACAAAAGAAGATAACTCAAGTAAACATTGTCTTTGCAAAAAAAAAAAATCAAAATTATTAAAACAATTAGCATAAAAACCTTTTAGGATCCAATCTTATGATTAACTTGGGAATAATCATATAAAAAAGTTAATTGTACAAAAAAAATACTAATATGTCCGCGTAAGACAGCCCAGTTGGTGGCTGCAAGGACACTTAGGATTTCCCTCTCCCCCAGGTCATGGGTTCTAGTCTCAGACCTCCCATGTAAACAAAAAAAAATACTAATCTATCCATCAAATAAAAAAAAATAAAAAATAAGCATGTATAATTTTGATTTAATTCTGATTTTTCATATTAAATGTGATAATTTTATATTTAACAAATGTTAAATTATCATGTCCCATAAAATATGAAATATTTTGATTTATCCCTAAATCTACTCATAATATTATCAAACAAAAATATCAAAAAGTTTAATTTTAATTTCACTCTAATTAATCATAATATCATGATAAATGTAATAATGATATATGAAAACATATTAATTCATCGATCAACTAAATAAGGAATACATTAATCTAATAATATGATCTATAAATAAACAAATATAATATTTAAAAAATGAATGATCATTATCTTCTAATGAATTTATGTTCAATGAAATAATGTTCTGGTTTATCATTAATTATGCTCATAATACCATCAAACACAAAAGTTCGAAATGTTTAATTCTGATCTAATTTTGATTCAACATGACAAAGATGATTATCATATAACAAATGTTAATTTATCCATCAAATAAATAAGGAATATCAAAGATAAAAAGTGTTATATTTGATTCAAACGAATTAGTTCAAAATTTATCAATGAGATAAATTAGATTATTTTTTTTAAGTGTAGGATTGACCTAAAACCTGACTTTTTGTGTAATTATGTTTCGTTGTTGTTTAATAATAATATGGCAAAACTGCTCGTTTGGTTCCCTAAGTTATTTTTTTGTTCTATTTTGGTCCCCTAAGTCTTTTTCGTTTTAAAGTGGTCCCCCAAGTCTTCTAACGTCAGCACCGTTGGTCCCTTCCGTCACTTACACATTAACGCCGTTTCTTTCTGCTGACCTGGCACCGTTAGTGACCCACGTTTATTGTCCATGTGTATTCTCTTTAAAATGTCTGTTTTGTCCCTGTATATCTTCCTTTCCTCCTTTCTTAATTTGGGATTTAGGGTTTTGGTGTTTCCAAAATCCCTAAATCAAGATCGAATCTCTCCCTCTCTCTGCTGTAATCTCTGGCTTTCTGCTGCAACCATGTCTTCAATGCGCCCAGGTTCGTCTTGCTCTTGCTCATCCTCGTTGGCATCGAAGCATTACAGCAAGGATCCACCACTCTGCAAGTGCGGTGTGGAGGCACTTCTTCGCATCTCACGCACAGCTGAGCATTATGGTTGGAGGTTTTGGGGTTGTCGGTTTTATCAGGTATTATTATGGGGTTTATTTGAATGTGTCATTTTTCATTATTCATTATCCTTCTCTAATTCTCTGATTTTGCTTGTAGAAGGATAAGAAGGATTCTGGGTGTGGGTATTTTGAATGGTTTAATGATGATGATGATGAGAAAGAGAGGGTGATAAGAGGGCAACGAATGAAGATTGGTGAGTTGCAAGCTGCATTGGATGCCACAAGGTCTGAACTGAGCTCTGCATTGATTGAACTGAAGCTGAAAAAGAAGGAGGTGAAGGGGATGAAAAGGGATGCCATCCAGGGAATTGTGTGGAGGAACATTTTGTCAATTTTGTGTCTTCTGATGTTTGCATTAAACTTGTATCTCATTAGGGTGTGATTGAGAAAGTTTAGTGATAGTTGTATCTCATTAGGCTAATGTATCTTGGGTATGAAATGTCTGTTTTGGCCATGTAAATGTACTCTGGTCCATTACTAATGGTTCACAGTAAGCAATACATAATTTGGTTATGATGGCTCATAATAGTAGCCAATACATAACATAACCTAGTTCTAATGGCTCATAACAATAGCCAATACAAAACAATAACCAGTAGCAAATCCAAAACAATAACCACTACCCAAATCCAATACATAACAGGTTTTTGGGCTAAACACCATAACACAAAAGTAGTGGTTATACAAAAGCAGTGTTTTCATAAGTACCCAAAAGATAACATAAATTCAAAAGTCTAATGACATCATAAGCAATATAACTACTTCCATGGCCTTCTTACGGGGATCTTCTCCCTAAAGACAGATTTAACTGGAGCAGAAGTGGCAGCAGTTTTGGGAGCAGAAGTGGCAGCAGTTTTGGGAGTAGATCTTGTAGCAGTTTTGGTAGACAATGTTGCAGCAGCCTTACCCTTTGCACTTTGAGGGAGTGTTGTAACCTTGGCCTTTGCTCCTTGTTGGACTGATGTAGCCTTGCCCTTTGCACCATGAGGAACTGATGCAGCCTTGCCCTTTGCACCTTGAGCAGCATTTCCCTTTCCATTTTGAGTAGCTCTACCCTTTGAACATCCACCCTCAGAATTTGCTACAGCTTTGCCCTTGCCATTGTGATTAGTGTTTGACATCTGAGTTGCTACAGGGTTGGTTGCTGCAACTAAAACAAAAGTTTAGGGACCAATTTAAAAGAAAATACAAAGTTGAGGGACCAATTTAGAACCTGAATAGAAACTTAAAGGATTAAAAGGATATGGATACCTGTTTGAGAAGAGTTTGATCCTTGTGCATTTTTGCTTGCACTCCTTGCAACTCTTGCATTTGGTGACTGGTTTTGGGCCTAAGACTGATTTTGGGCCCGAATTTGAACTTGACACTGATTTTGGGTTCCATTTTGAACCTGAGACTGGTTTTGGGACTGTGTCTGGTCATGAGCATTGTTTTGGGTCTGATCTTGGGACTGGTTTTGGGCTTCAGTTTCTCTTGCAGGCTCCTTGCAAGTATTTTTCTTATGCCCTGGTTTTTGGCACCTACTACACTTATTGGACAGCCCCCTCCTGCCCACTGTTGTCTCATCTCTGTTTAGTTCCCCAGCCTCCTTCCTCCTACATTTTTTAGGTCTTCCAGGGGGTCTCTTTAGTGGTGGTGGCAAAATCTCACTGTTCTCATGCTTCTCCCACAGGCTACTACCATTTACAGGGTATATGATAGGTTCATAGCAAGCCTCATAATTACCCTTTCTATAGTATTCAGGGATGTATTCCTCAGGACTAAGGTTCATGTGGTTCATGCAAGTGATGGCATGAGAACATGGAATTCCAGTTAGCTTCCACTTCCTACAACTACATTCATTTAATGCTAGATATACTGTGTACTTCTCATCAGAGTTACACAAGTTTCTCACTTCAAAGATGTTTTCAGCAGCCATTCTATAAACAAAACAGAAAAATAATTGAATTAAAGCATGCCTTCAATTAACTAACAAGTCCTAACCTTTAATTAACTAACAAGTCCTAAGCCAGAAGAAAATGAAAGGAATTAACTAACCTTGTCATCCACCATCTTGTTCCCTCAGCTTCCTTTTCCAGTTTTCTTTTGATTCTTGGTAACACACTACCTTCGAATGTCTGAATTTTGGCTCTGTTTGAAGCCCACCTCTCCATCAAATAGATCCTTATGTCCTCCATCATAGTGATGATTGGTTTCTGTCTTGCAGCAAGGATGACAGAGTTGAATGTTTCTGACATGTTGTTGACAAGAACATCACATTTTGCATCGAATGTGAACCAGCTTTTACTCCAGAATCTTGGGGGAGTCTGGATCAAATGCTTGAATGCTTCCAAATTGTACTCCTTCATCTCATTCATTGCATTATGCCAAGCTTGTGGATGTGTTGCTCTAGCTGCCTTCCACAGCAGATCCTTGAGTCTTTTACCAGGGAATAATTTCCTGAAGTTGTTGTAAAAATGTCTCACACAAAACCTATGTGAGACTCCAGGTAACAACTCAGCCAAAGCAGGGACCAAACCCTGTGATGAATTACATAGATAGAATAAGGGACCAGTTTAAAATAACAAATAATTTTAAGGACCAATTTGAAATAAAAATATCAGTTAAATTCATCACCTTTTGTTGATCAGATATAAATGTGTATAATCTGCATGCCCCCACACCACCAAGGTCTCTAACAAGAAGCTCTAGAAACCATGCCCACGATTCCTTATTCTCACCCTCTACCACTGCCACTGCTATAGGAAGCATCTGATCATTGGGATCCCTTCCTACAGCAGCAAGTAGTTGACCTCCATAGTATCCCTTGAGGAAGCAACCGTCAAGTCCAATAATTGGCCTGCACATAAGGAAACTGTTCCTACATGCTTTAAGGCAGACATATAATCTCTTGAATGTTGGCAATGGAGATATCTCAGGGACCAACATTTCCTCTTCACCATACTGTTCTTCATACCTCTGCAGCTCTAACTTCACTGTGGAACCAGGGTTTGTCCTCAACAATTCATGGCAATAATCTCTAAGCCTTGCAAATTGGTCCTTGAATGAACCACTAAGTAGGTCAAATGCTTTCTTCCTTGCTCTGTAAGCTTTGCCTCTTGTCACACCAGTGTTCCACTTCTCATGAGCTTTGTCTTGGATATCATCCAACTTAATGTTGGGATTTTGCCTCACACTTGATTGCAGCCTTTGTCCAAGCCATTTGGAAGTGCAGAACCTTAGCCTATAGTCCCTGCTACAGGTGTGCTTGTCACGTACAGTTCTCAACTGCCAAGTATCCTCATTGGGTACCCTACCACAGTAAGCATACCAATCACACCCAGGTTTGCATAAAACCCTAACCCTCTTTGAGTCATTCTTTGTGAATTTCAAATTCCTCCCACTGTGTACTGAATAAGTCCTGATAGCATCCTTAAACTCTGCCTTTGATGAAAACAGTGTGCCTACAACCCATTTATACTCATGCATACTCCTTGGCATGGTGAATGAGGGGTGTTTGATTCTTCTACACATAACCTCATCATCAGCAGAATCAGGTCCACTCTCAAGTTCTTCATCTTCATCAGCACTGAAATGAAGAGAGTCATTCTCTGACTCTCTTTGATCAGCAAAATCAGAGGCTCTAGGGTCACTTGAGACCTCATTGTGCTCCACCCTGTTCTTACGTGGTCTCCCTTGTTTCCTTTTTGCTGAACCAGAAGCTTCACCAGTATTACTCTTCCTCTTTCTTGCATTTTCTTCAACTACCTGTTCAGGCTCAACAATTTGTTCGGTGTTAACTCCCTCTTCACCCTCAACTCTATGTTCAGCCTCTTGACCTTGTTCATTAGCAACATTTGCATCTTGACCCTGTTCAACCTCTTCACTCTGTTCAGTCAAACCAGTGGGAGCTTCAGCACCAACATTGTCAAAGTAACCCTCATCTCCATCTTCATCATCAGAGTCACTGAATCTACAATTCAGTGCACTATCCTCATCATCAGAATCAGTACCCTCATCTCCCTTATGTAAATCAGTTGTTGCTTGCACTCCTTCTACACCAACATTTGCATTCACACCCTCCATACCTTCAACATTTGCATCAGACCAACCCATACCATCAACTCCATCATATGGATGCTGAATGTCATCTTCATGTCCCACATATGCAGGGATTGAAGGGATCACTTCAGGTTGTGATATTTGATGAGTCACATACATTTGAACAAGTCCATTTCTCCTTGCCAAGTTCACCATCTCCCCAGCACCTTCATCATCTTTAAGCTCCTTCAACTGACTACCACATGCATACCACATCTTGTGAACACCAGAAGCATACTTCATCTCATTCTCCACAATTCCAACAATCTCAAAATAACTCCATCTATCTGGATCACACTTCCAGACAGAGCTACTCCCTTCGTATTTTAGACTACCACCTCCAGGGTCAGAGAAAGATCCTCCATGAAAAAATTGCACAGTGAAATAGTTCTCCATCACTACATCCAAAAAAAGAAACAATAAGCCCAAATGCTCAAACCCTAAATCAGTGATACAAAGTATAAACCCTAAACCAACATCTAAACTAACATATGCACAAACCTACATGGAGCATTTCAAACATGGTGGATACTCATATTGCAACGGAGTAAGCAAAAAAAAAAAAGAGGGGGGGGGGGTAAAAACCTAACCTTTTTGAACCACAACTTGCATGCACCTTACAACTCCCAATCGCGATCACAGAGAAGAAGAATGTGGATGCAGAAACGATTCAATATCAAGCCCTACGGAAGCTCTGTTTTTCCCTCCAAACCAGCTTTTCTCTCTCACAACACACAATGACTTCAGAGAGAAGAAAGGAGAAGGTAATGAAGAGTCAATCCAAAACGACGACGTTTTGGTATCCACCCAAACAACCAAACGACGTCGTTTTCTTCCCCCATTTTAAAACGTGACAACAGGGATACACGTGGGTCACTAACGGTGCCAGGTCAGCAGAAAGAAACGGCGTTAATGTGTAAGTGATGGAAGGGACCAACGGTGCTGACGTTAGAAGACTTGGGGGACCACTTTAAAACGAAAAAGACTTAGGGGACCAAAATAGAACAAAAAAATAACTTAGGGGACCAAACGAGCAGTTTTGCCTAATAATATTTACTTTATAATAAAAAATAATAATAATCATTACTTTAAAATATTTAATCTAAAAATTTTAAAATATTAACAACCCGTGTATTACATGGGATAAGAGATAGTATGTTATAAACATAAGTAAATCATATTTCTCAACCCAATTTTTTTTTATTTTAACTACTTTGTTCAAATTAAAAAAAAATCTTATTCCAAAAATTTCATGTGTAATGCATGATTTTTTTTTACGAGTACAAATAAACATTCAAGTGAAAACTCATTTCAATAATATTTTTCTTAACATATATCTCCTACTTAAGTGATTAAAGTCTTTTTCACTTGAACAATATATGTTAATCATTGATTTTTTTAAACTTCATTAATTTATTTTTTAATAATTATTCATTAATGTAAAATATTATTATATATGTAAAAAAAATAAAATAGTGCAATAGTATTGGAAAATATGAAGTATAATACATCATCAATTCTCTTTAAAAATTGGAGAAGGTAATATAATATAAAGTTTTATTAATGTAAGTATCTTTTAAGTTCTTGTAAGGCTTTAAGGCCTTCCTGATATTACAATTGTAATAATATGAATATTGCCTTAAATATCAAAATAGTCCACGTAAAGGTTGAGTCCTTTGAAATTGGTCTTTATAAAAGGAAAAAAATTGGTTTTGGTCTTTACATTTATAAAATGTTTTGGTTTTGGTCTCTTTGGTTAAATTTTGGTTCCCATAGTTATGTTGTTAGTTTCTTTTGGTCTCTATATTATTAGATTTAATAGGTTTTGGTCCCTCTACTATCATGGTTTTTGAATTGGTTCTTTATGTAATTGAAGTTGTTTTTTTACCTTTGAGAATTAATGCAACTATGCAAGAATACCATGATCTTAATTGGTCATAAAATGTAATACATTACGTTTTAAGCATTTTTCATCCACGTTTAACTAGAGGGACCAAAACCAAAACGTTTTGTAAATGCAGGATCCAAAACCAAAACGTTCTGTAAATACAATGACTTAAACCAAAACTTCTTTTTACGGGAATCAATTTCGTAAACGTCAATATTTATAAGGACCATTTTGGTATTTAAGCCTATAAATATTTAAAGGAAGGATCCATTTACTTGAGATACTTACTTCAGAGTTCACATGATAAATTTTACTAATAAGAGGGGAAAGAATTTGGGAGTTTGGAAGGGAAAGTATTTGAAAAATTAGGGATTTGGGATTCCTTTTCCATTCCACCCTTTACTCCCAAACAATAGAACATTAAATTTTCCTCCTTCCATTTATTTTCACCCCCTTGGCTCCTAGCTCCCATCCAAACAAAGCCTAAAAGAGAACTTCTCTTTTGGTCTCTAAGATTAAGAAAAACAAGTTATTTCTCACAGATATATCCAAAAATATTCTGCCTCACAAGATGGGAAACACAAATTTGAAAAAGGAAAAACAATAAGATAGTAACACTCGTCTATATAATTTGTTATTACATAAGGGAGTAACCACAACCATTCTCTCTAATTTTTGAAGTAGTAGACAAAGTCCAGATTCCAGAATCTTGTAAAATCATCAAAAGCATACCGCAGTTGCATATGGAATCTACAAATTAAAAAGCAAACATTTAGAAAATATTTGCAGCTTCATACATTCTATTAGCTGTTGATGGCATGCAAAACACATCTAACAAGATGGTGAGCAGCTAATAAATTATCTATTCTACTAGTAAAAGAAAAAAAAGGCAAACTTCAAAAGGGCTACTAGCTAAAGATCAGAGCTAATGGAAGGATAAGGAAGGAAGCTACCAAACTCAGATAGATCATGGTTATCAGAACTAATAGCATCTATCAGCTTCTTGCAGTCACTTTCCACATACATTAAGTTTTTCCCAGCCTTTATCTCTTTCTAACTTCAAACATTGCACCAAAGCATTGGCTTCTTGAAGGACTACTGGGCTAAAAAAATAATGGACCTCGAATGGCTTCACTGCATATTACGCGACCATGCTTATTTATCTCAACAATTCCAGATCTATCTATGTGGTTACTGTTATCCAAGGATGCATCTGTTTTTCCACTACAATGTACATTTATCTTATAGTGAATCACTATCATATTCTCTGTTCTTGTCTTATTTTATGCTGATCCTATATAAATATGACATATATAGGGATAGGAGTATTAGATTACAATTATCTGACTGTTTGATTGGAATAAATAACATACTAATTCCTAAAATATTAGCGTTTGAACCTTTACTACTCCCTCCGTTTCACTTTTAAGTGTCTTTTTAACATCAAAATTTTGTTTCAAAATAAATGTCTTCCTACCAAATTTAGGCAACGTTTAATACTCTTTTTCTAATCTAGGCAATGTTGTTTTAGTTTTGAAATTTGTAATACTAGTAATGATGCATTGACAAAATAAAAATATTAAATAGGGATATTTTTGACAAAATACACATAAAACTTATAATAATCATCATAATCAACATTTTCTTAATCTATGTCCAAAAGTCCAAAAAGACACTTAAAGTGAAACGGAGGGAGTATTCAGTAAAGAACTAATAATACTCGTGAAGAATTAATGCTACTTCTTTTCATCTCTCTAATTAATTTCTTTTATATTTACAACAACAACACGTAAATTTGAATTCCGATAGAAATTAAATTTTCTAATCATTGTTTAATATTGAAAAATGAAATGAAATAAGTAGTAAAACAAAAATATTAAATATATCTAAAATTTTCATTTCGCACTTGTTGGAAAATCTTTTTAAGAATGCAAATTTTTTTGAAAGAATATCCGAATTGAAGAAATACACATTTGAAAAGATATTTCGAGATATGTTGGTATTTTTCGGATGTATTTAGCTATTAATAAATACTGCAAAAAAGAAAAAATTGAATAAAATATTATTTGTTACTGATTTTGTGAGCAGTGTCAAATAAATACTAAGATTATTGAAATTTCAAATCAGTTTATGAAATAGCTAAACGCGAGTGTCACATCAAGTCATGGACTAATATGACCAATGCATATAATCTCTAGAACTATTTTTTTTTTGTTGAAAATCTCTAGAACTAATTTATACACCATCTATCTATGATCTTTATTTATTATTTTGGTCGTTTTGGTCATTTCATTATTTCATGTTAAGAATCACTTAATGTGATTATCATCATGATGTGACTCACAATTTCCTTATATCAAAAACCAAATTAAAATTTTAAAAATTTCTAAAAATAAATTATTCGGTACCCAAAAAATAAAAATGTAGTAATTCTAGTACACAAATAAAATTGTTTTGAGTTAAGCCCAAGTGCCCAACGCGCTTGGCACACTGTCGCCGCCACCACCCCCAAAGAAGCATTGTCTACCATTTTCAACTCTCCATCCATCGGTGCCCTAATCTTCTCTCTCTCCGCGACCACCGGTGAGTTTCTCATCTTCCATTTTTCTCCTCTTCTACTCTCTCTCCCTCTCTCTATGTTATCGTTATCTTCCCTCTTACCCTGCCTCTGCTTCTGAAACTTCTTTACATTTTGAATTAATCTTTACAATTATAGTTTCATTCTAGTTTGATTTGATTTGAATGTGCTCGACCACCACTGTTCCCTTAGTTTGATTTCATGTCTGAGGTTGAAATGAATGTTACAGCGCGGAGCAAGCAGAGTTATGTTATTTCTCCTTTACTTTCCCTCTCTATGAATTTCGCAATACTGTTAGGGTTTTATAATTTAACGACTGAGAAATGAGAAATGATGATGTGCCTTGTTTTTACATTGTATATCCAAGCGAGCGCACGCACTTGACATCACACGAACACCGCAATACTGCAAAAGAAATATAAAATGTGTTGAGCATGGTTAGGAGTATCCAAAACTGTCTCATACAGTTACATGTCCGACATGGATTATTTTTAACTAGGAATTATGACGAAGTGTCCATGCTTCCTTGGCTTCGCTTTGTCACGTGCGATTATTATTAATTATGATTATGATGAAGTTTCCATGCTTCCATCACATGCATATCGTGGTCAATTAAGCGTGGGGTTTTATTGTGTGCTTTACTTTTTTATGGACAAATAAGGGTACTATATATTGCTGCATATATTTGCAAAATGGGATGTTGGGTGATGTTGTAGGTTATTTTGTAAAGCTAGAATGAAATGTATTTCGAATTGATATTGACTTTTATCTTCTTCGTGTTGCAACTACTAATTTGGTATGATATTTTTGCGAGGTTAGTTTTGTACAATTCCTTAGTTCTGTACTTCCCTCTGCCCGACTCACTCTCGCTGCTGCTTCAGCACCCTTGTTCTTCATTTCATCGTCACTGTTTCTCTCTCTGATTTCGCTTCTTCTTGCTTTCTAGCTTTCCAGTATGGCTGCTGCTGCTGCTTCCAGATGTATGTTCTTTTTCCCTTCTCATTCTCTGTTCTCTGTTTTCTTCTTCTTCTTAATTTCATGTCTAATTATTTCTAGGGTTACTATATTTTGTTTCAGGGGGAGATTAAAAGGGTAATTAGAACATTTAGTTAGTTAAATAGATAAAAGAGTTATAAATAAATAAGGAGGAATGAGAATGGGGTGAGATATTGGGTACTGTAATCTGGCTTGTGATTAGTTATAGTAGTATTTAGCTAGCTGTGTTGCTCTATCTATCTCCATTGAATTCATTCTTGTCAGTTTTATTATAATGATAAACTCTAAATGAAGTGAATGGTGGTTATTGTATATCGATGATTAGGCATTTGCTGATTATAATTTCATTTGGGTTTTCTTCATGTGTTGAAAAAACCAAAATCATAGTTGGCCATTCTCTTTTTGGTGGTGGATTAAGGAACTGCTTCCCTGGTTTATTTACAACAACATCGCACAAGTTAACATGCAACACCAATTTCTTATCTCAGGTCAGTCAGTGAATTATTACTAGTCGCAATATCAATATTGTGATTATTAATATTAGGCGACATTTTCCTTCTCACCTTATTGGCTTATTATTTACTTCATTTTAACCTCTGTCAAACTTAACCAGTGTTAGGTTCACATCATAATGGATTTATAGTCCTGGGCATGCCACATAGGATTGTGACCAATGTTTTAAAATGTGATTGTGGTCGAGGTTGTGATTGTGGTTATGCTGCGTTTACCGCAATTGCGGAAAACTGCGGGCAAATACGGTCAATGCGGCTGCAATTGCGGTCATGATGCTGTATTGGAAATGGTGATTGGAAAGAAAAAACATTTGAATGAACAAACTAAAAGTTCTCTAAGTTGAGCATATATTGAATTTCATTGTCTTTCGACTTTGTTGGCTTATACCTTGAATTTCTAAATTCTAAGCATAGTTTTTAGATCCTCCAGAATAGCTTAAACTGTTCCATCTGCCATGGATTTCACCAGCAATTTCTAAATTCTATAAAGTTTTCGCCTAGATAAAGATAAAGAAACGGTGATTGGAAAGAAAAAAACATTTGAATGAACAAACTAAAAGTTCTCTAAGTTGAGCAGATATTGAATTTCATTGTCTTTCAATTTTGTTGGTTTATACTCCCTCCGTCCCTATATATAAGACCCCTTTGGGAGATTTCACGTCCATTAAGAAAGTTGATTGATTTAGTTAATTGAAAGTGTTAAAAGGGTCTTATATCTAGAGACGGAGGTAGTACCTTGAATTTCTAAATTCTAAGCATATTTTTTAGATCCTCCACAATAGCTTGAACTGATCCATCTGCCTTGGATTTCACCAGCAATTATAGCGTACAAAGTCCACTTATTCACTTTGCTAAATCTATACATAAAGATTGTGCACGGTAGCCTTCTGTTTTAAGTTGTAGGGAAATCCCTGCACCTTTTTATTCCTGAAGGAATGTACTCAGGAATCAAACACCAGCCAAAGTAACCTTAAGTTGTAGATAACAGTAATGTTTCCTGGTCTATATTAAAATAAATTTAAAAAAAAAAAAAGCAGTAATTTTTCCTCGACTCTTTTTGACATTTCTATCTGCCTTTCTTTTAGCAGCAGCAACGCACCTTCATACAGATGCGGACTGTTCTCAAAGTTGTTGATAATTCTGGGGCTAAAAAAGTGATGTGCATACAAGCTTTGAAAGGGAGGAAAGGGGCAAGGTTAGGTGACACAATAATAGCATCAGTGAAGGAAGCCCATCCTAATGGGAAAGTAAAGAAAGGAAAGGTTGTGTATGGGGTGGTTGTAAGAGCAGCTATGCAAAAGGGGAGATGTGATGGTAGTGAGGTCAAGTTTGATGACAATGCTGTGGTGCTTGTTGACAAGCAAGGCCAACCTATTGGGACCAGAGTTTTTGGGCCTGTGCCACATGAGCTCAGGCAAAAGAAGCATGTCAAAATTCTTACTTTAGCAGGGCATATTGCTTAAAGGAGCAAGGGCTATCCTTAAAATTCTGTCTTGGATTTATTACTTCTACTAGTTGAATAATTTGGACACTTTTTTTTCTTTTGTTGTTAAAATGTAAGATTGATATTCAAGCTCTTCTTTTTGCTTACAATCATAGCTCTCTTTATGCCTACAAAGCTACATTCATCATTTGTCCTCTTCAGGCAGCTCAATTAATTAATCCATCTCTTTTGCTCATGTCTTAAGAACAAAGATGTAGTATTAATTATGGGATGAAATTCACCAAAATTTTGGATTATAGAATTCAGCTGCCACGCGTCAATTTAGATATGAATTAAGGAATACATGCACAGGAGCAAGTCCTTAGTAGGAACTTTGGACTCCCTACAAGAAATCCTGTAACTGTTAATGAACAAGTTGAGCTTATATCGGACATATTCCCAGAAGAATATGACTCATTTGTCACTTCTGCTTTAAGCGGATCAATATTCATTGGCTGAGATAGAGTAATTAATTCTTGGTCAAGAAGCAAGGATTGAGAAGCATGTTGAAGAGCAGACACCGTGAGTCGCAAAAGGAATTGAATTAGACATTCACCTAACATAGCTCATGCTAATCCTGCATAGAGAAAGAACTTTCATCACAAGTGTAGCAAAAGGAGCTAAATTCAACATTTAGCTAATTTATCTGTGTAAAATAACCATCCCACGAGGTGAATATCAGTTTTAATTTGGGATTCCTCTAACCATGCTACATAAAGCACCTCTAGTAAGGCTAAACTTCTAATAGAAATGGTGATGGCCTACGAATTGGTGATGCTTTTCCTCAGTTTTAATTTGCAAAAACATATAATCAAGCTTATTTTGAATTTCGAGCAACTTACTTTTGTGTTAAACGCAGGTCACCGATAAGGTTCTCTTGGAGGTTACCATGTATTTAAATGAGGCCATCCATGTTTGCCTAGTTATGGTCCTACAACTAGGCAGAACCAATCTAATGTATACTCGTTGGGTATGGATTGTTTGTTTTCAGCACCATTCTTTGCACAAATTCTATTGTCTTAGAAATTAACCATTTCTGAGATAATCATAGCCTAGGGATTAAAATTAGATACAATCTTGTTCCTTGACAGCCACATATTCTTTAATAGAGTGCAGTTAAAAGACAATTTATAAGAGAAATACAACATCTTTTTCCAAGCTAAATATATTGCTATATAACTTTCACACGAAGCTCACATGTTGCAGAGCTCCATGGAAATGAAGACAATTTTTCAATAAACTCGTGCGTTGCTTGCGGATTCGAGAATATACCACTGTAGATTCCCAAAGTGCATAAAACTTTTGCATTTTCCATAATATATTTTACAAACTGCAGCTCAGAATCAGAATCAAAGCCTTGATAGTTACTGAGAGCACATGTCTTGAGGTGTGATGAAAGGCATCCAGGAGGAACAAATTGCGGCTGCACCCACCTTTGGTCACCAAAGTCATCATCGTCGGCACCATCGAGCTGTTAACAATATACCGACCTCACATAAAAACTTCAAAAATATAAAAAATTAAAAGTCATTCTTAAACAGTTAACCTCGATGAAAACAAACCTTAACAATTTCAAGATTTTGAAGCTTCGGGCAATGCTGGAGCACTCCTAAAAACCAATGCCAGTTATAAATATCAACCATAAGCTCGAGAGAGGTTAGGTTATGAAATGTGCAAGCAACCTCAAACTCGGGAAATCCCTAGAGATAAATACATCCAAAAATGAAAACCAATATCAAATTAATGAAATTTCAATAGTTAATTTTTAACCAGCATAACTCTCATACATACATACCTCAGTTATGCTGAGAGTCCTCGCATTGCAAAGACATTTCAAGGGAATATACGTTGTAGTAAAGAGAACAACAGCGCTGGTCAAGTTGCCCAAAATTTGAAACTCTTCAACATTAATAATTAAGTCATTCTCATTTCTCAGCGTCAAATCGTCTAGATACAAATCTTCTAGGATTGGACAGCCGGAAAGAATCTGTAAAAGACATCGATGTGTTTTGAAAATAATATTATCCAGACGCATGATTTTGAGAGAGGGAAAGCCATCGTTAGAAACATGACTGATCCATAAGCGGCTCAAATTCAGAGACACGAGTGTTTTGCTGCCAATAATACCAGAGGGCAGCTTCATTCTCCTTGACAGGTCAAGATCGAGGTGCTCAACTCCACGCTGTATCGCAGCGTTAACCCACGCAGTGACATCGGAAGAGTTACAAAGAGAATGATGCGCGGTTTTTAGGGTGAAAGTTTTTAGGGTTTGTGTTGCATCTCTCTTTAGGATAGCAGAATAAACCATGCGAACAAAATTAAAACTACGGATTAGGTTTAGGTGCTCATAATCAACATCATCATCAACATCATGAACATGATCAAAAAGATTTATTTGTTCTTCCAAGTGTAACGTTGGAACAGAGAGCCAGAGTGGGGTCCACCTTTTCGAGAGGACGCTGGTTGCAGCGGCGGCTTTAGTTGGGAGAAATGAAAGAATGTGGGAGATTACAGCATCTGGTAAATTGCTAATCCTATCAGGAGAAGAAGCAGCAGGCGCTATTCTCATTGCAATTAGCAGACCAAATAAATTAATTGGTGCTGTTGTTTATGATTATGAGTGTTAGGGTTAGGGAGAGGACGAATTTACCAGCAAGTGCAGTGCAGCAGGTACAGTGTTTCTTAGTGACGTGTCTGTTAGCCAGAGGGGCGCGACTTCATTGTGCGTTTTGCTCCTAGGGTTGTCGTTTTGGTTTGTGTTTCTTCTCAAACCGATTCCATTGCCTCTCCCATTTTCATTATCATTGGGTGCTTTCTTTCCTTCCTTCCTTCCTTCCTTCCTCTGCCAAGGAAGCTGCGTGTTTGTTAACGTTTAGCTTAGACTGAAATGTAGGATGTGAGCTGGCCAGGGCGAGAAGAGGAGAGACGCTTATGCGTTCAAACCCAAGGCTATGTTTGGATATGCAACATTGAATGGAGTGGAGTAGGACAAGGTGAAGTAGGGTGGAATGGAATGGAATGATATTATTTTATCATTTCATTGTTTGGGTATTTTGTCATGGAATGTAATTAAAAAAATGATTCTATCAAATACATTCCAAATTGGATGAAAAAAAAAAGAGATTTTGGATGGAATGGGTCCATTATATACCACTTCACTCCTTCCTATTTAAAACAATCCAAACAATGGAATTTAATCAAATTTCATGTCACTCCACTTCATTCCACCACATACCATAAATCCAAACACAGCCTTAGGCTTTGTTTGGATTAGAGGTATTGGATGAAATTGAATGAAGTGGAATAAAATTTAATCAAGTTTCATTGTTTGGATTGTATCAAGAGTGATGGAACGAAATGGTGAATGATAGAATGAGATTTATCTCATTTCATCCAAGACCACTCATTTTTCTCCCCCCAAATTGGGGTGTATATAATGGAATGCAATTTTTTTTCCCATTCCATCATAAAATACCTAAACAATGAAATGATAATTTTATTCCAATAATTCATCATACTCCACTTCATTTCACTCCACCTCATTTCGTTCCGCTCCATTTATCATTAGATATCCAAACATAGTCTGAGTATGTGTAGCTGGGCATTTACTATTCATTTGATTAAAATATATATCAATGGATGTGTTTGTTTGGATTTGGCAAAGCCTGTTTTCACAATCAACATAGTTGGGATGAGTGTTAAACGCCTCGGTTTCGTTAAAGCAAGATTTCATATTCGATTTCTCGTGGATGCAAAAAATTTATCTTGAGAAATTCACATGTCATAGTTATGTATCGGACCCGGGTCGAATTTGGATGTACCTAAGCAATACCTTCCCTCCCATATTCAAACGCCATATTCCCAAACCCCTTATATTCCTATTACTCTAACCTTCTTCTGTTTCTAATTTTTTTCCGTAAATGAAGTTATTTCGACAAGTCAGTGTCAAAATTTTGTTAATATTCCGATACGGGTATGTTAGAATTTACAATTTACTTCTTATAGTTTTTTTCGATTGGTAGTTATAAAAAAAATAGGGTTCTTGCCATCTTTGAAATTTACTTACAAAATTTTGTTAAAGTAAATTTCGAGACCCCCGTGTCAAAAAATGATCTTTTTGACCTGGTTTATCGGAAACTATGAGATTAGAGAAAAACGATGAAGGAAAAAGGGACTTACCTACAAAGAATTATAGGTTGGGCTGTAATCTTCTCCAACGAGCTTGAGTGATAAGGAATGAGACAGTGATTGTGGTGTGAGAAGGAGATGTGGGTGTGGGAGGGAAGGAGAATAGGGTGTAGGAATTTTTCAATAAGGATATTTTTGGGATTAAAGTTTTTTTGGGGCTGGGGTCTAAAGAGTGGGGTTTGGGGACTAAATCCCATATAGTAAAGCTCAATTTGTATTTAAAAATCTTATATCCTTTGTTGCAATTTTATATTTTTGTAGTAACTAGTGATATATGTTATTTCAACTTTGATTTTCGTAATTACAGTGTTATTAATGTATAGATATTAATTCTATGAACATCATTCTAATTTTTACAATTGAGAATTCATTTATACCTTTTCATGCTTTTTTATGGTATCATTAGCTTTTGTTTAAATGTTATCGATCCTTTCTTCACTGGGAATGCGCAAATTTCATATGACAACACAACCAATATGCTTACCCAAACCACTACGAATCTCATAGCCCTAAACTCTTAGCACCCGACAAAGTCGAATGCATTTGGTTATCCTGCTTGGTAAGTATAATTCAAATATTTCATTGTAAGACATGGCCTTAAAAGATATATTGATGGAATCGATACTAAACTACCCTTTTTATTCGTCAATATCATATGGTCATTCATGCGATCACTCCTTTTATCATTGAAACAATGATACAAATATTCAATAATATCACCACATGCAATCATAAATGGAACATTTATCCAAGATGTTTGTGGTCACACTCATTTCATAATCATGTCTCTCAAAAAGAATCTCTCCAAATTCATGAAAAATACCCAGCCGATGTATGAATATGTTCATGGCCTCAAGCCCAAATTTAATGATCTTGTTGTCATAAAAAATTATAAGAAGTCCTACTTGTTCTATGTACCTATCACAATCTTATATATGCATGTTTCCACATTATGAAAAAAATCATTTAATTTTGTCTAATTATTTCTTGACAAAGGGCTTACTAACAAGGTAGTTACTCCTCCAAGGACTACATAGAGGAGGCCTATATCACTTGCTCGCTATGTTTAAACTTCCACACATCTTAACTACACACATTTCCTCCTTTAAGCTTGACATTACAAACCTGGGAGCTCTTGCGTGAGAGTTATATCCTTCCCATTCGTGCTTTAACAATAATGTTTTTATTATCGCCGATTATATGTACCCCTGCAAATAAAATAACTCTCAAAAAGAGTTGTAATTAGGTAAAACATTCCTTAAAGTGTCTTCTTTGAGATTTAAAATCGTTGAGATTGTATTTCATGAAATCAGGGGTAAACACAACACGATCCGAATACTCAGGTCAAACTCATCCATCATAATTTGAAAGGGATGAGTTTGAGTCCAAAAACTGACCCTATTAATATTTAGGGTGGGGTCGAGGAGAAATCTTACATGTTTCATGCATACCTCTACCAAATCTCGAAACTAGCATGGTGCAATTAGTTGTCACTTGTCAGTTTACTTATTCAGTGGATATTCTTAATAAGTGGGATAGATCTTTAGATGTCATAGCAAAATCGAGAAAATTGCATTTATTTTGGAATCAGTTCAAAACATCTAAAACCTTTAAAAAAAACACTGAGATATTCATAAATTTAAGCTTGCCATTTTGGCCTTAAGCCAACCCAAACTCGTCCTTGTCTTCTTCTATCTTAATCAAACATGAACATATTCAAGTTTCTTCGGGGGCTACGGGTTGGTTTAGATCTAAACACTGACCCAGTCAGTATTTTGAATATAGTAAAGAACGATTCTTACAAATCCTAGCCAATCTAATGCACATCCCTACATGCAATCAACTACTACTGTTGCAGGCTGATGGTCTAACATATTAAAGAAAACAAAGAGTGTGCTTATTAACACCACCAAGTAGCTTATATACTTCAAGTTGATGTTTGGTAAAGGTGCTTATTTTAATAAGCTACAAGCTCGTATTCGATAAGTTATTTGAGACAGCTTATGCGATTATAATCCGAAGCTCAAGACATTTAACACATATTAGTTAACTTATCAACTAATCTAATAAGCAGTACTAATTTGATAAACTAATTTAAGGATTCTGATTTTTTTGCTCTGAAAGCTCGTGTGTTTACGAGGCTTTCTCATATCTAGAAATTACGTCAAAAAGTATATTTCTAAACCATATATATGTTCAAATCCCACCATAAATAATCTTATTCTATTGGAGCAAAACATGAAGCATGTTGTATGAATATATCTTCAAAGAAAGAATATACCTAAGAAGATATTATTCTCAAGGGATAGATAGCTTCAAAATAAGGCTAGCAAAGCCGATAGAAACCCATGGCATGGCATTAAATATTTTCCAAAATCCCGCCCTAAACCCTTGATGCCTTTTGCTGGCATGCAAATTCCCCAAAACAGCCTCAGCCTCAACTCAACTAATAATAACAATAAAAATATCTTTCTCCCTTTTTTGCATCTCTCGCTCTCATTAGGCCTGTCCCCAATCCACCAAAGTACCAAACCCTAACTCATTCGCTTTCTCTCTCTCTCTCTCTGGTAAGTACCACCCTTCTTCTTCAATTTTCAATTTTCAATTTTCACTGACGCTGCAAAACTAAATACTCGTCCAATTTCTTCATTTCCAACTTCAGTTTTCAATCATGAAGGGTGGCAAATCCAAAACCGAGTCCAAGAGAGCCGATCCCAAGTAAGTTCCATTTTCATATCATTTATTTTTTTCAATTTTTCATACAGCACCAAATAATAACAATAATAATAATAATTTAAAATTAGATAGATTAATTGAGGATCCGATCAGTGCTATTGTATTTAGATCTGAGATCTGGAAATTGAGATGAGAAAGCTGTGTATTGTATTGTATTGTATATTTAAATATTTAATTTAATATTTATTTGTTGGTGTTGTTTATGGTTTCAGGCTTGCCGTGAATAAGAAAGCTGGCGGAGCCTCGAAACCGGCGAGGAAGCCAGCAAAGGGAAAGGCTGCTAAGGACCCTAACAAACCTAAGAGGCCTGCTAGTGCCTTCTTCGTTTTCATGTAATTTATCATTCTCCAATTTTATTTTTTTATAACCCTAATTTAATGTTTTATTCAGAGGTATATGGCGTGTTTTTTTGGTTCATTTTTAGCCCATATTTTTAATAATCAATTGCATCTGGAAAATCTAGACTTTATAAATAGCCACTGTTTTCGTGTCATTTATCATTATCAACTTTTTTAACCCTAATGCATTGTTTTTGCTAAGGAGTATTTGTGTGTATTCTTTTGGTTACTTCAGCCTTTATATAATCAATTGCATCCGGAGAAAATCTGACAAGCTTGTTGCATATAGTTTTTTGCTTGATAAACGTAGTCCATATTCTTTGGTAGCACTTTTTGTTGACATGTTAGTCAGTAGACCATGAGTTTTGAAATGTGTTTGGTAGATTTTAAAAATAGAATCGAGCGAGATATGAGATTAACATTTTGCTTCTAGATAATATAACATAATATAATATAATATTTTGTTGTGCTTTGTCTGTGCCCTGAACACTACTTCCTTCATGTTTTGTGTGATTTGTTTATTTGATGGTATTTTCTTAAACTTGTGTGGTTATTAAAGGGAGGAGTTTAGGAAGCAGTTCAACAAAGAAAATCCTGACAACAAAGCCGTCTCCGCTGTAAGTGTCTATTTGCGTTGCTCTTATCTGATGATTGTAGTAAGGAAGTGAGTTATACGTGTGAAGCTCTCAATTGGTGGGCTTTGACTGATGTGGCGCTTTAATGTATTGTTTAATTGATTTCAGGTTGGCAAAGCTGCTGGAGCAAAATGGAAGTCCATGACTGAAGCTGTATGTATTTAGCTGTTTGTAAGCCTTAAGTTATGCTTGGAGTGCTACTTGATTTGATGTTGGTGTTAAAGCAATGTTGTATGGTTTTAGGAAAAAGCACCATATGTAGCGAAGGCAGAGAAACGTAAGGTGGAGTATGAGAAGAATATGAGAGCCTATAACAACAAACAGGTGTGCACATCATTATGAATTGTTATTACTATTATTTTTACGTGCTGTACTTGTGCATCTAATACCTTTCATGCTTTCTTTTTGATCACTTGTCAGGCTGAAGGCCCTGCTGCTGCAGAGGAAGAAGAATCTGAGAAATCAATTTCAGAGGTGAATGATGAGGATGACGGAGATGATGACGGAAGTGATGAGGTTTGCTTCGATCTTTTTTCCATTGTCTTAGGTTTATGGACTTTAAAGGTTTTGCATCTTAGTTATTCTTTGAATTCTTGCGTGCAGGATGATGATGATGATGATGAGTAGCGGCAGGACTCATAATAACATTTATTTAGGATTTTATAATGATTTGGCCATCCATTGTTGTGATGGTCTGGTCGTTTTCTGATAAACATTTCCTGCTCCTAGAAAATATTTTCCTGCTCCCTAAGTAAACCTGTTATGAACTTCCAAAATTGAATAGTAAGGGAGCTTGGCTTTATTTGTACTTTTAACATCAAGTTTTTAGCTAAGGGGCATTTATATCTTGTAGAGCTTTTATTTAGATTTAGTTCTTCGAATTCTGGTTTCTTCTGTATTAATATTATCAACTTATCGTTCCCTGGTTTTTAGCATCTGATGTATATGTGATGAATGTTTCTTTTCTGTCCGTAAGAAGTTTTGTGTGTTTCTGTGATTCTTTAGTTATGAAAGCCAATACGAGGATTGGCTATTATTTTTGCTCCTGTGCCCTTGTTCTTGAATATTAACCCCCACCGATGTTTATTTTATGTGGAGAAATTTTTTAAAGAAATTGAGGATTCTTGCATGTTTTTTTGTGAATATTCCAAGTTTTTTTTTTCAATTTTTGAAGGTATCAGACAATTTTAAGCATTCCCTTCATTGACTTTTGTCATTGTGCAGTGGATGTTTGGTATGAATTGCTAAGGCTTTTGATACATGAATAGTTTTTTTTGGCCCTCAGCTTGTGATCTCTGCATTGCTATTGTGGTATACTATATATGTAGGTCTCTCGTGCATATTTTTTTCTTTTCCCTTTTGCTTGTCTTTCTTTTTAGTATATCATTTCTTGTAGGAAAATTGTGGTTTCTGGTCAATTGATTTTGGATATCCAACCATGTCTATATTTTGCAAATACATGACTCATTTGTATGAGTTGAATTTGGTGCAGTGTGATATTTTCTTATTTTTAGGTCTATCTGCTTCATTAATTTAAATTCCAAATTCTAAATTGTTGTATCATTCATATTGTACTGCAAGGGATATATTCTTCCTCGGTGCTTTCCCTTTTGCCGATGGTGTTTTATGATTGTGAACTTGTGTTCTTATTTTATGGTTTGTTGACTTTGTTCGAGTGAGATGAGATGCCCTGTATTATGTTTTTTATTTTCATTTTTATCAATGAATTCGAGCGCTAATTGTAAGTTTCTTGGTTCCCGCGAGGCCAATAATTTTAAGAAGCCAAATGCACTATCCAATGTAGATACCTTTGATTATCAAAGTTGTGAGGAATTGTTGCGTAAATATAATCGTAATAGGAGTACCATTTTATCTTAATAAACTACTGTTCCCTCCGTTCTAAATATAATCTTTTGGAGTGAATTTTAACTTGAATTAAAAAAGTTATTTAGTATTGCTGGTAACATTAGAATTGATAACATTTGCTATATTTTTTTCAATATTACTTTTATAATTATCAATTAAGACTAAGAAATATTATGTAAATAAAAATGTTTTTGAAAAAGAATAATTAATATCATTGAAAATTGAATTAAATGAAAACACAAAATGCACTCCAACTGTGTAGTTTTTATATTTAGGGAGATCTAACCCAAAGAGAGATTAGAACATGTGTTTGAATGAGCAAAGTTATAAAAGATTAATCCCTCCGGTCTTATTTATAAGACCCTTTTGAGGTTTTTCCCTCTCACCAAGGAAAGTGGATAAATTTGTTAGTGACATTGGAAATGTGAAAATTTGATATACTTTTTCAAAACTATCCATATAATTATTATTGGAACTCTGAAAGGGGTGTTTGTGGAAAAAATTAATTAAATGATATTGAAAATTGAAAAAAGGTCTTATAAATATGATCAAAACAAAATCCCCAAAAGAATCTTATAAATAGGACCGGAGGTAGTACTTGCTTGGATGCAATAATGCATTATCGAGAGAAGGATTTGAATAACGCATGTGTAGATGATAGACTTTCAAGAACTATGTATACAAATAAGTTCACGTTTGAAATTAATATATAATATTTCGATTCGAGTTTTAAATTGGAAAAAAAAAAGTACATAAATGTTCCTCGAGCCTTTAGACTTTTGGCATGAAATCGTAACGCGAATTGTTTTAATCCATTTGATGAGCCAACAGTTAATGTTTTTCTTCATGGCATATCTGACTATTAAGTGGTGGACTGATGGTTGTGAGCAATATAAGTACGCCTGCAAAAAATAATTGACCTAAAAAAATGAGTAGTAGTCTACAAACCTCACTCTTTAGGCCCCAAACTCCCCATTTTTTCCGATGGGGTTCTCTCGAAATTTTTTCCGATACTCCCGAGTCGAAAAAATGCATTTTTCTGAATGCTCGTTTATTAAAAATGGGGTTTTAAAGTCGGAAAATGCATTTTTCCGACTCGGGGGTATCGGAAAAAATTCCGAGAACCCCATCGGAAAAAATGGGGTTTGGGAATTAACAATGGGTCTAAAATGTGGGGTTTGTAGACTACTTCGTCGAACTTAGTGAATATTATAATTTAAGGAAACATAAGATCAAAACAATTTATATTAAATGTAGCTAGAAGGAACCAAGGGAGAAGATAAATCTTCATTCATGTCCATCACGGCTTGGAGACCTTTATTTGCAGGGATTACCCAGGAGTTAAAAAAAAACAAAAAACAAATGTTATTCGTGCATGTCCATAGACATTGATAATGCAAGCCTAATAGGAATAACGGTTAAGCTTAGGGCATTGTTTCTAGCTAATACTTTGAAGAAATGGATAATCTGTATATCCGACAACAGGATCATGTGTATAATATGTGCTTGGATCAGGCTCATTTAGCTCAGCATCCAGCTCAAATCTTCTAGGAAGATCTGGATTAGCCAAAAATAATCTTCCATAAGCAACCAAATCAGCATCACCACTTGCAATAACTTGGTTCCCTTCACTCCTATTATTGTAACCACCAGCAACAATAAAAGTCCCATTGAAGACCTTTCTGATTGGAATTAGGGACCATTTAGTATCAAACCTTTGGAGCTCCTTGACCATTGTTCTGTAGTTTGTGGCGGGAGGTTGACTGGAAGGTTGTCCGGTCAGTTGACTGGAAGGTTGTCTCCTTGGCTGGTCCAGCTAATTATTAAGTCTCTGAGGTAGGGCGGATTGACTTGCTGACGTGGATGCTTTGGCTGGGGAGGTTGACCGGTTCGAGCGAGTGGAAGCGAACCGGATCAGTTGATCCGGTCTTGATGAAACATCACGACGCGGGTCGTGGGTTGTTGTAGCTGGCGGGGGTGGCCCCGGTCCTACGTACCCCTAGTGAAAAGGGGATCAAGCCACACATAGTTCTTGAGAATAGAGAGAGAAGTGGGAGAGGGGCGAATCAGGTCGGCCCGGAAGGAGGAGTGAGGTGGAGAGGTTGTCTCTGGCCCCCCTTTTGCACCATTCAGGTGAGGGGTATTTATAGTGAAAAATGGGCTGTGATGGCCATCAGTGGTCATGTCGTCGATTAGACGTCGTCGCCCTTGTCAGTCGGCGGAGTCAATTAGAGCCAGAGGTTTGGAAGTGACACTTGATGTGACTCACTGCGACCGGGTGGTCGTGGAGCAAGTAAGGAAGGACCGTGTTTTGGACCGGACCTACCGCAGCGGTTGGGACCGGTCCGGTCGTGGGGACCTCAATAGGTCTTCGATGTATGCTCGAGGAAGGTCAAGAGAAACCTTCCTTTATGGGTCGGTCTGGTTGAGAGGTCGAAATGGAGGACCTTCCTTTGGCCGGTCCTTGTTGGGAGGTTGTGGGACCGGTCCTCGTTAGGAGGTTGGGAGGTCGTGGGACCTTCCCTCAACCGGTCCTTGTTGGGAGGTTGTGGGACCGGTCCTCGTTAGGAGGTTGGGAGTTCATGGGAGACCTTCCCTCAACCGATCCTTGTTGGAGGTTGTGGGACCGGTTCTCGTTAGGAGGTTGGGAGGTCATGGGACCTTCCCTCAACCGGTCCTTGTTGGGAGGTTGTGGGACCGGTCCTCGTTAGGAGGTTGGGAGGTCGTGGGACCGGTCCTCGTTAGGAGGTTGGGAGGTCATGGGAGACCTTCCCTCAACCGGTCCTTGTTGGGAGGTTGTGAGACCGGTCCTCGTTAGGAGGTTGGGAGGTTGTGGGACCGGTCCTTGTTAGGAGGTTGGGAGGTAATGGGAGACCTTCCCTCAACCGATCCTTGTTGGGAGGTTGTGGGACCGGTCCTCGTTAGGAGGTTGGGAGGTAATGGGAGACCTTCCCTCAACCGGTCCTTGTTGGGAGGTTGTGGGACCGGTCCTCGTTAGGAGGTTGTGGGATCGGTCCTTGTTAGGAGGTTGGGAGGTCATGGGAGACCTTCCCTCAACCGGTCCTTGTTGGCAGGTTGTGGGACCGGTCCTCGTTAGGAGGTTGGGAGGTAATGGGAGACCTTCCCTCAACCGGTCCTTGTTGGGAGGTTGTGGGACCGGTCCTCGTTAGGAGGTTGTGGAACCGGTCCTTGTTAGGAGGTTGGGAGGTCATGGGAGACCTTCCCTCAACCGGTCCTTGTTGGGAGGTTGTGGGACCGGTCCTCGTTAGGAGGTTGGGAGGTAATGGGAGACCTTCCCTCAACCGGTCCTTGTTGGGAGGTTGTGGGACCGGTCCTCGTTGGGAGGTCGTGGGAGGACCTTCCATTTTAAGGTTCCTCAGAACAACCATCCTTGGTTCAATCACATGACAATAGAGTATTCCTAATTGACTCAATGATTCAGCCATGTAAATGCCCAATGTTTGAGGGTCGGAGTCTCCGCAATCATTGTAATCGGCGAAAGGGGAGAGCCTAACACCAACCTTGTGTTACGGGAATTCTGTCCAGTGGTCCAATTGGAGTAATGAACCAGTTGGAGGTCCCACATCGAGTGTATGGGCACTTGATGAAGGGGTTTATAAGACCTTAGGCACCCTCCTCCTAATAGCTAGTTTTTGGGGGTGAGTTCTACCTAAGGGCTGTAACAATGGTATCAAAGCCAGTGCAACGAACCCAATGTTTCGAACCGTAGATGGAACCTAACATTGGGGGAGTCTTGACTTCACCAAGCCGCCAGGTGTCGGCTTATGAAGGAGGGGCGTTTGTTACGGGAATTCTGTCCAGTGATCCAATTGGAGTAATGAACCAGTTGGAGGTCCCACATCGAGTGTATGGGCACTTGATGAAGGGGTTTATAAGACCTTAGGCACCCTCCTCCTAATAGCTAGCTTTTGGGGGTGAGTTCTATCTAAGGGCTGTAACACCTTGTCAGCTCCTATCTCATCAGCAACTGCCTTCACTACTTGCAGAGGGAATCGGCAACGGTTTTCAAGGTTACCGTCGTATTCGTCGTCTCTGTCGTTCACCTTGTCCTTTAGGAACTGGTCTAGCAAATATCCGTTCGCTCCATGTATCTCTACTCCATCGAAACCTGTAAAATGCAACTAAGATTTTGAAGTAGTACACACACATACATACACATAAGTTTTTTTTACACATGCATACACATAAGTTTTTTTTTTTTTAAATTTTTTTTATTATATATATGTTTTGTCATATTCTATTTGATCTATTCTACATGTATCTTGCTTTTTTTAGCAACCAAAAAAAAAAACAATAAAAAAAAAACTGAATCCACTATTTGTATCTAGAATTCTATATTGCTTCGTATTCAATTATATCTTTACCAGCTTCTATGGCATTTTTGGCTGCAATGCTGAAATCATTGACAATTTCAGGGATTTCATCGGTTCTCAACCTGCGAGGAGGTGTGTATCTATCAGTTGAAGCAACATCGTTGCCGATATCTTTCTGAATTCGCTTGTCTGTGCAAGATATCGGTGGTTGTCCATGAGGCTGGAAACCTGAACAATATTAATGAAGACTTAATTGTTCTTCTGAATAATTATATTTATACATTAATTTGTACATGTCATCCTAGTGTATTACGGTGATCGAATATAGAAATCAAATACTACTTATACATTCAATGTATTCTGTATTAGAAACGAGATGCGAAAAAATGAATTATCATGTTCAGTTGCAGAGAAGCAAGTGCGTAATTTTATAAATGTACAGCTATCTAATGATATTTACTGAACCCGCAAGCTTTAACAGAAAGTTAATTAACTACACTATCTATCTAACTTTCTCACTATCAAATATCAATACTAAAGTAACTGAATAATTCAGTTAACTGGAACTGTTCCTATTAGAACACTTGAAATTTGACTCAGCTTTGAAGTGAAATTCTGAGCAGCAACGGATAACTCTAGAAGGAGACAACTTTTTTGCTTCTCCTCTTGAACAAACAAATAGAACACCTTGTTCATGGATGGAATTGGATCCACAGCCAAATCTAACCTTGAATTTGAGAAAAAGAAGAGTTATTAAGGCCTATCAGAAAACACACCACATACTCCATGTTATCGTGTTCTATTTAGATGTCGCACACCACCACAATTACACTCATCAATAGGTCTATATTCGCTCAGCCACTTCAACTTTGTAAAATACTGACTTATATAACAAGAAACTTGTATTAAACTCATCAGTTCCATCTTGTGCGAGGATCGTTCTTCTTTTGAAATCGCTCTTTTTCACATCGGACTAGATCTCAGTCGCAGTGGAGTAATTGTTCTCACTTGCAGTGATTTCCTTGCAATAGCATTCAATATAAGATCAAACAACGTTATTGTTTCTTGTCAGTTTGAAAGAAGTGGAAGATCAACTTTGACGAGTTAAGGAAGTGCTTCAGCGATGCACACTGGTCTGCTCAAACTGAAATTAAATCACCATAGAAACCAGGATATGAGACTGAGGTTGTCAAAGGTATGATGAAGTTAGAAAATAACGGAAGCATCATCAATGGAATTGGGACAGGTCATGAGAGAAAGAACAAGCTCGGAATGACAGGGAAAAAGGAGAGAAAGAACAAGCTTGGAATGACAGGGAAAAAGGAGAGAAAGAAAAGGAATAAAAATTTGCACAAAGAGAGGATTAAGAAACTTCTGATAACATATGGTGATTTATAGAGAAGCAAGTACTATATGCAAGTATGCAACTATTCAATGATACTTGCTGCATACACAAGCTTTAACAGAAAGCTAACTGATAACTAATTGACCAACAGCCTAACTAACTGTCAATACTGAGTAACTAACTCATTTAAGTTAACCAAGTAGCAATATTATGTGAGCATGCATTACATGATGCTGGTAATGTTCAATTCTCCGTAAAAAGACTCATGCAAGTAAAATACTAAGGTAGATTTTTTTTGGGTGAAAATCTAGGAATTATCTAACTTCAAATATCCACTTTGGTCCATGTGGTTTAATTAAGTATGACATATAAAAAGGATAAGAGGGAGTACATCATGGAGATTTGGATTGGACATGTGTGCTCCCATTCATGTCCTAACCAATCCAACTCACTCTTTTTTTTTTCTTTCATGAATAAAAAGTTTAGGCGAGTTTCATATCGAACGGTTCACTAAGGCGATGGGTAAATCTCATGGTTCGTAGAGCATGTACAAAAGTAACTAGGTCCTCACATCGGCATCTATTAGAATTTTATACTTTATTGTTTCCTTACCTATTGGACGAACACTCGGCCTACAAATTCATGCCAAAGTTTTATTCAAGTTACCATTGTTGGAGACTCTTCCAGCATGCCAAAGTTGGCAGAAGAATATGCCCCCCTTTTCATGAACAGCAGTAACAATTGGTTTCCATGCTTCCACCTGTTCTCTTGTCCAAATTCCAGGTGTATTAGGGTACCTTTATTCATCCAAACCAAACAAGACCAAAAAAAAAAAAGGGGGACATCTCAGGCATCACTATATTAGGCAGTACCAAATAATGGTTTCAGTTGACAAAGTCCACTAGTTATCCTCTTTTGTTCAAATAAATAAATAAATAATTAAATAATCTGTAAATTAAGATTACCCCTGTGCTGTTTCAGACACCCCTGAGGCTTCCCCAATTAAGAAGCCACCTTTAGTTGTTCTTTGAGAATAATAAAGAGCAGCATGTGGCTGAGGGACAAAGTTGTAAGACCTTGATCTTGTCATCGGTGCCAGTACTATCCTACCAGGTCAAACATCATAAAAACAGGATATCTTAAAAACCAAACTTTTGAGTATTTAAGGTCCAAGATTGATAAATAAAATTTAGGTCTTGCTATTAAGATTTTTATTATTGGAAAACTAATGATATGTAACTAAGTAATCTTCCATGTCTGGATAATTAAAAAAACACTAAAAGTAGTTGTTTGCATTTTCCATAAAATTTAAGAGACCAAAAACATAGAAATTTGATCAAAACATACTTTGATCACTTTTCAGATGCCATAAACATATTTTAGTCAAACAATTGAACAATTTTTCTATAAAAAAAAATGTAAAAACTGATCAAAGAAGAATTCAATCATCTATTAAAATTAGAAGAAAACGTGCATGAACAAGGGGTGTAATAATTAACTGGGTTACCTATGAGAAAGATTAAAGTTTCCCATCTTGTATGGGGTGAGGAGGGGTATCACCTCTTCTTTTTCTTTTTCAGTCATGGTGTCGTTGGTGTTGGTCATCAACCTTCTCTTCTCTTGTGTCACTAAATAATTCCCAACCTTATGGTAGACTGGACAAGCTTATCTCATCTTACGTTTCCAAATTGTATTGGTTGCTTTGCCAGGATAGTGACGTTTGATTGGTTGTGGCCAAAGTCAAAGAGAAGTGGGTGTTACAACTTACAAGAGTGTTAAGCTAGTGAAGAAAGTGAAACATTAAGTATTATATATATATATATAATATATATATATATATATATATATGGTATTGCTAACAAGTGTTCCAAGGACACTTGTTAAGGATACCAAATGTGGGAAAAAAAATCATAAGTTCAAGTTATTCGCTTTCTCGAG
The DNA here is from genome assembly GCA_037953625.1 of Crotalaria pallida. Lineage (NCBI taxonomy): Eukaryota > Viridiplantae > Streptophyta > Magnoliopsida > Fabales > Fabaceae > Crotalaria > Crotalaria pallida. The sequence continues at coordinate 174,773,520 of CM075650.1, forward strand.
AGCATAAAAAAATTACAGTACATTTAATCTCTTAACAAGTGCCCTACAACAACTTTTTAACATTTTCCATATATATATATATATATATATATATATATATATATATATATATATATAACCTGTTCATAGTTTTTACGTCTACCAAGAAAAATGAATTTTGCATCGGAATTTGAAAGTTTTATCTTATTATTTCAAATATACACTTTATGCTAATTATACATTGAAATTAGTAGTTTCAATTTATATCTTCAGGAAAAAAAAGCTAAAAACTTACTTCCTCTGTTCCTGTTTATCTATCCTATTTCAAACAAAACACACCCTTTAAGAAATTCAACCATTACTTAGATTTTCAATACATTAATTGTTTTTTCTCACTATACCCTTTCTCTTTCTATAATCATTAATTTTTCTCAAATATTTACGTAAACCAAGACTTATTGAATAGGGTCAAACATGGAAAATATCATTTATTATACTCTTGAAATTCTCAATAGGACAGATAAAAGAAACAAAAAATCTCTCCAAAAATGGACAGATAATAAGAAATGGAGGGAATACAATTAAATGATAAGGATAATCATAGAAAAAATTATAAAGGGTCTTATATTTAAAACCAAAATTTTTTACTCAAAAGGGCTTTATATATAAAGACGGAGGCAGCATATAGTAGCTAATTACAAAAATATATTTCTCCGTGTTTCTATAACAACAAAAAGAAACTAAGTTAAAAAAAATATCAATTTCTTTTATTAAGAAAATTAATTGAATGTATTTAATTTTCTCAAATTCATAAAAGAAAATAGAGCTATTTTAGGAAAATTAAAATTATATTGAGAATAAAACAAAAAATTAGATGAAATAATCACCTTAAAGCAATATTTTAAGAATGAATATATTGAGAATAAAAAGTTAATTAATCTTTTCTTAGATTTGAAACCAATATAAATATATTTTTTTTTGCACAAAAATACTATATATGTATCCATTATATCTCTAATTTATCTCAAGCTTTTTTTTAATTCACTATATGTAAAACTGTTTTTATATGTCCGCGTAAGACAGCCCAGTTGGTGGCTGCAGGGACACTTAGGATTTCCCCCTCCCCATGTCACGGGTTCTAGTCCCAGATCTCCCATGTAAAAAAAAAAACTATTTTTATATCTCCTAAATTATTTATGCAACGAAAAAAGCATCCACTAACCAACGTGATGTTGGTCTAGTGGCAACTCACTAGGTCCCTTAACCATGAGATCTCGAGTTCGACACCCATGGGACGGAGAGGCACGCGTTGGGAGACCCTTGCCCACAAAGTGGAGTTCCGTAGGATCGGGGTGAATTTATTTGGGCCGCCAAAGTGCGAAAGCCCAGACACCACCTGCGGAAAAAAAAAAAAAGCATCCACTAAATGCATGAATTGAAATTGGCCAATAAGAAGCTAACATAGCCTTAAACTGTGGAGTTAGAAAAGTCAAACATAAACAATTTGCACTATTCGTGCAACTGTGCGAAAATTATTTCGTGATGAACAACAATTCTCATTATTTATTAGCTTATTTATGTTTTTGATTCTCAAAATTTCCGCGTGTTTTGACTTTAGTTTCTGTAAGAGTTATTTTGACCTGAATTAGTCTTTAATTTTTCAAACATTTTTCTTTTGATTTATTCCATTATGAAAAAACTGTTATTTGTTGACAGCTGAACACCATATCGGCAGTCACGTAGCGTGAGATGACGCCAAATAAGTGATGTGACGTGGATGATATAGATCCATGGACACAAAATGGTCTCATACGCAAAATGGTCCCATACGAAGAATTTTGCGTTTATGGACCTGAATCATCCAAGTCACAATACTTATTTGGCGTTATCTCACACCATGTAGTAGCTGGGTTTCCGTTAACCATGTCAAGAATAATTGACTTTGTCTAAAGGATGGGAACAAAACCAAAATGTTTAAAAAAATTAAGGACTAGTCCAGGTCAAAATAACTTTTAGAGACTAAAATCAAAAGACGTTGAACTTTTAGGGACCAAAACCATAAATAAACCTTATTTATTTATTTTATTTATTCCAAATAATTCTTCAACTTTTTTTAAAGTGATTTCTTAAGTTTATACGGTTGGTCATTTCATTAATTTTTTATCTCCTGTCATTTTCTCCTCCGACAAAATTAGTAAATTACCAATACCATTTTTTTTCTTCTAATAAACCTCTTTTTTCTTCCATTTTTCCGGCCAGAAACACAACACCATGAACTCTTCATTCCTCTTTAATCTCTTTGATAGCATCACCATGTCCTCACCTCCGCAAACCTCAGTCTCTCTCGGTTAAACTCAACTAAAATTCCAATTCATATATTATTTGATATGAATAAAATGCATTCCCAACTAAAAATGATATTATACATTATCATATATTCATATGCAAGAAAAAGCTATACTATACATTCATAATGAAAAGACAAATACAACATAAAGTAACACTAGTCTCCTAAACCTAAACCAGAGTATTCTTAGTAATTGAAATTTCATGTTCTATTATATGGTTGGTTAATTAAAAAACATGAATTAAATATTTATTTGCTTTGATAATTGATTGATTTAAAAAATAATACATTAAAATTATATTCTCTTATATTTATTAAATTTTTAATATTTTATTAACATTTCTAAACAAAAGGAATATATGATTTAGATAAGAATGTTTAGATGAATGTGGGATTCATAATCTAAATAAGTTAATCTTCAAATCCTTGTTAAGAGGTTCACAAAAAAAAAAAATCCTTGTTAAGAGAATATTTATTTTGTCTTGAAAAATAAAATTACAAAAGACCTTAAATAAAAAAAATTTACAACTAAAAAAAAATATGAAATGAAGAGAATAATTAATTACTTATATGAGAAAAACTTCCATAAGTCTCTGATTTTGTTCATGCACCAAAATTAAAAAATATAATATAGATATCTCACACTATATTAAATTTCAGCTTAAGGCTGCAAATGCTATTTTTTTATTCATCCACTCATTGGTCATTTGATTGAACAAGACACAAGAATCCCTGGACTTCATCATCTCATCAAATTTTGGCAAATGGCTCTAATATTTTTTTTTTAAAGTTTCTCTGAAACTTAATTTTTAGAGTTAAGAATATAAATTTAAAAAGGGCTAAATTTACCAACGAGGCTTGGTTCAGTTGGTGTAAGATCTCAACTAAAATCTTGGGAATGGGACACGGGTGCTAGTAGCCCCGGGTTCGATTCCCACTAAAAACATCTCGCTGAGAGAGTCAGCCACGCAGCTCGATCCGGATTAGTCTCAAGGGCTCCCTGGTATTAAGGGTGCTCTTGGGAATATCGGTGGTTCCGCAAGGAATACGGACAAAAAAAAGGGCTAAATTTTATTGAAAAATATAGCATTAAAAGAATAAAATGATTTTGAATTTAGCTTTTCTTTTTTTTTTGGTTAACAGAATTTAGCTTTTCAATAATAAAAAAAATATAGTACACATTTGAGTTCTTGTCTGGAACCCTAAACGATAAAGTTATTCTATTAATTAAGGTTAAGATCGTTTCAAAGTTCATCCATCTTTTGGCTTAATTGCATAATTGATCCTTTATCTTATTTATTAGATTCACTTTGGTCATTTATCTTTTTTTTGCAATTTAGTGGTCCTTTATTTTTTTTTAAGATTCAATTTGGTCCTTCCGTTAAAATAAAGTTAAATGAGAAGGAATATTCCAAGAATATTCCCTCTTCTATGCTTAATTGCATAATTGGTCCTTTATCTTATTTATTAGATTCACTTTGATCCTTTATCTTAATATTCGAAAAATATTCTCTCTTCTTCTTCTTCCTCTTCCTCTACTCTCTCCTTACAGCGGCGGCAGCCACCATGGGTGTCGCCGCCACCGCCCATGCCACCGTCGCCGTCATTTTTAGAAATTAATCGGAGTTGCTGAAGCATTTTGCACGTGTTTTCACACGTTTTCCAGCAGGTTCAGAGGAGGAGACTATTGTTGATAACCAAGGTTTTAGAAAAGGGACCCTAGAATTCAAATTTTGAGGAAAAAAGAACGAAAAACACAAATTTGTTTGAGGAATAATGAAAATAAAGCTTAAAAACCGTGAAAAATTGAAGAATGTTGAAGAAATTTGATGATTTTCGAGGGAAGAAGGTGTGAGCCCATGGTGGCTGCCACCGTTGTAAGGAGAGAGTAGAGGAAGAGGAAGAAGAAGATGGAATATTCTTGGAATATTAAGATAAATGACCAAAGCGAATCTAATAAATAAGATAAAGGACCAATTATGCAATTAAGCCTAGAAGGAGGAATATTCTTGGAATATTCATTCTCATTTAACTTTATTTTAACGGAAGGACCAAACTGAATCTTTAAAAAAAAAATAAAGGACTATTAAATTGTAAAAAAAAAATAAAGGACCAAAATGAATCTAATAAATAAGATAAAAGATCAATTATGCAATTAAGCCCCATCTTTTCTATCATCCATTCCTACTATAACAAGACCCCGGGGGATTTTATTAGCATCCATTCCTACTATAAATTACTTACACCTAGATGTTTTACAATATTTACACTATACTTTCAAAAATATCCTTATTTTTAAATTTAAACTATTTTTTTTTCTATTATCTTTTACTCACACCCGTGTTCACGTCATCTCTTAAAAACCTTTGTTCCCAAACCCTTCCACATCATCATCATCAACATCATTTTCTTATACCTTTATTGTAAAATGTTTAAATTCCAAAACTGTGTGCAGAAAGATTTTACATAGTTGAATATAACTGTCACAACTCACAAAGACACATGCCCTATCAAAAACCTAGGTTCATATTTCATAATCCTCAGAAACAAAAATTAAAAAGAAATCTATGTATATCTGCAATCCTGAAAAATCAATATATTCATTACTTGTACGATTTTTTTTCATAATTATGAATACAACAAAAAAATACTGACACTACGAGCGTAGAATGATCTCTTTGAAAAACGAGAGATACAAAGATAAACTTTGCTAAAAAAAAAAAAAGGAGGGGATAAGATGCAGATAAGAATCCAGACAAAAAAAAACCTTGATGAGGAATCAAGCTATTAACATAATAATTTATAACGATGAATTCATTAGCAGCATCAAACTTTCATTCCCAAACCCTTCTACATCATCATCTCTTTTTGAAAATGATGCAAAGAGATTTTAGAAAAAAAGGATTCAAGAAAAATTTTTGAAAGTGGGTGTGAGAAATAGATGTTGAAAAAAGGATTGGAGAGTGAGTATATAAGGATATTATTAGTAAATAGGTGTAAAATATTTTAAATTCCGGGTGTGAGTAGTAATGTCCGGGTGTTAATAAAATCTGCAAGGACTGTTACACACACATTAACTGATTAACCCAAGACCCTCCCTTACAAGCTAACACTTGAAGTTGGCATTATTTTTATTGGGTTTTCTTAACCTCAGCCTTAGCCTTAAGGGCTGAGGATAAGCATCCCAAAGTAGTTAAGATTTCTTGAAAATGATGCATATAATAAATTAAAGGACTTATGTTTTTATTTTTTCAAGAAATCCCAACCATTTTGGGGTGTTTATCCTTTGGGGTGTTTATCCTTTCTTCAAGAAAACCCTTTTTTATTTTCTTTTTGGCATTATATCAGCTTTGAACTGTAAATCTAAAACTTGTAACCTTTTTTTCTTTGTAGAAGATTTATAAAATCTGATGAAAACTAGAAAGAGGAGCATGTGGACGTGGATAAAATGCAAACCAAAATATCTTTAACAAAAAATAGGAGAGGGGCCAAGAATATTTCTTCTTCTTGAAGAACCAAAAACAATTCTCAAACATTAGTTTAGAATATTCAAGTTAATGTCACATACATCAACAAAGAGTATCACAAATTTTCAAGTAAAAATTTGTAAACCATATACTACCTCCGTCTCTAAATATAAAATTCTCTTAACACTTTTATTTTGTCCCTATTTATAAAGCCTCATACCAATTTTCAATGATCATTTATTATTTTTTCCCACAAACACCCCTATTTATTTAACATTTTTTAGATTCCCAATAAGATTAATAAGGGGTAATTTTGAAATTACATATCAAAAGTTCACATTTCCAATACAATTAACTAAATTATTCCACTTTCTTAATGGACGTGAAATCCCACAAAGAGGCTTTATATTTAGGGACGAAGAGAATATTAAATTTATAGTTCTCTTAAACTCAAGAACTTAGAGTTGAGAACAGGAAATAAAAAATGATAAAAATGCATTCATAAACAAAGTGTATTATTATAAGAGTATTAAATCTACTTTTCTTCAATACATATATATATATATATATATATATACTTTTTTTTTAATTTCTTAGTATTATCAATCTTTAAGGCTAATGTTCAGAAAGTCCTTAAAATTATTTGGTACTCAAAATTCCTCGAAAAACCAACAAATATCACAATAAATATTGATTTATGATCGTTGTAGCCCATTAGGAGAATAAATGATACTATGATTCACCAAGGAAATTCTTTCCTTGAATGGTGCCTTATAGTGTTGGTAACAGGACAGAGGAGTCGTGGCAGGTAAGGTAAGGAGATTCATAAATTAATTACCAGAGAGAGAGAGAGATTGGAGCATTATTACCTTGGAACATTAATTACTAGAGACTCATAAAATTTATACTTGCTGTACTACTTCCATGTTACCAAAAAAAAAAAAAAAATACTATTTCCGTCCCTAAATATATAAAATCTCTTTGGGGGATTTCACGTATCTAAGATTTGTGAAAACAATAGTGAATTGATTCAATCTTGTTGAATCAGAGAAATGAAACTCGAAGAAGAAGAAGCTAGAAGCTTCGAATATGAGAGAAAAGAATAGGAAGCCAAATCAGAATTGTAAACTCTTAAGAAAATGATTAGTTATATTATTAGCCCACATGGCAAAAATGAATTTATACACAGCTGGAACTGCCAGCTAGCAACTAATGATTAGTTGCAATCTAAATAACTACTATCTAACTGTAACTAACTATAACTAACTAACTGAATTAATCGAGTATCAATTTGTTATTACAAGGCAATCAACTAACTAATTAAGTTAAGACTATATACATTCACTTGATACTTGTATCTTCAGTCCTCTGCCCCTTCATTGCTTCAGCCTCAGCTTCACGTGCTTCACGTACACTGTTTGATACCCCCCCACAAGCTGGTGAGCAGATAGCCATCAATCCCAGCTTGGAATCAAAACCAATATACAACTTGGGACTTAAGGCTTTGGTAAAAACATCAACCAACTGCAATGTAGATGAAATATGAAGTAGTTTGAGAAGGCCCTGTGAAGTCTTTTCCCGCATTATATGACAATCGATTTCGATGTGTTTAGTGCGTTCGTGGAAGACTGGATTAGCTGCAATATGTAAGGCAGCCTGATTATCACAATAGAGAAGAGCTGGGCCCAAAGGCACAATATGAAACTCCTGTAACAAATATGTTAGCCATTGGATTTCATGAGTAGTATGTGCCATAGAGCGATATTCAGCTTCACACGAACTATGGGATACAGTTTTCTGCTTCTTTGTTTTCCAAGAAACCAATGAATTCCCAAGGAAAATGCAGTAGCCAGTGATAGATTGTCTAGTGTCTGGACAAGAAGCCCAATCACTATCACAATACCCCTTGAGAACCAATTGAGAGGAAGCAGAAAAGAAAAGACCCAAAGAGGGATTGCCCTTAAGAAATCGCAGAACTCGTAATGCAGCAGAGAAATGTACATCAGTAGGTGCATGCATAAATTGAGCAAGTTGTTGGACAGCAAAAGTGATATCAGGTCTTGTGTTTGTTAAGTATAGCAGTCTGCCCACAAGTCTCCTATATGCAGAAGCATCAGGAAGAACAGAACCTGATGAAGCACTTAAGTGAATGTTGCAGTCCATTGGAGTACTGACAGATTTGCAACCAAGTAGTCCAGCATCTGAAATTAACTGAAGGGCATACTTCGTTTGATTCATGACAATGCCATGCTTACTTCTGGCCACTTCAAACCCAAGAAAAAATCGAACATCACCAAGGTCTTTGATCTTAAAAGTAAGATCTAGAGCCTTCTTAACTGAATTGATTTCCTTAGGATCAGTGCCAGTAAGTAATATATCATCTACATAAACTAGCAGAGCTGTGAAATGTGAAGCACAAGATTTTGTAAACAATGAGTGATCATGCAAGGATTGACTATAACCAAGGCTAACCAGAAAAGTAGAAAGCCTCTCAAACCATTGTCTACTTGCTTGTTTCAAGCCATATAAAGACCTTTGTAATTTGCAGACTAGGTTAGGATTGGTTGTAGGCAATCCTGGAGGCAAAGTCATATAAACTTCCTCATGAAGATCACCATGCAAAAAGGCATTGTTCACATCCAGCTGCTGTAAGCACCAACCTTTAATGGAAGCAATTGCAAGAAGCATCCTAACAGTAGACATTTTAGCCACAGGAGAAAATGTGTCCAAGTAATCAACTCCTTCTCTCTGTGTATATCCTTTAGCCACCAACTGTGCCTTAAGTCTCTCAATGGAACCATCTGCCTTGTGTTTAATTTTATACACCCATTTGTTTTCAATAGGCACTTTGTCAGGAGGCAATTCAGTCAGGATCCAGGTATTATTCTGTTGTAATGCATCTAACTCAGCATTCATAGCCTGAACCCATCCCTCATGTTGTGATGCTTCATTATAAGATCTAGGTTCTGCAATGGAGGAAACACTGAGGACATCATTTTTGTAACCATTAGAAAGTGCATCATAAGACACAGAAGAGGATAAAGGATATTTGCATTTAGAATCTATTGCAGATGTATGTAGTAAGTTGCAATGAAAATCCTTCAAATATGCTGGTGCTTTGTGTTGTCTGGCTGATCTTCTTACTACCTCAGCTTCATTGGCAGGAGGTTGTATTGGTGTAGTAGAGGGAGCAGAAGCAATGGAAGGTTGAGATTGTGAAGTAGGCATCAAGTCTGCTACAGTGGGATCATGATTGTTGTATGTATGATTAGGCACATAAGTAGGGAACACATCAACATAATCCATAGATTGAGCACAAGGCATGGCAGTTTCAGAATTCTGAGAATGTTGAATAGGAGCAGCAAATGGAAAAATCAATTCATGAAAAATAACATTTCTGGTCACCATGATTTCCCTGCTGAAAGTATTCAGAACTATGAAACCTTTTGTGCCTGGTTTGTAGCACAAGAAAACACATTTGACTGCTTTAGGAACCAATTTGGTTCTGTTCAATGATAGTGTATTAGCAAAACACAGAGAACCAAATGTCCTTAAGTGATCATAATCAGGTTTTGTTCCATGAAGTCTATGATAAGGAGTATCCTGATTCAACAGAGGTGTTGGCAGCATATTTATGATTTTAACAGCATGAATGATGGCATAATTCCAATAAACCTTTGGAAGTTGACTTTGAATCATCAATGCCCTAGCCACATTGAGAATGTGTTGATGCTTTCTCTCAACAACACCATTCTGTTGAGGTGTGTAGATGCAGCTAGTTTGATGAACAATTCCAGTAGAAGAGTAAAAACCATGCATAGTGAATTCTGGTCCATTATCAGTGCGAATGATCTTTACTTTGCCATCAAACTGAGTCTCTGCCATTTTTACAAAAGCCTGAACTAAGGCAGATGCCTCAGCCTTGCTTTTCATTAGATAAATCCAACAAAATCGAGAGCAATCATCTACAACAGTAAGAAAATATTTGTGTCCATGTATAGATGGAATCGGATAGGGCCCCCATATATCAATATAAATCAAACTGAAACAGTGTACACTATGAGTTTGGCTATGAGAAAAAGGTAAACGTTTTTGCTTGGATAAATGGCATATATCACATACAGATTTACTACAATCAATAGCAGGAAAACTATTTTTAATTTGTTTGATACAATCAAAAGAAGGATGAGCCAACCTAAAATGCCATAACCTATCAGTAGAAATGGAATGAACATAGATAATTCTCTCAGGCTGAGAGTCATTATTCCTATGAACTAATGGCAATTTCAGTATATAGAGACCTCCCTCAACATCAGCTGTACCAATCGTCTTCGAGGTATTCACATCCTGTATGATACATTTGGATGAATTAAAGGACAAAGTGTAGGACATATCTTTGGTTAGTTTGGTAATAGAAATCAGATTTAGAGAAAAAGATGGAATGAATAAGACATCACTGATGAGGAAATTTGGATTTAAGGTTATTGACCCTGAGTATTCTGCCATCACTCTTGATCCATTTGGAAGTTTCACAGATATAGGTTTGATTTTATGAAAAGAATCAAAGGATTTAAGAGTGGAACAGATATGATCAGTTGCACCACTATCCAAAATCATATAACTATATGGAAACACAAACATTTTACCTGACTGTGTGTGTGAATTTGCTACTGCAGCATCAGTTTTGGAGTTTGTAACAGTGCTCACTTGATTAATAGTTGTGCCTTGATTCTTGACTATCTCCTGCATCATACTCGTCAATCCTTGATACTGCTCTTTGGTAAAACCAAAGTGTTGATCACTTTTCTCTTTCTGATTTTCTTCCTCATTGCTAACTGCTGAAGCTTCATTTTCATCAACATTCTCTTCAGATGCATCAGCATAATTCGCATAACCTTGATTTGGCTTGCTAGATTTCCAATTTGTTGGAAATCCATGCTTCTTGTAACATATATCAATTGTGTGTCCAATTCTCCCAAAATATGTACATTCTTTACTGTAATAATTGCTGGATCGTGAACCTGTGCCAGCAGATGCAGCAGATCCTGATCCTGATCCTTTGAAATTGTTTGAAGAGTTGTTCTGGCCTCTTCCAGTGGAAAATCTGCTATTGTTTCCTCGATTATACACAGCACAAGCCTTTCTATCTTGTGTACTGCCATACATTTGTCTCTCCTGTTGTGTAACTAGTGAAAACACTTTGCTTAACACTGGTAGAGGTTCCAATAACATGATTTGAGATCTGACACTCGAATAGCTATCATTCAAACCTCTGAGAAACCTGATAACTCTTTCAACTTTGATATATTTATCAAATTTATCAAAAGGATCACACGCACACTTCATCTCACAATCACATATAGGCGCAGGCCACAGATTATCAATTTCTTCCCACAATATCTTCAACTGAGTAAAATAACCAGTTACAGTGAGTTCACCTTGTTTAATCGTTGCAATTTGCTCTTGAATCTCTGCAAGACTGAACATATCTCCATGATAGAATCGATCTTTCAATTCCTTCCAGATGCTAGAAGCATTATTCATCCAGAGAATACTTTGTGCAATTTCCTGATTCACAGATCTGATAATCCATGAAGTAACAAGATTATTTGCTCTCAACCAAGCAGAATATGTAGGATCTTCTCTTCTCGGAACTGCGATGCTTCCATCCACAAATCCTAGCTTATTTTTGGAAATCAAGCTCATAATCATTGCTCGATTCCATTGATGATAATTGTCACCATTCAGAAGAGGTGAAACTAAGATCGCGCTTGGATTTTCTGACGAATGAACATAGAACACGGAATTTGGATTTTGCAGTGCCTCAGTAACGCTCAAATCGAAATCAGTAACCATGATTGATCGCAGCAAAGCTTAATTCAGCTCTGATACCATCTAAGATTTGTGAAAACAATAGTGAATTGATTCAATCTTGTTGAATCAGAGAAATGAAACTCGTAGAAGAAGAAGCTAGAAGCTTCGAATATGAGAGAAAAGAATAGGAAGCCAAATCAGAATTGTAAACTCTTAAGAAAATAATTAGTTATATTATTAGCGCACATGGCAAAAATGAATTTATACACAGCTGGAACTGCCAGCTAGCAACTAATGATCAGTTGCAATCTAACTAACTACTATCTAACTGTAACTAACTATAACTAACTAACTGAATTAATCGAGTATCAATTTGTTATTACAAGGCAATCAACTAACTAATTAAGTTAAGACTATATACATTCACTTGATACTAGTATCTTTAGTCCTCCGCCCCTTCATTGCTTCAGCCTTCACGTACACTGTTTGAACGTACATTAAGAAAGTTGAAAAATTTAGTTAGTCTCTTTGGGGGATTTCACGTCTATTAAGAAAATTGAATAATTTAGTTAATTGTATTGGAAATGTGAACTTTTGATATGTAATTTCAAAATTACCCCTATTAATATTATTGGAAATCTAAAAAGTGTTAAATAAATAGGGGTGTTTGTGGAAAAAAGTAATTAATGATTATTGAAAATTGGTATGGGGCTTTATAAATAGGGACAAAATAAAAGTGTCAAGAGGCTTTATATTTAGGGAAGAAGAGAGTAATAATAATAATAACAGCTGAGATTCATAAACCTGTTCTGTTTCATGACATGCAATGATAATCAGTTCAATGGGGCTAGAACAGAACCCAAAATTGAAAACCGTTTTGGTAAATACAGTAAAAAGAAAAACCAAACAAACCAAGAAACATTCAGGGATTGGGGCATTGAAGGTTAAAATCAAATACAATTACTTTTTAGTATTTCCAAAATAAAGGAACTTCACTTCTGCTCTTGGTGATGCTCGTCCCAACCGTAACAAATCTTGTGAGATAGTTAGGAGTTTTTCATAATGTTTTCGACCAAGCCAGTGCAACACCTCAAATGTAAGGATCTCCAATGAAGGGGAATTTGCTAATAGAAACCGTGTCAGGTCCAGGGCATGCTCACTCGCAGTTACAACTGTGATATTCACTGTCTGAAGCTGACTAAGGCAACAGCTATTGGAGAAATCTACTGCTCTCTGATGGTTTGGCAATGGTGCCACAGCCCAACCATAGATCTATAAAAATTAAAATGATTATATATCTGTGTGTGTGTCTATATATATATATATAGAGAGAGAGAGAATGAGGATCATCAAAGCAAGAGGCATAGGTCTCGGTCTTCCTACTCACCATTATAACAAGTTCCACCAGGTTGGGAGAACTTTTAAGTAAAGCCGCCATAAACAAAAGATCTTCTGGTTCATCGAAATTCACACCATCCAAATTCAGATATTTTAGATATTTTAGGGAGGTGATTGAATCTTGCAGCAACTGCAGATTGATAGCTGCAGGCTCAATCTATGCAAAGCAAACAGAAAAACTACAATAACACAACTTCCCACATACACAAGGAAAGGTGCCAAATTAAAAAGAATAAACCATCAATCAAAATGCAACTCCTTGTTAATCTTTTTGACAAACAATAAATGAATAAGATAAAGGGTTTATATAATCATATCGTGTGACCTAGTTATGTAGAAGTGATTTTTAAAAATATCAAACATAAGAAAAGAAAAAGCATTCCATGTAGAATTGTATAATTAGAGAAAGCACATCCATATATGTTGTTCTATAGTTTTTATATAAATCTGGCGTAACTAAACTGTAATAAATAGACCCATATCAATGTTGTTGTATTCTAACCTTGAGTGTCAAATCCGTCAAATTCTGTGCTTTCTTAAAACAAATTGACTTGATCTCCTGGAGATGTTCGATGCACAAGACTGTGAGAGTAGGGGAAGAGATATTAATACAATCGGGACCATAACAATATCCAAGGGTGAGCGAGTCAAGTATTGGACAACTAGAGATAAGTCTTTCAAGAGCACCGAACTCAAATTCAACATAAAGTAACTGAAGGTCAAGCAGACTTTTAAAGCTACGGAAATCGGCTGGAAGTGTAAAATTTTCAAGTTTCAAGTACTTCAGTCCCTGACAATAGAAGAGATGAGATGGCATTTTTTGAGATTCATCTTGGTAGCACGCAAGGTCAAGATCTTCAATGCCCCGCTTTGACAAAAACAAAATCCACTTATTGAGGCATGTGATTTCCATAGAGAGGTTGATAGGGATTTTAAGAGTAAACTTAGATACTGGGCCACTGTGGAGCAAAAGAATATCTGTGATGATACCAGGAACTTGATTGCCAATATTTCTTTCATAGCAGTATAAAAAAAAATCACATCCAAACTCAAGTTGTGGGACCGAAACCCATATATACCTCCATTTCCTCGACAGAATGCTGGTCCGAACTACATCTCGGATGGGCAAGTGACATAGGATGCATTCAATAACATTAACTGGTAAGTCACTGATTCGATCAATGTTATTGTGACCAACACGATTAGCCTTCCTGACGAGGGGAGCCATGAAGCCACTAAAAGTTCAGGAAAAGAGCATATATTATAATCAGATGTTTTAAATTGTGGTGGCTGTCAAGGTTACACTGCAATTTACCGCAACCGCAGAAAATTTCCAACCAAATGCAGTCAGTGCAGCCGCAATTGAGGTCGTGATGCCGTTGCGGAGATTCCTGAAACCGCAATATCACGGCCACAATTGTGGTTGCGGAACTTCATTAAAAATACAACACTTCATCAACATTAATTATCAAAGTGGAATTAAGTACATGCAATCATCATGCAACATAAAATGTAGCAATTGTAACTAAGACAAAGCAAATTATGTTGCATAAGATGCAGTTACCGTATGATTATTATTATTATTAGGAAAATGCTAACAAGTGTCATAAGGACATTTGTTAAGAAACCATAAGTAGCAGAAAGTCATTTGAAAATATGATTTTTGAGATTTTCGAGAGAAGTAATAACGTGGACTTATGGTTGATTTTCTATTTCTAGTAACCTTAAAGCTAATTTAAAAACCTAATTTAAAAGATACCCTCTCAACATTATTTTAAAAACTCAAGGCTTAATTCATTCATTATACACAACGATGATGATAGGAATGAAATTAGTATCAAAATCAAAATTATGAAAAAGCGCATACATGATCGGCGGCGAAGAGCAGTGAGCGACAAAGATCAGCTCGAGTGTTGAACCCAGGACACGAGTGAACGCGTTGCTGTTCTCACGAATCGGTAGGGGTCTTTATTAAAAGCCCCAAACGACGCTATTAGGTTGCCGTTTTGTTTTCCATGTAATGTAAACGACCCTATATTAGGATTGCAATATTTTACCGGTAATTCCTCTCTCCAAACTTTTATTTTCTCCTTGTTTACGAGAATTAATTATTTTTTTCACAAACATCCCTATTTATTTTTAACACTTTTTAAATTTCCAATAATATTAATAGAGGTAATTTTAAAAACACATATCAAAGGTTCATATTTTCAATACAATTAACTAAATTAATCATCTTTCTTAATAGACGTATAATCTCTCAAAATGATCCTATGTATAAGGATGCAGAGAGTACTTGTATTATCCTTTATTTAATGGGCGTAACTTTCGTGCAATCAAAATTTGATTTTGGATGGTAATCAATCCACTAATAAACCAATGATTGAGTGACGTGTCCTTTAATGAGATCATGTTATCACCGCAACGTCACCTTTTAGTGATTAAAATTGAATGATTTGTCATCAAACTATTGATTTATTAGTAAATTGTTGTAGTACTATGATCCAAATTTTGGTTGTATAATAGAAATACTCTTGAGTTAGGATACGTTGACGTCAGGTGTAAAATTTGGTCACTTACACCTTCTCATAACTTTTTATATATAGAGTATGAAATTTGGCAATCCAACCATTTAATTATATGTTATTATCATGACGATCGTACATACCAAATTTCAGTTCATTTGGAGATTCATAGGTATATAATCTAATAATGGATATTTACTTATATTTTAAATAACGTATTATCCGTTAAAATAGAATAGTCGGATGAAGTATCAAATAATTTTTATATTCTATGAAATTTTGAAAATCTAATTTGGTTTTCATTCTATTTTTGCATTTTAATTATTTAAAATTTAACTGCATCCTTTATATATGTATCTTATATTCCTACATGTATATTAATTTCAGTTAAGAAATACCGTTATTATTCTTGACTACAATTTTTTTCCCTCGAAGCTATTGTCTTTCTTTTTTATACTTTTTGACCGGTACGACACGTACCCCAAGAGCATCTTTATATTAAGGAACTCTTGAGACTAATCCTGCATGTACGAGATCGCGTTCATATGCCTCTCCCAACTGGATGTGTTAACCGGGAATCGAACCTGATACTTCATAGTCTTAGGCCCCATTCCCAAGTTGGCAGGATCGCATCACTTGAGCCAACCTTATTGGTGAAGCCATTGTCTTTCTTTCTTTATTTTTTATTTTTTGGTGAATTAGCCATTGTCTTTCTAAAGGGGGGATTATAAGAAATTAACATCAATACCCTCCATGATTTAAAAATTTATCTAAAACCAATTGTGGATGGTACAAGCATTAGAAATTTATGTCATAAGTGTTTAAATAAATCGATACCTCCAATACCATGTACTATATTTGATCAATAGACAAATAACTCCAATTTAAAGTTTAAGCCATCCCAGACTACAACAGTAACCTCTCCTTATTATTTTTCATTCATCACTTAATTGTCTAAATGCTTATTCTATTTTTCAGTAGACCTGTACCCATACCACTGTCAAATATCTTTACATATACAGATATACTTTTTTCTCTCCTTCATGGAGTCATTATATTAACTGTGGATATACTGTGGATTAAACAGTGGAGTTGTTGCAGGACAGCAGGTAAGGAATTTTCATCTTGGAACATTGAAGGCTAGAGATTCAACATATTAATCCTTACTAGAGTATTTCTTGTGTACTATACCAAAAAGATAATATAGCGTGAATTTTAAAATGGATGTAAAAAGATATATAGCACATGCGTTGCTTATAGATAGCCCTATGGAATAAGATCAAAACCCTATAGAGAGCTCGTTCTAGTAATTAAATAAAACTAAACTAAACAAAAAAAAAACACATACACAAGCAAAGTTGGAGCATAATCAAGGCTAAAATCAAATACAATCATTGTCTAAGTTGGGCCATAATAATGGAACTTAACCTTTGCTCTCTGGTGAAATAACACACTACAAGAAATATAGTTGTTTTCTGACGGATTTTTTCCGACGGATTTTAAGCTGTCGGTACTATTGTATTTATTGACGGAAATTGCTGTCGGAAAATACTTTTCCAACGGATTAGAGTCTTTTCACTTTTTCCGACGGATTTTCCAACGGATTTTCTGACCGAAAGCATTATTGATTTTTTTGCTACGGATTTTTTGACTGATTTTCCGACGGTTAATATTTTTCCACCTTTCCAACGGATAAAATCTATCCGTTGGAAAATAAATTAAAAAAAAATAAATATAATAACCATTCATGATTCCGACGGATCTTATCCGTCAGAAAATTAATATTAAAAAAAAGAAATAAAAATAATAACCATCGATCTTCTTATGAAAAGATCCCTGTTAGGAAACAAAAGAGCCCTAAACTCTCTGTCACTAGCGCAGCTGATGAATCCGCGATCCATAGCGCAGAATCGACCTTCTTCGCATGTTCTTCTTCTTCCTTCGTTCCTTTTTTTCTTCTTCCTTCGTTCTTCTTCTTCCTCCCTCACTGCCCTACCGATTCCGTCCAATGCGTCAATGACCTTCGTCCCTCTCTCTCCATCGTCGTCTCTTCATCGTCGGTGTGTTGCAGATTTGAGGTCAGGGTTTGTTGTTTTGCCACCATAACCGTTTTAATTCGTGACCGTGTCCACCGCTTAACTCATGATTTCGTTCGCTGATGCTGCTTTCTCCGATCTTCTTTGAGGTAACCACGATCTTCTCTCATAGCTATTTCCATTTCCGAGAACGTACCCATGAGTCTCATCTACGTTTCTGTTCATGGGTGCTCGAAATTGAAGTCTGATTGAGTGCGTTAATGTAAATGATGTTTCGATTTTTATATATATATATTGCTCTTGTGTCATGTTTGCTTCTGATTTGGGTTCAAATATTGTTTATGATTAAGGTTTATGATGCCATTATTGGTGCATTGTACTGGTTTATTTTTGATGCACAACTAGTGTTCGGGAAAATGCCAGAAAGGCCATTTTCAATGCTGCGATATTGTTATCCTGGTAGGATATTATGATACAAAAGCGGGATGTTTGCAAATGCATACAGCTCCGTCCCACTGTTGGTCAATAGCCATGGTGCAGCTTCCTCCACTACTTGCCCTCCTTTTCTCTCTCATTTTGTTTTTTAACTGCTCCTTTTGGGTTGGTAGAGCCATGGATAATTGCTCCTTTTCTCTCTCAAGTAATGGCATGAATTTATTGTAATTGGGTCAAACCTGCAACACCCAAATAGGTCTGATTCCTTGTTTCTTTTTTACTTGCTAATGGTTGAATTTTCGTGTAGCTAAGGTGGAAGTGTACATAGAAAAGTGTTAAGCTTGTAACTAACTTCATAATAGTTTACTAGTACTTTTCTAATTGGTTGTTGAAATGAATGAAAAATCCATCATAGCATACACAACCAGCTGCTTCATACTTTCCATGTGACTACTTCAACTATTTTTTATTTTATTATTATTATTTTATTCTGTTTGGATTTGGATCCCCATTGTGTGATTTTTGTTGTATCTGATGAAAGTGGTTGTTTTTCATTTTGAGTTGATGTTACTGTAATATGCTAATATTGAGTATGATGTGTTTGTTTTGGTTCAATCACAGGTAGCTTTAGTGGAACAATTTTCCTAGTTGCTGGAACTGTGGTTTAACAATACTTTGTTTTTATTTATTGTTATGTTTTGTTTGTTGTTAAAAAAAAATATTGGATAAAAGGCACTAGCTTTGCCTGTTTTTCTTGTGATTTCAATTGTTATTATTTTTTTCATTGAGGGGAATTCAATAGTTCTGTGAAGTATTAGTATTTGAGCAATTGGAAGTGAAGAAGTAAAGGAATCAGCTCAGCAAGCAGGTAGCTGGAAGTAAAGGATTAGTTTAATCATGTCTGTGACATTATTTTGGATTGTGTCCTCCCCGTGCCAAGAGGTCTCTAATTCCACCGGGTTGTTTGATTCTATCCGGAATGCGAAGCTCTTAGGTTCTTCTAAGTTTACGTCTCGAGATTCGAGGTCAATTAGAGCAACACAGGATAAGAGAAAGAGGATGAGATTTTTCTCTTTGAACGCAGATATGAATTATGCATGTGTTGGTCAGCCTGGTTTAAATGGTGCTAGCAACTTCCCTCTGCTTTCGAATGTGCTCGCAAACCCCCGCCACAGGAGAAGTTGCTGTTTCATCAGAGCAGAAGGTCTATGAAGTGGTGTTGAAGCAGGCATCTTTGGTTAAAAGGAAGCTGAGCTCTACTGGTGAACTTGAGGTGAAACCAGATATTACTCTTCCTGAGAATTTGAGCTTGTTGAGTGAAGCTTATGACCGTTGTAGAGAAGTTTGTGCAGAATATGCGAAAACATTTTACCTTGGTTAGCTTTCTTTTTTATCTTTCCTTCAAGTGAGGATGTTAACTTTTAGATTCCATTTTTGTTTGTTTCATGGTTTTAGTCAAATTTATAGGGGGTGTTGTCTTTCAGGAACTCTCCTAATGACTCCTGAAAGGCCAAGAGCTATCTGGGCAATATATGGTGAGTGATCATATATTTATTATTTTTTTAGAATTGAATCGTATAATTCTTAATATATGTCTGTATCACATCCTTTTAAGCTATATTTCAAAGTTTTAGAGAGAACAAGAAGGAATAGCTTCCCTCAAATTCTTTTACCCAGAAAAAGTCTTTGAACTACTCCCAATTAAAAGGACTTGTACCTTTTCTGAAAATTAAGGATTGCTCAGTTTTGTTAGTGGATGATGGAAATGAAGTTGTAACTGCTTCCGAGTGTCCACATTGTCACAGAATGTTCTGTTCACAGTGTAAGGTTTCTTGGCATGGTGGAATTGATTGTAGTGAGTTTCGGAGCTTGAAAGATGGTGCGCGAGGGAAGGAAGATTTAATGTTAATGGAATTTGCAAAGAATAAGAAATGGAGAAGATGCAAGGAGTGCAAGTAACTCATATAATTTGTTGCTTATAATCTATTTTGGTACTCTTGTCTAGTGGATTTCACCCGGGGTTCCTCAATCAAGCCTTTGAGCCTTGATGTTGTTTTTGCTATTGAACTTTTTAGTTGTTAATACAGGGATTATGCATTCTCTTTCTCTTATCTCTTTCTGTCATTTATTTGTTTCTTTTTCTTCTTTTGAAAAGGGAGGGGAAGGGGGTAGGTGGGGTTTTTCAATTACTTGTAAGGTTTGGTAATAGTGCAATTATGTATTGAAATTCCCTTAAAGATGGCAACCACTCTTCCTAGTCTCACTGCATAATAGAGGTTACAACTCCCTTAAAGAAACATAAGCAGAACACAGAATAATAGGAATCATTAGATTGGCGCTTGAGGCTATGAATGTAACAAAATTTGGTAGTTTGTTTATCCTTTTACTGTTTCTATGTGAAAAATTGTAAGTTCCTAATGAATATCATTTGGTTATGATTTGTTATAAACAGGTTCTAAGATTTTATATGTAGCCAAGGCACAAAAGAAGGCTGAGCATGAGCAGATCTTGCATAATCAGTTTGAGGAGAAACGTAAGGAACAAATCTTGAAGTATAAGGTAATTTCTTTTACCATTCTTCTATACTTAAGTCCTAACTAGCCATTTTCTTTTTAGCTATCTTAGAATGTCTTTATTTAACTTCCAGGAATCGAACATTTATGTAAAGAACATTAATGACAATGTTAATGATGAAGAACTGCGAGATCATTTTGTTGCATGTGGCACAATAATTTCTACAAAAGTTATGCGTGATGACGGGGATAAGCAAAGGATTTGGTTTTGTCTGTTTCTCCACTCCAGAGGGGATAAGCCAGTTAAGTTGTTGATACTTAGTAGGACTTGAGGTGTTCATATATGCTTCAGTTTTTAGTTAGGTTTCCTAGTAGTAATATGAAATAAGATACTAACAAATGTTATTGAATGGTAAATTTATTGGATTATAGTTTGAGAGATCATATATATTTTACATGTTATTTTCCATATTTCATGTATATTATTTGTCAAGTACTCTTTATGCATTACAAATATGTTGCTTTATTTTTATAATACCCAAGAAATCTAAGGTCTATTACCAAGAAAAGACTAGTAGTAGAAAGGCTGACTTCATTGTCCTATATCATTAGAAGGGCTTCTTTGCATAATTTGATTGTTCCTGCAGAGTTCCTTTTCCATGTATTTTATTTGTGAATTGTCTGTTTCAATTTTCTCTTGTCTTTTGGGTGAGGGGAGTTGTTGGGGGTTCCTTTGTAAACACTCTTCCTGTGTCCTATATACATGAGAAATTGAATTATTCATTAAAAAGCTCTTCAATATACTCAATACCCAATTATTCAGGTATATACTCATAGGACAAATCATGAATTTTCGTATGTTTAAAAGCTCTCATCCATAATATGTCCATTTTAAATTTATTTGTTAATTTAGTTTTTCAGTAATTAAATTACAAACTGAAAAAAGTTGCCAGACTCCAATGTTAATCATATTATGCACAACTGAAGCACAAGCTGCTGCTGCTAATTTAGAAATCAAATCAGCAGGATGTGGATTCATTAATATTGCATGTATTCGTTATTAACTTCAAATAGCAAAATGATTTCAAACATTCTCATAATTATTTTAATTTATGCGTAGTTTTAATGTTGTATTTATTTAACTATGTCTCTCTCCTCTGTATACCAGGTAATGATTGCACATAATAGAAATTATTTTTTTAATAAAAAAATATTGTTTCCGACGGATTAATCCGTCGGAAATATTATTTGTCATTTGGAGTCATTTTCCACGGAATTCCGTCGGAAATACCAAACTTTCCGACGGATTTTCCGACGGATCTATCCGTTAGTATTGCGACAGATTTAAAAATCCATCGGAAAAGTTTCCAACGGCCATTTTACTGACTAATTCTTGTCCGTCGGAAAATCCGTCAGAAAAGGTCCATTTCCGACGGATTTTGGCTATTTTCCGACGGATTTGACCGTCGGTAATAACGTTATTTCTTGTAGTGACAGTATCTAGTGAAATATCTAAACCTTATCAAGTTCAATGCATGTTCATCATGTTCATGCTCAAATACAGTTGTAACCGTGATATTCACCTTCTTCAGCTGACTAAGACAACAACTATTGCAGTCTATCGCCCTCAGATTGTCCTGCAGTGGTGGTACAACACCTCGAGAACCCTATAAAAATTAAAATATAGTTATAGGTATTGAATCAAAATCAAAACAAAAAAGAAAAACATACAAAAACTAATAAGCGTAAGTCTTCTTGCTCACCCATCGTACACCATTTATAACAAGTTCCACCAGGTTGGAAGAACTTTTAAGTAGTAAAGAAACAATAAACAAAAGGTGTCTTGGTTGATTGAAATCCACACCATCCAATTCCAGAGATTTTATGGAGTTAATCGACTTCTGCAGTGTCTGTGGAATGACACCTCTAGACAGGACCTATGCATCCAAACAACAGAACTATAAGGCTTGGTAGCTGTCATTGTTTTATATAAATCTGCCAAGCTAGCATATAAAGGCAACTGAATCATAATCAACTGAGATATAATAATTAGATTCATATCTATGATGTTGATTTCTAACCTTGATATAATCTTCTCCCAAACAAAGCCTCTGAATCTTCGGCAAGCCTTGGATTAAATCAGAGACACCAATCCTCTCCAAGTTGAGTGTCAGATCAATCAAATTCTTCACATTCTCAAAACAAATTGACTTGATATGATGAGGAGGACAATCTATGCATAAAATTCTGAGACTAGGGGCGGAGACAATTAAAACCAGAACCCATTGAAATGGTGAGCGTATTAAGTACCGGACAGCCCGAGACAAGTCTCTCAAGTGCATCAGACTCAAATTAAGTGAAGGTCAAGCAAGCTTTTAAAGCCACAGAAATTGGGCGGAAGTGACATTATAAATGTCTCAAGTTTCAAGTATGTCAATCCCTGACAGTAGAAGATATGCGATGGCATTACATAACATTGTTCATGGCTCAGAAGTTCAAGATGTTTAATGCTCCTCTTTGACAAAAAAAGATTAAACTTAGATATTGGGCCATTGTGGAGAAAAAGAACTTCTGTGATAATATCAGGAACTTCGTCTTCAATATCTCTGTCAAAACAGTACCGAAAAAAGTCAATTCCAAACTTAAGCTGTGGAACCGAGACCCACATATACCTCCACTTCCATGATAGACATAAAAAAAAGTTTTATTCCTAATAAATTAAAAAAAAAATTCATATTATATTATATGGTTTGTTAATTAAAAAACATGAATTAAATATTTATTTGTTTTGATAATTGATTGATTTAGATGATAATGCATTAAAAATATATTTTGTTATTTTTATTAAATTTTTACTCCCTCGTTTCAGAACATTAAGCCTTTTAGCCTTTTTTTCTTGTTTCATAACATTAGGCCTTTTACAATTCCAATACATAAACATATTTTTCTTTTCAATTCTAACCTTTATTCAATCATTTCATCATATCCTCATTAATTCTACTTTTATCATCTCTCTCATCTCTAAACCACTATACATTAATTAATGGACACACTTACTAATAAACATTAAATACTACTACAATTTTCAATAAGGATTGATAGGGGCATTTTGGACAAATTATACATAACACTTACAATAATTAACACTTTCTTAATCTGTGTGCTCAGGCCTAAAAGACCTAACGTTCTGAAATGGAGGGAGTAATATTTTGTTAACATTTATGCACAAAAGGAATATATGATTGAGATAATGATTTTTAGATGAATGTGTCTTAAGAGAATATTTATTAAGTCTTAAAAAATCAAAACTATAAAAAAATGTATGAAATAAATAAAAAAATTTAGAACCACTAAAAATGGGAAATAAAGAGAATAATTAATTTACTATACTTATATAAAAAGATCCCTTTTCGAGGCACCATGTTTGTCGAGACAACATGTTTGTCGCGTGAAACAATCCTCGCACTAGAGCATTTGTAGGTAGATAATCATTATTTCCAACAAAAATTACAATTTGAAATTAAATAAACTATTCAAATTTATTTAATCATTATCTCTAACCAAAATATAATGTGAAATTAAATATATTTTTCAAATTTATTTAATCATTATCGGTATATGAAATCATTATCCTCAGTTTGTTGGAAAAAGAAGTAATCATTATCCTAAAAAAATATTTAAAAAATCACTATATATACCGTCAAGAATAAGATGTGGCAAGCAAAGAGGTTTCTTTGATCTTGGATTTGTGATGGTGAAGTAGAAAGATAAAAGCCAGATCGCGAGGCACTTGAAAGAACACTTGAGAAGGTGCAATTACGTTATTATTACTACTACTACTACTCCTTCACGCTACTGCTACTATTTGTTTCTTTACTGTTTTTTGTTTAGATTTTTATTTGTTTATAAGGTATACTTATAATCTATTATTCCACATTGATGCATGTGCTGCTTTTTGTTTGGATTTTTATTTGTTTATGAGGTATACTTATAATCTAAATATTATAATCTAAATATATAAGAAAAAGGTAAGTACTGTTAGGTTGTTAAATATTATCGTCCTCAAAACATAATTCATTATTTTTTAAATAATATTTGAAAATCTTGCTTTTACGACAATTTGGTCCCTGAAAAAATTAAGTTAAATAGATTATTCAAATTTTCCAAATCATTATTCCAAAAACATTAAAATCTCATCGTTAATTATATTTAATAATTAAATTAAAATTAAAATCCTATAAATAAGTCTCATAATATATTAAAAGAATAACAACATTAAAAAAAAAAACTGATACAAACTACAGACCCAAAAATAAAAACAGCTAAATTCAATCTAAGACCCAAAAATAAAAACAGCTAAATTCAATCTAAATCTCTTCCTATTTGTTCTGTAACCACTTTATCTGAATGTATTATCGAGATAAATTTATTTGTTTTTTATCACAATAATTATGAAAAAATAATAATTTATATAAAAGTGTTATATTAAAAACGGAGGGATTAATCTATAAAAAAACTTAGGGATTATTTGGTAAGGATATTCGGGAATAAAATTTTTTGATACTATCCACGAATTACAAATACGAGATAGATTCAATACTTATAAAACATATAAGAAAAAGAATTTGCATGTCTCATCTAGAAATTTTCACGTAATCTGTGGAGAGATTATAAATCAGGTTGATGGGTTTGGAGTATACATCATAGCTCACAAACTTCCCTTAATATTTGGCACAACACGTCAACTCTAAAGCTAATCTTAAAAAAAAATATAATAAAAATATATTATCTTATAAAAATGACAATTTTTTTTACATAATTTTATATTATTTATTATTATGAGCTAATTTTTAAATTTTACCTGAGACAATTTTTAAACCATACAATATTTTATCATCATTGAAATATCGAAATTGAGAGTATTCCAATATTTTTTTAAAAAATAAAAAAAATTAAATACTAATAAAGTATAGATTTTTTTAAACATTACAAATAATATGGATATATGATTAAATATAATGATTATCATTTTGTAAAAAGTTTGCAATGGATAAATACTTTAGTTGCTATAATCTCTAAAAAAAATGTAACAGATGAAAAACAAAGTTGCATACATTTCAAAAATTGAAAAAAAAATTAATTCATCATGATTAGAAAAATTAGGTTAAAGATTTTTTAGAATCAAATCTTATGATTAACCTGAGATAAGATAAATGATGAAAAATATCAAAATATTTAAATATGAATAATAATAATAATAACAAATGTGATAATCATATTAAAAAGATGATAATTTATATTCATAAAATACTAAATTATCATGTACCATGATATAGGAAATATTTTGATTTATCCTTAAATATACTCATAATACCATCAAACAAAAAATATAAAAAAAAATAATTTTAATTCCATTCCAATTAATCATAATATCATAATAAACGTAATAATGGTATATAAAAACGTGTTACTCCATCGTTCAACTAAATAAGAAATACGTAGTACATTAATTTAATACTCACCTATACATAAACAAATATAATATTAAAAATATATAAAAAAAAGAGCAGTCGTTATATTCCTCATAAAATGCAATGAGTTAATCAAGACATTCAAGAATAACAAGTTCAATGTCGTCTTCATATCCTATGAAATACTGAATATTCTAATTTATCCTTAAATTTACTCATAATACCACCAAACAAAAAAGATGAAAATATTTAAATATGATTTATTTTTTATTCTTCAAAATAAAGTTGATAATCATATAAAAATGTTAATTTATCCATTAAATAAATAAGAAAGATATCATATAAAAAGTGTTACTAACTTTTTATTTATACAAGAAAGTACAAAATTTTTCAACAAGCTAATTTAAATTATTTTTTTAAGTGCAGTGTTTGATTTGAGTCTATGCCTTTTTGTATAATTTTTTTTATTGTTGTGTAATAATAATTTTTACTTTAAAATAAAAAAAATCTTTACTCTACATTATTTAATATAAAAAAATTAAATATCAATAACCCGTGCATTGCACGGTTGAGAGCTAGTTACCTGATATGAGAAAAACCTATATAAGTCTCAGATTTTGTTCATGCACCGCAATTAAAAAGATATAATATAGATATCTCGCGCTATATTAAATTTCAGCTTAAGGCTGCAAATGCTATTATTATTATTTTTTTCATCCACTCATTGTCATTTGAACAAAGACACAAGAATCCCATGACTTTATCATCTCATCAAATTTTGTCAAATGGCTCTAATAATATATATATATATAGAGAGACTAAAGGCCCAAAGTGGTTCCTAAAATTATTTGCATAGTCAAATTCGATCCATGAAGAAAATACAGTCCTAAAATAGTCCTTAAAAATTTTGCATGCGAGACAATTTGGTCCCTAAAAAAATTAAGCTACCAAATAGTCCCTAATTTTTTTTATGAGACAATTTGGTCCTTGAAAATTTTGAATTCACTTAAGGTCGCCATCAATTGTGCCGATTTGAGCTTGCTTGATAAACCTGATCGAGAAACCCAAATCAATACCTCTAATTTCACCCAATTTAGTTCAAACTTCTAGGGATTAAATTGTCCCAGAAATTACTTTAGGAGACAAAATTACCTCATGGAAGAATACTTGAGGGACTATTTAATGATTTTATTTTTTCAAGGACGAAATTGTCCAATAAACAAATTTTTCAAAGACCAATTTGGGTCTTTATTTTTTTCACGGACTAAATGTGATCATATGAAAAAGTTCGGGACTAATTTGGACATTTACTCATATTTTTAAAGTTTATCTAAACCTTAATTTTTAGAGTTAAGAACAAAATTTTAAAAGGGACTAAATTTTATTGAAAAATATTGCATTAAAAGAATAAAATGATTTTGAATTTAGTTTTTCAATTAAAAAAATATAGTACACATTTGAGTTCTTGTCTTCTACTCTAAATGATAAAAAGTTATTTTAATAATTAAGGTTAAAATCGTTTCAAAGCTCATCCATCTTTTCTATCATCCACTCCCAATATAATAACGCTATGACAAACACATCCACCCAAGACCTCCCTTACCCGCTTACACTTGAAGTTGGCATTATATCAGCTTTGAACTATAAATCTAAAAGTTGTAACATTTTTTTTTAGAAAATTTATAAAATCTGATGAAAACTAGAAAGAGGAGCATGTGGACGTGGATAAGATATTACAGTAAGATGCAAACCAAAATATCTTTAACAAAAAATAGGAAAGGGGCTAAGAATATTTCTTCTTGAAGAAGCAAAGACAATTCCCAAACATTTGTTTATATTCAAGTTAATGTCACATACATCAACAGACAGTATCACAAATTTTCAAGTAAAAAATTGTAAACCATAATTATAGTTGTTGAGAACAAGAAATAAAAAATAATAAAAATGCATTCATAAATAAAGTGTATTATCATTAGAGTATTAAATCTATTTTTTTTTCAATACATACATATATACTTGTTGTTTTAATTTCTTATTATCAATCTTTAAGGCTGATGTTAAGAAAAGCGTTGAAATCATTTGATACTCAAAATTCCTTGAAAAATCAACAAATATCACAATAAATATTGATTTATGATTGTGATAAATATTGATTTATGATTGTTTTAGCCCATTAGGAAAATAAATGATATGATTCACCAAGAAAAGTCTTTCATTGAATGGTGCCTTAGTGTTGGACCGTTGATATCAGGACTAGGGGTGTTCAAATTCAAACCAATCCAATGGATAACTGAAAACCGATCCAAAAAATCGAAATCCAAAAGAAACCGATTAAAAATGGATTTGTTTGGATGACGAAAAGTGAAAACCGATCGGATCAGATCGGATTTCGGATTTACTTTTCAAAACCAAACTGAACCGATGTTTGATTACTAACTTGAAAATTTGCAAGATCTTAAGTAAAAACTCTACCTATTATGCAACTTTTTGCTTAAAAACATGTATGCATATACAAACAAAATTATTTAACAAATCTCACATATCATCCATTTTTATTGCAAAGAGAACGAAGTACATAATATTAAATTGTCATTAAACATTTTTACCAAATTTACTAAAAAACATCACATTCGTTGTGCTTAGCACGTGAAGTTGTGAACCTGACCGAAACCGAATATAATTTTTGGATCATATCGGATAAGATTTCTTCATCTAAACCAACCGAACCAAATATAATTTTTATCTTCGGATCAGATGACTTTTTTCCTAAAAACCGATCCGATCCATGAATACCACTAAACAGGACAGAGGAGTTGTAGTAGGTAAGGTAAGAAGATTCATAAATTAATTACTAGAGAGAGAGATTGGAGCATTGTTACCTTGGAACATTAATTACTAGATATTCATAAAATTTATACTTGCTGAACTACTTCCATGTTACGAGAAAAAAAATACTATAAAATAAAATAACAGCTGAGATTCATAAACCTGTTCTGTTTCATGACATGCAATGATAAACAGTTCAATGGGGCTAGAACAGAACCCAAAATTGAAAACCCTCTTGGTAAATAAAAATAAAAACTAAACAAACCAAGAAACATTCAGGGATTGGGGCATTGAAGGTTAAAATCAAATACAATTACTTTTTAGTATTTCATGAATAAAGGAACTTCACTTCTGCTCTTGGTGATGCTCGTCCCAACCGTAACAAATCTTGTGAGATAGTTAGGAGTTTTTCATAATGTTTTCGACCAAGCCAGGGCCACACCTCAAATGTAAGGATCTCCAATGAAGGGGAGTTTGCTAATAGAAACCGTGTCAGATCCAGGGCATGCTCATTCGCAGTTCGGACTGTGATATTCACTTTCTGAAGCTGACTAAGGCAAAAGCTATTGTAGCAATCTACTGCTCTCTGATGGTTTGGCAATGGTGCCACAGACCAACCAAGTGAACCACCGCTCTATAAAAATTAAAATGATTATATATATATATATATATATATATATATAGAGAGAGAGAGAGAGAGAGAGAATGAGGATCAATATCTAACAACAACAACAAAAAGAATCAAAGCAAGAGGCATAGGTCTCGGTCTTCCTGCTCACCCTTATATCAAGTTCCACAAGGTTGGGGGAACTTTTAAGTAAAGCCGCCATAAACAAAAGCATTTTTGGTTTATTGAAATCCACACCATCCAATTCCAGATATTTTAGGGAGGTGATTGAATCTTGCAGCAACTGAGGAATGAAACCTGCTCCAGACTCAATCTATGCAAAGCAAACAGAAAAACTTGAGATATATTTGTACACATAAAACTACAATAACACAACTTCCCACATACACAAGGAAAGGCGCCAAATTAAAAAGAATAAACCATCAATCAAAATGCGACTCCTTGTTAATCTTTTTGACAAACAATAAATGAATAAGATAAAGGGTTTATATAATCATATTGTGTGACCTAGTTATGTAGAAGTGATGAAAAAAAAAAACATAATTAGAGAAAGCACATCCATATATGTTGTTCTATAGTTTTTATATAAATCTAGCGTAACTAAACTGTAATAAATAGACTCATATCAATGTTGTTGTATTCTAACCTGGAGTGTCAAATCCGTCAAATTCTTTGCTTTCTTAAAACAAATTGACTCGAAATCCTCGAGATGTTCGATGCACAAGACTGTGAGAGTAGGGGAAGAGATATTAATACAATCGCAACCATAACAATGTCCAATGGTGAGCGAGTCAAGTATTGGACAACTAGAGATAAGTCTTTCAAGAGCACCAAACTCAAATTCAACATCACGTAACTGAAGGTGAAGCAGACTTTTAAAGCCACGGAAATCGGCTGGAAGTGACAATTTAAAAAAATCAAGTTTCAAGTACTTCAGTCCCTGACAATAGAAGAGATGAGATGGCATTTTTTGATATTCTTCTTGGTAGCAATCAAGGTCAAGATCTTCAATGCCCCGCTTTGACAAAAACAAAATCCACTTATAGAAGCATGGGATTTCCATAGAGTGGTTCATAGGGATTTTAAGAGTAAACTTAGATACTGGGCCACTGTGGAGCAAAAGAATACCTGTGATAATGCCAGGAACTTGGTCGCCAATATTTCTCATATGGCATGCATAAAAAAAATCTTCCCCAAACTCAAGTTGTGGGATCGAAACCCACATATACCTCCATTTCCTCGACAGAATGCTGGTCCTAACTACATCTCGGATGGGCAAGTGACATAGGATGCATTCGATAATATTAACTGGTAAGTCACTGATTCGATCAATGTTATTGTGACCAACACGATCAGCCTTCCTGACGCGGGGAGCCATGAAGTAACTAAAAGTTCAAGAAAAGAGCATATATTATGATCAGATGTTTTAAATTGCAGTTGCTGTCATGGTTACATTGCCATTTACCACAACTGCAGAAAATTTCTGGGTAAATGCAGTCGGTGCGGCCGCAATTGAGGTCACGATGCCGCTGCAGGAGACTCCTGAAACCGCAATATCGCTGGCCACAATTGCAGTTGCGGAACTTAATTTAAAATAGAACACTTCATCAACATTAATTATCAAAGTAGAATTAAGTAACATGATGCAACATAAAATTTAGCAATTGTGACTAAAATCCAAAACTAAGACAAAGCAAATTATATTGCATAAGATGCAGTTACCATATTATTATTATTGGGTTTAAACCTAATTTGAAAGATACCCTCCATATCTTAAAATTCTACACGGTGATAGAAATGATATTAGCATCAAAATCAAAATCAAAATCAAAATCAAAATCAAAATCAAAATCAAAATATGAAAACGCGCATACATGATCGGCAGCGAGAAGCAACGAGCGTCAGCGACAAAGATCGGTTCGAGTGTTGAACTCGGGACGCGTTTCTGTTCTCAGTTCTCACGAATTAGTAGGGATCTTCATTGAAAGCCTCAAACGACGTTATTAGGTTGCCGTTTTGCTTTCCATCTAAACAAAGCTATTAGTATTGTACTCCAATATTATTATTACTCCCTCCGGTATTATTATTATTATTATTATTATTATTATTATTATTATTATTATTATTATTATTATTATTATTATTATTATTATTATTATTATTATTATTATTATTATTATTATCCTTTATAATTTGACTCTGGTTTCTGCAACTCTGAGGGAAGGAGGCTATTATTATTGACTTTTGCTTTTTGGCCCCATTTTTATTTTTTATGGACCAAAATATCCCTTTTCGTATTATTATTTCTGATTTTAAAAAGACGGAAAAACATTTCCGGCTCTTCAGAGTCGGAAAAAATTTCTCAAACTTTCGACTTTAAAGAATCGAAAAAAAATTTCATTTTAACTTTAAATAGTCGGAACACTGAAAAGTGTGCCAGCGATAAAAAAAAATTGTAATAAGTTGCTCACCTCTTGCAAGACCATGAATACAAGGAAGCCATGCCTCTACCTCTCAATGCATTTAGTCTATCAATCACATCTACACACAAAAAACAATTTCGTTCAGTCCTTTTAACTAATTGATTTTGAAAGTTGCTCTGTAAGAGTTTAATAGCATTAAGCAGATACAAAATCAATACAATTCATATCAAGGTGTGCTTATATGTAACTTTGTAATTTTCTGCAATTCATACTCAACAGGTGTTAGGCAATTCAAAAGGTGTTGTAGCTGTTGTTATTTCACTACTACGGTGTGACTTTTATTGGCATGGGTGGCTACACAATAATTGTACTTGGGTGCTAAATATATTTTCCGACTGGTGGTAGTCGGAAAGTCGGAAAATATATTTATGAGTTCTAACTAGTAAAAGTTGGAAAAATGCACAAAATATGTTTCCGACTCCCAAGAGTCAAAATCACATAAAAGGGTATTATAGTCCATAAAAATTGAAAATGGAGGCCAAAAAGTCGTTTATGGGGACCAAAAAGTAAAAGTCATTATTATTACCCTCTCGATCTTTTATTATAGGTTACATTTTAGTAAATGTTTTTATTGTGCTTCATATTTTTAATGCTTTGGTTTTATTTATAGGGCATACTTATCCATATTACACGGATCAAGAAAAGTAGTTAAGTTTCTTGAAACATTAAAAAAATATATTAACATTACAATTTTACATTTTTATCTTGTATTGAGAATTTCATAAAATATATTATTTCACATCAATAGATAAAGGGTAAATAAGAGAAAATAGCAATAAATTCATACTAAAAAATGCAAAATACCTTATAAATAGGACTAAAGAATTCTTCTAGAATGTGCCCTGTAAATAAGAGAGAGTAGTACTTATTATTTTTTTTCTTATTAAATATTTTAATTATCTGTTTTTTTTTAATGAGTGAATTTTTTTAAAAAAAATTGATCGGATAAAATTTTAATATTATAATATATTTTTATAGAATTCAAAAAGTTAACTATCACGTGCAATTCGATTAAGTAATAAAAACCAGAAAATATTATAAAGGAACTTAACCTGTGCTCTTTGAGAGGTTTGTCCGCCTTGTAACAAGTCTTGCGAAATACGCAACAGCTTAGGCGTATCTGATTGCTTTAGACCAAGCCGAATCTTAAACTTTTTTTTTTTTTGGTAATAGAAACTTCAGAGTCGGGGTACCTGGAGCAATAAGGGTGGGTGCTTTCTCAAGGGATGTTCTCCATAAGGATTCGAACCTCTAACCTTATGATCTTATAGGTTCTCAATATCCTCATAATCCTAGCATGCTTCTACTAGGTCAAGCCCATTTGGGTTCGAATCTTGAACTTAAGTATCTCCGGTGATGAGGAAATAAGTAGAATAACAAGAAAAGAGGAGAGCCTATGCAGAAGATGGAAGTGTTATACTAGTGAGCGTATTTAGAAGATATATTAACACTACCATTTTCAAGCTGAACCAGTATTATAGTTGAGAAAAGGAAAAAAAAATCTTTTATCTTTTAGTATAATAAAGCAAACATGGTTTGCTTAACTAACAAAAAAGTTTGTCCATTTTTTTATACCCAAAATGCCCCTTGCGTATGAGTGGTTACTAAAGAAATAACTGCATCCTTATGATAACTGCATCATCTCTATCTCTATCTCTACTTCTCTACTACTTCTCTACTATCTCTACTACTTCTTTTATCTTTTACTATAATAAAGCAAACATGGTTTGCTTAACTAACAAAAAAGTTTGTCCATTTTTTTATACCCAAAATGCCCCTTGTGTATGAGTGGTTACTAAAGAAATAACTGCATGCTTAAAATAACTGCATGCTTAAAATAACTGCACCATCTCTATCTCTACTTCTCTACTACTTCTCTACTACTATAATAAAGGAAACTCTCTTTTTTAGAAAGTTTGTCTAATTTTTTAGGACTAAAATACCCCTAAACTTACACTAAATTACAATAGCAATTGGAAAAATCATCATCCATCATCATGTTTTAACACATCAGTTCATAAAAAACTGATAAAAACTGCTATAACGTTACCGCCCATGCATCGCACGGGCATAGGTGCTAGTAATAATAATGCATTTATAAATAAAGTGTGTTACCATTAGATTATTAAATCTATTTTTTTTCAATATATACATATATACTTGTTTTTTTTTTTAATTTCTTATTATTAATCTTTAAAGCTGATGTTAAGGAAAGCGTTGAAATTAATTGGTACTCAAAATTCCTTGAAAAACCAACAAATATCACAATAAATATTTGATTTATGTTCGTTTTAGCCCATTAGGAGAATAAAGGATATGATTCACCAAGAAAAGTCTTTCATTGAATGGTGCCCTAGTGTTGGAGCATTGGTAACAGGATTAGGGGTGTTCAAATTCAAACCAATCCAATGGATAACTGAAAACCGATCCAAAAAAATCGAAATCCAATAGAAACCGATTAAAAATGGATTTGTTTGGATGAGGAAAAGTGAAAACCGATCGAATTTCAGATTTACTTTTCAAAACCAAACTGAACCGTTGTTTTATTATTAACTTGAAAATTTGCAAGGACGTTAAGTAAAAACTCTACCTATTATGCAACTTATTGTATAAAAACATGTATGCATATATAAACAAAATTATTTAACAAATCCCACATATCATCTATTTTTATTGCAAAGTGAACGGAGTACATAATATTAAATTGTCATTAAACATTTTCACCAAATTTATTAAAAAACTTTACATTCGTTGTACATAGCACGTAAAGTTGTGAACCTAACCGAAACCGAATATAATTTTTGGATCATATCAGATAAAATTTCTTCATCTAAACCAACCAAACAAAATATAATTTTTATCTTCGGATCAGATGACTTTTTTCGTAAAAACCGATCCGATCCGATCCATGAACACCACTAAACAGGATAGAGGAGTTGTGGTAGGTAAGGTAAGAAGATTCATAAATTAATTACTAGAGAGAGAGATTGGAGCATTATTACCTTGGAACATTAATTACTAGATATTCATAAAATTTATACTTGCTGAACTACTTCCATGTTACGAGTAAAAAATACTATAAAATAAAATAACAGCTGAGATTCATAAACCTGTTCTGTTTCATGACATGCAATGATAAACAGTTCAATGGGGCTAGAACAGAACCCAAAATCGAAAACCCTCTTGGTAAATAAAAATAAAAACTAAACAAACCAAGAAACATTCAGGGATTGGAGCATTGAAGGTTAAAATCAAGTACAATTACTTTTTAGTATTTCCTGAATAAAGGAACTTCACTTCTGCTCTTGGCGATGCTCGTCCCAACCCTAACAAATCTTGCGAGATAGTTAGGAGTTTTTCATAATGTTCTAGACCAATCCACACCTCAAATGTAAGGATCTCCAATGAAGGGGAATTTGCTAATAGAAACCGTGTCAAGTCCAGGGCATGCTCACACGCAGTACCAACTGTGATATTCACTTTCTGAAGCTGACTAAGGCAACAGCTATTGTAGTAATCTATTGCTCTCTGATGGTTTGGCAATGGTGCCACAGCCCCACCATAGCTCTATAAAAATTAAAATGATTATATAAATATATACAGAGAGAGAGAGAGAATGAGGATCAATATCTAACAATAACAACAAAAAGAATCAGAGCAAGAGGCATAGGTCTTGGTCTTCCTACTCACCCTTATAACAAGTTCCACGAGGTTGGGAGAACTTTTAAGTAAAGCCGCCATAAACAAAAGCTCTTCTGGTTCATTAAAATCCACACTCTCCAATTTCAGATATTTTAGGGAGGTGATTGAATCTAGCAGCAACTGCGGAATGATACTTGCATACTCAATCTATGCAAAGCAAACAGAAAAACTTGAGATATATTTGTACACATAAAACTACAATAACACAACTTCCCACATACACAAGGAAAGGCGCCAAATTAAAAAGAATAAACCATCAATCAAAATGTGACTCCTTGTTAATCTTTTTGACAAACAATAAATGAATAAGATAAAGGGTTTATATAATCATATCGTGTGACCTAGTTATGTAGAAGTGATGAAAAAAAAAATATATCAAACATAAGAAAAGAAAAAGCATTCCATGTAGAATTGTATAATTAGAGAAAGCACAAATCCATATATGTTGTTCTATAGTTTTTATATAAATCTAGCGTAACTAAACCGTAATAAACCCATATCAATGTTGTTGTATTCTAACCTTGAGTGTCAAATAGGTCAAATTCTTTGCATTCTTCAAACAAATTGACTTGATATTATGGAGCTGTTCGATGCACAAGACTGTGAGAGTAGGGGAAGAGATATTAATACAATCAGAACCATAACAATGTTCAATGGTGAGCGAGTCAAGTATTGGACAACTAGAGATAAGTCTTTCAAGAGCACCGAACTCAAATTCAACATAAAGTAACTGAAGGTCAAGCAGACTTTTAAAGCTATGGAAATCATCAGGCGGAAGTGACAATTTAAAACAATCAAGTTTCAAGTACTTCAGTCCCTGACAATAGAAGAGATGAGATGACATTTTTTGAGATTCATCTTGGTAGCACGCAAGGTCAAGATCTTCAATGCCCCGCTTTGACAAAAACAAAATCCACTTATAGAGGCATGTGATTTCCATAGAGAAGTCCCTAGGGATTTTAAGAGTAAACTTAGATACTGGGCCACTGTGGAGCAAAAGAATATCTGTGATGATACCAGGAACTTGATTACCAATATTTCTGTCATGGCAGTCCAAAAAAAAATCAAATCCAAACTCAAGTTGTGGGACCAAAAACCATATATACCTCCATTTCCTCGACAGAATGCTGGTCCGAACTACATCTCGGATGGGCAAGTGACATAGGATGCATTCGATAACATTAACTGGCAAGTCACTGATTCGATCAATGTTATTGTGACCAACACGATCAGCCTTCCTGACGCAGGGAGCCATGAAGCCACTAAAAGTTCAAGAAGAGAGCATATATTATAATCAAATGTTTTAAATTGCGGTTGCTGTCACGGTTACATTGCAGTTTACCGCAACCGCAGAAAATCTCCAAGCAAATGCAGTCGGTGCAGCCGCAATTGAGGTTGCGATGCCGTTGCAGAGATTCCTAAAACCGCAATATTACTGCCACAATTGTGGTTGCGGAACTTGATTAAAAATACAAAACTTCATCAACATTAATTATCAAAGTGGAATTAAGTACATGCAATCATCATGCAACATAAAATATAGCAATTGAACTAAGACAAAGCAAATTATATTGCATAAGATGCAGTTACCGTATGAATATTCTTATTAGGAAAACGCTAACAAGTGCTTAAGAAACCATAAGTAGTAGAAAGTCATTCGAAAATGTGATTCTTATGGTTGATTTTTCATTTCTAGAAACCTTAAAAAGTACCCTAAGGGCACTTGTAAGCAAGACCTTGATATTATTGGGTTTAAAAACCTAATTTAAAAGATACCCTCTCAACATTTTAAAAACTCGAGGCTTAATTCATTCATCCTACGCAACGATGATGATAGGAATGAAATTAGTATAAAATCAAAATAAAAATAAAAATATGAAAAAGCGCATACATGATCGGTGGCGAAGAGCGGCGAGTGAGAAAGATCAGTTGGAGTGTTGAACTAAGGACACGAGTGGACGCGTTTCTGTTCTCACGGATTAGTAGGGATCGAATTAAAAGCCTCAAACGACGCTATTAGGATTTAGGATTGCAATATTTTATTACTGTATTTCTTATTTATTTATTATCCTTTATTCATTTAAAAGTCAAATTTAGTTTTTATTCTATTCTTTTTAAATTAACTACGTATATGTACTCCGGTCTTCTGTATAAGACTTTTTTTTTATACTTTTATTTTGATTCTATTAATAAGGTCTTATTTCAATTTTCAATAACATTTATTAGTTACTAGCTCTCACCCCGTGCAATGCACGAGTTATTGATAATTTAATTTTTTTATATTAAATATTTTAAAGTAATGATTATTATTGTTATTTTTATTATAAATTAAAGATTATTATTAAACAACAATGAAAAATAATCTAAATTATCTTGTTCATAAGTTTTGAACTTTCTCATATGAATTAAAGATAATACTTTTTATCTTAGGTATTCCTTATTTATTTGATGGATAAATTAACATTTATAATATGATAATCAACTTTATCATGTTGAATCAAAATTAAATCAGAATTAAACATTTCAATATTGTGTGTTTGATGGTATTAAGATGAACCTAATTAATGATAAATCAGAACGTTATTTCATTGGACATAAATTCATTGGAATATAATGACTATTCATTTTTTAAATTTATATTTGTTTATGTATAGATTATTATTAAATTAATGTATTCCTTATTTAGTTGATTGATGAATTAATATGTTTTTATATATCTTTATTACATTTATCTTGATATTATGATTAATTAGAGTGAAATCAAAAGTTAACTTTTTGATATTTTTTATTTGATGATATTATGAGTATATTTAAGGATAAATCAAAATATTTCATATTTCACGGGACATGATAATTTTTTTTTGATAATACGGGACATGATAATTTATTAGCATTTGTTGAATATAATTATCACCTTTAATATGAAAATCAGAATTAAATCAAAATTATACATTCTTATCTTTTTTATTTGATGGATAGATTAATATTTTTTTAGTATAATTAGCATTTTTTTATATAATTATCTCAAGTTAATCATAATATAGGATTGTAAAAAGTGTTTATTCTAATTGTTTTAATAATTTTGATTTAATTTTTTTGCAAAGATGATGTTTACTTGAGTTATTTTCTTTAGTTTCTTTGTGATTATCACATAATATTGTTTTTTATTCTGATGACATATATGGGTAAATGAATGAGAATTGTTTTAATCTTATTAAATAAAGATAAGAATTTAGAATCAATGATTTATCTATTAATTTACAATAATAATAATAATAAATATATGGATAATAATATGATAAGAGATAATGATAAGAGATAAGCCTATGTAAAATATGATAAGATATAAAATATAGATAATTTATCTTTATTATTATTTAGTCTTATGAAATTTTTTATTTGGATTATCCTGTAAATTTTAAGTTTTTATTTGTTTTAGTATATTACTACCACTTTTGTGGTTTGCTAGTTCCGTCTAGTTTTATGAAATATTTTATTTATTGGGATTATTTTTTTAATTTTTAATTTTTATTAGTTTTTGGAGGCTACTACATTTGATAATGGAAAAATTTACTAATTAGCTTAATTTTACTAATTCAATTATCAATTTTACTAATTAGTTTAATTTTAGGAGTTAAGCTAATTAGTAAAGTTGCTAAAACTAATATTCAATATTACATCAATCTTTAAATTATACCCTTTTCAGCTTTGTGTTACGAATATTATTTTTTTAAGAGAAAAACATTATTTAATCCCTTGTGCAGATTACTTATAATTTAAATAAACATTTTCTATTTTATAATTTTTATTTATATATTCCCAAGGTTAATACTTATTATATAAGTTGATAAATTTTATTTATTTATTTATTTATTTATTTATAAGGGTATTGAAAAATATTGTTCTTAAAGAGAAAAAAAGTTATATTTTTTTAAAGAGAAAAAAATATAAAGATTGTTACAATTACTAAATGGATTAACATGAAATATCTTTGACTTAAATCTCTAGATGGAAAAAATTAAAATAATGTTACGTGAAATTTTTTCATAACTTTTTTTGTTTGGAAAAGAACGCAGGATAGTAAATTTTTCATTTTTAATTTTTTTTTTTAATTTGAAATGTCGATATAAGATTAAGATTTCTGTATAGCATAAAATTATCCTATCCAGAATCATTCCAAAGCAAAAACATGCTACCCAACCTAACACACCACGTAATAATCCGTAAACAAATGCTTTTATATATAATTATTTTTATCTATTACATTGCAAAAATGAACTTTTTTATTTAGTATAATGAATATTTTTTTTAACAAATTAAGTGTGTTTATCTTTTTGAGGATAATGATTATTTTTTTTAACAAAATGAGGATAATGATTTCACATTGATGATAATGAAATTTTTAAATTTTAAAAACTTGATATATGATTATATTTTATAATTATTTAAGACGACAATTTAAGAATTGTAGTTTTTTAGATGAAATTATAATTTTGGATAGATAATTTATTTAATCTCAAATTATAATTTTGATAAAAACAATGTTATTTAGCTACAAACGCTTTGGTGCTAGTATTCCTTAAGCGAACAAACATGGTGCCTCAAAAATTTCTCCGACAAACGTGGTGCATCGAAAAGGGATCTTTTTATATAAGTATAGTAGATTTTCACAAACACTCTTATTTACTCAATATTTTTTACAATCTCAAAAATAATTTTAAAGGTAGTTTTGAAAATGTATATCAAACTTTCACATATTCAATATCACTGACAAATTTAACTAACTACCTTCTTGATAAAAGTGAAAAATCTCAAAAAAGTCTTTCATATAAGACACGAAGAAACACTTTATATTCCTACATGTATATTAATTTCACTTAAGAAATATTGTTATTATCCTTGACTAGAATTTTTTCCCCTTAGAAGCCATTGTCTTTTTAGAAAATTAATTTTCTAATATATTTTGGGTTTTTGACCCTTTTCTAAATTTTATGTCAAAAATATCCCTATTTTAAAAAAAAAAATTAAAAAGGAGGAGGGGATTTTGGAATATTTTAGGTATAAAAGTAAAAAAAGGGTAAAAACCCAAAGCGGTTAGAAAACCAACTCCATTTTTAAAAGTTTATTCAAATTAAGTTTATTAAGTTTATTATTTTAGGAGTAATAAGTTTGTTAGACATTTAACCTATTTGAAAGCCTTAAAAATAAGTCGGTTTTAGCTTGATATGTCAAAACCTTGATACAATAAGACCGTGTATCAAAATCTCTCTTACGTCAAAACCTTGATACAATAAGACCGTGTATCAAAATCTCTCTTACGTCAAAACCTTGATATGCAGTTATATGTTAAATTCCAGAACTAACGATAGCAATTTATATTGTGAGTGCTAAAAGAAAGTTCTTTGGCTGGCATATAAGATGCAGTTCCTAATATTTGCATTAATAATCTTATTTAGAAATTGTTTTATCCGAACTTAAATTTTATCAAATATAAATCAAACTTAAATTTAATTAAGCCACCTAACTGTTGTGCCCGAGAGAAATCTTTAAATCTGTATGAAAGTTATAAAGGTAGATTTTGGACTTTCGGTGGTGTATGCATTAGGAGAATAGTAGAATTAAAAGAAAAGAGGAGAGCATATGCAGAAGATAAAAGTATGTAGAAGATGAATTAGCACTTCACCATTTTCAAGCTGAACTAGCGATTTTCATATTTAATTTCATTTTTTTGAAAGCCAATTTAAAAAATGAATGGGCACTTTACCATCCTCGGTCTGTACAATATTTATTATTTTTAATTTCATTTTTTAAAATAAAAATCCTAATGGAAGTGGTTTATTTGTTTGCCTTTGTAGGAATTCATTTATTTGTAAGAGGTTTTTGCGTTGAAAGAAAAAAGTAAAAAGAAAGCTTAAGATGGATAAAATTCCCTACCTCATGAAGTGATGCCCACATCGAGGAACCTTTATGAAGCGGCAATCTCCAATCCGTTAGTAGTAGTCTATAGTTCCAGTATTCCAGAAGAACAGAAAGGAAATCACTATTGTAAAACTTGGGATACAATAAAGCTAACCATAATGAATCAGGTTGCATAAACTATTTGAATGTGTTCCAACACAGGACGTTCATATGTATTGCAGGTAGTGAGAACTGGTGGCAGATCTTGAAGGCCAAGAAATTTTGTTTTTCAAATTGATCCCAAAACACCATAAGCTCTACATCTTTGTACATGATACATAATTATAAAAAATTGAAAATGTTATGTAGAGCCAAAGTAATAAATCATTCAATCAAAGTATTGTGTGCAAATTATGACATGGTTCGATGGATAATTTAGCTCAATGAGCAACTGTCAGGTGCACTCTTCTTCAATACTCTCTCAACAGGCTAAGGGGGAAGACCTAGTGCATCACCAGGGATCAACTAACTGGCACATGAATGAGAGGTCCAGAATCTGGTCTTTCTTAACTTTTGCAATCCACTCATCCCTATCTCCATTTGTGTTCACATGGTTGCCAAAACGGCACTAAAATTCCAGTCTTACTAGCTTCAACTTTGGCTTTTTGCATAAGGCTTTGCTGCATCATTTATCAGCCTTTGCTGCATCATTTACAAATAAAATGTCAACCAACTCAAAAGTATGCTTATCAACATCAATGCTTGCATCATTGTTTAAATTCTCACCTTCGATTTTGTACTCTTCCAGATTTCTGATTTCTCAGATTTGGGTTGATAAGCATATTTGTAAATGGAATTTATATCAGCAATATCACCCTTGTCAAAGTCATTAACTGTCAACAAATCCTATACCAATTCCAAAGGGGTTATCATAATAAATTCACGCAAGAGTAGCCAAGATCTATATCTTAGAATTCAGCACTTACATGAAAATCAACTATTACAGCAAAAACTTAACCCTTCTTGATCATGAATTTGAGTAAATATCACACCAATCACTTTCTAAAATTGAAACGAAGAAAAAAAAAAGAACCCTGCTAATTTGGGAAAACAGAGGAAAAATATTGTTTTACCAAGTTTTGTTGGTCCATATCTTCCATTTTAATTATGTACAAGTTTTAAAATATTACTCCTAGTCATAAAACTGTTTAGTTATAATGCTAGATAACAAATAGGCCCCATTGTCACTTAAAATTAACCAAGCATTTGCTTCAGAGGAAAAAACTAGCCATGTGGTTTCAATCCTTACCACTTTGTCTGAAGCACCTTTCCCTGATTCCTCATGGTTCTTCATTTCCACAGAATCGAAGTAAAACAATACCTGGGGAAGAATGAAAGCAAAGAATACAATTAACAGTAACCTAAAAAGTTGACATAGCTGGAGCAAGACTGGCTGCAAAGCAAAGAACCAAACAAAAAGGAGCTTTACTATTCAGACTAGCTATGAAACTCACCTTGTCAAGTAACTGAGTATTTGATGAATTGGTTGCCATGACCTGAACTCCTAGCATATTGTTGGCATTAGTGCAGAAGGGACAAAAAATAGTGCCGAAGACACACCCATCTTCCTCACACCAAATACCCCGTTCCGGTGCACTTTTAGGTATTCTATTGCAAATCCGTTGATCAACAAATGAAGAATCAGTAATAATAACTGATACACTTTCTAATGTATCTGCACGGTTAGTTTCCATATTCTGTTGCAAAAGGGATCTTAAGTGAACTTTTGATGATGAAACCAAAGAGCATGTAAGATATAGACGGTTTTCAGGTCGGCCCAATGGATTTTTGCAGAGTGAACAAAATATCTGTAGCCTTTTGTCCATTAGAGGGGCAGTTAATGAACATGGACCAGCTAGGTTGGTAGTCAATAACTGAGGAGAATTTGACACCGAATTTCTCTCAAAACCATTTTCAGTTCCATTAGTCACCTCTCTAACATTTGCTGAACTTTTCAAATGCCTCGTAAGAGTGCTGGCACAAGGAGCAATATAATTTTCTTCTTCAACATGGTTTATAAATGGTGCAAGAATTGACTTTCTCCTTTTCTGGTTGTGAGAATTAACGCTCAAACTAAAAGCCGATTCCATTTCTGGAATATTATATTTTGTCCCGCTTTTCTCAGGAGTAACTGTTACTAAAGACTGAGCCCTTGAAGAATTTTTACTTTCAGGAGT
Source organism: Crotalaria pallida (assembly GCA_037953625.1). Lineage (NCBI taxonomy): Eukaryota > Viridiplantae > Streptophyta > Magnoliopsida > Fabales > Fabaceae > Crotalaria > Crotalaria pallida. The sequence goes on from CM075650.1 coordinate 174,817,279, forward strand.
TGAGAACATTGGAAGGCTTGATAAATGATCTGGAAAATGAGCAGAGGCCTCGAATATGGTGGAACCTGAGTTGTCATTCTTACTACCCGGGCTACCAGGATAAAATCCTAAATCTAAACATGGGGTTTCCTTGACAATGGAGATTTCTTCATTTGTCATAGACAGAGATATTTCCCCTGCGAACCTGTTAGAAACATATGTTTCAGCTAGTAATGATATTATGACTGTTTAATGATTTAAACACGGTTGCTATTTGATTAAATTTAGATGATTGCTATTCGATGGTGTAAGAAACTACCATTTTATCTAGTGTAGTTTAGATTAAAAAAAAATTTACTGTCTATATGCATGAGGATTTAGATACGACAATCAAACAACACCAGTATGTTCGACCAAACCAAATCTTCCAATAGGTCATATAGGTCCAAATCCTTCTGATAGACCCGCAATTAGATATGTATATAAAATAAGAGTAAAGAGAGGCAGTAGTGGGTAGCAACTACTGCTAAATGGACCTAGTCGGAGTGTTGAAGGGTAGCACTTACATGGCAAAAAACATGGCAATAACATAAAATGGGGGAAGTTTTGTTTGCACCCAGGAATTGCTGCCTGTACCCGAAAAATTAAAAACACCAGTATATCCAAAAAATGAAAAAATGAAAAAAATAAAAAATACACTGTCGGATAGCTTATCCGAAAACTTGTATGGGCAACCAAAAATACGGGTGTTAATAGACTTTTCTAAAATGGTGGTAACACGAGAAAACAATTACCTTGGATCTATCTGTTTACAGCATTGCAGGTTGATATGGTCTTTACAATTGTACGTGTTACTATTCCTTTGAGGTGATGGCCGACTCTCAGCAAGATCTTGACAGCTAAGTGTGGGAAAAGAGCCATTGTCATCAATCACTGACATTTCTTTCTCATTTTTGTTACCAGATATTTTGAGTTTCGGGTTTTTCTTTCTTGTGGACCACTTGTTCTGATCATTGCTTTGGTCACCATCACCATCAGAGCTCAAATTCTGTGTGATACTAACCATATTCATGCCATACCGTCCCTGCAGCCAGTTGTTTATATATTAAATATTTTCCACTAAACCCAGAAAGGGGACAGGGCAAAGTATATTTAAGGTCATATTAAGCCAACATTTTATTACCTTGGCATCCTCAAAGAATGATTTCAGTCCCTCTAATGACAAATCAAAGCGGTCATACACTCTCAAGGTTCTTCTAAGCCACTTTGAAATGAATGCTCGATTTCTTTCTTCCCGAAAGCGTTCATCTAATTCCATACGAATAGTTACACCAATGATTAAAGAAAAGTTGGTTGAAAGTCAGGCAGAGGTAATACAAAGAATAGTAATAAACCCTAGAGAAAGAATAATAATAAACTTCTTCACAAACACATAGCAAAAGGCAACAGGGAAAAAAACCACTTGTTTCTGAACTGAATAAGTGGTTTGCCAGAAAGAATTGTCTGCTTTCATGGTTGCACCATTGAATAAACTGCATGAAGTTCTGTATGTTCCATCATAGTTCCCACACACAAAATATGCTTAAAGGAATCAACTTTAATATTTCTGTTAGATGCTGCTGCATTAACTAGATGTTAGGTATATCCTAATATGCAACAAGCCAACAACCTATGTGTGCATATATATAAATATAAAGACGGGAACATGAATCAGTTTCTAAATTCCGAACCAAAAAAAGAAGAGAAACAAGATAGAAAGTGAATGACAACTGAAATTATTAGCCCAATTACCCAGTAGGATGATTGCTCCATAATCAAGCCTGTGCCGTATACAGCGCCCTGCGTAAAGATAAAGTAAATCAATATAAACTTAATAAAAAAAGCATTATACATAAACAAGCATACATACAAGAAGTTTACAAAAATTGACATGATAAAATACTACAGTAAAGGGGGAACATATATAAATATAAAATATTAGCAAACAAAACCGCTTGGGCTAGAATATGGCAAGCAAAACTAGAACCAGACATTACCCGCTGCTTGATTTAAAGCTCTGAATGCTTGGTGACAGTACCACTCACTTCCGCTCAAAAGATTTTTGGATGATTTGTATGTGTCATTATATTTCTTCTTTAGTGAAATTTGAATATCATTTCTGATACAAAAAATTACAACAAATCAGGCTATCAGAAATGTATCCCCCCTAATAGGATTCCTCCTTAAAGAAAATTTGTAAGAAAAGAGAAAGGAGACTTACATATTGGGAAATGGAATTCCAACAATAATCTGAGATTGTCAAGAACATACAATCTATTTAACATCCACATATATTATTTAAATTGGACCGTCTGTAACCAAACACATTATAGGCAGGCTAGAATTTGATCCCTTTCACAATAATAAGAGTTAATATCTACTTTAATAATTTGAGATTGTACCATCCTTCAATCCTCACAAGATATATACCATGGCTAATTGGCTATATGGGATTCATAGATCAATGCCAGACCAAGATAAGTTTATAATAATTGTAAGAATTAAGGATACAACAACTCTGGCATTATCATCAGTGAAATCGATTCCTTCAGAAACCTGCGAGCATTACATAAAATTTATAAATTGAATAAAAATAATCAAATATTAAGGTCATGCACAAACTATAATACAAAAGATTAAATAAGTTCATACATTTTTAATAGATCATATGATATCATTAACTTATACTACTCACTAAGACCTATCTTATTGCCATTTTGATTAAATGTTAACAGACAAATAAATATAATAAAAAAATTAATATTGAAACGATTATTCAAAAAGGACAATTTAGGAAATTAAAACTAAAACTTGATGGGGCGTTTAAATAAACTATTGGTGCCAATATCTACTCTCAGTTTCAAGAAAGCTTGCAGTCTTACAGATATTTCATACTTATCTAATAGACTACTATGCAGGAAAATCCCACACTCCCAATTTCCTTCATCTTAGTACTTGCTGAAAATTTAAACAAAAAAAAAAATATATCCACTGCATCATTTGAGAAAGCAGAACCTTCTACCAATAGTCTAATTCCATCATACTAAAATTGATAGCTAAAGCCTAAAAAGCAAGGTTTGAGAAAACCTAAGCATTAACAGTTTTGTTTTGACTGCTTGTAGTGAAGATGGTAGCCTAAGTATGGGCAAGGGGCTCTACTGCTATTTTATAGAAGCATCTACTTGTTAAGAGGACAATATAAAATCAGTGACTACATTATCAAACGATGAATGACTTTAATGAAATTAAACACTCAGCATGATGTCAGTTTTATCTTTCAAACTGGATGAGCAGAAATTTGATTTATCTGTAAATAGTCTTCAACTCTTCATATACATAATTATATTATTATAAATATAATCATGGTTTATTTCAATTAAACCTGCATATTTTTATGTACACAGATTAGCATGCATGACAATGATGACATACATTAAGACAGTTATGCCTAATGAAATGAAGATAGACCAAAGTGCAAGCACTGTTATCTTGATAGAAAAACTTCATGCCCATCAGATATAATTGTATTACTACTAAAGTATAACAAAGTTCTAATTACCAATTTGCCATTATATATTTTTTGCCTGATAGTAGTATCTAAAATATGGATAAGTAAAATCATGAAACACCTTTCCTCGACAAACACCCAGTAAAGCAGCTCCTCCTTTCTTAGAATTCTCTCGGGAATCAACTGCATAGAAGTGATTTAGATCAACTTTCTTGATCCTTCTTTTCCGTCCAGAAGTAGGTCTTTTGCCATGATGAATTGAGTCATAATACCCCTTTAATGCAAGTTCAAAATCATCCTGGCTTCCTCCTCTTGGTTCTGCATACCAATTACAAACTTGATACAGATTCTAAATGCACCCAAAAGATATTGCCAAGAGATAAGAAGGTCTTCAGGTCTTAATACCAAAATTAAGTTCTCTTGGCTTTAACATTTGAGGAAAAAGGATGAAGAAAAGAAAAAGCAAAAAAAATCAAAAGAAAGTCATCCTAAACATGAAATTATTGCATAATTTATAAAGAGTCTTTGGAAGAGGATAAGGTTGCTCACCAACAAAAAGGGGCTTTTCGGCATTTAGCCGAGACCATTGACCTGTTTCAGACCAACGCTTACATAATTTATCCATCAATTTATAACTTGGAAAGAACACAAGACATCCGCCTGGAACAATCTTGAATATTTCCTCTAAAGATGTTCCAACTGCATCCTAAACCATAACTCATAATAAACATGTATTCATAAAGGCAAGAACGTTCATAAAGAATGAAAAATATGTTTCTAGCATACCTGGAATGCATATACATCTGCTGTTTTATAACTTGCATTCAAAGGATAATTACCAGGACCACTTGAGACTACAGCAGACCACGCCTGCATTCAAGAGGCTATAACGTGTTGAACTGGCTCTTACACAACTAAAAGGAGTAACGAACTTTAAGAACAAGAGAGAAGTAGCCAGGACCTGTGAGATAACATCAATTACATGTGGAGCTTCAAGGCTGGTTTCAAACGGAACTCCAAGCTCAGAAGAAAAGGAAGACATTGGCGACAGTGTCCTAAAAAACCAAAATCAATGCATAAGTGATTCTGCTTAGAAGATGGTAGGAAGCACAGATGCAGGGCAGAACTGAACTCAATCCTCTGCAACTTTTGACCCCCATATTGTAGCTGTTGTAGCAATCAAGAATACAAATAGAAGACACCCCTCTCCCTAGCAATGTGTGATGTTGATCTATCACACACACACATTATATCTTTACCAAGAATGTTTGAGATACCAAGAATGTGTGATGTATTCCAATATATGCTTTAGACAGAGCATTATGATAGTAAACAGGATACTTCCACCACTCAGAAATATATTTGACATAAGTAGTACATCCTCACAACAGGAAAAAAAAAAATCCAAAGTGACATCAATGATATATCTCATATTCCAATTATGTAATTTTGAGAGTTCACCACAAATGTTTAGCAAGCAATAAAATACTGATGTAGTGGACTTGTATTCCCGAAAGTTCAGCACATTAGTATAGAAAACAGTAATAGAGTGTATCGTTATCTTACAATAAGCTCACTATTGTTATCTTGTATAAAAAGTAGTTAGTGAGCAGTTGGTAGTAGAAAGGTTTATCTTAACCTCCTCAACCGTGACAGTAAGCTTATGAGTGACAGTTAGCCTATATTTAAGCTTCATCTGTACACTAATCATTTCAGGAATAAATTTTTTGTTAGAGTCAAGTAGTTAGTTAACTTTCTCTCTCTTCTCTCTCCTCTGTTTTCTATTCTCTTATAAACAGGGACTATTTCTCTAATAGCAGTGGAAAAAGGCCAAGTCCATAGGTCCAAAAAAACCAGGTTTAAATGGCCTTGCCAAACTGGCCCATCATCAATCTGGTGAACTCGTCAAGCCTATAAAATCCAGCTGGCCCTCTATTTTTTCATTAAGAATGTCCAGAAACTGTCGTGTTTACTCAGTAACACATTTAGACATACACACGCTAGGAACAGGAAAAAATACAAAGAATTGTGACCTGAAAATGTATAAAGTTGGCAGTTGGGTGGTGGCATGCTAAAGCACTTTGCTTACCCAGAAGTCAAAATGACTGATAAAGAAAGATTAGCAACATCTCTGAACACAACTGCTGGATTTAAGCACCACAAACTGAAAGTGTACATCCAATTTCCAACAGCTCTAACTGACATAGAATCAATGAATGGTGATTACAATAAATCGCAATATCTCAAGCAGAACCAGCAGACACATACCAACTATTAAAACCTCAATTTTTTTTTTATTTTTTTATGAAACCATTAGAACCTTTTACAGAGCAATTAATCAATTTAACCTATCATTGGTTTTGACAATTAAAAAAAGGCATCATTATTCATGATAAAGTAATCACAGCATTTTATGCATCATTTATTCATTTAAGTTTCATGTTTTACCTGTATTTTTTTTTTCACTAAGCAAAGATCTATTTAAGAAGCATAAGGGATGTTCAACACAAATACAAGAAGTAGCCTTGACCCAAGGCAAGAAAGTTAAATAATAGAACAAATGCACACCAATGCACTAAGCCAATGTTACTAATGTTCCAATGTGCCAAGAACCATCTCCAAGATCTCACATGAATCAAGTCCATTAATATATGTAATCAATTTTACATTTCATTAAAAATTTAGTTCAGATAACAGAGTAAATAAAGGGTACAGTTACAATCAGAGGAAACGGAAAACTTGAAAACCACCTTTTTCATAATCACTACAAGGGTCCAAATATTAAAAACAATTCAATACTTTGTTTAGGACAAAACAATAAATGTTTTCAGTTTGTTCATTTGTAATTTTGTATCCTAGTCTAGGTGAAATTAGAAACCCCAAAAAAAATTATAATTCATTCATATACCCAAAAGATTTCCAGACCATTTGCCACTCAGTTGTATGGTTAACAACATCGTCAATCGGGGTTCTGCTAGTCAGTATTGGATGTTTGCAACTACCTACCAGTATCTTTTCTAACACATTGCTGCAGAGCAAGCTGGTAATCCGACATGTGGGCTCCATTTCTTGCAAAGAAATAAGTTAGTGATGAGAATAAACCTGGAATGAGATTGATAAGGAAGATAATTAATAATTTCAAATTTTGAGGGCAATAACTGACTATGAATCCAGGCACATTTTAAATATCACAATCCCAGACCTTCCAATGTCAGCACTGAAAGGCCACTTAAATGTGGTGCTTCCACCTCCAAGTCTGTAGCAACTTTGATTGCCTTCAACAAATGATCAAGTTGATAAAAGGCATACAATTACAAACATAAGAATAATCCAAAATTTCATACAAATGAGATACCTTAGTAGCACATTCTAGCAAGATAGGGAAGCACTGTTTTGAAATATTTGCTTCTTCAAGTTCTCTTAAAGCCTTATCCCCAGTCCAACTATACACACAAAAGGCTTATGTCATTAAATCTCGGATATAATTTGCAAGCTGAGACTTTTATTTTATCAAGAGAATCTTCGCGGTATATATGTTGAATAACTTTTAAAAAATATCAATTTAATTGCAGCAGAGGAAAGGAACATTAAACTGCAAGAACTCCAGAACAGAAGTACATTAAGCTTAAAGCAACCCTGCGATTCTCACATAGTAAATGTCACAAGTGAAAGCCAACACACTTGCACACGAACCGGAAATTTATAGACAACAAATAGACTAAAAGGAAATCTTTCTTAACAAATAAAGTGGCTTCAAAAGAACGACAAAAAAACCAAAAAGTAATTTCCCAGTGGATTAAATATATAAAATTACTTGGGGAAAAGAAAGCTTCATGTTCCTTATATCATGCAACAAGATTACAGTAACAAATATGTGGAAAAGAAAATCATGATGGAAGAACACAAAAGTGGTCTCTTTTTCCCAACACCTCAGCATATTAATTTGATAGTTTGACTAAACATGATTATTTGAACTTCCAACCTTCTTATAGTTGTAATGTTCTCTGCAAAGCATGTTTATACTAACTCTATAGAACACCAACAATACTTGGGACTTGGAGTCTCATGATACAAAATGTATATGTACATGTGCATTCACAGAATAATAATGAACAGAGGTACGCAGAGTGCATGAATTGTAAAAACAGTAACTCACCACGACACATAGTGCTGAAAATCACGTTTTTCTAGTTTATTTTTCTTCCGTTCTATCCAACTACTAAGTCCCTGCACAATTGTAGTACTCTGTCACTCAAGATATATGATCACTATGGATATACTTATAATTGAAAACTTTCAAACCCAAAATCTAATTGAATTACCTGAGTCATTTCATATAGTGGCTGGTAAATTGCAGCATTTTCAGAACAAAGAAACTGGAGCTCCATTTGTAATTCTTTCAAAGGAATGATCAACAAAATTAGCATTACTTTTACTAAGGATGAAAACAAAAGGTATAAGATTCAACTTACTGTCCAAAACATCATCTTCAACATCCACACTGCCAGCATCACGAGTAATGTCCTCAATATTGCTGCAAAGTGAAAACATGTAAGCCATTTATTTGAGAATAGTTCATTACTGGACACTAGTTAAAGCACACAATGTGAGGGCTTCTCTTTCATTTGCTAATTGGGTGTTAAATCCATTGGAGTTGTACTGGATTTAACACCTGTAAAGGACAACATTGGTGAGGGATGGGAGTACCCCTTGTGCTCCTTTTTCATTTTTCAATTGAATTTTTCTTTGCTGTTTGAAAAAAATGTAAGCCATTTATTTGGAGAAAAACAGTTATAAAGTACTTCAAAGTCAACATGCATATTTAATCCAAATACAATCTAAACAAAGGAACAGTTTAATTTTACTGGATTCCTAGAACTGCCTTGTTGACTTTGCATTTCGAAAGTTGAAACTAATAGAAGGATATGAACAGCTTACTGAGCTTCATCAAAAATAACAATGGCTCCTTTAATATCCACATCCATTGCTCCCCGAATGACTGGATTTATGATGTAGCTGTATGGACAAAATATCAACTGTGCATCATCTGCCATATGACGAGCAGCATAATAGGAGCATCCTGAAAGCAGAGACAATATAAGGCTTGTATTTAACAGAACTTGGTGGAAACCTAGAAAAATGTAATTTAAACATAAAACACAAGAAAAACAAGAAGCCAAACCTTTCACCGATCGTCCAACTTTTACAAGATCTTCTATGTCATGTACCTCATTGCATCCTCCTTTCTGAATGGATGGATGATTTTTTACTTTATTTACATTTCTGCTTAAATTATAAGTTTCTGATTCCTGTTACTTCAAGAAGTATTGTATAAAAATAGATATTAAGCATGCGTGGATAAGCATACACTCACTTGAATTCTGGACACCCTACTGCTTGATCTTTCAGAAGTAGTTTACTGGTAACATTAAATGAAATATATCAGTATGAAGATCAGAAAGAAATCCTCACTAAGTAAAAATTCTTGAGGTAAAAGCAACCATTCTTCATCAATATTCTCTTTGCCAAGTATATTTTTGTTGGTGCAGTAATGTTTCCGTGAAGCCTGGCACAATAAGAGAGGGGAAAATGCTCAGCCAAATACATATCACTTTTCAACTATGACATTATACTAAAGTAGCATACGTCTTCATGTATGCAAGGAAGGCATTAAAATTTCCAGACAGTCATACTGACCTTGTAGAACACATTTTTACAAACACCCTTTGTTAATTTAGAGTACTTAATATATAAATAGGATAGTGATTGATATCTTACCAATATTACTTTAAAGTTAAAATATAATATGCTTCACAAACATAAGATGATAGTATCAGTTTATATTAAAATGAGTTTGAAAAACATTAAAATTTAATATTCATGGTGAGCACTTTATGGACATTCTTCAAAAGGCTACCAAATTATATGACATTTACATTGGTTTCACTAAAGGTGATTGAAAAATGAAAAACAATATGATAAATAAAAACCCACAACTAATCAGAAAACCAATATTTGAAAGAGTTCAGATAACAATAATACCAAAGCAACTAATTCAACCTACCAACACAGTCATTGGCACCCTGTATGAGGTTTTACGCAATTCACGAACCACTTGAGAAATCTGTGAGTGTGTTCTCCTTATAGAAGAGAACAACAAATGATGAGGTTAAGTCATGATAATGATACTTTCAGATAAAGGGAGCAACATTGAAACTCAAACCATCTAGTCTAGTCCTGGTGAAGCAAACAATTGATGTCTAAAATATTAGTTTAATGTACAAATGGATTAAAACTTCAACCAAGACTATGATCCTCTTTTGTGTAATCTTAATTTTAGCTCTGATTACTTAAACTCTAAATAACTAGCAGTCAATTGCCTGGTTGCTCCAATGATTCATACACAGTCTTGCACTTAACTGTTTGCTATATAGTTAACATTGCTAGTTATGTGAATTGCATGAAACAATAAACCACACAATTTCTCAATTATTTTTCCTAGAGATTAACTACAAAAAATAATTCATAGAATAACTCAATTGCATGGTGAAACATACGAGGCATATAATATAGTCGGTGCTGCCTTTTTCTTCTGCTTCTTGTTGTTGGCCTCAGGTTCTGCATGCTCCCCATTATCTGATGCTGAAACCAATATAATCTTTATTTGCTTGAGGACAACGTAATATGATGTAATACCAAACAAACAGAACAATCAGCACGTTAAGCTTTCTTCAAACATGAAAAAAGTGATTTTGATTTAAAAAACTTGCACATTTGATTGGTTGGGCTAGGGTTTTTGCAACAAAGCAGAAACCAAAAAAAAAAACTGAAATTCTTCTTTTTTAGAAGCTGCTTCTAAAAAAACACTTTAGCCAAAATTCCTTTTATAAAACTAATTTTTCTTAAGCCTAAACAAACAACATTTGTTCTGTAAAAAAAAATTGAAATCCAGCCTCTTCTTTCTTTTCAGAAACTATATTCTTCAGCTTCTAACATACCACTTAAACCAATATTCTTTAGCTAACATATCACTATTACCAATATTCTTCAGCTACTTCTAAAAAACACTTAAGCCAAAATCCCTTTTGTAAAACTAATTTTTCTGAAGCCTAAACAAGCAGACAACATTTGTTTGGTACTTTGGTTGACATATACACAAAAAAAAAAAAAAAAAAACCCTGAAATTCAGCTTCTTATTTCTTTTCAGAAACTATATTCTTCAGCTTCTAACATATCACTTACCAAAATCACTCTTTCTTAAGCCTAAACAAAGCGACCCTAATTCTTTTCTTAACACTCTCGACCAGTGACAGAACTAGGGGAAGGCAAACAAGGGCTAGGACCCTCCCCTCATCACTATATTTGTTTCGTGTACCCTTATGTAGGTAATATTTTTATAAAAAAACATTTGTTACATATTTATATGTATTTTTTAGTTTGATTCTGGTGTATAAATGTAAAAATTTTATCCTATGAACCAATCATACTTCATTTTGTTCATAACACTTAAGTAGTTAAAGGAACATTAAAAACATTTTTAATAAAAATTCTTCGCATTAGCAGTCTATTATAATCAAACGGTTTAAATTTAAATATGATTTGGGTATTTGAAAATGTAATAAGTTTTTATTCCAGTCCATATACTGCTTTTTAATAAACCGGCATGTGGCACATGGCTATTTGTAGTGTTGACACATCGTCTACAAAAACTAAAACCAAAATTTTAGAAAATAAAAGAATAAAAAACAAAGCCAAAAAAAATGTGTAGAGACTAAAATCAAATCTCGCTGCATTTCTAACAACTCAAAACATATTTAAGCCTAATCAAATTTATGCTTCAATTTAGTATTAAACCACAATTACCAGACGAAATCTCGTTGTCATCGGGAACAAACCCTCCGCCGAATCCAATAGGATCGGTCGCGGCCTCCGGAGCAGCCTTGTTTTGGTGTTGGTGTTTGGATTTATAATTTTGCTGCCAAGCGAGAGAGGAGCACAAAAGGGAGAGCGATTTGCCGGTACCGGTAGGGGACTCGAGAAGCGCGTGGCAATGACCTTCCCTGAGAGCGCGATCGAGCGTGGAGATGACTCTCCCCATGAACGCGAATTGTGAACCGTAGGGTTGGTATGGGAATTCCACTTGCAAGCCTCCGATGTGGTATACATTTTTCGGAGTCTTGGTGGTGGTGGCGGTGTTAGGGTTTGTCGATGACACCATTTTTTATTTTTATTTGTTTATTGATTTTCTGGCTTGAAGAGAAAGTAGGAGCTAGTAGTGAGAGAGTAACATGGCGCGAAGGAGAATTGTGAAATGGAAGAGAAACAGAGATGGTGGTGGTAATGGTTATGGTGTGATGTGGTGTTTGGGCGGGAGAATGGGGTTGTGAATTTTTTCAGGCGCGATTGCCACACAGTCAAATTATTACTATTTACTTCCTCGGATATATGATAAGTATATAAATTTAAAAAAAAAAATACTTATTTTAGTCTTAGATATAATAAAAAATTAATTAACTTTTTAATTTCAATACAAATATTGCTAAAATATTTTTAGAAAATGACTCTTTCATTTAATTTTTGTTTCATTCATAATGCAATTTTTCTTAAATAACTGTATTTTTTATCACTTTGAAAAAATTAATTAAATACATTCAATTAATTTTTAATAAATATTAAAGTATTTTTATTCTTGTAATGCATTTTGATTCTTTTATATGAAATAAATTTTTTTAAGAAGGCTTATATTTAGCCTTGGAAAAAAGGTTTATAGTCATTTAGCTTTTTTTATCAACATTTTGATATGACCCAAATGGTACATGTGTATTTTCCCTTCAGCAAAATTTGAGTCATACATATAAAAAGAACTTACATTATTAAATATATCAAGAATATTCCATTGCTAATTTAAACAAAATTGTCATCATTAGAGAATAATCGTGGTTAATAAAAAATAAACTTCATTGGTTATATAAAGATAAACAGGCCCGGTCCTAACCTAATTTGGGCCCTAGGGCGAAAAAAAATTTGGGGCCCCTAATTCAAAAAAAATAAAAATTATTAAAAGTAAATCAATTAAAAATTTAGTATATATATGAATAATCAATTAAAACAATGATAACAATCAATGATAGAATTAATTATTAAAAAATAAGATTTGAAATAATATAAAAAGTTATTTAGTAAAGAGGTAATAAAATACCTTTTTCATGTTGGATTACAAAAGTACTTCCTCCGATCCATATTATAAGCACTCTTTCTCTCTTACAGAAAGGGTGCTTATATTATGGACCGAAGGGAGTAAGATTCATTGCTTCATATATTTTTAAATTAAGTGAGCAAATGAAAAAACAAATTAAAATATTATGCTAAAAATTATTGATAGTTAAAAGATAAAAAGAACTTGCAATTATTAATTTTTTTTTCAAAAATAAATGTACCATTTTTTTAAAAAAAAATAAATGTACCATTAAAAAAAATTATGGGTGGGGCCAGGGCAGTCGCCCTTGTTGCCCTCCCTTAGGGCCGGGCATGAAGATAAAATTGATTCTTTTATGATTTAATGAGAAAATGAGTGTTACATTCAAAATGTAAATGTTTGTCATACTGATAGTGAATTATTTATTATGATTATTGATTTTAAAATAAAAATAATACAAAGAAATAATATCACTAAATGATGCATTAATAAAATAAAAAAATTTACATCATTAATACACATGGGTTGAACTCTAACTTTATAATCGAGAATATCAACATAAAAGAGTTTTGACATCCCGCTGTGAAGAAAATAAAAACTGAAAGATTTATATATATACACACTATACTAAATATTAAATAATACTGTATTTTTTTTTTCACCAAAACTATGATCAATAGCTCTGCATTTGCATGGTCCAACTATCATGGTCCCATTCATAATATTGGGGAAAAGTTTATTTGAAATCAATAATAAAAACAACATTGAATTCAACTAATAACAAATTATTTGGTGCTTGAATTCAACTGACAAACTTTAGGTTCGAGATGAAAGGCATTGTCTCAACATTTCCTTCTCATTTCTCAGTCTATCTAACACAAGCCAAAATAAAATGGTTTGCTTCAACCTTTTAGTGGTAATCCAAGTCTCATAAAAAAGCCTCACCCTCTATTAAAAACATGCACAAAGCTATAGAAAATGAAGTATGATCCTTCTTAAGCTTCATAAACTTTGCATTCCTCAGCAGCTGGGTTTGTCTTGCAGTAATCTTCCAACGCGTCTCCACTTCCTGCTGCAGCGACGCCTGGCCACTTATTTGCTACTAGATGTGCCAAATCCACCACTCTTTGGCTGCAATTACCAATGTTGTAACATTTAACAACATAATCATCATCAGAAGTTTGAAGGATAAATAGTTCATAATTATGCAAGTCAATTACAATTTATGAGTATCGTATCAAAATAGAGTTCAATTTTGATACATTGTCAACGTAAAGTATTTTACACTTTCAACAACAGTAATATCTGTGACTTTTGAGATAGATCATTGTGAAAGTCAAATATTTCTAATGATGTGACAGTACATGATTAAACACCAAAATGTAAAAATCGATATTTTACCAAATATAATTGCTCCACCAGCAACTATAATCTCTTGATTGAGAATTTGAGATGTACAAGTTTAATTCAAAAGAGGTTGAATGCTTTATCCATGACAAATTTTAAGGACAGCCTTAAAAAGAAATGAAGTTAATTACACATCTTTTAAGTACAGGGCTAAAATCAGGATATAAGTACAGGAAAAAAGAATGAAGAGTAAACAACTACACTCAAACATTAAAAAACCTGTAAAGTGTAAGATAACATGTGCATATCACTAACCTTATTCTGAAAAAGTGAGAGGCAAGTTTCAAGAGATAATTAAGTATGCGGAGAGTGGCCTAACCTGTAACCCCATTCATTGTCATACCAAGCAACCACCTTCACCATATCATCTCCCATGACCATAGTGAGGGAAGAGTCGATTGTGGAAGAAACATCGCTGCAGCGGAAGTCCACGGACACAAGTGGAATATCACACACTTCCAATACACCTTTCAATGGACCCTCAGCTGCTTTTCTGAAGGCTCCATTAACATCTTCAGCTGAGATACCTTTCTTTGCAACATTCACAACAAGGTCAACAACAGAAACATTCGGTGTAGGGACACGGAGCGCGATTCCGTTAAGCTTGCCCTTCAGTTGAGGCAGCACTAGGGACACGGCCTTTGCTGCACCGGTGCTTGTCGGGACTATGTTCAGTGCTGCAGCTCTAGCTCTTCTCAAGTCCCTGTGTGATGCATCCAAAAGCCTCTGCATAAGGACAATGTTAGCTATAACTTGGTGCAATTTTCAGTTGAAAATTGTGTTCATGATTTGGTAAATGCTGTTTAGAAACATTTGATCTTGCATAGGTTAAACTTGGAGTAAACCACCAAATTAATTGAGAGCTTTTTGTGGTTATTGCCTAACCTAACACATTAATCCTTGAGGGGAAAAAAAGGTACACTAGGGCCCATAAGAAACCATAATTCTACACCTCATTACTCTTTAGGCGTAGGTCATATCATATCACTCTTTCCAAAGGACTAATGTGACCGACATTTGTTGGTGACATTCATTTTAATAAAATAGAACAAAATATATTAGTTATGTTTTATGTCTGATGTATTTTATAAAAAAGAACACAACAAGATGTCATATTTTAATTTGGTTTCAATTAAAGAAGTGGAACTAAAGAGATCTGCACACCAAATGCTACCCTAGTTTCACAGAGCCAGGGTGGCATTTTAGTTTCTAAAGGATTAATGAGTCTGTTGCCAAAATTCTCAGGAGTTTACTCATTAAATTTGTTAAATTCCAACAAAGCACATGGCTAACTCTATAAGGGGGAAAAGGTGTGGCAGATGTTGTACCTGGTCTCCTGTGTAGGAGTGAGTGGTTGTCATGGTTCCCTTCACAATGCCTGCAAATATAATATACACCAAATCAAAGGGTGAGTTTCAGTCTGGACTGTCCCTCTGAAATTTTTAATAATACTCTATGAGTGAGTGCTTACCAAACTCTTCATCCAAGATCTTCACAAAGGGAGCAAGACAGTTTGTGGTGCAAGAAGCGTTGCTGGACATAAAGAACAAACTCAACCACTTATGCATATATTGATATAGATTCATATATTTAGACCATATCAATTAGATAATCAATCAATACAGTCCACAGTCTTAATTGTCAGTGCCACAAACCTTATAATGTTAGCAACTTCATGGCCATAGTCCTGTTCATTTACTCCAACAACATAAGTTGGAATATCAGCACCTTTTGCAGGGGCAGTGATAATAACTTTCTTGGCACCTGCTTGGATGTGTTTGCCAGCACCAGGGCCATCCACAAACACACCTGTTCCCTGTACATCAAATCAATGCATTCAACTCACAATACTATGTTGAATTTAAGAAATTTCAGTGATGTATTTTTGGGGAAAAAAAGTTATTAGCCTAGAGGAAGCATGGATACTAATATGATGTTGATATGGAAAAAGTTCATAAAATCATTTAAAGATACATAGACAAAAAAAATATATATCATCGAAGTATTTGCTACATGCATATCAGATATCCGTACGATAAACATTTTGAAGTATCGTCGCTACATAGCTATTAGCATGTCACCCCATATCACTCCATTTTTAGCATCGATTCACATTAATATGCATCGGGTAGTCGGTAGAATCAGAGTGGACATGGTCCAAAAAATGATTTGGACCGACTTTAATCAAATCGTGAAAAATGTGCATATATTAGGGGATGAGTGTAAATGTAATTGAATGTAAGGGGTAGCATTACTTGTCAAGTTGTACTTGTCTAGGTATAAAGACAGCATTTTCATTCTCTGTAAATCAATATATTTTGAGATGTACAGTATCAATTAGTTACTGTTAGTAAAGGGTTAGATACCTCAATAACAATGTCAATGCCGAGTTCAGCCCAGGGAAGCTTAAGAGGGTCCCTGCTTGAGACAACCTTGATGGGCTTACCATCAACGGTAATGGTATCATCATTTAGTATTTTTACATCTGCTTTGAATGTTCCCAGCATTGAATCATATTTCAGCAGGTGTGAAGCCTGTATATATGTAAAGCAAAATGCCACTAATCACTACCAATAGTCCAATACCATTCAATTCAGTAAAACTGAAACCAATTCATTGATTTGTACTATCAATTACAACTTCATACTCATGAGCCAAGCCAATCTTAGAAACTTACATTCTTTACACCACCGCTGTCGTTGACAACAATGACCTCGAGGGGTGAGTCTTTTCTGCCATGCCAGCAGCGGAGGAAGTTTCTACCGATGCGTCCAAATCCATTGATTGCTACCTTCAATTTGGCCACTGTTTCTCCCCTCGCAGCAACTGTCCCTGTGGTCTGATTTCATTTTGTAAATTATAAGGTAAACTTATTTAGCTTCGTTTATAAAAGAGATTCATCTTTTTGTTGGGTTAATGCCTCCATAATCATAGTTATAGAAGATTATATTATACTATATTTCTATTATTTTTCATGGTTACTTAGCAAATATGTTTATGAATCTAACATGTGCTAATAAGAATATTAGTACGAATTTGTTTCATACCATATGCATGTAACATAGCTCATTAACTAATGATGTGATCAGCTTAGTGTACCAACTTTAGTACTTTAGGATTTTTGCAAGAATTTCTACTAATTGTATTATACAACCAAGGAATGATACTAGATAGAAACTAAACCTTGGGAGTGAGTTGAGAAGCTACAGCATCAAAGAAGGAAGATTCTCTAGCATGATTGGCATATGTCACACATGAACTGGATCTTAGACCAGAGAATTCTGCCACATCAAGTCTCTGCACAATTAACCAAAGCAAATTAAAAAACCCTCATAAGCTGATAAACCAAACCATGCATGCCATGCAACAATGTTGAACCTATAGTCATCAAGCAATTGAAAGAAATAGATTAAGTGTAACCTTTGAGGCACATTGGGTTGGGAAACAGTGAGAGGTTTTTGATATAACCCTGCTGTTTGTAGGGATCCTAGTAGAAGCTAGAGCTGCATGGGTAGCCATGGCTGCAACTAAAGATGTAGAGCAACTAAGTACTTATGTTGTGTGGGCACAATATATATATACACAATTCAAGTTTTTTTCCTCCACTTATTTGAAAATTATGGTTGCTGGTGAATTAAGGGAATGAGTGGTGAACATATTGTAGAAAAACAATTAAGATAAGATGATGTTTGGATGGTGGACTTCATAATTTGAGCCACAGATTACTGACCCCTTACAAAGCAAGTTTCTCAAGAATGCCTCTTTGTTCATATAAAAATAAATAATGTTCCTTTGTGGAATACCATAACGCCTACGAGCTGGCTATATCCACAAACTTGGGAAATATGCTTTATATCATTCATAAGGCGGATCACGCAATGAAAAATTGGTATAGCGCACAATTTTATGAACTAATGTGACCTATTTTAAAAATTTAGGAGTTAAAATATCTTTTTCAAATTCTAAAGTGGAACTAAAAGTGGAGTTTCATTGTGAAATTGATATAATGTTAAAATTTTAGGAACTAAAAATGGAGTTTCGGTGCAAATTTTTTATGCTGAAATTTAATTAAAAATGAGCGAGCCTATGAAAATTGTGAGAGAAAAATAAAAATTTATATCAATTGTGAAATATGTGAAGCTTTTGAAAAAAAAAACTAAACAAAAATATGAGCATATATAAATTGTGAGATAGTAAGATACATTATTTTTAATTTTATTCAATTATTGCAACCTCTATTAGATTTTTAAGATTAATTATCTCAATGTGTTCAGTTTTTTTTTTTTTTTTTGGTAAACCAATGTGTTCAGTTTTTGAACTTTGGGATCGTCACAACTATTTTTTTATTTTAATGTCTGGTTTTCCAAAGTTATTTCTGTTAACAGTTTTGACAAAATTTTGCTAACATGCATGTTACATTATAATCAAATTCTAGTCAGACGTAAGAGGTTAACAACGTGATGTTACATGGACGACGTTCATTTTTAAAAATAAAAATGCTTAAAAAATACTAATATTTTTATAGTTTTAGTTTAAAAAAAGATTTGAGAGAAATGTCGTATTCGTTCACGTGACACTACATGTTAACCCTTTTGCATCGTGGCTAGGGATTTTGATGTGACATGTCAGGAAAAGTTTGGCTACAATTGATAGAAGATGTATATAACAAACTCACAAATAACTTCGAAAAATCAAACATTAATAAAAATAATAACCTATAACAAAATAATAACCTATAACAAAATAATCATAAATTTCAAATAATTGACTTGATGCTCTTTGTTGCAAAGTGTTTTTGACGTTGCAAATTAAGCCAATTGCCTTGTTCGAATGGAATGAGAGGGAGAGAGTACCGTACCAAACTCTCTACGTATTAAATTAGGAAAATTCTATATACTTTTTTCTAAATGAGCCCATTTGTTTATGTAAAATTCTAAAAATATATAATTTTTTTTTTTAAATTGTCGTTGTATATTCGAAAAGCTTTTATGATCGATATGGTTCTTCCAATCGAAAAGTTTTTGTGAAGGCATAATTTATTTCAAATCATATTATCGATCGTACCCACACTTGTTTTTTTAATATTTGGAAAGAGCTTTGTTTTTTTTCTACATTCAAAAAGATCGACCGTCGGATTAAAAATATTTTCCGATTGAAATTTGAAAGATCTTTTCAAATGAAAAAAAAAAAAGCAAGTATTGGTGCAAGAACAAATTCAAAATTTTTGTAAAATAAATAAATAATAATAAAATCCAAATGCTGACAGTAAAACCCGGATTGGAAATAGCATTTCCCTTGAATTAAAGGGTTATGAAGTAATAACCCACATGCACATAGTACTGTAATGAATTTGGAGAAGGAGTGAGATTGGATCAACAAAAAAGAAAGAAGAAGAAGAAGCAGGAGGATGCATTTGAGCGAGAGCGAAGGGATAGAAGGGAAGACCTTCGTAGTAACCGGTGGACTCGGTTTCGTTGGATCTGCTCTCTGTTTAGAACTCGTCCGAAGAGGCGCGCGTGATGTCCGTGCCTTTGACCTTCGCACCTCTTCTCCCTGGTCCCACACTCTCTCCCAAAATGGAGTCCACTGCATCCAAGGTCCCTTCCTTCATTCCTTCATTCTTATGCTTATTCTCACATGCTCGCATAGGCTATTCCAAATGCTTCCAAAAAGACCTTATAAGAAGTTTATAAGTTTATTGAATAAGTGCTTAATAATAAAAGACCTTAGCTTGTAATAAGAAATTTTCAAAGACATATATTGCAACCGCATAATCTTTCCCTTGCATGACTGAACTGATAGGGTGATAGTTTAGTTTACCCTTTATTTGACCAACTAACTAGCTCGTTATCTGTTGTGGTACCTGACGAATAGGGGATGTTATCCGCAAAGGCGATGTTGAAAGGGCACTCCGCGGTGCGGATTGCGTGTTCCACCTTGCGGCCTTTGGGATGTCAGGTAAAGAGATGCTCCAATTCGGCCGAGTCGATGATGTCAACATAAACGGGACTTGCCATGTTCTGGACGCTTGTTTAGACCTCGGGATCAAAAGGCTTGTTTATTGCAGCACTTACAATGTTGTCTTTGGTGGTCAAGAGATCTTCAATGGGAACGAGGCTTTGCCTTATTTCCCAATTGATAACCATGTTGATCCGTATGGCCGCAGCAAATCAATTGCCGAGCAGTTCGTGCTCAAGAATAATGCCCGCCCTTTCAAGTAACCTTCCCATCTCACTTTTGGTATTGCCAATTAACTTAGAGAAATAATGCTAACAATGAAAATGTTTTAGCCATTTTTTTTAACACACTTTATCTTATTTTGCCGCACCTCACAACTCTTTAAAATATGATTCGAAAATAGGAGAGTGTGAGATGTCGTTTAAAATACAGTATTGAAAATTTTTGTTATCAGCATTTCTCATCGACTTGTATATTTTAAGAACAGTGTGGGACTGTGGGTGTCTATATATATTGCTCTTACCTATTTAATTACATCTGATCCTTATCAAGCTTTCTTTTCTGAACACTCACACTACGATTCTGTTACCTCATACAAAGAAATAGAGAATGCTAGAGACACATTATTTCCATAGATGTGTCTATCACATCTGCATCTGCTTACGTGGTGCAGAGTCAGAGTGTAGATGTGCAGAAAATGATTTAGGAGGTTGGCAGATGTAATTACATGATGAAAATGGTAGAGAATGTGAGGAGATGTGATTGTAAATGTGTGCTTGAATTAGCTTTTTTTTTTGTTGTTGTTCAAAAAAACTTACAAGTTATAATCTAAAGTTTTGTGAGAGAACTTTTCAAAATAAGTGATTATTTTCCAAAAATAATCTTTTCCATAACATACAGAGTTTAGGTAGCCTTGCTGCACCAGTTTTCTATCTGAGTTTGAGATGCGGACCTTTTACATCCCTTAACAAGACAGGGGGTTATCTTTTCATGTATGTTGTTCATCCAGCATCGTGTTCTTGCAATCTAATCACACCTGACCCCTATCGTGCTTGACTGCTTTCTTTTCTGTACACTCACACTGTGATACTGTTGCCTCACAAAGAAATGGAGAATGATAGAGTCATTTCATTTCCATAGATGTGTCTCTTGCATATGCTTATGTGGCATAGAATCAACGTGTAAGTGTGCATAAAACAAAGTAGGAGATTGGCTCAGATGTAAGATGATTGTAAGGAGATGTGAGTGTAAGTGTGTGTTTGGATTAGCTTATTTTGTGTTTAAAATAAGTCACAATCAGAGAATAAGGGATTAATTTCTCGGATAATCTTTTCCAATAATGCACCGATGCAAATATAAGAATGTGAGGTGATGTGGAAGAATGTGCATAAGCCTTAGAGCATTTTCCTTCTAATATGAAATCGAGATTAGCTACTTGGGTCAAAATGAAACTAATGATTATTGAGAAGATTGACATTAATAACTTGAATGATAGCCATTCTTCTCAATACCATTCCTTTCTACTTATGGTTACTAGTTTTCTAGCTGGGTTTGAGTTGCATACCTTTTTCATCATTTCAAGGAACAAGAAAGGGGGTTGTCTTTACACTTGTGCTGTTCGTCCAGCTGCAATATATGGACCGGGTGAAGACAGGCACCTTCCAAGGATCATATCTACTGCAAGGTTGGGTCTACTTCTTTTCAGAGTTGGGGACAAAACTGTGAAATCAGATTGGGTTTTTGTGGATAACCTTGTCCTTGCTCTTCTATTGGCAAGTATGGGACTTTTGGATGACATTCCTGGGAAGGACAAACACCCTATAGCTGCTGGCCAGGCATATTTTATATCAGATGGTATTTTTATCACCATTTCTTTATTAAGTTTTTTAATTAGCTTCTACTTACAAAATGTGCTGGGAATTCAAGAAACAAAAACAGCTGAGCCTACTGTTTTTCAGGTTCACCGGTGAATACTTTTGAATTCCTCCAACCTTTACTCAGGAGTTTGGATTATGAAATGCCAAAAACTTCTTTGGCTGTCGACCACGCTCTTGTTCTAGGGAAGATTTGCTGGGGTTTTTATACAATCTTATATCCATGGCTCAATCGCTGGTGGCTCCCTCAGCCATTCATCCTTCCCTCGGAAGTACACAAGGTCAGTCCTTACATTCTAGCTGATGAATAGTTGAAGACTTGTATGCACTTCTCAGGTTTCTTGCTTGAAATAAATAAACCTTTGACATGTTTTTGTATGTGTGTGTGTATGTTACAGTTCAACTCCATTCAAGAAAACCATTACCTTTCTATATGTTTCTATTGTTAATTTAGTCAGCCCATGTGTTTTATATGAGAGTAATGCTACCTACATATACTTACACACACATCGCCATATTTTTAAACATATACTCCCTCCGGTCCTATATATAAACCCCTTTTGAAGACTTTTTTTTTTGTCCTTAATATAAGCTCCATTTCTAATTTCCAATGGCATTAATTACTTCTTTTCCACAAACATCCCAATTTACTCAACACTTTTAGATTCCCAATAATAATCATAGGGGTACTTTTGAAAAAAGTGTACCAAATATTTACATTTTCAATATCACTAGCAATACTAACTAACTTTCTTAAAAGGTGTGAAAATGGGTCAAAGGGGCTTATAATAAGGACCGGAAGGAGTAATTACAACCGGTCCTACTCATTTTCTACCTACATATACTCTGAATTTTACACCTCGCTAATATGTAGTGATGTGAGTGCACACGTAAAAGTTATGCATCAAACATTGTTCTTTAGATGAGGAGGATGCATAGAGCAACCACCATGATTTGTAACATGTCCTTTCATATATTTTGTTTGACAGGTGGGGGTGACCCATTATTTCTCTTATCTTAAAGCCAAAGAGGAGATTGGATATGTTCCCATGGTGACCCCTAGAGAGGGGATGGCTTCAACCGTATCTTACTGGCAAGAGAGGAAAAAATTTGTTGATGGCCCTTCAATATACGCATGGCTGTTTGCTGTACTTGGAATGCTTGCTATGTTTTGTGCTGCTTTCGTACCAGGTGACACAGGGATTGTGTCCATTATCCGATATATATCTCTATTCTCTTTTAGGTCAATGTGGATGGTCAGGCTTGTGTTTCTCATATCCGTAGCTTTACATGTCTTGGAGGCCATATATGCTTGGCACCTGGCTAAAAGGTTGGACCCTGCTAATGCAAGAGGCTGGTTTTGGCAAACTTTTGCGCTTGGGTATTTTTCGTTGCGTTTTTTATTGAAAATAGCAAGGAACTAAGCACGCCCTTGTATTATTACACAGATGACAGATTGGGAGATGAATAATCTTACCTGTTGGATTACATAATAAAATAGAAACACCACCATTGAATTTAAGTGCATACAGGTAATGAGGTGGTGGTTTGATTCCCTAAAAAACAAGAAACAGTTCTGTACAAAAGAAATTGTCCCTTATTTGATTTGCTATAAAATTAGGCTCATTACGTAATCAAGGAACACTGTCGCCACCAGCAACTTTGCCACCACCATTGTTCTCTCTGTCATTGCCGCTTTCGCCCCTGCAACCACTAGCGCCATCTACGGTGTAAATCAAGTGCATCCTAAATGAGAAGATAAAGAGCTAACATGGATGCCAACTTAGTCTTCTTTATTTGATGTACCTTTTTTCCTAGTCGAAGAGAGCTTTTCAGGTTTCCTTAGTTTAAGTGACAAATTTGATAATGGGATTGGAAAGATAGAGTAAACTAAACTGATGTAGTATTTTATAATTTTGATTCAATGGTCTCAACACTCGTCTCAAGAACCAACGTTGTATTTTTAGGCCATATTCAGATACTTTGTGGTTACTGATCATAATACATCCTAAGAGAATACAATCCTATTGTATGGAATAAATTTAATTGAACATTAAAACATTATAACTGAACATTAAAAATATTAAAACCAAAAATATTAAAAACATTTAATTGAACATTAAAAATGTCTCAAAACATTATAACTGATGGAATAAATTTGTCAAAGTGTCTCCATTCGTAAATTTGTCAAATGTACCATTTGGATGAACCATGTACAAGTTGCATCTTACATCTAACAAAATCTCGTGGCTAAGGTCCGTTGGCCTTTAACCAACATAACGGCTAAGAGTCCTCTCACGTGAACGTAGCCAAATGAGAGATCTCCTTGCATATCAAACCAAATATATCAGCTTGAAAATGCTCATCTAATGATTTAACCGTTGGAGTGGTATCCATACTTTCTATGGCTAGATACAAGGAATCGAGCTTGTAAATTGAAGGACAAAGGGCTTTGTAAAGGTTACTTTCTGAAATATTAGAGGACCTTTTAGTTTTATAATGATGTGTTCATTTTGGTCCCTTATTTTTTTTATTCATTATCAAATTGATTTCTCACTTTTTTTTGTTTTTGTCTTTCTTTGTTCTATTTTTCTGCTATACAGATTATTAACAAAAACCAAAATAAAAAATCGAAGATAATCATAAATTTTGAATAATGGTTTTAAATAAAAAGAAACTCCTTCACCAACGAAGTGTGGTCAGGAACTGCACTTGGTAAAGCGAACCACGACTTGATCCCCGCAACAACATTAGAGAGAAATAAAACTTTAACCCCGGAACCCCCCTCGAACTGGATTAGTGGGCCGAATACCAGGGTGCAAACGAGTGGGCCGAATACCAGGGTGCAAACCAACTCCTTCTTATTCTTTCCTCAATTTTCTTTGTTTTTAGGCTCTTTTTTTCCTTGAGATTACACATGTTTTTGGCCTAAATTCTATTTTTAAGGGCCTAGATTCTATTTTTAAGGGGAAGGAGAAACTAAAATGCCAAACACAATATAAAATGGAGAATCGGAGATGACCATAAATTTTGAATAACCAAAAAGGAAATTGAATAGCCAACTAAGATATTCAAATTCCCTAGAAGGGAATCATCCATAAATCCATAATATTTCCAATGCGAAAATGAAAATGGCTAAAGTTAATCACCCTAAAACAGATTCTGTTATATGGGGCTTGAGGGAAGCATATTAAAATCCTTAGTTGTAAATTCCTAACACAACCAAATCTGAAAAAGTTCTTCAAAGATAGGTCTTGTCCAAGTCATCGAAGTAAGCATGCTCCATAGCTTTCTTTGCAGAAATTCGGCTAGCAGGCTCATATTTCAACATTTGCTGAAAGCAAAAAAGAGAATCAACAATTAAGATAGAAGTAGTAAAATCAAGTAATCACACACTAGTGCAAGAGATTGTTAGTGGTAAAGGGTCAACCCAAGTAACTTACAGCTAGTAGGTCAAGTCCAAGCTCATCCAAATTCGGAACAGCAGTTGATAGACTCTGAGGGTTCCACTGTGGGTACTCATGCCAGTTCATTAGTTTACTCACCCCTGGCCACACTGTCTCATTGGGAGTGCCCAATAGCCTGAATATATGAAGGAGTTGTTGCAGCTCAGAATCACCAGGAAAGAGTGCTGTCTTTGTGACAAGTTCAGCTACAATTGAAGATCAAGAAGAACTGATTATAACCAAATTGATTAAAAAAATGTGATTCAAACAACTAATAATAACTCAAGTTCTTATAACATCTAATGGTTTAAGAGCATATGTTTAAAAACTAGGGGAATATTTTGACTTTTGAGGAATCAATAACCAATAAAAAGAAAAAGTGTCTTGGGAAGCTAAATGTTAAAACTTATTGATTTAAATTAGAAGATTAACGCAAACAAATTGACAATGCGATTTGAATTCTAATTCAAAAATAATTTTCGGCAACAAAAACTGATGGTTTACTACCAAAGTATTACATGTGGAGTGTGATTTTCTGAATCAGTTGTTGGAACAAAATTGCCCTCTAAACAAATTGAAAACAAACAAGGTAAGATAGTTTACCAAATATGCAGCCAACAGACCAGATATCCACAGCCATTGAGTAATGGGTAGCTCCCAAAAGGACTTCAGGAGCTCTATACCACAGGGTCAGAATCTGAAATTTAAATACAACCTCATGACATAACCACCAAAGTAAATATGAATCTATCTACTTATCTACTTATGCCATACAACAACAAAATAGTGATATATATACTTATCTACTTATGCCATTAGATAACGTGATTTAAACAACAACTAGCTCAAATGACAATTGCATAGTAGATTACTAACAAAACATACTAATTATTACTTCAAGACTGTCGCTAGGTTTCAAAAATAATGCTCTGATCAGAATGCAGCACATGGGATAAAGGATTATGATTATTATTATTATACCTCATGGGTGTATTTCTTAATTGGAACAGTAAAAGCTCGAGCAAGCCCAAGATCAGCAATTTTGAGCATCATAGTTGTTCGGTCCATCAACAGATTGTGTGGCTTCAAGTCCCTTCAGAAACAAAACAAACAAACAATTCAACAACAATCTTCACTACATGTCACAGAGGAATCTCAAATTAGGAATCCCAAATTAGGTTTACCTGTGCAAGATTCCATGACCATGGCAGAAAGCAACACCCTTGCAAAGCTGGTACATCAAGCTCTGTAGCAAACCAATTCCAAATTCCAAAATTAATCAAATCAAAAACTCCATCACAATCCAAAACACATTAAATTAAATCAACCAATTAATTAATTAAATTAAATTAAAAAAAAATCGAATTTAATTACTTTGACAGTTGCAGGAGGAATGTTCTGTCCAGTAGATCGGAAACTGCGGATGAATTTCTTGAGATCGGTATCCATGTATTCGAAAACCAAGTACAGCACCGTCTTCCCTTCCTTATTCTGACCTTGTTTCACATCCATCAACCTTTAAAAAATAAATTTAAAAAAAAAATAGCAGACGCAAGATTAGTACTGTCACAATAGATTGACATTGCACAGTAAAAAGTTGAAACCCTAAAATAAAGAAACCCTAAATAAAATGAAAAAGGAAGAAGTAGAGAAGAGTGGAGATATCATACCTGACGACGTGGGGATCGCGGGAGAGCATGCGGAGGATGGAGACCTCGCGGAGGGTGGTCGGAGGGACGCCTTCGTCGTCCTCATGGAGGCGAGTTTTCTTGAGGGCGACGATCTTGCCGGTGGTTTTGTCTCTCGCTCTGTACACCTTGCCGTATGTTCCTTCTCCCACTTTCTCTAACTTCTCGAATGCTTCTTTTGCTGATAGCACCGTCGTTCCTACTGATTTCTCCATTTCTCTCTTTCTCTCTCTCTCTCTGTTTCTTGGAATGAAATGAAAAGAATGAGGATTGAATGATGGGTGTATATATAAGATTAAGATTAAGAATAGTTGAGGCAACAACCACAACGGCTACTTTGGGGTTTGAATTTCAAATAACCGCTCCTTTTCCCCCCTTCTCCTCTACGCTTCTTCTATTCACTTTTCACTTTTCACTTTTCACTCATTCACCCAGTTGCTAATTGGAAATACTATTTTTATTTTTATTTTTTTGCACCGTTACTACTTAAGTAATTTTTTTTAGGCTTAATTGCATAATTGATCATTTATCTTATTTATTAGATTCACTTTAGTCCTTTATCTTTTTTTGCAATTTATTGATTTTTTTTTTAAGATTCAGTTTGGTTCTTCCGTTAAAATAAAGTTAAATGAGAAGAAATATTCCAAGAATATTATCCCTTCTAGGCTTAATTGCATAATTGCTCCTTTATTTATTTATTAGATTCACTTTAATCCTTTATCTTAATATTCCAAGAATATTCCTTTTTCTTCTTCCTCTTCCTTTACTCTCTCCTTACAACGGCGGCAACCACCATGGGCTCACACCCTTTTCCCTTGAAAATCATCAGATTTCTTCAACATTCTTCAATTTTTCACGGTTTTTAAGCTTTATTTTCATTATTTCTTCAACATTCATGTTTTTCGTTCTTTTTTCTTCAAAATCCGAATTCTAGGATCCCTTTTCTAAAACCTTGGTTATCAACAATGGTCTCCTCCTTTGAACCTCCTGGAAAACGTGTGAAAACACGTGCAAAACGCTTCAACAACTCTGATTAATTTCTAAAAATGGTGGCGGCGGCGCCCATGGTGGCTGCCGCCGCTGTAAGGAGAGAGCAAAGGAAGAGGAAGAAGAAGAGAGAATATTCTTGGAATATTAAAATAAAGGACCAAAGTGAATATAATAAATAAAATAAAGGACCAACTATGCAATTAAGCTTAGAAGAGGAATATTTGGAATATTCCTTCTCATTTAACTTTATTTTAACGGAAGGACCAAACTGAATCTTAAAAAAAATGAAGGACCAGTAAATTGCAAAAAAAAAAAGATAAAGGACCAAAGTGAATCTAATAAATAAGGTAAAGGACCAATTATGTAATTAAGTCTTTTTTTTTAATTTTTTATATTTATTAATTAGTTTATTCCTTTTTATTTTTCATGAATTCTTGTTTCAATATTATTCCCTTAATTCCATTTCGAAAAAAATTTCGCCTATTTTAATTCATTTCAGCATAATATATAATACCATAATATGTGATAGACTTAACTGTCACTTTGATTCCCAAAAAATATATTGGTCTTCAGTTGAGCTCTTGAAAAAAAAAATTATATCAATTTAGCCTTTCAAAGATCAACATGACATTGAATAGTATAAATTTTGGTTACCGAAGTCATCAAATAGGTTCCTAAAAAATTAATGTGGTTTACTAAAAACCGAGAATATCACGACTCACTTCAGGAATAGGTTAAACATTCCTTTTTTTTTTTGGAAAATGTGTATTTTATTCATAGATCAAAAACAATATAAGAAATTTTACACTAATAATAATTAAAGGAAAAACAAAATATACTACAACAACATACTCTTTCATGTGATGAATTATCAGCAAAATAAACATTCCTTGAGATAGTACAAGAGTCATGTTTCTTGCCCACATGATTTGGAAAGTGACATTTTCAAGAATCTTAAATAAAAAATGATATATCAATGTAAAAAATTATTTGAAAAACAGAATACTGTTCCTCCTTATATCAGGAGGTTAGTTATATCCTTAAACTAATAACATTTTGACACGTGGATATAACTATTAAAAAAAATCTTATAATTTAAATAAGAAAAAAAAAACGAAAGATAGGAAAAAGGAGAAGACAAAACGCAAACATCAGAAAAGAGAGAGAGAAAACATAAAAGATAGAGAAAACACACGGTGAAGAGAGAGCAAACGCAGAGAGAAGAGAAACCGTTCCACCGGACCTCCACCGCCGGCCTCCTCCACCAAACCTCCATGACTGAGAAGAGAGCTCTCCACCGTCGGCCTACTCCACCGCTGGCCGCCCAACGCTCGGCGCCATTCGCAAGCCACGACAAGGAATGCATCGCCGCCCTCATGCGACGACGATACCTCTGCCTTCTCTAATATTAGCCAAACCATCACCGTGGAAGTTGAATTCAATTTTGTGATCATGTTAAATGATTGAGTTATATTTTCATCTTATTTTTTCTAAAATATGTTTGAATTTTTTAATCTTGAAAATGGGATAAAGATATAAACTTGAATTTTTGTAAATATAATTTCGATTATTTTTTAGATTTGTAGACGAGTTTAACATGGTTTGAATGTTTGGGATAATCTTCATTCACGGGTTGAAATTTTCCAGGGAATGATTTGGATATCTTTTACATAATTTGAACCAAATAACTATGCTTTTATCATGAAAAATGACAATATTAGATATTATAATTAATATTTAGACAAAAATTAAAATTTCTAAATCCGATTCACATATGCTATATTGAGGTTTACTAAAACGTGTTAATCAATAGTTTCAAAAAATTGTGTTAATAAATAAGTCTCAGTATAAAAAATCATTTTGTTGATTAACATGAATCTTTCTATTTTTTCATGAACAGATTACTTTTGTATAACAAATCATTATGTTGATTAAATGATGAGGTCAATTGAAAAAATATTGAAAAGAGATGATTGGTACATTAAATAATTTATATTTTCATAATTTGCTTGGTCTATTTTCATAATTTCTTAAAATAAATAAGTGGACCAATTATAATAATTTTGTTCGGATATTTTTATAATTTTTTTAAAATAAAGTGTTAGCATTGTTATTTTTTGAATATTGTCTTTCTAATTATTTTTAATCTTAATATGTAAAATTTGATGGAAGAATTTAAGAAACTTTTGCCACTTGCCATCTACCGGTTATATTTTAAGATAAGCTAATTGAATTTTTATTATAATAAGGATTTTTCTATCCCATATAATAATATTTACACCAAACTAGTCCCCAACCCCGTGCGATGCACGGGAGAAACACGAAATCGATAAAACATTTCACAAAGTTGCAATTAATATTAGTTTTAATATATTGATAAAACATTTCACAAAGTTACGATTAATATTAGTTTAAATTTATTATTGAATAGTTATGAAGAATTTTAATATAAATAATGTTTAAATGTAAACAAAGTATAATAATGTAAACATTATTGTTTAAAAATTGTTTAGGAAGGAATTTTCAATTTGGGCGGGCGAAATTTTCAATTTCAATTGGAGATTGGGGAAATTTGGGCAGCTATTGTGAGAGGGGAAGTTAGGAAGGAGAAAATGGACAGTGGGGACCACGCTAGGGAGCAAATGGGCGAGATGCAGTAGTAAATGGGGGGAATCACCGGTAATATAATATTATATAGATTAGTTTTAATTTATTATTGAATAGTTATGAGAAATTTTAATATGAATAATATTTAAGTGTAAATAAAGTATAATAATGCAAAAATTGTTGTTTAAAAATTGTTTAGGAAGAAGTCGATTAATATTATTATTTACGAAAAAGTCAATAAATTGAAATCGATTAACATTCTTGTATGTAATATTTTTAAACTAAAAAATTCGTTTTTAAAAAAAGTGAATAAAATTGTTTTTGAAAAAGAGGTAATTAATGGCATTATAAATTCAAATCCAAATAACAAAAACATGTACATAAAAAGAATACAGAAAACCCAAAGCATAGTTTTTTTTTAATATATTAGGTTTATTAAATAAAAAATTAAAAAAAGAGTCCGAGCACCAAAAACCGGTGCATGGTAGAAGCTCTTTTGTTTTATGTTTTATTTGTTTGGAACATTATTTGTGTCAGAAAACATATAATAAAAAAAATTCAAATCCAAATAAAAATAACACAGAAAACCCAAAGCATATTTTTTTTAATATATTAGATTTATTAAAATAAAAAAAATAAAAAAAAGCCGGAGCACAAAAACTGGTGCATGGTAGAAGCACCATTGTTTTATATTTTACTTGTTTGGACCACTACATGTGTCCGGAAGAATATATAAAAAAAAATTCAAATCCAAATAACAAAAATATGTACATAAAAAAAACACAGAAAATCCAAAGCATATTTTTTTTAATATATTAGATTTATTAAAATAAAAAAATAAAAAAAGAGCCGAAGCACCAAAACTGGTGCATAGTAGAAGCACCCTTGTTTTATATTATTTTACTTGTTTGGACCATTACATGTGTCCGGAAGAATATATAAAAAAAATTCACGAATGTCGGTATAACAAAAACATGTACATAAAAAGAATACAGAAAACCCAAAACATATTTTTTTTAATATATTATATTTATTAAAATAAAAAAAATAAAAAAAGAGCCAAAACACCAAAAACCGGTGCATAGTAGAAGCACCCTTGTTTTATATTATTTTACTTGTTTGGATCATTACCAGTGTCCGAAAGAATATATATAAAAAAAATTCAAAATCAAAATAACAAAATATGTACATAAAAAGAATACAGGAAACTCAAAGCATATATTTTTTAGCACCAAAAACAGATGCATGGTGGAAGCACCCTTGTTTTATATTTTACTTGTTTGGACCATTACATTTGTCCGGAATAATATATAAAAAAATTCAAATCCAAATAACAAAAACATGTACATAAAAAAACACAGAAAATTCAAAACATATTTTTTTTAATATATTAGATTTATTAAAATAAAAAAAAAACCGAAGCATAAAAAACCGGTGAATGATAAAAGCACCCTAGTACTGTTTGGACGGGATAGTCGAAACAGGAGGGAGTAGTTAAAAAATAAAGGTGAGACAATGGGTGGAAAAAAAAAAGAAGTTTGGAGGAAGGGGGTCCACATGGGAGAGAGAAAAAGGCGAGATAATTTGGGGTGGTGAAAAATGGTGGAAACTTTGCTAATATAATATTAGATAGATAACTCATGGGTAAAAGATACTATCTAGTATTTAAACCGAATCCAAATGAAGACACCGTAGTTTGGGATTCCAGACAAGTGTCACCCACAAACACACGGGACATAGAATCATGGCTTGGCTTCAACAGCCACACCCAACTCCTCTCTCTCTTTCCTCTTCTTCTTCTTCTTCTTCTTCTTTTCTCACCAGCAGCTCTCTTCACTCCCTCCGCCGCTTACCTCTTCTTAAACCCACCCTTCCACCATCAACACATACACCACACCCTCCTTCTTTCTCCTGCCACGCTTCATGGCAAGAGAAAATTCAGCTTGCGGGAGTGTTGGTATTCTCAGCGATTCCTTTCACTGCGGTGAAAGCTATAGCTAATAGCCCGCTTGGGGAGTCGCTTCAGCGGAAAATGGAGCAGACTAAGAAACTCGCTTTACAAAACTCTTCCAAATTCAAAGCCTTTGCTCACAAGGCCAGAAAGGAGAGGTAATTTCCCGGTAAGCATAAAATAATAGTAGTACCATGTGAAACATGAACAAAAAAATCCATTTATCATTTCATTGCATTATTATTATTATTACTATCTCCGTTACTTAATATAAACACTTATGATGAAAGAAAGTTAGTTAATATTGTTGGTAATATTGGAATTGATAAAATTTGATATATATATTTTTAAAATAATCCTTATAATTATTATTGAGACCAAAGATAAAAAGGGTTCTCTGTGGAAAAGAATTAATTAATACCATTGAAAATCAGAAGAGATGCTTACAAATAGAACCAAAGAAAAGGTTTCTAAGAGGGGTTTATAATCCGGAACAAAGGGAGTATTATTCTCGTTGTTACATGTGTCTAAACACTTTTTCAAGTAAATATCCACATTTGATGCACCCCTATTTAGCGTATGAGGATGAATGAAAATCTCGATTTGTTACCTAGAAATCTCAAATGCTGGTCAAATTAGTTATTCCTGGATAAGTTTTAGAGACATATTACTGCTAACATGGATTATTTTGACTGGCATCCACGAATCTTAAAGATCTACTTGATTTATTTTTTTAATTTCTCATGGACTAAAGGTGTATTTGGTTAAATGACTTAATTAAGCGCTTGCTTGATAAATTTTGAGTGAAGTACCACTTTGGTCCCTCATGTTTTTCAGATGGGACACTTTAGTCCCTCAAAATGTGTAAATTCACTTTTAATCCCTGAAGATTTTTTTATGGGACACTTAAGTCCTTAGTTATGGACTTATGGCAGTTGGCGGAGTGGACGGAAGAACTTAAGTGTTACACAAAAAATCTTCGGGGACTAAAAGTGAATTTCCACATTTTGAGGGACTAAAGTGTTTCATCTAAAAAACATGAGGGACCAAAGTGGTACTTCACTATAAGTTTTTTTTTGAAATAAAGTTATGAAATACTTATTTTCATAATTTTATTGAAATGAGCTGACTAGAGCATATAGTAAGGTCATTAGTTATTCTTATAAGCTTACGACAAATAAGCTCTCGTAAACGCCCCTTGAACTAGGCGCCATGCAATTTTCTCGTGATGAATTTGGGCATTACTCATTCGTTAAATTGCCCTCATTAATTCAATTAAACATTTACTTATTTTTTCAGCTTTTGGTATGGAGAAGAACGTCCTCGTTGGCTTGGTCCTATTTCATATGACTATCCATCATATCTTACTGGGGAATTGCCTGGTGATTACGGCTTCGACATTGCTGGCCTAAGCAAGGATCCCGTGGCATTGCAAAAATACTTCAAGTATGTCATAATTTTGAATTTTTTTTCCCCTTGTATTTTATTGTTGCTTGTCGAATGTGATTTTTAACTTTTTATTTAATGTTTTCCTTATGTTTAGTTAGCACCGGTGCCATATGTAAAATATGTTGATTGTTATGATATAAGCAATAAGTTCCTGTATTGTGAAGAATTTCTTCTAAATAGTTGATCAATCATTTGATAGTGACTACTACTATTGAATTTTGACAAAGGAGCTCATTAAAATGTTTATTAATGTATGTTTATATTGCTTGAAGCTTTGTTCAATTTAGATAGCCAAATGATCTTGATAACCTAATTTGTCATTAAGCTTTGAGATATTGCATGCTCGATGGGCTATGCTTGCATCTCTCGGTGCTCTAATTCCTGAAATATTAGACATGTCGGGAGCCTTCCACTTTGTAGAACCTGTCTGGTGGCGTGTTGGCTACTCAAAGCTCAAGGTTAGCATTCTGTTTCACCATATTTTGTATTGTCTTGCTTATCAGTTTGGTGAGCTTTATCATAGACAAGCTGTGGTAGTAAATATATCATTCTTCTCCATTATCCAATCCTCAAAACTACTAATTTAAAGGGGGGAAATATGTCTTCTTGAAAATGTTGGTCAACAATGTGTTCTCCTTGAAGCTGCAGATGCTCTATGGCGTTTTTTTATCCATGTAAACGACCCTATCTAGTGGGAATAAGGCTTGATTGTTATTGTTGTTGTAATAGTTTGTTTGACCATCGAGCCTTGGGAAACTGTAGTTTACCACACCAGGTGGGAGCCTTGCTAGGCCACCCTCTACTTTGTTTGACCATATTATTGTTTTTCTTTCTCATCTTATTGAAAATCTGGGTAGCTTTCATAGATCGCAATGAAGAGTTTGTTGGGAAAAATATAAGATTCATACGTGTAAATAAAAGTTTACGAGTAAGAAAAGGGATTTGGATTGGATCATCTCCCCTTCTTTTAACGATTAGAAGAAGGACCTGTTATGAGAGAGAAAAACGTAAATTTTATTGCAGAGGCCAGAGGGATCTGCCAAGTTTATTTACAAGCATCTCTCCCTCTCGTAACATGATCATCTCTTGTTCCTGAGGAAACAACCCATATGCTAAGAACAAGGTGCCAAGTAATATCGGGAAATTATATGACAACCAATCATGGTGTTCATAAATGATAAGTCAGTGCAAAGGACACTAGGAAAAAAATACAGATTACTGATTTTTTCGTGGGAAACCCTCAGATAAGAAAGAAAACTTATTGGACAAACTCTCGGAAGGGTGCACTAAACCTTTTCTTTTGTCTGAAGACAACTCTAACGAAGTTTCATATCAGCTCCAGATTTCAATTTTGTCGGTAGGCCTCCAAGTTGCAACTGAATAATGTTTAGACCAACATTACAAAGGATCCAATCATGATATTATCTATTATGTAGAGCGGGGTGTCGGAATTTCCTCAGACCAAGAAAACAAAAGTGGCTGAAATTCCCTGAAAAGTGAAAACTATGGCTATTAACCTTTTGTATATCCAAACTGATGTTAGCTGAAAGACTCAACTCATTAATTTTACCATATATTCCCTTGTTCTTTATTTGTTAATTGAAATCAGTTGACCAGTTTTACTTGTTGCATGAGAATAAATTCAACTGCATATTCATGGCCTACTTTATGATTAGGCATACTTCTAGATTGAGTAAACTGGTAACAATAATTTTAATTATGTAACTGACATTCCTTACGTATGAGCCTTTTCAATTTTCACCAGGGAGATACTCTAGATTACCTTGGCATCCCAGGTCTTCACGTAGCTGGAAGCCAGGGAGTGATTGTTATTGCTATTTGCCAAGTGCTCCTTATGGTAATGCCTGTATCATCTATCCACCTTACTTGTCTTATGAGCTCTGCTTATGTTATTTATTTTTGTGACATTGCTTTCAAATATTTGAGCGATTTTTATCCCCGTGGCGCATGTGATGTGATGTAGCATATAAGATTTCAAGTTTCAACTAGGTTGTACTGGATGAAGTGGTCCATTTTAGTACGACAAGTATAACATACTAAAAAGCCTTTTCAGGCATTTCCCTTGGTCTGTAATACTTCATTTTGATGTTCTCATGAAGTACCAGAATGCAACTATAAGTTAGCGTTTGTTTGATTCGATTTGTCAGAACAGGATGAAACAGATCATATGGATTTTTTATGCTTGGTGTATTTTATAAACAAGAACAATTTGGTTCCACCGAAAGAGGGTGGTACGGATGATAACTCTGTCTTGTTCCATCTTGTTCTGTCAGTGCACCAAACTTTACGTAAAATCTCAGTTAGATTACTGTCCGATCCATCCCAAAATAACAGAAATTATACTCAGTTCATAACAAAACTTTATGTAGACCAAAATAAATAAGTTGCAAAAAATGGAGATTCTTAACTACCAGGCTTGTTCTTTTTCGATGGTCATCATTTGCATCTGCATATGGTTATTCCAGGTGTACTAACAAGAGGTTCTTATTATACAGGTTGGACCAGAATATGCTAGATACTGTGGGATTGAGGCACTGGAGCCTCTAGGAATATATCTGCCTGGAGATATAAACTATCCAGGAGGAGCATTGTTTGATCCCTTAAATCTGTCCAAAGATCCCAAAACTTTCGAGGAGCTGAAGGTGAAAGAAATAAAGAACGGACGCTTGGCAATGGTTGCTTGGTTAGGCTTTTACGTGCAAGCAGCTCTGACAGGTAAAGGTCCTGTGCAGAACCTTGTTGAGCACATCATAGATCCTTTCCACAATAACTTGCTGAGTTCACTCAACTTCATGAAAGCAGTGATGTAATAGTGGAAAAGACAAAAGAATATCAACATCATGTAAAGAACGAACTATTGTTTTCTCTGTTGTGTTCATCCGGGTCATTTATTTATTTTTAATCCAATCATATGTAGTTCTGTTTTCGGGTGTGACTTTTATTGTAACTTGTAACTGAAACGTTCAGAGTTTCAGACTCCTCAGACCCAAATAAAAATGTAGTTTTTTTTTTCCTTATAATCCATAACGGTTGAACGAACTGGAGTCGCCCTTGCTATTGAAAAATCCG
The DNA here is from genome assembly GCA_037953625.1 of Crotalaria pallida. NCBI lineage: Eukaryota > Viridiplantae > Streptophyta > Magnoliopsida > Fabales > Fabaceae > Crotalaria > Crotalaria pallida. Next base: position 174,854,461 of record CM075650.1, read on the forward strand.
AAAGCTCTAGTGGTTTTGGGGAAATTATTTTGTCATCCCGTTGATATACTAATGTCACCCCCAATACTATAATTTATTCCTTTTGTGCCACTTAAAAAAAACTACTTTTACACGGGTCGTCGGGATTGCTCACGACCTGCGGTCGTAACACCCTACCAGTTCAAAAACTGAATTTTTGAATGGGTCGTAAGAAGGTGTTACGACCTGTAGGTCGTAGAGGTTGCTTACGACCTACAAGTCATAGCATCCCCTTACGACCCGTTCAAAAATTGAGTTTTTGAACTGCTAGTAAGGGGGTGCTACGACGTTCAGGTCGTAAGCAACCCCTACGACCTCACAGCTATGGAAAATTGTGTATCCATTTTATTGTTGATCTCTAGCAAACTACGGATTAACAACAGAATCGCTACAAACACGTGTGTAATTGTGGAAAATGGCTTCAGGTGCTATTTGTTTCACTTACCCCTTTATATTATTGATCAAGAACACAATTCAACTCCAATCTGAATGCTTGCTTTACTCCCAGACAATATCTCGTAGTCGTAGACTAATCCAAGGTTTCATTTCATTTTTTAAACTTGTATTTTAACTTGCACCTATATTATATATATCTACTTGGCTCAAATTAGTTGTTTTAATTGTTTCTATGTTCAACAGAAGACATTGACATAAATTATTATAAATGAAAACTCATGCATTCTGTGCACCTTTCTTTTCATTTTGTTAAATATTTGTTTGCAGTTAATTCAATCTCATATTGAAAATAAAAAATCAATCCACAAGTTTGCTAGAGATCAACAACGAAATGGATACGCAATTTTCCGTAGCTGTCAGGTCGTAGGGGTTGCTTACGACCCGTTCAAAAACTCAGTTTTTGATTGGGTCGTAAGGGAGTGCTACGACCTATAGATCATAAGCAACCCCTACGACTTGCAGGTCGTAACTCTTATGACCTGTTCAAAAATTCAGTTTTTGATTGGGTCGTAAGGGGGTGTTACAACAACAGGTCGTGAGCAACCCCTACGACCAGTGTAAAAGTATTTTTTTTAAAGGACACAAAAGAAATAAATTATAGTATTTGAGTGACATTAATAGATTATGGGGTGGTAAAATAATTTTCTTGGTTTCGAGAATGGTTGGTAGGTCATTGTCATGGGAAGGCGAGGTTTGGATATTAAAAATAAATTAGATTATTTTACTTGAAAATTAAAAATTATAATTTATCTAAAAGTACAAAGGACTAAATTGAAATAATTTAATTTTTATGTTAGACCAAATTACAAAAAATCAATTTTGACTTTTTTAAATAATGAATGACAATAATATGTTAGATGACAAATTCTCATTGGTCCAACATATAATTGCATAAAAACAATCCAAAATTAGGTTGTATGAAAATAATTCCCTTAAAATTATACTAGTTTTACGAAGTACAAACCAAAAAGGGTGGGAAGTAAGAGAATCCCTTAAAAAAATATTGATACTCCAAAATGTTATCCTACATTAAAATTTTGAAAATTATACATTACCTTCTTTAGGATAAAAAAAAGTTTAAAATAAAAAAAAATACTTACATAAGGATATTTTGAAAAAAAAATATTTTTTAAAGGTCAAATAGTAAAAATAATAGGAATAAATAAAAAAGGATTTAGTTCTCAAAGATCATTTTCTAGAAATATTTTTGTCACCTCACATCATTAATATCACCCCACGATCGTAACCCTACTCACGATCCAAAAGTGGGGTAACATGAGAACATGGCGGAATGACAAAAATATATCTCTTTTCGACTGAATTCATCAATTTTTTTCGAGTTCTAATCCCCAAATCCTAATTTTTAGCCCCAGCCCCCAATTTAACTTGGAAATGACAAAAATACCCCTTCATGCTATTTTTTCCTATAAATCCCAAACCCCCTACCCATATTTCTTTTTCATCCCTTCTTCGATTCTTCTTCTTTTGCCCTTATTCTTCACTGCCCACACTTCACTGCATTTACGAACCTTCTTTAAAATCACCCTTTCTTAAATGAACAAACAACAACACCAAGCGTTCATGGAAGGGCGCAGGTATCTCATGCACCACAACGAACCTCATCTCCCACCTCACCGCCTTCACCACTCTTCCTCCTCCGCCGCCGCCCGTACCTTCCCAATCATCGCCCTTGAAAATCGCATCCACTCCCACAATTGCAAGATCCAATCCCTCCTCGTCGACAACCAACACCTGGTTGCCACCCTCATCTCCGTCAAGCAAGACCTTTCCATTACCCAATAGGACCTCCACCGCCTTGCCGCCGCTGCAGATGTTAAGGCCAAGCGCGATGTCGAGGTTCGCGAGACTACCTAGACTTGCGTTAGAAATTGAGGTTGAGAGTATTTTTGGGTTTTGGGATTTGGGAAGAAAAATGAGGGTATTTTTTAAATTAAAATTTGTTTGGGATTGCTCAATTTATTTGATATTTTAAGGCTTGAGTCCAACCCGCTGGCCCAATAGTTCGTTTTGTTTTTTCTTCACGTTTTCTCCTCCTCCTTATGTGAAGGGCATCTTCTTCATCATCGTTTTGATTCATTTCAAAAAAATACATAGTGAGCTTCTTCAACTCTCTCCCTTCTCTCTTCCCTCCCTCCCTCGGTGCCCTAATCTTCCCTCTCTCTCTGTTCTCCGGTAACTTCCTCGTCTCTCTCTCTCTCTCTCTCTTCCATTATTCTCCTTTCTACTCTCTCTGTCTTACTCTTCCTGCTTCTCAGATTTCTTTACACTTCAATTTTCAATTCACACTACTACCAGATACGATATGTCTTTCTTTAACATATGCCCCCAGTGCGTGCGTGCGGCACTCACTCAGCATTAGAAGCAAAAAAACCCCAATTTTACCATTTAGATTCATTCCCATTCCAGTGTGATTTAGTAGTAGTAGTAGTAGTATTATTATAACTTTGGCACTGTTCCGTTTAATTTGATTTCCATGTCTGGGTTTTTATTTTATGTTTTTTTAATTAATCTTTATTCAGCCATAGTCATACTCACAGCTCCGTACCCAATCCGTATGGAGCTTTTTTTTTTTTTTTTTAAAAAAAAAAAAAAATTGATTTTTTAAATTTTTAAGAACCGGTATGTGCTGGGTACGTACCCATGCCCGATCCATATGGATACGACAGGCACAATAACGTAACCGTGCAACGTAGCTTGGCTACATGCTCTTAAGTCTGTATTTGTCATCATTAAGTGCAAGGTTTTAAGTTGCCATCTGCAACCATAATTTTAGTCGCAATTTTGTCGTTTACGATAGCCTTTGCAACATTATTGCGGCCACACGTTGCGATTGTTGTAAATGGAACGTAACGTGTCAGTTAAGGAGTCTATGGTATTAGGGTTTAGTGCATGTATTTTGCTTATATCGTTTTATTTAATTTGCTTAATACTCATGAGTTATGCTTAATTACTATTGAACTTTGACACTATTAGGGTTTTTTTTTTTATGTAACTATGTAATCTCTGTTTGTCTATATTGCTACTACTATGATCCTAATTGGTTAACATTATATGTGGATTTTTGTTTTGCAGATTGGGTGATGGAACTTGGAGGGAACTCCCTTCCATCGGGGTCAGATGGTGTGAAGAGAAAGGTTTCATATTTCTATGACCCAGAGGTTGGAAACTACTATTATGGACAGGGTCATCCGATGAAACCGCATAGGATTAGAATGACACATGCTCTTCTAGCCCACTATGGGTTGCTTCAACATATGCAGGTCCTGAAGCCTGCTCCTGCTAAAGACAGGGACCTCTGCAAGTTCCATGCTGACGATTATGTGGCTTTTCTGAGGGGGATCACCCCTGAAGCACAGCAAGATCAGCTAAGGCAGCTGAAGCGGTTTAATGTTGGTGAAGACTGCCCTGTATTTGATGGTCTTTACTCTTTCTGTCAGACATATGCTGGAGGTTCAGTTGGTGGTGCTGTGAAATTGAACCATGGATTATGTGATATTGCGATAAATTGGGCTGGTGGGCTACATCATGCGAAGAAATGCGAGGCATCGGGATTCTGCTATGTGAATGACATTGTGCTGGCCATTTTGGAACTTCTTAAAGTACATGAGGTTTGTCAATTTTACTTCCCTTGCAGTGTGATATGAAGAACATATGGTTGTGCTGATTTTAATGAATTGAATTGAATCTTTGCGTGATCATTATGTGCTACAATTCCTCGACTTGTGCGTGCTTAACACTATTTCTGTGTTATTTTTTTATTAGTTAACATTAAGTGCTCTTTCATTTTAATATTCAGTTTTTTTTCAATGTGCAGCGTGTTCTATATGTAGACATCGATATCCACCATGGTGATGGTGTAGAGGAAGCTTTCTATACCACCGATAGGGTCATGACTGTCTCATTCCATAAATTTGGTGATTACTTTCCTGGAACAGGCGATATTCGTGATATTGGTTATGGTAAAGGAAAATACTATTCATTAAATGTTCCCCTGGATGATGGCATTGATGACGAGAGTTACCAGTCCTTGTTTAAGCCAATAATGGGAAAGGTGATGGAGTTTTTCAGGCCTGGTGCCGTGGTATTACAATGTGGTGCTGATTCTTTATCTGGGGACAGATTAGGCTGTTTCAATCTGTCTATAAAAGGTCATGCAGAGTGTGTCAAATATATGAGGTCTTTTAATGTTCCACTTCTGTTGCTCGGTGGAGGTGGTTATACAATACGAAATGTGGCACGTTGTTGGTGTTATGAGGTATTGTGTAGTCCTAAACATGTAGTATTCCTCTGTGTTGACTGTTTGGTTGGATTATTTTGTCATTGCCCCTCTTCAAAGGGTAAATATTGGCCTGGAAATTTTAACTCCTCGATAATAATATTAGAATCTGGTAATCCTCTTAAATTAGCACGGGACTAGTAAATGCAACATATTTTTTTGCCTGTTTGGACATGGGTAAAATGGAGACTAGTACATGCACTGAAATGTTGTAAATAATTAAACAATAGCTCATGCCTGCACTTTGTATTTAGCATGAACGATTCCCTATGGTTCTCATAACCAGTGATAGACATTAGTTTTATGACACTATGGGAGGAAGACATGCATAGAATATCTAACATAATAGAATAAAAAACGAACATGTCTTCCTGTGGTGTTATTGGTCCTATTGAATGCAACATGTAGTAGGACAATTAACTTGAGTATGTAAGCCAAATATAGTCCAATTAAAATGGAATATTCTATTTTCTAAGCATGAAACTGTTCCTCAATCAGATTAATAAATTTCTTTTTGTTGTCAATCAGACTGGTGTTGCTCTTGGGATGGAGCTAGAAGACAAGATGCCTCAACATGAGTATTATGAATATTTTGGTCCTGACTATACTCTTCACGTTGCTCCAAGTAACATGGAAAACAAGAACTTCCGAGATTTATTGGATGACATACGATCAAAACTTCTTGATAATCTATCCAAGCTTCAGCATGCACCAAGTGTCCCATTCCAGGAGCGACCACCTGACACTGAGCTTCCAGAGGTTGTTCTGGCATCCACTTACAATACATTGCTCTGTTTTTGATTCTGCATTTTCTTCATAGATAATTTTCGCTTAAGCAGTTACCGCAATGATAATAGTTTCAACTTCCTTTGGCAATGACACTTTTGAAGAATAATGAATAAATATTATGGCATACAATCTGATTGTTTAGAATGGCTTCATTGTTTAGAAACATTAGCCATTTGTTTCATCCCAGTGCAGTTAAACTTGTTGACTTTGTTCAGCATGTTATAACCCAAGCTATCAATGCTGAATTTCAAATGCCAGATTTTTGTTTCTATGGTGAAAACGATGGATTAGTATCTAGACTTTTGACCTTCATACGGCTGCTTATCAGGAAAAATAAGTCATGAAGATTTTGAATAAGCATATAGCAGTTATATGCCTGGGCAGACTGTAAATATGCATTGATATATAGGAGTTATATAGTTGGGTAAAATATTAACATGCATTAAGAGCCTGATAGGGTAGATATGGCTAAGCAAATCAGGTCTCATGTTTAAATTATTTATACATGGTCTGTTTAGAATCCTGGAAATAGCCTCTCTGCTTGCGGGTGTAAGGCTATGTACATTTACTCTCCTCAGACCCCATTAGGTGGGAGTCTTGTGCACTGGGCAGCCCTTTTTGTCTAGAAATTGGCACTGTATATTGTATGGCCAAAAAATACAAAATAAAAAACTCCTGTTCTTTGGCATATAAGGACTGGTTCAAATGATCCATTACTTTTTTTTTCATTATTATGTTTAGATTTGATTATCAATTTCTTTTATTTGCTATTATGAAATGAGTTTCAAGATTCTTCTGATTCTGTCTCCATAAGTGCTGATAACTTATATACATCTTTTTTCATATTTAGAGAGATGAAGATCAAGATGACAAAGATGAAAGATGGGGTCCTGATTCTGATACAGAGTTTGATGATAATAGGTACCCTCTTGTGTTATTGCAGTCTCTTATGGACAGTCTCTTTTTAAGGCTCCTAACAAGTCTCTTCTCTATTTTTTTCAGCAATCCTGTCACCGGTCGGGTGAAAAGAGAATATGTTGAAGTGGAGCGGAATGATTCAGTATGTCCCCAACCTGTCATCTTTGCTTTGCAACAAAATAATATAAGTTGATCCAAATAATCATCCAATTATCATGGCTTGAAATCCAACAAACTGAACAGAAAAATTAGTATTTTGTACAATATAGGATGATAATGAGCTTGATTGTTCATCTTAATACATTTTCTGATGCCTTTGTTAAATGTCTTTATGTAAATGAACTTTCAGTTTACAGCCATGAAATATTTATCCCATACCCCGTTGGTTTCTCATCTTAGATTAACCTTTATAAGACTATGTATCTCTACAATTTACATTACATTTTCATCTTTTTCAAATAAGTCAAAATATGTCTTGCATGAAATGCTCAGTGTGTGCATTCAATGTACATTTGGGTTAGTTGCACTTTTGCACTGCCTTTAGCGTTTTGGGATGTTGTCCTATTCAGATTTTCTCCATGTTTGCTATTGTACAAGAAATCTAATCTGCCATGAGATTCTAAGAGGCAACCGATTCCCTTTCCCTTGTGATTATTAGCAATTTATAATTGTGGGGTGGGAAGGGGCAGAGATGGGAAGGGAGAGACAAGTGTATATATCTTTATATGCATTTTAAGCTTGAATACACATTTTTCTGTTATGTTATGTTGTGCTTTGTTGCGAATCTTTATGTAGCTAATCCCAAGCCCAGGTAACGGAGAGGAGGGTTGTAATAGGCAGTCGATAACCAACATAAAAGTTTGTCAAATCTTCATGACGCACTGTATGGCTTGGGTACAACGTCAAATGAGCAAGAGCCACTACTTCCACCCTTTGATTTACTAAAAAATAAGCAAGGATTCCTGCATTGAACAAGTGTGGTTTAGCAAGTTAAGTGGGAGATAGGATGTAGAACTGGACACTTTTGGTGTGATTAGTGCTTATGCACCTTAAGTAGGGTTAGAAGAGCACTGCAAGATAAATTTCTGAGGATTTAGATGGTTTAGGCCAACGAATAATACCATTAGGAGAAAATATTTTCCTAGGAGGGGATCTAAGTACTAAGTAGTGATGTGGGGAGTGCATGTAAGGGATACAACGTTTGTATGAGGGTCGAGGCCTAATGGAAGCCAATGCAAAGAGTAGAACTATTGTTGGCTTTTCATTAGCTTTGAACTTTTCAATAGCTAACACAAGCCAGAGCAGCATCTTATCATGTATAAAAATTGTAAAACAGGGTGACATGCTCTCAAATTGAATTCTTTTTTATAAGCAAATCAATTGATGTCCCTATTTTGATGTACATGAAATATTTTTCACAAGTTCCCTGGTTAGGTTGATGTGGCTCAATGCTGTTTGATTTCCATGTGAGCAAAGTCAACAATAAAGGTGTGACATCATCGAGTTATATTCCACATTAGCAAAATAAGGCAACAAAAGTGTTACGCTAGCATCAAATTGACGTGTATTCAAGTGTAATTAAGTTTATTGATAGCGCTGAGAATCTGAGATATTGTCTGCTTGGTTTTAGCCATCTTTATCATCTTTTATTGCTATGCTTGTACAATGATTTGTATAGTTTCACCATTTTAGGAGGAATTTGTTCCTTCAAGGGTAACAAACCGGGATCTATGTTAAAATTTCAGGGAAGTTATCATAAACATCTAGACCGCAGCAGAGATTTTGACGTGCCTTTCAAGGAGAATGCAAGCTCCAAGGTTGAGTCTTTTTTTTTCCTTCTATTAATTATTAAACTTCATCTTTTCATGTTACTATGGAGGTGCTAAGATTTTCTGTTTTCAGGTGCCAGTAGTGGTTCCAATGGCAGTGGATGAACCGCGCATCAAAGAGGAGCAAGAGCAATCCAAAGGACATTTCTGATCAGCGGTTAAGACGAAGCAATGAGTGTGGTCACCGTCCTTACAACTAGTCCGCTTGTAAAATAGTTTCCTCTTACAGCAGTTTGGCATTTTCATTGACTTCTGATATTTTGGTGTTTGGAAATTTTGCTTCATATGGAAACTGAAGAGATACCGGACACTTGTCCCTGTTGTTTGATGTTAATATTACTGTAAGAAAATGGAGCTACGTTGCCATTAATCTGATTGAAATTCGGTGGTTATTCCTGCCTTTTTCTTTTATGATGATAGTACTCTTTCTTATAATTGCCTTGTAAAGTCTAGGTAGGTAGAGAATGGGGTGCCTTGTGACCTTTTGCCTAGTTCCATCGGGATTAATTGGTGTTTTGTGGTGTCTAAATACTTGATACTTTATACCCAAAAATAATACTCCTTCCGTCTCTAATTATAAGGTTCTCTTGGGTAAAAAAAATTTGGTCCTAAATATAAGACTTTCTTGTAATTTTTTCCAAAATTACCCTTACATCTAATCATTGTGGTCTAAGTTTTTGTGAGAAGAAATAAATAAAATTGTATTGGAATATTAAATGGAGCTTGTTTAATATTGTAAATGACTTAAAAATTGATTCATTGCATTAAATATAGATGATGGAGTATCTAGGAATTAAATTAATTATTGAAAAATGAATAAATTTATAACTCTCTCCTTATTATAAGCTCCCTTTTAATTGGTATGGCGAAATTGCTTTGGTTTGGAAATATTTGAAGTAAAATTCAATCTTAGTAATAATGATCTTTAGGTGAGATTATAGGTACTTTTAATTGATCATTTTCTTTAACATTTACTAACTTAGGATAGTTTTATAAATTAAAAAGTAAAATCATGATTAATTAATAGGAAATGTATAGACAATTTTGACAATCACTTACCCATAACTATCAAAGAAACATTTGAAAAATTGGAATGGGGATTGAACCGATTAGATGAGTAGAACTCGAGGATAGGGTAGATTAATAGTATCGAGTTGAATTGAACGTCTTAATTACAACCTCCGTACTTTTTTAATCGTCCTTCAAGGTTATGTAATGTGTGGATATAATGTACAATTTGTATCTTTTACCTATTTTTGCCGTTTAGTACTAACATTTTTTTTTTTGGGTTGCCCATCCGGATTCGACCTGGATTGCGTGATTGTCTATGGTAGGTGAGTCTCTCAACATGAATTTTCTGCATTCACAAGGAATCGAACTCGAGACCTTGCTTAAGTGAGACCGAACCGCTTACCACTCGTGGCAACTCATGTTGGTGTACTAACATTTCTTTAAAATGACGAGACTCGTTACTTTCTTAATCATTACTATAATTTACAAGGTAAAGATGAGTAAAGAAGTAAAAGCAATCCTAAATATTACCTAAATTTTACTAAGAGATCCAAAACAAATCTTTTTTACTAAGAGTATACTTAAATAGGAACATAGAGGTAATATATGATTAAATATTTGCTATCCTCAACGTTACGAGTTGAGGATAAGAACTTTGTCAAGGATGTTGTACAATGGGGAGAAAAATATAGCTACTTGAATACATTATTTTCAATGTTACAATCTTAAGGCCGAAGATATCAAAACCCAATAATTAACAATGTTATGTATACATTTATGATGTGTAACAAATTTCTATACCTATCGTTTTGTAAATGCAAGTAAAAAAACCCAATTTCCCATTCTTGTTATTTCCTTTTTCCTTTTCTCCGAAAGGGAGATATCGATGTTGGTGCAAATAACACTGCTCGTATAAAATTTCTTATTTTTTCGTTTTTTTTCAAAGAAATTGCATTGAACAGACGATGTGCCTAATGTGTTGTACGTACTACTCCAGTAGTATGTAGTTAAGTTGTTAAGATATGATAAAATCAATTGTTTTTGCACTACCATACGTCACATAGAAATTTAAAAATTCATATTGATTGGAAAGAAAATACTAATTGCTTAACGCTCCTTACATAAAATTTTGTGATAAATTAACCGCAAACTTATGCACAATTTGTAAATAAGATTTGTATAATGCAAAAGATACAGCAGGTACACCAGGTTACAAAGCGCATAGCGCACCATAGCACTGTAAAGAGTACAAGGATTTTGCATACAAGTTCACAAGCCACTACTACTAGCCCTTGTTAAAACCAAACTTCATTCACTCAAAACATGAATCTGGACTCTGCTTCAAGAAAATAAGATTACTACATTCATTGATCAGTAAGATCGATGATCTGGTCAAACGCACGAGGGACATAATCGGTTAGATCTACGGTTAGATCATTCCATCTATTCGAGAACCCCAAGTAAAGAGTGATTTTTTTCTTCTTCCCTTTTTTTCTTTCTTTCTTTAAAAGGAAGCTTGCAAATTTAAATACAAATATAAGAGACAACCTGTTCTTGCACTGATTAACTAACTTTTTAGTCATGCCAGATCACATTACCCTTTCTTTCTCTTAAGCTTCTTCCCCTCCTATATTCAACCTCCGCATCAGAGCACGATAACCCCGCCGTCTTATATTTCCTGCAGACTCTGGATGTCCCCATTTTTGAGAATATATCCTCTTCATCGGTGAGGGTGTGGTTATCTGGTGTACTTAATCCAGAGCTGTTGCTACAATGCCCTTGTGATTTGTTATCTGTTAAGTGTAAGAAAGGAAACATATTTGATAACAAATTTTTATGGTATGAAAACATCGAAGCAAAGATCGGAACATACTATTCAGTTAAATGCATACAACTTTTGTAACACAAAATTACCCTATCTAATATTTTTTGGCCTGAATATACAAAGATGACCAAAATTCCTTAACTCTTACTTGACAAAAAAAAAAAAAAAAAAAAAAAAACTGTCATGACCTATATATATATATATAGGGTCCGATCCCAAAAAAATCAAAGGAATGAGCCAAATATATAAAAATGCCATTTTAAGTTATTTATAAAGGATATTACACACACACACATATATATATCAAGTGAGAGTATCTTTTTTTATGTCAAAGTGAGATGAGTGAATATTTTACCATTAATTGTTAAGATTAAAACATAAAACCATGTAACTTATTTAACATACTCCCACTTGATGTATGTTAGCATCCTTAGCAACCAACACCATGATTTTAGGACCAAAAACTTAAATTTTTGTTTTGCTGGCACAACTCCACTTCAGCGGTATTTTATCTTATTTTAGTTATAAAAAACAAACTTGTATTTTTCTTCTCTCACACCACTTCTACATTTCCCATTTTCACTTTCACATTGTCCATCTCACTAAGACTGCAATCACACTTACATTCAGTGCAGCGCGAAAATATTATAATTTCTTGTACCGATGCATTTTTACTCTAACGATCTGCATGATCTCCATATACTTCATAACTCCCTTGTTTCCTAGGGAAATGAAATGACAGTGTCCTACTCCTCATTCTTCAACCAGTTATTGCATGGATGTGTGAAGCTGAACAAAGCATGTGAAGATTTGAACTATCCGAAGATTTATTGAAATTCCAGATTTTTGGCACTCTGACTTCAACATGCACTATTCTTCACACACCTGCAACCTGTTTAGCTAAACATCCATACAAAAACTGGTTGATGTTGTCAACAAGAAACGACAGAGCGCCATCATTTCACTTCCACATAAAACAAAAGGTAATGTAGCATATAGACATGCAGGTCATTAAATAAATATATGTCAATGCAGGAGCTTAAAATAAAATAGTAACAATCATATTTTACTCGAAATGAAATAATGAAACAAATCATGTTACAAATCATGCATTTACAGCATACCTTCATTTCCTTGACATATTGGGGCCTGATTGTGTGCTTCCTTTCCAGCAGGACCAGGATCTAGTCGAAGGCTTTTCAGACTTGGGAATGCCAACTGCATCTCCTGAGCTTTGAATCCTGCATTCATCAATGAAGGCTCTATGTTTTCTTCCATTGGCTTACCAGCAGTAAAGGGCAGCATAGTAAATGAGTCTTCTGTAACATCAGAAATCTCCACATATTGAGCAGTAGTGATAACCTCATCAGCACTGAAACCAAAGGATGCTCGGTAAGCTTCTATTTCTTCAACATCTTGCTTAGGACTTCTAGCATGCCTATTCTGATGTCCATTTCCATTTCCACCAGTAGATTGAACATCTGAGTCCTTCGAAACACTTAATCTACCACCATTATGAGGAAGTGGATTCTCTAAATAGAATTGTGCATAGGTATGAGGGCAGAAGAAAGTGGATTTTGTATCATGGGATGTGCCACCATTTGTGTCATGCCCAGACAGCCTCCCAGACTCTGTCCTTCCGTATTTGCCATTCTCGAGAGATAATGAAAGAAAACGTGCATATGGGACATCTGGGCTTGAGGGAGTTGTTAGGTGAGCCAACTCTGGAGGAGGAGTGAGAGGAGCAGTAGATGGCTCAGTGGTGAAGTTCGAGAAGACCGGAGGAGACACCAGTTGTGTCTCATGTGCATATGGCCCGGTGGCATACATTGTAGATGAAGGACCGCCAGGTGAATTAGAGGATAATGACAAGTAAGCATTAGGCGATTGAGCAGTCGAAGGAAGGGGAGACTGTGTGAAGGATGCTGGCGAAGAAGGTGGGGCTAAGAGAGAAGGAGCAACTCCTGTAACTTGATTCGCCGCTTGAGGTCCATTTTGCTGAGCAGCTGGCCCATTATTCTCAGGCATCCGAGATGCTGGAACAATTCGCTTCCCTCCTCCTTTTTGTGAACCAAAACAGGAAAATGCACCCAAACATCCTCCCCATCTCTTTCGCTGTCAATACAGGTCAAGCAACATAAGAGAGTAAGTCAAAAGGAAAAAGTAAATCAATAGCGGGTAATATGTAAAGAAACAATAACTTTTGAAAATTCTTTTTGGATACTTGAATTTTTAACAATGATTCCATCTTCCAAACATCTTTTCAGCCTTCCACACAAATACCAATCAATACTATTTATAAAATTAAACAGTATTAGCTCACCATTCCAGCCCTAACTAAATTCGGCAAACTACATCTTAATGAGTAATCCAACTCAAGGACTGATAAACAAATGACAGACATGCACAAAAGGAGAAAGAAAAAAACTACCATCGTTAAAAGAAAGAAAGAAATTTATACACTATTAAAAGAAATTAAAGAAATTCAAAACTCTATCAGTTAATATAAGTGGCAGGTTTTCCTTGTATGCCAACAAACAAAATGCAGAAAACCTGTATTAGTTATTAAAAGCAGGGGTTTGCTTTCTACTTTCTATCACATACTGGACATCAAACCCTGATGTTCAAAAGACTAATGAGTAATGACATAACCACAGCTTCAACATAGAGGATTCACGGTAGCATTTCAAACTCAAGGTTTACCTAGCACGATATAGCATAACAGCAGCGCTATGTACAAGAAAAAAAAAAGGTTGCATTAAAAATCAAGACACAAGCTCGCTCAAATCATCACAAATGAAAACGGTTTGGTATATTTCAAGTCTTCCCATGGCATAAAAAGTAAAAACAAGTGAGGATATGATACTGTGGATCTAAATTAACTTGAAATTAAACCCCAAAAAAATAAAAAGAAAAGATCAATTGGCACCAATGGAATTAAGGTAGATCCCACTTTCTTAGCTCAGAAGAATTGCTCTAAAAAGCTTCAATTTGATGATAAAATGTAGCAGCTTATGAAAAACTAATAATTGAGCCATCAGATCCAACAAAGTCAAGTTAAAATTGAGCCACTAGTTCTCTCTAAAGAACAACAATAAGATCAAATCCTAAAACACTAATGTTAAAAAAAATTAAAAAAAAAAAAAAACAGATGCAAGTGAAAGCAGAAAAACCAGACAGCAATTAAGTTTTTTTTTTATATATATATTTTTATGTGAGATCTGAGAAAGAGAAATGGTTACAAGAGCAAAAAAAGAAACAAAATTGGAGATACCCAGTTAGGTTAAGTGCAAGGAAACTCAGATCTAACCCCAAAAATCCAATCTTTCAGTCACAAAGCAAATTATTTTCACATAAAGAAACAATTTTTGAGTCACTTATCAAACAAAATTGAAGTAAAATGATGCATGAGAGCATAAGAGAGAGACAGAGAAAAAAAAAAAGAGGTATACCCTTTCATGCTGCTGAGGAAAACGATTTTGCTCAGAACCCATTTGAGATAAAGATAAAAGCTTTTGAGGAATGGGTTTGTTACACTCACTAGTAAAGCTTAAATAAGAAGAAATAAAAAAAAAAGGTGGATCTTTATTTTTTTGTTTGTTTCTTCTTCTGTTCTCACACTGAGTCACTCACTCCATTTTCTTCTTCAGAAGATGACACTGGAGTTTTTGATGCTATTAAGAGAGGAGATGAAGGAGAGTATTAAGGTAATAATTTATTTTTATTTTTTAATTTTATTTATGTTAATAATATCGAAGGAAGACAAAGAAAGACAAAAGCGAAAAAGATTGAAGTGTGATGAAGAGAAAAAGAAAAAAAAAAGCGACACATAGATAGAGATGTGGTGTGCTTTTTCCTTTGTTTTTGTTTTTGGAGCATGAAACAAAGATGCATACTATATACCATTTATTTTTTTGGACAAATGTTAATAAATAATAAGTAACTAAGTTCACAATCATTCCTTTTTTCGAAAAATTTAAAAAATATATTTTTGGATACATTTTTTATTATATTAAATTTTTAACAACTTTATCAAGATTTTTTTAAAAAAATTTTGGATGAGTATCCATTCACATAATTTGGTGATTAATCTACATGAATATTATAAGATTCATAAAAAAATAACAATCCTACTAAAATCTCTTTCTTTCACAAGAATCGAGTATAGTATATTCAAAAGATAAGAAGGAAAGATTAGTAGAAGAGGACATAAACATCAAAGAGATTTTTGGATGCATATCATACTTTACATGTTAAAGACAACTAAACAAATAATTTTTTGTTTACCAAAAAAATAAACAAATAATTTTTTATCGAAAAATATTTATTTAATATACTATTTTTTCTAATTCTTAAAGTAAGAACCTTTTGAAAATTTTTTTTATCATATTTGTAAGATCTTATTCCATCTTTTAATAATATTTAATTATTTTTTAAAAAAATACCCATATTAAATTCACATTTTTTAGAATCTCAATGACAATTATAGATATGGTTTTTAAAAATATATCATATATTTATATTTTTAATGTTATTAACAAAATTAACTCTTTTTCTCGGTAAATGTAAATTTTTCCATATGGGTCTTTAGTTTATAATTGAAGAGAGTATAATGTAAAATTTTTAATTTGCTTATGAAAATTTATTTTCTTAATATATGGCACAAGTTAAAAAAATCAAATATGAAATAATAATGTTAGATTTTTTTTTTAACCAAGGGTTTCTGGATAGAAAAGAACTATTTTTTTTTTTTTTTAATTTGTGATTGATCCTCTTACCAAGTGTTTGTTTTACTATTCATGCTTTAACCTTTGATATTACACGATGCATTGTAATAGTAATAGAAAAGCTTACAGGATCTTACACCGCTGAACTAAATAAAATAATATTGTAAGGATTTAGCTCCTATGTAAAGTGATAGTTACATTTTTACTACGAAGCCCAAATTCTTGGTATAATACGACACATATACGGGGGATATAACTTTACAAAAAAATTAAGATAAGATATTGCGTAAAATACAATACGTTAACACAAATTTATAATAATAATAATAATAATACAAAAATTTGAAAAAAAAAATTGTAAGAATACAATAATAATTTTATTAATTTGTCATTGATCCATAATTATAATGATTGCAATTAAAAATATATATTTTTGATCATAGCAAAATAACATAGTTTATACATGTATCGTAATATATTCTTCCCATATGTCAGAAAAATATTAGCAAAAAATATCTATAGTACAATTTAAAAGAATTCTTTGCTTCAAATTATTCTTAAAAAAGTATTTGAAAAACTATTTAAAAATTATTAAAAGAAGTATATAACAAATACTTTGACCGTATCAAATAATTATCAAAGAATAATTTAAGAAGTATAAAAAAGAATCAGGAACATTTGGAAAAAAAAAATAGGGAACACTATTAGTATCGGATATGTGCATGATATTAATACTTTTCCATTTGAAGTATTTGAGTTTTAATGATAGTCTAGAGTATGAAATGAGATATTTTAACAAATTTTGAGAACAAAGTGAGGTATAAAAACATTTGATTTGAAAATTAAAAGTTCATATTTAACAACTTTATAATATTATATATATATATATATATATATATATATTAATGTGTGTTTAATATTGTAAAATGTTTTTGGGAGTAACTCTTATTTAGATGTACTTTGAAAAATTCTCCTCGATTGCATAGAGGATACTATGATAAAAAAAAATTTCCTATTATAACCTTAATAATCAATTTTTCAATTAATGGATACAATTTTTACTGCATTATCTAAAATATACATAATACTTTTGAGGATCCAAAATTTTATGAGGTACTTTTTCCGCTTTTTATTAGAATACATATTTAATTATATTTCCAAAAATCAAGAAGGATGGTTATATTTGTTGAAATGTTTTTTTCTTTTTTGGTCTGTATTTTTTGGTTAGTACCATAGGTGTCCCCCAAGAGCACCTTTAATATAGAGGACCCCTTGAGACTAATTCTGCACGAGGTCTCGTTCCTATGTCTGTCCCAGCGAGATGTCAATTCCAGATGTTCATTATGAATGTTCAAATAACACTACTCATCCAATAAAATGCATCCAAGAATATCCTATGGTTAACTTTATCATAAGATTTTTCCAAATCTATTTTAAAAGGTGTGACATCCATCTTTAGATTTATTATGGGAAAAGTGCATAATGTTATCCAAAGTGCCATGACCAACATTGAAGTTTCTTTGATAGATCCGTCAAACTCTCCTTAAACAGTCTAAGGGATAAAATTACACAGGCTAATCGGATGAAAATCTCTCATCCTCGTAGGATTAACCTCTGTAAGAATGAGTAGTAGTCTACAAACCCCACTTTTTAGGCCCCAAACCCCCGTTTTTTCCGATGGGGCTCTCTCGGAATTTTTCTCGATACCCCCGAGTCGGCGAATGCTCCTTTATTAAAAATGGGGTCTTAAAGTCGGAAAATGCATTTTTCCGACTCGGGAGTATCAGAAAAAATTCCGAGAGAACCCCATCGAAAAAAACGGGGTTTGAGGATTAACAATGAGTCTAAAGTGTGGGATTTGTAGACTAATTCTCCGTAAGAATTAGGACAATCAAAGCCGCAACTAAACTGGGTCAAAGTCAAGAAAAGCATTCTGAATTAAGGCCCACAGATCATCACCCACAATGTTCCAACACTCTCTGGAGTGAGATTGTTTATAGAATAAACAAGTTAAATTTATACACTTTTGGTTCAATTTATGTATGATGCATCGTGATTTAACCTCTAACTCTTTAGAGTTACTAGCTACTCAACTCAATAATCACTTATCCAATTCGAACGGATTGCTACTTATTTAAGGCATCAATATTATTTCTCTATCAAAAAAATGTCACATCCCTCAAATTGGTCATTGAGATTAACCAAATAGCAATTTAATCTTCAATATAAGAAAACATAAGTCATATTAATCCTTGGATATGTTAATCTCAAGAACTAACGTAACTTACGATTTGCTACCTTGGAAACTAAATTGCTAATACTTAATCTCATGAACCAATTTGAGCAATGACTATAATCTCAAACTAATTTGACAATTTATCCCTTCTCTATCGTTTTCTTTGTTTCTTTATTGTCCTAAAGAAAAAACCAAATAGAGATACAGTAGTCTAAGGATGTGAGCTCAGGAGATTGAAGGCACGGTTTGGGGAGATGACGTACCCGGATGAGGCTTACCTAAATCCATACATTCTCCATTAAATACGACATTTTCCCATAAAAACTTATTCTTCTACGTTTATTTATCTGAATGCATGAATTAAAACAAAAAATCATATAATAAAGGCATATGATCAAGAGAGAGCATTCAATTTTATATAAAGAAAAGGAAAATAAATCATGGGAGGGTATAGATATTGTCTTTCATCAACTTACACATTTTACATCTTAATATCGCCACCATAAATTGTTCATCCACTAATCTAGTGGCAAACCAAATAAATAACCTCAACTGAAAAAAAAATTTAAAAAAAAAAAATAAACATTGCTAATGAACAGCATAATGGGAACCGATAATCTAAAATGGATGGATCAGTGCGAGTGTAAGCAGATGGAGACAAGCTTTAGAGGCCAGTAAACTAGACAAAAGGAACAAACGAACAAATCAAATTAAAGTAATACACATTTAAATTGCTCATCAAATTTAAGCACTTGTGAGTCAAACCTAGCTTTTAGCCTCAGCAAGTTCAACATCCTTCAAAGTATTCTTTTCTATTCCTTCCTGCAATAGTCTAATTTCTTCTTCTGTTAGGCTGTTTTTCGCATGAGAATGGGTCTTGGCAGTTGTTTGCTTTTCGTGCTCCACAGCCCAACTGTAAATTACCATGCCAGCAACAGCAATAATCATTCCCATGATATTCTTGATAGTTAGCTCCGAATCGAATAGCAGCCACCCCAAAGTCAGCACACATACTGTTTTCATGTGGCCTAAAACCTGGAACGAAACTGCTGAGAAGCGTCCAATGCAGAGGTACTGGCTCACATTGCAAAATACAGCTAGAGAGCATGAAAGAAGGATGAAGAGCTGCAGAGATTTACGAAAAAAACATTAAATAAACCACCCAGCACTGTTTATATAATTAAAGACAGATACAGAGAAACAAACTACATTCAACAGGGGAAAAGGATGATCACTTACAATGACACCAGAAGACATCTTATAGTTGGTTAACATTTTGCCGCTAAGGTAGTAATCAGCAAATGGACCAAATACAAGAAGAGAGACGGCTTGAATAGGAGCAGTCTTACTCAGCAATTCAAAAGATCCAATTGAATATTTCTTTTGTAGAGAACCTATTGACTGTCACAACAAATGGGAAAAAAATTAATCAATTCCACAAATAGCATAATTATCAGCATATAACAGAAGAAGCACTTTCTATAGTACATTCTTCACACTCCTGTTCAATAATGAAGTCTATATGGTCTAATACTTGTATATTTACTTATAAGACCTTCAAAAGAACAAAAGGAAGCTTTCAGTTATGATTCTACATCTAATTAAGTTCCATCTAGCACTCACCTTCAATTACTCGAATTAACAAAATGTAAAATGGTAAGAAAAAAGCAAATCACAACAATTATTGTAATAAATTTCATATTACCAAACGTAGTGGAGAAGAAACATTATATGATACTTACAATTTGCTGTAAAGATGTTGATAAAACTGCTAGACAGGCGCACACAAAACCTTTGAGGTTAACTTTTACATCAGTTACAGTGCAAACACCAACACCAACAACCACAACCATGACCGACATTTTCACTTCCCTTGAGTAGTGCTTGCTGTGAAGGATCCATTCCATCACACAAACCACCGGAATCATGCTTAGTTTTGATATCTGTGCACATATATGATGGGAAAATTAACAACATGAAAAATAGAGGCAATGAAAACACAAGCAGGTGCATTTAAAAGTTAGAACACATGGGGATAAAATCTGTGTCAAAGGGATGGAAAGTATGAGAACGATGTGAGAATGCTGTGGATCCCCAATCTTTAAAATTTGAGATATAATTATAACGACATCATGCGCCTCTGAAATAAAGACTGGAACGAATTTAAAACAAGATAATGAGGATTGAAATCTTGCTAAATCTAATAAAAGTATTTCTGAGAGCATATGTTAACAAAATTCCTAGATAGGTTGTCCTGCATAAAAGTGTTCTTAGAGATGCAAATTTTAGTCTAGAACCGATTCTTTCAAAACTTGGATTGGTATCCTGACATACAACAATATAAGTATCTTTTCAGGTACTACTAATACATCAAAAGTTGACAACACCACTCATGGTTGCAGACAGTTAAATGGAAAACCATATAGACTTGAAATTTCCCATTATAGCTCTTCAACCAACCATGCAGGTTAATCAACCAGCACTCTATCTACAAGCAATTCAATGCTTCAATATGAAGTTCCTGTAGCATTCTTTGGGTAGGATTCTAAGACTGGATTTATACAACAACATTAACAACCAAGTTCTATACCATTAGCTGGGGTTGGCTACCCGAATCAAAGGGCACCATTCTGCTCTACTAGGAACCAGGTTTTTAATAAATCCATACAGTGAGACATTTATTTAGTGGTTTTTCTTAATCTTTTTTTCTTTGTTCTCTATCAACCATTTTCAACCATTTTCAATCAAATTATCTTCCATTTTACGTTCTACCGTTTTCTCCAGGATCGCAAGGCACTCTCCACCTGATATGATCAGTGTACGACTGTAACACGGACCATTAGATCTTATTTGAACGATCAACAATAGAAGATAAATGCAAGCGACTTTTTCAAGCGGTCACATAATCATTGAGTAACTTTTAATCTCGATCACCTGTGTACGACTGTATGGTCAAGATTCACACTAATCTCACCCTTTCCTAAATCCATAAATCAAAATCTCTTATCACTCGCTATTCAAATCAATGCAGATCAAGTACAAACATAATAACCATGTAAGAATCAGACATAAAGATGTTGTTGTCAATTAATTATACACATTGATGACTCAGGAAAGTCGAAAAATGACTCAGCATGCTTACTTGGTAGAAACCAACGGAGTTGAGCATGAGGCTCAAGTTCATTCCGGTGATAGATGTATTGGCAACGATAGAGAACCAAAGAAGCTCCCACATAGGGACATGCTTGGAGGCGGAATATCCGGTGGCATTGGACACCAGTCCAACAATAGCCGTCACCG
Organism: Crotalaria pallida; assembly: GCA_037953625.1. Taxonomy (NCBI): domain Eukaryota; kingdom Viridiplantae; phylum Streptophyta; class Magnoliopsida; order Fabales; family Fabaceae; genus Crotalaria; species Crotalaria pallida. The sequence goes on from CM075650.1 coordinate 174,875,867, forward strand.
CAAAGTGAAATCCAGTTAACGTCGTCGCTGCAAGCAAACAAACAAGCCACTAGTCGATTACAAACAGAAACAATAAAGTAAAAGAAAGCGGTTATGAAAATGATAAGATCCGTGGTTGATGAAAAGAGAAGAGAAGACAGAGAGAGAGATACCGAAGCTGAAAGCGTAGCCGGAGTTGGACATGAGTTGTTTGTTGGCCATGATAATACCAACGGAGCTGACAATGTTCATTCCCCATGCTCCTACATCTGATATCGCCGACGCTTTCTTCTCTGCCTCCATTTCTTCTTCTTCTGCTTCTTAATTCTTCTAACTTTATTATTATTAGAATAATGATGATGACGATGATGATAATGTAACCGCTCTCCCGCTCAAAGAACAGAGAGAGAGAGAGAGACAGAGAGAGCAGATCTGAAAATAATAATAATGAGAGAGAGAGAGAGAGAGAGAGAGAGAGAGATAAGGGTTATGTTACGTTTGAAAAAAAAAAGAATGGAGTTGAGATTATGAAAGAGGGGGGTTATGGTTATGATGTCGATTTGGGAAAATGAGGGAGGGAGGAAGGAAGGAAGGAAGGAAGGTTTGTTTTGTTGGTTGTGGTGATTATAATCCTTCTGGCGTTTTTCTCTCTCTTACAAATTACAATTTAGAAAGAGAAAGGGAAAGGGAAAGGGAAAGGGAAAGGGAAGGGGAGGGAGTAGGAAGTGCGACAAATGTAGGTACGTAGTGTTGTTGGTGTCACCTCCCTGGCCTTCCTTCCTTCCTTCCTTCCTTCCTCAAGGTAACGAGTAAGTAGCCAGCAGACAGATCAGATCAGATCAGATCAGATCTAAACACTCTCTCTCTCTCTCTCTCTCTCTCTCTCTCTCTCTCTCTCTCTCTCTCTCTCTCTCTCTCTCTCTCTCTCTCTCTCTCTCTCTCTCTCTCTCTCAAGTATGTAATAATCGTAATAATAATAAATAAATAAATTAAAGTAAAAACACCCACTAAAATAGGAATTTCAGTCCTGCTCTATTGTCTTTGTGATCTACTCTTGCCTTTTTTATTTTTACGGAATATTCCTCCTACCTTTTTTTTAAAAAAAATTTGTCTTCATTTATTTTTCATATTAGCTATTTTTGTAATAGTATTTTTTTTTAAATATGTGCTTTATAACATATTTTAATAAATAAATCGAGTAAGTCTTAACTTGCTATTGATGATTGAATAGTTATATTTTAACAAAAATAATTGAATGATCTACAAAATCAACGACATGTGTGACTTGCTTATTATTGATTGATTAACAAGTGACACGTGTCACATTCTTGCAGTGTATCCGTGTAAGTTCATTTGTAGGTTGATTTATCATTGCTCATATTTTTATACTCTTTTTTCTTACACATTTATTTATAATCCATTTTTTTACATCTTTATATATATATATATATATATATATGGTTTAATTATGTCACAAGTCCCTGAAGTTTATGGTACCTTTGTCAGATACCTTATCCTTTTTTTTCAATGTTTGATTTCCCGAAGTTTACTTCTGGATTTGTCATATACGCCTACTATCAATTGTGATCAATTTTGCTGTCATATAACATCGGAATCCTGGTCAGACGCAGAAGGTTAGACACATGGTGCCCCGTGGACGAAGATCCTTTTTAAAAAAAATTAAAAACTTGAAAAACTTAATATTTTTATATTTTGAGTTAAATAAAAAAGAAAAAAGAAGATTGAAGAAGTATGTCGTTTTCGCCCGTATGACATCACGCGGCACCACGTGACCAACCTCCTACGTCTGACTAAAATTCTGATGTTACATGTTAGCAAAATTGGTCAGAATTGGTATTAGGGATATATGACAAACCCAAAAATAACTTCAGAAAGTCAAACATTGAAAAAAATAAAGATATCTAGCAAAAATACCTTAAACTTCAGGGATCTGTGACGTGACATAATTAAGCCTATATATATTACATCATTGATAACTTTTTTCTCTTTTCTTTTTATCTCTTTCTTTTGTACATCTCTTATATTTTAAAATAAAATGTAAAAGTACCAATTTTTCTTGGTGAATCTATAAAATTTATTTACATTCATAATATTAATTTCCATTTAAAAATAACATTAATTTCGGATGCAAATGTATTTATCATAAGTTTCTTAAATTGTACCATATTACACACATTTGAAAAACCGTTTTTTAGGTATGCATGCATATATAGGTCAATCATAAAAATTAAAAGGTTTATTTAAGTTTTTGGTCCCTGAACTTAGGGGGGTTTTGGAATTAGTCCCTATCTTTTTTTCTTGTTGGATTTGATCCCTAAACTTTAACACCGTTTGGATCAGGTCCTTCCATCCAACACCGTCAGTTAGTCGCTGACGTGGCACAGATAGGGTTGCCAGCACAGCAGAGACTACCACTCCTTGGTTGCCACGTGGCTCCACCTGAAATTATTATTATTTTTAAACTAAAAAAAAAAAGAAATCAGAAAATTAAAACAAAAATGAAAAAGATCAAACGGGAGAACAAAACCAAGAAGAGTAAGACACTCTGAACTCTTGGTTGGTTCACCCCTTTTCTTCTTTCCTTCATTGTTCACTGAACAAAAGGATACAACAACACCAAGTAGAAGAACAAAAAAAAAGGGGCTTTGTGTTGTTTGATCATAATCAAATTTAGCGATGAGCACACAAGAAGGCCAACCACAACCACAACCACCACCACCACAAGGCCAACAACAAGGGATTGATGAAGCGGTGTTGGACGACATAATTCGGCGACTCACGAAGGTCCGATTGGCCCGACCCGGAAAGCAGGTTCAGCTCTCTGAATCTGGGATCAAGCAGCTTTGCCTCGCTTCTAGAGATATCTTCTTTCAACAACCCAATTTGCTCGAACTCCAAGCCCCCCCACCCCCATCAAGATTTGCGGTATACCCTTTTCCTATTTTTTTTATTTTTTTGCTTCTTATTTATTTTTAGGGTTTTAAGATTCTATTTTTATTTTAATGGTTATGCTTCATTTGGTGAAAGTTTTATTCTTTATTAGTTGATAGGTTTTTGGGATGAAGAAACAATGAGGGAGGGAGGGAGGGAGGGAGGGAGGGAGGGAGGGAGAAAAAATGATTCGGTGTCTCTTTTTTTTAGGTGAGAAAGGATGAAGGAATAATGGAGCCACGTCTGCGACTAACTGACGGTTTTGGATCGAAGGACCTGATCCAAACGGTGTTAAAGTTCAGGGATCAAATCCAACAAGAAAAAAGGATATGGACTAGTTCCTAAACACCCCCTAAGTTCAGAGACCAAAAACTTAAATAAACCAAATTAAAATTATATTGCCTTAAATAATTTTTTTTGTTTTATTGGGTATTGTCTCTCTCTATAACCAAAGTACTCCCTCCAATCATTAATAAGAAACAATGACATAATTTTTTTTCTATGATCGAAGTGTTTATCGCTGACTATAGTGACTAATCTCCTCGTTGGCTTGTAGGCACCTCTAATGGGTGGGACAGTTGGTCCCGAGATTTAACGCTGCTGCATGCACAAGGCAGAATTCGAACACCTGGATTAATCCCTACCACTGAACCACACGCTCGGGGTTAATGACATAATTATTTTGATTTCAAATATAAGAAAAAAAATTAACTAATTTTGTATTCTCAGTACAATTATTTTTAAAATACTCTTAAAAAGTGGTTGTTTGGTTTAATTTTTGTTTCATTTCCAATGCAGCTTTTTTTAAACTACTCTTTATTTTTTTTTATAAATTTGATAAAGTTAAATATATTCAACTATTTTTATTTAAAAGAGTGAAAAATTAAATTTTTTTATAATAAAAATCGGAGAAAGTAAAGCATTAATCCTTCGATTGGAGTCAAGCTTACTTTCCCAATTAGCTTCTCATCAATAATTGAAACCTTTTTCTTTTGGGTTGTACTGCTACATCTACATCTTTGTTGGTCTCAAATTCTTAATTACCCCTCAATTTTTTCTAATTTGGCCATGTAAAAAAAAAGTTTCCCTGATCAACGTGGGGTTGGTCAAGTGGTAGCTCACTTGGTCCCTTAACCAACTGGTCTCAAGTTCGAGCCTTGGGTATGGAGCAACTCCCGTTGGGAAACCCCTACCGCTTAGTGCGAGTTCAGTTGGGTCGGATCGGATGAGTCGGATTCTGGATAAGATTCGGGTACTAATTGGTGTACACCAAAAAAAAAAAGTTTCCCTGTTAAACTTATGTAATCAATAAGGAGTGTTAGGTAAAGTTAAAGCACTGAATATTGCATTAAGCCAAACCCGAAATGATTGTCAGGGACATTAGCTTTGAGGGATAACCACAATATTCTAAAGGTGATTTGTCTATTGTCCAAACTTGAAAGGACATGGATGCCCAACTTATGCAAAACATTATTAGTTCGGATTTAAAAGTTTTATAACTCACATAATTATATACTAACAAAAAGTGTACCATTGAAGTATATAAACGACAAAATTTAGACGATCCAAAATACAATTCGATACTCACTCTTTTTCTTTAACTGAACTCAATATATAGTAACTTCACCTACCTGGACTCTCTTACAAGTTTACAATATATAAACTTGCTGAAATTAACTTTTAGTACCCGGATGAAATTGTTTTTTTTCTAGGTTAGTGAATTTTGTTAAAAGGAGAAAATTTAATCATTTTGAGTAACTGGGTTTAAGCCTACGATCTAAGTATCTAACACACAATAGCTCACAGTTTTATCAATTGAGTTGATTTTTAGGATAAAATTGTTTATATATTTCAATTTTTTTTACATTATTTTTTAATCAATCATAATTTTTTTTTTATAAATCATTAATTCCTTGATGATATGTGTATCTAAGCAAGGATAATTGCTACGAAATAATTTTTTTAAAAAATTATATCTAATAACTTTCCAATATATTTTTAATTTCTTTATAAGCAACTTTCCTCTATATTTGATTTCTTAACTTTCTTAACAAGTACTATTAGAGTACTCAATAGCGAGATCTGGCAAATTAAAAGAGCTGTTAACATCACCCTAGAGTCAACAAGAGTCAACATTCCAATGTTAACATCACTCAAATGTAAGGCATTGAAAAAGATAAAATAAACAGTAAGCCAAACAGAATCTCTAAATCAAAGTATCAAACCACGTGGGTTACGTTGGGTGTTTTTGATATTTTTTTTTAAAAATTTTATTTCTTTATGTTAAACGTTTAATACCAAACTAAGCTGGTTCTCACAATTGTTTAACTTAAAGGTTGTTTCACATGGCAGGCAAAAAGTATCAATGCACCCAAGTCTGTCATACTTTATGAAAAAATTATATCTGTCCTCTTTCTGGGATAAGCTCTCTCTCTCTCAGCTTCACATTAGTGCAATTCAGATTTCTAATTTACCACAATATATGGAATGATTTCATTTAAAAACAATGGAGAACAACGGTAAAGAGCAGTAGTGTCTTAACATTTAGAAAAACGAGATATATGGTAGTATATGGTAAATACTAAATAATTGCCACTCAACCAGTAGCAATTAGCTAGGAATTCAAAGATTTTCCAAATTCCCAAACTTCTGTATAGTATGTACACTATGTACAGTAAGAAAGTGAATATGTAATGTAAATAGTATATAAGAAATGCTTAATTGTAAAGATGCATTTCGATTTTTTTTAAATTTATTTTGATTCTTTACTTTTTTAAAAAAAATATTTAATGTGGTCATTCCATTATAATATTAATTTTTACCAAAATATTCTGAAATATTTTATCCTCACTCCAAATTCCGAAAAATTAGCTTATCTCTTCATATTAAAATTCTTTTCAACTTATCTCTTTCTCTACTTATGGTTTTACAACAATCAATTCAAGAAAAATGACGTTAAGTTGAGTAATATAGCTAATTAATTTCCATTTTGTTAGGAATCCAATTTTCAATTTGAGGAAGTAATGGTGGTGGAGAGTGCCAGAGTGGTTTCATTGTTGAAGTCGAAGAAGGCGGAGCTGAAAGTAGAGGAAATGATTGATTTGCAAGTTGACATTACTTTTGTTTTATGGATTTTTTCCTTTTTGTGAAATAAAATGGACAAATTGTAAGTTGAAACTTTAAAAAGAAAACGAAGAATACAACCAATTTTTCGTATTTCATCGACATTTTTTGAAATTCGGAAAGGGAAGAGAATATTTTAGAATATTTCGGTAAAAACTAATATTGTTGTGATGAGCAGATTGAATCTTAAAAAAAATAAAATAAAAGATCAAAACAAATGAAAAAAACAAAAGATCAAAATACATATTCAAAATAAGATAAATGATCTAAATTGAAATTAAACCTATAAAAATTAACACTTCAAAATTTACCCAGCATATGTAGACAAGAAGTCTAAACTTCTTTCTTTACATCAAAAGCATGTTATCACGACCTTTACGTTGTTGAGAGATTACTAATGTGGATACAACAACTCTCAATAATGTATTTTTAATACTTACATGATACAACATGAATCGAAAAAGGTTAAATAACCACGTTGATAAGAATTGAGCCAAGCCTATGATAGTATATTTAAGGAATCAAACTATTTACTAAATGTACAATATGTAGTGAGCTTGGTTCAAGAAATCTAAACTTAGTTGGACATATAGGATTACCAATAATCATTGCAAGAGCATTTCCCATCCTTGATATGATGAAACCGGTTTGCATCTCTCACCACAATCTCTCTTCCTGTGACCATTGATATATACTTTATTGCCATATGGCAGTCTCCACAAACCCGAAGGTTCTTAAATACTCTTATAGGTTTTAGTTTTGGGGTACTGATAAGGGCAAATGCCACTGCAATTTTCTCACTGTGTTGAAACAGATATTGCTCCTTCTGTTCATCCTCCACATCATGAAGAACAAAATCTGTATTTGGGACATAACCTAATTTCTTTATTTTCGAAGCCAGTTCATCAAGTTCATCGTATATCTTTCGAGCTTGACGGTGTGATGTATCCCCAACATGGAATTTGTGCACCTGGTTATCAACTTCAATCCAGCTATAACCTGCTTCTTTTATTAGCCTTTTATGTTTCATGTTTTTTCTGATGGCTGCCACATCATCCCAACGCCCTTCTGAAGCATATAAATTCGACAGTAATATATAGGCAGCCGGATCTTGAGGTTCCCTCTCAAGAATCATTTTTGCAGCATACTCCCCAAGCTTTGTGTTACCATGAACTCGACAAGAACCTAGAAATGTACGCCACACCAAGGCATCAGCGTCAAAAGGCATCGAGTTAATAAATTCAATGGCTTCTGAAAGCAACCCAGATCGACCAAGCAAATCAACCATACATGCATAATGTTCCATCCTGGGAACAACACCATGGTTACGACGCATGGAAGTGAAGTGTTTCCATGCCTCATCAATCAAACCAACATGACTGCAGGCTGATAAAACTGCAATGTAAGTGACATCATTAGGCTTTACACCTCTTTCAAGCATTGCATTAAACAACTCTAATGCTTTTGTAGCAAATCCATGTTTTGCGAAACCACTTATAATAGAGGTCCAAGATATAACATTGCGTTCCCCCATGTCATTAAAGACTTGTAAAGCAGCTTCTTCGTTTCCACATTTGGAATACATAGAGATCAAAGCATTATTAATACGTAGATTTGTACCATATCCGGACTTCATTACCTGAGCATGAATTTGTTCACCCTTACCAATTGAACCGATACAAGCAGCACCACTTAAGAGACATGCATATGTAAAAGCATTTGCCCCAATACCAGTGTTCTCCATGTCATGGTTAAAGGCTTCTTCAGAATTCAGATTTTCCACATTTTCATCAGCATCCACATCCAACAAAATCAAATTCTTCGCAAATAGAATATCAAAAGATTCGCGAGCGCATTCCATTCTTCCCGACCTTGCATACATGTTAACAAGAGAATTCCCTACGCAATTAACTGCATCAAGGCCTAGTTTAATGGTTTGGCTATGAAGCTGTTCACCGAAGCCAAAATCATTAAGATTCACACAAGCCTTGAGGACGCCCGAGAATGTGAAACAATTCGGTGCAACATGTCCCTGATTCATCATATCACAAAACAATTTCACGGCTTCCCGTTCTCGTCCACTCCCTTGCGCATACCCCGCGATGAGTGCAGTCCAAGACACAACATTGCGCTCCGGCATTCTATCGAACACTTTCCTCGAGTCCCCCACCGATCCACATTTCACATACATGTCCACCAAACCACAACCCACGCAAACATCCGAACCCAAACCCGACCTCACAACCCAAGAATGCAACTGCTTCCCGAGCGACAACGATTCCAATTCGGCGCACGCCGACAGCACACTCGTCACAGTAAACCTGTCCGGCGCACACTCGCCAACCACCAACATCCTCGAAAGCAAATAAACTGCATCCCTCGAACGACCAAGCTGCGCGAGCCTCGTGATCACCAAGTTCCAAGTCACGACGTTCCTCTGGCGCATTTTATCGAACACCTTGCACGCAGACTCCACATCACCGCCAGCGCCTTTCACAAACATATCAATCAAAGCACAGCCAACGCAGACATGGGAATCGAAGTACCCAGTCTTTAGCAGAAACCCGAACACAGCAAGCCCAGCAGGGTAAAAGAACATCGGGTGGGAACACGCGCGGAGCAGGGCGGTGAAGCAGTACTCGTTGGGGAGAAGAGCGGCGTGGAGCATGTCGAGGAAAGTGAGGAGGGCTTGGAGGGGGAGGTTGTTGATGGCGAGGCATGAGATGATGGAGGTAAAGGAGACCAAGTCTTTGAGAGCGGGGTCCACGGAGTGGAAGAGGGAGAGGGCGCGAGGCCACGCGCGGGATTTGGAGTAGAGGGAGATGAGGGAGTTGAGGAGGAGAGGGGTGAGGGGGAGATGGGAATGGGAGAGTTTGAGGTGGAGGAGGTGGCCGAGGTGGAAGTTGTGGGAGCGGATGCAGGATTTGAGGAGGAGGGAGGAGGTGGCGAGTTTTTGATGGGTTGTGAGGTGGGTGGAGTTGAGGTTGAGGTTGGTGATGGCATGCTCAAGTTGTTGTTGTTGTTTGGTGAGATTGAGTGGTGTGGAATTGGGAAGAGGAACAAGAGATAATAGGCTCACACTCACCATCTTCAACTCTCTGCATTTCCCTCCAAATCAGTTTCCAATGCTTGCTTATTTTGTCATTAATCATTAAAGAAATCACTCCAAATTCGTCTTTCAAAAAAGAAATTTCGCCTTAAAATATTTGAATCACTCAGGCTAAGTTTCGATATGTAATGATGAATTGAAGCGGAATGAAGTTTGGAGTTTGGTGAAATGGAGTGAAACAATGTTTGGTGAGATGGAGTGAAATGAGACAATTATTATATTTTATTGTTTGGATAATTTAGAATGGAATGAGACAAAATTTTAATTTTATTAAATTCAATTAGGAGGAAAGAAAATTAAGGTTTGGGATGAAATAGGTTTTGGTTTTCATTTTACCGCATTGTCACACAATAAAAAAAAGGTCTGAAAGAATTATGACCAAGCCTCATGATTCCATTTTTTAGGCTATATATGAATATACAATGTTGATCGATCCGAATAGAATAGGACAAGATAAAATTGGGTGGAATAAGATAAAACGATTCTTCTACAAAAAGAAAAGAAGATAAAACGATATTATTTTACCATTTTATTGTTTGAGTATTTTGTGATGCAATGAAATTAAATTAACAATTCATCAAGTATATCCCAAAATGGACGAAAAAAAAGGTTTTAAATGAAATGGAATGAAATCCATTCTATCATCTATACTGCGAATAAGAATTGCCACAATTCCTCATGAAAGGAATTCTATGTCGTGCAAGTAATTTTTGCACTTCATTTACAGTACTATTTAAACATGCGCGATTTTGCATGACATATTACAAATGAATCAACCTCCAAAGAACGCATTTATCCATGCACTCTTGAAGCTGGCTGATTGGCTATCTTTGCAATCCTTCATAGTGAAATACTACTACAATAGATACAGTAATAATAAAACCACGAGTTAGTGGTCAATTGGCCTAGTAAACACACCACTTCGTGGTGAGTGGTGAGACAAATAAAATCCTGGTTTTACAAAAATAAAAAACTACTGGAGTACTACTAAATTATAGCTTAAACTCTAGGACCATATAAATGCAATTTTGCCTCCACTGCAAAACATCAAAAGCCTGAAATGGCATAAAAATGCAGATTATAGAACACATGAACATCTTTTCACAAAAATGGTTTCAACAGTGCAAACTCAACCTGTTCCTTCTGCATGGATTTTTTTTTTTTTTTTAAATAATAGCGATAAGGATGACAATTCATGTCAATTGCCTCAATGCTTCATAAGTTTGTATTTCTCCCTCTTTAATTTGACTATGTACACAAGAAAATGAAGCCGGTCACACGGCTTATTAAATGGTTTCAAACAGAACTCGACGCTCAAGGAGTTCTGATAACACACCCCTCATTTTGTCAACAGAAACTGGTTTCAGTACAAGGCCATTCATACCAACCCTCATACAGTTCTCTTTGGTCACCTTGTTGGTGTTTCCGGTAAGAGCTACAATTAGTGGCCTATCAAGGCGTTTCGTAAACTTCTCATGTATACGTACTGCTAGTTCATAACCATCCAACCCTGTACACACATCCATGAACACCACCTTGTGTTCCAGAGAAACAACACGCAAGCACTCTTCACTTGAGCTTACGGTTGTCACGTCGCATCCTAAATGCATAAGAAGTCCCTTTGTTACAGTCCTGCTAACCCTGCATTCCATGTTTCGCCATCAGTCATAACTCATAAGAATTCAAACAAACAGTAAACATGAACCACTACTATGATCTGCTTCATTTAGCTATTCAATATTTACAACATAATAACAACAAAAAAGAAGGACCATATACTTTGAAGGACAGCAAAAAGGTGTGGTTTTAGAAATCTAAGCATGAGCTTACATCTTCCACAAGAACAAAAAAAAAAAAATCCATTTGTAGCATTGATATGATGCTCTATAGTCCCAAACCATACATTTTTAGAGGATGCAAACTAGAAAGGTTAACAACATAAACCTTGATGTTTAGCCTTATTTATGTTGGGTTAGAAACAAGGATACTATCATACAGGTGCATCGTGCTTCCAAGACCATAATTGGGCCCCAAGAAGTTGGGGTGTAATATGAGAACTCAACAAAATTTTAGTTTTCTATGAAATCATTATAATGCTAATGGTTTTAATTAAATAATATAATTAGGACATAGTAAAAAATTTTGGAGCTGAAGGTTCAAAAATAAACTGTCACTAACCCATTATCATCCATGACAAGAACCTTGAGACCAGCAAAGTTTTTAGATACATGATTTCCTTGAACTTTAGGAGCATAAGGTAGCTTAGATTCATTTGGTCGGTCGGGTATTCCAAGTTTTACCATAAAAGTGACTGTACATCCTTTGCCAGTACCTTCACTTTCAATCCAAATTTGTCCTTCCATGAGATTTACAAACCTGCTTACAATTTAAAAGAATAGTACATGATCAACAACGAAATCTCCAACAAATTATTACGCTTCGCATCCTAGTTTTAGGTGTAAACAAACAAGAATGTGATACCTCTTACAAATTGCAAGGCCGAGTCCACTTCCAGCAGCATTTCTTGTAGCTAATGTTTGGTTCTGTGCAAACTTAGTAAATAACTTTGGGATATCTTGTGGATTAATTCCTGCTCCAGAATCTTTTACCTAATACATGGAAAAAAAAAATTTACTCCATCCATGAAATCAGATAACAAGGATGCAATGCTCCAAGATTGAAGAGTACTAATTGAATTTGAAGAAACAAACCTGTACTTGCAAATAAAAATGGCCATCACTTGGCACTGGAAGAAAGTCAGGAATTCTAGCATCCTTGAAGGACTCAGGCTTTGCAACAAAAGCAGTGATGGAAACGTTGCCCTCTTTTGAGAATTTCACAGCATTACCAACAACATTCAGAATAGTTTGCGTAAGACGTTTTTCATCACCAATGGCATACACTGGCAGATCTGCAGCAATCTGTAAAGTGAGTGACAACTTTTTGACAGATGCAATGGGCTTAATCAAGTTAAGGACCTGCAATCAGAAAAACAGATCTCACAGCATTAAGATTTTGAAGAAACCAAGGATCGTCAGGCACAAGTCAGACTAATAGAATAGAATCTTAGGATTTATAATGAAAACTTTATTACCTCTTTGAACACAGAATGAAGGTTAAACGTTGATTCTTCAAGTTGAAGACTTCCATCTTCAAGCCGTGAAAGATCCAAAACGTCATTGATGAGAGTAGCCAACAAATTGCTGCTTTTTAATATTGTCTCCACCATCAGACGTTGTTCAGCAGTCAGTTCTGTTTCCTGTAACAATGAAGAGAGTGCAATAATTGCATGCATGGGAGTTCTCATCTCGTGATTCATAACAGCCAAGAAGTCATTACGAGCACGAATTGCAGTTTCTGCTTCTCTTCTAGCCAGATCAAGTGCAATGTTCTGCTCCATAAGCATATCCCTTGCCCTCATTGACTCTTCTAAGATTGCAGCATGCGAAAGAGCAACAGCAACCTGGTGCAGGAGACAATTGTAACTAGTTATTTAAAAGCTATGGTATGTTCAAATGCTAGACTAATGCAGTACATAAACTAATGGTTTCCATAGCATACTTTTGATGCTACATGTTCCAATGAGTTAGTAGGTTCAACATAACAACAACCAAGCCTTTTCTAATTACTCATTAGGTAGGGTTGTCTACTAGGACCAATCGAAACAGTCAGGCTCTCTATCAAAGGCCAACAGTAAACTATTCAAGTCCACAGTAAAAAAAATAAAAATTAGTTGAATCATTATACCTATTTATTATGGAAAATGCCACATTCAAGTAAATTCAGAAAACAAATGCAACTCGCAATTTCTCTTGAGGATATTGATTCACGAAACCATATGTTGGCTGGACTAAGCATTAATAGGTAAATTTAATTTTGATGAATGTGTCGAGAATCGTTATACATTTACATGAAACAAAGAGTTTAACCCATTTGTAAAAATACAGAAACCTAACACATTCAGGTTTTCTTTATTTTATTTTATTTTATTATTTTATAGAAAACTATACATTTTTATAATATATCACAGAACTTAAATTTGTCCATTAGAAAGAATAACAAAAAAAATGAAAATCACTTTGTCACATGTACAATACGTAGAACTTAAAGGTACTGAATGACAAACAGAAACAAGACAAACAATAGAATGTAATTAAACATAAAGACAAGGGAAAAGTAAAGGAAATATCCTAGAAATATTTAATAAAATGGTAGATTGCTAACCTGATCAGCAACTACCTCAACCAGCTCTAACTCATGTACATGCCATTGTCTGGCACTATCTGACGGAAGCATCAAGACCATCAAAGCATAATTTCTTGTTGAAACCTCCGGCCAATCATATATTTGGAAATTAGAAAGATGTAGGAGAGGGACCCGAACAGCGACCACCTCCCCGGGCAAGAATTTTCCAGAATGAGGGCGTAATCTTGCAACTGGGCAATTAGGTGAAATTTTTACAGCACGGTTGCTACTAAATACTTGATTGATCACAGGATGGTGTATGGGTACTGTGTAGCCTACCGGGTTATGTTGTCGCAATGTGTACGAGAGTTGAAGCTCCAACCCAGTACGTGTCGGCATCCATAAGGCACACTCCTCTAGACCCAAAGTTCTACCCAGTTCAACAAGAGTCGTTTTCAGTATCGTGTGTCTATCAAGAGTGCTTCTTATCTCATGAGTCAGCATCCTAACATGTCGACCAGTTTCTTCCTGTGTACGAATCAAGCCCATTTCTCTGTCAAGCTCTGCAGCCTTGTTCTTCAAAAATAGTTCTCGAGTTTTCACACTTAATAAATCAGGAATAATATGTACAAGCATAAGGGCAGTTGCACATGATACCACAGCAGTTAAAACCTTAGCAGTGGTCATTACGATTGCGACAGTTCTTGTATGCATCGTAAAGGTCCATAAATTAATCAGATGTGTTGCTCCACATAGAACTATGAAAGCACCAAACTGAACAAGGACCCATCTATATGGAAATACCGCTGATTTCTTAACAAAGTAGATAAGCTCCAGAGGGATTGAGAAATAAGCAAGGGCGATGAAGAAATCAGAGATATATTGGTATTTCATCAATAACTCATCAGCTGGCCATTGTGGCTCAATACAGTTACAGGACTCCATAGTGATTGATTGAACCACCTTAGCCGATTCTTCCTCCTTCACATAACTGCAGTAAAAGATGGAAAATTAAAGCATCAGAAAGATGGGAATGGATCAGAGCACAACAACAACAACAACAATAATAATAGAAGGAAGTCAACTATCAACTAAAGAATGATTTCTGCCCTTATGATTCAAAGCATAGATAAAAGAGAAACGTCGAAGAATTATAAGATTGAGGTGAACCATAAACTATAATGAATAAGCAAAATTCCATCATCGGTCATCACCCCTTCTAAATGAAGGAAACAAAATGCAATTTTATACTACCACCAACGATACCAGCTAAAAAAGTTTCCAATCTTGCTTATATAGAAGGGATGTGTTAACAAGTAAGGGCACTCGTAATGGAATATAAAAAGAGTAAGTGGACATCGAAAATACAAGTTTGGCACTTCTCGATAAATTAAACATGTCATTTTCCAATGCAAAAATACTTGATTTGCTTTCTTAAACAATGCCCTTAGGGCATTGTTAACATTCCCATGTATAAAAAATTGACCTTCAAACTTCAGAAGTTGTTATTTTGTTCTTTTGTGAGGATTAAAACAAAACAGCATACTAAAATGGATTTATTTTAAAAAAAATGCAACAAGGTCATAGAATTCCAAAGCATATAGCACTTATGAGTGATGTAAATTCCCTTGCAAAGCAACAATCATAAGCGTAGCACCAAAGAAAAGACAATTCTATCCCAAAAATGATTCCAAGGGCAAAGATACAACCTTCCTATGCAACCAAATAACAACAAATAACTGCCCTCTTCATTTGTACCCAATAAAAAAAAAAAAAAAAAAAAAAACCGTTTAAAAAGCATACGAACACCTAAACCTAACCTAGTGTCTAACATAAGAACTCCAAAGCCCATTATCAATGCTATTCATTATTCATCACTCCAATTTTATCTCCTCTTATGATCTCATCCTCAACCTTAATTATGTAAAATAAAAAAAAAAAAAATTTAATTAATGTACCACACCTGCAATCAACAAGTGAAGCTACTGTACACTATGCAAGCACCTTCCTTGCCTTTGAAAATTTTCAGCAAGATTCAACCAACAACCTTTGCTATAAAACACAAATACCATCTCTTAATTGAGCTCCCTTGATATAAAAGGGGTATATTATATATATAAAATAAATAATAAAATAGGGGCCCAAACCAATATAGAAAATTATAGAGAGGAGAGAAAAAGATGCAGCAGAGAAATTAAAACAGAAAGGTTTGTGTGATCTATGAATAATGAAAGAAAGTACTTACATGTGATTGGGTGGGTGGGTGGGTGTGGGGTGAAGAAATGAAACAAGATGATGACAGAGCAAGCAATAGAAATGAGAAAAGGAGAAGCAAGTTACAGTAAGTTGCTATTATTAATTTATTATTGAATTATTGAATTAAATTATTAAATGAGTAGTAGTAATATAAAGTATTAATTAATATTTGGTATGGCGGTCAAGTTCAATGAATTGGGTAATGGAACTGTAACAATGATGGAGACAGATAAACTAGTCTCTCTCTATTATACATCCTTACTTTACATTTACAGTTACTACTTTTTATAGTATAATTAACTAAGGAACCAACTGAAATCTTGAAAATGGGACAAGAGTATTAGTAATTTTGGGTTCGATTTCCATTAAAAATATCATGTTGGATGAGTTAGCCACGTAGCTCACAATTAGTCTCAAAAATTCTCTAATATTAAAAGTACTTTTGAAAATACAGGTGGTTCCGTAAAAAATTCGATAAAAAAAATTACTACTTTTTATTCCTATCTTACCTCCTCGTCCTCTCTCTCTCTCTTATCCCCTACCACAGGAAATATAAAAGATGACAATGCTTTTATGTTAAAAATTAAAATAAAAATCAATAACCAAGCGAGTTCATCAGCTTATTGCATACTGCATAGGGATGAGTCATTATACTGTACTCATTCACTCATTGCCAATGTTCATTTAAGTCATTGGATGACTAAGATTGATAGATGAGAGCATGCTGTATGTATACACCTGATTAAGTTTAGTGCATCACAGAAAATGGTCATCTGTACGTTTTTTTTTTTGTAAACTATTTTTTATGATAAATTCTCCTAAAATAATGACCTTAAAAAATACATTAATCACAACTTTTTGAATACTTTTTTTATCCTTAATATATATCTCATTTCTAATTTTCAATGCAAAATTCTCAGCCCGGTGGAATTTTTTTAAATTTTTTTTAAAATTTTTAAATACCCTATGTATTGTCCTTTTCACAAATATATATTTTTTGTTATTCAGATTTTTTTTTATTTTTATTATGTACTCTCTGACAAAAGTTAAATTTTTTTTCCTTGTTTTCAAATTTTGTCATTTCAAAAATATTTTATGTGTATTCTTCTTTGGTGATATGCACTCGTTTTTATGATTTGGATTAAAATTTTTTTTTTACTCTCTGTTCTGAAAAAACTATATTGAGTAAAAACTGTATTCAAAATTGACATATTCTAATAAATCTGTATACGAATATGTGTAAAAAAAATATTCTGAGAAAATATGTGTTAAAATTATTTTAAAATGTCATTATTTTTAGGAGAATTTTCATTTCTTAAAAAAAACAGTTTAAAAAAAACTACAGATGACCATTTTCTATGGTGCACTCAACTTAACCAGGTGTATACATACGTCATGCTCCCATCCATCAATCTCAGTCGTCTAATGGCTTAAATCAACATTGACCTTAGATTAAGACAATGAGTATAGATATTTATCCACAAAGGATGAGTATTGTATCCTTGCCTCAAAGGGATTAGGAATAAACAATAGAACAAGTGAGTAGATTAAGGTTCTCTTTGGGAGTTTGGGTTATAGCAGTCAAAATTGGTCAAAATTAAAAAGTCGGCGATTTAACTCGATATAGGTATGGGTTAGGTCAGAGACCCGATAATTCATTAGTTCGATATTGATCAACTCGATATGGATTGGGTCAGCTCATTTGATTCGAACTTAAATTTATATATATATCATAATATTTTGCTATTGCATGAGATTGGACAATAATAAAATTAAAATGAGATAAATCTTTTTATCTTTTTATTTATTATTTTCATTATTAATAATAACATCTTATTCAAGAAAAAATGTTACGAAATTTTAAGTTGGTTATGATTAATTATTTATTTTTTAGGAAAAAAAAAATTACTGGTCCATGGGTCAGCCCAACTTAACCCGAAAAAACTAGTGGGCGGGCTAGTAAAATGATTGGTTCGATACTCCGATATTTCGAATTCAAATTTATAGTAATATAATTATGTTAAATACTTGTTAAGAATATGAAATATTATAATTTTTAATTAGATCTTTCAAATTTGAATCCTCCAAAAATGGGAACATATATTTGATTAAAAAAAAGAGAGCTTTGCTACATATAAAGGTCCCATGTGATTGCCTTTCCTAAAAATATATCATACCATTTCCATTTCTTTTTATAAAAAAAAAAACAATTGTTTTCCAATATGGAAAATATGTTACATATTGACAACGCAAGAGTGTTTTACACTGTTGCTTAACGTATGATTTGCATTCTATCTCATTGTATTTTATACTAACTCTTTTGATTGCACTAGTTTCAACTTGGAATGTTTTTTTAGTTTAAATTTAATGGCATTACTTTCATATAACTTAATTTTGAGTTGTTGTTAAATAATCTTATATTGGATCAATGATGCTTTGTCATTTCACATATTGTTACCATGTCATTTTAAAGTCAAATTAAAATTAATTTTTTGTAATTTGATCCAACATAAAAATTAGATTGTTTCAATTTAGTCCTTTATACTTTTGGATAAGTTGTAATTTTTAATTTCATAAAACATTATTTATTTTTATAATACTTTCAATCAAATGCAGGATAATGAATAACATAAATTTTTAAAGATTATTAAGCGACTTTATTTATTGGCAAGCAAAATTTTTTAGGGACCATATTAGAATTTCTGTTTTAAAATATATATTTTCCTATAGACCTAATTATATTTTTGTTTCATTTTATTTTACAATAATGCAACTCTCTCGTGGTAGTGATTGATAGGAAATAATCCTAATGTTTTTTAACAATTATTTGTCTTGATTTAACAATTTTTTCTTCGGGGACAACAATGATTTTAAGGCAAGGATAATTTTGTACGAAACTTATTACAAGGTGCGGATGGGAACAATTTTTTAGCAGTTTTTTTAACTTTATGTATTATCTTGGATTTACTTTATATGTCCAAATTGATTTATCCAGCACCTCTAGTTTTAAGGATAATTTTTATATCGTTAAATATCGAACTCAACACCTAGCCTATCTCATATTTAATGAAAATATTTTTAGCAGAAATTGAGACTCAATAAAACTGGAAAGCACGGTCCGCGTAAGACAGCCCAGTTGGTGGCTGCAGAGACACTTAGGATTTCCCCCTCCCCAGGTCATGGGTTCTAGTCTCAGACCTCCCATGTAAATTAAAAAAAAAATTGGAAAGCACGAGAAAGAAATATTGAGAGCAGTAAGTATAAGAAAATTGATTCCCTTCAACAACAAAATTTGATTAAAATTGGAAAAAAAACATGAGCTCAAGTTGTTTTTTTTTAAGGGAAATGTGTATTTATGAGCTCAAGTTAGACTTAATTAAAAAAGAAAAAAATACTGGAAAGAAGAATCATTACAAATTTTCTCTAAAATTAATAAATAAATATCCATAAACACTTGGAAAAATATTTGATCCGAAGTTCTTGCTAAATTCTCATCCAAAGATTTATAGTACAATAAGACTACTTCACTATTGCAAAAACAATTAAAGCACTTATTTGAAACCACAAGAATTTCAAACTTTAATTTTATTGTTTACCATGTTGGTCCCGTGCGTGGCACGGGGTTGGGGTCTAGTATTTGTTAAAAAAAAATCATGGATAAAAAAATTAAATCATAGTCCGTGAAGTTAATATTCACCTTGTCTTTAAATATATTCCAATAGGTTTATCTTATATTTTATTTATAAATCTTGTCTTAATTTCTACAATAATAATATTAATAATGTTTTTCACAAATATTTTTATTTAGTCAACACTTTTCAGAGTTTTAATGATAATTTTAGAAATAAATTTTAAAAAAATATCAAATATTACCATTTTTAATATCACTAATTATATTAACTGATTTTCTTAATTCACGTAAAAGTTCATCCAAAATATTTATATTTATAGACGAAGAATAACACCCTTAATTAATAAATGTTTTTTTTTTAATTTTATGCACTCTATGCATAGGATAAAAAACATTAATGATAAAATTGTATTGAAAAACTAAATAATTATTTTTTAATTTATTTAAGTGTATTATTAGTTTCCAAGAAATACTTTATTTTTAAGGTTTCATTAAGTGATACATGGAATAAAAAGACCCTTAATACAGTAAGTCAATTAAAAAATCACTGCCATGCTGTTCTCCTTTTAGGTGTGAGACCTTTAAATTTTTAAAAATTTGAGAATAGATCCTTCTGCCCAATGGTGGGCCGATATTCAAGCTTAGCAGGGCCGTTAAAAGACTTCGTTATTTGTTAATTTTGTTAATTTCCAAAACAAAAAGTTTCATCATTTCCGGAAGGAAAAAAAAAACATCACTTTTTTATTTTTTTTATTTTGTTAATTTTATAGTAGTAGTCTATATTCTATATTCTATATTCTATATTCTATTCTATATTATTAGAAAAGCCGATGCGACATAACCAAGCGGCAAAACCCAATCAGAGAGGAAGGGAAAAGTTGGAGGGAGGGAAATTGGAATGTGAGAGGGAGTTCACCGGAGGAATTATGAAAAAAAAAAAAATTAAAATATGTAGAAAGAAATCCCGCTCACAATGGAAATAAATAAAATAATAAAATAATATTACTCTTTTAACACCAAAGCTTAAAGTAAGAATTCCTATAAGCTATTCCCGCTCACTATCAAAGCTTCAAAGATGCTTCTACAGAAAAATAAAGTAAATTAAATGTGTAATAAAACATTTTTTAATACTCCCATTTGTGGATTAATGTGTATAGGTATTTTGGATAATATTTAAAAGTTTGATGATCCTAAAAATAAAATACATTTAAGCACATAAATATTGTATTTCTAATTACTCAAAATTGATTGAAAAATAATAAAGTTATCGGTCCTTACAGATAACTATTACGTAAGAAAAAGTATCAAAATTCAAATGTAAATAAATTTCCTCAAACCTGATGTCAAAATTGATAACATATAATATTCAAAATCTTGAAATAATAAGTCATTAAATATAACTTATACCGGTAATATATTAAAATCAGTCCGAGAACTAAAAATAAAACAGTCTCACAATGTTATGAAAATAGACGGGAACGTTCTAAATATTAAATTGCATATGTTTCTAAAGAAACAATGTATGAAAATGCCTCTAAGGCTTATCAGTTGAGCTTCCTGTTAAAATATTAATTAAACTAAATAAAAGCACTCTTTTATTTTTGTAAAGCGCATGTTAACATATTTATACTAATTTCGATTAGAAAACATATTTTGTTGGACGCTCCCTCCGTCCCAAAATATTCCCAATTGTTAAACACTCACTCCGTCCCACAAAGATGGTTAAAAAATTCAAAAGTCAAAAAATTAAGGAGACATGTAATTAATGGTTTGTCTAACACATCAACCAATTATCAAACAAATAATCTAATGCATTTTGAATTAATCAACCAATCACAAATCAAAATTTACCATTTCTAAACTTTTCATTAATTATTGTTTGAGACAAAAAATTTAGTCATTTTTTACCATCCTGGTGGGACGGAGGGAGTAAAAAAAAACGACAAGGCTCCTCCCTCTCACCATAAATAATATTTGGCACTATACCTTTTCAAAAGTATTCATGTAATTACTATTGGAAATCTAAGAAGTGTTAATTAAATACCGTAGGAGTTTTGTGGAAAAGAAGTAATTAATACTATTGAAAAATGAAAAATTGGCTTATATTAAGGAAAAAAAGTTTTCAAAATGAACTTATATTAGGAATCACAGAGATCATAAATTAAGCAGAGCACATTGAATTCTCATAATCCACATCACCAAATGCATACAAATTTATTTATATTTGTATTGATAATAATAGTATTTACCTTCATTTAAATTATTTATATTAATACTATCATAAATCATAAATAATACTTTTTCGATCTCATAAGTATGATAAAAAAATTATAAAATTCTTTGTTAGAAATTAAAGTTAAAATAATTAATGAAAATATCGATAAATAGTAAATTTTGAATATCGATTGAGAATTATATGTGTTTAAAATTGATTGTTGTATTAAACAATTCATTAAATGTATATTTCTTGATACTCAAAATTTAACACATCAACCAATTTCCATGAAATAAGGGAAATATTAAATTATATCAGTATTATATTTCCATTGAAATTATTTATATTATTACTCGAAAGTACTATCTAGCCAAAAATTTATTTATATTAATAATATCATTAAAATAATTCTTTATATTAATATTTTTTCAAAAGAGAAAATTGGCTTATATCAAGGGAAAGAAGTTTTCAAAATGAACTTATATTTAGGACCACAGAGAATATAAATTATGCAGAGCATGCTGAATTAACATAATTCACAACACCAAATGCATACAAATTTATTTATATTTATATTGGTAATAATAATATTTACTTTCATTTAAATTATTTATATTAATATTATCATAAATCATAAATAATACTTTCTCGATCCCATAAGTATGATAAAAAATTATAAAATTTTTTGTCATAAATTAAAGTTCAAATAATTAATGAAAATCTCGAGAAAAATTATTTATATTAATAATATCATTAACATAATTCTTTATATTAATATGTTTTTAAAAGAGAAAAGAGATAAGATTGTGTCTATTATATATCATACAAGTTATAGAATAATAAGATAAAGAAACTATTTAAAAATTACATTGTGATATGTATTTATATTATTCTATAGTAATTAATTAACAATTAATCTGTGAATCATACCGATAATTTCATATTTAACTTGGTTGGTTATCGTATTGGCCCCGTGCGTGTCACAAAGTGTTTCTACTACTGTATAAACAGTGGGGGCAAGCGCGGAAACCAAGAAGGAACAAATTTAGATGACGAAAGGGAAAATACAGTTAGACGGTACAAATTTTTTTTTATTTTTTAAAGGTTGGCTGTTAAAAAAAATAAACAAATATTGCCTTGATATAAGAATCCTATGCAGTACTACCTCCGTTTATGTATATATATATATATATATATATATATATATATATATATATATATATATATATATATATATATGATACTTTTGGAAGATTTTATGTCCATAAAAAATTGGTTAATTTAGTTAATGGTATTAAAAATGAGAAAATTTGATGTATCTATTTTCAAAATGACTCCTATTAATATTATTGAGAATCTAAAAAATATTGAGTAAATATGAGTGTTTGCGAAAAGACGTAATTAATGATTATTAAGAATTGATATAGAGTCTTATAAAAAGAGACAAAATAAAAGTGTTAAAAATGTCTTATGTTTAGAGACAGATGAAGTACCTTTCAAAAACAAAATCCTATGTAAAATTTATTCTCCATTTATAAGATCTTATTCTATTTGTTAATAGTATTCAATTACTTATTTGCATAAATTTTTTTATTTATTCGACATTTTTTTTTGGAATTTCAATAATAATTATGATGATAGTTTTAAAAAATAAAATAAAATGTTTATATTTTTAATGGTACTAACTACTTTTCTAAATTAACATGAAATATCAGAAAAATCTTATACTATCAAGGAACTGAGGAAGTGACATATCATAAAGAATGGCAAACAATCTAAAACAAAAAAAAAAACTCATTATGGTCATAAATATAAGGTTTTTTAAATAGAAATTTTGGTATTTAATGTAAGTTTTATTTTTAATTTTCAATGGTATTAGTTACTTCTTTTTCACAAATATTAGTTATGTTATAAACAATTCATATCCATCTAATTAGTGGATGACTATCTATTGGATTGTGTTTATATCTAGTTGATACCATTTCATATTAGGGTGGATTGTGTTTATATTTAGCCGATACCACTCCATATTAGAGTTTCCTATTTCCCTATAAATAGGATTCAACTATGATGTAAAATGTACACTGAATATATCACAATATATTGTTTCCTCTCTTCTTCCTTATTTCCATACGTTTCATAACACGTTATCAGCACGAAACTCTAACCAAAAGGTGTGTTGAAGCTTATACATCAAAGAGTATTGAAGCAAGGTAAATTTTAATATTATTAATGTTTTATTTATTTATTCATTTTTTTCTTTTGATATATTATATATTGATCCCAAAGTATCAATATTATGTGGACATGAACATTTTATAAGAGATACAAGTTCTTGAGAATTATAGCATTTATCATGTCCATCATAAAAAAAAGAAAGAAAGATGCAACAGAAAAAGTGTTGATTGATTTGAAAAGTATGCAAATCGAAAAAGATTTGAAAAAATGCAAACAGAAGCAGTGTTGATTGAATTGAAAAGTATGCAAATCGAAACAGATTTGAAAAAATGCAAACATAAGCAGCGTTGATTGATTTGAAAAGAAGAACCCATCGATGCAAATAAGGCAGAAGCTATTTATAGTAGCTCTGCAATAACCGTGGTATTTATATATATTATGTTTGCATTTCATGCCAAGCATGGTAGCAATAATCACTGCAATAATGGCAAGTTATGGGTTCAAGACTGATCCTTGAATTCTATTTTATATATTTTCCAAAGAATGATCGAAAAATAAAATAGCAAATTTTTTCTAAGATTGAAATCTATAAAACGCGATGTGGGACTTGGTTTGTTCCACCAGTCCAAGGAGTTACAATCTATTTAATACTATGCCAATGGATGACAAGGTTCTCAGTGCCCAAATCTTACTATTAATGGTGACAATTTCTTAAAGCAATCGAGGGACTTGTATTCATTCTTCATCTCCAATTTAATTTGTAATGTCTAACTCTTGCTTCAACTGTGTGCAAATTCCACAAAATGAAGAATACACATCGAACCAAGATGTGAATAATCATGTCTAATAATGCTAAGGGATTTCAAGTATTGCTAGAGAGTTTAAAGAGTAAATACATCATTGGAATTTGAACACACACTGACACTTATCATTGTGCAACTCCAACCATTTGGGTTGATTGTCGTATTGAATTAATAAAATTTTTATTAAAAAAAAATTGTTGTTTTCACCGAGTATTGTACTCGGGATCCCACGGGTCATTCCAATCGCACCAGGTTATTGTGCCTTTATTGATGAAATCAATATTTGATATCATTTTATTAAATTGGATAATTTCACAATTATATCGACAATTTCTAATTTTATTGCAAATATTTCTTTAGTAGTGGTAATCATTATTTGATGTATCAATGATACAATGATACTGCTCATGTGTCATAAATTATTAGTTTTAAATGTTAGTACATTTATTTTTATGATGCAAAGATCAGTCAAATAAGTATGATTTTACTTTGAGAAAAAATAATTTTCTTTATTTTGCCTTATATATTTAATAGCGTTTCTTGTCAATTATTATTGAACGTTATATTGAAACATGAAAATATTAATGTTTTTCATGAAGTAAATTAATATGATTTATATATTCTATCATTAACAATTTGACATTAAAGTAGAGCTTTATTTGATATAATTTTTGTTATTGTTCCCTAATGATCTCTCTATGAGTTGTTTTGAAAGTTATATAAGGAAGATTATGCTTCATCAAGTTGACTCATATCTTATGTCGGCTTCTATTTTCTTGGCTCTACACACATGTTGAGTGTACTTTTTTCGAGGTTAGTTATAAAATTTTTAAGCTATTGTCATATTAAGAATATGAATAAGTGGAGAAATTTATCCTAAATGAGTTCATGTGCCTTGTCGTTTTGTTTTTGATTATGAAATTTTAAGAATGCGACAATCTCACAACATGAAATTTATGTGTTTCTTTATTGACATGTTTTAAAACTATTAGTGATGAAAAATTCTAATATTTTTTTATTGAAAATGATTACTGTCATTATGATAAAGAGAAAAATTTGCCAATATAATTATGGATATACTTGCGATTTGTTTATACCATTGAGTGATGTCAATACTTGTTTGAATATGATATTATTGAATGATATTGATTACATATGTTTTTTTGGAGAGATTTGATGCTTGTTAGTTTTAGCAAGTAAAACTATGCAAGATCTCGTATGATCTTGTTTTGAATTCTATTTTCAATATAAATATTTTTTTTGATATTTCCAAAAATTAAGTCTCCGCTTAATTAGATTGGATTATACGAACCACATAAATAATTGATCACAAGTATACATAATATATTTTTATAACAAAAGTTTAAGGATATAAAATATTAAAATAGCATATCCTATTTTTTTATTGAGGTTAACAATGTGTTATAATGTAGTGGATCATGAATAAATATACCAAGTTTCAAAGGTATATGCCAAATTTTTATTTTCAAAATAGTTTAGTATATTTTATCAAAATTAAATTGTTCAAATATTTATTTCATGTTTTAATTTCTTCTTGATGTTATTGATTATATTTCATGATTGTGAGTAAATTTATTATTTGTAAGAAAATATCATGGTCAATCTTAAAAGTTCAATGAACTTGATGATAACAAATTTTAGTCTGATATTTTTTAATCTTTTATACAAGTATGTGTCTATAATAGACTCAATTAAAAAATAAAAATCAAAACATAGTTTATGATGTAACCTTTTCATACTTGTTTTACATTAATTTGCAATATTAACTTTAATGGAGTATTTTTATGGTGGAGATAATATATTTTAAATGTTCTACAAAATGTTTCTTCTATACTCTACTAGTTATACAAAAATTTTCTTCTATTTAGTATTACTAGAAGCCATTGTTAACACTATATTCGAGTACGATAATAATTTAGAGCTCTAAAAGAGTTGTTATCCAGAGGTATTGGAAAATTTTTCAGTTTACACGTATATAGTACAATTGGAATACCTCATATCGTAAAACCAAAAGTTTATAAACTAGAAGTTTATAAATTATAATATTTTTTTTGTTTTGTTTGGCTTGACTGGTTAGACCATCTCAGATCAACTATATGATGCGGAAAAAAAAACTAAAATTTATGTTGATATCCAATGAAGAAACCGAAGTTTCTTCAATCTAATTATCTCAATGTGCTAATAATTGTTCCCATAGAAAGTTTATTCGGTCATCACCATAAAATTTGGAATGAATACAATGTGATATTTATGTGCCATTACTTCCATCATGTGAATCATTTAGGTATTTTATATTTTTAATTGATGCATCAACTTAATGGTCACATGATTCTTCATTGGCAATTCGCAACCAGAAGTTTGCAAGATTACTTGTGCAATTGTATCAATCAAAATCTTGTTATTAACTATTGTATGTCTATTGCCATCACTAATTGGGAACATGTATGACACTGATTCGCATCAAGCTATTAAAATTATCATGAGTTTCCCCTTTTACAAATGGTTTTTGGTCAGAAACCTAATATTTCTCATCTAAGAACTTTTGGATGTGCGGTATATTTTCCACCACAACGCACTAAGATGGGACCTCAAAGAAGGTTGGGAATATATGTTGGATATGAATCCTCATCCATGATAAAATAACTCAAACCAACAATAAGAGAGTCATTCATGGATCGATTTTTGATCATCGCTTTGATGAATTTGTTCCCAACATTTGGGGGAGAAAATAAGCAGTTGGAAAAAGAAATAATTTCGAAAGGGTTATCATTATATTATCTTGATCCTCGAACAAAACGATTTGAACTTAAGTTCAAAAGATAATTCATTTTCAAAATTTAGATAACCAGTTGCTAGACGCATTTACTGACCTAAAAAGAGTGACTAAGTCACATATTCCGGCTGCTAATGCTCTAATGAAATTGATGTTCCTCTTGGACAAATTAAAATTGCAAATGAGTATGAGGCACGCCTGAAGCGTGATAGATCCATCGGTTCCAAAATAAAAAAAATATATAAAAAGAAATCCTCGAAAAAGAAAAGGAGCAAAGAAATAAGATGGTCAATTCGAGGATGTAGAGACTTCTGAAGAGTCCTTAGACATAATTAATAGTTCAGTTTAAGAAGAAACTCAGGTACCTGAAAAGTGTGAAAACAAAGAGATCTCAATAAATTATGTCATCACTAAAATACAATGGAACCGAAATGAAGTCAATGTTGACGATGCTTTTACATATGATATAGCGCTTAAATGATATAAGATGAGGATCATGCATCAAAGTCTATTAAGGAATATAGACAAAGAAATGATTAGCCAAAATGGAAAGACACAATTGAGTCATAATTGAATTCGCTTGAAAAGCGACAGGTATTTGGACCTATAGTCCATACACCTAAAGGTGTAAAGTTAGATGAATACAAATGTGTTTTTGTACATAAGCGAAATTGTAAAGAAGAAATTATGAGATATAAAGTAAGATTGATTGCCAAAAGAATTTCACAAAGACCTGACATTGATTATGAGGAATAATACTTCCCTGTGGTGGATGCAAGTATTTTTTGATACTTGATTAGTCTGACAATATATAAAGGATTCAAATTGTGTCAAATGATTTTATAGCATATTTTCTATGGCTAACTTGATTAATAACATATATATGAATACCCCTTAAGGACCCAATATGCTCGAAGCATATGCTTGAACTATTTAATATGGTTGAACCATATCCATGAATAATTAAAATGTTTGAAGCATAAAGTGTAATATGTCGACACATGCACTTTAATTAGTTAAATTGCAAAATGCAATAATTTTGAACTTATAGTTCAAACTCCAAGAAATTTTTAATAGACTCGAAGTTATAATTCTAACAAACATAAAATGCATTATATGTTTGCAGCCATTATCATGGTTCATTCGAGAATGATATCATTATATCAATATGAGAAATTTCAAAAGAATTAAGGATATTGATATATACATGTATATATCTATTTAGATTCAGCTAATAATTTATGTTTTTTAGTTATTTATTGTTTGACTTATATATTTGATGTCATGTCATGCAATCATGGATATGTTTATTGTTTGAGAATACTTATATGATTATGGTTCATGTTATGTGTCCCTATCAAGTCGGGGAAAACAACTTCTAAAGTGAGTTGCTTTGATAAATAACAACTAATTTATATGCTAATTTCTATTAGATCTTTAAATGTCATATGTGACTTAATATGTCATATGATATTAATTTATTAGCAAGATATTGTTATTAATTCACAGGAAGATGTTGGAATGAAGCTAAATACACATTTTAGTATGATAAATTGAATATTGTTAGAATTCCTGATGAAGAGCTTCCAAATGTTGTATATTGCTTAAAGAAAGAATTTGAAACGAAAGATTTTGGAAAGAACAAAATTTTGTTTCGAATTACAAATGGAACATGTAATGAAATTTTGGTACATCATGAAACCTATGCTGCGAAGGTAATAGTGAAATATCTCAGAGATAATTGTTCGCATCAGGGGGAGATATAAATACGCACTGCACTCTTTTTCCCTTAGCCACAGTTTTTTCCCGATGGGTTTTCCTGACAAGGTTTTTAATGAGGCAGCATCCAATTGCGTAAGAAGATTTGTACGAAACATATAGTATGAACTAATTTTAAAAAATAAATATTTATACGAAACATTTTGATATAAAAAAAAGGAAAATATATATTATGCGGTTTGGTTTGGCACATTATGCTGTTTGATTTGGTTACATCATCAATTTCTTGGTTCCAATTATCTGGAGATAAGTTAAGATCATTAGAAATTTCTCGGTTCCAAATATATTTTTTTCCTAATATTTCCTATTATTTTTTTTGTTTGCACCCTGGTATTCGACCAACTGTGCCGACTAATCCAGTTCAAGGGGGCCCTAATACAGTCCAAGGAGGTCCCGGGGTTAAGGTTTTATTCCTCTCCCAACGTTATTACGGGGGATCAAATCTTGGTTCGCCCTAACAAGTGCAGCCCTCGGCACCATTGCACCAACAGCTCGTTGGTTAATATTTTCTATTTTTAATTCCAATGGTTTTTTTACTTTAATAATAGGAGGAAGCTAGCTATGTAATGCATGATGCTTCGATCTTTGGCTAAAATGTCATAGAAACCTACTAGTTTAATAGTGTGGTCTCCACTTTCAATACTTGCTTGATTTAAAACGGCAACAACTTTCTCTCATGATCATAGGAGGAAGTGAGAAATCAAGAAGTCTATCCTCTGTTATGCACTTTCAACTGCATGATTGTTTCATTAATATATGCTATTTTAATTTTCTCATCAAAATTCAATTTTATTTTTAATTCTAATTAAATACCTTTATTGTTTTTTTTAATCCTGCGAAGCTTTTATATTGTTAGATGATATACCAAGTATGTTGATAAAAAATTAACCATCTCGAATATAAATTCACTTATATCCTATGAAAATATATTTGATTCATGTAATTCAAACTTATTTATAAAACCAAATATTAGAATCAAACCAAATTACATACATTATACTATCAATATATTATACTATTATCACACATTTGTTTTAAGTTGTGATTTTTGTTGTGCATCATGGATTGATTGTTTTATGTATTTCTTCCATTGAATATATTTTCTTTCAA
The DNA here is from genome assembly GCA_037953625.1 of Crotalaria pallida. NCBI lineage: Eukaryota > Viridiplantae > Streptophyta > Magnoliopsida > Fabales > Fabaceae > Crotalaria > Crotalaria pallida. Next base: position 174,905,981 of record CM075650.1, read on the forward strand.
ATAAAATTCGTTATATTATTTTTTTATTATTTTAAAATACAAATTTAATACATCGAATTACATCAACAAATTAATAGTATATTATATCAGTGGAGGCTAACATATGGTAAGAGATTTGTTGCTACTTAAGCAAGTGGTTGGGGGTTCGATCCCCGACTCTTGCATATGCAAGAGTCCTCGCTGGAAGACTAGCCCTAAAAAGGTCCGACAATATCGAAAGGATTAGTCATCCAACTGCGCGGGTGAATACCTTGAAAAACCAAAAAAATTAATAAACGTGAATGCGTGAATTCAGTCATTGAAAATTGCAAAACGAACCAAACCTTGTTCAGATATTGATTTTTCTATCATATGTTCTAGAAATTTATACTATTGTGATTTTTAACAAATCACAATACTAGTAATCTTTTTTTGGTTTGCATGGGAGGTCTGAGATTAGAACCCATAACCTGGAAAGAGGGAAATCTTAAGTGTTCCTGCAGTCACCAACTGCACTGTCTTACGCGGATCAATACCAGTAATCTTTAATGTTTGGATTAGATGATTTCTTGCCTTACAAGTTATACAGCCGATCCAAAATCCACATCAAACATGCTGGGATCGCTTGCCCCTCAGCTCTCAAACATATCGACGAGGTCAAGTGTAACATGATAAGGTGGGCCATACTGTAATGATGTCACTCCATCAATTACTATCTGTCACCCTTTCTTCCTCCACCAATTGTGTCTGTCGCTTTCTGCATTACCAAAACGGAAAGGAAGGCCTCAATTTTCTGCTGAGTGCTGACACATAACAATGCAAATTGCTCAAAGCCTCAAACAGAACCACTTACTCAATGCCACATGATATCCTTCCATGCACACTGACACATGCTTATCTAGGCCCCCACCATGGTCAAAACTTCAATGAGATGATTTTTGTTAAGAGGATAAAGAGATAAAACAACATTGTTATTGGCATATTAATATCTAATATTCAAGTTTAATATTTATTATTTTAGGTAAAAATATAAAAAATTAAAAAAAGATAAATTGAAGATTTCATTATTTTGTTATCTAAAATGATAAATATTGAATTTAGATATTAGTTATGGTCCTCGTGTGAATTTCCAAATAGCATTATTTTTTAACAATTAGTCTTTTGAAATTCATTTTGTGAGGTTTTGAGTTTGAAAGTAATCTCTTTGTCCATCCACTTTGCTCATATGTTGACGTAACAAAAAGAAATTTTTGTCAGCACTGACATATATATTTTCGTCTATCACATTATTATTTAACAAAATGAAATAAACAATAAAAACTAATTCTAAAATTATAAACTTTACAACGACTAAAACATCTCAAAAAATCTTTCATACATTAAATACAAATTGGACCATATTTACAAGAAACAAAAGTTTGATTAACCACAAAAGAAAAACTTAAACATATCACATTGTGATATGGACTCCTATTAGTTATGTTAGGAGACAGTGATTGCTCTTTGGATAGAGGAATCTCAAATAATGAAATAAATGGTTTGAAACTAACATAGATGACCTATGTATAAAAAGTAAAATAGTTGGTGTATTGAGAGTATAAATTTTGTATAATTTGTCATTCACATATTTATGATTGTTGATTTTTAATTAAAAATAATATAAATGAATAATGCAAGAAGCATCGATAATGCTAAAAACATTTATATCGTCAATACACATTTATTAATCTAAAGAAATCTAAGATAAAACGATTCCTATTTACAAGAAGTGAAATTTAACGAAGCACAATTTCTATTTTATTCAAATAATTTTTAATGATACTTACTTCTTTTCACAAATTTCAATATTTTCTCAATATTTTTTGAAGTCTTAATAATAATTATAAAGATGATTATAAAAGAAAATATTAAATATTTTCATTTTTAATAGCACTAGTCATTAATTTTCTCGGTGAAAATCCTTCCAAAGTATTTTCATTGGAAATAAAATACTATTTTAATAAACACTTACTCCTTTCGGTTTATAATACAATAAAAAAAACTAAAATTACGCTTATTAAGGAAGTCAGTTGATTGTATTTGATTTTCTCAAATTTATAAAAAAGTAGAGATATTTTAAAAAAAGCAACATTTAGAATAAAATAAAAATTAAATCACGTAATCACTTTATATGAATATTTTAATAGTATTGAGAATGAAATAAAGTTTAAAAAATGTCTTGCCTAAGCTTCCTAGAAGCGGAAAAAATATCACAAGTCTCAATTCTTTCTCCTCTCGAGATCTTAAAAAATTACAATTTTCAATGCTTTCAAACCATATTTAACTTATTAACAAATACAGTACCTTTAGACTCGTCTTAGTGTTTTCCATTTTAAAAAAAGGTTTTGGTTTTCTAGAAGTAGAAAAAAAACATCACAAGTTTGAATTCTTTGTTTTTTTAGAATTTAAAAAACTACATTTTCAATACTTTCAAATCATACTTAAGGGAGTGTCTTGTTAGCATCTTTTTTTAGTTAATTTTTTCTTATATTTTATTTTATTTTTCCTTGTATCACAATTCACCAGCAGAGGGAGTATCGCCTATAGGCTATGGCTTTTTCCTTACTATCAAATGAAGGGAAAGTTGGCATTTACAGTACCAAATAGCAATAGAAATAGCACTTCAAAACCTTCATAATTGGCAGCATATTCTGATTTTCTACCCTTCATAAACACAAAACCACTTTGGCTCAAATTTCATCCTCACAACTCACAACCAGATCAAAACAAGACTTCAAGATGCTGCTTCCTTTCCAAGTACTCACAGTTCCACTTTGGTGAACCACTTTCTTCAAGGTTTGGTGAAATTCCATGTTTTACTTGTTACTGTGTTCTGTTTTTTCAATTACTGTACTTGTGTTTCTTTTTTTCTTTTTTTTTTAAATAAATGTTTATCTTCTGTTTGTCTGGTCTTTCTGTCTCTGTGTCTCAAATAAACAAACATTTCTCAATTCACTTCCCTTCTAAAATCTCAAGCATCATAGTCATAGAGTACAAGGTTCTTTATTTTATTAAAAAAGTTTCTTTCTTTTAGATCCTTAATTTGAGTACTAGACTCTGTCTCTGCTCTGTTTCTTTTCACTGATTTATAGAGTTTGGTGAGCATATGTTCTCTTTTTTATTTATTTATGTATTTTTTGTTTAAGCACCCTTTTGATATTAGAAATGGAAACATGAAACATGACTATCTTCAATCCTTAAGCTATGTTAGGATGGTGGGTTTTGGAGAAAAGGGAGTGGAAAACTTGTTCTTTATTCACTTTTCTGTCAACTTTCTTTATATTTGAGATTTATTTTTAATGAATGAATCAAAGGAAGGATTGTTATGTAACCTTTCTGTTGTCCACTTTTTTTATTTTTTGTTTTTTTTTTTTTTTTTATTTTTTACATTTTATAACTAAATTTCGAAACTGAAAAAATAAGCCTTTTATTTTCTTTCATTCCTAAACAAACTTACCCCCCTTGAAGTTTGATTTCTTTGGGCTGTGAAGTCTTGTTCCATATGAAAGTTTACTTTTTCTTATTTTGCACAGGAAAAGTATGTTCAAATTCTGCATTTTCATATGTTCTTATCACAATTAGGGTGATCTTTAACTTATATAAACTTTGACCAAAAATGTAAGGCCATAAGTTTATGGATCTTGTCATTTATATAAACTTTAACTTATTCATTATTATACAACGTAAAAATTTTTTACCCACAATTCACACTTGAATTTCCTAACAATGACCGCTCCTATAAAAGCCACTTATTGTTCATTGGAGAAATGTATAAAATAAGCTTTTCAAATTGATCAGGGGATAAGAAAATCTCTAATGATTAAAGCTAAGATATGAATTTTGAAGTTGTTATGTTGCTTATTTATGTCTATGGTTCCTAAAAGTTTAATGTATTTTGGTTTTAGTTCATAAACATTATTTTAATTAGGTCTAGTCCTTAAATTTTTAAAGGTTTTGGTTTTGGTCTCCATAGTTAAAAATCTGTTATTTGTCGATGTGGCTAGCAAAACTTCACATTAGGCAACCACGTGATGTGACATGACACCAAATAGGTTGTACAACGTGAATGATACAAACCTACCGATACAAAATGGTCCATACACAAAATTTTGAGTTCAGGTGTGAGTCATGCATGTCACACCACCTATTTAGCACCACTTTACATCACATTACTGCTGATGTAATGTTCTCTTAGTCAAATCGACATATAACATATTCCCTCCGGTTTTATTTATAAGCAAAAAAAACATTCAATTAATGATCTTGGATATAAGCAAAAATTAGTCAACTTTTTATTTCCGATACAAACATTCTTAAAATATCCCTACAAAATGGTTATAACATTTAATTTTTGTTTCATTCCCAATGCAAGTTTCCTAAAGTAGTCAATTTTTCTATGAATTTGAGAAAATTAAATGCACTTAACTAACTTTCTTAATATCTGTGAGATTGGTTTTTTTTCTTAAAAATAAGACCGGGGGAGTATTTCTTCCAATGGTGGTATCAAAAGCAAAATGTTTGAAAAATTAAAGATTAGTCCAATCAAAATAAATTTTAGGAACTAAAACCAAAATAAGCTGAGCTTTAGGAACTAAAAACATAAATAAGCTTTGTTTTTTTATACAACTATTAGTACGGTATGTTTTTTGTGCAAAGCTCATATGTTCATTCTTTTTATTGCAGTTATTATATTATGCCTTCATTTGAGTCCGTGTAACATTGAGATTATTATTCAACAGGATTGGTGTTGCATTATTTGGTCAAGGTTCAATTTATGTCTAGATTCTGAAGTTTTAATAACAGTCCACAAATAATTGAAAAAACCATCCAATTACTCTGTGCCACATCATTACATTTTTAATTCTCCACCTCTCTCATTAAATATCCATTCAAAGGGGGAGTTACTATAAATTCATACACTGCCTGCTCTTAATACACATCATAATTCAAAAGGGCCTAAGCTTCTCTTAAAAATCAAAATCATGGCATTGCCTATGCTACTGATCTTCCTCTTCCACATAGCCTCCGTGGCATCGTCGAATCTCCGACCTGGGTTTTACTCAAAAACATGTCCACAAGCTGAATCCATAGTCCGAGATGTCATGAAAAAGAACCTCATTAGGGAACCAAGAAGCGTCGCCTCAGTTTTGCGCTTCCAGTTCCATGATTGCTTTGTCAATGTAAGTTAATATTTACCTTTAGTATCAAAATTCAATCAATTTTGTGTCTATTGAATAATTGGATTTAATTTTGCGACATGCATTGTCAGTGTAAAATTTTTTTTTACGCTAGTCGTCAACTAGTCATACATTGCTATCTCATTAGATACGATAACGTTTGATTGGTTACAATGTCAGTGCATCAAAATTAGCATCTTTATTAAATTACGCATATTGAGATTTTTATTATTACTAAATTATTTTCATAATGGCTAATTGGATTTTTGAAGGGGTGTGATGGATCTGTGTTGCTTGATGATACACCAACCATGCTTGGGGAGAAACTAGCACTCTCAAATATAAATTCTCTTAGATCATTTGAAGTTGTTGATGAAGTGAAAGAGGCACTGGAGAAGGCATGCCCTGGAGTTGTTTCTTGTGCAGATATCATAATGATGGCATCTCGAGATGCTGTTGCATTGGTACTTAGTTCTAATCTCTACCTTTCAATCTTTTCCTTTTTGTCTTACCTTTCTCAGAGAAATTTAATGTGTTATTTGTGTTGCAGTTGTTGCTATTCCAAGGTTACATACTACTGTATAATATAATATACTCTACTATTAAGAAATATTGACTTGACTGTGGGAATCAATATTATTATTTCATTCAATTTTAACATTCTACTATTAGAAAAAAAAAATATATTTAAATATAGTCATTAATCTATTTATATTAATACTATAGTGTAAAATTAAAATGAGCTTTTATGAATTAATGTAAAATTATTCAACGGTTTCTTTTTAAAATATTATATAATTATTTTATTAATAATAAAATATTAAATTCTATATATACTAGTACCGAGTACCATTTGTAGTGTATTATAACGTATTTGTTATTTAATATCTAGTAAATAAATTTACATTGTATATACCCACAAATGGTGGGTGGGGATGTAATCTTGTTTCCCTTAAGACAATGATGCAAGTTCAAATATTAGATAATTATTCTTATGAACTGATCAAATGGGTCAAATTGTTGGTTACTTTTATAAAATAATATATGAAATATTTTCCAACAACTTTCTCTTCTTAAAAAACCGTAATAATAATAATAATAATAACATACACCTTGTCATCTTTAAAAATCTGTAATATTTTTAATTAATCATTTCCATCCATGCAAATTAGATTCAACCGTTGAGTGAGATTGCAGTTGCAACTTGCAAAAGTAGTGCTAACATTTTTACTTATATCTATACATTGCAGACAGGAGGACCCAACTGGGAGGTGAGGTTGGGAAGATTGGATAGCTTAACTGCTAGCCAAGACAACTCCAGCAGCATCATGCCTAGTCCAAGGTCTAATGCAACTACTCTAATTAACCTCTTCAAGAAATATGACCTTAGTGTCAAAGACCTTGTAGCACTCTCAGGATCTCACTCCATTGGCAAAGCTCGTTGCTTTTCGATCATGTTTCGGTTATACAATCAATCCGGAACCGGAAAACCTGACCCTGCCATTGATCCAGAGTATAGAAAGGAGCTTTACAAACTGTGTCCCATAGACGTTGATCAAAATGTGACCGTGAACCTCGATGCCACGCCTGTGGTGTTTGATAACCAATACTTCAAGGACTTGGTTGCCGGAAGGGGATTCCTTAACTCAGATGAAACACTTTACACTTTCCCGACGACAAGGACGTTCGTGGAGTTGTATAGTAAAAATCAAAAGGAATTTTTCGACGCATTCGTGGAAGGGATGCTGAAATTGGGAGACTTGCAGTCGGATAAGCCGGGGGAGGTTAGGAAGAATTGCAGGGTGGTCAATGCTCGTCCGAATCATTTGCTGCTTGAGTCTCTGTACAAGCAAGAGAATGGCCATAAAGCTATATAAGATTATGTTCTATGTTGAATAATAATGACTGTTGAATACATCAAGTGTATGACTCAAGAGTCACATGTCATGGCAAATTTTATAATATATATATATATAATGAGTGCTATTCTCTAATATATTTACGATTGATAACAAACTTTGCTTCTTTTTTATTTTTTATTTTTTGGCTTCTTTAACTATTACTTTAAGGATAATGGTATATTTAAATTTAAATGGGAAAAAAAATTGTAACAAGAAAGTTGCAGTTGTTTTATTGCCCCCAAAATCTTGTCCTATGCTCCCAGACACCAGAGCAGAAAAGTCCTATAATCCCCCCCCCCCCCCCCCCCCAAAAGTCCCTTAAAGTTAAAGAGTTAAAATCTCCATACCAGTAGATTCAAACTGAAAATGTAATCTCCTTCAAAGTTTGATTATTTGATTATCAACTCAACTATATCAACTCAAAACTCAAGATTAGAAATTGGCATTTCAAGAGCAAAACCTCACTCTATTCCCTCCCACCAAACCAAAAATTATAAAAAGAAAAACTATTAAACCCAAGCTGCAAATCTAATAGCATCAGAACAACAGATGAACAGATATAGGAGAAAACCAGATGGAGTGAAATGAAAGGCTAATGATAACTGTTCTACGCCTATTATATTATTATAAATGATAAATGCTTTACTTTTCATTGACGGATATCCTCAACAGAAGCTGGATTTTTTCCCCCACAAAAACCTGTTCAAGAAGTTGCATGTGATGATTTCTAGTCATTGATTTGAAATTCTTCTTAACCAGTGGCCGGAACCTGGAAGCACATAGTGCTGCATCCATACGCCGTTTTTAAGTGTATGGAAGTCATTTCCATTGCAATGTCTCAGGATAGGATGCATAAAAATGAACAGAAAGTTGAAACCCACAAGAATGGAACACAGCACAAATAAAATGAAGACCATTAAAGTTGTCATCACCTTATTTTCAGGCAAAATAAGCCATCATTTTCTAATTATCCTCATCTTCCATGACTTTTTTGCTGCCATTATCACTCATTATTCTAATTACCCTCATCTTCCATGAGCTCATTGCAGTCATTATCGCTACCAATAGCATCAAGCCATCAACAAATATAATTTTTTATTTTTTTTAAGGAAAATAAAAATATTTAGAGGTAGGACAATAGGGTTTGGGAAGACAAACAAGACCATTCTTACATGCACTTAAAAGTAAAGACCATAAATCACACTGTATCAACCAAGGCAACTGAATCAACAGGAGAAACTATAATTACATATGGAAACATGACGAACGCCACTTCTGGGTTGCATCAGAACAACTCAATGTGATCATTACCACAATGTGATCATTTTGTGCAGTCTAGTGTGTTCCACAAAGCAATACAGCAAAATAAGGATTTAAACTAAAATTGAACATTTTAATGCAATTTGATATGGATTTTACGAACCATGTACCAAAGAACTTACCAAGTACCATAAACATACAACTGCTAGAAGGCATACCTAATTTTGTACACCATCATAGTCACAGGCTGTGTGAACATTATTGCCTGATTTACAGACCATGATCACTACCGACAATTGCAGCATCATTCACATTTCACATACATGGCAGCCTAGCATTTCTTTCAAAATCATGCTTACACCTGCTTTGATTGCTCTCTTTCCTTGCACCTACAGCCTTTATGACCACATTCACCTTGTTGGACTTGAAATGTCCCCTAGGCCTGAACATATGCACCCCCCAGCCTCCAACATCACCAATAGTTCATCTCTCCTTGAAGAAGCAAATCTCCATGCTTTATTCACTCCTGGCGCAGCCAAATTTTTTCTAAAGTCAAAGGCTCAAAGCCTCAAATTTCAAATGAATGTTTTGCTAATAACTGCCAGCAATCTTAATCTGATATTGATTTGCAATGCCATCCAACTAAAACTAGAGATTAAAAAAGCCATCCGACAAATGAAGGGCAGGGAACAAAAAGGGCAAGAAGGAAATGGGGGCAGATGCTGCAATACCACCATTCCAATCTAGTCCATATGTAATGTGCCAATATGAGAAAATTGCATAATTTTGTAATCATATAGAATATGATGATAAAAAGAAACATTTAAAAATAATTCCTAATAAAATCTGAGTTGTTGTTGCCTTTCACTAACTGCTAGCAAATGTTACAAGTTTGAGAAATAATAAAAATTTCAATATCCAGTAACGACAAACCACTATAAACAACAGTGGTGATCTCTCTCCTTCCCAAGAATGATACAATGTGGGAAACATAATAAAAATTAAATCCCCACATATAAACAAACCTAACCCTCATTCAAAAATCCTCTCCCCGGTTGAAAACAACAGGAATATCAAAGAACTAAAAACACATAAGAGCCCAGGAATGAAAAACACCGCTCTCCAGCTTTCTGGGCTCGAAAGATCCGAATTAGCAACCTTAGCAGCCTCGAGAAGCCTCCCAGTCAAATCAACTCCAACGATGCCAGCCAACGTCCCCGCGGTGTTCGAAACACCCATCAAAATCCCGGCATACCTCGGCGCCACATCCATATGGTTCACTGCGAACCCAGCCCTCCCTAGCGCCAAGAACCCAAGCGCTACCGACGAACAAAAAACCGCGCCACCAGAAGTCCGAAAACTCGGGATCACAACCAACGCCAGCGACGCCACCAAGAACCCAACCGTGTTCAGAAACTTCCTCGTCATTGTCACCGACATCACCCTCCTCGTGATGAAATAATCCGCAACCACACCACCGATGTTGGAGAACACAAACATGTTCAAATAAGGCAGCATTTTCGACGATCCCATATCTTGCAAACTAAGCTTAAGCCCTAACTCGAAATAAGTCGGCAACCAATTCATCAACACATACAAAGCATAATGAAATGTAAAATTATTCACCACGATCGCCCAAACCGGCAAGCTCGTCAAAATCTTAATCCAAGGAATCTTAATCATCTTCTTACCTGACGACGACGGTAACATTTCATTACCACCACCACCACCACCACCACCAACGTTACTACTGTTATTACTAGTGACACTATCAACCTTCTTATTATTAGCCACCGGTAAAAGCAACTCGCCTCCTTTGGGATCGGAGGCGTAACGGAACCAAAGAAAGGTCCAAACGGCGCCTAACGCAGCCTCGGCGACGAAAACGGATTCAGGTCCTTTGAATTTGACCAAGGTAGGGATGAGGAGCATACCGAGAGCGGCGCCGAGGTACATTCCGGAGGTGGTCAAAGAAACGGATCGGGAGCGCTCGTGAGGTGGGACCCACTGGGCGAGGACGGAGTGAATGGAAGGGAAGATGAAACCCTGGGCGACACCGACGAGGAGACGAGCGAGGATGAGAAGAGAGGAGCGGTTAGGATCCAAAGGGAGAAGAGCGCAGGTGGAGGACCAGAGGAGAAAGGAGAGTAAAAGGACCTTTCTACCCCCGATTTTCTGGGCGAAGTAACCGCCGGGGACTTGGGAGAAAGCGTAGCCGTAGTAGAAGGTGGAGAGGATGGAGCCTTTGGTGGATTGGTTGACGGAGAGAGAATCGGCGGCGACGGTGTAAGCGATGGAGAAACCCACGCGCTCGATGTAGCAGACGGAGGTGCAGACGAAGGTTAGGATCACGATTAGGTAACGGACTGGGAGTTTAATCGCCGTTAGTTTTGACGGCGACGTCATATTATTCATCAATGCTTGTTGAAACGGTGTCGTTTAAGCTTGAGCATTGATGAATAATGAATGAGGATTGAAAGGGGGGTACGGTGAAGAAGAAGAAGAAGAAGGAGGGTTGAAAGAATTAAGAATCAGTCCAAGTCGAGGGAGGAGAGGAAGGTGGTGATCATAGCTTTAGCTGCTGTTGTAAACGCCACCGTTTCGTTTAGTTTTGGACTTTTGGCTTCACTACCTAATGAGACAAATCACATGGATATAATAATCCAAATCATTAATATTTTTCTTTAATAGTTATATCAAAGGTATCTTTCTGTTTTAAGAATAATTTTTTTTAAATGTCAAAATCATCCAAATAAGTTTTGCTTTTATTTAATTAAATAGTTATATTTAAATTTTATCTGAAGACTTCTTTTTAAAAAAATTATTAATATAAGTTTTATTTTTAATTTTTAATGTCATTAATTATTTTTTTTCCAAAAAAAAACTCTTATTTACTCAACATTTAAAATATATATATATATATATACACAAAATATTTACATTTTTAATTTTTTTTTAGTAAAAAAAAGAGTTTAATATAATCCCGGATGGAGTATGAATCTAGTGCAGATGAGATCTATATAAATCTAAATCTCACAGACAGGATCAATAGCCATTAGCCAGCCTGGCGAAGTGGCAAGTCATGGGGTTTCTATATTCTAATACTCTCAAGTTGAATGGAGTAATTCAACGATTCACAAAATTAATTAAAAAATCAAAGTCTTTAAATATACAGTATGTTGCTAAATGCTAACCTATTAGTACTATAAGTGATTGAGGTGAGAGAACACTCTTTGAAACCGAAATTTTTTGTGACTTGTATTTGAGATTTGCCTCTAAAATAAGTTGTCTAAAGTGAAAAATTAAGAATGTTTTCACCATGGGTTATCTACTTGATTAAAATCATTTTACACTTTATTATTAAATCAATAATGAATGTACACTTATATTTTTTTTCTTTTTTCTTTTTTTAATAAACAATATACACTTATTTTCTAACTTTAGAATCAAACAAACTCACTTTAAAGTTTAAAGAGATGATATTGATGGGTATACGTATAAGAAAAATATGGACAAATGTATTCAAGGAAAAGTCAACATACATAGCATTGATGAGAAAAATGCATGACTCATGACAAAAAATATTTTCACGAGTAACCTTCGAAGTTCGAACTGTGATTTCAAATGAGTAGAGCATGACTGACAAATATTTTTGCAACCTTCAAAACTGTCTTCAAGCCCAGTTTTGATTTTTTTTCCCCAACATGATTAGTATTTGTAAAAAATCATTAATCATATAATTGGATTTGGCCATCAAAGCTTGATTGAATAAGAAAATTTTGTTAATTTTTCATGTCAAAATTTACTTTGGGTAATCATATAGTAATCTCATTATCATACAAGCATTAAAAAGTAAATGAACCATCATATATTTTTTTAATGGAGAAAAAATGATAAAATAATATTTTATTTTTAACAGCATCCAACATAAACCAATCACTGCAAATTTGTTTTCAATCAAACTGAGTTTGAAAATTTCAATTAGATTCAATTTTAACAGGCCTAAAATCAATCCAACAACCATTATCAACAGTTTTGAAATACTGAAAGTTGGACTATCAATTTCAGGTTCTTAAAATCCCAAATTATAGCTGAGAACTAAAGAATCAAACAATTAGAATTAGATTCCTTGAATTGGAAGTTATTGCTAAATTGCAATCAAGTTTTAATGTCAAATTTAAATTTAAGATAAGTTTCTATAAGCAGTTGAGTGCTCCGCTCTATGTCAAGAAACAATTCAACATAGGCAAGAGAGAAATTAAAAATGGCATATTTTAAACAACAAGCGTTACTAAACTGATTAATTTCAGTATTCAAATAGTTATTACTGCATGAAGCATATTAAACTGATTAACTTCTCTTTTGCTTAGTGCATACAAGTTTCTCATCTTAATGTAGAATTCCCATTTTGAGATCAACTTATTCACTCTAAAGTGCTGATTCGATAGCCCGTAGAAACATAGATGAGAAAAATGACACTAAATAAGTACTTACAATTACAAGTAAAAGCTGAAGTCAACTTTAAAAGTATCAAAACAAAAACCTTCCCCTCCTAACTTTTCAGTTCCAATAGTTGAAAGCAATAGGGCAAGATAGAACCCTTCCTAGAAGGTGGCAGGAATACCTAAAAGTGTGGTTGATGTTTTCTTTTGGTTTGTGATAATAGAATTTTTTCTTCTACCAAAAAAAATAGGGCAAGATAGAAATATATATAGATAATGTTTTACCCCCACACCATCTTTCTTCAACCTGCAAACAGTTTCTATAATGCCAACAGACAAACAAACCTTAGATCGTGGAATTGAAAAATCATTCTTGCTTCAGGAGAAGCTTCATGACTGCCATTATTATTTTCAACCATCACAGAAACCAGGACTCCTCTGAATACACTTTGCCTGATGTCCTAAATCCTAAGGATGAAGTATGACAAATAGCAAGGACAAAAAATAAAAAAATATTAAACCAAACTTTTCCGAGATCACTATAAACTAATCATACAACAAACCTTTACATAGTGTAGCCGTCCCATACAGCAAATGTTGCCTGCCACGATTTTCTGCGATCTGTCTCCGAGCAGCAACCATAGGATGGATGTCACAAAAAATATACAATCTCAGCAGTAATTCATCACCCTGATACTTGAACAGTATTATAAAAGAAGCAAGCTACCCCAACAAATCCAAAAGGGGTGGCTGCTCGGAATGTGACTTGGTATTAGAGGACCGAGTGGTTGAACCAGCCCCCCTCCCTCTTCCTCTACCCACCGTGGTTGAAGGGGGTGGTGCGAGTTTAGGTGCAATCTGTTCATTCTTGTTGGAAGCAAAGATTGATCCAATATCCGTTGGCTTGACGTTATTATATGAAACATTTGATGCTGGAAACTGGTGATTTTGTTTTAGGGACGCAAGAGAATTCTGAGGTTTGAGACCAACATTCAGGCTACCAGTAGTTGAACTGGCATTCCCCATGTTCAAACTGACAGGCTCTGCGGAACTTTGGGAATTAACAAACCAGTTGTTGCTGGGTTGGAGACCCAGATTGCTTGAAGAGCTAGTCGATGAATTAAACCCAAAGTTTGGTGTTGTTAAACTACCATTGATGGAATTTCCAGATCCACCTGATAATGAGCCACTAGGACGTGGGGGCCAATCAGCAAAAGGATCATCATCTTCAAGATTAGATGTGGATAAGGTTCCTGCTGCTTTTGTATGCTTTTCAGCATCACCATACTGTGGGGTAGCACCAGAAGGTGCACGAGGTGGCCACTCTAAATCTGCCGAGGGGCATGATATGGAAGTCTGCTGCTGATTAGAAACACCAGATAATGACGCATGGTTTTGTAAAGATGTTACTTGACCAACAACAGGGTTGCCTGGCACAGATTGACTTGTTGTATGAACAGAATTCTGGACAGAAGTGGCAGTACCCTTTGTTGCAGGACCCCAATCTTCATCCCAAGAGGCGCTGTTTTTTGCTGAAGCAACAGTGCTGCTTCTTGTCCTTGGGGCTTCGGCTTGAAGCCCATTAACTGCAGGAGTCCGTTTTATCTCTGGGATTCCAGAATCTGTCACAGCTACTCCTCGCTTCTCTTCTATCTTCCTGTATAAACAACATTTCAGAAAGTAATTCAAAGATGAGAGGGGGACAGACAGACAGAGGTAAGTAAGTAACGACAAAAGACATGGTGTAAAATTACTGGAGCATATCCTTGACAAAGAGCATATATTTTGCAAACTGCTGAACATTCAGTTGTTGAGCAGTCAGGAGGGGCATAAGCAACGGAAGAACATGCTCAGCAACAAATTCTACGCCATACTGAACAAAAGAAATCAAACAAAAACTTAGCTACAACTCCATATATCATTGATTGCTGCAGTCAATAATTAAAAAAAAAACCCCGCAATTCATGTCAGGCGAATAATTGCAAACATTACCTGCTTATAAATAGAATTTGCAACCCCAAGGGTACACATAAGGGTTGGCTGAGAACGGTCAACTGCAGTACAGCGCTGAATAGTTTGCAAGATGTCCAAGACAGCATGTTTATCAAGTCGGCTAATCATGTCTCCTAGGCACAGTAAAGCATTGACTCTAACCTGTCAAACCAAAAAGAAACATAAAAAGATTATTGGTTCACATATAAAATGAAACAACCAGCAGACATTCAACCATGAAGTTCCCAATGGGGAGGACAGAAGAGGGACCCACAGAAGAGTCAAGAATAAGGAGAGCAGTGGGCATTTCTTAAGGTGTTGGGAAAATCATGTGGATTAGAATATACTTGTTTAACATGTAGAACTCTCAGAAAATAAGAATTCGGTCTAATTCTTGAGATATGGACAAAGTAAATAAAACTTGGTTTTTAATTGTTACAATTTCAATAACAAATATGAACTTATTATAATTTAGAAACATGAAAGAAGCTTATATAAATAAATATGAACTTGCCAACTGTACTCTGAGTGTTTAACCTAAAAAGAATCAAGATTACAAAAAATGGTTTTGTATGTGTGTGTGTGTATCCAAAGATCAGCATTTTGTGCAAAACAGTTGGCATTAGTAGGCAGGTGCAGCATCCATTTTGTATTAATGATGCAGAACAAATTCTCATGTAATCATGCTCTAAGTTAAGTAAGGCTCCATTTATTTTGGCTAAATAGAGCTTTGTGTACTGAGACATCAAATGCACCGTGTTAACCTGATGAGGCATTGCAACTAAGGTAAAAGATCAAACAAAATACTGACATACCGCAGCAACTGTCGTTTTAAGTGCTAAGCCATGCACACGGGGCAAAATCACTTGTTTCACCAGCTGAAAAAGAAAAATATATTACACGAATATCAGGAACATAATGGATAATTGCTGCTTTGATACCAAACATTTGAATTTAAAGAACCTTAATTTTAAAAAAAGCTATCTTCTGTCACTAATATTTATTTATTTATCTAAATTCTGTAAGACTGAACCGAAAGCAATAATGAATCAAACCATGTAATAAGGGTAATCTGGTAATGGGCTGAACAACAGTTTGTATGATAATATAGAGCTCAAGGGGATGATAAGCTAGCAAATGAACCTTAGGGAATAAAAGCAACACTTTCCCAATCTAAACCAGATGAAGGCAAAGTGAAATGGACCAATAATGAAGGCGATTATCTGGATTTTCCTTATTCTGATAGTAGTCCAGCAACAGAAATTTTTTAAGAGATTAATGGAATTCTACCCATTTTGGCAGGTTCTATGATTCTCCAGACAAGAATGGAACACGTGACGATCTGATTATTGGAGACCATTGATTTATCATTAAAAAAAAAGAGGTTCGCTTGGGATTTAAAGATGAAAATATTGTAAATGGCAGGTTTGCCCTTGCTCTTCCTTAACCAATCACCACCAACAACTCCGCCACCACTGGTTGTCTTCTCCAGCCAGTGCCAAGCTCTTCTCTTTTCACCACCTCTTCTCCCTCTTCCTCACCAACGCAACACCACCACAAGTCCCCAATTTCACAGCCTATTCCTCCACCGCCTTACCTCCCAAACCTGGCACTAACACCAAGTAGCAGCCTGCTTCATGCCTCTAATTAAAATAATCCGTGCCTACTCAATAAGTCTCGCAGGAGTATAGATAGCACTTACCTGGGAATCAAGTTGTCTGGCAAGGGATACAGATTTTTTCAAGACCTCTTCTTGTAAACGAGCATCATTATCATCATAGGCCCGAACAATCATTGGAAGAACATGTGAAATTAAATCCTCTTGGCTAGTCTAAATGAACAACAAAAACAGTGTAAAAGTTAGAAGAAATATAGACAGACACCAGATGCAAAAGATCCTTCAATCATCAAAATAAAGTAACTGTTATAAACTTGCAGTTACCTTGTTTATTATAAGCTCCGCATGCTTAACAAGTAGTAACAGTGTGTCACCCGAAGCAGTGCTCAGGACAGGTACAAGGGCTGGAAGTGTTGAATGCTCAAAATCATTCTTGTCCTGGATAAAGCTTAAAATATCATATTTTTTTTCCCTCTGTGTGTTATTAAAAAAACAAACAAGAAAACTTCAAATATATAGCAATATGTCCTTATATGAATTCTTTTATAGTAATGATACACTACCCTCACTAATCAAACATACCAAAATAAATAGCAGATACAAGTAGATTCAAAATAAATTGTTAAATTGTTCAACCCATTATGTAGCTTATAAATTGTAATCTAAACGTCAAAATAAATAAAGATAAAAAAATAAATCAAAAGATAAAAGATCATCAATAAGTACAGTTGTTAAAGAATATATCTAAAAATGCATTATTTTTTATTAAAAAAATATAAATGTGTAAAGTTAAATAATTTGAGTTTATATAAAAAAATAAAAAACTTCAGTTTTTTTTTTAAAATGATTATTTAATCAATTAATGACAAACAATAATTTGTTAATAATTGTTTAAAACATTGACCATAATTCTAAACTATTACTATCAGTATATTACATCTTGGGATTTTTTAAGACATTCGTGCAGTGTAATGTTTTCTTTGGGCAAAAGGGTTAGGCCCTGTTATTCGAAATAGTTTTAATAAACAAAATGTGTCCATCATCATCATCCATGGACATAAACAGAGTGAAACCGTGTCGAAGAGAGATTTCATGCAAAACAATGAGTGGTGTGCAGTCATACGAAACACTACCAAATCGCGATTCCTGCAATTTAGTATGCGTTTCTGGCACAAAAACAATACTCATTGCGAACTGCGAACTGCATCATTGAGCTGATGAACAGAATCAAATTGCATGTATCAAAAATCCAAACACAATTCATGTGATTCTTATTACCATATTCAGGAGCAGCCATGAGCCACTACGCTTTGGATATACTGATATAGCAGCTGCTGCAACTGCTATCAGCAACCCTCGAGTCTTCAGGAAATCAATTTCAAGGAATCGAACCAATGTACCATATGTAATCAAATGATTAATAATTTCATTTGTTTTAAGATATATTGATGCGGCCGGCAAAATTTTGGACTAATAAAATTTTATGAGCATCACAATTTCACATGCATGATGTATTCTTACAATACAATGGTGGAATTTGTGGAATATTCACCCTAAAAAAACCACACCTGTGGGTGCAAGACTGATTTTGGCATAAAATGTTGTCAATGACTATTATTTTGGGCATTCTATGCAAGTGACAAAAAAAGAGATAGATTAGAACCTGAGACTCAGCAATAGTTAGAACCATTGGTAGAATCATTGGCTGTATCACCACATTCCTAAGTTCTGCACAAAGTGGTGGAAGGACCTGCAAGGAATTTTATGTGATTAAATAATATTCAAGACAATAATAGTAAAAGATTACCTCAAAATTCAAGCATCAGAAGTTACTAGGATATTTGGGAAAAAGAAGGAAAAAATAAAATTGACTAGATGAAATAAATGAAACCACACATAAATTACATAGCCAAGCAGCATACCTTGTATCGCAAGACACGGGAATCAAAATCTTTCCACATATCTGACAATGCTTTTAAGAACTCTGACTTCTGCATGTTATCTCTTTCCTGAAGGAAAAGAAGACAGATAATCAAACGATCAATTCTCTTCTGCAAGTTTTCACTTTTGTGAAGCTAACAAGCAAAACAAAAATTCTTACAAGCATGTGGTCGAGAAAGCGCAGAGCACGCAACCTAGTGTCGTTCCGAAAAAATGGCGAGCCTGCAAAAATGAGGGGCATATATCCTGTAAACTACTAACTTAAAAAGACACCTAACATAAGAAGAAGCCTAATATTCTAAGTTCAAACTGCTCCCAGATGTTGCCTGTCAATGTAGCTACTAGCTAATTCATGAGTCATGAATTGTAAAGTGTAACTTGACTACTCATTGTCACATCTGACAAGATAACTATCTTCATCTTCAGATCAGACACCAAAAATTTTTTTAAATTAATGAACACCCATTGGGATTTCATTTATACAAAACTCCCCAAGAAAATGCTTTCACTGTTTTTTGGTGCCATGCCTCTTCTATTTTTCATCAAATGAAAGGGGGAAATAAAAGTTTGGATTCACCAAGCCACCTTTACCTGTAATTTATTTTTTAAAAAATTAAATATAAACCTTAACCTGTAAAATCCATTGCTGTTGGCCTGGAAGACACATTTTGAGAGAGCATCCTTTGCAAGTCAGAAACCAGTTCCGATGGGATTGATGAGAAAGCATCACTTGATAAGTAAGTCAAGGTATTCGTGAACTGCATAAATAGAAAACCAGAATTTCATTTTACTTCCTAACAAATGAAACAGTATAGCCTGCATTATCATCAAGTAATGAAATTCTAACAGTTTTTCTTTCTTTTATTAAAATTAAAGTATATATAGAATAACCTATAGTAATCTATTCACTGAATGAAAAAGTGAACAATTTCTTTTACTCATATTCAGTTGCATGTGTGGCGTCCAGTGAAAATGTCTTCTACCATTGACAAAAACATATTCTCTCTTTCAGTGACTAGACACATGCAACATGCAACATGCAACCATTGTCATGAATGCCTATTCATAAAAATTTTAAAGGACATGGATAACTTCAAACTTCAAAGACATAATAACTTATTTTCAGTATTAATAGCATCAACTTAAATTTTTGCACTATAACAGAAGCTTGAAAAAAAAATCCATCGAATGGAGAACATCTTATTACACATTCAAGTCCTGCTATAACAAGATTAAATTTAGGCCATAATGAACCTCTTCCCATAAGTTGTGCAGTTTCAATCTTCTTTTCCAGATATCAAACTCATTGGTTTCAGATACCACCATCAGCTACTTCAACGCCTCGACAATTTCAAGCTCGAAATAGTTTTAGTTGCTAATCTAAATATATGCACAATGTTCAGGATGCAGATTATTGATCCAGGAGTGGCCAAATCTACTCCAGGGAACCCTAGACATTCTTCAAGAACCCTTTTATGATATACCTAGTAAAAGCTAAAGATAAAAGATATAATTTGACAAGGAATGAATATTAAGGATATATAAGGGAATCAGCACTATAACCCAAAATGTGTTCACAACTAATCATTTGCCTTTCAATTAAACGAGACAAGGGCATGGATGGGATATGAGATAGTTATGTCCTTTTGTACAAAGAGAGGTATGATTATATCACTAAACAATCATATCACTGTCAGATTTACAGGAAAAACCCTCGAGAAGAAATGAAATGAAAGGCAAATAGACTCTGATGCAGCAACTTCATACAAAATAAAGCATTATACAGAATTAATTGATATTGATTATTGATCACCAAATAAGTATACAATTTTCAAACCCAATTAATCTTCTTCGACAAATTCAGAGACAATCCAAAGCAACAGATAAGCTTAAGCCAATGCATATAGAAGATAAAAGGATCTATACATACCATCTTCACATTGTTGTGGCAATCAAACAGAGGCTTCCGAGAAATTAAATGGTAGGCAAGGCATCCAAAGCTGAAAATATCAGAAAAGGGCCCAGCTGAAGATGCAGTGCTCCTCACCAGCTCAGGAGCAGTGTAATTAAGTGATGGCTGAAGTGGCAAAACTGAGTCCTCAACATCATATTCCTGTACAGTGATCGTAGTGAAATAAGATACGGACCATTGAAGTAAAATTTACTTTGCTCCAGTGGATGAGAATAGAATAGAGATATACAGTAATCAGGTAACCACTTAGAAATGAAAGCTTTTTCTGGCCTTCTTAAAAATCATAGTTGAGATACAGATATTATTATCAAGAAAATCAAAAATTTCTTGTTTGTTTATTGTTTTAACTTTACACTTTGGAGGACTCCTTATCCTCGGCAGTCATTGTAATCCTTTCTCATCAAAATAAATTTCTTCTTTTGATAAGAAACATATCAAAAATATAATTTGTCACATCACGATAGGATACACAATCACATGCCAACAAGAAGAATCATGGAGCAAGGATTACAAAACACACAGACATCCCAACGCGAAGTATATTAAATTGGCATAAGTTATAGCTAAAGCAGTGATTTATGGCAAGAAGTGGACCAAAGGAGGAGGGCAGGTGGGGGGAGTTGAAAGCAAAGACCATATGCAAAAAAGTTGCTCTGTGTAAGGTTATATCATTGGTGTTTTACAAAAAGTCAACAAAATCAGATCAAGGATAAATAGAGACGAGCCAACATTTAATAATACAAAAATTAGAAACATATGCAACCGTATGTTGATGTCAATATTAGAGCATGTAATGCATTAACAATGTCAACTAAACAAAGTCAATGCAGTAAATCCTAATCTTATCCAATGTTCCACTCACAGCATAATGGAAATTAGCTGAGTCACCAGAAGTCTGCGATGCTGAAATTGCAAAACCAAATCCACCCAGCTTCCAGGCTCCACTCAAGGTGATAAATACATTCTGCAAAATATAAAATTTGTATTCAATTAACATTTTATGATAGAGGAAAACAGAAGGAATAATATTAAAACTAAAGTAGCAAGGAAAAACGAGGAATACATATCAACTGTGAAAAGGTTGCAACATGATACGTAAGCAAAAATTCCACAGTAAAATATAATCATTTTCAAGATTAAATGAAATTCACAGATACTTAGATGTCACTAACCTGGACAAAGAAATCTCCAAAAAAAAAATAAATAAATAAATTGTTCTGTACCACTTCTAATTAGATGCCACTCACCGGTACTATTATTCATTTGCCGCAATTGTTTTTATTAATAGCTACAACTTTTGAATTTTCAATATACCAAATACTAAATACACCAATTACCAATAAAAACTTTTTATCTTTGATTCCCTATCCAGTTTCCTTAACAAATAAACTTTCTATCTTTCCAGGACCATATAAGGTCATGTTGGGGTAAACAACCAAATTAAAGTGCTTATTCAATAAAAAAATTGACATTAGCTAAAAAGAGCTTATTTTCATAAGCTTTCCTGACAAACTTATTGAAATATACTAATATGAACTTATAGGAAGGTGATAAACTATTATTCATAAGCTATTTCCACAAGTTGTTATAAACCGAAATATGCTCTCTGTAAGCTCTTCCAAACATACCCTAATAAAGTAAATATATATATATATATATATATATATATATATTTGTTACCTCCGGTGATATAGCTCGATGAATAAGATGAGCCTGGTTATGGAGAAAGTCCAAAGACTCTGCTATCTGAAGTAAACCATGCTTCACCTCCAACAGTCCCATTTTCTGCGAAACAAAACCTTCTACATCACCAACTAGTGAATCCAAATAACATATCCACAAACAAAGAGTACAAGGTAGCATTTGACATATGGACAAAACAAGTTCTACCCCCTTCAGTGGAACCAAAAAGTTCTAGTTCATAATCTAGTGTTCTGCTATGTCCTACTACCTATGAAGTACATCAGACACAAAACATAACCTTCTCCGTCACCAACTAGCGAATTCAAATAACATACTGTTCCACAAATAAAGTGTATAAGCTAGCGTTTGGCCACAGACAGAACAGGTTCCACCCTTTTCACCGGAACCAAAATGTTCCATTTCTTAGTCCACTGTTCTGTTATGTTCTATTATCCATAATCTATATCAAACAGAAAGCACAACCTTCTACATCACCAACAAGTGAATTCAGACAACATATCACTCCACAAACAACATTTATTAAGGTAGCATTTGACACGCGGAAAAAACAGATTCCACACCCCTATCGGTGAAACCAATCTATTCCATCCTATTCTGACAAGTCTACCAAGGGCTACCTAACTACTAATGCAATGACTAGATCAAACTCTATCACTTAACAAAACGACGTGTATTAAAGTAGATAGCGTTTGACACGAGGACAAAACATATTCCCCCTTTCAGTGAAACCAATAAGTCCCTTCCTATTCTGACAACTACAAACGCAATGACTAGATCAAACTCGATCACAAACCACAAATTCAAATCCAAACGACTTACCATTCCCCTAAGCTCCTGAGGAGCATTAGCAACATTCTCCAAATTCCCAAGCGTATTCGCAACGGAAGCAAACAACGGCTCAGTCACCATCGCCATCGCATTCTTACTCTCATCCAGCCCCTGCACAACATGCACCACACCAGGATGCCTCAACCTAACGAGCTTCGCGGCATCGGTCCGAATCAAATCCAAGAACGAATCCTCAGCGGCCTTGGTCAATCCGGCGCGCAACCGCGCCTCCGACAACGCGCGCTTATCCAGCACCCACACGCACACGACGGGGTACTGATGCTTCCGGGAAGGGTCACGCGCTCTGGCGGAGTATAGCCTCCACGCGAGACCGGGCCCCGCAGAACCGATCTGGTCGAGGAGGTCGTAGTCCTGAAGGGGCTTGGGTCCGGTGACTTCTTGCACGGTGGTGGTTACGGTTTTCTCGATCACCGCGGCGGTTTTGGCAAGTGCTTGGGTTAGGGTTTTCATGTTTAGCGACATTTTTTTTTTTTCCTTTCTTTTCTTTTTTAAAATTTGTTGAAGGGATGAAGCTTAATAGCTAAGGTAGAGATGCGTGTGATTGTGAAGGGTAGATTGGTAAATTTAAAGATGGATGAGGTGGAGAAAGAAGAAGAAGAGTGAGAAGGAGATGGAATTGAGATTCAGATGAGTGTGATACGGTGATCAGTGGTTATTGCTGTTGTTGTTGTTGTTGTTCCACCTCTCTCTCTCTCTCTCTCTCTCTCTCTTTCTCTCTTTCTCTCTTTCTCTTTCTCTTTCTCAGCGTTTGAACTTTGAAGTCGTCTTCTTCCCACACAGTTCATTTCCTTTTTGCTTTTCTTTTTAATTATTTTCTCCTAAGATACAAATTAGTGCATGAAATTATTTTATTTTTTTTATGATGATGAAATATCGTTGAAATTTTTTTAAAAAAAGTCTTTACAAATTTTGTTTATGGGTGATTGGAATTTTGAAATAATAAATCATCAAATAATTCAAGATTTTTTTTGCAAGGGATTAAAATTTTGGGCACTACTTCCATGCAACCCAAATTTTGGATGGTTGCAAAACAATCCCTTAATGGACCAATGGTTGTTTGACAAATCAACTAATATGATCTAACATGGCAGTGATTTAAAATTTCATTAGCTGACGTTTCAATCAACCATTGGTTTATTTAGGAGATTGTTGTGCAACCATCCAAAATTTGATTGCAGGGTAGAAATATTCTAAAATTTTTAAGATTTTCTTAACCTCAACCCTTACACTAAACGAAGTACATTTTTATAGAAAAAATTAAAATTCAAGTGACAGTGGAATTAGTTTTTTTTAGATTTTTTTTACTACTTTTAGCTTTTTATCTTCAGCTCTAATCTTAGGGCTAAGGTTAAGCAAACCCAATTTATTTTTTTTGGATGAACCAGGATATCCACCCGCGCAACAACTGGGTGACTAATCCCTCGCACCACGGTTTGGCCTTTTCGGAGGCGATGCTCCCAGCAAGGCTTGCTCCATTCACATGCGCCTCGGGAACGACTCGAATCCGCAACCACATACTTAAGGAACATAAACCCCTTTCACTTGTGTCAGCCTCCACTGGTAAGCAAACCCAAATTTTAATTACACCAAATTAAGGTCGAAATTTTTAAGATTAAATTATTCAGCTAAAAATTCTGAGTGATCAATTTTTTTCTTATCAATTTGTGTTTATATATTACTTATAATTTTTTACTTCATGAATTTAATTTTGAAAATCTAAGGATTAAATTGTCTCGTAACTATTCCATTTAATCTTTACTATAAATCATATTTAACTACGTTAAAAAAATTAATTATATTTTTGGAATTTCAAAAAATATACTCCCTCCGTCCATAATTATAAGGTCCTCTTGGGTAAAAAAATTTGGTCCTAAATATAAAACTCTCTTGTAATTTTTTCTAAAATTACCTTTACATTATTGTGGTCTAAGTTTTTGTGAGAAGAAATAAATAAAATTGTATTGGAATATGAAATGATGGAGTTTGTTTAATGTTGTAAATGACTTAGAAATTGATTCACTACATTAAATATAAATGATGGAGTATCTAGGAGTTAAATTAACTTTTTTTTTTGTTTATGAGCGAAATCTCATCATCATTGTCGCATATTAACGACTCTGATGGGCAACATCCATGTCATAGCATGCAAACTCGAACCCGTGTCCTTGCGAGCCGATGACAAAGTCCCGAGCCAGGTGCGTCACACCTCGTTGGTGTTAAATTAATTATTGAAAAATGAAAAATTTTATTATGTTCTAATAATTGGTAAAGGAGTATTTTTGGAATAACATATCAATTTTAATATAATAGAATTTAACAACATTGGTGGACGTAAAAATGACCAAAAGAGCCTTATAATTAGGGACGGGGAATGTAAAAATGACGAGAAGGACCTTATAATTAGAGACGGTGGGATTACTTCAACATGGTGTGGGCTTCACCATGTATATTTTTATCAACTGTTATTTTATACTAATATTTTGGCTGAAGTATATTTTTGTTTTTTTATCTTATTTTAAAAATGCATTTTGGCTCTTTATCTTTTTTGCAATAATTATTTTGGTCTTTTTTCTAAGTGTTACAGCAATATTAGATTTCACAATAATATTCTTGAATATTCTTCCCTCTCCTATATTTCGAAACATAACATGGAATTTCGGAAAATTGATGGGATCATCTTTGAATATAAGCTTTTGGAATGAACTTACGTATAAATTAATGGGGATGCACTGATAGTATAAAAAAATCATCGATCCATCATTCATCATCATTTGTATTACTTAAATATAAAAGTCAACGAACATTAAATGGATGAATGGTGAATGATATACTGATGTCGGTGCATTCTACATTTTCTCTGATATTATTAGTGATATTAATATTAATAACATTTACTTCCTCCTTTCCTATATATAAATCTCATTTGAAGACTTTTATTCATCTTTGATATTAGTCTCATTTCTAATTTCCAGTTGCATTAATAACTTCTCTTCCACAAACGCTCATATTTACTCAACACTTTTTAGATTTCAAATAATAATTATAGGGATACTTTTAAAAAAGTATACCGAATATCTACATTTTCAATACAATTAACAATACTAAATTACATCCCTTAAAAAACAATACTGAATTATTAACTAACTTTCTTAAAAGATGTGAAAATATGTCAAAGGGCTTATAATAAGGATCGGAAGGAGTAATATATAATTTTGAAACTTACTCTTGTTATTATCATTGAAACTCTAAAAATATTGAATAAAGAAAATTATTTGAAAAAAAATTAATACCATCAAACATTATAGACCAAATATTTACTCCATCCATCCCAAAATAGTAAAAAAATAGGAAAAATAAAAAAATTAAGAAGACATATATTAAATGGTTTGTCTAATATATATTATCCAATTATCAAACAATTAATTAATACATTTTGTATTGATCAACTAATCACAATTTAAAATTTACAATTTTTAAATTTTTCATTATTACTTTAACTTTAATTCGAGAAAAAAATAAATGTAATTTTTTACCATCATGTGGAATAGAGGAATTATAAAAATAAAATAAAAAATAAAACATTTTGACCGTGAATTGCTTATGCTCTCTGCTATCTTTGTTATAAAAAAATAAAATAAAAAACAAAATCACACTTATTAAGAAAGTTAGTTAGATATATTTAATTTTCTTAAATTCATAAAAAATAAAGTTATTTTAAGAAAATTGCATTTAGTATAAAAAAATTAAATAAAATTAGTACTTTATAGAAATATTTTAAGAATAATATAAAATTAGTTACTTTTTCTTATATTGAAGATCAAAATAAATATATACAATTTTAATTAAAAAGAAAAAGAAAAATGCTAATGAATGTCCTTAGAACATTCTTTAAGATACTAAAAGAAGTACTACCTTCGTCCCTAATTATAAGGCCCTCTTGGAAGATTTCACGTCCATTAAGAAAGTTGAATAATTTAGTTAATCGTATTGGAAATGTGAATTTTTGATATGTATTTTCAAAATTACCCCTATTAATATTATTGAGAATCTAAAAAATGTTAAATAAATAGAGGTGTTTGTGGAAAAAAATAATTAATGCTCATTGAAAATTGGTAAAAAGCCTTATAAATAGGAACAAAACAAAAGTGTTAAGAGGACCTTATAATTAGGGACGGAGGGAGTAAAATGTTATTGAAAAGTATTGTGTTCAATAAATTGATAAATTTTATATCTATATTTCCAATGTAGTACTTCGTCTGTTTCATATGTAGTGTGTTTTAAGATTATGCACGAGTTTTAAGAAATGGTTAATTGATGTAAGGATTTGTTGTATTTTGATTATATTGCCCCTATATAATCATTATTGAAGTGAGAGAAAGGTATTAGAAGGGAAAAAGAGATTATAATAAATAAGTGTGTGTTTGAAAAAATAACATTAATTATGTATCGAGTTTATAAAACAACAAGACTTATGAAACATAGTAGAAATGCTAAAACAACATTACATATGAAATGGAGGGAGTATTACTAATCGGTTAAAAAATGTTGACACACCAATGTATGGTTGGTCAAGTGGTAGCTCAGTTCGAGCCTTGGGCATGGAACAACTCCCACTCAGAGACCCCTACCATTTAGTGTGAGCTCAGTTAGATCAGATCGAATGAGTCAGATTCTGCGTAAATCATATTCGGGTACCGGTTCGTGTAAAAAAAAATGTTGACACTCATTAGCAGGATCTAGGGATGGCAACGGGGCGGGGATTGCTCGGGGAGGTCTTTCTCATTCCCCATCCTCGGATCTCATTTGTCCCCCATCCCCATTCCCCATGTCCCATCCCCATTCGCCACCACCCGACGGGGAACCTAACTTCAATTTGACCTGTTATAAAATTCACAACGTCGAATAACTTTTTTTAAACTTGTACACTACAGAAAAATGATCGTTAAAATTCAAGAGATTCAATCCAAAAAAATCGTTAAAATAAACGTTAATAATTATAATTATAATTATATACGTGAAGTTACTAAAAATCCTATTTTTTAACCATATAAAGCCTAAATATTAAAGAGCATATAAGTAAAATTGTTGAGGACAAAGAACCTGCAAGGACGGGGGAACCAATCCCATTTCTCGCCCCGAAATCTGTTCGGGGAAAAAATCCCCCGTCCCTGCTTCTGATGAGGAAAAATCCCTGAACTCGGGTACCCAAACGGAACAATCTCCGTTGAAATCCGATCTGCAATCTTCCATTGTCATCCCTAGAATCCTATTATAAACCAAGAGAGTATTTATTTGGGCAAACAAGAGAAGAGGAAATCAGTAAAAAAAAAAAAAAAAAAAAAAAAAGAAGAAGAAGAGAAGAGGAAATCATGTGGCTAATAAGATGACACGTTTTCCCTCGTGAGAAACGTGCAGCCACTGTGTTTGTGCGGTGGAAAGAAAATCATCATAGAGCGCATGGCATAGCATTGTAGAGTACTCCCGTATTTTTTTAAGAAAAATAAATAATTTCACATGTATTAAGAAAATTAATTGTGTGTATTTAATTTTCTCAAATTCATAGAAAATTAACTATTTGTGAAAGTTGCAGAGAAACGAAAATTAAATGTTAGAACCCACTTTGTAAGGATATTTTAAGAATTGTTGTATTGGGAATAGAAAGTTGATTAATTTTTGCTTATATTTAAGATCATTAATGAGATTTTTTTCTTATAAATGAGATCGAATGGAGTAAATGATACTCCCTCCGGCTCGAATTATAAGCAACAAAAAACATACTACTCTTGGTTTACAATATAAGCAAAACTAACTAACTTTATTAAATTTTGTTTCATTCCCAATACCACATTCCTAAAACATCTCTAGAAAATTGTAATCTTAATTAATTTTTGTTTCATTCTCAATACTACTTTCCAAAAATACCTCTATTTTTTATAAATTTGAGAAAATTAAATACAATCAACTAACCTCCTTAATAAGCGTAAAAGTGGTTAGAATTGTTTATAATTCGAGCCGGAGGGAGTAAATGATTAAATGTTATTCCCTTCAGTTTTTATTATATGTCATTTTCTAGTTTTTTTATCTTAATTATAAATTACTCAATCCGTCCCTAAATATAAGACTCAATTAGAAGATTTTACCTCCATTAAGAAAGTAGACTAATTTAGTTGATTGTATTAGAATTGTGAATTTTTGGTATGTATTTTTAAAATTACCCCTATTAATATAATATTATTGAGAATCTAAAATATGTTGAGTAAATAAGGGTGTGTGTAGAAAAAATAATTAATGATTGTTGAAAATTGGTATAGAGTCTTATAAATATGGACAATATAAAAGTGTCAAAATGGTATTATATTTAGGGACGAAGGGAGTATTTTATATTTTTTATGCATTATTTATTATTTTTTTTGCTCTTATTAAATGTTTTAATTATTTATGTTTTTTTTGTTGTTCATTAATAAATGTGAATTTTTTAAGAAAAAGTTGAGAGAGTGAAATTGTAATGCCACGATCTATTTTAATGGAATTCATAAAATCAATTATTTTTAATTTTTTAATATGTGTAATTCATTTAAATATGTTCTATAATATAGACCGGATGAAATACTACTTTTGGTTATTTATTAGATTTCAATTTACTCCTTTGTGTATTATCTATGAGAAAAATTAAGTTTGTTTTTTTTTAATGTTTTTTTTATTCGTATTCCTTGCGGAACCATCGGTATCCCCAATAGCACCCTTAATACCAGAGAGCCCTTGAGACTAATCTGAAACGAGCTGCGTGGCTGACTCTCTCAGCGATTTTTTTTTAATGTTTTTAATGGTTGTGAATTCACCATTCAGTTAAGGAACCGAATCGCAGTTAACTTTGTTAATAGCAATTGATGTTGAATGGTAATCTCAATGATACTTCGCTTAATTCAGTGTATTCTTCTAAGGGTTTGTATACTTTTTAACCTAATTTTCAGAATTTTTTGAATTCAAGATCATCAAAAATATACTCTCTCTTCTAAGAGTAATGTTTTTGTTTCGACAAAAAAATACATCCATCTCATTATCAGAGTAGTGGGCAAGGGACCAATCGCATTGGTCCCGTGTCTACCCCAGTTAATAATTGCTTCACCAAATATTGCAATAATATAATTATATTTTTTAATTTCTAGTCTTTTCTAAGGTTAAGTTACTCAAAATTCCCATATGATAAGAAATTAGGTAAGTATGGAATTAGAGATAATGCACCTAATTAGTTCATAAAGACCAAATAAATTACTGTATTAAATAGTACAAAGTTCTTGTTAGAAGCTTCATACCACACAAACAAGTCAGAGTACATACATGCTCATGAAGGTGTGCTTATTGAATTGGAATTGAGTCTAGATTTGTCAATGATGTAATTAGTTTTGGAGAATTTTTTGTCTTTAATTAAAAATTAGTTTAGTTGATAAAACTGTGTAACATGAAACGTTGAAATTTTGGTTCAAACCTTGATGATTACTCTTTTTTCACTTATGATACATCTTCCTAAAGGTGAATTATTTGAGTCACAAAAAATGTGAAGTCTTAATACCACGTGGATTTGACAAAAAAATTAAATAAAGAAAAATAAATACTTGCCAGAAAAAATGGAACATCATTTGGTTTTGCTTTAATAGGACAGACGTGATGTGTAAATGTTACCGTAATTCAAAATTCAAGTTTAAGAAACCCTAAGCAGATGCCTTCAGGCTTCGAGAATACAGACAAGGCTCTCTTAGTTGTCTTTGCTTTTTGAACCAATATTCAAATATTTTCTTAGCTTCTCTCTTTTTATAATAGAAAAACGAAACTGAGAAGCAAAGTTACAAAAAAAGAAGCAAAGAAAAACGAAACTGAACTCTAATCAAATTAAAAGATATTAAAATATAATAATACTACTTGCATACACAAATTATTCATTGGAGCCTAACAACTTTGAATTGTACTTTCATCTCTATTTTCCTCCTTCTTTATTCGTTAAACACCCACCATTCCCTATTTATTATCGTGTGTGCCATGTTCTTTTCGTTATAGTATTATTAAATTTTCTGTTTGGAATAATTTAAAAAAAAAATCAGTTTGAAATGAATTTTTAAATACAAATGTTCATTACATATGTTAAGATAAGTCCCACATCAGATGGGAATATGGTTTGGCCAATGCTTATAAAGGTTAAGACATCTCTCACCCTATGAGTTAGCTTTTGGGGTTGAGTTAGGCCTAGCCTACACAATTCTAATATGGTATCAAAGCCTGACTCTCCCGATGAGGCCACCCGCAGATGTCCATTCCTGGGCGTGAGGGGGGTGTGTTAAGATAAGCCTTTTTAGGCCACCCGCAGATGTCCATTCCTGGGCGTGAGGGGGGTGTGTTAAGATAAGCCTTTTTAGGTAACAGACGTATATAGTTGTTTACATTTTGAAGTGAATTAATTTTTTATTATAAAAAAAAAAGTGAATTAATTTTAGTTCGATAGTCAAACGACATCTTTGATTAAAAAAAAACTAATAAACATATACACCCTCCGATCTTATGTATAAGCACCTTTTAAAGACTTTTTTTCTCTTAATATAAGGCCAATTTCCAATTTTCAATAGCATTAATTACTTATTTTTCACAAACACTCCTATTTACTCAACACTTTTTAGATTTACAATAATAATTATAGGGGTACTTTTGAAAAAGTATACCAAATATTTACATTTTCAATACCATTAACAATATTAACTAACTTTTTTAAAGGGAGTGAAATTGGTCAAATGATACTTATATTAGAGATCGGAGAGAGTACTAATTAAAATTTAAACTTATGTTAGCCAAGTGAATTGGCCTAACGGAAACTGACTGAGCGTTTAGGGACTTCAGGGTCAAAGACTCGAGTCCCAGTGAAACAACAATTCATGAAGAAGATCCATATTGTTGAGTCTAAGACTCACACGGTCTGTGAATCCGAGGTGGATTAATTATTAGGCCACAAAAAATTTAAAGCTCAGACACTACCTGTTTTGACAAAAAAAAAAAAAAAAAAAATTTACGTTAGGTATTTAGTACATGATAATATATATTATTGATATTAATGTTGAATTTTAATTAGTGCACATTTATCCCTTGATTTATTACCCCCTCCGTTTCTTTACCTTTAGTTAAACTATTTTAAGATTATGTACATAATTTAAAAAAAAATTAAATGATATATTTTGATTAAAATATACCCATTCAATATTTGAAGAGAGAGTGTGGAAACTTGATTGAAAAAATATGAAAAAATTTATTAATGAATTTGTGACTAACATCTATTTGTATTGGTGAACATGAGAATAATGTTGGACTAGTTGCAAAATTTGGAGCTAAAAATCATAAAATAAAATAAAAAATAGGAACCAAAAGTGTGATCAAGTTAGTTTTTTTTTAATTATCCATAAATAAAAGAAAAATGATATTACCGCTGAGTTGTAGAAAATGATTGATGGTGTGACGTGAAAATAAAAAAAAATACAAAGAAAGATAAAGAGTAAATCAAGGTATAAAAAAATTGTAAAAATATAAAAATCATAAACAAATTACCCGAAATCTTTTTTTTTGTTTTTATTTCTTTTTGCATAGTGACTTTTTTTTTTATAAGAACGAGGAAGTGTAAAAATGCTAATAACATAAGAATAGTAAATAATTTATCTGCTTTTTTTATTTTATTTCTTTTTCAATTTTATTTATAATCAAAATTATTTTTTTTTAACCTTTGAGAAAAAAGGAGGGAAGAGGGGTAGTTGATGGGGTTTAATGTCAAGTACTCATGCCTGATGTTAAGAATATAAGAAATAAGAAATTATCGTATTAGCAATTACTTTCAAACTTGCATTTGATGATTTTTATACCGACAACCAAACGAGCTCTATAAATTTACATAAATTATCAATGAGATACTCACCTCAGTGATTATTCTCTCTGATCCTATTTATAAGATTCTTTTAGAGTTTTTTTATTTTGGTTTTATTTATAAAATCCTATTTCAATTTTCAATAGCATTTAATTACTTTTTTCCATAAATACCCTTATTAAGGCAACATTTTTAAGAGTTCCAATAATAATTGTAGGATAGTTTTGAAAAATCTATCAAATTTTCACATTTTCAATGTTACTAATAAATCTAACCAATTTCCTTGATCAGAGTGAAAAAACCCTAAAAAATCTTATAAATAGAACCGGAGGAGTGACTCACATTCAATAATTGAAAACTTTTAATCATTTTAAAATCAAACAAATTATGGAAGTCGGTATAACCTATTATCCGACCAAATTCTTTTCAATACAAACTCCTTTTGAATTTTTATTAATTTTTTAAAAGGAGAATTTATTGTGAATAAATATAAAATAAATAAATAAATAAAATAAGAAAAATGTTAAAGAGTATCCTTAGGATACTTGTTAAGAGATTAAATGTGGGTAAAATTTTTTGTAATTTTTTAGACTCTCAAGAATATAAATAGCTTGAACTTATGATTTTTTTTCACTTTCAATATCCTTAACGAGTGCCCTTAAAATAATATTAATAGTAATAATAATAATAATAATAATAATTAAAAAAAAAACAGTTACGTACAAGTTTGACGCGGGAAGGTGTAGGTACAACTCACGCGCTTGGTTGAGTGAATTGAGTTGCTGGCTGGCTGCCTGCATTCGTAATCACTAATCAATCTCTCCACTTTCAATTTTCAATTTTCAATTCTCAAATTCCGTTTCACAGATAGATCCATTCATCATCCTCAATCCTCAATCTCAAACCCTTCCTATTTCTTCGTTTCGTTTAGGTGACTCAGCTTCTTTCTAACTATTCCCATCATCCTCATTTATTTTTAATTTTATTTTATCATTTAATGTAGAAATTCTGCTGCCCTTAAGATCCCCTTATTCGTTTGCTTTCAGATCCATCTTCTTCTTATTTATTTATTTTTTTTTGTAATTTACTGTTTAAACTCTTTTTTTTTTCATAAGAAGGAAAGGATATTCATTCAATACTGTATTTAAACTTTGGTTCACTCTCCACTAAGATATATGGATTATTTATTTATTTGATCATTTTCTGTGGTTATGTGTTGCAGGAAAAAGGAAAGGGACAATTTTGTAATTTATAATTAACCACTTGTTCTTGTTGGAGTGAGTGAGTGAAGTGTGAAATTGGAATAGGAATAGGAATAGAGGGATTGATGTGCAATAATGCAGAGATCAAGTAAAGCTCTTCTTCTTCTCAGAAGAGCTTTAGCTTTTGACAATCCTGTTGCTGCTGCTGCTGCTGCTTCGACAACCACAACAACAACAACGACAACAACTGGGAAGTATCAGTTATATAAAGTTTCTTTGTCTCTGGTTTTTGTTTTGTGGGGCCTACTCTTGCTCTTCAGCTTGTGGGCCAGCCGCACTCACGGTCACGCAGGTATCTTCTAATCTTTGTTTATGCATTGCTATTGTTAATCTTCAGTGTTGTTTTGTTGTGATTGTGATTGAACTGCGAATTTTGCATTGGCTAGTCATACTCATACAGTAGAATCTTAGACTAGGAATTGACAGGCCCTCTCCCCCCTTAATTGTGTTTGTTGGATGGAATTAACCGTGTCAGGAGTTATAGTATTTAACATTCATATTCATGCACTATAGTTACTCGTATTCATGAATGTAGGATTGTATCATTCATGCACGTAGGGGAGTAGCATTATCATTAATCTCTTCGTAAATGTAAATTGGAGTATTTATTACTTGAAGTCCATATAAATAGAGATCAGCTGAGTGGAAGAGCACTCGAGCAATTCGGTCAATATTTTGAACATAGAATGTAAATGTTGACCAGTATCCGTGTATTTCTAAGGCTGAGGTAGTAATACTTGACATTTTGGTTCCATCGAAAGGGTGCAATCAAAGGGAATAATACTTGTTCTGCCCGAGCATCAGAGACTTCA
The DNA here is from genome assembly GCA_037953625.1 of Crotalaria pallida. Classification (NCBI taxonomy): domain Eukaryota; kingdom Viridiplantae; phylum Streptophyta; class Magnoliopsida; order Fabales; family Fabaceae; genus Crotalaria; species Crotalaria pallida. The sequence continues at coordinate 174,940,821 of CM075650.1, forward strand.
TAAATGTTGTTGTTTGTGCTCTCACCTGGAGCTTTGTGATTTCAGTATGTTTACCTTGTGGAGTTTGGTTGATATTGTGATTTTAGGGCTTGATGTGTTGTATGAACTGGGAACAATATATTGCATGTTGGCACTTTGCCACTAAATTTTGGCCTTGTTACTAATACGAAAACCAGTAGAGAAAAGAGAACTCTAGAAGAATCTTAAACTCAATATGAGAAACTGATTTTCGTTCATTCGATTGTGCAAGTGTTACAGTAGAGCTAGGTAGCTATTTAGAGAAGCAAGGGCTGGCACAAGGCAACGGCTGTAACAGATTCCTAACTGCCTCAGCTGACTCAACAGTGTTTATAATAAATCTGTACGTGCCTAGCTCTATTCTATTAAATGGATCCCCTTGCAGTTGTTGTAGAAATTAGATGACTGGGTACATCCGCCACCGAAGTGAAAGAAAAGGAGATGAGGGATCTCTTAGCCTCACACCCCTCTGAGTGCAAAACCAATCTTTTGGCTCTCCATTAACAATCACAGAAAAAAGTGTTACTCTGGAGACAACCTGAAATCGAACTTATTCATCTAGAGCCAATCCCCTTTTTCGAAAACCTTGTCCCAAAAGATCTCAATGGATCTGACCATAAGCTTTCTTAGAGTCCAGTTTAAGTACTATACTTTGTTTTGACCTTATCCTTTCACTATCATGCATACACTGTATTGCATTTTTTCTCATTGCTACACTCATCTCGTTACTTTAAAATTGGATGAAAGTTTCCTTCTATATAACACATTCATATATGATCTTGCTTTTAAATAAGTCAGACATTGTAACTTTTCATCCACTACAAATGCATGTTGTGTATTCTTAGTCAGGTTATTCTTTGGATGTAGATGGATCTGAAGAACATCCAGTTGGGGTATCAAATTGGAACGAGGATAAGCATGGACAGTGTAAAAGCTCTAATTTTTTTGATGAATATTTAATTAAACAAACTACTGCTTTCGCTTCTTCTGAGGCTCCACACTCTAACGAAGCCGAGACTAATGGTTTTCTGGTTGAGTCACACCCCAATGGAGAAAACAGAGATCCTGCTATACCTAGTAAAGAAAATCTAAATTCTACTACTAGAGAGGAGCATGAAGCAGAGAGTCACGACTCCGCTGTCAAACTTGAAAATGATGTGCAAAAATCTGATCACTTATCTTGGGCTGTTCCCCTTGGGCTTGATGAATTCAAGAGCAGGGCAATTAGTTCTAAAATTAAGTCTGGCACTGGTTCATCTGGAAATGTGATACATAGAGTAGAGCCTGGTGGTGCAGAATACAATTATGCTTCAGCATCAAAGGGGGCAAAAGTTTTAGCTTCTAACAAAGAAGCCAAAGGTGCCTCTAATATCTTAAGTAGAGACAAAGATAAATATCTTCGAAATCCATGTTCTACTGAAGAGAAATTTGTCATTATAGAACTTTCAGAAGAAACCTTAGTAGATACAATAGAAATAGCTAATTTTGAGCACTATTCCTCCAATGTAAAAGGTTTTGAAATCCATGGAAGTTTGGCCTATCCAACAGATGTTTGGGTTTTCCTTGGTAATTTTACTGCCTCCAATGTGAAGCATGCTCAAAGGTTTGTTGTTCAGGAGCCAAAATGGGTTAGATACCTAAAGTTGAATCTTCAAAGCCACTATGGTTCAGAATTTTACTGCACACTAAGCTTTGTTGAAGTTTATGGTGTTGATGCTGTTGAGCGGATGCTGGAGGATTTGATACATACTCAAGATAATCCATTTTCATCTGGAGAAAGCAATGGTGACAAGAGGACACCCCATCCTAGCCCTGCTGAGAGCGAAGATGTTCAACAAACTACTTTCAGCGGGATCAATTCTGGCCCTGCTTCAGATATCTCTTTTGAAAATCACGAAACTGTAAATAATAAGGTCCCTGATCCAGTGGAAGAAAATCGTCAACAGGTTGGCAGGATGCCCGGAGATACTGTTCTCAAGATCCTGATGCAGAAAGTTCGATCTCTGGACTTAGATTTGTCTGTCTTGGAACGCTATATGGAGGACTTAAATTCTAGATATGTCAATATTTTCAAAAAGTACAGAAAAGATATAGAAGAAAAAGATATATTTCTACAGAAGATCAGAGAAGACATTAGGAATCTCCGTGACCAGCAGGATGTTTTAGTATGTTAAAGTCTCTTGGATATTGCTGGCAATATTTTTATTTAGTTATTTAAAATCATTGTTATTCTATTTTCTATTCATTTTAAACATGATTGGTTGCCCTTGCAGGCAAAAGATGCTAGTGATCTCAATTCTTGGAAGTCACATATTTCAATGCAGTTGGGTCATCTACTCAAGGACAATGCCGTTTTGAGGTAAGAATTTACAATACAAGCTTTCCCTTCTTTCTCATGATAAGGAGCTAGTTCAGATTTAATAACTTGTGTGTACTTTGGTAAGATCTTCAAAACCGCAGAGTAATAATATCAAGGTGTCTCTCTGCCTATGCCACCGAGCCAGTGTCGATTGATTAAGGAGAGCAAATAGTGAACAAATTGACAAATATAGGGATTAGTATAAGTGACAATAACTAAAGGAAAATAGCTTATAGAAGTGTTTAAATAATTCACCTAAAATTACAGTTTTACGAGAAAAGATAGTACATCATATTTTATATTGTAAAAGTACTATATTTAATGTTTGTCATGTGTTTATTAAAAAATTATATACATACCAATCCCAAGTCAACCACAGTTTGACATTTAATCTTAACCTTATTCCAGTTCAGTGACTAATCCGCTTTTAGAAACCAGTGATTTTCATTTTTTTCCTCCATGGGTGATGGAAAGTTTAGGGAGAGGTGAGCCCCATAACCCCATGTCCCCATTCCAAGGCATGCCGCATGCCTTTTGAATTGACCTGCATTGGAAGACAACCTAACACTGGAAGAACTCCAATTTTTAAACTTTTACTCTCATCCCAGTCTTGTTTCATTTTTATTGGATGAGAGTTGAATAACCAGTTTTAAGAAACAAAAAATTGGCAGACTGTTTCATAGTAAGGGCTGCTGCTATTGTTCGTTAGGGTAATATAATCTTCATTTCTTCTCTTCCTAGATGCAATTCCTCCATTATCATTTTGAAGAGGCTGAAGAATAAAATGTTCAATATATTTATCATGAGAAGTGTTTTTCCGACAATGACCATCCAAATGGGCTCATAATCATTTTATCCAAATTGTCCAAACGGGAATACAAAAGGAAGTGTATATTGTTTACTGTTTTTGAACCTTGTCTTCTGTTTATGCTTGTTGCCCCAATTCTATTTTTGTTCCTCTTGATCTAATTAAGAATTGTGAGGGAAGGTCATGGTTTTCTTAGGTTTAAAATGCTATTAATTATTAGTTCATTCGGATCTGATATATTTTTTATATAATGCAGGTCTGAGGTTGAAAGGGTTCGGGACAAGCAGGTCACTTTGGAAAACAAGGGTATAGTTATTTTTGCCGTGTGCTGTATTTTTTCATTGCTAGCTATAATTCGGATATCTCTGGATGTAGCTATGAGTGTCTATAGAGGAGTACAAAGTGTTAATACAACAGTTTACTCTGGAAAATTTTGTTCTGGTAGCTCTTCCTGGTTTTTCTTATTATTGAGTTGTACAATAATTATTTTCATATTAACTTTGTAATAGTTCAATTTTGAGATATGATGTTATCTTGCGTGAATTGCTTTGTGATTGATTGTGTTGCTTCTTTTTATAAAGATCTTGAAACTTTCTGCTAGGTTCGGTTTGACTTTTGATAATTTCTTTTCACTTTGAGCAGATACAATGTACGTACACTGGTTTGGTGTTTCTGGTAATTTTTGTTTTCAAATGCCCAAAAGAAGTTTCCCATTTAAAAGGCTCCTACATGCTACTATGTAAAGCTGAATTTGTGTACTCATCGAGAAGTGGCTTAAGGGTTTATTTAAGGAAAAAAGAAATTGCCTTGAAAATTGAAGATTGAACGGATTGAGCAGTGTTTATTTTCAATGATAAATTTTTTTATTTTTTATTTTCTAAAGAATGCATTTAGGTCACTTGTTAACACAAGCCAGAGATAACTACAGAAGTTTTCAGAATAAAACAAAAACCCTAAGCCTTTGACAATGTTAGGGGAGTTGTTTGGGTAGGAAATTTGAAGAGAAATCCTCATCAAATATGTCAGAACTTGATAATAGACCAAAAGGGCAAGCTTCTACAGGGAACACTCATCTAAGACACACTATTTATGAGATGTATAGCCGTTTAAAATCGCTTAGTCACTAACAATTCAAGTTTAAAATTACAATAGTTAAATCGTCTGAAATTCATACTAATCATTAGAAAATGGTTAATGATTGGGAAAGGAAAATCCAGGGAGATTCGTCTGAAATTCATACTATTCATTAAAAAAATGGTTAGTTATTGGGAAAGGAAAATCCAGGGATTGAGTCGCGCATTGATTAGAAGAATTTTTGGACTACTTTCTTTGAAGCATTTTGAATTTTTGATGTATAATTTTTTGGAAAGACTATTAGTATCCAAACCCCACATTTTAGTCCCAATCCTCATTTTAAATGTAAAATGACAACAAAATCCTTCTTTCTTATTCTTTCCTTCAAACCTCAAATTTTCTCATCTTCCCTTTCAAACTCCAAACCTCCTTGTCTTCCTTTTCAAACCCCGAACCTCTTCATCTTCCATTCCAAATAACTTTAAAAACCTTCCATATTAAAACCCCAAAGTTTATTGAAAGTAACTGAGAAACAAATATGAAAGAGATGTTGAAGGTAACCTTTTTCTGTTTCTCTTTTTTTCGTCGCTATAGTTATTCTCACGAATCAGTATCAGGATTTTTTAAAAACTACAAAACAATGGCGGAGAAACATGGAATAATCCAAAAAAACAATATTTTGTCTCGCTGTTAGTTTTTTCCGATGCCCTCGTGTTGGAAAAAATTCTGACATTGGTTCGTCAAAATAACTACAATAACCGGAAAAAAAGAGAAACAGAAAGCGATGACGACAGTGATGTCGATAGCGACGGTAAATGAATGAAAGATGGGTGAAAGTGAGTATGAGTTTAGGAATGAAAGGGAGGTTGGTGTGAGAGGGATAGAGAATAGGGTTTGAGATATGTATAAGGGTATTTTTGGGATTATAGAATTTTTGGGGGTTGGGGGCCAAAGTATGGGGCTTGGGAACTAATTATCTTTTGGAAATAAGATAAAGTTTGATGAACCGCAAGCTATCAAGCTATTAATATGAACTATCCATACATTATAAGTTACTTAGATGAAATTAATATGGTATAACTGCCAAATTGCCTAATGTATGTCGCTAAAAAATTAAGATCAGATTTCAGTGCCTAGTGTCCAATCATTTTAACAAAGGTAAAAACTGCAAAATTTTACACGTTTGTTGGTCCAAGTGGTATATAGATCATATTTCTTTTTCACTTTCATTTTGGCAACTCAAAACGTAAGAGGGTATCTACAAACCAATAACCATAAAAAGGCTGTATGAACAATACCTAAATATGTGTATTATTCAAATGACAACTATTCATATAACAACTTCAACGATGTAGATTAGCCCAATAAAAATCTTGGCACGCCAAAAAAAGAAAACAGGAAAAATAATGTAGATTTAACCCAATCAAGTTATAAAGTGCTACTATGAGAAAAGGAAAAAAAAATGATAAGAGAATAAAAACAACCCCATTATTAGAATACTCCAAATGCAGGTTTTATAAAACCAATCAGAGAGACGGTATGAAGTATCATGACAAGCAAATTACATCAGTAGCATTCAAAAATGAGGGCAAGTTCCACAAAAAAAAAAAAAAAAGGGGTAAAGTAAACGCTAAAAACTATAAACTATAAAAAGGAAAGAATATTGAATAGAGGAACAAGATAGATAATGCATTCAAGTCCACCTTGATACCATACTCCCGAACATTGAGACAAACAAGAAAATATACTAATAAGCTATAAAGTCTTCTATGTACACAAACATTTCTCATCACCTAAAATATCCTGGCAGAAACAAAGAATCGAGATGACCTTATCCTCGGAGGTATGAAATGGGGCGGGAGGAATCTCGCCCTCCAAAAATGTAACAAAACATGAATACTCAACTTGGTCCCCAATCAGCCATCTATTAATATTTGTAGCCCGAAGAACCTGGTGGAGCAGGAGGCAATCGATTAGGTGTACGACGGCTGCCAGAGTTTGAGTCTCCATTTTGTGCAGGGTCACTATAATGTCGACTGTGACCATTTGAAACAGATCTCATTGAACCGCTACGGACAGGGCCATTGGCAGCTGCGTCGAAGGCAGATCTCCAGTCATCACCAGTACCAGCACCGCTGCTTCTTGGGCTACTCTCTGCAAAACAAAAATGTATTTAAGAAACTTTGGACAGGGTGAAAAAGAAAAGAGACACCCAAAAAAGAAACTATTATATACAGCACAATCCCATATAAACAAACAGCACATTGCCACGTCATTTATTTGTCTTCTTCAAACCAAACTTATGAAAATGAATGTGTAAAAGCAGGTTCATCCAATCAGCACACAATATAAATGTTATACACAAGGACTGTAAGAATACAATGAAACCTATCTCCATAACATTCAGCTGTCAACCATGGAAATTGTGAGCACTTAAAGAAAAAAAATAGATGCTCTAATACATAAAATACCGAGGATTCATGGGTACACACCTGCGCTACCATTTGACCAACCAGAGGCAGCAGCTGCTCGGTTGTCATGCACGCTCAGTTGGCGTGTCAATTTTGACAGAAGCGAGGACTGTTTCTGGTAACGCTCTCTCCTATGCTTGACATTATGATCTTCTACAAGCAGCTCCTCAATCTTGGCATTGCTTTGAGCACTGTTTACAGAAGATATCAAAATTTTCTTAATTAGTTTAAACAGCTGCAAGAAATAAATATAAATAACCGTCCAAAAATTTGTAACATCTACATGTGCACATACAGACATAGATACAGACCCTCAATATATGAAACGTTTATGATAAATTAAACTGGAGCAAGAACTAAGTACGAGTCTTTAAATTTTCAGGAATGAGACTGACAAAAAAGCAAGGAAAAATTATAATATGAAAACAAAAAAATATGCAAAAACAATGACAAATTTCTGAACCTGACGGAGCTATATAATTGATTCAGCATGTCTTCCTTCGCTTTTTCAACTTGACAAAGGACAACTGCCTGCCAAAAAATTAGCCAGAAATTCAGCAAACATCAAAATTTCCATACTGAGAGAAAGAACTATAAACACACACACACACACACACACACACACACACACACAGAGCAAATGGTAAAAATAAAAGCTTACTTTTGGTACATTAGCAGCTAAACTGTTCAAAACTGCTTCAACATATCCACGAACTTCTTGAGACATCCATCGAAGTTCTTCCTCGGGATCAGCAGGCCTTCGAGACATTGTATCCTGAGGTGAGAAAAAGAAAACATGGTAACAGCTAGTAAATAATTTATAATGCCTTTCAAGAGGCTAAACCAGAAGAAGTGCTGCACAGAAGAACAATGGGTATAAGCCAGCAACTCACCAAGGAACCATCAGAAAGGCTTTGCCTCATGTTAGAACCACCGTCAGATGAAAGCCTTATTTGTCCTCCCTTTGCTTGTATAACACTACTTATCTTATTAATCCATTCAGCCTTGTCAGCTGCACTCTCAGCTTTCAAAACAACAGCACTATGAGCTGCAAGAGTGAAACAGATAGTAATTATAATGTTTTCAAAAGCTTATAGGAAATAAAAGTGAGCATGAACCATCCATAGCTACATCAACAGGAAGTTTTACCTTTCAGAACAGTTTTATAAGGAACTCTACTAGTAATTTTGAATACAAGGTTAACTTTGCCAGAATCAGGTCCATTGGACTTCTTGTCCTTTGAGCTTTTTGATGGAGGATCCTCCTCTGTAACCTCTTCAATGTTGCATTCCTGCACAGCAATTGAAATTATACGCTCATCAAGACTGTTAGTCATGCACAGCTCTGTACTTCTCACTCACTGACATTATCAAAACCAAAGGTAATACCAACTGCAATAATCAGGAACTTTAGTAGATTACAAATGGAATTTCAGTTAGCAACTATAGTAAAAGCTGGGTTTTAAGGCTGAGTTCTAACATTAAATATAAAAGTAAAAGAATTAATTTTAAATGAATTACTGTATTTTATGATTCACAAATTGTAACTCTACAAATGACCCAAATTTTAGGAAGAAAAATTCATCTTTGAAAAAATTCCCATCGAGTTTCTCTCGACAAAAAAAAGTGCTAGTGGTAATAGCAATAAGGGTAAACTTAAAAGCACTTGAATTTTTCAATGTGATAAACAAATTGAGATAAAACAAGTTTCGAGAGGGGACAACTAAAATGGAATGGAGGGAATTTCCTTTATTATAGGATCTGTAAATTATATTTAAATTGAACTCTTTCAGATCTAAAGTTAAAGCACTCCAAACACTGCATTACAGAAACCCAATCATAAGGGATAAGTTGACATCAATCACTCAATTATGCCAACCAAGCACGAACACGAGGACGTGCTAAATCTATTCAATCTAGCATCTTTGATTGCGGAGCGCAGAGCTCCAACAGCAATTCAAATAGTAACAAAAAATATATACAATCATCGTTTATATATGTAAGCCTAAACTTGGAAGTTTATCAAATAGGAATGTGCAGGTAATGATATTTCTCCATACCTCTAATGTAATAACACCGCGGAAATGCCTTTCCTCTTGTTTTTTCGTGTACCCAAGCTGTGAATTACAAAGTTAAAGTCAACACTACACATAGCCAACTTATTAAAAGTTGAAAATTGTATCTCTAACATCAGAGTTAATAAAGATGCAACACAGAATCTGAAATATAATAAATGAATGACAAAGTCAGGAAAATCATAGTCTACAATGCAAGCACTTTTAGGCAAAATAATTCATGTTAGAATATTTAAGTTACTATGTCAATAGCCTTATTGTTATTGTTATTGTTATTATTATTATTATTATTATCTACTGTTATTGTTCTTTTTTTGGTAAAATATAAATAGGAGTTAGTGCTTTGCATCAAAACTCACCATATAGGTTCTATCTCACATTATGAAACACAAAGAAAAATAATTTACCAACTTGGATCAACGGTTACCAACCTTCCCAGTCTTCTCATTTAGCACAAACCATCTTCTGCTCCAACCATTAGTTTTCGCACTTTTCTTTAACAAAAAACCTAAAGGAAATAATGATGACTAGATTTAGTATATTGAAGATTGTAAAGTTGGCTTTAGATTTTGAAATATATATTGACAAGAATTATAGCATCCAATGCTCTATCAGCGCAATACTGAAACACAAACCAGAATGGCCTTTAAGGTTAGACCAACAATGAAGCTGAATATACACTAGAAGTCACTATGAATACTTGAGTGTGATTTATGAGATTTGCATTACTTCACATTATAATTCCAAATTATACACACCAGCCTCAGCAAAAGCTTGGAAATCTATAAATCAAGCAAACAGACATTAATGAACCAGAACAAATTTCAGTAGGAATTGCCCATCCTGGTATCAATATTAGCATTTTAAAAGAACGGCACAAAATAAGCTCTTATTTTTTATTTAAATAACTAAAACCAGGTTGACATTGCACCCCCCAACCCCAAGACCAAAATTTTTATTTCAATCTAAATTCTACAAAACATCACCTCTGCAGCTATTGCAGGTCTCCTAAGCGTCCTAGGTTTAAGCTTAGTCCCTCTTAATGATTGTCGTAATCGAGAATAAACCTAAGTTTATTAATTTGTCAAGCAAGAAATACGTGATAAGCTTAACACTCAAAATAGTAACATCCATTGTCAAAAAAAGAAAACAGGCTAAACATACTGCAATATCTATATAATGAATTCATTTTCAAATGAACTATTCAAATATAAACCCTCATATAAAAGCAAATAATAATTAAAATCACAACAGAGCAATCCAGGCTCAGATAAAAAATAACTCTTATTCCTGGTATTTGCAGGAAAGAGATCATTCTATCATTTTTTAGAACTGGGTAGACTGCTAAAGGGGTGAATTGAGCCTGCAAGAAATCTCTGCTAGAAAAAAGTAGTAACATAAGCGTGAGACAGACCTGCTGTTATTTCCCCTTCAGGACCAGCAGTCTTTAAAGCTGGGCCTTCTTGCCCTTCTTTATCTGCCTGCCCTGATTTGTCTTTTTCCTTCTCCTTCTTGTCTTCCTTCATTGATTTCATGCTTCCACCAGTTTGAGGACTAGTGGCCTTATGTAAGTCAACAATAAGCAGTTTAGATCCAACAAATCACAGAGAGAGTAAAATACCAATAAACCAACTGGAGTTGCAGGAGCACAACCCATCATTTCCTTCTGTTTTTTTTAAACATTTAACCTTCGTGTTACCGTAAGAGACCACCTACCCGGTTAAGTAGAGATTGCTCTGCATCTTGCCCTTTTTTTGAAGATCGTCCCTTCAATTCCTCCTCTCGACGCTGTCTTTCCATCCTAAAGTAAATAATATGGTTTATTATTAGATCAAATAGCAGTGTCACAAATATGAACTATGAAGTTGAGGACACAGGAATGATATAGACAGATATAACGAAGAACAGATTCCCAAAACGGGAGGATCTGGATCCACAGAAAAATATGTACAAATTACCTCCTCTGTACCAATCGAATGAAATGTTGTGGTGGCACAAAAGCACGCTCCATATCAACCAAAGCAACCACCATTTTCTTTGCGTCATTCTTGAACCCTTCCAGTGCAGCAGTCGCAAGAGCCACAATCTACAAAAACATATGAACAAGGTTAGATGAAAAGAAAGAGAAAGTCAACAGTCCCCGCCCAGGGGGTACACTTGAAAAAGAAGAAAATATATAAAGGAACAATAAGCAGTCAAAAATAGACTCCAATTAAACATAACAATACAAGTATATAACAGACTGAGATACTAACATAGTAAGTATCAAGTAAAAGCTGAAATAAGTAATTGTCATACCTCTCTCTTGAAAGGTGGATGTCTTCCTAACCCAGGTGTAGCATTGGCAGCAGCCGAAACAATATCCATTAGGACACGATGTACCTAAAGCATAAGGCAATGAAATCTCCACTGGTAACAAGAAAAATCAAAGGAACTAGCTAGGAAAATTCCACACGGTGACTCCATGCCAACAATAAGTGTAAGGTATGATTACAGTGTTGTACTTACAACACAATCAATTCACTTGAGTTAGACACATGTATATTTACATATTTACATATTACATACAATAAAGTAATCACCACCACACCTATGCTTCGGGAGGAACCCCAAAAACTATTCAAGGGATCCTATCTAAAGTACAAAACTTTATGATCCACCATATATAATACGTTTTCATAATAGGTAGAATGAATGCAAAAGGATGGAAAGGAGAAAACATAGAACATGTATACTCCAAACTTGAACCAAAAATGACAAACCATATGAAAATATGAAGAAAACCAGAACACTACAAGACATAAGGAACAAGCTACAATCATTGAATTGAGTGAAGAGAGGTATATATAATTCAAATGCATTGTACATATAAAACAAAAATACCTCATCAACACAAAGACGTGATGGTTCTTTTGCAAGCTCCAAAACACCTTTAATTAGAGATCTCAAACCCTTTTCAGGGGAAATAAGATAAGGTTGATAACCATCTGCTTCAAGCACAATCTGACAATTCACAAAGGGGGTCAATGAGAATAATAGGCCCCATATGAAAAAATAAAATTAAAAAAAAAAAAAGGAAAACAAGTAATGCTGCAAAAAGAATATACTAGTAAACCAGCAATTCAAAACTTACCCTCTTCACATTATTGATATCAAAATGCCTATCTAAAGGTAATTGCTTCATTCTATCAGGAAATCTCCCCTCAAAACAAGAAACAATTTTCCAACCAGCTCCCTGCCAGATAAAATTATGCAATTCAGGGGGTGAAGGAGGCTTGAGCAACAAATATAAAAATCAATCATCATAAAGACATTAACCCAATTTGAAAAATAGTCATTAAATACTGACATGTTTAAATAATTCACACTACAGAAGGATGCTAAGAATGAATATTTTGCTGAACTATTTTCTAACCAGAGCATCTTAAAAATAATTATGAATATGTTAAATGCAATTTAAGCAGATATGCTCTTTCTCATTTCCAACACATAATAATCCTAAAACACATAATTTGTTTTTAATGAGCAAAAACACTATATTCGCTGCCATACAACTATTAAGTTATAGATTATAACATATTAGGTACTGAACAAATGGCATTCCTAATAACAAGCAACAGTGAGTAATTCAGATTAAACTAAAATTGAGACAACATACCTCACCACCAGTAATGTGTGCTAGGAACTTATCCTCAAATTCACGGCAGAGTTCCAAGGCTACAGCACGTGTACCCTCTGCAGTGGAGACCATCGACTCACCAAGCCTTGCCAGTTCATCATGAATTATTTGAGACTTCCCATGTAACCTGAACAGCGTTTCAGTGAAGATTAATAGATTATACTTTCTAACAAAATAATCCTTATGGAAATTGGCATGCGAAAGCTACATTTCATAATAGAAAGCATTTGTGTGGCCGATGTTTTGGCAGATAACCAAAACTACTATGAAACACACAATAAAGTGCTGTATGCTAATGGATCTAACTACTACAATGTTTCAGCAGACTTCTCCCACATAAGAATGATATCACTTAAAAAGTAGCAGATATTAATGTACGAAAACAGGAGCAATATGAAGTACAGTACAGAGAATCAAATCAAGAATATTTAAAAAAATTGTACATTGACTAATAAGGCTATTGGAAGTTTGGAACTAGAACAAAGGACGCAAAAATTGTTTTTTAATTTTAAAGCAACAAGATATTTAGCAGGAAACACTTGTTCGCATTGCAAATCTTTTAGTGTTCAACAGCTACTCACACATAGTAAATTGTGAAAGATAAAAATGGGAATGACTTTACATAAATGCCAAGAAACAAGAACCATTGATTTATTGTCCAGTTCTTAGGTTTCCACCACAAACAAGAACCAAGTGAAAAGCACAATACTTCAAAATAATAGGAAATGTGATATTGCACTACATGGAAATTACCCAGAAAGAAGGTTAGGGAGCCGAAGCTGCATACGATTCTGAATCTGATGTGCTAGGGCATTCACCAAAGCTATCCTTCCAAGCTTGCTTTGAGGAGCACCTGTCAATATGGACTTGAGGCTTTCACTCTCTGCTCTCCATGCTGTTTCTAAAGAATTTTCGGAACCAGCAGATCCAGACTGTGCCGTGGCTATTGAAACTGATTGACCGATCAAAGCAACCCAAGGGATATCTGATGCTCTTGCAGGACCCTGATTCAATAGGAGGGCTTGGACTGCAGCCAGTGACTTTTGGTCATTTGCAGCTTGATCAACCTTACTAATAACACCAATGGTTCTGGTTCCTATAACAAATCATTGTATATTTAGTGAGTTAACAATGAAAAAAAGTACTGAGTAGAAGAATCGCACAAGCTCAATGCGACAAATTCCTATAGAGAGAAGTGCACACAGCCTACCTTCTCCGTCATACTCCTTTGCAGTTCTTAGGGCTCGAGATGAGGCAATTTCAGGGGCTTGAGCTGCAGGTACAATAACTAGCAAAATGGCATCATTGTGCTCCGCATATTCACTAACCTATGCAAGGATAATAGTAAGTAACATAAAAATCCCAACACTGTTCAGTGATAACATAAAAAATGAAAAATCCAAACACGGAATCAGAAACAAAGAAATATTTGGGAAACACAGGCCACCAATTACCATTGATTCATCCACGATGCGCTGATCCAACCCAGGTAAATCAACCAACTTAAGTGGTGGTGCTGCGAAGATAAAATAGTGGAAAGAATGTTAGGGACAAACTAAAGATGTAAAAAGAAGAAAGGAAAATAAAAAGTAGCATAGCACACATAACCAGAGCTGTCAGATATCATAATATACAAACTGCAAGCAGCTCCAAGAAACTTGGAAGGTTTTGTGAGAGCTGCTATAAAGTATAATCTGAAAAGAAACTATTTTGACATGCAAATGTGGCAACTTGTGGTGGCTAATAATAATAACAATAATCCCCAAAGACAATAGTTTAAATGAATGGTAACTGAATTGGGAAAAAAGAAGCTGACAGACAATTCTCATTTCCAAAACTGTATAATAAATTGTACACATAAATGTACCAAAAATAATTGTATACTTTATGCCAACAAAAATAAATCATCACTCATCTACAAACCTGTACTAGTGCGTAGCTTCAAATGGATTTGATCTCGAGTCTTGCCCGAGGCACCCTTACTCAGTCTATCCTGCAATGAATGCCTCAAAGCACCTGAAATAAAATAAAGCATATCAATGTGTTCATTGCAAAAGGTAAACTCAAAATTTGTAGGATATAAAAAATAAAATAAAACAACACCTAAAAGAACAGATCAGCCGCAACAATCAATGGATGTATTCCTGTTTGGTGACTTCGGTCTATATAGCTAAAAAGAAAAATTATCTATCTCTATATATATAGACACACAAACCTTCGGTATGACCACCACTGATTCACTAGTTTCTACAAGCAATACACAGTTTACATTGCTTTTGAATCACGACACATATGTATATGCCGTACGGGGTTTTAAATTGCGGTCCCCACAACAATCATGGCCACAATACTGCCATATTAGTAGTCTCCGCAACCGCATCGCCAGATCAACTGCATTCTCCCGCAATTACGGTAAATGCAACATAACCAAACGGCATCGCAGATTGCGGTAGGATCAACCGAATTCGCAATTGCAGATTGCGGTAAGATAATTGCAACCGCAATTTAAAACCATGACGTGCATCACACGATAGAGTTGGATATAGAGTTAATGGTCTATATATACTACAATATGAGAAGAGAATATCGAACTAACTTGCAGAAACTTGCTGAGACTTGTTATCAATCTGTAAGATAATGGATTTGCTGCTCAAATTAGCATCTCGCTGCAGATCAATGCATATCGGAGCCCTGGTAGCTCCATTTTCACCAGTAGGCTGCACAATTCAAATCAACAACACACTTTTACACAAACATTCACAATAATAACATCATAATTCATAAACTCCTCTCACTCTCAACAAACACGAACACAATTACGAAATCAAACTTCAATTTCAACTTACTAAAACAGGATGTCCGATCAAGCTGTTCAACACAGCAGATTTACCAGCTCCCTGCGAAATCCGAATCATTCGGAGTTATCATCACAAATAGAGAAAACGAACGGTTGCGATTACGAAGAAAGCCATAAGATGAAATGGAAACCGAAACTTACAACATTGCCGAGTGCGACGACGTTGAGAAAAGTGGAAGGGCGTTTGGAAGGGGTGGATTCGTCAACGTCTTCGTCGGCGAGCACCGCAGCAGCTTGGCGCATGGAATCGGCGAGCTCCGACAACTCATCGATCGCTGCCATCGATTATAGATAGATCAGATCAACGGATCCGAATAAAAGTTAAGCGAATCGAAATCGAAGGTCGATAATAGGGATCGATTACGGAATCGAACCCTAACCAGATAGAGAGAGATAGGGAGGGAGGGAGTGAGTGGTTTCGGTACGATCTTGCGGTGCGGTTAGGGATTTTGAATCAGATCTCTGAGTTTCTCTCTCTAGAATTAAGGGAAAGGAGTAACGAAATGGAGAAAATGGATTTCTGAAATTTCAAAAAGGCACTCTCTCTTTCTTTTCTTTTTCTCTTTCTCTTTCTCTCTCTATTGCGCGTTTTGAAATGGTTCTCTCGTCTCAGTCGTCTTTCTTGTTGTGTCTTTTATTTTGAATCCTGTTTTAATTTAACTAAAATTATTTATATTTATATTTATATTTATATTTTCATTACTTGTAGTAATTGGTAGCAATAATTGTACTAACTTTTTTTTTCTTTCCATTTCTCATATTTAAATTAACCGTCTACCGTCCAATCTAATGTGCCGCATTTGCAATATTGGATTAAAAAAAAACATCACTGGATTATGTTTTTTTTTTGAACTATCACTGGATTATTATTATTATTATTATTATTATTATTATTATTATTATTATTATTATTATTATTATTATTATTAATAATAATAATGCTGTTTCATAAATTTATCAGGAGGAGCATCGAATATCAAATCACTTCATCTGCCTAGATAGACCATCAACAATTTATGATGTGTCAACTACCAATTTTGATATTCTTAAAAAAAAATTGACAATTTTCATCTTTAAAAAGAAATAGATATATGGTTCGTGTAAAAACAAAAAATTGATTATCACTCCATCCTATCATATAGAGTACTCTATATAATATGGTTTGTAAAGAATATGATTTATAATTGGGATATGCGATTATGATTATTTGGACATTTCTATTTTACATGTTGAATTATTATTATTATTATTATTTGGCTTAATTGCTAACATTATTACGAGTCTTCGTTTGGTTAAAGTTGGTATTTCCAAGAAGGTTATCAGATTGATTATTATTCGGCTTAATTGCTAACATTATTATGAGGTCTTCGTTTGGTTAAAGTTGATATTTCCAAGGAGGCTATCAGATTGATTAAATATTATTCATCAAAAAAAAGATTGATTAAATATTATGACTTTCAGTGTCATTCTTGTACATATTGTTTATTGTATATAAAATTAAGGAGCTTTTAGCTTCTTCTAACTCTATTGATGTCTATCGCATGTTGTGAGAAGGTAATTAAGATGTTAAATAATTTGTATAATATGGTATCTCAAACAATGAGTCCTTCAAAATTCGAAATTTCTCTCCAATTACGGTCTTTCATATTTTTCTAACAAATAAAATGTAAATTCCTTTTGTCAAAGTGTATTTCTTTGTCTTTATATTCCACGTACAAAAAAACATGGGTTTGATCCCTAATAATTAGTACTACACAATATTTCTTCTTCCCATCGAAAACTTTACCTATTAAAAAAAGAGATTAATAGATGTGCATTAACAATGTAAAATTTTTTACATGGCCAATTTATAATCCATCATTCATGTGTTTTGCTTTTAGTTAAGAGTCAATGCTAGATAATGTATTAATGATAAAAGATGTACCGATAGTGTAAAGAATCTTTACACCGTCGGTACACCACCTATTTTCTCTTAAGAAAAATCTGGTATGATTTGTTAGACAATCATTATTACCGAAGTTAAATATTTTAAATAAGATATTAGCAATTTTTCTTTAAAGAAAATTAATTATACCTTCCGGTTAACTTAAACAAAAGAGAGAAATTCTAGCATTGTTGTTGGCTGAATGTGTGAAGAACTTAAGGGGGCTTAGATATATATACTTTATAAAAACATAGTAAGTAGTAACTTATTCATCAAGCACTTCTAGGGTGAAAATGAATGGATAAACTATTTATCAAAGTCATGAGATGTTAAAATTTATTGATGGAGGAATATTCAATCTTACATGCACGTGTATTGAATGTAATAAAATAGAGAATATTATATAATATGAGTATGATAAAACATTATTTTATCAAAGATTTGGTGCTTGCCATATATATATATATAAAACATTTTATAAATTAATATGCAAATAACAAACTTGCTCTTATGTTGAAATAACATATAATCATTCACCAAAAAAAAAAAAAAGAAATAACATATAATCTACTTATATATAATTTTGGCTTAGTGGTAGTAATAATGGAGTACATACAGTAACAACGATGATGGTCACTCACACAACTTTGGGATGATGCCAAATTATCCATATGGCAAAAGAAAGAAAAAGGACTAAACTGTCACTTTAGTTTTTCACTTTGTAAGGAGCTTTTATTTTAGTCCCTAATTTTCCAATAATTCTTTTTTAGTCCCTCACCTTGAAAAAAGTTACTCATATTAGTCCCTGACAACGTTTTCTGTTTATAGACGTTAACGTCGCCGTTAATTTATAATATCGAATTTCATTTTAGTCCCTAACTTAAAATTTTTAATTCACTTTAACCCCTCACTATATCGTGTTTCATTTTAGTCCCTAACTTAAAAATTTTAATTCACTTTAGTCCCTCACTATAATAACAATGATGTTTCTTTCTCTTTTCTCTTGTAGTGTGTGACTACCTTAAAAATATTGACTGATCTTCTTGCTATTTTGTAAATCAACTTTATAATTTATATAAGCACTGACTCCAAGCTTTGCACCTGAAGGCATCAATAGGAAAGTTTCTTTCGGATGAGTACTTCAGAGTACATTATTTCATTATCCATATAACTTATATGTTTTTACTCTAAACTCTTTAATGTTTTAGTTTTTTTTAAAAGCTTTTTAGTGTTTTAGTTATCTATCCATGTGTGAACTAACCGGAATCCTACAGACAACAAGTTAAGATATATGAAGGGTCTTCCATAATACAAAGAAGCGTCTCTGTTTGATAGACTTGTGTTTAATAATGTATTTCATATTCGCTTTACACTTATGAAATTTGCACATAGTTTGATTTCAAAACTAAAACATTGTTGTAACAAAAAAAAATAAAACATTGCTTGTATTGATAGACAAAACAAGCACTAGGTGAACGAGTTTGTATCTTGCTATCAAGAGCTGCTCCTTTGCCTAGGCATGTGGAGGAATTTTTGAGGTATGACGTTTGAACATCAAGCTAAACAAATTGGGGGAGTTTACAACATTTTGGTAATGACTCTTAAACACAGAACTCAATAAAATATTTTTGAATCAAAACTATTGATACTTTCAAATGCAAAGCTTGAAGTCAATGCTTATATAAACTATAAAGTTAGTTTACAGAATAGAAAGAAGAACATACAGTCAATATTTTTATGGTAGTCACACGACAAGAGAAAAGCGAAAGAAACATCATTGTTATTACAGTGAGGGACTAAAGTGAATTAAAATTTTTAAGTTAGGGACTAAAATGAAACATGATATAGTGAGGGATTAAAGTGAATTAAAAATTTTAAGTTAGAGACTAAAATGAAATACGATATTTTAAATTAACCGCGACGTTAACTTCTATTAACGGAAAACGTTGTTAGGGACTAACGTGAGTAACTTTTTTCAAAGTGAGAGACTAAAAAGAAATTTTTGAAATGTCAGAGACTAAAATGAATACTCCGTACAAAGTGAGGGACTAAAGTGACAGTTTAGTCTCAATTGTCCCAAGCAACATTATGCACAACATGGAAACAGTACTTTAAATTAATCATTGTTCACCACTTCACCCTTTAATATCCATTTGACAAAAATAGATCATCATCTGTGCTATCTGAATTATATTAATAGAGTAAATAAATAAAAATTTCATGAATTTTTTACCAAGTATTTCGCAAAAACATATTATTTCACGAGCACACGAGTTTTCTTTTTAACAAGAAACACATTAAAATTATTTTATCAAAACCATATGTTATTATTTTTTGTTCATTCATTATTATTTCGTGTGTTGTCTTTATATAGTTCAACTTATGTTTTATTTAGTCATTACCCACATGTCGATATGCATTATGTGTTTGTGGATCCGCATTTTTTTTTGGTACATTGTCGATCCACATTTTTATTGTAGTATTTTTGTCATTAATTTGGATTTAGGAATATCATTTTTACCTTTTTGTCATTGATTACTAAACTTGATCGATTGAATTGTTTAATTTTGGAACTAATTGTCAATAAATTTTAATAGGCATATCAATGGCAATAGAAAAACGGAGAATTACTATATGTATCAACCAACATGACCAATTAATGGAAAAAAGTAAAATATTATTCCTTCTTATTTTATTTATAAGATTATTTTAAGAAAAAATATAGGCTTTATTTGTGAGACTTTCTTCTAATTTTTAATTTTAAATAATATTTAATTACTTTTTTTACAAAAAATACCCTTACTAAATAATTTTTTTTAGAATCTCAGTAACAATTATATGGGTACTCTTGAAAAAGTATATTAAAGTTTACATTTCCAACACCACTAACAACCTTAATCTACTTTTTTAAAAGACGTTAATTTATCCAAAAAAATCTTACAGATAAAAAAACTATTATTAAATTAATGACAATGACAATAATATTAAAATTACCAAACATAAAATACGAGCATATCTCTTCTCCTCAAAAACTTCACTTTAAGGAAAATCACAACAGAATTTTGAAAGATTCTAATAGAGTGTCAACATCAAATTTTATATGACACTCTTTAAAGACTTTGATAATCTTCAAAATCTGGTAGAGAGTTTTAAATTAAATTTGTAAAATAAGAGACTTAAACTAAGACTACGCGGGGATCCAATTTTTTTTGTCATTTCTCTCTTTTTACTTTATACTCCCTCCGTTCCTGATTATCTGTCGTTTTTTAAAGAGATTTTTTTTCTTTTTATCTGACGTATTGAGAATTTCAAGAGTGTAATAAATGCTATTTTCCATGTTTACCCCAATTTAATATGTTTTGGTTTATGTAAGTAGTGGAGAAAAATTAATAATTATAGAAAGAGAAAGGGTATAATGGGAAAAAAACATAATTAATGTATTGGAAATATGAGTAATGATTAGATTTCTTAAAATTGTGTTTTGTTTGAAATATAACAGATAAATAGGAACGGAGAGAATAATACCCTAATAAATAAATAAATAATAATAAATAAGAATAATTACAAATAATAATAATATTTTTTTTAAATAATACAAATAATATTCTTAAATATATTTCTTTCTTTTTTATTTTTAAATAAATTGTCTTGTTATGAAAAAAATAAAAATACATATTTTAAATTAAAATAAATAAATTAATAATTTCAAATAAAAAATCATTAAAGTAACAGTTTCATTGCATTATTTAGCGTTATATTGTATTTCCTTCATGTACAATATTTTAGAAAGATATTGCATTATTTAGCATTATTTATAATCTTTAATAGGGATTATTAACTTCAATTATTGTAACTTTAAATTTTATTCAATTTTAATATTTAAATATTTTTAAATTTATTTTTACAAATTATAGGTAATTAATATTATTGAAATGGATTTGTGTTTAACCATACATTATTGCTGATTAATGAATTTGATAAATTTAGTATTAAAATTTTACTCTATTGAAAAATGTGAAAAATCTAAAGTTGAATCTTATACTAATAAGAATGATGTAATGGTGATGTTTGATGTAAAAAAAAAACAACACAGAAGTCACAAGGTAACTACTTCCTCCGGTTCTAATTATAAACAACAAAAACATACTACTCTTGATTTAAAATAAAAGCAAAACTAACTAACCTTATTAAATTTTGTTTCATTCCCAATTCCACTTTCTTAAAACATCTATAGAAAATTGTAATCTTAATTAATTTTTGTTTCATTCCCAAAACTACTTTCCAAAAATACCTCTACTTTTTATAAATTTGAGAAAATTAAATACAATCAACTAACCTCCTTAATAAGCGTAAAAGTGGTTAGAACTGTTTATAATTCGAGCAGGAGGGAGTACTAATTTGCCGAAACGAGGGCAAGTTCCAGAACTTTCCCAGCGTTCACACACACTCATCATCTCTCGTATTGGGTTTCTGAAACATCATCGTACTGTTTCTTTCTCCAAACACACACATTAACACAGAGAGAGAGAAAGAGAAAAAGAAAAAGAAAAAGAGAAGAGATTAATAAGAAGATGTTCAAGAAGGCAGTGGAGGCAAGGTCTCAGCAGAGATTATCCGGTGCCGACAGGAAGAAACTCAGAAGAAGCATTAGAGACAAATTCCCCCGAGCTTCTGATTCCGACTTAGATGCTTTGCTCCCTCCCAAGGTACCCTCCCCCCTATTTCATTTTATTCATTTCATTCATAAAAATATAAAAAAAATAAAATAAAATTTATTCATAGTAGAAGTAGAATTTGTTGATGTTATTTGCTTTTCACCAATATACCATATTCCGTGTTTAACTGATGTAAAACTTATTCCACTGTTCTAATTAGGGTTTGAAAGTTTGCTGCTCGTTGTTCTTATTTCTCTATTTTATTGATGGGAAGTATGGGACGTTTGTTTAACTTCTTTTTTTCACTGTAGAAAAGTGATTATTCTTTGATTAAAAAAAAAATCACTTCTGACAGTTGGACATTTGTTTTATTGCCCTTTTACAATAAAGCATAAACTACCAACAAAATGCTGATAAATTCAGCTTTTGACTTTTTCTTTTCACACCCCCCATTTTTCTTCCCATCCCCCCATTTTTTGTGAGGCGGAAGTGTAAATTTATTGGTTTTTCCGCCTATCAAGAGGCGGAAAGGGTGAAAAAAAGCACTTCCGCCTCACGAAAAAATGGGGGGTGGGGAGAAAAATGGGGGGCGTGAAAAGAAAAGGTCCAGCTTTTTTTTTATCAGCTTTTAAAAAAATCACCTTTGCCAAAATTTACTCCCGTAAGTGTAGAATCTCTCTCTCTCTCTCTCTCTCTCTCTCTCTCTTTTATTTATTTATTTTTTTTAAAAAGCTAAACAACTGGACCCTCCTATGTATGCACGAATCAGAGCTCTAGATTTTTGTTCATCATTCGATGTATTGATATACATCGTTAACTAAAACATGTCTATGGTTAACTAATTGATTGGCTTGGGGAATAGTTGAAGCCATTCTGAATCGAAAAAGTATGTTGTCCAACAAATGTAATTGTAGCAAAACTTGAGCAATCGACCCTTTTGCTTTTCCGCGATACGGACATATTTAAGCAATTGTTGCTCTGTAAGACCACAATGAAAACTCATCTTTTGTTTTTCTTCTAAACAGTTACGGTATTGATATTTTTTGTTGGAGTGCGGTTGATTTCTAAGTTCACTGCTTATGTTTGTAGAATCATTTTTTTAAGCCTACGCAAATGGCACATTCATAATACACTGAACTACGTATGCTTGTTTGTAGAACCTTTTTATATTATGAGCTTAGTATAGTGTGAACTTATGGACTAATAAGCTTAACGATACTCTTTTTGTGTTTATTGCCTCAAACATGCCAGACAGAGATAACAGTGGCCAAGTTGCAGAACCGAGTACATGTATATAGCGTGGAGGGAGGTTTTCCAATGTTTTTCGATGTTGATGGCCGTGGCTCCGAAATATTCCCCACAGGTACATGTAGTTGCATACTATTCTTGTGTTTTTTCCTATTTAGTGTTTCGAATCATTAAAATCTGGTTGAATTGATTTGAAAATTTAATGGTGATGTTGATAAGTGATAACTAATTTGAAAATTATCAAATAAATAAAGTTGAAATGAAATGAAATCCACTCAAATCCAAGTATCCAACCAAATTTAAGTGGATCTCCGAATATACGTAAATAGCGTTTAAGTCGAAAGGAACGTTTTTGATGTGTCCACATTGTCTAGATGGCATGTTTGAAATTTGTTGTTTTATTATGGTTCATTTTGTTTCTTCTATAAATTAATGGATTCATGCATAGAGCTTTTACCATTTTTCGCGTATATATCTTGGACTATTGGATATTGTACTGGCTAGTGGCTAAGAACTAAGTGATTATTATTAATTTATTATTGCAGCTATAATGTAAAAGAAATGTTTTCTATGATAAAATTTTATTTAACATTATTCAAGAATATTTTCTGCATGCTGATGCCTAAGATTTAGCATCAAATTGATGAATATCTGACACCACTCTTTGCTCTGATATGGCTATAAAGAACACGAGTGTTGGTCTACATGAATTGAAATTAATTAGGATTCTTTTTCCTGCTTCTGCTATTGTCATTGCAGTTTATGCTCTCTGGACAGTCCCTGAGCTTTTGCCTGCTTTCGTGCTAAAGGGTGGTGAGGTTTCTCAGTTCATTATAGGAGGAGCAGACTTGATGTTCCCAGGTATTAAAGTTCCTCCTGAAGGTCTACCATCATTTGTAGCAGGGGAACCATGGGCGGTGAAAGTACCTGGAAATCCTGCTCCGATTGCGGTAAATTCTTCACATTTCTTATTTTCTATTCATCATCATTGTCGGATCCTGTCATCCATACTTGTAAGCTGGCAGTCATTGTTTAACATTCCATTCATTCTCATGAAGGTTGGGAGTACCACAATGAGCAGCACTGAAGCATTAAAAGCTGGACTACGTGGAAAAGCATTAAGAATAACTCATTATTATCGTGATTTGCTTTGGTAAATTTTGCTAGAGTGGACCTGATACTTTGATTGAGTTGAAGTTACAAAGTGATTTTTTTCTTCTTGGTTGTATTTGCAGGGAAGCAGTTGAGGGCCATCATGTGCCTAATGCAGGTTTTTACGAAGATGCTGTGTTTGAGGATCCTTCCTCATCACTTCCTCAGAATTCTGATTCGACCGAGATTGCTTGTGAGACATCAACTGATCAGCCGAACAATCCAAAAAGCAATGAAGTGGAGGAATCTCTGGATGCTAATGAGTTACAAGCTGGCTCCACCTCTGCATTGGCAACACCGAATGATGATGAAAATGATGCAGCAAATGAAATAACTGGAGGCGTGGCTGATTTGAAGTTACCAGATTCTGGTGCTGGTAATGACACAAATGACCAACATAGTCTATCAACTGCAGACATAGATTTGCTGTTAGATAAGTGCCTTCTACAAGCATTGCATACAACAGTGAAGGACAAAGACCTTCCCTTGCCTGGAAGCACTCTATGGTGGGACTAACTCTCTCTCTCTCTACACACACACACACAAACACAACCTCGTATTTTTGATATCTTGGAGGACCAGGATGAACCATAAGAAGCAGATTCACCAAAAAATCCAGCAAACCAGTAATTTTGGATGACAGTCAGGCTCAGTTTAGAAGTTTTAAATGATAAATTTGTTAAGTAAGGCAGGTCTTAAATACAAACCAAAATAGGATCTCTATGGGGTGCACTTTTAATTGGATGAGATCTTGCGAACATTGGTTTTTTATAAAAAAAAATAAAAAATCTTGCAAACTTTGGTAGTGATTTTTCAAGCTCTTGATATTTATGCTGAGCAACAGTGTCTGCATTTCCAGTAAACTTTAAATTTAATTTTTTAATTTCTGTGCTCGTATGGAAAATTGGCCAACTTCTTTATTATTGACCCATAATAATGAAACATTCTTTCATGCAAGTTATTTGCCAATTTTTTTATTGAAGTTTGAGGTGTTTAGAGGAATTTGTTACGCTTGTTACTTCAAAATATCTCCTCATTTTTACCTCAAGTAATCTAACAAGTGTTTGTTTGAGCACTGTAGGTCAAACCATGTATTGCCATGTAGGCCCCCAGGATTGACTTTAGACATCAAGAAATCATCCTACAAGAAGTTGTCAAAGTGGTTACAAGCAAAGTCCTCCTCTGGCTTGGTACGTCAAAAGTAGCTTGCTGTTATAGGCTGGAAAACTTTAATGATTAAATGAATTTGTAAATTTTGAAATCTTGAATGTGGTAAAGTAAGGCGATAGCTCTCATCCATAAACCTTCCATTATGTCGTGTTTTACAAGAGCAGGAGGAATCACGGAAGTGATTGCTACCAACCATTTTGCAGGAGTCATGGTCGCTACAATTTCATGGGCAAAAATACCAGTCTTTCCCTACCCCACTCTTTGATAAGTCAGCTTTAACTTAGGGTTATGTTGTAGGATGCTAGTCCTTATATTTACTTTAAGGGATTTAGGATTCATTTCTCCAGATTTTGGATAGAACCCATCCCCCACCTCCTCTTTTATTTGGCTAAACCAGGTCCCAGGCTTCTCCTGATGGCAATTTCCAGCCAGACCTGGGATTTTTCTGGCAGCTACAGGTTTCTCCAGCAACCCTGTTTCCTGTCCGTTTGCACCTCTGTTCCTGTAGCATTATTTAGTTTGTCCCTTTTCCTGCAGCATTCAGTTTGAACCTCTGTTCCTATAGGACTTTTTATTGTTATATTTTGAATGTTAAGTTTATGAATCAGTGCCTTAAAAAGTTACTCCATAACTTATTAAGGATTTTAGTTCTACACTTGATTTTTTTTGTTCTTATGCCCATTGATGCATGTTATTGTTATTGTTGCCTTGTTACTGATACATTCTGGGTTCTTTCTTTATGTAAATTTATGTTTTGTACAGGTGTCAGTGAAAGAAGATAAATACAAAAAAGAAGTCATGCTACTTTCCGTAAACCGTAAGCATGCTGACTATTCATCCTTTAAGCCTGAAAAAAGGCCAGTGGAGAAAAGTGACCAGCCCAGTGTTCAGTCTGCCAACGAAGTTCGTTCGTCCAAAACTCTTGAAGTGGCCGAAATCTACAAGCCAAGTGTACATGTCAATCCCATCTTTTCATCGGTTGGGGCTGACACCGGGAAACTTTATAGTGCTGCTGAAGCTTCTGATATTGTCTTCAAATACATTGAGAAAGAAAATCTTGTGAAGCCAACAAACAAGGCCAGTGTGGTTCTCGATGCAATATTATGTGATGCACTGTTCAAGGGGGCAATTAAAAAAGGAACAACATATCCTTCAGAAATTCACAAGAAAGATGTAGGCTCAACATTTGTGAGTCGTATGCAACCTCATCATGTTGTGACAAGAGGAAATGATTCTGTAGTTCGTAAAGGTGCACTTAAACCAATTCAGTTATTGACAGAACGGAGGCAAGGCAACAAGAAGGTAACCAAACTCTCCGGTATGGAAAGCTTTCTTATGGATGCTGAAGCACTAGCATCAGAACTGCAGAAGAAGTTTGCTTGCAGTACCACTGTTGCAGAGCTACCAGGTATTTCTTGGTCACTTCAAAACTAAGTTTTATATTGGTTTGAGCTTGTTATCTTCAAGAAATACAGGATCTTTAAGCACAGTTTGGTTCATTTTTTTTATTCGTCAATGACTCAATGTTTTGTTTGGAAGGGCCTGGGGATGTATTGACTAGCCAGACACTGCCCTTCTGACTTCAGGATTGTGACTTGTGATGTTTGATGTTCTAGTTACATACTTGCATCAAATAAAATGGTATGTGATTATTACATTGTCAATCTGAAATATGAAAATATGTGCTTTGCAGGTAAGAAAGGGCATGAAGTTCTGGTTCAAGGAGGAGTTATTGATGACTTGGCAAAGCATTTGATTGAACAATATGGAGTTCCAAAGAGATACATTGAAGTTTATGATAAAACCAAGAAATAAGCTCCACCTGTAACACTCTCCTCATAGTGCACTTTGATGTGGGGAGATTTATGAATTTTTGTACTTTTCTTACACTTAAATTATTGGGTTGAGGTGAATATATGTCGTCGGAGAAAAGTGAGAATAGGAACTGACAAAGGTTTTTTCCATCTGAAAAATTTACTATCTACAAGTTTATTACTCTGAAACTTTTGAGTGTTGAAAGGGGTGCCTTTCGGATCAACCAGTTTGATCAGTTGAGGCAGTTTTCAAACTTTTTCCTTAGTGGTAGTTGACATTATGTAACCAATGTTAAGCTTGTTGGAAATTATTGTTGGTATATTTATTGCTTGGTTCATATGTACTTTTGATAACAGTCAATCAATAGTTAGACCAATTAAGTAGGCGCTAACAAGACAAAAAATAGTTGGTAAATGGCTGAATTTTTCAAACATTATGTTAAGGGTTCGATTTACATATCAAGTGTAATATTTTATTATACATGATAAAAAAATTACAAAACCTAAATTTAAAATACAAATTGTAAATTTAGGTCAAAATGATAACCATTTGTTCATTAATTTGTTTAGCGTATATACTAATTTTTTTTCCCAGAATCAAGGAGGATTAAAAATCAAAATAAAACTATAAGTTAAGCATAAAGTGGGAAAAGATAACGGCCCAATCATTCGCAGTTATAAAGACATGAAGAAAGGACATGGGAGATTGGGAGGGCAAAGTAGAAAGCATAAACGGACTATGGTCTCCAACTTTTTATATCAAAGTATTATACTACTCCCTTCGGTCCCTAATATAAACATCATTTGATATATTTCACTCCCTTTAAGAAAAGTAAGTAAATTAGTTATTTGTATTAGAGTGATAAATTTTAAGTGTATATTTACCAATCTATCCTTTTGATCTTCTAATCATTAATTGGTGTTTCTGTTCCCCACAAACATGATAGAGTAGAGTTAGTTTTGTAAAATTTTAGAAGAAGCTTATATTTATGACCAAAAATTTTTGATCGAATGATGCTTATATTAGGGACCGAAGGGAGTAATTTTTATTATGGAAAGTAATAAAGTATCATGACTTCGTAACAATTAAGTTTTTTTTTTTTTTAAATGCAAATTAAGGCATTTTTTTAGTAAACAAAATATAAGTGATTTGAAATTTTCGTTCACGTTATACTTTTTTAAAACTTTATTGTAACACGTTTTGTATTTCAAATGAATCAAAATTAAATTAAATTAAATTAAATTGTCTAACAATAAATAATTTAATTAATACACATCTAAAAAAAATAATTTAATTAATTAGTAAAAAAATAATACTACAAAATTATTAATATAAACGGTCGTCTGTATATAAACGGAAGCTCACACATCAAAACCCATTCCCTCCAAATTTCCTCTGTATATAAACGGTCGTCACAGTAAAGCAGCAGCTTCATTTCTTTTCCCTGAGAAAGAGAAACTCGTTTCGCTGAATCAATCTTCTCTGATTGTGAAGAAGATGGAGGAGTACTTGCATTACATGAAGACTTTGCGCTCTCAAATGAACGGTACTAAATCCATTCACAACAGCTTTTTTTTTCTTTCTTCCGATTCTGCTTTATTTCAAATATGAATATGTAAATTGAAATTTGAATTCAGATGTGGAGGATCAAGCGGCTAAGATCTCAGCAGAAGAAGAAATGCAATTAACGAACGTTCGCACTTTGGAAAAAGACATCGATTCAGGTCTCTCTCTTACTCACACTTGAGCTTCGTTATCGTAAGAGTCAACATTCTAATGATGCGTCATTGTATTGTATGATTAATTAACCGTTGTTAAGTTTTTTTTCAAAGGTTTTAAATATAGGTCAGGGTCGCTGAATCCGCATCCTGACCACAATGGCGGCTAGATTTGCCTGCAATAATCTTTAACGTCAAGGTTTGTTTTGAGAGTATAAACTGCCATCGCGCCAACAACCACTATTTAAAACAGGCAAATGTTAACGAGTGCACTTCGAAGTGCACTTTTTTATGAACCAAATATAGTTTAAATTTATAGTAAAATATAATTTTTGTATTCCTGAGAGGCGGAGAGATATGTACTTATGATTATTTTTTCAATTAAAATAGCCTTAGAGCACTTGTCAGTGTGAAAATATTTTATTGAATTTAAGTTTGATGCAATGTTAGTGTGATGTTTTTTACTATGGTTTTTTTTTTTTTTTTTTGTGCGCACCAAGTATTTATCTAGCATATAGCTTAAGATTAATCCCTTTTAAATCGTAAAGATCACCAAAGTGGTTTTTGCCTCTGGCAACAAAGTTTTTTATGGTGTTAATGACTTGTATTTCATTATATGCGTGACTTTTAAGATGATTATCCATAATTGCCATTTGCCAAACATTTTTAGAATTTTAGTGATGTCTCAACATATGATTAGTTGATAGATCAAAACGTTTTTAAATCCTTAGTTTCATTTTTGACAGTATAGTCACTGTAAAGTTTTTTTACATTTTGAGTCAATCATACATCATACATTGCCATATATGATACTTTCTACAAGTAAAACCTTAATTGTGTCAAAAACCACAATTTCTAGAATATTATGAACTACAGTATTCAAGTGGTTCTGGATTTGGATGATGGATCTCACACACCACAATTTCTTATTATCTTCTTTTATCATGTGTAGCGAAATCTGAAATTTTGCAACTCAAGGAAGATACTGAGCAGATGAAGAAGGAAAAAGGTGAGATGTGCTCAAAGATATTGGAAAAACAGAAGAAAATTTTTTCTTTGGAGTTTGATATATCCTCCCTCACCCAGGTAAGGTCACCACTTTACGTTCCTTTGGAGTTTGCTTATTTCTCATTTTGACATGCACCTTAGTAGTGAACGAATTTAAACATGAAAAAAAATCCGATACCTTATGCTGTGATCCTCGTGCTTTCACAATTCTCAACCAACAGACTCTGGAACTTATTCAGCAAGAGAGAGTTGGGTTATCTGCCAAACTTTCACAGAAGAGGTAACTGAAGACTCTGTGAATTGTCTTATACATTTCATGGTTATCTATTGAAACTGCTTTACTCTATCAGGGCCTACTATAGCAAGGTCTCAGAGGACATGGGTGCTAACTTACTGCAGCAACAGGTTAGATTTTATTATCCTCTTTGTTATTGTGGGTGCAGACCTTTGGGCTGGCAGCGCGTTGCATGAATTAGTAATTGGCAGAAAATGTTGACATCAAGTAGATTATTATGTCAAGGAAACAATACCATTTCAAATACATGTTCTGCATGGAAATTTAGTGTCACTGTCTTTGACGCAACATTATAATGCTGTACAACATTACAGGAAGCCAACTTCGTAGTCTATAACACCCAGCCTCTTTAGTTGTTATTGGTGGCGGGGTGCAGAAAAATGTAGACCTTTGTTGTAAGCTTCTTGAAACACTTGTAGAGTGTTCAAGCGCACATACGTAGATGATGAAAATATCATTGAGTATTTTGCGGTGTGAGGTTTGAGTGCTACTATATCATGTTTCTGCCTTGCTTTTTAGTCCACCCTTTTGGTCTTCATCACATTAATCCTATCTTTTGTCCAAGTTGGCAATTCTTTGTTCATGTGAGGTCATTTGATTTGTTGCAACTGTGGACTATATTGAAATCTTTTGCAGGAATGGTTCAGAACTAAGAAGATTAGCAGAGAACTAAAAGAGCATGAGTTGGTATGCCTTATTTATATTATCACAAATATCTTTAACCTGTTCATTTATATTCTAGAGTATCCTTATATATGCTATGTATCTTCTGAATACAAGAGTTGTTGGAATATACTTCTGCAACGATCTTGAATATTTATTACTAGGCAGTATTATTGTCTAAGACTCTAAGTTATTGGTGTGCAAGAAGAATAAAGAAAAAGAAAACTTCCTTCAATTGCCAGGTCTTATTCATTTACATTATTTATCCAATTTTATTACTAGTTTCTGCGAGTCACTTTTATCTTGAATTTACGCAGGTCAAGGAAAAAGTTAATGGGCAAAAAAGTGAAACCGAAGGCATGTCATTAAAGTTGTGTTATTTTTTTACATTTTCAGATTCTTATTTTTCCTGAACCACATTGGATTTCATTAATCAAAATGACTTGTGATCAGTTATTGGAATCACTACTGAGTTTTCTTTGTAGCTATGCTAGATGGAATCAAAGCAATAGATCCTCTTGAATTTGTTGAAAAAGTTAAAGAATCGCATTTTAGTTTCAAAATAGGGGTTGTCCATGAAGTATGTTGCCAAAAATGATTGATATCGGGTTGTCTCTGTTGCCGATCTTTCATAACCAAAATTATCTTTAATCATTCAACCAAAAAGAGATGACTTTAATCAATGAAGGCTCTAGTGACAAAAGTGGATCAAATAGAAGATTCTTTGATTAAAAGGTTAGAGGAAGATCTAAGACATTAGGAGAAGCCAATATTATTTTGCTGACTTTTTATTTTTTTTATTTGGTTTACTAATTTACGGGACAGGGAAAACCATGGGTTACAACTTGCAAGCATTTTATATTGCAAAGGCATTTCTCAAAACTAAATTTGATATCTTGAAGTTCTTTTTATGAACTTATCTTACAGGGAAGGCTAGTACTGATGGTGACCTTGTCAGGGATAACCAGGTAGATTACTACTTTCATTGCTAGATGCTGCATTGAATCGGAATGTGGTCATTCATATTTGTATTACAGGAATGTGATGCAAGGAAGAACTTAATGAACAACGTGGACTCAGCTAAAGCAAGGCTTGATGAGATTCTTCTTCTGAAAGATAAGATTCTTACAGAGAATAACAAGGTCACTTATACTCATCCTTTCTATTTTTACAGTTGTTTTTGCTCTGATCTTTGCTCAGCATAATTTTTTTTATGGCACACGGTATAACATTTCATTAATTCTGGAAATTGAACATCATGTTTTCATTGACCTGAATTATATTTCCATTTGAGGTGTGTGCTGTCTCATGATTTTCTAATAAAACTTTCTTTTTATCCTTTTTATAGCATACAATAAAACATTCCATGAATTCTAGAAATTTGAGTCATGTTTTCAATCTTCTGAATTATATTCCAAATTTCCATTATCATTTAAATGCATCCGCATCTTGTCCCTCATAATTTTTTAAAATATGGCTGTTCCAAAATGACCTTCCTTTCTCTTTTCCTTTTCCTTACTTGTGCAAAAATTTATATGCTGTTGGCAATTCAACCATTTTTTTTCATATATATAATGCTTGGTCGAACATGTACATGACGTATTCTATTTACCATGAGAAAGTTTCAAGCTTGGCAATAAACACATTTACTGACATGCTTTCTAATTAAAACAATGAGAGCGAGAAATAGTGCTGCTTCTTCAGTTTAGCTTTTTGTTTTCTCCAGTTTATGGCTCCTTATAGCTACAATAATTGTATTTCTATCAAGTTAGAGTTTTCTTCTAATCATAGATAACTTTCTCTGCAACTAAACTCTCGATATTACTTTTACAGGGTAGCAAAAACTTTTAGAAATTTGCCAAATTTCAAGCTTTTACAAAGTTAATTGGCTGAATCCATTTTTTCCTGTTAAGTTATTTCAAACTAATAACTATTTATAGTTATAAAAGAATAAAAAATAGGCTTATTTATGGTTTTGGTACCTAAAAGTTTTACGTGTTTTGGTTTTAGTCCTTAGAAGTTATTTTGACCTGGATTAGTCCTTAATTTTTCAACCATTTTGGTTTTGGTCCCCTTCGTTACAAAAAAATCATTTATTTGCTTACATGGTTAAGGAAAATACATACCAGCTGGCACGGGGTGTGAGGTAGCACCAAATAGGTGATGTGATATGCATGATTCAGGCCTATGAAATCTATGAACTCTATTTTGCTTACGGGACCATTTTGCGTATCAGGGGACCAAAACCAAAATGTTTGAATATTTAAGGACTAGTCCTGGTCAAAATAACTTTTAGGAACTAAAATCAAAACACGTTGAACTTTCAAGGACTAAAGACATAAATAAGCCTAAAAAATAAGTATTTTGCAAACATAGGGTGCAAATAATGGACCCAGTGCACAACCATGGGGTTGAAAGTTTTATATGCAAATGTTGGCAAATGTATGCTTTTTAGAAAATGAGATTAGATGTTTTGATTTATATGCTAACAACTAATTGCATATATACTTTCTTTGCATCTTATGAGTATTTCCTTATCACATCAGATGAAAATGGCTGTTGAGGATGTAAAGAGCAAGATGGTTGATTTTAAGGTTGGTTGTTCTGCATTAACTTAGATATGTGTGATTATATATTTTATGGTTGATTATATAATGGTCCTTTATACAGATACATATTATATATTTTTTTTATAGCACTTTGCCTTTGATGGATTAGCTTCTTTCTTTTCTCCTCTTAATCAATGATATGTAAATTACCTTCCTTAATTCGTTGTTCATAATGTGTGAGCTATGCTAGCCAGAGCTTAAAGCAGCAGATGTAACTGCTCTTCAAGAGGAATATGATGCCATTCTGTCAGACAAAGCCGGAGAGACTGAGTACTTGCAGTCTCTGGAGAAACAAATTGAGAAACTCAAGGTAAACTTTTTTTTTAATCCACTGGAAAATTTTGCAAGGCACTTGAGCAATTTGCACAAACTTTTTATGGCATCAAATCACACGAGATGGAAATAAAACAGGAATAATCAAATATAAATATTTAACTATTCTTTTTGTTATATATAAGTCTCATGATCTCATCTGTGTGTTTTGATTTCCTTGAACTTTTTCCCTGCATTCATGGATGTGTCTGATTTTACAGGAGGTTCGTCATGTGGTAAAATGTGCTTGTGGGGAAGAATACACAGTGGCAGTGAATGTGTAATTAAGAAAACGAGATGAAGCTTCAGCCTTCACGAGACTGTGAATGCAATACTATACTTTGTGTGGTTTTTAAACTTTTAAGAAGCAGTTCAAGTGCTAGTTGTACAGAATGGTTATAGACGAGAAGTCTTCATATTGAAAATTCCAACAATAGATATTCAACTTTGGTTTATGGAACTAATCTTCATATCGAAAATTCACACAGAATATTAATACCTTTACATTTGTAGAGATAACCAAACGTAAGTTCAACAATGGATATTCAAGTTTGGTTATTCTAGCTAATTATGGAACTTAAGTAATCCTCTAAGTAATAGATCTGGAAATCAATCTATTTTATTCATACTCCATTCACCTGAAATTTAAAGGTGCATTATGACGCAGACACATATCTAGTATCTCTTCATAGTTACAATTGGCCGAGAAAGGTAAAATTACTGCATAAAGATTTTTAAATTAGAGCGAAGTACTTTGGTCTCATGTTTTTTAGATGAGACATTTTAGTCTCTCAAAATGTAGAAATTCACTTTTAGTCCCTGAAGATTTTTTTATAGGACACTTAAGTCCTTCCTCCCACTCCGCCAACTGCCTCAAATGCGAACTTAAGTGTCCCGTAAAAAAATCTTTAGGGTCTTAAGTGTCCCATAAAAAACTCTTCCGTTACATTATACAGGTTAAAAATACATAATAAGAATGTTGATTTAGACAAAGGTAAAATTAAAAAGATTAACAGTACTCTTGAATTTCTAATTCTAAATATGATCAATCAATATAGAAGTTCTTTAAATGAGACACAAAAATAAATTTTAGACTAGTCTCTCATTTGTAGCTTTTCACTAATTTTGTGAATCATTGATTGACAACAATTTTTTTTAGAAAAATGATACTCCCACCTTTTAAAATGAGATGGAAGAGATCTAGGGAGAAGAGGGATAAAAAGAAATTTTATGATATGAAAAGTAAAAAAATTAGAAAAAATAGTAAGGTTAATAAAGGTTTAGAATAAAAATTGTAATAATAAAAGAGTTGCTTTTTTTTTTCTTTTCAAGCAATAATAAATTTTCTTAAACACTTTCATGGTTCATGGTTTTACTCTGTAGAATAATTTAAAAAAAAAGGTGATGTTTTTGTTAGGAATTCCTTAAGGAAACCAGGATAATTTGATAAGTTAGTATTATGGTATTGAAAATGTAAATATTTGATATACTTTTTCAAAATTATACTTATAATTATAATTGAGACTTTAAAAAATGTTGGATAAATAAAAGTATTTGAGAAAAATAAGTAATTAATGTCATTTAAAATTAAAAGAGAAACTTAGATTAAGGAAAAAATGTTTTCAAGGTGCTGAGTATACACTCCGAGTGGTCTCTCTAATAAAAAAACTAATTTCATATTTATTAAGAAATTTAATTGATTATACGTTTCATTTTCTAAAATTTATAAAAAATATATTTATTTTATAAAATTTCATAAGAAATGAAAAAAAATGAAATAATCACTAAATAATTGTATTGAGAATATTTTATAAAAATTCATAAGAAATGAAAAAATTAAATGAGATAATCACTTAATAATTGGATTGAGAATAATTTTTTTTAACAAGAGAAGTTCGATGTTTGTTTGTTTGTTTTTGAAGATGTAGTATATTCTCTCGGCTTGAAATATAAAAAAAAAACATAATTTTTTTTTTAAATATAAGCAAAACTAATTAATTTTCTTAAATTTTATTTCATTCACAATGCTACTTTTCTAAGACATTCCTAGAAAAGTGTTACTATCTTATTTAATTTTTTCTTTATTCCCAATACAAGTTTCCTAAAATGCACTCATTTTTTTTTATAAATTTGAGTAAATTAAATACAATCAACTAACCTCTTTAATAAGCGTAAAATTAGTTATTTTTGCTTATAACTTCGTACAGACTGAGTATATGTTTTCTTTTTCAGCTTTTGTATTGATGACGTTGAGGAGATATTTTCCTCTGTTTAGCTATGCC
The DNA here is from genome assembly GCA_037953625.1 of Crotalaria pallida. Taxonomy (NCBI): domain Eukaryota; kingdom Viridiplantae; phylum Streptophyta; class Magnoliopsida; order Fabales; family Fabaceae; genus Crotalaria; species Crotalaria pallida. The sequence goes on from CM075650.1 coordinate 174,977,012, forward strand.
ACAGGCAATTCCCAAATTCCATTCCATCAAAGGGAAGCAAATAGGAGTATCTGATTACCCATTCATCTCTTCATTCCAAATTTAAGTTACATTATTAGTTTCAGAGAAAATCAATACTACTACAAACAAAACAAGGGAGGGAACTTGTGTTGTAGAGGTTTTTTAGGTTTTGAGAAACCCCTAATTATTGCTCATCCCTTTCTCCCAAAAAAATCTCATTCCAATTCGATCGTTATAGTTGGAAAATGGGAATAAGCAGTTGGTTCCATGACAAAATTATTGATCCTCTTCTCTTAGTTATCCGAGGGTACCATTAATTTCATTTGTTCTATCCGTTTATGCATTTTCATTATTATTATTAATTTCTTGCTGATGGTGATGGTATGTGTTAAGGTTTTTAGAATTAGAAAATAAATATAAATATGCATTTTTCCATGTCTCGGAAATACAAAAAATCACATTTTTTTGAGTTATTACTGAAGTTGGCTTCTTAACAAGTCACTTGTTAGCAATTGCCTTATTATTATTATTTATTTATTTATTTATTTTTGGTTAATTTTAATTAGTTTGATAGTTAATTTGTCCAATTTTGTTCAGAGGTGCTGACCCCAAGCTGCTAGCTTCCTCTGCTGCGCTCGGCTTTACAATTGGAGTGTTTCCGATTTGTGGTATGTTTTTAATGTAATGCGATTAGCCTATTTAGGATTCTTGCTTTAAGGACGAAGCCTCAATAAAACGGTGGGGCTGTTCGCAAGGTTCAAATCCTTGGAAATAGCCTCTTTGCTTGCGAGAGGAATGCAACTTACGTCAACTCTCTCCAAATATCGCTGAGTGGGAGCCTCGTGCACTTGGTGGCCACTTATAGGATTCTTGCTTTAAAATATTTAACGTTTATGTGAAATGTTGAAGAGGACGCGCCTCGTCCGAATGAGACAATTACTTAGGTTGAGAACATGACACCCTTCACTCGAATGAAATATTAATGTAGTAGCCATTGGTAGATGTATTAAAATGAATACAAAATATAATATATAGGCTTCATTGTATGTTTGATGTGTTTTATAAACAGGGGAACATTAAGGCATTGGTTAAGGAATCTGAGGTAGAAGCCTTGCATTAGAAAATGATGTATTCAAAGACATTAAAAGTTTTAAACTTGTGATTTCTGATGCATTTTTTCTATTTTTGAATTCCTTAAACCAGTGTCCTAAGGATACTTCCACACTGGTCACTTGTAAATAAAACAGAACTAGACACGAGGTAAAAAAGTAGGATATTTCAAAGAAAACTGAGCAGAATAGTCCATTCCATTTTGATCTGTCTGCGTACCAAACTCTAAGTGTCACGTTATGCTGAGGTTCTCATATACCCTGTAAACATTACATCAATAAAATGAAAATGTGGCACTGTATAACACTTACACAAACTGATTTCTCTATGTTATGAGAGAGAAAGCTACAAAAGTAAAATTGATGAACTTTACGTAAATAATGGTGGGTCATACTATGATTGCTTGTGATCTTTCTCTCTGATAAGATAACCTTCTATTACTCTCATCAGTCAGTAACATCAGAGGATCCTGGTCCCGTTCCGTTGCTTCTGTTACGGAATAGATATGATAATGCTTTGTCAAACAGGTGTCACTGTATTCCTCTGTGGGATTGCTATTGCATTACTTGGATCATTTTGTCATGCTCCAACTGTGTTGCTCGCAAACTTTATTGCTACTCCAATAGAGTTGAGGTACTGTGAATTTATTTCTCTATGTGCATCTGTTTTCCGTCTCTATGGTCAATCATTATGTTTTTATTTGTTGATATTGTTATGATTGGTATATTTTATGCAAATATATATCATAAACTTCTTTATGGATCCTTTGTTTTGGCAAAGATACTTTTTTTTCCTTAAAAAAAAATCTCTTGGATTGGGAAATAGATTTTTGCAATTTGCATCCTAGAAAATTGAGACACATTGTGACATTCACAGGCATCATTTTGACATTACTGAAACGTGTACAGAGTTGAGAGGCAAGGAATACTGCACAACGCAAGTGTTGTAAATCATGTTAATATAGCAGATATGTTTTTATTTTCAGAAAAGGGACCATAATTTGAAATCCAAGTTCAAATGCTGCTATCTATTTTGTATTTGTATTTCTCTGAAAAAAGATGGTTGGAAATTCTTGATAATAATTGGACTATGTTTTATTAGTTTTATTTATATTTCTTTCCATGTTGCTGTTCTGTCATGTATTAGTTTCTTTGATTCCCGGGCCAATGCTGTTTTGTTTCATCTTTGACACTCTTATGTGTTGCTGATTTCATTTTAGTGAGAAACATGATGTTTAAGTCCCAATTGAAGTTTTTGTGGCATTTCAGTTTGGTTATACCCTTTCTGCGCTGTGGTGAAGTTATTACTGGTGGACCTCATTTCCCTTTAACATCTGATGCTTTAAAGAAAGTTCTTACCGGTAAAGCTTCACAAGAAGTCCTATTAAGTGTTGCCCATGCGGTAGGTACCATCACTCCATAAATATAAAGTAGTATTTGCTTAAATTCTAAGCTGTGCAGGGCGAAAATATAACTGGGGGCCCATAAATGGTTTTATACCTCCAATATTTATGAGTCAGTTGTTAAAGTCTATTGTCATTAATTAATTTCCAATAACATTGAACTCGCGACCTATGGTCACTAATACATGAAAATTTGAAGTTTTTTTGATGCGGAAATAAGTGAATAATTCAAGTGATGATTTCTTAATAGATGGCTTGAGTAGGTGCGGAGTATTGTTAGATGTCGGACATTTTTATTACACTAGTGAAAGTGGGAAGAAATGGCAGGGTTATATGCTAGGCAGGACCCTGGCCTGGGGATTTAGTGTTCATCGTTTACCTTGACTATACTTGGTATTTTTCAATGACTTGAGTCACCCTAATTTCTTAAGAGTTATACTTTCCTAAATTCTAATGTCTGACGTCTTTTCTTCAAATAACAGAACTCTTAAGTAAAACAGATAAATTATGAAAAGGTGAACTGACTGTGGTAAGCTAATGGAAACTTAGGTTTTTTAAATGTACACAAAATGTGTTAGTTGAAACTTGAAAGTGATACCATTGAGTAGGAATACAATTTATGAAGAGGTATTTCCAAATTGGTTACTCTGTTGTTTCTTAAACAAATTATAGTTTTGACTTTTGAACCTTTAGAGGTGTAAAAAAGAAATAAAAACATATACCTTGAGCTGGACATCATGATCCGAAAAAAATTTCATGGATTCTTTTTTCTTTCCTTTCCCCCTTTTACTAATTTGGACCAAGGAATCACTCCTAGTATAGCGCCCTTCCTTTCAGATGTCGGAACAATGGCATTCTTTGGGATGCTGAATAAAATATTAACTGGATTCTATATTTCTTTTCTTCTTCTCCAAGTGCTGGGGATTCAAGAAACTGAAGTTATTCTGAAATCATAGTTTGAGCTATACTATAGTAGAACTTAACCCAGCTACTTTACATCTATCAAGTAGTTGTTGGGATTCTTATGAATATTACTTAATCATGATCTAACCGAGGTGTTCAAATTCTGTCATACAGCTTTACCAACTTAGCTACCTATCAAAATCTGGGTGGTTTAATTAACAACATTTCACTTATTATCTTAATAAATCCTGTCTTAAACAGCATGATATTCTTTTGCAAGCTTTCCTGAAATACTTAATTTTTTTGGTCTATACCGATGTCTTTCCGCTTGTATCCACACTTTGCCTTATGTGGTACATGCTTTTCATTTCGGTTTCATAGTTTGCATAGTGATCACATGTTCATTCACATTTGAAATTATTTGTTTATCAAATGTTTGCAGTTGTTAGGGTGGCTGGCGGCATCACCTTTTATTTTGGGAACTCTTTATGTAGTACTTTTACCATGCTTCAGAATTCTGCTTCGTAAATTCAGAAGTCCTCCTCTAAGTCCAACGGAGGAGCCACTCCAACCACTTTAACCATTTTCAGAAGTTATGTTGAAGATAAGAGGTGTTTGACAAATTAGTAGTCACCTCATCTACGTCTCAACCGTCATGTTGTTCCTTAATGACACAACTTGTACATAAAGACATGTTTGTTTCCAATATAGAGTGGTTTGTTGGAATCTCTGCATGAGACTTGTCCACGAATCATGTAAAATCTAATGCCAAATACATGAAAACAAATAAAATGATTGTGGGAGGACTTCTGAAAGTACACGACTCGATTATCTTTTAGATTTTGCGTTGTTTGTTTAACTTTAGCATTTTAAATTGGCTAAAATGATATTTTGGAACTTTTATCTTTTATTGGATCAAAATAGAACTTCAATAACAGGCCAAAATACAATTTTAGTTTTTCAAATTTTGTTTTAACATTTGGTTTCATTAAAATTTGCTGATTTAAAATTTAGTCTTCAAGACTATTCAAGACTTGTCATTTATCTCATTATGATTAATGACTTATTTTGTTTGCAACACTTGTTTTTAATTTTTTTCGACAGTACAAAAAAGTTCAGAAGGATTTTCCGAAAATAAAGAAATAGACTATTGCTAAGAGCTTCCGAAAATTTGTTTCGAGTGCGAATAGCATTTCTCAAGTGTGACAAGAATTTCCCAATTTATTCCTCCAAGAGCTTTTAAATTTATATTTTCTTAATTATTAAATTAAGGTCATATCTATAAAGTATACAAGTTCATTCTTCTTTATATGAATATCACTTTTATTTAGTTATGCATGATATAATGTGTACTTCCTCCGGGTTTTTTTTCTTCAGGTATACACTCGACGCGAGCACGATAACTAATCTTTCGGGTAATATTCATTTCCCCAAAAAGAGTCTTACGTATAGGACCAGAGAAAAGTACTACTTTTTCAAAGATCTCCTTGCGATATGTTAACAACTACTTCAAGATTAACCACTGCAAAATCAGGACTACCATACTTCTTCACCGTGTAAACTTTGCAGTTTGCACATATCTTAGTGAGATGATATACATAAAAGTGACTAGGATTGTTTCAGTGTTGGGATACTGGATCTCCATAGGTTCATTTAAAGTTTTTTTTCCTTCTAGGACAGGGAAACAAATTAAATCCACCAACAATCGTGTCCATAGAAGAAGGTTCTAATATGCTGGTCTGATCTTCACAATGACTAGTAAAGGATTGTCATTTTTCTTATAAAAAAAAAAAGTCAAGGATTGTCATTTGAACCTGATTTGTTACCCATAACTTAGGCATTAGGATGTACCAGGATTTGAAAATTACTAAATTAACCCATGCATTCTGAATGTCCCAATGCTCTTAGTGAAATTAAATGAGCGAGAATGCTATTGGAAAATTCATCCAGCATTTTCTAAGGAACATAAGCAAAAATAAGAATGTTTATTTCATAAAGAATTCCATAAGTTACATGCTATAGTTATGAACCAATTCAAATGTACCATCTGAGTTGCTGTAGCTCATGGAATGAAGATATTTCTTGCTGAAGCATATTTATCCATGTACATTGCTGAGCACATTTCGGAGACTTCGACCGAGTTGGAAAGAGAATAAGGTTGTAAAAAAGATCTGGATTTCGAGGACATGATAATATCAGTGAAAATCAGTTTGATATAGATGCTAAATGTGTAGTTTGAATGATAAATCAAGTAGTGAGCCAAAAAAAACAACAATAATAAAGAGATGTGATAAAAAAGAGAGAAACTAACACTATTTCGCTTAAACTTGAAAGATTTGGAAATGATAAATATTACACGACAATCTTTATTTCTAAAACTCCAATCATTCATTCAGATTGCAGCACCAAATTTGCTGCTTCTACACATTTTTCTTATAAAATTTTATTTACAGTCAATCATTGAAGGGAATCCAACTAGAGAGAAGAAGAATCAGAGAAAGTTCTGAAGCATAATGAATGAGTTGCAGAATACGATCAGAGATCATATGGAGAAAGTGAGAGGGAAGGCAGATAAAGTGAGAGAGAAAATACTGATGGTGAAAGATGAAATGTATTCAGTTGAATGTCTGTTGTCTGTTATAGAACTTGTAATATTTATACCATGATAACAGAAAGAGAATATGCTTGCACCTTTTATGTAGTAATATAGAAGAAAAAAATTACAATAATAATTAAGAATTTTTACCTGTGAGAGTCTCTCATATATATCTTGATGCTTCTATTGATTGTTTCTAGCATTTTCTCCTTCAACGTCAATGTTGTGAGCACCGGCCGCAACTTCTACAGACACATTCTGGAGGGCAGTGGTTTCAGGAGGGCTAGTGGATCTTGTTTCTGGGAGTTCTGTGGCTTGTGTTTCTTCATTGCTCTGTGACCTCTGTTGGAGAGTTTCGGTTGTCAGAATCTGTTTTAGGCGTGATCAACAATCTAAACAGTGCTACGTTTAAATTGTCAACATTAAACATTGACTATAATCCTGCACCTAATGCTCATAATCAATTATATGTATGAACACATCTTGTGATTTATTCAAAGATTTGAAGTGGTGCCCATTAATGATAAACATCTGAGCCAAATAAAATTAATCTAGAAGAAAAATACTACATGACACGGTGGTGGCAACTTGCAAACGCTAAACGACAAACGATTATCAGCTAAGTAATCATAAAATCATTGAACGTCATGTCAGAAACGAGGGTTGATCAAAGACTTCTAGATGTATATAAGTACATAATTAAACTATTGAAATTACTGACATCTACCTGAATATTAGATGTCTCAGTTGAAGACTTGGCAGAGGCTAAGAGGGACAAGCGGCAGAGAGGGCAGGTGCTGTGGCTGGCAAGCCAAAGATCAATGCAGCTCATGTGAAATGTATGGCCACATGCAGGTATCTGTTGTAGCCTATCCTCTGATTGGTATTCCAAAAGGCACACGGAACATCTACAACAAATACCTTATAGATGAGGAAAGCTAAAGATAAACGCAGATTTTGTTAAAGCAAGATGACAAAAGCAAAAACCATATCAAATAAATGAAGCCCTAAAAGCTCAGCACATCAACAACATCAAAGTGGTACAAATTTAATATAAAGATCAATGCACAATATGCCACCCAAGCAAGTACCATTGTTTTACATATTTCATGTATAGTATTAACACAGTTTCATTTGTAAAAAAAATGAAGTCAAATTGGTAAACATATTCAAGGGCCTTCAAAGTGAAGCTAAGATTTTCTTTACATAAGAAATTTGTTCAAGACCAAGCTAAAATATTAATGTGTAACAAATAATCAAATGTATACTTAACAAATAGCAAAACTCCTTAAGCATTTACTAAAGAATATAAGTGATCAAATTCTATGCTATTTAGAAGATAATCCCTCTCACCATGTTATTCCATTAGAACATACAAGAACATAACCAGTCATTTGTTTATTTTCGCATTGCCATTTATGTTTTTTGTGGTTTGGATGGTGCAGAGTTCAAATGAACATAGACTAGTGTTTTAACACTTGTTCTCCAGCTGAAGATTTAGCATTTTATTGATACTCATAGTTGGAGAGAAAACATAGCTACAGAACCACACGAGCCAACTAGATGGTTAGCATGAGGCACAGAGAGACAACTAACAATGTAGTATACAAAATCTTTGATGATCCAAAATAGAAATATATGCTCTCATCTTTGAAGGTGCTACTTTGCCCGTACATTTTTTAAGGTATAGGAGTTATATTTTTGGCTTCACTTTGGTGTTAAGCTCATGGTTGCTTCAATTTAGTTACTTTTTCAAGTTCCTTGTATCTAGATCAATTTCACTTAATCTGCTATAAGTGTTAATTCTAGGGGAGGAATGCAGGAAGGAAAAAAAGAATAGAGAAGGGAAATAAAATGCAACTCACTGTGTATCTTTAACAGAGAAGCTTTCCTTGTATACAATAATTGGCAACATCTCTCTCAATTCTTTCTTCAACCCCACATCAGACTGCTACAGAGTAAACAATCCATAGAAATAAAGGTGAGCTTTCTACATTAATTTCCCACATAAAATTCTGTACAAATTAATCAGTTAATTAGCAACTTATTTGCAAAAATTATTGTCTAACCTGTAGTCTAGTCCCTTTTTTGGTGGGGTGTTCACTATTCAATTTGGAACGAATGAGTTTAAGTGTCAATTAATCTGAATAAAGTTACTTTTTTTATGGCGAAAGCTTTTCTAAATAAGGTTACTCCATTTATATCAGAATGTATTCAATTGAACCGACCACATTTAAAAATCCAATTAAATCAAACTAATTTGAATTGGTTTGCAAAAAAAAAAAAAAAAAAAAGGTAGAATTTAATGGATATGCATATAGATGATAAAGATCTTTTCACTATCAGCACATTATCTATCACTCATATGTTCAACTTTCACTTAGTAAATCAATAATTGCTTACACATGAATAGTGAATGATACACTCATAACGTAAAAGAAAACATTTAAATCATCTGTACATAACCCATCTTCTAAAAAATTGAAGCTCCGAACATTGTGAGTTAAAGCATTCTAACCTAGTAAACATAAAAATAAAAATAACTCATTTCTCATGTGTAAAGTATCAATGCATGACATAAAAATAAAATGAAATTTTAGATTTTCAAGTTGAATTGTATTTTAACAACCCTACCAATTGGATGGCCCTCTAGTAAGGCCTCTGAGGTATGGATGACCACTATGCTTTTACCCTCTTATAACTACACAACTAAAATTTATCATCACCTACTTGCAAAATCTTAATTCAAGGACTAACTTGCAAAGGTAATTAAATTCACTAATTCAGAGGGACTAAATTGCAAATAGGCAAATTCCAAGGAGTAAGTAACTAATTTACCAGAAAAGAAAATAAACCAAAGGAGAAGGATATTAATATATTACCGTTAAGATGGAGTTGTTGTCTAGAACAGCAAGTGGTCTCATCCTAAGAGAGGACCAATCAACACGTCGAGGTCTAAGATAAAAGATGTAAAACAGAAACAGGAGAATGAAAGTGAAGAATATTGGCACTGCGAATATAAAAGCTCTGTAGATTTTAAGCTCGGTTGAAGCTGAAACATCAGATCTGGTGGAACAACAATCATCATCAGAAGAAGAAGTAGCAGTAGCAGTAGGAGAATAATAATAGCTTCCAGAAGACATCATCAAATCATGCAACACAAGTACAAGTAGTCAAACTGAAACTGTGTTATAGAATATATGTTATTAACTAACTCAAACAATATCAAAAGTACTGACTCACTCACTCACTCATCCCTCTGACATTAGGAAAAGCTGGCTTTTGGACAATACTTATGGATAATAATCTATCTATGGGGGTGATAATAAGAGTAGGTTTAAGTATGTTAAAGAAGATGGTGTGTTTTGAGATCTTTATTGGGTGTGTTTGGAAGTAAAACAAAAGATATATGCATTAATATGTGAAGGTGTGTTGATTAAATCATTAAATGTTGTTCCATATATGGTGAACAATAAGAGCGACCAATATGCTTTTTTTTTTTAATGTAATCTCACATGGTAAAATGTGATACAAGTGTCATCAATATTAGGTGAGCCTTTTTATTTATTCGAGTACATGAAGTGCTCCAACCCATCAGCAACATTACAAACATTGATCAATTTAAGGGTCTTGGATTCGTTAAAGAATATATTAAGGGAAAATTTAAATTTAAAATTTAAAATAAAATATTACTTTTTCCTTTTAAATAATATCTTAAGGTACTCTTTAACATTTAACATTTTCCACAATTTTAAATACTAGTGGAGGAAAAATATCACACCAATGCAAACATTAATTATTCGGATAAAAAAGTGTAGAAGTAAGATTATAATTACTCGTAATTAATTAAAAATATATCAAAATCTTAACCCATTAAATAATTCAATACTCCATCATTCATCCCACAATGATGGTAATAAAATAGAAATGTAAAAAAATTAAGTAGACATGTATTTAATAATTTGTCTAACACATCAACTATTATCAAACATATAATTTAATGTAATTTGCATTGATCAACCAATCACAAATCAAAGTTTACAATTTCTAAGCTTTCCATTAATTGCTTAAACTTTAGTTTGAGACAATTTTTTTTTTTACTTTTGCATGTTTCCTTATTTTTTTTACTTTTGCAATTTTTTAACATCCTTATAGGATAGAGGAAAGAGAAAATAGGATAAGGGTATGATATTTCTTAATTCTTATCATATCCAATTTTTGTTGTGTACTAGATAGCTAATATTGGTGTGAGGGTGGTAACAATGATATTAATGTGTGATTGTGTGAGGGAATAAACTGTATTATTAGTCTATCTTTCTCATTTTTTTACTCAAATTCATAAGATAAAAAATACACTATATAAACATGATAAGATATCATGATAGTTCTATCATGTCCTACTAGCTTATTAAACGTTGGATAACAACATAATATAAAATATCTTATCGTGTATTTCTTGTCTTGTCCACTAAACAAACTTATAGTGTACTTATAATTTTTTTTTCCAGGAAACAAAACAAAAGAGATTATTTTTTGAACCCCAAATTTTATTTTTAACCTCAATAACTAAAAGTTTTCCCAAACTACCCTATTCCATTTCTCCTTTGTTAAATTCTCTCGTTTCTTAAAAGCAAACCCCATGCTTTCCTAAATTAACGACCCAATTCACAATTCCTTGAGCTACTTCATTCTAGCTGTTGCTCCCATAGTGTCAAAATGGTTAATGGGAATTTTCTAATGAACCAGTATAAAAAAATGTTAAAAATTTATTTTGACTTAAAGTTATCTAAAAAAGTAAAGAGATTTTTTTTTCAAATGTATTAAATTCTTCGACGTCCACGATTTGAAAAAAGAAATTATCCTTATTTTTTTTTTAATCAAAGAACGTTGAATAAATGTAAATATTTACATGAGTAATTATATAAAGTGTGAAGTACCAACTTAATCCCCGATGGTTTTTCAATGTACCAATTTAGTCCCTGAAAATTCATAATTACACATTTAATCCCTCAAAAAATTTTCAAATGTACCAATTTGGTCCCTAACCTTTTTTCCTTTATCAACTTGATCCCTCAAGATTTTCTTCCATATCAACTTGGTCCTCTGATATTTTAAGGATCAAAGTGGTACATCTGAAATATTGAGGGACCAAATTGATATGCGAAAAAGGTTGAGGGACCAAATTGGTATGAATTTTTTTTTTGAGGGACTAAATGTGTAATTATGACTTTTCAAGGACTAAATTGGTACACCGAAAAAACATCAAGAACTAAGTTGGTACTTCATTCTTACATAAAATAAATAATGCAACCCATAAATATTTCGAGTTTTCGATAGACACTCCTCGAAAAAATATGTATCCCATATTTTTAAATATTTCGATATCTTCGAATCGGAATAACGATTTCTGATTCTGGTTTGTCGAAATTACCTGAACAATAGCATAAGGAGAAGGAAGATGATGAAAGGGTTAGAGTTTGGAGAAAAATGGAGTGTAGGGTTTGTGAAAAAAGAATGAATAGTGAAGGATTGAAAAAGATAATTCAAGTAAAGAGCATTTTTGATTGGGAATTAGTTCTCAAACCCCGTTTTTAGTCCCCAAACCCCAATTTTTTTCGATGGGGTTTTATCAGAAAATTTTCTGATACCCCCGAGTCGGAAAAATGCAATTTTCCAGTTACTCTCTTACTAAAAAAATTCATTTTAAAGTCAGAAAATGCATTTTCCGACTCGGGGGTATCAAAAAATTTTCTGACAGAACCCCATCAGAAAAAAAAATTCGGGTTTGGGAACTAAAAACGGGGTTTGAGGATTAATTCCCTTTTTGATTTTGCACATTTTTAACAAGGTCCAAAACTGATTTTATGAAGTTGGCAAGCTTAAACAAAAACACTAAGGGACCCAAGAAGGCTCTCAGCAAGTCATGAAGCCCATCAGGAGGAAGGGGACTATTATCGTTAGCGTGAGACCTGAGATGACCCATCTTGGCCTAGAAATATGCGGGCTTGTTTGAGTTTCTGAGAAGAGTTTTATTTTTGAATTTTAGTTTTTAAACCTCATTTTTAGATTCTAAACTCTATTTTTTTATTGTAATTTTTTACACCTTTGCATTGGAAAAATGCATTTTATGTCTTAAAAATGTATATTTTTAATGGAGGTCAATTGAAAAATGCATTTTCCGACTCGGAGGTATCAAAATAAAAATCCGATAAGGTTCAATAAAAAAAAATGATTTAGAATCTAAAAAATAAGGTTTGAGAAATAATATTTTTTATTTTTCTCCATCAAATTAGTTTTAAACCCATTAGAAACATGAAAATTTCAAAATATCCCTTACTCGTTTTATTTTCCAATCCTTCAAAACAATTTCACTTTCATAAATCCCAACTTTAATTTAAGCCTCACACTCCTTTATCTTCCTCCAAATCCCACACTCCTAGATCTTTATTTCTCGTTTATATCGTTGTTTAGTTAAGTTCATTCCGATATACTAGGTCAAAAATTGTCATTCCAATTTAGGGATATCAAAAATTTTAAAGAAATGTGAAAAACATTATTATATTTTTCCAATTATTGGATTATATATGTTTATATAATTTATTTTATTTAATTACTCATGCATTTCTGATCTCAACTTGCCAAGATGCTCAACTCTTAGCTTAAAATGTAAACACATAATTATATTATATTTGTTATCTCATTTGTAATATGCATCCTCAAAGTTATAATTCTAAACCATATGATATCCTACTCAAGTATAGATTGATTAATTTTTTTTTAATTTCTAGAGCAACATCAGTACGTACCCTAACAAATTGAATTTACTGCGCACCTCAACTTTGTTTTCCATCTGCATATATAGCATCAACTATTGATGTATAGAAATATTCTCTTTCCTTCCTTCTCTCCACTTTAACTAAATTTTACATCAGATTAAAACCAATGATTTTTTTAAAAGAAAAAATTATTAAATTTTTCAAGCCACAAATAATTTAAGAATTGAGAACTTGTTCTATTCCTTAAAAGAAAACAACTTTTAGAGGATCTAACAAACTCCACAATTTAATGCAAACAACATATAGTACAAGTCATAAAATAATTCGTTTATTCATACTAATTTAGAGTACAAAGCACCATTTTCTATTGTCCATTTGACCTTCATAAACATATATATGATGCTCCCATTGTCTTGACCATAGCAATGCAAAATAATTGGTTGAAATGAAGAAGAAGCCAAGTGAAGTAATAATAATATCATCATCTCCAGATCACTTGAAAACCACATCACCATAACCATATTACATGCAATGGTCATAACTAAGATAATTACAACTCTCTTATTTAGCATATTAGCGAGCATATATATTTTCAATATATATATATATATATATATATATATATATATATATATAACGAGTCACTTTAATCCCTCACTTTGTAAGGAGCTTTCACTTTAATCTCTGAATTTTCAATAATTCCTCTTTAGTCCCTCACTTTGAAAAAAGCTACTCATGTTAGTCCTGACAACTTTCTCCGTTCATAGATCTTAACATCTTACACACGTTACCGTTAAATAACTTATACACACGTGGCTGCAATTATCTTACACATGATGCTGAATTTGAAAAGACAAAAATTGGAGGAAGAAAAGACTAAGGTAGTAAGGCCGCTGAAGAGGTATCTTAGGCTGTAGCTGTTGAAGCTCTAAAAGCTTCAGAAAATACAGCAGGTCAGCATCGGATGAATATGTGGCAGTAGCATAATAACTTGACGTCGTATAAGTTATTTAATGATTATGTGTGTAAGACGTTATGTCTATGAACAGAGAAAGTTGTCAGGGACTAATTAACGTGAGTAACTTTTTTCAAAGTGAGGGACTAAAAAAGAATTATTGAAAAGTCAGGAACTAAAGTGAAAAATCTTATAAAGTGAGGGACTAAAGTGACAATTTAGTCTATATATAACCTATCTTATTTATATGGCTTGCCTAAGAAACGATCGTTGTCATCAACTGGTGGAGGGCGAGGACGACGACGAGGTTCAGGAGGCTGATTAAACGGTAGCTTCTTCTTTGTCATTGGCTTATCATCATGAGCAATTGGTGTGTAAGTGGATGGTTTCACTTTCACATTTACATGTGGGCCGCCGGTACCAAACTGCCAGTTTTGAGGGTGGTAATTTTGAGTATGAGCAGGTGTTATTCTCCCTCTTGGTGCTGGGTTTGAGAACATCCCTTGTGGGGAGAGGATCAGAGTTACAAGGAGAAGCACCAAGGGTAAAGAAGCCATGTTACTAATGATTCTGGTAATGTATGTGTATATTAGTTTAGTTTGGAGCATAACACAAGTGGGTTCACCTTTTTATAATAGTCAGGAGATGCATGTCTATCTCTGTTTTCTAATTTACTAATTACTAATTACTATTCCCTTCAATCCTCCTATATATAACTTTTTTTTTTTTAAATTTACGTTCAATAAGAATTAAATCAACTATGAATTAAAGATATGCTATATACATGCAACATGAAAACTAAACTTAATAAATAAAACTGGATATTATTATTGCATTTTTCAATTATTAATTAAGATCGATAAGCCAAATATAAATTCATGACATTAATATAATGTGTTATCTCAAATAGCAAAATGCTTTACACATCTTGGATGTATGAAAAAAGTAAATTAAAATATTTCAGTAAATGATTTTTCTTAGCTTTGAGATAACACATCTATCTAATAAAAAAAATAAAATATATTTGTCGAATAAAAAAATATAGAAATTAATTTGATTGTATACTTAAAATAATATTTTTGTTTTGTTTTAAAAAAAACTAAATAATGTAAAGTCTCTCTATATAAGTCTCTTTCTCCTCTAAATAAAGTGTAAATAAAAAGTGTCTTTATAAGAATAAAGTTTCAAAAATACATAACACAAAAAATAAGGATATTAAGGAGAAAAGTGCAAAAAAAAAAAATTAAAAAAAAAATTAATTATGCTCACCGAAGATAGTCCATTTATTCCAGGACAATCAAGTATGTTGAATTGAATATATCCTTTTGTAATCACCACGCCAATGCAATGATATCTTTGAGAAAATAATTATTTGAATTATTAATCAATTTATATTATCAAACTATATTTAGTCCTATCCAAAAAATGTTAATCGGACGTCTTACCAAATGGGACATCTCATCCTTTGATTGGAAAATCTTCAAATATGGTGTAAAGTTGAACCCCTTCTATGTATGCATATTGGTCGATCCATCAATTTCTTTCACAAATGTAATAGATTTGAAATACAACCTATATTAATGTTTTGTTGGCTTGAAAGTGGCTTTATCCTCTCTTACATTAAAATCACTTATTTCATAACAATGTTCTTCGATTAGTAATTTCTCAAATTGTTCTACATATATAGTAGCTCCATATGGTGAATTGAATTTTGTCAAGCTACACAAAAAAATTTTTAAAAAAAGAAGCAAATCTCATATATTTAAATAATTACAAATGAATATACAATTAAAAAAGGCTGAAACATAGGGAAAAAAACTATGACATCCATCATAATCATATCGTCCATGAATTTTGGTTGTTCAAACTGTTTTGAGATTCGAGCTTTTCAAAGATGAAGTATTCTAACGTGGAGTTTCCATGTTTTTAAGACAATTTTTGTAGTTTATGAAAGTAATACTATCAATATCTTCAGCCATGAAGGTTGTGCGATGAAAAGATGAAAGATTTGAGAAGAGTAATAATGTCAAAGAGAATGAGTTAATAAATCTATTTTTATTGTGCTGTATAAAAAGAATTATTAATTAAATTTTTTTAAATGAAAAGAACTAACTAATTTAAATCCAGAACAACCATTTTTAAAATTTCAAAAATAATGAAACTAAAAGTTAAACAAACCCAACCAACGGGGTTTGGTTCAGTTGGTGTAAGGTCCCAACTGAAATCTTGGGAATGGGACACGGGTGCTAATAGCCCCGTGTTCGATTCCCATTAAAAACATCCCGCTGGGAGAGTCAGCCACGCAGCTCGCTCCGGATTAGTCTCAAGGGCTCCCTGGTATTAAGGATGCTCTTGGGGATAACGATGATTCCACAAAGAATACGGACAAAAAAACAAACCCATGCTAATCTATGCCACTTGATGCTATGAATTTTTATTTAAAAAATTTATTTCTTATCAATTAGTTAGTTATTTTCAATTAAAATAATTATTTATAAATTAATTTAATTTTTAAAAAGTTAAAAATGTTAAAAAAAATTACAAAAACGAAATTTTGTACGTAATCTAATAGGGAGGTGGTTCTTCTTTTAAAAATTTATTAGTTCTTATCAATTAGCCAGTTAGTTATGTCTAGTTAAATTAGTTATTTGTAGAATAATTTAATAAAAAAATTAACTTATAGATAAATAAAAATACTTGTTTGGAAATATTAACAAGTATTAAAGGTTAATATTCAAATAATGCTTCAGGAAAAGTCTGGATCCTCTAATTTATTTTGTGACTTTTTGTATCTCAAAATTTTCAACCATTATTTGATTATTTTAAATTTTTTAAATTTTGAACCATTAAAAATGTTTAGTTAAAATTTGTGGGTTTAAAAAAAATACTGAATTAAATAATCCAGATATTAAGGATATGGATAGCCTATGCATAAAAAGTCAAGGTTTGGTTTGTATATTCAATAATAATAATGCAAGTGATTTTGGCCTGGTAAACTAGCACAAGTAGCCACTTACAATGCGCAACATAATTGATAAATAGTTGAGTTTTTTAATCATGAAGTTAGGGGTTCGATCCCTGTTGTGGTCATGAAAAAAATTTTGTTGGTAGAGATAAAACTTACTTAAGTGATCTCTACATCTCAAAAAGGATTAATCTTCAACTATGAAGTGGATGATACTCTTGCTGTAAAAAAAAATAAAATAGCACAAGCAGCCTATCACATTAGGTGGAAATAATGCGGGAAGAGACAGATTAAGAATAAGATAAGTGTACATTTCTTGGAAATTTGAATATTGGAATCTAGAGTGGACTACATACTGACACTCTAATATGATTATTCACACACACTTTCTATTTTTAATACAGTAATTAATGGAGTACAATTTTTGTTTTTGATTTTACTCGTACAAAATAGTTGATCTAAGAAAAATATGAATATGTATTTAAGAGCGTTAATTGTCTCTCCTTAAACCTAAAACTTAACATTTTACATAATATATATACACATTTTTATCTTACCTCCTTTAACAAAGAAACACACTTGTTGTGTTGTCAAGTGTCAACAAATGTTGTTAATAAAACATTTTATTTCAACATATAGAGTGCATGATTGCCAAAACCAAGTCTTGCTTCAATAATTTACTCTAAATGGGTCGCTGAAAGTGCTCACGTGTTTGACTATTTGCCACCTTTCGGTGGGAAGCAAACTCCATAACGTTGCTCCCTTAATATAATATAATTTTATTGAACACTACTTCTGTATAAGCAAGTTTGGGATATAGTAGTAAAAAACTCATTAATAAATCAATGATCGAGTGATAAATTAGTATTTAATAAGGCATATATATCATTATTTATTAGTTATTAAAATTGAATAACTTATCATCTAACTACTAATTTTATTATTTGTTAATTATTGTGCTACTATCTCAAATTTGATTGCATTGTAAAAATATTCAAATTTACTTAATTGGGTTCATATAAATATCTTCTTAAGCGAAACATCTAAAATTAGGGAATATTTGGGCGTTAGCCCCGTTGATGATAAAAAATAAAATAAAATTAGGAAATATGATTCTCGCCATTTACCAATAATAGAGACAAAAATTCTTTTCCGCGAAATTAACTTGTAAATTATAATTATGAAACTACGTACTACTAGAAAAATTTGGAATTGTAATGATAAGCTTATTATACCTGAATTGGTAAGCTCACAATTTGGAATTGTAATGGTAATTAAGCTTATAGCTAGCTATTATTATCACCTAAAAGAATAAAAGTTTATTTTTTCAATGTAAAAATGGTTAATTTAATCTCTTATTATAGTTATAAATAAAATTGTTAATCTAACTAAAAATTCAAACAATAATTATATTAATATTATATTGTTTAAAAGCTATTATATCAATTTCAATATAACTTTAGTTATAAGGGTTTCATCTAGCAAATGCACCTCATGTATAAAATAAGTAGTATAAAAATTAAGAATCATTTATTGATATATTAAACATTTTTTTTGGGTGATTCTTTGATTCTTCCCTTTGAGTTTTGTTTCAATGCTCCTTTTTCACGGTGTATCATTGATTTGGTCATTAAAAATCATGATAATTGAAATTAAAAGTTAAAATAATGATAAATTATAACACTCACCTTAAGATAATTATAAGATGATGACGACATTTGTCATCATTTTCTTGAAGATTGGTGAGGTCAAAAATGGTACACCGATAGAATAACTGTCATAGGTAAACATAGATACGGCGGAATACTATAATAGTGTGTGTGGTACTAGACTATTTAGAGTACGGCAAAAATGAATGACAGAAAGAAATTTTTAAAAACAAAAGTTAAAAAGACGCTTGAATACCATTTAAAAAATAGCATCAAAGGATTTATTTTTTTTTTTAATATTTACTTTTTATAGCATCACATAGTACGTTATCATCGAAATTTCCGTGAGGCGATGCTGAAACCTAACGTGAATACTTTATGTGCCGTGATGTTGAAGTTGTTTTATGTTGAGGAGCCACCATGTGTGTGCAGTGGTTGCACTGGTATAGTAGATACGTTCCTTCTCAAAGTCTGGTGATGCGATGAAGGCAAGCAACTATTTGCCATCTTGAGAGCAGAGCACATTTTCTGTTCTAAAAAGTGTGTTATTCCGTGTAGTGTTATTCCATACATACATATATATATATATATATATATATATATATATATATATGCTTATGATTGATTGAAAAAAATAATATTTAAGTTAAAAATTTAAAAAACAAATATTTTTCCAATCAATTAAAACAAGTGGTAGATGGAATAACACATTTTTTGGGACAAAATATGGTAACTTTGTAATTAAATAATAATTTAATTAGTAGTATTTTATAATTCTAGCATCTTATGTCTAACCTAATGCTAAGTGTATGGTTGAATGGCTCTAATAAGATTTAGGGTTTATAATTCTCTCTCTCTATAAAACTTTGCATTCACAAATCACGAACATTAAATGAATTGGGAGATAGTCGTTGCTTTTCACAAGGAAATTGATGAATTTGTTTCCATTATGCTTTGTTTCATGAAACTTAAGCTAATAACGTAACATTGATTATTGAATTCTCAAGTGATGAAGTTCCATGTTATTTTAGGTGCGTGCATGCAACGTAGTATGTAAATGGAGACTTCCATTAACAATATATTCTTCATCTGTTTGAGGCTAAACTTTCATCGACCTTCCATTATTGTTGACAATATACAAGATCTATATTTAAGATTTTCAATTCTTGGTTTTGAAAACAAATTTATTTAAGCTGAGCCTATTAATATTCAGGGTTAGTTTGTGTTTTTCCGTAGTAAGTTGTATTCTTATACATACACGAACGAGTGTATGTATCTGAAGCTCACACTATGTACATTCGTGAATAATGTCAATTTGTAATACAATATTGCAACAATTTAAAGCAATCATACTAAGACAACAAAACTCATATATAAGTTGTTTATTATTAATTCATAATTTGGAGTACAAAGCACCTCTTTTCTGTTCTCTATTTGCCGTTCATGCATTTATGATGCTATTTCACGTACGGCCATAACATTTTAAACAAAGGGTTGAATTGAAATGAAGAAGCCAAGACTAATGATCTAGGCCAAAACGACATGCAAAAACTACATCATTAATATAATCATCGCAAAGTAAACCTCTTATTTAGATTATACTTATGTAATGTGCCTCTCCAAGCCTTAACGGGTACCATCACCTGCTGGAGGGTGGTGACCACCATAAGGTGGCTTCTCATATGGAGGCTTGTAAACTGGTGGCTTTTCTACTGGTGGCTTGTAAACCGGTGGCTTTTCAACTGGGGGCTTGTAAACCGGTGGCTTTTCTACTGGGGGCTTGTAAACGGGTGGTTTCTCTGTAGGGGGCTTGTACACTGGTGGCTTTTCTACCGGAGGCTTATACACGGGTGGCTTCTCGGTAGGGGGCTTGTACACCGGTGGCTTCTCAACCGGTGGCTTATATACTGGTGGCTTCTCTACTGGAGGCTTATAAACCGGTGGCTTGTAAACTGGTGGTTTCTCTGTAGGGGGCTTGTACACTGGTGGCTTTTCTACCGGAGGCTTGTACACGGGTGGCTTCTCAGTAGGGGGCTTGTACACCGGTGGCTTCTCAACCGGTGGCTTATATACTGGTGGCTTCTCTACTGGAGGCTTATAAACCGGTGGCTTTTCTACTGGGGGCTTGTACACTGGTGGCTTTTCAGTAGGGGGTTTGTATACCGGTGGTTTCTCAACCGGTGGCTTATAAACCGGTGGCTTTTCTACTGGAGGCTTGTACACCGGTGGTTTCTCAACTGGTGGTTTATAAACTGGTGGTTTCTCAACCGGTGGTTTATAAACCGGTGGTTTTTCTACTGGAGGCTTATAAATTGGTGGTTTCTCAATGGGAGGTTTGTACACCGGTGGTTTCTCAATAGGAGGTTTGTATTCAGGTGGCTTTTCATAGTTGGCAAAGACTTGGGGAGAGAGGGTTAGAGCTGCAAGGAGCAACACTAGGAAGGAAGGTAAGGAAGCCATGTTCTTGTGTTGTAACAAAGCACTAATGATCTGCTTTTATACTAGTAGTAAGTAGGTGCATGTCTCCATCAAAGGATCTATATTTCTCGATTTCTTCTCTCCCCGTATAAGATAGATGGGGAAGAGATTTAGACAATATAAAATATAATTTCTTAATAGGCTCACTCAAGGTTATTTATAATATTCCTTTGATGGTTATTCATGTTTATAACAATGACCATTGAGCGGAAAAATAATGGAAAGAATTTTAATCCCTCTGTATGGGATCAAACCTTTTTGAAATGAGATTATTTAATTTCTAGCTAAAGCCGGCAAGTAAAGCAAGAATATTTTCACTCATGATTTGAGAAAGCTAAGAGCAAAGAAGGATGATGCTTTGGTGTTTTCTTTGAGTTTTAGGCATGCAGATTTTATATACATCTAGGGTTCGTTTGGTAGTCATGATAAAATAATGACATAATATATAACAGAGACTAGGATATAATATGAGCAGAAAAATGATGACATTGATGAGATGGTGTTAGTTTGATGATGGTCGTCGCGGTAGTGTTAACGTGTGAAGGTATGAGGGAAAAACTGTACTAACATATTCTACTTATTTCTAACCCAATTAACACTATATGATCGAAAATACACTAGACAACAAAAATAGAAAAAACCAATATGATAGCACTATTCTATCACAGTAGCTTGTCAAATATAAGATAATAACATGATAGGACAAAATATCCTATCCTATCTTTCTTATCTTGTCCACCTAACGAGCTCTTATATCATTTGATATGCGCCATTGATTTATTAATTAAAAGTTTGATCTCTAAATAAAATTGAAATATGATAAAGAGTATAATGATAATTTTAATTTGTTTTTTTAATCACCTTAAGACGTTATCCACATACATCTGATATTATTTTTTTTCCCCTCATTTAAGGGGCATAAATCAATTTCAAAATAACTTTGTGCAAACTTGAATATGGATATGCAAAATATCGATGAGATAGTTATCTTGGAAAAAAGATTGTTGAATCTCTTGTTAGAGTTTGAAGCTGGATGTTAATGATGATCTTGATCTACAGAGAGTTTGCTGTTATGACTGAGTATCTAGTCTTTTCTATTAATCTTTATTGTATGAAAAATATGTGTTTTGTTATTGTACTGTTGAATCTACTTGTTCTATTTTCTATTATGAAATGAATTACATATTTTCCTCTAAAAAAAATATGGATATGCAAAATTAATGATGACAAAATCAAGTAATTTTTATCAGAACTTGAGAGTGTAGTTTATAAGATTTATGGTTATCGTGGTGGTAATATGGGTATCAATGGTGATTTGGACGACAAAATAAAGAGGAAGTTGACTCAATGTTATAATTGTTTTCGTTGTTCATGATGTATGTTGTGACAATAATAATAATGGAGAGTGCGTGGGTAAAAATTAAGATAGAAAATGAAGGCGAAAAATGATTTTCTTGTATTAATATATAAAAAAAAAAAGATTTTTTTACCCTCAGCCCGAGGATATATAAGAGGCTAAAAAAAGTTGTGTTTTATTGAAAAACTAAATCTTAAATGTTTAAAAAATGATGAATTTAAATTTTCAAGATTTTGTTACCACTTTAAA
This sequence comes from Crotalaria pallida, assembly GCA_037953625.1. NCBI lineage: Eukaryota > Viridiplantae > Streptophyta > Magnoliopsida > Fabales > Fabaceae > Crotalaria > Crotalaria pallida. The sequence continues at coordinate 174,999,452 of CM075650.1, forward strand.
GCAAGAGTTGAGATTAAGCAATCCTAAAAAAATACATTATTTGTGGTTAAAAACTAAAAAGAGAATCATGAAATAATTTTTCATTAAGAAATCGGAGTAACTCATTAAACAATCTAAGTGTCGGTACTCTAAGATTATTATGACTTTATAGCTAAACTCATAATAGAGGATCATTTTCCCTCTATCCGAGTCATTTGTGGTTTGGGTATGTAGCCCCACCAATGTATAAAATGTCAAAGGTTGGTGAGTGTATTATTCAACGACGCATTCAAATGATTTTGTCATCATGTATTGTACTAACACGTAGCAGAGTAGGAAATAACACGGGAACAGGACAAAGATTGCATCAGGGACAGTACGAATCTTATCCTCGAGATGCACCGACGGTAAGTTTTCAATTTTTAGCTATAGAATAAAAGCAAATGTGATTTTTTTATGCTCCAATTTGAATTTTGTTTCAATGTTTTTTTTATATAATATTACTGATTTAATAATTAAAAATTTTAATAATAAAATTAAAAGTTGAAATAATGATAAATTGTAATATTGACTTTATGATATTAAGAGATGACGATATCCATCGTCATTTTTAAAAGATTGTTAAGGTCAATAATACTATCATATTGATGAAATATCCGTCATAGGTGAATTTGGATATGACGACAATAGTAATAAAGTAAGATGAGTGGCATATTAAACTATTTGCAATTATTGAATAAAAATGGATAAAATTTGAGATTAAAAACAAAGCTAAAAACAATTTTCAAGAACAGAAATTAAAAAGGTGCATAAATACCATTTAAAAAGGGAGCGTTAAAGAATTTCTCTGAAAAAACAAATATTATTAAGTGTTCCCATTAAAAAATCACATATAGTAAAAAGATTTTGACAAATACTATTATTTTTTTCGAAACCAGGTGGTGTTTGGGTTTCACTTTTTTGTGGCCCAACTAATCCACCCTGGATTCGTGAACTGTGCGAGTCTTTGACTCAATGGTATGGATCTTCCCCATGAATTGTTGCCTCACCGGGACTCGAGTGTTTGACTCTGAAGTCCCTAAACGTCCGGCCAGACGTTTCCATTTGGGCAATCCACTTGGGTAATTTATAATTTTTTTTATATCTAATAACTTTAACAAAAATATTAGTTAGCAAGATCATAAATTAAAATTAACCTTTGAAACCAGAATAAAAAAACAATGTAGTGCCAGATCTAAAAAGATGCTCAAACCATTATTGATAACTACAATCAACAGATAGGAATGCTGGTAATAGAGCTTCTAATACAAGAGTTGAAATTGAATCAATACACCATTTTTCAAAACTAATAAAATAGCAATTGTCCACCGAAACGCTAACCATCTTAAAAACGTAAGATAAATTAAATCCATATCCATAATCTGTATATAATCGGCCTTACATACCTCTCTAAACTTAACCTGAATTTTTAATCCAGTACATACATACTCCATACATTACAGAAATTTTTTTTCAATAATTGCCAAAACCAAGTATTCAACAATAATTCACGCAGGGGCGGATTCAAAGAGCCCGCGTATTTGCCACTTTTTTTTTTGAAAAAACATTCGCAGATTCAAAAAATTGTGGTATGTCACTTGTTGCGATTAATTAAAAAAATTATTTAAATCACAAAATTAATAAACTAATGAGGAGTGACACATTTTTTTTTGACAACGGATGCTAACTCCTTTCTTTTGGTGGGATTCTATATATAATTGAACCATGAAATATTCTTTGCATGCATGATAAATTTAATCTACTAAAAACAAAAGTTGGAGATTTTTTTTTTGTGGTTGCTTGTGGTGGGCGGCGGTGGGTGCTGTATGTTAAGTAGAAAACAGCTCAAGTTCATAAAGAAAACAGCCAGGTACCTTATAAAACAGAATATTTTATATGCACTTGGTTATAGTTAAACTCCCATTTGGTTAAGTTTTTCTTATAAAATTAACTTCGGTACATTTTTTGTGTTACTACGTTTAATTCATGAATTGTGATTATATGCTTGCTCATTGTAACATTTAAAAAAACTAAGGAAAAATTGAGCATAGTTACATACACCAGTAGAAAATATGAATTTTACATCGTCTAATTAACATCGGTTTTCGAAAACAGATGTAAAAACCAGCCATGGTGGCAAATTTGTAAATAAGTTTAAGATAAAAAACTTTCCGCATCAAGTTTTTTTTTTTTATAACTGATGCGAAAAGTAATAAGTTGTTGAACATTCCACATCTGTTATTTGATAACTGATGCGAAATGTCCTATTTTCCTACTTTTCGCATCAGGTTTTAGATAAATGATGCGGAATGTTTAGTGCGGTGACAAACTTGTAAATATAATAAATATAATAAACTTGTAAATACAAGGAAAATGGCTTAAAATAAAATTTCACTAACTTTACACTTATTGATCCATTAAAAAAAACTTATTGATATCGCCTTCATCCAAAAAAAAAAATAAAAAACTTATTGATGTTGCGACAATTAAACTCTATTACTCAAATTTCCTTTTAATGAGTCAGAGCAATAAACTAAGTACGAAAAAGTAGTACTCCATAGTACACAGTTTCATGATATACCATCTAGACTTTTCTTCCAAGTCCAACAACTAAAGTAGAACAATTGACCTTTCAAAAAAAAAAAAAAAATAGAACAATTGAATTTTCGATTCTCCAAGATTGGGTAGTTAAAATGTTAGATCTTTAGTGTTGAAGTTTTATATATTTTTGGTAAAAAAAAATAAAAAATTTCATCCCAAACTAAAATAATAAATAAAATATCTTAAAAATGAAATAGTGCATTTATGATTGAGTAATTAAAAAAGTAGTCTATTATTAAGAAAGAAAAATATTTGATCCATCATTAATAAAAAATGTATTATAAATATGTATATTATTCATTTATAATTATTGCACTATGTGACTTTTTTTATTTTTTAATTTTTAACGAGATAATAAGACATTGAGTATTATATTCTCAAACTAAATATAAAGTAATATTGGGTAAGGAATTATTGTATGGTCCATGATCAATTATCATAATCTCATTCAGATCATTGATTTGAAATATTTTCATATATGTAAATTCTCTTAAAATATTTAAAATCAAGGGTTTGGATATGATTGAAACCATTGATCTTGGACTATGCAATATTTTTCGCTTCCAAGCCCCAAAAATAACATCATGAGGATGCTGATATAGATCCTAAACCATATTTAACGGCTAGAACCCAAACCAAAACAGAACAGAAAAATTCCCTCGTAAACAAAAAAATTGGGATCAAAATAAAATATATGAACTAATTTTAAAGAGGTAAACACTTATAGGGATTAATTTGATATTTAAACTTTTTTTTTTGCTCTAGTCCAGTCCTCAAGATTTTACAAGTAAAACAAGAGAGTAAAATTTCTAATATATATAAAATTACAATCTACTTCATTTTTATATATAGCTTAAGAGGTAATATATAGTGAAATTTCCTTTTGGAAATTTCACCTTCTCAATGTTGTGGTCATTTTCATGTTTTAAGCGTGGTGACTGGTGAGCACAAAGCAAACTACTCTTTCGCTTTTTATTAAAGCTTCTAATAGTATCAATTATTTTTTGATAAGTTGTTATATACTTCATCGATATCAAAAAATTTAAAAAAATCAAAATAATAATAAAGAAATATGTTTTTAATGATTAATTTAAATGATTAATTTGGTTTAGTTGGTGTAAGGCCCAACTGAAATCTTGGGAATGAGATACAGGTGCTAGTAGTCCCGTGTTCGATTCCCACTAAAAACATCCCGTCGGGAGAGCCAGCCACGCAGCTCGCTCTGGATTAGTCTCAAGAACTCTCTAGTATTAAGGGTACTCTTGAGGATACCGGTGGTTCCTCAAGGAATTCGAAAAAAAAAAAAAACAAATCAATCAATTATTTATTAATTTAATGCAGTTTTTATTGATGCCCAATCATACACTACTATACTCAATTTTCAAGCAATTTTATTTATTATTATAACTTTGTTTTAGGACAGTTTTTACCATTTTTTGAGATGGGAAGAGTAGTTTTTTCTCCGTTTCTATTGAGCAAACATCAATTTCATGCATTTTAGAATTTTATTTTATTTTCCAACGCTCCATTATTGTTTTTATAGCTCTAGGGACCTTATGTACTCTAAAAAAAAGTGTATATATGTATGTATGTGTACCCAAAAAATAGGTCTAGAGACTTTTGGGACAAGCATTTTTTTTAGGTCCTTTTAGTAAAAATGCATTGACATGGATGTCTGAAAAAGAAGGAAAGGGAAAAGGTAATTCGTATCATTAACCAAATATTTAAATGAGAAACCAATTTTATTGGATAGGTATTGATTATTGAAATACGTATGAGCTGTTTTTGCACAAGTATTCTTACAAATAAATGTCTAGGAGTTTGATAATTTGTTAAATATAGATTTGGGTTTAGGAACCACTCTTGTTTGACTTTAATAGACGTCTGATTATTTAAATTTTGTAATTGTAACAATTTAATCTAAGTTTATGTTAACACTATATATATAATCGTCTGTCTCACAATCTTACATCAGCGTGTTGAGGAGGTTAGTTAGAATGCTACCCCTGAACAGCAATTGTTGTTGGCCAAGCCCATTAATCGGAGCCCCATTCCTTTGCCCATGCTGCTAGGTATGGTTTAGTAATTGGAATAAATGACCATTTGACATCGTTAACAGACCGGGAACAAAATGCCTTATAATAATATTCGATTGTGACATGGATATGATATGAAAATTATTTCTGATTTATTAGTTGGGAAATATAGATTTTTGATTAAGAAGTCAGTAAACTGTTATTGTCAGATTTGCTTGACCGGGAAGTTAGTATCCGTATGGCCTCCAATATCGTTGTTTTGCTGCGATAGGAGACTGACTTAGTCAAGATTATTTGTGCTTTAACTGCTTTGTATATGTTAGGTGTTAATTATTGATTTGTTCATTAATTTTTTTTTTTGGGTAAACGATTTGTTCATTAATTTAATTTAAATGAGAATATTTTTTTATGAGTGAATATTTAGATTTATTAGTATCATGTTACAGAGTGTAAGTATTATCTTCTATGTTACTGAAAGATTTCTTTAAGCGATTTGGGATTTGATACATGAAATTTGAGTTGTAGTTAAAAATTGTATAATTTCTCGACAAAATTAGAATTTCTTGAAAATCATAATTTCTAAGTTTGAGTTACGTTCAACAAAAAAAGCTAAGTTCGAATTATGTAAAATAAGTAGAACGTAAAATTATGATTCCAAATTATAGTATTTTGTAAATTTGGTAATGATAGTAATGATAGCCGTATGGTTGTGGTTAGTATTGGCAATTAAGGCACGCGGACGGGCTTGGTCCGTGCCCAAAAATGACCCACATTTTTTCGGCATGTCCACCTGGGTTTTTATTTTGCCACCCCAAATATTAAAATAATACCAATCATGCCCTTTTAAAAAAACAAATTTTAACACGGGTCGTAAGGGATCACTACGACCATCAGGTCGTAACACCCCCTTACGACCCTAATAAAATTTATTAGGGTCGTAAGGGGGTGTTACGACCTGATGGTCGTAGTACCTGCTTACGACCACATATTTTAGAAAGGGTCGTAAGCAGGTGCTACGACCAGCAGGTCGTGCCACCTGCTTACGACTAATTCAAAAATGTGTTTTTAATTGGTCGTAAGCAGGTGCTACGACCAGAAGGTCGTAACACATGCTTACGACCCGTGTGAAAATATAGTTTCCCAAATTGTCTCTCACTCTCACAAACCTCCCTTCCTCGCTGTCTTCTCCGTCTCACTCTCTTCTCACTATCATTGTCGATCTCTCTTTCTCAGTGTCGATCTCTCTTTCTCACTCTCACTCTCACTTGAATCGCTGTCCAAGGCTCACTCTCTTCCTCCAAGTCGCAACCTTTCTCACCGTCTTCTCCCTCTCACAGTGTCGATCTCGCTGCCTAAGTCTCACTCTCTTCCTCCAAGTCGCAACGCAAATCTGATTCTCTAGTGCTGCTACTTTTCTTTTCCTTCTTTGAATTTTATGTCTAATTTGTTTTTAGGATCATTCTGATTCTTTTAATTCTAGTAGTTGATGTTATGGGATGATTGTGTGTTTTGAGCAGTATGCTAGAACCCAGTAGTTTAAATGCTTTGTTGCGTATTTTATTTTCTTTATAAATTTCATGGATTTTGTTATTTTCAGGTTTTGTTTATTGGATATTTACCGAAGTTTCAAATACCATAATTTTCTGAATTATGCCTTTGGTTGTTTAGCTTTTAACTAATTTAATTTATTCATGGAATAATTAAGATAAAAGCAAATGTTATTCTGCCTTCACAAAATGAAGGACGGTCACCTTTTGAAATTAGCATCATCCATTTTAATTGGTTTAGTTTCGTCAGTCCTTGATCACATTTCATATTCGCACTTGTTGGCTATAGTATACTGGTGTGTTACTTTATAGAAATGGAATTTGAATTTGGGAAGCAGGACCTTTTATTTTTGTTGTTGTAAATAACTAAATATCTTAAAATTGCCACTGATGTATCCATAAGTTTTTCTTAGTTCTTCATAAGAGTTTGATCATTCTGTCATCTAAAGTAAATGTTGTTTTGAAGTCAATAAGTATATTTTAGGAGCAAGGAAATATTGTGATTGATGTTTGAGATCCTTTCTAACATATAAGTTTATTTTATTTGCTTGGTTAATAACTTCTGAGCCTTGAAATGTAGCTGTGATTTTATGTTTCACTGTATTTTTTTAGTTTCCTTGTATTTTGCCTGTAAAAGTTGTTGGAATTGGTTTTTGTTATTCATAGTAGTTACTAGCTAATGATAGCAATAACAACTATGCAAAGTGCAGACTTGGTAACTTCAATTTGATTTGTTTTAGAATGAAGTTAATGCTACCATGTTAGAAGCTTTTAATTGCTAACTTCAATCTGATGTATACTGGCTTGGTAACGTCATAATAGACTTGGTAACTTCAATCTGATGTATACTGGCTTACTTGGCCAGATAAGAAACTGTTACCAGTGTTGTCAAATCTATTATGAAGTGAGACTAATTACTATAATTTCTTATTTTATAGTTACTGGTCTACTATTTTATTTATCCTGAATATAGTTCTTTGCCGTGGAATGCATTATCATATTTAACTTATCTTTGTGCATTAGGCTTTTTAAAATACACTGACATGTGCTTGCATAGAAGTCTCATGTGGTCAAACATTTATTAACAAAAATGCATTTTACTTCATATGTGAAGTCATTGGCAAACATTCATACTGAAAAATGCATTTTACTTCGCTAATTGCTGTTCATAATTTCAAATTATCTTTTAAGCTTCAAGGTAATGTTGTGGTTAAAACTCAGAATATCCCTGCTAAAATTTTGATATATCTATTGATTGATATGGGTTTTTACAAAAGGTTCCCATTGGTTTTAAATCATCTATAAGAAAGTAAGCACTATGTTAAACTTTGTATTAAAGAGCCTTTGATATTATTCATGTGGCTGCCATGTTTCTTATTACTTTTATGATCATTCTGATTCTTTAATTCTAGTAGCTGGTTGTGTTCCAAAATGACGTGAATCCACTTGTTTCCTCATTAGAATACATTCCCCATTATATATATTTCATGTTGCACATTCAAAGATGATAATAATCCGAGTTCATGTATGTGTATTTTTTAAACTATCAGATGAATCACACCTTATATTCTACACTTGCTATGTTGATAGTATGATAGGAATCTTACCATAGAACATTCCTATACTTTTTTTAATTGTTTTTTTTCTTTTCAGATGGCATCCCACGATGACTCTCCTCCTCGTCCTCGTGCGAGAAACCGTACCACTGCATCAAATCGCAAGCGTCTTATGGATGAACGTGCTGCAGCACGGGCAGCGGCAGAAGAGGCTGCAGAGGCAGAGGCGGCAACAGCCGCATATTTAAATGTGGGGGACAACGATCCAGTTGTCAATGCAGCGGAATTAGACGACGACGTCGACGACCCTCAAAATGAGAGTCTGTTGACTACTTACAGTGGCCACAGGGCCAAGGAGATATGGAAGGGCAATGTAAGTAATATTTAAGTTAAATGTAATATCCTTTGTAATTTTTTTTTAATTAAATTGCATAACTAATTATTATCTCCTTCTTGCAGGATCCTGGTCCTATGAACCGGTTTCTTAACCGGATTTTTGGTTTGAGGCCATTAGCTCAGTTACCGGAACAAGTTCGTACACTTGTTCTAGGTTCTGGACTTGCCCCTCTGATCGATTCGTCATATGCAATGACGGATAGGCGCATACTGAGCTCGTTTGTGGAGCGTTTTTACGAAGACACTTGCACCTTCCATCTACCATGTGGCGAGATCACGGTGACACTGGACGACGTTTGGTCCCTTCTCCATATACCTGTGACGGGCTACCTCATCCCTTGGGATAAACCGTCGAAGGCTGAGGCGGTGGTTTTGTTGCACGAGGTTCTAGGACTGTCTACACAAGAGGCCACTGAAGAGGTGGATCGCACCAAAGGTGGTGCGGTTACTTTCTCGGCATTGACCAGGTGCTTGGAGCAGTTCATCGAGGAAGATCGGTACGAGCACGCTGCAAGGTGCTATCTGTTGTACCTTGTTGGGTCAACGCTTTTTATTGACAAGACTGTCAATTCCACTGGAGTTCAGTGGCTGCATGCGTTGGAGGACCTGCATTTTGTGAGTCAATATGCATGGGGTGCGTGTGCGTTGGCGTATTTGTACGACCGGTTGGCTGACGCTGCGAAGAAAGGGAAGCTGCACTATGTCGGTTTCACTTCACTTCTTCAGGTAACATGTTTTATAATATAACTTATTTTATTTATAAATATTTTAAGCATTATATTTTAATTATCTTATTAATAACATGTCTCAACTCATTCGCAGGCTTGGATCCTGGAATATTTTCCAGGACTTGGATTTGGCACAACAAAAGATGAATATAATGAGGTACATCCAAGGATCTTCAAGTGGTTGCCCCCCCCCCCCCCCGAAGCCCTAATGGTGCAGAAGCTACATTCAGACAGCACTTGGAGACTATTACGGCGGATCAGGTTGTGTGGCAACCGTTTCTCAATCATTGGGCAGTCAGGCCATTTGTTGAGATTGCTCTCTTCTTCGGGTACATTAGATGTGGGAAGATCAGACGACCGTACCTTCCGGAGAGAGTGCAGCGGCAATTTGGCTATATCCAGCATATTCCACCTCCACCACACGAGCTTCCTTCGTTTGAGGCGATTCAGGAGCGTTGGGCTGAGTGGGGCGTTCATGTGGTTGGTGGAATTCCTGCTACCTTTCCCGAGGAGTGTGCTGAGGAGTATCTGGACTGGGTGCACACTTACTCTCACCCTTATCTTTATCCTACATCGACCAGGGTGGATCATGATCTTCAAGTTGTTAACGTAAGTTATTTAATAATTTTAATTTATATTTTTAATAATTTCTATTTATTTTTTAGTAATAATTTGTAATTATTTTCGTGTGCAGATCGAATTAATATCAAGAATGCGTCGTATTATGCAACTTGTTGATATAGCAGACCAGGATCAGGGATACATCCCTGATGTACATCATCACATCAGATTGTATGCGAGCACCCCTGCCATGCGTGATGTTCAGGGTTTAAGGGTACGTGGGAGAGGGCGCAGAGGTGGTCGATCGACTCATGATGATGCAGAATCAAGCCAGAGGGGTGGACGGTCACGTCGTGCAAGACGCGAATAGGATTGATTTAGTTTTTAGTTTTGGAGATTTTAATGTTATATCGGATATCTTAATTAGTTTGTATATGGATGTGACTAGTACTTTTCAAATGCGTTTCATTTATTTTTATGATAAAAACCATTATCATTATTTTGGTAAGTAGCATTGATAAATTTTATAAGGTAGCATTATTTTTAAGTAGCATTAATAAGTAGCATTATCAAAACATATTTTTTACTAATTAAGTAGTTTATATATTGAATTATGATAATATTACTAATTGGAAAGTAACAATTTTTTAAAAGAATTAATACTAAAATGTTGCTAATAAACACATATCAAAAATAATAAATCTCATGAGAAATTATTTAAAATAAGTAAAAAAACAAAATAATAAGGGAGTATTGTGGTAAAAAAATAAAAAATAGTAAGGGAGTATTGATCATCTTCAATTCTTCTTATTCTTCTTATGATCTTTGTGTTCTTCGTCTTCGTCTAGATTAATAGGCTCATCATCTTCAATGTGAGGCTCAGGCAAAAATGGTTTGAACATTTGAAGACGTTCTTGAAAATGAGATTCCCATGCAAGGACTCCCGTACTTGCATTTCTCCACCATCCTACATATATTCGAGGTATTGGTGAACCTTCTTTCCAATGAATCTGCAAGTGAATTGAAGTGAACTTAGTAATTCGCACAAATTAAAATACTTTATAAACTATTATATAGAATTGAATGTTACCTGTACCCAATGTGTTTTATGCATATTTCCCATCACCCAAATTCTTTTTTCACTTGTTTCCAAAGATGTCCTGTATGGAAAGAACGTTTGACATTCACCTGTTGTTGACGAAATAGTCACTAGCCCAACATTGTACAAATTAGCAACTGCATGTCCCATGTCTGGAACCTCAAACCACTTTGCTTGTGATACAGCACCTAATCCATCAACATATAATGCATTATATGCTTTGTCATAATAGGATTGTCCTAAAATGTCAACATACAGAACTTTGTTATTAATCATCTCCTTTATAACCTCCTGTCGAATCAGCATGTAGTTTTCTTCTGTGCCATATCTATACAATGATAAGACACGGAAGCCACAATTTCCATCAGCCTTGACATTAATTATTTTGTGAATGAACTGGTGTAACACATCAGGGAAAGCTGTCAACATTGTTCTCCAAGCATTATATGTTTCTGTAGAACGGTTTCTTTTGGTTGACATGTTTGTTTGAGAACCCTTTGTATTGGATCCTGTAGATTGAGAAGAATAAATCATCACAATTGACAAAACATATTAACAAAGAATAAAAAATAACAATTGACAATCACCTGTAGACTGAGACCCTTTTGTTTTTGACCTGGTAGATTGTGAACCCTTTGTTTTAGATTGAGATCCATTAGATGGATAAGCACCTTCCATGACATCATCTTCCCAATGAGATGGTTCACGCTTTGTAGATTTTTCATGTGCTGCCTCCTTCCTACTACCCTTCACACCGCCTTTTGTCTTCACTTTATACTTAGGGGGCTTCATTGAAGTTGTTGTTGGATACACAAACTCATGTAACCTTTGAAAATATCTTTTCTTTTCAAGCACACCCTTATCATCTAATTCTTCTACTTGACGATATATCTCATCCACGTATGGTTTTGGATCAAAATCTGTTGGTGAAAAAGAGGTCTTTATTTTTTCATTAAAAGACAAACGTCGCCAATAATCGTGAACTGCATCCAAAGGGATGGGTACTTCCTCTTTATAATATTTTGCAAGTTCACATTCGCATGGTAGACCGTGAGTTCTTCTGATTCTGCAATCACAACATAAGCTTACCCCTTTTGTTTGGCGAAGACTTTCCATGATCTCCCAAATACGTATTAACGCATTGCGAGAGACAAAGTGACGCAACTCCTTGTAGAAATCATTATTTACACGATGATCTACCTTGGTGATACTACTTTCAAAAGAATCTTTAATATCCGTATGTTGACATACCAGCATGTTCTCCATTGCCTCAAAGCTGGTGCACATATCCCCCTGACTATCTCTCAATAATCTCTTGAATGTGGCATGGGCGCTCTTAACCCTGATAAAACAAAAAATAAACATATACAATAAGTTTATCACAATTATTTTAAAAATCAATAAGTAAAAACACATCACTAAAATATACATAAAAAAATGTTTGGGTTTTTTTAACTCACCTATTAGTTGTGGTATTACCAAAATGCATCAATTGGTTTACCCAAACACCCACAAATTTCTCCTTGTTGTGTCGCAGGTAAGTACGTTCCACATAGTCATAAATTATTATTCCGCACAAATCCTTAAATTTTTTCAAATAATCTGTATACTCTTGCAAGTCTCGAGATTCTACGACTGCTTTCCAAACGTCCATTATAGGTGTCTCATCTTTTGTCTCACAAACCTTCTGCTTCACTCTAAACTGCACGTTCTTTGAGATGTGAAACTTACATAGCAAGTGAGTAGAGGTTGGAAATACCTTCCTGACTGCCAAAATCAGAGCATCTTCTTTATCAGTCACTATGATCTGAGGCATGGCATCATCACTTTCAATCAAGTTGCGAAGCTGCTCTAGAGCCCATGTGAAGTAGGAAGCCTTTTCAGCCTCCATATAACAAAAGGCAACATGGAACGTCTTCTCTGTCGATGTTTGACCTACGATCTCAAGAAGCGGATATCTGTATCTATTTGTTTTGTAGGTACTATCCATAACAAGAACAATACCGAACGAATGTAATAATGTTATTCCACTTGAATGTGCCCAAAAAATGGCCTTGACCACATCACTTTCTTCATCTTTTACATAATTTGTCACATATCCAGAAGAAGTCAATCTGTGTAATAAATGCTGCATCTGGGTCCTGGGATGTCTGATACTTTTTATAAATCGTTGACGCTGATTGTACACTTGTCTCAAAGTAGTAGTGTTGTTCTTGTTCCGTTCTTTCAAACTAATGAGAGTTTCCTTCGCTTTGACCCCTGCCTTTGTCAAGTTATCGATTAACTCCTTTTCCTATTTTGGTTGGCCTACCATAATGACCCTCCAAGCTTTCACATGGTTTGTGATTATGGACGCCACATTTGACCATAAGCATCCAACCTTTTCCATTACCAAGATCCCAAGCATTAATCCTGAAAGGGCATTCAGACTTGCGAGTACTGGATACACACATTACCTCACCTTTTGTTCTTTTCCTATATTTTCCACTTCTTTCGCAAGCCAAAAACACCCTAGGTCTTCTCTTATACGTCCCTCCACCTGTGTCTGACCGAAATATAACGATCACATGTTTTTGTTCTTTTCCAACAGCTTGAACCCAACGGATCAATTCGTCTCTACTTGCAAAAATCTTATTATGTGGAAAGTCATCACTATAGTCTGCAATAATATTGTTAAATGAAAAAAAAAGTTATATTAGGATTTAAAATAAAAAAATTAAAAATAACATGTTAAAAGGAATTTAAAATAAAAAATATAAAAAAACAGTGTTTCATTATGAATTTAAAATAAAAAAAAACAATGTTACATTAGGAATTTAAAATAAAGAATTAAAAAAAAGTGTTATAGGAATTTAAAATTAACATAAAAGGTTGTATTACAAATTTAGCATAAAAAATTATATATTAGAACTTTAGAATAAAAAGAAGTTATATTATAAAATTAGAATAAAAATGTAATATTAGGATTTTAATAAAAAAATGTTATATTAGATATTTAAAATAAACAAAAATTAATAATAATAATAATAATAATAAAAATAATAATTAAAAAAAAGGGATTATAAAAAAAAATTTAAAAAAACAAAAAAAAATAGGTCGTAACACAAAGTTACGACCCTAAAAAAAACACGGGTCGTAAGCCAGTGTTACGACTTCAACATAAAACATTGGTCGTAACACTGGGTTACGACCTGGTAAAAATTTTACAACTTTTTTTTTTAAAATTAAATAAACAAACAACCCATAATAATTCATCAATATACAATAAATTATTGAAAACATTAATCCTAACTAAACTCTATGAATGAAATTTGAAAATTACCTTGGAATTCAGGTTCAACAGCAGCCATTAAAATCAACGTTTTTGTATGATGAAGTATAAGATTTGGTAAAAACAATGATAAGAATATCAATTTCAGGTATAAGGGGCTTATATAAGGAAAAAAATAAGGATTTAACACGGGTCGTAAGGGGGAACTACGACCATCAGGTCGTAACACCCCCTTACGACCCTTTTAAAAACACAATTTTAATACGGGTCGTAAGCATGTGTTACGACCTGTTGGTCGTAGCACCTGCTTACGACCCTTTATAAAATTTGTGGTCGTGAGCAGGTGCTACGACCAACAGGTCGTAACACATGCTTACGACCCGTATTAAAATTATGTTTTTAAAAGGGTCGTAAGGGGGTGTTACGACCTGATGGTCGTAGTGCCCCCTTACGACCCGTGTTAAATTTTGTTTTTTTTTAAAAGGGTATGATGGATATTATTTTAATATTTGGGGTGGCAACCATAGAGTATGCGGTGGCAAAATAAAAACCCTTATATATAATATTTAGGGTCAGAAATTCAAGCTCTGCCCGCTCTAAATGCGGGCATACAGGTGGCTTGCATTCAAATTTGTTAAAAAATAGAAAATTTAAAAATAAAAAACAAAGCATTCACAACCTAAAAAAACACAGTCAAATAATTGATGGTTGTGAACCTAATTGAAAGTTGTGGCATTGTAGCTGAAAGTTTATAGTTGTATAACTAGCTTAAGCTTATTATAATAGAACTGTTTGACAAAACTAACTGTGCAACTAGCTGGAATTTGTTAAATGACTTAAAACATATAATTTGGCTAAGATATATGATCATAATTAAAAAATAAAGGGCAAGATTGAGATATAATTTATTGAAAGCTCTTTTTATTTTTTTAAAAAGCTACTTTACGTAGCTTTCTGAAAGCCAACTTTCAAAAATTATAAGCTTCCTCTTTGAGAGCTATAAGCCTTTTTTATTCTTTATTCACCAAACAGCTCTAGTAGCTTATTGACCAATTCAATAAGCTAAAAGCTAGTAGGTAAACTCTAAGTTTTTCTTACCAAACATAGCCTAGTCCCAAAAAAAACAACAACAGCCCCAAACACATATCATTCGGATCTTGATTTTACATTATCAATATCGAAAAAAAAATCCTAAATACCAATAGTCCCTAATAATCAATTAAAGGATGTAAAAACAGATTAGAAGTAGGAGAAAAAGGAAGTACCTTGATTGATATTAGAAAATTTTTTTAAGTTTATTTTTTTTAAACAGTCAAAATGAGTCAGCAACTAAAAAAATTTGGTTTTTTTTTTTTTTTTTTGATAAAATTCCCTCTTGCGGGCCGTATACGCCCGCGCACAAATGCCTGCTAAAATCTATGCCCTGCCCGCGAAAGTGGGTGGATCTCGCTGGCTTATGCCCTGATTGCCAATACTAATTGTGGTGATCACAAGTGATATGTAATGGCGATAGAAAAGTACGAGGGTGATGGTGAATGTAATTAAGGGATACAATGGATCGGAATTGGTGATGTGGTGAGAGTGAGCGTGGTAATGATGACTGAAACAATAATAATGGTGTGGCATGGGTGATTACCAATGACGGATCTTCTTTGGCAGAGATGGAGGATAATAGGAGGGTGCCTCCACCTGCTCCTCCTCAGATTTTATATACTATGTATATATTAATAGCAATAGCAATGTATGTGAGCAGATAGAAGTCTTAATGGTTCTAATCTTCGGTGGTTAGAGGCATGGCGCGAGTTCAAGTCTTTCCTCTGCCACCAATTATAATGTTTTTTTTTTTCATCTTTCGTTTAGAAATATGAATATGATGAATATATATAGCAAAAACAATAGATAGTCACTTCCATATGAGTTTCGAACACCGGACCAATAAGGTAAGGTTCTTGTGCCCCTAGACTACTCATGTATTCATGGAATTTTAGCATACCTTAATTTTTCCTCAAGCTTCTCCATCAGTGCATCATCATGTATTCATGTATACATGTCAGGCCGGCCTACACGGGCCTATGACAGGCCAGGTCAAGTTTTTTTTTCAAACGGGTCAGACTCAGGTTATTTAAAAAGCCTATATAATCTAAACAGGTCAGGCCCAAACTATGTTAAAAGCCTATTTAACTTAACAGGTCGGCCTGTATAATTTTATTTTATTATTATTATTATTATTATATATAATAATGTCACATATATATATAATAAGATATTAAATATAATATTAAATATTAGTAAGAAATAAGCAAGTCCCACATCTATTATCTCATGATAATAAGTGATTGCCTTTGGTTTTATAGCCAAGCATAAAGCAATTACTCAATGAAATGAAATATGTGGGACTTGCATAGTTATTATAAAACAAGAGCAACCTATTTCTTAAGAAATGAACGATGTGGGACTTGCCTATTTCTTACTAGTTATGAAATGAAGGATGTGGGACTTGCTTATTAAAAAAAAAAAAAAAAAAACGTGTGCTTTCATTTCATAGTAGAAGACTAGAAGTCCTCTCATAGTAGAAATCTCACATAGTCTAGTTAGAAAGTTGAAGATGCTACCTTTCCATAAAAATTGATCACTTTTAAAACTTCATGGTAAACTAGATTTTCTATGAGCTTCATTGTTTAATTGGGTCACCTAGCCTATTTGGGCTAGCTTAAAAGTTTGAATAAATAGTACAAGATTTTTTTTTTGAAAGTCGATTGAACCTTTAATTCTTTGATTTTTGATTGGTTTTACTGGTTTTGAGCCGGTTCAATCACTGAACGATATTACACTACTATGGTCGGTTCACCAATTTTTCGGTGTAGGCTTTGTAACAAGCTTATAGGTTAAGTCAGGCTCGAAAAATTGTTTTAAATAGACTAATAGGTTGGGCCCAGGTAACAATAATTTATATAGGCCGAGTCTGTTTTAGGCTAATAGGTCAGGCCCATGTAACAATAATTTATATAGGTCGAGTCTGTTTAAGGCCAAAGCCTGACCTGTTTCCACCCTTAATAGTTGATGATGCACTGATTATGTAAAATACTTTACATCGTCAGTGCATACTTATTAATCTCATTATATATATATATATATATGTATTTATATGTATGTATGTGTATCACCATGCTATCGATCTATTCTTCCCACATGTAATATCATTAGCTATGTATATATATAGGCTATGGATGTTAGTAGTCCAGCTTTTAAAAGTCATAAGCTTACACGATGAGTGACTCTATTTACAAGCTAAGTTAATGTCATTACCTCTCACAATGAATGGTCACAATAATCTTATAACTAGTACAACTTCGATGCTAATTACACTATTTAACGACTAAATTGTTAATGAAAATTAAATAACATGTGATAAAATATTATACGCTTTGCTATTTGTTATGGACCAGAAGTAAAGCTATAATTCGGTTAATCGGCTTACCTGCAAGAATTGGTCCAGTTAGGATCTTTGACCTCTTGAAGCCGGTTAATTGTCATTAGAAGCCCTATAAGGGCCCAATTATTCAGATAATCGGCTTATCGGCATAAAAGTCTTTCTTAAGGGCCCATGATGCCTATAAATCGGATTACCGGAGTGAGTGGTCCAATAAGAGCCCAAATCCTCTCCTCCTCCCAATTGACAAAGAAGAAGACTTCTTGCTGGCAAAACTTAGGATTCCTTACCTCGCAAAACCGGTTTAACGGTTACTCTTCTGACAAGGCCATTAAGCCTGAATTCCTTGGATTCCACTATCATGATGAGCAACAACTCTCCAATAATGACCCCTTTTACTCTTGCCATTATCACTTGACGTTAGCAGTAATTCGGCCACTCCATCGATGAGGAGGGAAACCCAACGGTAAGGGTATCAGCTTATATAAGCAGGCAGAGGGTAACCAGGTATGCATCCTTCAATCTCACACAAACACACACACCACCCCCCAAAATCACCGAAAACGACAATAGAGCTGGTATCCTGGAAATCAGGGTGCCTATCTGCAGTCTGAAAGTAAACAGTAAAATACTGGACACTTGACCGATTAGCTCAAGTACCAGACGTTCTACAACAGAACACTATTATTTCAACAATTTCCCACTTACGACAAGAAGCATAAGTAAATTCGATTTTGGGAAAAGGAAAAGATAAATGCTCAAGTGTTAATATCCTAATGATTGAATTAACACACAGTGAAGTAACACATCAACTTTATCCATTAAGTGAATTTTTTTAAAATTTATTGACCTTGGTTGAGGCCACCACAACACGCATACTTTTAAACTTGTGTAAATTCCGCAATAATATATAATTTAACGGTTGGATTGACAAATTTCATAATATATAAAAAGTTATGTGAATGTGTAAGTGGCCAAATTTTACACTTGGTGTCAACAAATCCTAACTCATATAGCAATAGCACTTTATAATTTATATCATTACTCTGTTGATGGCTATGTGCTTGGATTGAAATCTTTGTCATATTGGGTTCGAATCCCTCCTCCTTTTGTTTTATTTTGATTAGGACTGTTTATTTTCCCTTCAAAGCATTGAAATTTGGCATCAAAGAATTTTTCTAGTTCAATGAAGATTCGAAATTTGTCTCTTAATTTTTGGTAAGATCTGTCACGAGTGATTACCGCAATTGTATTGTGTTGTTATGCTTTGGTGTTTCTCAAAATGCATTGAAGACATCTCTACCGGTGTTGGGATTCTGGCAAGTATACCAGATCGTACAAGTAATAAAGTGATAAATAGAGTATCGTTCCCAACGAGGACTGAAATTGATTCTAATAACTCTCACCTATTCGTAGTTACTAAATGAAAATTAAAATTCAATTGTTTGAGTAATTGTTGATTCAAATAAATTAAAATAAATAAATAAAACGATTCTTGAACAATGGGAAAAAGCGGGACGTAGTTTCGATGAAGGTTCCTAAAACGTTTAACAACAAATTGATTTGTTTTCCTAAATTCTGAATTTGTTTTGCAAAGGTAGGAAACGCCTAATGTCTTAGAACGTTTCCGTATTTTAGGTATTAATCTCCCAATGATGTCTCAAGAGAGCCTTAAAAACCTAATCCTTAATTAAGTTCAATCAAAACTTGTAAAAATTATCCAATTCATAGAAAACATGTCTGTGCCTATGCAATTGAACTGTTTGATTATTAGGCTAAATCCTAAATTCATATGTCTATTCATAAAGGATTTCCAAAAGTCATGAATTGCGCACATTCACGAACAACAATAAAAATATAATCAAACACAGAATTTATAATGGAAAGACAAAATCAATTCATTGCATAAATATTAAAAAGGTTCCATAATCATCTACTCCTACATCCCATGAAAGGGTTTAGTTCATAATGGGGAGAAGAAAAACAATAAAAGTGATAAAGAGTGACATAATTACCACTAATCCTTGCCTCTAATCTCCGTTCTTCACCAAAAACCAATGCAAAAACTCTATTCCAAGTGTTCTGAATCAATCCTAATTACCAATCCTACTATATTTAAGTCAAAAGATAAAACAAATCCCTTCCAAATCCTAAAAGATAAGAAAATCGCAACTGCCATCTGCGCCACTCGCCCAGGCGAGAATAAGGCTCGCCTGGGCGAGTTTTCCACTGTGAGAATTAGCCTTTTAAACCCATTTTTTAAATCAGAAAACCCCACTCGCCTGGGCGAGTAATAAACTCGCCTGGGCGAGTCCTGCACTTTTTCACTGGTTTTCGTCGCTTTGCTCCGAACTTCTGATTCCAAGGCTTGTTTTTTCCTTCTTTTCCATAAATCATCAAATTAAGCCTCTAAAACCTGAAATTCACAACAAATTGATACAAAATCCTCAAGGATCTCGTTCATCACATTAGCAAGCACAATTTCCATCTTTTTCCTAAAATACTTGAGAAACAAGCTAAAATTACTAAGAAAGGGGATTAAAATTCATCCAAAAACATCATATATTGAGCTCAAATCACTCCCCCAAACTTAGCATTTTGCATGTCTCAGGCAAAAGTAAAACAAAAATTCACAACTTAAGACACTTCCTCTATCAAGATATATCAATCCAATCAAGAAACTCGACTCACTTTCTTCAAAACTTTTCTTCACAAACACATAATCCAATCAAAACTGGTTAGAGGGGCAATCTCCAAAAGAACAATGAGGCTAACAAACAACCCACAACTCACAAATCTCTCTCATGTGTATCAAGGTTTAAAATTTTTGCACTCAAGTTCTACAATCACAATGTGTTACCATAAGCTTGACTATAGACCTACATCTCCACTGAATTTATTGACAACATGCACAAATCATAAGGTCTTTATTTGGTTGTAACGGGGCCATGGCTAAAAGTGTCAGGTGGGATAAAAGAATAAAAGGATAAACAAAGGGCTTTATCAATGAAATCACAACACTTCCCTTTTAAATTATGAAATGAGCAATAAGGTAATTACACAATCATACTCAATTCACTCGATTTTTCCTTTCCTTTCTTTTTTCCCTTTTTTTTCTATTTCTATTCTCTTCTTCTTTTTAAATTATTATTATTATTATTTTTAAGAAGAGAAAAAGAAACACAAGTTTTTAAGCACTTACACTTTCACCATTTTTCCTAACATTCCACTTAATTGCTCATTCATAACTTCAAAGGTACTTCACAAGAGTAATTCAACTTATGTAGGGTACCCAAGAAAATCACTAAATCTCAAAGCTCAAAATGGGCAACTAAGGGATCATTATGTCTCAAAAATATGTTGAAAGCCACAAAAACACAAACCTAAGCGCCTTAATCATGTTCATGCATGCAATCAATTGTCAATTTTGAAAAGGTCACAAGTCAAGTTCTAGAACACATAGTAAAAGAGAGTACACTCATGAAAGAAATGGGGGTTTAAAAATTCAGTCATCAATTATCAATTACTACCCCTTTTGTGTATAAGCCCAAGATCTCACAGGTAAGGTCAGTTTGCTAAACACATATTCTCAAAGAGTTTTCCCAAGTAACCAATTTTTAAAAGAATTACACATTCAATCCAAGCAGTTTATGTTAGAGAAGTGAGCTTCGTTCCTAAACCAGACATCTAAACCTATCAAGAGAAAGAAAATCCTAAGCCTAGAATAATTACCTACTTCTACCATGACACAACTAACACAAAGCTAGGGGAAATCATCAAGTCTAGAAAATTTTTTATTTTGTTGGACTCCCCCAAACTTAAAAGTTAGCTTGTCCTCAAGCAACACTCTAATCCTACACTACAAAATAAAAATAAAAATAAAAATAAATTCAAGGAGTTAGGAAACTTCCCTTTGTAGCACAGTATTCTCTCTTGATGCACCATGGAGGAGACTCCCCAAACTTATTCACCTGTGTCACATGAACAACTAAAAATGGTGCTAAAAGCACCTCATTAGTAGTCACGTATAGAAAGTTCCAACTCTTTATTCAATTAAAAAAAAATTCAAAACCTACACTACTGCATAACTACAGAGAATCCACCAGGATCCCAGATCCTATAGCACAACTTCCATGTTATGCAGCAATAACAAGTTATCCCTGGATCCCATGGAAATATACATGGATGATGTTGGAGCAAATGTTTAAAAATAGTTTCAAACCCTCCTGGGTCAAATGGTGCATTTTTCACTCCAAGCATCATCACATGGTGCTTGTCTTTTCCATCATGCATGGAGTCTATGAAAGTGTAAACTCCATGGCTTAGCAAGGTTGCCTTTTCAGGCTCTGAAAAGGAGAACAATGGCTTATCATCATCATGAGCATCAGGGAAGTCATAAAAAATTAAGGGGTAAATTGAAGGAAATTTTTTGGAGGGTTCCACATATTCATGCAATCCAATACATTTAGCAAGAGCAGAAAATTCATCATGCAAAGTGGACCTTAATTCAACCCCTAGACTCACCCCATCATTCAATTTATCTTGTTTCACTTCCTCAATCTCATCATGCACAATTTCTTCTTTTTCTATGGGTTTAGAAAGGGGAGCACTTTGATCTTCCGTAATAGAAGATTTTTGTACCACCTCCTCTAAAAGACCATCAAAAACTTTAATCTCATCAAAAATATTTTGTGCAAAACAGGATGGAGTAGGTGACGACAAAATAAATTTGATAAATTCTATGTCATCATGAGAATAAGTCATGTTACATAATGATTCCACTAAGTAACTACTAAAAAGTACCGAAAATTATTAAAATCTAATTTTAGTCCCCGGCAACGGCGCCAAAAACTTGTTGGGATTCTGGCAAGTATACTAGATCGTACAAGTAATAAAGTGATAAATAGAGTATCGTTCCTAACGAGGACTGAAGTTGATTCTAATAACTCTCACCTATTCGTAGTTACTAAATGAAAATTAAAATTCAATTGTTTGAGTATTTGTTGATTCAAATAAATTAAAATAAATAAATAAAACGATTCTTGAACAATGGGAAAAAGCGGGACGTAGTTCCGATGAAGGTTCCTAAAACGTTTAACAACAAATTGATTTGTTTTCCTAAATTCTGAATTTGTTTTGCAAAGGTAGGAAACGCCTAATGTCTTAGAACGTTTCCGTATTTTAGGTATTAATCTCCCAATGATGTCTCAAGAGAGCCTTAAAAACCTAACCCTTAATTAAGTTCAATCAAAACTTGTAAAAATTATCCAATTCATAGAAAACATGTCTGTGCCTATGCAATTGAACTGTTTGATTATTAGGCTAAATCCTAAATTCATATGTCTATTCATAAAGGATTTCCAAAAGTCATGAACTGCGCACATTCACGAATAACAATAAAAATATAATCAAACACAGAATTTATAATAGAAAGACAAAATCAATTCATTGCATAAATATTAAAAAGGTTCCATAATCATCTACTCCTACATCCCATGAAAGGGTTTAGTTCATAATGGGGAGAAGAAAAACAATAAAAGTGATAAAGAGTGACATAATTACCACTAATCCTTGCCTCTAATCTCCGTTCTTCACCAAAAACCAATGCAAAAACTCTATTCCAAGTGTTCTGAATCAATCCTAATTACCAATTCTAGTATATTTAAGTCAAAAGATAAAACAAATCCCTTCCAAATCCTAAAAGATAAGAAAATCGCAACTGCCATCTGCGCCACTCGCCCAGGCGAGAATAAGGCTCGCCTGGGCGAGTTTTCCACTGTGAGAATTAGCCTTTTAAACCCATTTTTTAAATCAGAAAACCCCACTCGCCTGGGCGAGTAATAAACTCGCCTGGGCGAGTCCTGCACTTTTTCACTGGTTTTCGTCGCTTTGCTCCGAACTTCTGATTCCAAGGCTTGCTTTTTCCTTCTTTTCCATAAATCATCAAATTAAGCCTCTAAAACCTGAAATTCACAACAAATTGATACAAAATCCTCAAGGATCTCGTTCATCACATTAGCAAGCACAATTTCCATCTTTTTCCTAAAATACTTGAGAAACAAGCTAAAATTACTAAGAAAGGGATAAAAATTCATCCAAAAACATCATATATTGAGCTCAAATCAACCAGCCATACTTTCTAAATCTAAATTAAAGCAACCAATTACAAAGTCAAAAAATTCGTTTATTCATAATTTGGATCAATACAAATTAAAGCACGTACCATATTTATTTTACGTTCATACATTTATTATGCTCTTGTCTTTGCCATATATATAGCTCGGTAGCATTATTGTAGAAAAAGGTTGAAACGAAGAAGTAAAGAGTAATTGTGTCTGTTCACAAAAAAAAAGAGTAATTATGTCTAGGTGGTAACTGAACCACATTATTAACCATTGCAATGGTTACTGGCTTACTGCACCTCTTATTAAGCATATATTTAATACAACATTTTTTGAATCCCAACTCTGTACATCAAATTTGTACAACATCTTTTGATGCACGAAAACAAAGAAGTGTTTCATAATGTTTTTCTATTTTCCATTTTCTTTATTATATATATATAAAAAAAAGAAAATTAAAGAGACGTTGCACAAGTTTGAACTTCAAAGTTGGAGTACACAAAACATTTTTGTATTCAATATATACTTCTTGCATGCCATAGAAATATGAGCCATCACCTTCTGGAGGGTGGTGAGTGATGACCATAAGGTGACTTTTCGTATGAAGGCTTGTAAACCGCAGTTGGCTTCTCAACTAACGGAGGATTGTTAATACGAGTACTCTTGATCAATGGGGGATTGTTAATTGGAGGATTCTTGATTAAAGGGGGATTATTAATAGGAGGATTATTGACCAATGGGGGATTGTTAATAGGAGGATTCTTGATTAAAGGGGGATTGTTAACAGGAGGATTATTGATCAGTGGGGGATTATTGATCAATGGGGGATTGTTAATAGGAGGATCATTGATCAATGGGGGATTGTTAATAGGAGGATTCTTGATTAAAGGGGGGTTGTTAATAGGAGGATTATTGATCAGTGGGGGATTATTGATCAATGGGGGATTGTTAATAGGAGGATCATTGATCAATGGGGGATTGTTAATAGGAGGATTCTTGATCAATGGGGGATTATTGATCAATGAGGGATTGTTAATAGGAGGATTCTTGATTAAAGGGGGATTGTTAATAGGGGGATTATTGATCAATGGGGGATTGTTAATAGGAGGATTCTTGATTAGTGGGAGATTGTTAATAGGAGGATTATTGACCAATGGGGGATAGATTGTTAATAGGAGGATTATTGACCAATGGGGGATTGTTAATAGGAGGATTATTGACCAATGGGGGATTGTTAATAGGAGGATTCTTGATTAAAGGGGGATTGTTAACAGGAGGATTATTGATCAGTGGGGGATTATTGATCAATGGGGGATTGTTAATAGGAGGATCATTGATCAACGGGGGATTGTTAATAGGAGGGTTCTTGATTAAAGGGGGATTGTTAATAGGAGGATTATTGATCAGTGGGGGGTTATTGATCAATGGGGGATTGTTAATAGGAGGATTCTTGATCAATGGGGGATTATTGATCAATGGGGGATTGTTAATAGGAGGATTCTTGATTAAAGGGGGATTGTTAATAGGAGGATTCTTGATCAATGGGGGATTATTGATCAATGGGGGATTGTTAATAGGAGGATTCTTGATTAAAGGGGGATTGTTAATAGGGGGATTATTGATCAATAGGGGATTGTTAATAGGAGGATTCTTCATTAGTGAGGGATTGTTAATAGGAGGGTTCTTAATGAATGGGGGATTGTTAATAGGTGGGTACTTTATTCTTGGAAGTTTGTAGATAGAAGGTTTAGATTGAGGAGGCTTGTTATCATAGTTAGCAAGCCCTTGTTGAGGGGAAACAACCAGAGCTGCTGCAAGGAGCAACACTAGGAAGGTGGTTATGTAAGCCATGCATGTATATGTTATACTAGTGATTATTCTTTAATTTGTGTTGGAGCAAAGCGCAAATGATCACATTTTATACTACTAGGAAGAGGTGCATGTATATATATATATATATATATCAATCTGAGTCATCTATGTTATGGTTTTGGTGTGTAGCAGAGTTGGAAATTGCCTATAGGGGGGCAAAACGCAGCTTAGGAAATGTCTCACGACCAAGACAAACTGTCCTTTAAGGATATAATCTGTGTCTGATTTCTAATACTTAATATGTTCCTATTTCTTTATCTTATCTTCCTGAAAAGTTGTTTCCATTGTTTCCTATGTAAATATCTGGAAACAAAAAATGAAATGAAAATATAGAGTTATATTCATAATTAATAAAAAATATAAACTAAATATAAAATTATAATTATAATTATCAATAGTAGTTTTTTAAATTGAAAACAGGACATGTTTTTGCGAATCAAATCAATCTTAAGATATTTTGGAATTGTGGCCAAAACTGAAATTACATTAAACTATATATTTAAATATAGAGAGGAAAATTTCCGAATTTCATTCTCTATAACCTGGTCGAAATATCAGTCCAAAATCCAAATAATCCACCCTCCTTATCAAAGTGTTTAGCCTATAGCTAGAGTTCGGCGATGATTGCCATAACAAAGTTTCGCAACTTCAATGCACTTCTAGTGTACTCCTAGCATTTTTACCATTTTTCTACCATTAGCTGGTGGGGATATTCTATCGTTGAGCTGCGTAATATGCTTTAGGTCAAATTTAATCTACCCGTTTCTTTAATTTTAGTGATATAGTCAAACTAAATATTAATTTTGAGAGCCTATAAAAAAAATATTAATTTTGAGTATTTTATGAGCTTTCGGCTTGGTTGGATTGTAACCAAACCTGTGCAAATTAACTATTTTTATTACTAGTATTATTTTGGTGACGATTTCATGAACTAGAGATGGTTTTTTTTATTAGCTAAAAAACAATTTATTAAAGAAACAAGAATTCATGAACCAGAGATGTTGATAGGAAGAAAAATTCCACGTGTCCAAAGCTCCAACCGCCGCATTTGATTCTGTCACACCCTAGGCAGCCAAATTTTTTTTTCTTTTAAAAAAAAAACAAAAATATTTTTAGTATGCAATCTAATTTTGAGCTGTCATTAGATCAATGATACTTTGACACCTAACATATTATTGTCATATTATTGTTTAAGAAAGTCAAATTTGATTTTTTTAATTTGGTCCAACATAAAAATTAAATTATTTCAATTTAGTCTTTTGTACTTTTAGATAAATTAGATTATTTCAAAAATTATAATTTATCTATAAGTACAAAAGTCAAAACTGAAATAATATAATTTTTATATTGGATTAAATTGCAAAAAATCAATTTTGATTTTCTTTAACAATGACATGGCAATAATATGTTAAATGTCAAAGTATCATTGATCTAATATAGGATTGCATAACAGCAACCTAACAACTCAAAATTAGGTTGAATGGAAGTAATTCCAAAAAAACAAAAGCAGCAAAAAAAAAAAAGCTTTATTTGGTCACATGTATAAATAAGTAGCTTCAGTTGATAAAACTACCGCAATATAACATTTGAGTACTTGTTTGATCCCAACAATTGCTCAGTACTAACCAAACATAATAATTTTGAATGGCAGTAAAATCTTTGACATAATTATTTTGATTTCGCGATATTATTGAAAAAAAAAATTGTATTTGAGAACTCAAAATTTCGTTTGATCTTGATGGTATACCAATCTAGACGTTTCGTCTAGTTCCAACAACTAAAAAACAAAAACAACTAAAATAAAAACAACTAAAAAAGAACAGTTTAATTTTTAATAAAACCACGCAACGTAGTCTCCATGATAGAATGATTTCCATATATTATTGTAGAGTCTCAAGATTGAAATTTTCACCATACATATTACATAGTAGTCTCCGAGTTAATTTAACCATACATCATAGTCTCCGACTAACGTTGAACTTTTAGCCACAAAACCAGTCTCCAAAGCATATAGTATATACATACTCTATATGAATGAAAATCCAATAATTATTATGCTTTTATAATATTTAATTTAATGTTTTAATTTAATTTTAAATTATTCAACAGTTGAGACCTCATCCATCTCGTTAAGTTAAATATAAAAAGAAACATATATGTTATCACTAAATAAAAATTTCATATGAATATTCCATAAAATTGATTACAAACAATTATATATTTTAGAAAATTACTTCTTTTAATATGGCTCATTACAAAACAATATTTTAATATCTAACCTAACCTGCCACCCTTGAACGGCACCCAACGACGTATCCCACTTTATTTTTTTATTAAAATTATTAAACTCATATTAATAATAAAAAATATTATTTTTTTTTACTAAATATCTTAAGATTACTGGCACTATTAATAAATGTCTATTTAGGCCTTTTGGTGGGTATGATCCGTTAGTAAAGAGTACAAAGTCCACGTAAGACAGCCCAGTTGGTGGCTGCAGGGACACTTAGGATTCCCCCTCCCCCAGGTCATGAGTTCTAGTCTCAGACCTCCCATGTAAAAAAAAAAAAAGTACAAATAATCAAATGGTGAAAGGTACCTAATCAATAAGCAATTATTACCAACACGTGTTTTTTTTTTAACTTGGTTTTTGGGACTGAGGATAAGAGTCTAAAAATAGATATTTTTTTAATTGGAAAGTGTAATATTAACATAATAAAAAGATTTTGTATTTATTTTTCAACGAAAGATGTTCACTTTTAGATTCTTATTCTTAGCCCTAAGGATCAAGGTTAAAGAAATCCTTAAAAAAAATAGTTGAGAGGGTACCAAACCGCAATTTTTAAATTTTTTTTTAAAAAAAGAGCAATTAATACCTATTATTAAATCATTTGAATTGAACTAATTTATGGTCCAAACCGCAATAGTTGCACTTTCTTCCATATCCCTAAAAAAATAAAAATAAATATTTTTCTATTAAACAATCATTTAAAGTACTGTATTTGATATTGAAATAATTAAATGCCTTAATATTGTGAGACGGTTTTAAATGATATGTTTTTCATTTTATTTTTATTATATTTCACTAATTAGTATAAATTTTGTTTCGTATATGATATTTATGAGGCAACTGACAATAAACAATTTTTTTCTTATAGGATAGAAGAAGAAAAATTAAATTCATCAATAAAATATCATAACATTTTTCATTAGAATTGTTGCTTTGTGACTTTTTCACTTATTTCATTTTAAAAAATTAAGAAGCATTAACATTTTTTTTATTTGCCCTTATTATCTTATTAACATACATTAAAAAAAGTACGGTGATGAATATGAGCAATCGATATACTTTGATCAACATATCATTTTATATTTTTTTTGGATAAGACAAAATTTTCATTCAAAAATAGAAACCATATAAAATATTCTGACGGAATCCAATCGAAAAAAAAATGGGGACTGGGGACTAAAAACAAGGTTTGGGGACTAACATTCAAATTATACTAAGAAGAGAATAAGAGTTAACCTTTCTAAGACACTACTCACCATCCTCTTAAACACATAAAATGTAGCAACACTAATATTGTACTAAAGACTAAAGAGCTCATCATTAGAGAGGCCTAGCATATTTGATTTGTGATATAAGGACCAAATCATCCTCCAAGAACATCAATATCGATCTATACAGGTTAACTTACGACTTTTATCTATGTATATCAAGCAAATACTGGTTGCAAGTTGAAAAATAGGGTGCACAGTATGAATATGATTTATGGCTGTTGAGTTTTGGTTTCACTGTGAGTATCCCACACTATATTAGATAACAACGCTCTTGAAAAAACTATGGAAAATTTAATAGAAAATCTATGTTTTATGTGTAAAAACACAGGACAAAGAGTTGGTTAGAGGTTTTTGAGATGCATGTACATGAGATATCAAAATAGAATGACATGAGATATCAAAATAGAATAGGGAAATGTTTACGAATCTCCTTAATGCATTGGTTAAAAAGAAACAATTTTATCTTAAAAAATATTGGAATTTAAAATATTGGGGAATTGTGAACTTAGATTTTCAATGCAATTTTTCTCTTAATCTCTTAAGTGTATTTCTTAAATAATGCCTGAGATATTGGTTAACAAAACCCATCAAAATAATATCATCTGAGAGATAAGAGAAACCGTAAAATTCTAGTTTTACAAATAATATTACTAAAAAAATACACAATAAAATAGAATAATTAATGCAACAAAGAAGATATCAAAAGAATATTAGTAACTTACCATATGTCACTTTCCCTCTTTTTGTATCTTTTAAAAGATGAGGTAAAGGTAAGTCAAAAACTTAAGCTAACTTGAATTAAAATGAACTTACTTCTTATTGAATGTAACTCAACCAACTGAACTTGAAATAGAATAATAAAACTATTGCATATCCTTTGTGTATAATTAAGGTGAAGACAAAGTACTATATGGTTTGCTAGACTTTGATCTACAAATAACATCTACTCAAACACTCCCTTCAAAACAAAACAAAATTTTGCATAACCTTTGTGTATAACCAATAACATCAAACTCAAGCATATTCTTCCTTAGGTTAAGACCCACAATAGTCATCCCGGTGGGAAAACTTCTATGAAAAACAACACAGAACCTGAAGCTTCAAGGCATTGTAATGACAGACATATTCGAGCGAGGATCTGGTACTTTTACTTCTTAGCTTACCTATATAGAGAATCAGCAAAAGAAAAACAAAGTTAGTACACAGGAAATCACTTAAGCCACATCATTTGGACCCTCATTTCAAGTCAAGACACAAAATAAGGCTCGCAAGCTAAGCTGGGGTGTTAATTCAAAT
The DNA here is from genome assembly GCA_037953625.1 of Crotalaria pallida. NCBI lineage: Eukaryota > Viridiplantae > Streptophyta > Magnoliopsida > Fabales > Fabaceae > Crotalaria > Crotalaria pallida. The sequence continues at coordinate 175,029,546 of CM075650.1, forward strand.
TCAATATTTACATTTATGGTAAAATTAAAGGCAGTATACCATCCACTCCTATTGATTAAATTAAAGTGCACTAGAGAGTGACTTAATTTCTCTTTTCTATTCCTTCCTCATAGAATGACACATGCCGTTCTTGGCTTCTCCTTTATATTTTAAAATTCAAATTCTCTCATAACGTCTTCTCTGGAACAACTTGCTTGTGTCTTTGGTGAACATTGGGTTTGCCCCAAGGATTTACAAATGCTCTTGAGCATCAACTTCTTTAAGGGAGTTTGGCTCTAGCGAGGAAGCCAAAAAGCTTTGGCAATGTGCTCACTGTGGTTCGGTGGAGCACTTGTTGAAAAGGAATGCTAGAATTTTTTTCAAGGCATTGGGTATCACTTGAATTCATTTAAGTTAGAATACTTTTCCTAGCCTCTTTGTGGGGTTCTGCCCACAGCCTCTTTAGAGGGGTATCTATTTATTTGCATGTCTCTGGTTCTAAGCTTTTTTAGGTTTATCTTTGTATTTTCGGCAATTTGTTCTTTAGATATTGAGGATTACTTACCCTCCTATCGTACTACTCTTATCTGTGTGTGTATTCTTTTATCCAAAACAATTATCCAAACTCAATTCAAGTTATCTTTTATCAGATTGTCAAATGTGAAATGCCTAAGTAAAACATTCAAAACACAACTAAACATTCTGAAAAAAATTGACGTGTTGAAAACATGAAATGCTTAAAAAAACTGATAACTGTCTCCAAACTAGACCTCCACCTGCCTAAAGCCAACGTGACCATAACAAATGAATTAGTTGGACATTGGTGCTAATCTAATATAAAATTATCTAATATTGATATGTTTATACTAAAACAAGTTATATTTAATAATGAACCCACCTTACCTGATTTTACCCTTGCAAAATAAAGTAAAATCTGTGCTATGTCCCTCCCTGTATTGTATTTTGCAGAATACGATAAACAATAAATAACCATGCTAATTAGGTGATATCTGTTTCTACAATAAGGTGGTAGGAACTAGGCAGCATATCATCTAAGCACCTCTGGGGCAGTGCTATTCACGCTTTATATTTCTTGATCTATCTTGGCATAAAAAAAAAATTTATAGGCATATAAGTAGCAAACAGTGTTCCCGTTTTGTAGAAAGTTCTATCTAAATTTTTAAAAAATAATTGATACCTTACAAAAGATGAATGGAAGAAGGACCAGATACAGCAGCAGCCCTTTGTGCCCGGTGTGCTTCACACCTGTAAAGCCCCTTCGTTTCCTTTTTTAGGCGACGTGCCTCATGCCGTTCCTCCTTCACAGCAGCCTACAAGACCACACAACCGTGTTAGTAGAAATAGTAGGCATATATAAAAGCAAAACATCAACATGGGAGTTATTCTAAGGAAAACAACAACCGGCAACTTCTCATAAAGAAGTTGATAAATGACTGCATGCATAAACAAGGGATCAGAAATACAAGTAGCCTAAACAATGCAAGTGGAAATTATGCAGATACCTTCCGTTCTTTCTTCTCCTCCTTTGACTCTTGGCCATGTTTTTTTCTCTTGTACTGTTCAGTTCTTGCGGTGCTCAGGCCTTTAACATTATCAGGAGCAGGAGGTTTTCGACTACCAGGCAAGAAGTCTATAGGGAGTTTCTGTTTTCCTTTAAGGGATATTATTTGACTAGAGGAACTCAAGGCTGCTGACACAGTTTCCGCCAATTTCTTTTTCCTAGATACTCTAGGTGCTCCAATCTTTCCAGGATGGTTATCTAAATTTGAGTAGGTTGAAACAATAGTTTCACAATCCCAAACTTCTGATTCATCACTACTTTCTTGAACAAGTACAACATCCTTGTCTTCATCTTCATCTTCATAACCATCAGCATATTCCTTGCAACGGAGAATCACATCAGGGGCAGGGTTCTCTAGTACATCATCAGGTTCTGGACCATCCATCACATCTTTGTTAAGAGAGAGATTGAGCATCTCAGTAAGGGACTCATCTTCAGCTTGATATTGTTCATAATAATCCACATCATCATCATCAGAACCATACTCTCGGCGTTCAAGCTGTAACATAGAAGATAATATAATGAGAATCTTCAAGCAAAAAAATGCAGAGGCACTAAGGCAGTCAATAAAGAAAATAAAGGGCAGGATAGCAAACGCACCCTCCAACACTAGAAACAAAGAACCAACACACTTAACTGCTGATATGATTGGAAAAGAGAAATCAGCAGAGAAATGGATTATAAAATGTGAATAAAATAGATTATGAATAGCAGAACTCACTAAATCAAATTGCTCATCCAATAGACGTCGAGCTCTTAAATTCTCGCCAACACCGTCAACTCCTGTTACACAATTTGTAACCCCGTCCAGAGACTCAAAATCGTTCACAACTTTGGCATCAGCTGAAACTTGCAATACTTTTGAATTGTTTTTATCTATCACAGATTCCTCAAACAAGCTTATACTGTTAGTTATATGTGCCTTCTCATCCGCCTCTGCTACTTTTTCTTCATCTTCATCTTCACAAAGGTTAGCTTGGAGAACAAAGTCTTCCTCCAAATCTTCAACGTCAGAGCCAAACCGCGACAAGTCACTGTCATCAAGCAATACAGCCACCTCAGGATCAACCACTTTCTGAACCCTCACAGTTGTAGTCTTCGATGCAACAGTGTACATAGTCTTTTCCTCAGGCTCCCCATTCAATTCAGAAATTCTTAACCTCGAAGCATCATACGCCTAAAACATGCCAACATAGAATACAATTAATCAATTTCTATTTCAACACAAAACCTTGAAATTTAGAAAACAAAATAATCCTTGTATGCTCAATCTGGTCAATAAGAACTCAAGAAGTTGTTATAGACTTCATTTAACTCCAAACAATACAGCGAGTTTGTAGTAGATGAATAATATTAATGCAAACATAGGTCGAATAAACGGAAAATGGAATTTCCCCCCTGGGAACAACATTGAAAATTGTGAAATATGCATCCAGAATTGTTTTTTCTTCATATGCAAGGAAGGATCTGGCAGGGACCATGCCCCCAACAAAAAAAGAACTTTCTCTTCCCCTGCTTTCAGGAATAAATAGCCTAGATTGCTAAGGTCCAAAGTCCAAACTATCATTTTGTTCTATTTATACACAGAAAGTGCATTTGGCATGACAAGCTTTATTAAGTAGATCATAGCTTATTGACTCAGTCAAAAACTTGTAAAGAAGTTTAGAGGAAGATAATTTTTAAAAAATATATGAACCTTCTCACATGTTTCAAGAGCTACATTACATGTCATTTGCAAGAAATTACAAGTTCAAATTAAATGTTGTCACTAATAACCAACAACGAGTTGGTCCAGTGATGCAAGACTCGGCTGGATCCTCAGGTATTGAGACCAAAGGCCAAACTTCAATCCCTTGGAGTGACAATTGCTAGGATGGGCAGCCACGCACTCCGGAAAGGATTAGTTCCTTTACCCATATGGCAAGGATACCTTGGTTAAAAAAATATAAAAAAATTGATGTAACTAAAATTAAAATAAAAGAAAACTAGATATTACTCCCTCCAGTCCTAAATGTAAGCACCTTGTAGACACTTTTTTTGGGTCCTCCCATATTCCAATTTTCAACGGCAATAATTACTTTCAATTTTTTTTTTCACAAACACCATTACTTATTAATTATATGGGTAATTGCATGGTCTATCATAATCTGTGTCCATGATGTTTTGAAAAAATATATCAAATGTTATCATTTTCAATACTAACTACAAATAATTTTAAATAGTAACTTCCTTAATCCCTTGCCATTTAAAAAAATATACATAGTGTTAGTAGTATAATTTCCAATACAACTAATAACTTTAAACAACTTCATTAATTCCTTTGTGCGTTTATCTCCAAATGGCTTACATTTACCAGAATCATTAAGCAATATGCACGCATTCAATTCAAAAATAAACACCAAAAAAAATAGTTTTATTTATTTATTTGTTTATTTAAAAGAGATGCACGAACATAATGTTATTACCTTGACATCATTAGGAATATCGTGAAACCTAAACTTAGGGTTATGATGAAAAGTTGAACCTCCACCAGCGTTCTTAATCTCCTTCAAATGAATCAAATAATTATACCCATCATCTGGAAAACCAAGCTCCAGAATCTCCCTCCTCACCTCATCCGGCAACTCACCACCACCACCGCTCTGCCGCTCCATGCTGACGGCATAGCCCACGTCATCATCGTCATCTTCTGGAGCATCGTCGAAGATGGGATCGGAGAGGGGGTTGTTGTCGACGCGGACAAAGACGCGGTCGGCGCCGGGGGAGGAGGAGATAGGGTCGGTGGAGTCGCGAGCGAGGAGTTGGTAGGTGATGGCGTTTTTCTTATTGATGAACTTCTTCTTCCCCATTATTATTATTATTATTATTGAAGAAGGGTGGAGGCTATGGCTATGGCTATGGCGTGAAGTGAAGTGTGGTGGTTTTGTTCTGCACTGTGACTGAGTCGGAAACCCTGCTACCTGGTACGGCTTATCATTCCAGAAAAACGGGTTGGGCCGGGTTTGGGCCTCCAAATCTAGTGAGACACGATTTTAGGGTTTTGATTTTCTAACCCCCTTAGTTGGGTTTTTGACCCCCCTTTAATTATTTTTTCCAAGAATGTCCCTCTCCATTACTTCTTCTTCTTCCCCCTTCAATTATTTTTTTTCAAGAATGCCTCTCCCCTTCACACACTTATACTCACTCATTCAACCCCAAACTCACTCACATTCATCCTCACTCATATATCCACTATTTTTTCGTGTAAAATGTGCTCTACGTCTATGTCGAAGCGTACGAAACATACCGATACTCCTCGACAGAGGCGTAGGTTTTTTTTTCATTTTTTTCCAGTACGCCCAGGCCATGGCGTACTGGTTTTTTTTTAAAAAAAAAAAATAATTAAGTACGCCCCTGGTAGGGCGTACAACCTCTGAACATAAAAAATAGTCATTTTGTGCCTTTTTTTGATTTATCACCTGTTTTTATGTCTTTTTTTGGTTTGTCCTAGTTTGACCAGTGGATCATCGCCATATGTTATTTTTTTTTATTAACTGCGGGGCTAAAACCAGCCCAAGAAAACAAAGAAATCTGCATCAGTGCAAGCCAAGCATTATCATGCTTTGCAACCACACTCTTTATTTGTTATAAAACGTCAAATCTGGTACCCACTGACTTTGACTTCGTCTGCTTAAGCTCACCCGAAGTATCAGTATTGGCCCCACTACGACCATTTATTACTTTAGAAAAATATCTTCTACGTTGTGGTTTCTGAACCAACATCCAAGGGCCATAACTACCCTGTCCCGCAACTTCCTTGATATTCGCATGCAACAAATCCGCAGGTTCCTTAGGAGCATCAATCATTTGGGTAGCATTTTCCGTGACAATAGGATTTTCCAAAACTAACACCTTCTCGGGGCTGCCCTTCTCCTCCACTGCTACCGGAGCTGCACCGTCCACCACACTGTCGTGAACTAAACTTTCTGGACATTGGTTTTTCTTGTGGCCATACTTTCCACAGTGAAAACATATAAGGTGGAGTCCTTCATATTCGAGCTTGAATTCCCTTCCAAGAGCCACTATCGAGGGTTTCAGTTTTCTCCTTAGATCCAGTTCTACACAAATGCGGGCAAACTTTGCTCTAGAGTGAACAAAAGTATGTTAATCAATTCTTAGCATGGTTCCCAGAATCCCACCCGTGCGCCATAGAAATTTCTTGTTAGACAGCTCTATTGGGAGATTCGGAATTCGGATCCAAGTGGCTATCTTCCTCACTTCATGCTCCAACGGGTTGAAAAAAGGCCGCCACCTCTGGACCTGAATGCAGTGGCCAGCATAACTCCATGGCCCTTCAAACAGCGCAAACTTGTAGTCATCTTCATCTTCAAAGCGAACCAAAAAGAAACCTTCACTGAGAACTAGAACACGAATAGGTTTGCGCTTAGCCCAAAGGGACTGAAGTTTATTGACCATGTAAGGGAAACCCACCTTCTTCCCCAGCACGTTGACAATAAGGGCAAACCGCTAAGGCCTACACCAATCTTCATACTCCTCAAGGGAGACATCAACTGTAGGTTTGACATCTGCATCCGAATCATCACAAAGGTCTCCATCATCCTTCTCCAAGTCAAGACACAGCTCCTCCATCACCATCTGTATTATCTTTTCATTACCCGGTTTGTACCCATGCACATGCATGGCTTTTTCAAGATAAGACTCCTTCAAGACTATAGGAGGCTCACCTTTCTCCTCAAGTGATATGGTTTCATTAGCCTCTAAAACCTGCTCATCCATAACAGCATCCAACACAAGAACTTCCTTTCCATTCACCATCTTAACCCTCTTCATGCTACGAGATTTCTGATCATCTTCTTCAAGAGAGGGTTTGTCGTGTGTGTCCGTGAGAGAGCTCATAACAACTTACAAAATGGATCATTGCCATATAATTTGTCATCTTCTGGACGGATTTATTATTATTTTTTTTATATTGGAAAAGGGATATACGTTGAAGAAAGGGCATATGCTGAATATTTGCGTGATATTGTAGCCTGTTTGCCAGTTTCGGTTTTGAAAAGCAAGGAAACTATACATTTGAATAGCACATCTACAAGTTCAAAACAATGTTCGGTTGCTGTACGCCCAACCAGAGGCGTACACAATAAATTAAAAAAAAACAGTATGCCAGGGCCTGGGCATGCTAAAAAAAATGAAAAAAAGGCCTACGCTACAGAGGCATACTAGTATGTTTTGTACGCTTCGACATAGGTGTATGACACATTTTACACAAAAAAAATTAGTGGATATGTGAGTGGGAGTGAATGTGAGTGAGTTTGGGAGTGAGTGATTGAGGAAGAAGAAAAAGAAGAAAAAGAAAAAGACAAAAAGAAGGAGGAAGATGAAGGCATTTTTGGAAAGAATAATTAAAGGGAGGTCAAAAACCCAACTTGGGAGGTTAAAAAATTAAAACCCCGATTTTAACTGGATCTAATTTTTTTTTACCCCAATTTTAATATTTGATCATCCAAAAATTATATATATTTTTTAAATACCCTCGTGTATATTTTTTTCTTTTTCTTCTTTTTGCCACTTTATATGTTGAGGGGGTAGCGTATAAGTTATTAAATTGCACATACGATGATCCCATCTTCGTCCTTATGGTTCGTAAACAACCCTCATGACTGGGAAAATAATTTGCGAGTCGTGCATCTCAATTTCGTTTTTCTTTATTTTAATGCAAAACTTGTACAACTATCAATTAATAAAAGATGTATGGATGTTATAATACTTGTAAATAACACATTAATTTAATTATTAATGGATCACAAGAGGTGTTCTTAAAATGATAAAAAAATGTAAGGAAGAAGATGATAGAACCTTAGTGAAGTGTTTCTAATAGAGAAAAATAAGATAAATAAAGTGGATGTGAGAAAATAGGAAAAAATGAAGAAGAAAAAAACTTCAAAAATATTTAGGCCATTTCATCGTTTTTTGAGATGATATGGTATATTATCAAGGTGAAAAAATAATTCTTTTGAGCTCATGAGCAGGCCACCACATTTCCAAATTCTATTAAGAGATGACATATTTTAAAATATATTATATAATTTTAAAAGCATTGACTTCTAAATCATAAACAATCACTCGTCGGAGAAAGTTGTATTGATAGTGTTAAAATTGTAAGATTTAAAATTTCATTAATCTATGAAACTATACTTCAAGTAGCATAAAATGATAATGATCCTAAAATTAGAAGTAAAGCAAAGTCTTTAGAAAAATGAGTTTGATGATTTTAAGTTTATGTTTGCAATAATGATTTGATTTGAAATATTATATGCTATTAATTTGGCAAGCAAACACTTATCAGTCAAATAATATGCTTATTGGTACTGCTATTAAAAAAATAATATAATTGTTTTCATTTTTTTAAATTATAGATTTTTTTTTTAGTCATGAATGATTATTAAAAAAAATTGACATTGAATTTGAATAATTTTTTTTAATGAGAATCAAAGTAATATACTTTTGCATTATGTAGAGTATTCATCTAATATTATTTTTTTTCTTGCACATTGTTGATTAAGAATGGTGAATCTCATACGATGAAAGTGAATTATATGTGGATTAACATTAATAGCAATTAAGAATAATATAATAAAGAAAATTGATTTTAAAGATTTAATTAATTAAAACAAAGCTAAAATAATGACACTTTTCAAGTGAAAGCTTAGATTTAGTTTTGGTAAAGAATTGAGTTTTTATACAATGATTAAGTTATATTAAATATAATTTTTTAAAATTATTTTACTTTTTTTTTAATTTCAAGAGTGTCTTATTATTTATTTTCGCATAGGCCCCTGAAATGTTTAAAATGGTCATGCATCTCATTTGGTATGAACTTTATAATGTGTAGATATCATAAGTCCTATTTATATATTGTTGATGAGTCGAAATAAAAATAAAAAAATTTCAATAATCACAACTTTTTTTTTTTTTGTTTGATAATCAACAATCACAACTTTTTGTGAAAGACTGTAAACTTATTATAAATATGTTATGATCCTCAAGTCATATGTAATCAATTGCCTAAATCTAAAAAATACGGAGTAACTTAAAAAATCAATGTAGTAATTTTGCCTTATTATGACTATTATATTTGTATTATTATATTATATAATATATAATATACTATTTTTCCATTCAAAAAATATTAAAAAAATTAAATAAAAAAATATTTAAAAAAATTTAAAGTCGAATTCAAAGGGAAGAAATGGCGGGGTTATGCATGTTCCCACTAACCGTCAAAACAGTTACTCGTGCAAGTGGACTCAACAATCCTCTGCATTCCTATCCACCTAGACCGCAACCCCAACCCATTCAAAAGCTGCCACGTCATAATCCCAAACAACAAAAAAACGTTCCATCCAATCACAATCTTCGAACCAAGCCCCTCACCTACAAAGCGCAACCACACAGAAACATAACCAAACCATGATGTCCACAAACGCAAACCATTTTCAAAATTTTCCTCCCACAACATAAATAAATAAATAAACAAACAAACAAAAACCAGAGAGCAATGTTGTTTTCTTATTTTCCGAGAAAATTAAGAAGCAAAAGAAGGAGTAATCATTTGAATGTTGTTGTTGATGATGATGATGATGTAGTAATGGATAGAGAAAGAGAAAGAGAAAGAGAGTTGGATAGAACATACATAAAGAAAGGTCCATGGAGTGGTGAAGAAGATGAGGTGTTGTTAAAGCATGTGAACAAGTATGGTCCTAGGGATTGGAGCTCCATTCGATCCAAAGGCTTATTGCATCGAACCGGAAAATCTTGTCGCCTTCGATGGGTGAATAAGCTTAGACCCAATTTGAAATCGTAAGTTGTCACAAATTTTTTTTGACACCAGTATCAAAATTATCGTTGTGGGTTGTACAAATATCATTTTTTGTTTAATTAAAATACTAGGATTTTTAAATTGCTAATATCTCCATTGTGACAGTCGCCATTGGCATTGGGCCGAATCGGTCGCAATGCCACGGTATCATGTATCAACATTTTAAATTATAGATTGCATTTGCAACTGCATTTGGCCGTCTTAATTGTGTCATATGGTGATTGTGGACCACATCAATCGCGATATTAATATGGAAAGATCACAACTTGATTGTGATATAATTGTGGCGTGGATGCTCTTTGATTATTTAGATGCAACAATGTGCTTTGGTACCAAGTTACTAATAGTGATGTACTTGACTAGTTTTGTTTTACTATAACATGAAAATTTTGGAATGTGTGTGATTTCAATTTCCTATGGCAGTGGCTGCAAGTTTTCAGCAGAGGAGGAGAGGGTGGTGATAGAATTACAGGCACAATTTGGGAACAAATGGGCCAAAATTGCTACATATTTGGAAGGGAGAACTGACAATGATGTGAAGAACTTTTGGAGCAGCAGGAGGAAAAGGTTGCAGAGGTTGTTGCTGAAACCATCACCATTAAAGTCTCAGAAAAACAGTGGAAAAACTCCTCTTAATCAAGTACAAGTGGAAGAGGTGAGTTAGATTGGAATCCCTTATGTAGTTGTTGTGCGTGTTACCATTAATAGAAAGAATGTAACACGAATACTAAAGCAATTTTGCTCTAAGTATTTAGTTTTCAGTGCATTAAATATGTTACTTTGGATTTATTCCTTAACAAGTTAGCAATAACTGTTTGTCAAATGCTTGATTTAGTACATAATAGATCATTAAATTTTAAACTTATTAGCCAAAATCTATTTCAGATTCCTGCATGCAGTTCAAATCAGCTAGAGGAAAATCAATGTTGCCAGTACAATTCTTACCCTGGTTCCTGTATGGAAAACACCAAGGAGATCAAGATGATCCACCTGACAGATTTGACAAAGCCTAACTACCAAAACCAGAACTTAGAAAGTGATCTCAATGCAATGGAGGTTAAGGCCACTCCATTTCATATGGTACCATCATTTATCTCTTCATCAGGATACAATCTTCCTCAACTACCTGAACCACAAATGGACTTTCCACTATTCCCAGGGTGCCAGGATATTATTGCTCCGGAGCCCTTTGACCCCAACTTTATTGATATCTTTGAGCAGAAAAATTGCAACCAGAAGCTTGTGACCAGGTTGCCAACTCTTGGAATAGAGGGAAGCTGTCAAAGTACTGCAATTCCAAATGGCTTCTTTGAGGAATTCCCAACTGAGATGTTGGAATACTTTGAGCATGTCCCACCCTCATCGGACCAAAAAACTTTTTATTTTTAACTAGTATATAATAGTGTTATTCCCAGCAATCATTTAGCTCATATTTTCTATGCACAATCCTTTGGAAAAAACAGTTAATGCTGTGTTACTTGCCTATACACTTTGCTAGTGCATGAAGATGTATCAGACTATCAGGTTACTTAGATTTACCAAGAAAAAATGGTCAAGTACAATATCTGTTAAGGAACTTGTTAATACCTGAACATTTGAGAATATTTACCATATTTAATTAATCCTTTTAGAAATACCAGATTTATTTTTTCCTTCTTTTTCAGAGGTAACTTGTATGCCCCCAAAAAATGATACTAAGAAAAAGTGTTTGTGCATTATAAGTTCACTTAGAATTCGTAGGTCTTATGATTCAATTGCTCTCCAATGTTTAGAAGAATCCATGGCTGCATACTTCTGTGGCTCTTGAATTACACATACTTTTATGCAACCCTTTAACTGCACCATTCTCGCAATCATGGACTAGACAGGAGTTAAATGTCACTAGTCGGTGTGCTAAATTGACCTTATATATATGTGTAAATTATAAACAAAGAACGCATTTCTCCAATCCAAGTTCAAGACCTCAATAACACAGTACAAAAGACTCTGTACTATACAACTCTTTTGATACATGATATTTTTTCCAGTGCCAGGTCAAACAGCCACACCTTTAAATTCAAAAGACTCTGGAAATCAGATACCCTAATCACTAAAAGTCTAAAACCAAAAACCAGTATACAACATCTTTTCACAGCATAACAATTGTTTACAACTTCAAACTATAGCAGTTATATAATGATCCTCATGACCAGGTAGGAGAATAATACTCCCTGTTTAACATGTCCATGTCAACAAATCCAGCACAGGATGAGGAGGGGTAGGTAAAACCATTCATCTCCAGACTGTCTCATTAGCATCAGTGAAAATTGCATTATGATGTTCTATCAGCAACTGAACAACCTCAATTCCACCAAAGTCAACTGGCGTGCCATCGTCCAAAGGAATAAGAGAGGATGCAGCTATGGCTTCGCTATCATCTGCAGTGCAAGAAACGAGAAAATAAAAGTAATTGTTATCTAAAATCAACACTAGGCTCTTCATGTATATTTATGCAGATCCAGCATAGCTCAGTATAAGTATAACCGATCAATTGCAAAATTAACTATTGCATCTTTCCAAATTATCTTGGAAGTGACACATGATTGGGATGCAATATTGATCGAAAAACCAAAAGTTATAAGTACAACATCAAGCATATTATAAAATGTTTAACCCCACCCCTTAGAGAGAACCTCCCAAGATGATAAAATCAGTTAATTGTAGAATTAACCGAGCATCTGATTTGCATCCATAATATTGATTTTATCAGCTAGATTAATATAAAAACACCATAAAACAGTTTCACCCACTCTTATATATTTTCAGGCACAGCGATTTATTTGCACAAGGAAACTTGGAACAATTCAAAGCCACTAAAAGTTGAAGATTGCTTCAAATCACTTAGGACAAATTTGGCACTTCGGGTTCAGGGACACCCACTTTTTCGGTTTTAACCATTTGAGCAGTACGTGCCCTCGATGTTGTAATTTCTACTTTTCAAGTTTCAGCAAACATCATAATAATATGCTTACAGCAATCACAAAAGCCTTTTCCTACTACTTGGGGTAGGCTATATGGATCTAACAGCTTCCATTGTGCTTTGTCAATAACCAAGTTTTCTTAAAGGCCATTTAAATCAAGGTCTTTTTTAATGGTTTCTCATAGGGTTTTCCTTCGTCTTCCTCCACCCTTGTTTATTGAATTATCCTCCCAGTGATAATCTTTTCTTAATGGGCCTTCTATTTGTCTTCTCTTCGCATATCTAATATAAAAATTATGTCTTGTGAAGATTATAGCATACAGAAGATTCAGCACTCAATGTCAAGCAAGACTCTAATCTCTACCTCATATTTTGACTTGGAGAATACCTATAGCTAGAAAATAGAGTTGACTTGAGCAGTGATGCCATGAGGGATTCATGCAATTTACCATATGGCCATCATAAACTTAATAACACATTCAGTCAATCTAGTTATCTTCAAAAAAATTACATGTTTTGGAATCATTTTGCTTACCAGCAAGCATGTCAAAGTCAGTATCTGAACCAGGTGGTGGATCCAAACTCTTTTTGGAAGCACTTTTGGACATCTGATTCCAATATTGGGTGTAAAATTCAGGTCTCTGTTCCTTTTGCCACATAATAATAGGTGCCATTTCCATTGCAAGGTTCCGAGCATCCATCTGTTGAAAGTCAACAAACTTGAGTACGCTTTTCAAATTTGTATATGCTATATAGAATTTAAGAAGTAACAACAGTGTGATCATACTTCAGGTCAACCAACTGATGGGAAACCAAAAACAGTAAAGCGTAAATTGCGTAATGATGTCCATATTGCAGGGAGCACAAAATGTTGGTAATTATAACAAGGCAAGCACGTTGTTCATATTGGAAAATAGAAACATTTCCTCTCCACTTAGATGAAAAATAATTATAAGAAAAACAATATTATGAGGAGAAAAACAAAAGAAATTGACCACCACGAATACTTCTAGAAGTAAACAGGAAGTACAAAAACATTAAAACAAAGGAGAAAGGTATGGAAGCACATAAACTCGATAAGCTCTCCAATCCATTCCCGAATCAAACAATACCACTGACATAAGAAAGTTATCAAAAAGCCCAAATTAAGAGAGGAAACAATCCTGAACCAACAAAGATAAAGACATACAATACGCTAATTGAAAACACTGGTATTTTGCTCTTGTTAAATACGGTGATGACCAGCTCATTAAGCATACTCCCATAAAGCATTGCGCTGCTTCTTTTTCCTATAGCAGCTTAAGAGGTAAAACTAGGCATACTAGACCTCTGGTGAGAGTTCAGTGTTTGTTGTTATATGGCCAGTTTGGTGAAAGCAAAGGCTAGACCTTCTCCTTTTAGCATCTTTGTGGTTTTGTAGGAGTAGTGCTTTGAGGCAAATCCTTTAATAGCATCCAGAGCCATAAAGGACTTGGGAATTTTGATAATCTTTTTTCCTGTTTTCTATCTTCTTTCCCTTGTTTAATTCTTAGGAAACTTTATCTTAATGACTACTCTTGTTCCTTCATGAACTCTTTCCAAATTATAAATATATTGGAATATTGGACAACATTACCCTCCAATTACCATATGAAAATTGCATCAGTCAACCAACAATATAAAAAATCTAGCTTGGGAAAATCAAGAAATGATATGAAGTAAGCTGGGGGCATAAGACAACAAGTTTGAAAGAACCACACAAGAGTCGGAGACTGATAAGGACAAAAACAAACAAGTCTTCAAACAGTTCAAAAGCCACAACTTTAAAAAACAATGACTCTTTGGTTAAATAAAAGGTCAAACATAGAGACAGATCAAATATAAAAAAAATCAACAGCCTTAATTCAATGACAATGTCGACAACAAAACAACAAAAGAAATGAATAGATTCAATTTATTTTTCGCATGTTTTTTAGAGTTATTCCCATAGCAAAATAAGTGCATTACCTAACATTATTCAAGGAGAGGAAACATATCAGATAATCAAAGGGAAATGGGCTAAGAGACCCCACATACATAGCTTACAAAGCAAAACAAATGTAGTTCTCACCCAAATATTAGAAAAATGTTCCTCCCATCCCTCTTCCACCAAACAAACACACACATGCTAACATAGAGAAATTTCCTACCTTATTGAGAAGTGACTTCTGGCTAACACGGAGCAAAAGAGCTGTTATAAACTCCAGAGTCATGTAGTTTACACTGGGAAGCCTCTTCAGTATGTTTCTCATGGAATAAATACTGGATCGAGCTCCTTTGATCTCATTATAAAGCTCAAATGTGGTAAGTGGCTCAGGAAGACAAGCAAGATAACACTTTACAAGAATTGCTATGTCAACTGGATTTGTGCCTTCTGGCACGGAAGCATTTGAATCTGTAACATGCAATTATACTAGCTAGTATAAAATCATCCAAATATAATTAACTATAACCTACTCCATTACTGAAAGAACGGCTAAATTACCTTGGTTGTATAGGGAAACCAACTGGTGAATAATTTTTTTATCCCCTTCAGATTTAAAGAGATATGGTGAGTTCAACCCTACACGCAGTAGCAAAATGAAATTACTATTGGACCGGAATAAAACATCAAAGGCATAGAATAATGCACGGATGTAGAGCCTTACTCTAGAAACAGCTACCTGAAACTACAAGATAATCTGCACAATTGACCAATATCTGAGGAATAGGCTTGCTGAAATCTTGCCTCTGCACAGTAACCTCAATTGGAACTCCAAATACTGGGGACAAGATAATGAATAATTAACTAACATAATGCAGGCAAGCAAAGCTTTTTAAATAAAGTACAAGTCTACCTTAAAACCAAAGCGTGTTATACAGCTATTATATAACTTAACGGCTACTAGCTAGTAATTGAAAGTGTTACTGTTTAAGTGCCAAAATGAAATTCATCTTGAGCTGCCTTGTCCAAAAAGTGGCATTTGTTGTGACATAGTCAGTGAAAGACTCTGATGCATGAAAAGAACTGTTCATTTGCTAAACTATGTGTTTAGAGAAACTTACCATCGGTGCTTGCAACTCCCTGCAAAAGAAAATTGGAGTGAGAATATTTCAAAATGATGTATACTAGTATATATGGATCACAGTTTGTCCAATGTCATTTACCTTCTGCCATCTTTCAATGTCTGTCAAGATTGTCTTACTTTTTTGTGCTGTTTTTTTTGCCACCTGAAATAAACAACCATGGTACCAAATCAAAGGGAGAAAGCAAAGAAATGAGCATCAAATTTGTGCATAGAAAATCATTGTGAAGATAACTTGGGGTGACTAGCCTATAAAGATATAGGAAGAAGGAAAGGCGAGAATAGAGAAAGAGAAGACAGAGGAAATTTTAAAAATCCCTTTGATTAATACCAAGCCCAAAATAACAGCTTCAAATATATCCTAATCCCAAAGGGCTCATTTGGTGGTCAGAATAAGAAAGAAGTGATTAGATAGTCTATCCTATCTTGTTACTATCCAGAGTTTGGTAAGCTAGCAGGATAGGATAGTGCTATCCTGTTGGAATATTCTATCCCATTTGCCTAGTTTATTTTTAATCCTATGGAGGGAACAAAATTAGAAATGAGCAAGATAAGATAGTGCAGTTTTCCCCCTCATGCCCTTACATATTAACAATACTGCCGCCACCATCATCACACTACCACCACAGTCACCACCTCATCAATGCCATCGTTATCTCTTGTGCACCAAATACCGGACAATATCCTGCTCTTATACAGCTCTATCCTATGATGCCCTTATATTATCCTGACCACCAGATGAGCCCTATAATGTATAACAAAACTAAAAATATTCATATCCAACAGACAAAAGTACGTAATCCAAAATCAATTTCGAGAAGACAATCAGTTAACCCAAAGGAAAGAATTCCATAAGTAATAATCAAATAACATACCCCACAAGAAGAGTATGTATGATTTGTTTTCTGTTTTCCTTTTTAGTTGATATGTTTACACTAATATTTATAAAAAAATGCAACCTTGTGTTTCATATTTTCAAAATTTTATGAGGGAAATGGTGAAAACAACGAACACTAGTCACTATGCATTTCTCCTTGATCAAAAAGCTATTATTATCTAAGACAATCCCAACCATTCACTGAACAACATACCTCCTCAACCTTGGATTTACCCACAGCCACCTTATCCTTTGTCCCTGAAAAGCCTTTCCTAAGGAAAACACCAGTTGTGGCAGCAGCCGATAACAATCGATCCTGTACAGCATGTCTTGTCGATGGCTGTTGAAGAATTGCCCATCGAGTTTTGACCATCGTACCAACTCGTCCTGCCACTTCAGCAACATTACTCTTTGTATCCTTTGTGACCTCACCAACGAATGTTCCGGCTGATTCGCTAGCTTCTTTAAGCTTGACCCCTACATCGAATTTACATTTCAACAAACATAGAAAAGAGAAAAAAGAGTAAACCAGGAGCATAAAGTACATAGAATCATTGAAACATACCTGAGGAAGAAAAGAAACCGGTAGCCTTATCATGCCACTCAGGTGAGATGATAGAAGGCATTGAAACAAGAAGCTAATATCAAAATCACAGTCAATGTACAACTCTGCTGATACTTTATCCTGCATAGAGAAGTGAACGAATCCATAAAAGACAAGTTAATAGCTATTACCGAAGGGCCAGTTTGTTACTGATTCTCAAAAATATGATTCTCCAAAAGTGATTTTCACAAAAACATTATTTAGAGAAGCTGAAAAACTCAGTATCTCCTAAAAGCTGAATTTCAGTTTTTCTTACCAGATAAGTGCTTCTTTTTTTTTTTAAAGAAAAAAGGAACTTTTTTTTTTTAAAGTATTACTGTATAAAAATAGCTAACTAGCCAAAATTCTAATGATCATGAACAGAATCCAAAGTTCTAAAGAAACAGAACTGTTATTTCTAAAAGAGCAGTAAAATCAGTAATTTCTAATCAACATATAAGTCAGAGCAGCTATTAATGATTGCCATATGGAAAGTAAAGATCATAAATTTCTTCAAAATTATCAAACAACCATCAGAACTTGTATAGCATCCCAACGTCATATATAATCAACACTCAACTCTATCACCCTTTACTATTTTAAAAATCCAATTTTTATTCACCAAACAAGACAATCTAATGAGAAAGAAGAGAAAACAAGACAAACCAATTTATAGTTTGCGAATAAAATCATTGAATAAAGTGAAATAGAAGAGTAAATAGTCAAGGAATTGAAAAACCCTATATGTTCCGATTAGAGAGATAGAGAACAAGATGAAAAGAAGAATATTTTTCACCTTTGTTTTTTTATGGTGAAAGCTATGAGCACGATGCAGAGTGAGAGAGAGAGAGAGAGAGAGAGAGAGAGAGAGAGAGAGAGAGAGAGAGAGCCGAGTTTTGAAGTTTGAAAATTGGAAAATGGAAATTAAAAAGAAGACGGAAGAAGAATGAATGGGACTGGTGTGACGAGGTCGTTGCTGCTTTAAGCTAAGATACTTCGCCTCTAACCACACCAACGGTACTTTTTTTTTTTTTTTTATATGGGAGGCCTGAGACTAGAACCCATGACCTGGGAGGGGGAAATCCTAAGTGTCTCTGCAGCCACCAACTAGACTGTCTTACGCGGACTTTTTTTGTCTTTCATTCCCCACTTTCTTTCCCATGTACATATATCCACACCAAGTGTGCTAACATATATGAAATCTCTTAAACCCAAAGATTATTTTGGAATTAGTTACGTTTTCGAAAGATTTGTGGAATTTTTTAAACTTCCCAAAAATTAATTTGGCGTCATGTTAATGAGATTCCACAAATTGATTTTTGGGGGTTTAGAGCTTCCACAAATCTTTTAGGGACTTAATTGATTCCGAAATGATATTTGGAGTTTAAAAAATTTCACATAAGGGACCTACGTGACTATTAACTATATATATGGAAAATGCTTTAGGACAAATGTGATTTTTGATATTTTCGAGAGAGTGTTTTACTACTTCTAACAACTTTGATAATTGCCCAACATTTGTTAGCAAGATACTGTGTATATGTCTCAAGTTTGATCTTTATGTGTCGCTGTTTGGTGGATTTAAAAAAACTTATAAGATTTTTAGATGCTCTTAATTAACATAAAAAAAAATATATTATGTTTTTTTTTCACGACCCACTTTTATCTTGTCTCGTCCCAATTTTGAGTTGTCCTTATCTTGTGTTTTGTACGATTAAGAATGGATTCGGGTTCAAAAATTGACATGATCGATAAATAAGAATATGCCTAAACTTATCTCACGTTCATCCCAGTTTGGAAAGGTGTGCCTTAGCTTGACTTTGGTAATTTTCTTTCTACAATCCTTCCTTAGTCAAAATTGAACAGATGGATTTGTATTCTTTTGTTGCATTATTCTAGATGGATTTGTATATTTTGTTGCTATGATTTTTAGATTTTAACTTACAATATTCATTATCATGAACTATTTATCCTTTGAAATTAATGTTGCTTTTGGATGAACAAGTGAGGGATGCTAGTGGCTATATGGAAAGGACATTTTTGAATCCTGCATCCAAAATATTAGAATTCTGAATTTTAGTAACTTCTAGCTTGTCAAGATAAAATGATCGGTTAAAGATCTAATAATTTGGTTGTCAAAATTTTTTGCTCGACACAATTTGATCTAAAAATAAATAAAGACATGAAATAATTTCTTAAGATATTTTTTATGAGAGAATTTGATCCTAAAAAAGTCTCGAAATGATCTCAAAGGATTTCGATTTGAGACAATATGGTCCATCATTTGGATAAAAAACTTTTACTATAAAAGACCAAATTCGATCTTTTGCCTACAAATGGATTAACCGCTACAATTGAATCAACAACTGTTGATGACAATCGATTGATAGATCTTTTATAAAGAACTATAGACTATGGAATACAAAGCTATATCTATTTAAAAAAGGTGATGAGAAAGAAAAAGGGACAATAGGGCATAAGCTAAGGCATTTAATTCATTCATACTAGTTGACTAAGGATTTGTGCTAGTAAAACTAGTTAATAAATATGAGTTTGTAGTTAAAAGTTGTGAAATTAGCTTAAAGCTTTAAAGTTATAATTAAAAATCTATAATTGTATAGTTAGATGATTGAATTGAAATTGTTCGAAAACAAACAGTGCAATCGACAAAACTTTTTTTAATGACTTAAAAAACTTCCTTAAAAGTCATAGGTAAGACGAGATCTACTTAGTTGATAGTGTATAAATCATCGAAAAAATTCCAGTCAACCAAGAATATCATACCATATGGGCTATGAACTAATCTTTTTTGGAGAATGTGGTTACATGTCTTAGTAAGTATAGCTCCCAAAAATCTTACGGTTACGGTAAGTCTACAAACTCAAGGAATATTTATTAAAATACTTATAATTAGTCAATAACAATTAACATGGTAATAATTTTCTATTTAATTAGGTGCTAACTAGCTTCGTTGGTAAAGACATAAAAAAGGGTAATTCACACTTTGTGTCACTCATTGAGTTAAAGTATGATGATTGGGTTTAAAAATACAAATGTAACTAATAATAAAATATAAGTTTTTGACCAATTTCCTTCTTTTGGCACAAAGAGTTACAAAAAATGTGGGACAAGTGATGATGCATTGGTAAAAAGTTTCGAAGTTGATTATTGGGTGTTAATTATGAAGTATGGACACCTTTCCTAATAGACGTGTCCCAATGTGTGACATGTATACTACAACAACACTATCTTAACTCTCCTTCGACATGTATCACACAATTCAAGTTAAGTGTCCAATTTAATAATTTTTAATGGTTCTAACATTTGTTTGACAGCTACCCGACACTCCAAATTAGCGTAGACACTTACCGAACACTTGATATAATAAAAAAAACTGAACAACAACTCGATAGTAGTTCATTTTGTTTCCTGATATTAGCTAGGTTGATTAAAAATGGAAGATGATTCATTATTTTTATTGTGATTTTTTTGCAAAGGACAATAATATATTATGGCATCATTGAAAATAGATGCCTCTTGGTATTTTTTTGCTAGGGTCATTGCCATAGGAAAATATAAAAGAGTTCTTTAGCCCTTAAGATTGAGAATAATAAGTTAAATAGTAGTAAAAAGGTTTTAGGACTCTAAGTCCATTACATTTTATGTATTAAATATTTATTTTTTCAATGCAAACATGTTTTTTCTCATCCTCAATGTTGAGATTAAGAAAATCCAATATATAAATACTGACTTTTGAATCTTTTGCTATGTTCATATTTAATATTATTCGATATTATAAATTCATATTTATACATGGTGCAGTATCCTCATGTCATATATTTTGCACATGATGTGTGTCCAAGTGTTCGCCTCATGTTTGGTATCCATGTCTGAGTTGGTGAGGCTTCATAAAGTGTTAGGATCAAATCTTAATTACACATTTCAAATATAAATGACAACAATTTTCATCTTCTTAGATGTACCAAGTGTGTTTTCGCATAAAAAATACAGTTGCCAATGAACTTGGGAGAACCTAATTATTACTGTTCAAATTAAATCATCGAGGGCTATTAATATCATTTAAATGCTTTCTCTCTCTTTTTGGTACACAATAATTCATTTAAATGATTACTCACCATTACATTTTATTTCGGTGTGTGGCAGTTGCACTTATTGGTTGTGGTTGCATAAGAGTTGCACGCATAAAATATTGAACAACTATTGTCATAACATAAAATCATAAAATATTTGATGAGGTGTATGCAATGGTTGTTTGGCTATGGAAGTGTTGCATAGAGTGTCCATGGCCTCATCAAGTAATCATGAGTTAAATCAAAATAGAAATGAGTAACCATTAAGTAATTGGTTCGGAATTGTAAAGCCTTGTTTGATCCTATATATCATACAAAGTGGCCAAGATTTGATCCTTAAGAGTGGCAATTGTTGCATTGGGAACGGATAATCACACATCTCTTGAAATGAGCTAGTTCCTTGTCTGTGGGATAAAAATATCCTTGATTAATAAAAGAAATATAGGAATGAGTTAATGTGAAATAAATATGGTACGTATTTGATATTTTCTAAGTATTGCATGAATGAAATGAAAAGTTACTTGAGTTATATACAAAATAATGCAACCTTTTGAGAATCACATGATTAACCACATATAATAGAAACTTTTGAGATGCATTGTTAAAGACACTCTTATTTTTTATTATAAAATTACTATAAACAATTTAATTTTAGATCCTAAAATTAATTTTATATCCAAAATAATAATATATTGTTACTATTAGCTCGAAGAAAAAAGCTTGTAGAAAAATAGGTAAAGAAAGAAAAAGTAAAAGGGGTTACCAATAATATAGGATCTGAAAGTTAGATATCATATCTCATTATGCAAATGAATTGTTACATGCAAGTATCGATTGCATCTCAAACATTTGACCCCTCATAAATTGAATTGACATAAACAGGAAGCAAGCACAATGGATGCCACAAGAGGAATAATTTGTGGCAATGATCTAGTTAATCCTTTAAACGCAATGGGCCTCCAAATGTCCTGCATTCTTGTTGTCTCACACTTCTTCAACGTTGTTCTTAGGACTGTGGGACAAGCTGGACCCATTGCACAAATTCTGGTAACCATTCAATCAATTGCCTTAGTCTGTTGAAGGAAATGTTGATCAATGCTCTTTGGACATGACTAAGAACTAGAGCATATAAAACTTGCACCGAAAAGCAATGCATTTGATATTTTGAAAACTTAAACATTTGTCTCTTTCAATACAAATTTTTTATGTTTGTATTCTTTGACAAATTCTAGTTAACATGACCCTTTTGTATGTAAAGTTGTTTTTGTGGTTCTCAATTATTTTTACCGAATTGAAAGTTGGATTATTATTATTTAATTCTTGGTGTATTGTTTAACAGGCAGGGTTGGGACTTGGTCAATTGACCCGTATTTCATATATCAAGGAAACATTTGTTCCTGAGAATTCCACAAATTATTATGAAGTTGTGACCTTCTTCTGCCGCATACTTTTCATGTTCTTATTTGGGTTGGAGATGAATTCTCACTTCGCAAGGCGCAATCTGCGTTTGGTAAGCTTGGTAGCATGTGGTGGTGCATTAATGGGTGCCATTTTTGGTCTATCAGTCTCCTTTTATTTGTTCCAAGAGTTTGATGCTAAAAAATTCCCCATGCATAAGTTTTGTATGATCATTATGCTAGTGCTTTCATACACAAGCTCCCCTATGGTGATTCGTTTGGCAGCAGAGTTGAGATTTGCTGCATCAGATGTTGGGCGAATTGCAGTGTCCGCTGCATTGATCACAGAAATGATTGTCTTGTTTTTCTTTAATATGATGATTAATTGGGGAAAAAATAACCTCCTCCTTGGCACCTTTAGCCTCCTTAGCACTGGCATAGCATGTATAATAAACAAGCGCTTAGCAACATGGTTGAATAAAAGAAACCGAAACCAGAAGTACCTTAAGGCTCCTGAGTTGTTACTCATCCTATTAATGCTTTTATTTAGCGCAATGGTTGTTGAAATTACAGGTTACAATAGTATTGTCAATTGCTTTATCATTGGCTTATTTTTTCCTAAGGAAGGAAAATCGGCTAGAACATTGCTGCATAAACTTGGTTATTCTATTTACAACTTTGCACTTCCATTGTACTTTGGCTACTTGGGTTTACAAAGTAACCTTATCTATGTCTTCCAGAGCATGCGTCTAGTTACGAATATTGGCATAATAATTTTGTTGAGCATTGGCAGCAAGCTTAGCGGTACTCTTATAATTTGTCGTTACCTTCGAATTCCTACAAGTGAAGGAATTTTTCTTGGCTTTTTATTGAACACTAGAGGTTTTGCTGATGTTTTATTATTTGGTACAGCCGCAAAGCCACTAGTAAGTATATCTTGGCTTGATTGGACTAATCAAAGTTAAAATTTAAAGTCTATAGTAATAACTTAGTGTGTTAATATTGTGTTATCTTGTAGGAATTTAATAAAGAAGCTTACAATGTGTTGTTTGTATCAATAGTACTTACCACGGTAATATCAGGAATGATTGTGGCTTTTCTAGCAAGAGGTGAAGAGAAAATGTTTGCAAACAACCATACTGCTATTGAACCACAGAAAATTGAGGATGAGCTTCGAATTATAGCTTGTGTGTATGATCCTCGTCAAGTATCAGCCATCCTTGCTATGATCCTAGCAATGCATGGCAATAAAGAATCGTCATCTACCACTTATTTAATGCACCTAATAGAGCTTGTAAAAAAGATAAAGTCTAACTTGTTATATCATGAAAAAGAAAACGAGGACATTAGCGACGATGAGGACTATGGTGGCAATGATGTGGTTGAAATTAATAATGCTTTAGATGTCTTCACTGCAGACACCAAAATTTTAGTCCATCAAAGAAGAACAGTGTCTCCTTTATCAAGTTTGTATGAAGACATTTGCAATGAGGCAGAAGATCTTCAAGTATCTATTATTATACTTCCCTTCCACAAGCATCAGCGCATCGATGGAAAATTGGAAAGTGGGAAGGAATGCATAAGGGTAACAAATCAGAAGGTTCTCAGACATGCTCCTTGTTCCGTAGGTGTGTTTGTGGAAAGAGGAATTTCTAGAGCCCATGGTTTCTCAAGCCTAGTGACCTCAGAAACCATACAAAATGTTGCAACTCTTTTCTTTGGAGGATCGGATGATCGTGAGGCTCTTGCTTGGAGCCTACACATCTCGAAACACCCTCGCATTAATTTGACAATCATTAGATTTCTGTTGAGTTCCACTTCATCACAGAGTGAACAGAACGAAAGCGAAGAATCTGAGGACAAAGAGATTTTGATGTCATTATCAGGGGAAGAGACTGTGAATGAGGTTGATAATGCCTTTATGGTTGATTTCTACAATAGGTATGTGGCTTCAGGTCAAATTGGATATGTGGAGAAGTTTGTGAATGATGGAGCACAAACGGTGGAGTCTTTGAAAGAGATGGGGGACTTGTATTCTTTGTTTATAGTAGGAAAGGGTGGTAAAGGACATTGTTCATTGACAATTGGTATGAGCGACTGGGAAGAGTGTCCGGAGCTTGGAACAGTTGGTGATGTATTGGCTTCTTCAGACTTTGAAATTCATGGCTCAGTTTTGGTTGTTCAACAACATAGGGACGCGAAGAAAGGCCTAATGAATGATTAGTTATTATTTATTATAGTAAGATTTCATTAGAATCATTCATTTACTCAAAGGTTTATGAACGCACTGTGTATAATTAAATGCAGTATAATATTATGTTGGTTTTTAAGCATTGTATCAAAGGAAAAAATGGGTGATGACATCTATTTACCTGTGCTGCATGCATTTTCATTTAGATACCACTTAACAAGATCAATAATGGAGAGAATATGTGACTTTAAAGGAAAAATGAGTGATGGCATCTATTTGTTTGTGTTGCATGCATTTTCATTTAGGTACCACTTAACAAAATCAATGGAAAAAATATATGATTTTAAGTTTAATTGTTATATGTTAGTAAAATATTAATATTATGAAGCAAGAATAAAATACTTGATGATATAAGCAGTCCGAAATAGAAGTATTATGAATTTCAATGCTTTTGGTCATGGTAAAATGATCGGCTAAAGAACTATTTTGGTTATACATTTTTTTTTGGTGGACACAATTTGATCTACAGAAAATAAAGACATGAGATAATGTCTTTAGATATTCTCAATGAGATAATCTGGTCCTAAAAAAAGCTCTAAGTGGTCCCAAAAAGATTTCAATTTGAGACAACTTGGTCATTCAATTGGATCAACAACTTTTGCTGTAAAGGACCAAGTTTGATCTTTTGCTTACAATTGGATCTACAAATACAGCTAGATTAATAGCTTATTGGTAGTTGTGGAGAGGTCTCGCTCTAAACTATAAAGTAAAAGCTAAATAGTACCTAATGAACCAAGTTATAATGAACCGAGTTATATTCGTAAAAGAGATGATGCAAGAAAGAAAAGGAGACAATATGACATAGGCCATTTCAATTATTCATCCCATTTGACTAGCTAATAATTTGTTTGAGCAAAATTAGCTCGTAAATGTGAGTTTGTAGCTAAAAATTGTGTAGTTGATTCAAAGTTTTAAAATTGTACCTAAAAGCTTAGAGTTGTGTAGTCAGTTGATTGAAATAAAATTGTACAGAAACTGATAGTATAATTTGCTGAAATTTTTTAAAGGCTTAATTGCATATTTGGTCCCCAAATTTTGTCAATTTGGCGAATTTAGTCCTGGCCGGCTGGCCCCCTACTTTTAATTTGGCTAATTTAGTACTTGAATTGTCAATTTGTTAGACACAGAAGGACACGTGTCAGCATCTGAGCAATTTTGTTAGATATAAAATGTCTGAAATTGCCACACACAAATTCATAATTATTGAATGATTAAATTCGATCACCAAATTAAAAGTATGAGGACTAAATTCACCAAATTAACAAAATCGGAGGACAAAAAGTGCAATTAAGCCTTTTTTAAATGACTAAAGAAGTATGTAATATTTTATTTATTGATTTAATTATTTATTTGTTTGTTTATCAAAATTTAGTAATTAAAATAATATTAGTTTATCGAATTGTCATTGTCGTAATATCCACCATTTTTCACCTTTGAATATATATTTTTAATTTAACTTTTGTAAGATTTTAATTGTAGTTAATTTTTTAATAAAAGTTCAAGGAATGAATTATAATACCGTAAAATAGGATTGAACTTAATTCTAATAAGCATATGGTTAAGATGGAGTTTTTATGGAAAATATAATGTTTTCATATTGCTAATTAAAAGAATATAATATAGTATTTTGAAAATATAAAACAATATAATTAAGAATAAAATACGAAAAATATATATTTAAGAATATTATTATTTTTTATTTAAAAAATATTAATATTTATTTATTATATCATTAGGTTATTTATTATTGTTATTATTATTTATTTTGTTCTAATTATTATTATTATTATCAAGATGAAGAAAAGTAAAGTGAGAGAAATGGAAAAAAAAGATCTCACATAGTTTTAAGTTGAGTCTCTTATTTTATAGACTTGATTTAAGACTCTTTACCAAATTTTGGAGAATAACAGAGTCTGATAGAAAATCTGATGTTAAGACTCTCTATCAGACGATTTTAAGACTCTTTTGTGGTAGCCCTGAGTCTACAAACTCATTGAATAATATAAAAAAAGTTAGAATCTGTTGACACCAGGTGTAAAACTTGACCACTTACACCTTCACATAACTTTTTATATATTATGAAATTTGTCAATCCAACCGTTGAATTATATGTTATTATCAAGTAGATCAAGTTTACAAAATTTCATAGAATATAAAAATTATTTGATATTTCATCCAACTATTCTATTTTAACGGGCAATACGATATTTAAAATATATTTAAATATGCATTATTATATTACATACGGCATGCCTATGATCATCATGATAGTAACATATAATTCAACGGTTGGATTGACCAATTTCATAATATATAAAAAGTTACGTGAATCTGTAAGTGACCATGTTTTATACCTAGTGTCAATGGATTCTAACTCGTTTAAAAAATACTTATTAATAAATCACTAATAGTTGGTATGGTAATATTTTTCTATTTTATATTCGAATATGAAATTTCACTCGAAAACCATGCTCTATGGTGCTAACTGGCTTCGTTGTAACAATAGAAAAAAGCATCACTAACACTTTGTGTTACTCCTTGTATTAAAGCATGGTGATTGGGTCCAAAAAAATAATTTTAATTAAAATTCAATAAAATGTAAGTTTTAGATCAATTTCCACATTTTGGTGCTTGGAGTTACAAAAATTGTGAGATGGGTGATATAGTATTTGTAAAGAGTTTTGTAATTGATTATTAGGTGTTAAGATCAAATCTTAACTACACATTTGAAACATAAACAAAGCTCAACAATAATCTTAATCTTCTTAGATATACCAGGTGTGTTTACACATAAAAAATATAATTGCTAATGAAATTGTTGTGAATACCTAATTATAACTGATCGGATCAAACCATCAAAGGTTAATAATACCATTTAAATGCTCTCTCTCTCTCTTTTTGATAAACTAATTCATTTAAATGGCTACTCGTCATTACATTAATTTATTTCATTGTGTGGTAGTTGCACTTGTTGATTGGGGTTGTATACGAGTTGTATAAAAACTTGTACGACTATTGTCCAATGATTGTATGATTAGAAAGTCAAAATATTTGACAAGGTATATGTAATTGTTATTTGGCTATAAAGATATTGCATAGAATGTCTATGATACGGTATTATTAAATAATTAGTTAAACAAAAGTACAAATCAATGACTAACAAGAACTTGTTGGTCTGGTGGTATAAAATCTAGTTGGAACCCAAATATCGTACAAGGTGGCCAAGGTTTGATCCAATGCAATGGTACAACCCACACATCTCAAAAGGGTTAGATACCAAGAAAAAAAGAAAATAAATGAGTCAATGTGAAATAAATGTGGTACGTATTTGATATTTTCCTAGCATTTGCATGATTGAAATGAAAAACAACCTGGGTTACATAAAATAATATATCCCTGTGAGAAGAATATGATTAACCACATATAATGTAACCTTTTGAGTTGCATTGTTAAAGATGTTCTTAGTTGTTTATTATAAAATTATTATAAATAATTTGGTTTTAGATCCCGTAATTAATTATTATATCCAAAACAATAATATATTTTTACTATTCACTCGAAGGAAAAAACATGTAGAAAAAAGGTAAACCAAGAAAAAGTAAAAAGAGCCACCAATAATACAGGATCTGAAGCTCAAGGAATTCATCATCTCCAACTGCAAATGAATTATTATATTTTGGTATAAATGGCATCTCTAACATTTGATCCCTCATAAGTTGAGTTTAGTTTTCACATATATAAATAGAAAGCAAGCTTAATGGAGGCCACTAGAGGAATGTTTTGTGGCAATAATGACGACCTAGTTAATCCTCTAAACTCAATGGGCATGCAAGTGTCATGCATTCTTGTTGTCTCACACTTCTTCAATGTTGTTCTCAAGACTATGGGACAACCTGGATCCATTGCACAAATTCTGGTAATCATTCACCTTAATTTGTTAGATGAAATATTAATTAGTGCTTTAAGGATATAATTAAGGACTAACACATACAAAAATTGCGTAGAAAAGAAATGCATTTGATACTTTGAAAACTTAAACATTTGATACAAAAAATTTTATTTTTGGATTCTTTAACCTATGTTAGTTAACATGTCCTTTTTTTAATACGGTTATTTTTATTTGTTTTAACTATTTTAATTGAATTGAAAGTTTGATTATTATTAATTAATTATTGGTGCATTATTCAACAGGCAGGATTGGGACTAGGTCAGTTGTCTCGGATTACATATATAAAGGATACATTTTTTCCTGAGAGCTCCATAAATTACTACGAAGTTGTGAGCTTCTTCAGTCGCATACATTTCATGTTCTTATTTGGGTTGGAGATGAATCCTCACTACGCAATGCGCAATTTGCGTTTGGTAAGCTTGGTAGCCTGTGGTGGTACGTTAATGGGTGCCATTTTTGGTCTATCTGTCTCCTTTTATTTGTTCCAAGAGTTTGAAACTAATAATGCCCCAATGCCTTATTTTTGTATGATCATTATGCTAGTGGTTTCATACACAAGCTCCCCTATGGTGATTCGTTTAGCAGCAGAGTTAAGATTTGCTGCATCGAATGTTGGGCAAATTGCGGTATCGTCTGCGTTGATCACAGAAATGAGTGTCTTGTTGTTTTTTAATGTGATGATTAATTGGGGAAAACAGTATCACCACCTCACTGGTTTCGCTTGCCTTGTTAACACTGGCACAACTTGTTTTATAAACAAGTATTTAGCAACTTGGTTAAATAAAAGAAACCAAAACCAAAAGTACCTTAAGGCTCATGAGTTGTTGCTTATCCTGTTACTACTTTTAGTCAGCTCAATGATTGTAGAAATTTTGGGTTATAATAGTATTAGTAATTGCTTTATCATTGGCTTATGTTTTCCTAAGGAAGGAAAATCAGCTAGAACATTGCTACATAAACTTGGTTATTCTATTTATAACTTTGCACTTCCTGTGTATTTTGGCTACTTGGGTTTACAATGTGACTTAATAACAGTCTTCCAGAGCTTGGATGGAGTTGTGAATATGGCCATAATTATTTTGTTGAGCATTGGTAGCAAGCTTAGTGGTACTCTTATAGTTTGTCATTTCCTTCGAATTCCTACAACTGAAGGAATTTTTCTTGGCTTCTTATTAAACACTAGAGGTTATGCTGATGTTCTATTATTTGGTTCAGCAGCAAATAATCCAATAGTGAGTATATTTCTTGACTCAAGTAGATTTATCATAATTAAAATTTAAAATCTATAGTATTAACTCAATGTGTTTACATTGTGTTATTTTGCAGGTTTTTCATAGGGATGCTTACAATGTGTTGTTTGTATCAATAATTATTAACACAATAATATCAGGAATTATTGTTTCTTTTCTAGCAAGAGGTGAAGAGAAAATGTTTGCAAACAACCATACTGCTATTGAACCACAAAAAATGGAAGATGAGCTTCGAATTCTAGCATGTGTGTATGATCCTCGTCAAGTATCAGCCGTACTAGCCGCAGTCCTAGCAATACATGGCGATAGAGCGTCGCCATCTACCACTTATTTAATGCACTTAATAGAGCTTGTAAAGAAAATTAAGTCTAACTTGTTATACCATGAAAAAGAAAACGAGGACATTAATGGCGATGAGGACTATGGTGGCAACGATGTGGTGGAAATTAATAATGCTTTAGATGTCTTCACTGCAGACACCAAAATTTTAGTCCATCAAAGAAGGGAAGTGTCTCCTTTTCCATGTTTGTATGAAGACATTTGCAATGATGCAGAAGATCTTCAAGTAACCATTATTTTGCTTCCCTTCCACAAGCATCAGCGCATTGATGGAAAATTGGAAAGTGGTAAGGAAGGCATAAGGATAACTAATCAAAAGGTTCTTAGACATGCTCCTTGTTCTGTCGGTATAATCGTAGAAAGAGGACTTTATAAAGTCCCTCGTTTCTCAAGCCTAGTGACTTCTGAAACCGTACAAAATGTCGCAACACTTTTCTTTGGAGGATCGGATGATCGTGAGGCTCTTGCTTGGAGTCTACGCATATCAAGACACCCTCGTATTAATTTGACAATCATTCGATTCTTATTGAGTTCCTCTTCATCACAGAGTGAACAAATCGAAAGCGGAGAATCCAAGGACAAAGAGATTTTGATGTCATTGTCGGGGGAAGAGACTGTGAATGAGGTTGACAATGCCTTTATGGTTGATTTCTACAATAGGTATGTGACTTCAGGTCAAATTGGATATGTTGAGAAGTTTGTGAATGATGGAGCACAAACAGTGGAGTCTTTGAAAGAGATAGGAGACTTGTACTCTTTGTTTATAGTAGGAAAGGGTGGTAGAGGACATTGTTCATTGACAATTGGTATGAGTGATTGGGAAGAGTGTCCAGAGCTAGGAACAGTTGGTGATGTATTAGCTTCTTCGGACTTTGAAATTCATGGCTCAGTTTTGGTTGTTCAACAGCATAGGGATTCCAAAAAAGGATTGATGAATGATTAGTCAATTCAATGCAGTTACATTTGAATTATTCATGTTTTTAGATATTTACAAACATACTGTGTATAGAATGCAACATATTCTGTGTTATTTTTTACATGTGTTGAATGAGATTTTTGCAGCACGATTTTCAGTCGCGCTTTTTTGGCATGATATGGTCAAGACCCGGATCTGAATCGAACGAACAAAAGCACAATCATATACATGATAGCACGAATTGCCACCTCTACTCAAGACAGACCAATGGTATATCCTCATGTGAAAGAAGCTTATAAATTTTCCTACCCACGTAAAAGTGACATATTATTTATAAATCAATCATTAATAAATAAATTACATTGTGACATATGTTTCTTTCATATATTTGTATTATAATTTTATAAGCTTGTGCCATTTACTCATTCCTTTGTTTTATTTAATTTTCAATGGTATTTGCAATAAGCCAATGATTTTATAAAAAGAATTTTCAATCTCGTTATATAACTTACGGTATACTATTAGACTTATCTTTGATAAATTAAAAAAGAAAATCTAATTTTCATTTGTTCATATTTAACTTTTTAGTCCTTGAACTTACATGCTTTTTTGAAATTGATTCTTAAACTTTTTTCGATGCTTTAGGTCCCTAAAATTTGTGCAATTTTTGGAAATGATCCTTTCGTTACTTAGGTGATGATATAGTCGACGACATGCCACGTGAATGTCACAATGTCGGCAAGTGATGTGTTATGTAGCGTCATGTGACACTACATGATATTTTTTTATTAAAAAATCATATCTTTTAAAAATTATTAAAAGATTCGAATTTCTTTGAAAAACAATTTTTGATTATTTATAATAAATTTGAATTTTTCTTAAATTTAAAAAATTCACGTGGTATCATTTGGCACGTTATTTATCGATGTGGTGAAAATGACGTGACATGTCTAGAGCAGGCAAAAAAGCACGACACGACCGGGCCGCCCAAATAAGCACGGCAAAATATCGGGCTTAGGCAACAATTTTGGGGCACGAATTATACTCGTGCTTTTTTAGCACGGCCCGCAAAAGCACGAAACACGACCGAGTTTTTGTTGGGCTAACACAACACCACACGCCAACCCGATTTATTTTATTTTTATATTTATTTTTTATTTGCTAAATTTTTTTGCTGAAATTGGACAGAAAAGGAAAGGATCTACTGATCCACTACACTATACAATGTTTATTTACTTATTTACTAATAAGTATAAGTCATTTAATACATATAACTAGTGCTACTACCAATTATCAGATATTATCATACGTGTGTATATATATATTTAAATGTTTGTCGGGTAACATGCAAAAGCACAAAACACGCACGGTACGGATTTAAAGACCATTTTTGAAGTACGATTTTAACCCGTGCTTTTTAGGCACGACACAGTCAAAGCCCGAACCCGAACCGGGCGAACACGAGCACGGCCGGGTAGCACGAATTGCCACCTCTAGGCATGTCCTCGGTCATATCACCACTTAAGTGATGAAACTTGAAAAGACCATTTCCAAAATTTGAGCATAGTTTAGGGATTCAAAGTATTGAAAAAAGTTTAAGGATCAATTCCAAAAAAACACTTAACTTCAGGGACTACTAACTTAAATAAGTCAAAAGAAAATCACTTTGACGTGACTAGCACGAAGTCACGTCATCCATGCCACATGTACAAAACTATATTAAAAAGAGAAAATGGGTAATGCACCGACAATGTAAAGTTTTTTACATTATCGGTGCATCATCCACCATTTATCCGTTTATGTTTGTTGACTTTTAGATTAAAGTAATCCAAATGATTGGTGAATGATGAAATGATGGTGTAAAAAACTTTACACCATTAGTGCATACCCATTAATCTATATTAAAAATGTCATGTGGAATTAAATTAAAATAATTAAAAAAAATGTCATGTGGAATCAAATGTGTTTTTAGTCCCTCAAAATTTAGTGAGTTTTGGTCAAATTTTATAATACCATGAATGCATTTACCGTATTTTTTTAGGGTTTGTATAGAATACTCATTGTTTGTGGATGAGTATGTATACTAATTGCTCAATCAATGACTGTGGTGTGTTTAGCACACTGGACGGTTATGATGAAGACTGGTTACCTGGAGTAAGAGTACTCCTCAGTAGCTCAGGAGCACCAAATAAACACCCCTCCCTATTAGCATTGGCAAAATGGTTCGCAGCCCGCGGGCAGGACACAAGTTTTGGCAAAAAGTATTGAATTCCCACCCATTATTTTTCGCGGGCGGGCTGTGGGCAACCCGTGGACTTGAATATTTTTTTTTTAAAAAAATTAAAACCACCTTAGTGGCACACACTATTTGCGGGCATTTTGCGGCCGGGTAAGCCGCCCGCACTTTTTTTTTTATATAAAAAATTTGTACTAAAAATAAAGAAAAAAATATTAATTTAATTTATTTTTTAATGCGGGCTGCCCTGCCCGCACTTAGGGTGGGCAGGGCCTGAAAATTAGGTCCTAATTATTTTTATGAGCGGGCATGCCCGTCCGCAATTTTTGCGGGCCAAATACAAGCCCGGGCGGGCCATGCCAATACTACTCCCTATGGTTTTTTTTTTGTTAATTCTTAGTTACATGGGCCGTTTTTTGTTGGGTCCCGTAGGCTTTTCTTTTCCATGGGCTCACGTGGGGCTTTTATTTAATGAGCATCCGAAATTTTTTTATTATTTTTTAAACTAGCATAGTGTTTTTGTTATTTTAATTTTTGTGAAAATAAAATTAAAAATAAATAAGTAAAAATATTATTATAATATTTAAAAACGAAACAAGGGTTATTTAAATATTATTATATTATTTAATATAAGTATTTTAGAATTTAGATAAAATATTTTAATAGTTATTTACTAATAAATCTAGATAAAAAATTTTAAGAGTGAAGTACCACTTTGATCTCTCATGGTTTTAAGATTTATTAGATACTTTAGCATCTCAAAATGTTGAAATTCACTTTGCTAAAACATAACTAATTAATAAATAACTGAAAATTAATAAATTAGTTAATTACTCCCCAATGCAACTGAAAAATACATAAAACATTTCTAGAAAATTAGTTGCTGCTTTCCTAAAACATTTCTAAAAAATTGTTATCTTATTTAATTTTTGTTCAATTCCAATTCAACTTTCCTAAAATACCTATATTCTTTTATAAATTTTAGAAAATTAAATACAATTAACTAACCTGCTTAATAAGTATAAAATTAGTTAAAGTTACTTATAATTTGAGTCACTCTCTATAGTCCTATTTATAAGATCATTTTGAGGTTTTTATTTTGGTCCTATTTATAAGACCTCTTTTCAATTTTCAATAGCATTTAATTACTTCTTTCCAGAAACACTCATATTAAGTCAACACTTTTTAAAGTTCCAATAGTAATTATAAGGGTAGTTTTAAAAAAGTATATCAAATTTTCACATTTCCAATGCCACTAATAAATTTAACCGCTTCCTCGGTGGGAGTGAAAAACCCGAAAAAAGGTTTTATAAATAGGACGGGAGGGAGTAATATTTTTTTAATGTGTACTTCATCAGTCTCAATTATAAGCAAAAAAAGACACTTTACTAATATAAGCAAAAATTAACTAACTTCTATATCTAAGACAATCATTCCTAAAATATCCCTACTGGTTGACTCATTTAATTTTTTTCATTTCCAATATAAGTTTACTAAATTAATTTATTTTTTTATTAATTTGAAAAAATTAAATGCACTCAACTAACTTTCTTAATAAGTGTGAAGTTTACATTGGGAATGAAAAATTTACTAAATTCTCATTAAAAAAATTTACTCCATCTGTCTCTTATTATAGGATTCGGTCCTAATTATAAGACTCTCTTCTAATTTTTTTTTCAGAATTACCCTTGACATTTAATCATAATACTCTAAGTTTTAATGAGAAAGCATAAATAAAATTGTATTGAAAATTGCAAAAATTTTGCAAATCGTGTAGTTTTAATGTTATAAGTGATGAAGTAAAGTAAGAATTAAAGTTAGTATTGAAAAATCAAAAAATTTATTATATTCTAATAATTGGTAAAAAAATATTTTTTGAATAACATATCAACTTTAGTATATAAAATTTATCAATCTTAATAAACTTAAAAATATGCAAATGGAGCATGTAATAAAGCACGAATGGAGTAAATATTTTTAAGCGGGTGGCAGCAATTTGTGTGGTGGTGAGAACGTAGGTGGCAACGATGAGCATGTAAACTTATCTACTAAGGGTGTGTTTGTTTTCGCGGTTGGCTTTTGCGTTTGCCCAGAAGCTTCACTTTGGAGCTGTGCGGAAACGCACGTTTGTGGACAAACGCAGTACCAAACGGGTACTAATAATGAGTATAAAATAACGACCTTTTTTTTAATGTAGCTAGAATTATTCAAATAAAATAGAATGCTATTGTACTAAACCGTCCCGATTTCATGTTGTTGACTGTTCAGTAAAAAACAATAATATAAAAATGTCACTGATTTCCATCAGACTAATCAGATTCCATAACCCCCTTCTCTCACTATTAATTTCTTCAACTCAACCAAAGTTGAAAACTTTTTCATCAATACCTTTGATCAGAGTAGCAGCAACACTCACCACTAAAGCTTCATCATCATTATCAGCAGAACCAAAAATGGTGAAAGCTATCAGAGTTCATGAACTTGGTGGCCCTCAGGTGTACCCTTTCATTCTTACATTCACATGGTTACTTTCAAATTACGCATTTACCCTTTTATTTTTTTTATTTATTTCTCATATAAAAATGTGATCTTTATCATTTGGGTCACTCAATTTTCCCATCAATTTCTAAGATCCATGTTCCAGAAACTGAATTTGAATTATTTTCACTGTTGCTTCCCCGTAGAAATTAATTATGCTTATTTTTATTTTTTTTTGTTACATGGGAGGTCTGGGACTAGAACCCATGACCTGGGAAAGGGGAAATTCTAAGTGTCCCTGCAGCCACCAACTGGACTGTATTACGTGGACAATTATGCTTATTTTTGTTTCATTGTTTTTTGTAAATTGATTACTTCATTAATATTTTAAAATTTTCTTAACTTCGGTAACGAGAGCCAAGTATAAAAGGCTAAAAAACACAACTTTTATATTGAAAAACTAAATATAATTAGGAAAATGCTAAAGAGTGCCTTCAGGGCATTTGTTATGTGAAAATGCACTTTTTTATTCTCGAAAGTAAATATTTTGGACTCATAAATTTTTTTCACTTTTGTTATTTTACTTGTTAGCAAGACCCATATAATTATTTCGGGAGATAGACTTAGGTTAAGCAAACCTTGTTTTTAAGTGCCCCTTTGTTGATACTCAAATAAGTGATTTTGCAAAAGTCATTATGGAAAAAAAGTGTTTTTTGATAAGTTAAAAAAAAGGAACATAGATTCACGAACAAGTTGAGTTTGACCTTTTTGCAGCTTCTGACTTTTTTGTTGAAATGTGCAAGTGTCAGATACTCTTGTTTCAATGATTTTGTTTAGTGATTACTTCATTATTCTAAAACCCTAAACCCTTAAAAAAAGTGATTTTGCCGAAAGTGGTTTTGTCAAAAGCCTTTTTGTGATTGACCGAATAGTATAGTTTCTGAAAAAGCTGAATTTAAACTCTTGTTTTTTTTGGTTGCAATTTCTGCTTTTTCTAAAAGCACAACCAAAGAGATGGCAAGTGTTGGAGCAGAAGTGGTTTTTTTTACTCAAATAATAATCACTTTTTTTTTGTGTGTGAAAAAATCTTAAACAAACCTCTGTTAGTATATCTTATGAAATTTGTTGTGGATTGAGGCATTGAGCAGTGGTTGGACTAATGCTATTGAGTTTGTTGTGATGTGAATTGATGACAGGTTCTGAAGTGGGAGGATGTGGAAATTGGAGAGCCAAAAGAAGGCGAGGTCCGGGTGAGGAACAAAGCAATTGGACTTAATTTCATAGATGTCTACTTTCGTAAAGGAGTTTACAAAGCCCCCTCTCTTCCCTTCACACCAGGTTTTCTAATTTAATTTACTTCTAAGTTCTAACAAATGATATTGCCTGTAATGTGCTAATTCTAGTGCTTGTTTTAAGAAGGAACAAAAATAAGGTGTTGGACGCCGAACACATTGGTTCATAATGCAGTTATTACCTGACTATTGTTAATAATATGTTCACTTACTCCATGTGGCAACATATGCTATGCATTATTTAGCTTGATCTTGATCCTAGTCATTGGTAATTTCAATGTAAAAGATAATTGTTTTATGGATGATTTCACTTGGTTGTTCCAGTAGGAGATTAATATTTCTCACTGACTAGTGACTAGTGTGTTTTTTGTTTTGGGAGCGAATGAAACTTAAGGAAAATCTTGCATGGGTGAAGGTAATGCCTTTTCTGTTCCATTGCATATTCTTATTAGTATAATAAAAATCATTTGCTGGACAACAGCTCTTTCCTTTTCACTTATTTTTCCAGTTGAAAATTGGGTGGTAACATTTCCCTCTTGTTCTGTGTTATAGAAGACTCGAAGTCAATTTCCCTTTAAATTACCATATTTCTTCACGTATTTGGGTGCTTTGATTGTGACAGACCTAGCCAAGTGGTCACATGCCCAGGTGTTATGTCAATTTATGGTTGCATTTTTCTGGAGTAATGCACGCAAGGGTTTTTTTTTTTTTTTTTAAAAAAAATTTTTTTTAAGGCAAATGCTAACATGTATCCTTGTTAAGAAGCCATATATAGTTTAGGAACTTTAACAAGTGGGGGGCACTTGTTAGCAAGACCCTTTTTTTTTAAGCTTAAGGATTTAGGCTAAGGCTTAAGAAGGAATTTATATATCTAGCAGGTACTCTCACACATGAGCGTTTAGGGCACATAGGCCCACTTTACGCTGTGCTTAAGTTTAACTTAACCATAAAAAAGGGGGCTTCTAGGATCACCCAAAAGTTTAAAATGTTAGGAGCAATCACACGAATGGTTTTATACTCTTCTAAATCCTAATTCCTTTCAACTTGGTCGTAGAGGCTTTCATACCAAGTCAAGAATGGCTTAATACTCTCTGAACTGATCCCAGTTTTGAAGATTTGATCATAGGATTCATCTAAAGATCTTTCAAATCCATTCGTAAAATAGTAAGCAACATGTCATGGTTAGTATTATTTTACTAGAATGATTTAGAAATCTTATGTACCATCAATACAACTAAATAACTATCTCTCTGCATATGTTTCCTCAGCTGTTCCTTGTTTCTGCTCTCTTGATTTTTGCTTGTTTTGGAAACAGCGCAATGAAAAAAATCTCAGAAAAAACAACGAATCACCTCTTTGGCATTGAAAATATATAAACCTCCATATTTCTGTCTATCTTTTTAAAGCAGATCATTTCTTTGTAATGCAATGCTTGATTGAATGACTATCAAACTAAATTGAACTCTTGAGCTTTGGGTTACTTTTGTTTGACACACAAAATACTTTTATCTTCCCACCTTTTTTTAGTG
The DNA here is from genome assembly GCA_037953625.1 of Crotalaria pallida. Classification (NCBI taxonomy): domain Eukaryota; kingdom Viridiplantae; phylum Streptophyta; class Magnoliopsida; order Fabales; family Fabaceae; genus Crotalaria; species Crotalaria pallida. The sequence goes on from CM075650.1 coordinate 175,068,216, forward strand.
GCTCACTAGTATCTATTCTTTTATCTGGCTGGAGAAGAACACTCTGATTCTTCATTGCTTATATTTGGAAATTGGAGCTGAAGAATCAAGAATTACTATATCATCACATGCATTGATGATTGCTTTCTTAATTTTTCATGGTAAGCTAAGTGGATGCGCAAGGTATCATGTATTGAATTGTTTTCCCCTTTTAATGTGGCAGGTATGGAGGCTGTCGGGATTGTAACAGCTGTGGGTGCTGGACTCACTGGTAGGCAGGTTGGAGATCTTGTAGCTTATGCAGGCCAACCGATGGGCTCATATGCTGAAGAGCAGATTCTTCCTGCGAGTAAAGTAGTCCCTGTTCCTTCCTCCATTGACCCAGTTATTGCAGCTTCCGTAATGCTGAAGGGCATGACAGCTCAATTTTTGCTTCGACGCTGTTTCAAGGTAGCTTTCTATGTTCTGCATTCATTATAGCTGAAGGAAGTCTCTTTGTTTTTTGTGTTTTATTTTAGTCAAAATGCTAACCTAGACTTATTAGTATATTTACATATCCTTGTTGATGATAAACTGAGGTTATGCGTATCATTTTACAGGTTGAACGTGGTCACACAATTCTTGTCCATGCAGCAGCTGGTGGAGTTGGATCCCTTTTGTGCCAGTGGGGAAATGCTCTCGGCGCAACTGTTATAGGAACTGTCTCCAATAAAGAGAAGGCAGCTCAAGCCAAGGAGGATGGCTGCCATCATATTATAATCTATACAGAAGAGGATTTTGTTACTAGTGTCAATGAAATCACATCAGGCAATGGAGTTGAAGTAGTCTATGATTCTGTCGGAAAGGATACCTTTGAGGTAATCCCTATTCTATGCTATATTGAGAGTTTGAGACTAATTGAATTTCAAAATCAGATGGTTGAATACTTGAGTGGAAAAATAATTTTTTTTTGAACCTTGTGTCTTGCATGATGGTAAGCATTAGAATTTGCGTATTTTCTGATTCTCTACTTGCTTCTCTGTTATGCTAAACGCAACTAGATTTATGGTTCTATTGATCCTACTTGCCTCTCTGCAGTGATTGTGGTTGCTACGAATCCATATATCCTGTTGAAGAACTTCATACCAATTAATTTTCTTACTTAGAAACGAATTCATAGTGCTTCATCCTATTAGCCTTTAGCATTGAGTTTCTCAATTTACAAGACAGATGATATGATGATGTTAAAGAAGTCAAAATTAGTTAAGGGAGTATATGAGAAAAAGTCTTTATTAAGCATGTATGGTGTGATTTATGCAGGGATCTTTAGCATGCTTAAAGGTTCGAGGCTACATGGTTAGTTTCGGGCAGTCATCAGGTTCACCTGATCCAGTTCCATTATCTTCACTAGCTGCAAAATCCCTGTTCCTGACAAGGCCAAGCCTGATGCAATATGTTGTTACTCGGGACGAGCTGTTGGAGGCTGCCGGAGAGTTGTTTACTACTATTGCTTCTGGTGTCTTGAAGGTGCGTGTTAATCATACTTACCCTTTGTCTGAGGCAGCAAAAGCACATGAAGATCTGGAGGCTAGGAAGACCTCAGGTTCTGTTGTTTTGATTCCTTGAAGCAGAAGTTTTAGGTGCTGAACACCACCACGTCCTTGGTTGATTGTTGGTGACAGCAACTGCTATAATTTTGATTAATATTATCTCTGATAAATTTAGAACAATCAAGCAGTTAATGGTTTGTTATTATCCTTTTTTTTTTTTTTTTAAATGACAGTTAATGGTTTTTACTTTTTACTCCAATGTATAATTTATCAATGCCGTCTTTGTTGAGTCGCATTTCTATTGTTGGGTTTTTATCTTAAAATAGTTTTTTGTCGTAAAACAATGTATTTGTAGATCCACATTATTATCAACGTGTTTTATGTTATATATGATAATATTTGTTTAAACTGATTGTTTTATTTATTTATTTATTATTATTATTATTTTTTTTGTATTCTACCGTATGGAATTACTTAACTACAATTTATTTATCAACTTAACTGATGAAGGAGAGGTCGTAAACAATTTCCATTGTAAAGTTTTTTTGTCATATATTTTTTTTTAATGTAACTCAAGGAATTAATTAATTATTCATCTGACTCTGCAATTCTTCAAAATATCATTAATCTCAACAAGTTACTCGTATTTTTATTTTTACTATATTTTATTTAAAATGTATAAATTCACGAAAAAATATTGGTGTAATAATAGAGATTAGAGACATTACAAAAGAACCAAAATTCAATTTTCAATTGATGTAATAATAAAGACATTACAATGATACAATCTTAAGAAAGAACCAAAATTCAATTTCCAGATAAAAATATCAGTTGAGAGATCAAGCTAGATTTAGCTAAGCCATTGGACTTCTAACATTATATGACAATTTGAGAAAATATCCGGTAAAATTAAAAAATATACGTGAACTCATTTTTATAATGCATGTGGGCCCACGTAAACTCATTTTTCCTTGATTAATCATGTTAAACATGGTAGTTGCCATGAATGAACTAGAAGAACTTGTAGAATGAGAGAGAAAATTCCAGAGAATTGTAAGAGAAATTGAATGAATAAAGGAAATGATTGTTATATTATTAGCCCACATGGCAAAAAGAATTTATATACACAGCTGAAACTGCCAGCTAGCAACTCAATGATTGGTTGCCAACTAACTACCTAACTAACTATATCTAACTTCTTAACTAACTATCTAACTAACTGACTTAATCGATTAACAATCGATTATCAGTTTATTATTCATTATCAACTAACTAATTAAGTTAAGACTTATGTACAACACATGACAATAGCATCAACAACCCTCTGCACAATCAAATCTTCAATCATAATAGAATAACATGAGCTGCTAACACCCCCCCTCAAGTTGGTATGTGTATATCTAACATACCAAGCTTGGAATGCAGTGTTCGAAAGGTTCCAAGAGCCAATGGCTTAGTCATGATGTCTGCTATCTGAGAAGTAGTGGAAATTGGGAGTAAGTGAAGCAAACCACTTTGAACCTTCTCACGAATAGAATGACAATCAAGTTCAATGTGCTTGGTCCTCTCGTGAAACACTGGATTCTGAGCAATATAAATGGTAGATCGATTATCGCAATACAAGACAACTGGCTGAGGATGTGGAACAAGAAAATCGTGAAGCAATTTGAGCAACCACTGAGCCTCACAACCAGCTTTGGCCATTGCTCTATATTCAGCTTCAGCAGAAGAGTGAGAAACAACTTGCTGCTTCTTACTTTTCCAGGAAATGAGAGAATTTCCTAAGTAGAAACAATAGCCTGAAATTGACCTTCGACTGTCCAAACATCCACCCCAATCGGAATCAGCAAAGCCTTTGAGTTTGTTATCAGAGGATGATGAGAAAAATATACCTTGAGCAGGTGAACCTTTCAAATAACGAAGAATATGATAGGCTGCTGTGAGATGCACATCAGTAGGTTTATCCATATATTGACTTAAATGATAAACACTGAAGCATATATCGGGCCTAGTGTTTGTCAAGTAAATCAATCTGCCTAATAATCTTCTATACTGAGAAGGATCGGATAAAGCAACACCAGAAGACTTGTGAATTTTCACGGTATAATCCATTGGAGTAGATGTTGATTTAATTGCATGAAGGCCAGCATCCTCAAGTAACTCAAGAGTGTACTTTCGTTGGTAAAGAATCAAACCAGAAGAGGATCTAGCAATTTCCATACCAAAAAAGAACTTGAGATCACCTAAGTCTTTGATGTTGAATTGATCATCCAATAACTGTTTAAGTTGATTAATTTCAGATATATCATTGCCAGCTAACACTAAATCATCAACATAAACCAAGACAACAGTAAAATTGGATGCATGAGACTTAGTGAACAAGCAAGCATCAGCTTTGGATTGAATGAATTTCTGAGTAAGCAATGCTTGAGTAAGCTTCTCATGCCACTGTCTACTTGCTTGTTTCAAGCCATAGAGAGATTTCTGAAGTTTGCAAACTAGCTTAGGGTCATTAACCTTTAGACCAGAAGGAACCTTCATATAAACTTCTTCATGAAGATCACCATGAAGGAAAGCTGTGTTTACATCCAGTTGTTTCAAATGCCATTGATTGCTTGCAGCCAAGGCCAATAAAACTCTGATTGTAGACATCTTTACAACTGGACTAAAAGTTTCAGCATAATCGATCCCTTCTGTTTGATTGAATCCCTTTGCTACTAATCGAGATTTTCTCCTCTCTATAGAACCATCAGCTTTCAGTTTAGTCTTGAAAACCCATTTATAGCCAAGGGCACTTTTACCTTCAGGTAATGGAGTGAGAATCCAAGTCTTGTTCTTATGCAATGCAGACAGTTCAGATTGAATAGAATCAACCCAATCGGGATGTTTGATGGCCTCATCATATGTTGTAGGATCAGATATAGTGGACAAGTTGAGAGTATAGTGTTTGTGTTTGTGAGAGAGGTTGTCATAGGATAAATGTGAAGATAATGGATATGGTACAATGGAGGAAGTCATTTTTGTGGGTAATAGAAGAGCAGTGTGATAGTCTTTAAGATATTGAGGAGGTTTTCTAATTCTGGTGGATTGCCTAATTGGCTCCTGATTGATATGATCAGGTGAGGATATTGGTGCAGATGATGGTAATGAATTAGGACTGGAAAGTGAAGGGATATGCACTAAAGACTCATCACTATAGTCTAGGAATGGATCATGTATTGGTTGTTATAAGGAACTGTCTGACTTGGATGTTGTTGATGAATTTCCTGACTTGGATTCAGTTGAGGAGAATGGGAAGATATGCTCATAAAAGCAGACATTCCTGGATAAAAATATTTCTCTGTTTTGCAAATCATACAAAACATAACCCTTTGTTTCATGTTGGTATCCTAGAAAAACACATTTTCTACTTCTAGGATCCAATTTCTTCCTATGTGAAGTCAATGTTGAAGCATATGCTAGGCAACCAAACACTTTCAAATCAGTTAAACAAGGAAGAGAATGATAAAGTTGTTCAAATGGAGAACTGTTGGAAAGAAAGGGAGAACTTTGCCTATTGATTAGATAGACAGCTTGAGCTACTGCATAGTTCCACAAAACCTTGGGTAAACTAGATTGAAACAAAAGAGATCTTGCTGTTCCAAGGATGTGTTGATGTTTTCTTTCTACAATACCATTCTGTTGAGGAGTCTCTACACATGAAGTGTGATGAACTATGCCTTTGAGACTGCAGAACTCTGTCAATTTAAACTCAGGCCCATTGTCTGTTCGAATGCACTTAACTGATTCTTTGATGACAGATTGTGTAGTCAAAGGATTAACACAATGATTGCCAGCAGCAGCAGTATTACTTTGTGAAACCTTCACAGATTGAGTTTGTTGCAACAAAGCTAAGATAGCCTTGTGTTGTTCTGGAGTAAACATAGATCCAGTAGACATAGATCCAGTAGCTTCATTGTTTTCTTTCAGAGATGTGACTTCATCATTAGCATCATCATCATAATTCTCATACTCATTGGTGAAACAACTATTCACACTAGCAGCATTTGGACCTTTGAAATTTGGTGGAAAACCATACTTCTTGAAGCATGTATTTTCAGTATGACCAGATTTCTCACAATAAGAGCAAATTCTTTGATTCTGAAATCTGCCTCTTCCTGAACCCGAACTTCTTCCTGAATTGTTTGCACTATAGTTTCCAGAATTAAACATGGACCTGCCTCTGCCTCTTCCTCTAGCATTGTTATTTGTAATATTAGCTATAATCCTTGAATCATTGTTTAAACCAGAATTCATCTGTCTCTCTTGTTGTATTAACAGTGAGAAGACTTTGTTCTCATTTGGAAGCGGATCCATTAACATGATTTGAGATCTCACATGGCTATATTGTTCATTAAGTCCTTTTAGAAATCTTATCACATGATCATCTTCTCTATACGATCTTATGACTGGAATCAAATCACATACACATCTAAACTCACATTTGCACTGAGGAATTGGTCTGAAATTATCCAATTCTAACCACAATGTCTTTAAATGAGTAAAGTATTCAGCAATCGTCATTGTACCTTGCTTTAATGTGTATAATTCTTCTTGAATTTCAGCAATGCGAAACACATCTCCCTGATAGTATCGTTCTCGCAAATCGCACCAGATCTCAAATGCAGATTCTAGCCAGATGATACTTTGAGCAATCGAACTCTCCATCGCTTGATTCAACCATGAAACTACTAACGTGTTGCACCGGTCCCAAGCTGCATAACTAGGATCATGTCTCAAAGGTTTGAGCAAGCTTCCATCAACAAATTGAAGTTTATTCTTCGATTTCAAAGCCATAGACATGGATTTCATCCATGTATGATAGTTACTTCCATTCAACTTCACAGAAACCAAAATCGCACCCGGATTTTCGTTCGGATGCATATAGAAAGGGCTTGATGGATCCATAATCGGATTCATAGCATTGGCCATCGAATCAATTGAGAAATCGAGTATTAGAAATCGAACAGAGAATTGAACTGATGAAAATATAAGAAATCAGAGTTGAAATGGCTCAGCAGAGCTTCTATAAAGCTTCCTATAGAAGCTCTATAGAAGCTCTGATACCATGTTAAACATGGTAGTTGCCTTGAATGAACTAGAAGAACTTGTAGAATGGGAGAGAAAATTCTAGAGAATTGTAAGAGAAATTGAATGAATAAAGGAAATGATTGTTATATTATTAGCCCACATGGCAAAAAGAATTTATATACACAGCTGAAACTACCAGCTAGCAACTCAATGATTGGTTGCCAACTAACTACCTAACTAACTTCTTAACTAACTATCTAACTAACTGACTTAATCAATTAACAATCGATTATCAGTTTATTATTCATTATCAACTAACTAATTAAGTTAAGACTTATGTACAACACATGACAATAGCATCAGCAGCCCTCTGCACAATCAAATCTTCAATCATAATAGAATAGCATGAGCTGCCAACAAATCACTAATCAGGTTTTGGCAACCAATTTTTCTTGGATTTTCTTTTTTTTACCCCCAACCCAAATTTACCCTTCTCGTTAACCCTCTTTACATATATGGGGTTTTTAACATATATGCGGGGTTAATGAACTAAAAAACAAAAAATTGCACTAACCCAGCACATGTATAAAAGGGTTCAACAAAAAAAATGGGTGGGTCAAAAACTGAATTCCCTTTTTCTTATCACTCCTCCTTCCTTCCACTTCCACTAACTCCTTCACTGCTTGTTAATTGTCATCACTTTCGTTTCATTTCATAATAACAAAATTCACCCGTCACCACAAACCAAAGCTTCGTTAACATCAGCAGCAGCAGAGGATATGGTTAAAGCTATTAGAGTTCATGAACATGGTGGCCCTCAGGTCTCTTTCGTTCTCCACTTACCCTTTCATTCTTTCTCATAAATATGTTTTTGTTTCATAAATGTAGCGAATTTTAATTTTAGTTTCTATATTTTTTTAGTTATAAATTTTTATATTTCGAAATTTGGATTTTAGTATCTCATGATCGAATATTATGTGGCTAAAGTTAATACTGTAACACGTGATTGATTATGGTATTGATACGAAAGTGATCAAAACAAAAAAAATGTAGACTGAATTTATTATATTTACATGGACAAAAAACATATTCGAGGAAAAAAAACTCATCTTTCCCATCGGGCCCTACTTTTTTGACCCCCTTGTTATTTAGTTAACCCACTTATTTGAATGAAAATTCCATAATAACCTTAAAAATTTTCAATAATCCCAAAATACCCCTTTTTTATTCCATCCTTATCCCTCCCTTCTTTCACTCATGTTTAAATTTCAAATTCAAATCTCTCACACACCTTCTCATATTCAACACAATATTCAAGAAGAAGAAGAAAAACAGAGAAAAACCAAAGCAGAGAAGAAGAACATCATAGCAAGCCAGCAACTGAAGCCAAAGAAGCAAAGCAGACAAAAACAAAAATTAAAAAAAAAATATCCCTCGCTGGGGTGCAGCGAGAGAACAAATTCATGCTCTCGCTGCACCCCCAGCGAGGGTGTTATTTTTCAGAACGATTTTTCTAATTTCCTATAAAAAACAAGGACATGTATATTGTTTGCTTAATATTAACCACTTCAAACCCATAATGATACAAAAATAAGCATAATGAATCGTTTATGATCATAGAATTACCTCTTAATGAATGTTTATTAATTAATTGCAAGTGAAGAAAGTGGAAGAGAAAACAGGTTTTGGGTTGATGAATATTGGAAGAGGTTGTTGTAGAGAATATAAAAAAATATAAGTTTCTATGTATAAGAGAAGGAAGGGTATTTTGGGTAGTTTATATTATTGTAAGGTTAATAGAGACTTAAACAAAAAAATGGGTTAACTAAGTAATGGGGTGGGTCAAAAAAGAAATTCCCTTCCCATCAATTTGAAAGACCCATTTTCCAGACACTGAATTTGAATCAATTTCACTGTTGCTTCCTGTAATAATAATACTTTTGCTAATTTTTTTCATTGGTTTTGTAAAGGGAATATTTCATTATTATTTTTTTAAGTGGCCGTTTGTTTAGATTAAAAAAAAAAAAGTGATTTTATAAAAGCCATTATGGCAAAAGTGATTTTAAACTACAAAATATGAATTCTCAAAAAAGCTGAGTTTACCTCATTTTTCTTTACTGCTTCTGTTTTTTTTTTCAAAGAAGTGTCAGAAACGATTTTTTAAAATCAAATTCTTCAATTTTTTGTGAAAAAAGCTTAAACAAACAGGCCCTTGGTATATCTATTAAATTGTTTCAGTGGTTTGATTATTGATGTTGAGTATGTGGTAATGCCAATTTGATTACAGGTTCTGAAGTGGGAGGATGTGAAAATTGGAGAGCCAAACGAAGGCGAGGTCCGGGTGAGGAACAAAGCGATCGGGCTTAATTTCGTTGATGTATACTTTCGAAAAGGCGTTTATAAAGCCCCCTCTTTTCCCTTCACTCCAGGTTTCCTAATTGGATTTATTTCTACCAAATGACTATGTCATGTAATGCTTATAAGAAAGCCTGAAAATTGAACTAGCACATTGATTTACTTTTAAAGCAAGTTATTATATCTATATATAATATATTGGCTCGATTTAATAATTACTAAACTAAAGCTACAACATTGAAGACTTGAATCCACCAGGTTCACCACTATAGTTTTGTTTGACAAACAAAATAGTTATACTGATTATGATTTATCCTTCTATCTGCTTGTTCTTTGCTTCTTATATATGGAGCTCAAAGAATTCCTTTATCAACTTATCCATTGATGATGAGATTCTTAAATTTCCATTGAAAGCTAAGTTGATGCCCAAGGTATCATAGGAGTATATTGAATTCGTTCACCTTTTAATGAGGTAGGTGTGGAGGCTGTTGGGGTTGTGACAGCCGTAGGTGCGGGACTCACTGGTAGGCTGGTTGGAGATCTCGTAGCTTATGCGGGTCGACCACTAGGCTCATACGCTGAAGAGCAGATTCTTCCAGCAGATAGAGTAGTCCCTGTCCCTCCCTCAATCGAGCCAGTTATTGCAGCATCTGTTCTGTCCAAGGGCATGACAACTCAGTTCTTGCTTCGGCATTGTTTTAAGGCATGTTTTTATGCTAGTCTAGATTCTTCAGTGTATTTAGCACATGTTAGAATGTTAGTCAATTGTGTCATTGTATAAATGTGTCAATTAGCTCTGTAATATAGTCCTGCTCGTGTTTAGGCTCTGTTTGGATGAGCTGAGTAGGGCTTATAACACTCATGAAGCATTTTTTTGTCCTGTTAGGATGAGTTTATTTAAATAACTTTTGAAACCAATTTGTGCTATTTTGGCCTTTTTAAATTAGCTAGAAGTTGAAGCTTATGAAAATACTCCTTTGTGAAAGCTTACAATGATTAAGCTGGTAGCTGTTTTTTATAATAATTCCTGTTGACCCAAATAACCCTTATTATCGTCATGCTATAAATAAGTCAAGGATAAAGCAAGACATTTGCTTTTATCATAGCTGACTACAGTACGTATTAACCTCTGAGTTCATGCTTTATCCTCAGAATAAAGCACTTTCTCTTTATTTTCCCCTACTTGATGATAAGCATAGATTAATATACAGATCATCTTACAGGTTGAACCTGGTCACACGATTCTTGTCCATGCAGCAGCTGGTGGAGTTGGATCCCTGTTGTGCCAGTGGGCAAATGCTCTTGGAGCAACTGTTATAGGAACTGTATCCAATAAGGATAAGGCAGCTCAAGCCAAGGAGGATGGCTGCCATCATATCATAATCTATACACAAGAGGATTTTGTTACTCGTGTCAATGAAATTACGTCAGGCAGTGGAGTTGAAGTAGTCTATGATTCAGTAGGAAAGGATACCTTCGAGGTAGTACCTATTCTATGCTATATTACACCCTAATGAAATTTCAAAATCAGCTGGCTGGATACTTGAGAGGAAAAATAAAATTATTAATCTCGTGTCTTGCATGATTTTATGCGCAGAGTTTTGCTTATTTCTGATTCTCTACATGCTCCTTCTGTTATGAGAATTGGGTATCTCGAAATGCAATTTATGGTTTGATTGATCCAATGTTTATGGTTACTTAAAACTGTACCGTCAACAGAAACCTAATAGATCACTCTAGAGTTAGGTATCTAGATACCTAACTCTAGAGTGATTGTGATTCCTAATGTACATATGAAGTCATAGATCCTATTGAAGAACTCTATTAATTAGTTTCTTATTTAGCAATGAACCTATAGTCTTCATCCTATTAGCAATTTAGCATTGATTTGCAGGACATGTCATAATGTAAAAGTAGACATTTTTATTTGCCATGACTAGCTATGATACTTAAAATATTAATGGATTAACCCAGAGGGCAAGAATTAATAGGCTACTGATTTTAATGAGCAGATTGGGGTCCTGAAGTCCAAGGATTTCTGTCAGTATCAAACTAATACACTTGCAATATAGGAGGAAATTTAGCAGCTCACTTCATTGATGATGATACCTGATGAAAGCTTTCTTTTCTTAGGATAAGGTTGGCCCCTTATTATACAAATCGTCATTTAGGCTATGTTTGGATACACTCTTGAGGATGAAATGGAATGGAATATGATAGAGTGGAGTGGAGTGGGATGGAGTGGGGTGGGACAAAAATAATGTTCCATTGTTTGATTCCATCACAAAGACCCCAATTTGGGAGGGATGAAAAAGTGAAGCTTTTGATGGAATTGGATGGAATCCATTCCACCAAGTTCCACTCCACTCCATTATAAATATAACAATCCAAACAATGGAGCTTGTTTAAATACCATTTCACTCCCTTCCGTTCCATCATATTCCACCAATACAAACAAAGCCTTAATGTGGTCCTCCATCACTTTTCTGTTATTAATAACCTTAATGGAAGTGATGATATGTCACTAACGATGATGATGTGGCATTGGTGCAGATTTGACTCTGCGATGAGTCGATGACGTGACCATTACCGATTAGGGACACATCATCACTTCTGTCAGGGGGTGACAAAACTACATTGAATGACTATGGTAAGGTAATAGACCAAATTGACATAAATTAAATATACAGAATCATATTTAAAAAGGAAATAAAGATAAGGCACCAAAGTACTTATTTTGTCAAATCTGTGTTACTTTATCAATTTTAGTTACAATTTATCTATTCTCTCTTTTCAAAATTTGAGTGCTATGAGGATTAGGCCTTAAGGAGGTATGCTATGTTTTGTCCAGGGATCTTTGGCCTGCTTAAAGCTTCGCGGCTACATGGTAAGTTTTGGGCAGTCATCAGGTACACCTGATCCAGTTCCTTTATCTTCGCTAGCTGCAAAATCCCTGTTCTTGACAAGGCCCACGCTAATGCATTACGTTGTCACTCGAGATGAGCTGTTGTCGGCTGCTGGAGAGGTGTTTGCCAATGTTGCTTCCGGTGTCTTGAAGGTGCGCGTTAATCATACTTATCCTTTATCGGAGGCAGCAAAAGCACATGAAGACCTTGAAAATCGGAAGACCTCAGGATCAGTTGTGCTGATACCCTGAAGCTATCAGTTGTATACTTGTATGTTCTAAATACCAAGCCTTGTTTGATTCCTGTTGAATGGAGATAGATTGTAAATAAGAGAATGCAAACTGGAGACCTGTGTATTGAATATTAGAGAATCACTATCAGAATTGTTAAGAGTAATGTGACAATGAGCTGCGATATATGGCATGCATTACCAGCTGTTAAGAACTAAATTCTGTCACATATAGTAAAGTAAATTCTGCTATATGTACGGCTTGCTTTTACAACTGTTTAAAGTTAACTTTTTTTTTGGTGGACAAAATTTACTTTATTACTATAAATTCAAAATTACATGCTTAAGAGACTCAAATCATTCCACTTAAATCAATACACACCAATTTTCTTCCAATCAAAGTAGTGATTGATCAAATTTGTTTAATTCAAAAACAATTTATCAATTAAGTTTTTTAATATGTGTTTTAGGATACACGTTAAGCATATTTTAAAAAAATTAATTTATAAAAGGGATTGATCTACTATCTATATATAAAAAGACGCCTATTCGAGGCATCACGTTTGTCGGAGAAATTTTCGAGAGACCACATTTGTCGTTGATTGTAAGTAAACAATCATTATCTCTAACGAAAATTACAATTTAAAATTAAATAAATTATTCAAGATTTTCAAATGATTATCTGCATGTGAAATCATTATCTTCAGTTTATATAAAAAAAAAACACTATCTTCAAAAAAATATTAAAATTTGAAATTAAATAGATTATTCAAGTTTGATAAGTTTTCTAAATCATTATATAAAATAGTATCTAATTTTATGTTTGATGTGAGTATTTTTTTCCTCCTTCAATCTTTGCATGTGTTTTCCACCTTTAATACTCTCTCTTTTCCCATTATTTTGTTATTCAATTTTGCATATTATTTATATTTCGATGGTTTGATTTATATTTTTTGTTTTTTGTATTTTTTGCATGTTATTAAGGTGTTGTTGTTAGTGTTGGTGATGCTAGTGACTAATTTCTTTGAATTTTTGGTTATTATTGATTATTGATTGTTTAAATTGTTTATTTATAATTAAGAATTTTGAATTTTGTTTTCAGGTTTAAGTAGAAGAGTAGTCCTATGTACAAGATAGAGAGGAAATTGGGAAAAGATGGACTTGGTCAGGTTTTTGTTGGCTATCGCGAGCCTTGTAGCTGTGGAGGCAAGTTTTTTTTTTTTTTTTTTAAACTATTATCAAATGGTGTTAGTCCATAAGACATATCTTTTCAAAAAAATTTATTTTTTTAAAACTATTATGAAAGGGTGTTAGTCCATAAGACATAACTTTTCAAGATTTTTTTATTTTTTGAAAACTACTACAAAAGGTGTTAAACCATAAGTCTTTTTTTTAAATATTTTCAAGACACGTGAGATGTCTCTTTGATTTTTTATTTTCTTAACTTTTTCTATGAAAGCTCCGTTTCGTGAGGAACTCTCTGATGACAAAGTTTGGGTTCAAAAATATAATATATATAACGTGATTATATATAGAGTCTTAAATTGTAAAGATACATTAGTATTATTATGAAAGGGTGTTTCAGAATTTTGTTAACATGTGCATTAGTATTATTTTATAATTTATTTTTTAAAATGTATTTAGTAACACTATTGTGAAATGGTATTAGTTCATAAGACATAACTTTTCAAGAATTTATTATTTTGTAGAGGTGCATTAGTATTGTTTTAGAATTTATTTTTTTAATTTATATTTAGAAACACTATTATGATATGGTGTTAGTCCATAAGACTTATCTTTTCAAAAAAATTTTATTTTTTTTAAAACTATTATGAAAGAGTGTTAGTCTATAAAACATATCTTTTCAAGATTTTTTTTTTAAAAAAAAAACTACTATGAAAGCTTGTTAATCCATAAGTCATATCTTTTCAAGAATTTTTTATTTTTTTAAAACTATTATGAAAAGGTGCTATTCCATATAACATATCTTTTGAAGAATTTTTTTATTTTTTAAATAATGAATGACGTTGACACGTGACATATCTCATACGTTCCCATTTTTCTAACTTTCATTGTGAGAGCTTCATTTCATGAGGAGCTCTCAGGATTCAGCATTTGGTCTCAAAATTATATAATAGTGTTTGATATTTTTATCTTTCATTGATTATCTTATCTCAAGTTAATAATACGATTGAATCCTAAAAATCTTTATTGTTATTATTCTAATCATTTTGATTTAAATTTTTATATTTGCAAAGATGGTGTTATTTAATAGTGAGCAATTGAATACTTGTCATTGGAGTTTGGGGATAGAAGGATATGCGCATGAGGGAGACTTTTTTCAACTCAACAATATGATTGTTAGTTGAAAATTAATATTATTATGATTTTTATTTTTAAAATACTGATATTTATTAAATAATTATAAAAGAATAAGTAGACTTATTTGGATCTTAATCTTTATAATGAATTATAGATTAAGATATTTATTCATTTATATATTATCTTCATAAATTACATAAGATAAAGAGTTGGACAAAAAGTGCAATACTCAATAAAAAAATGCTACATAAATACAAAAACAAATAAATAAATAAATTTTGAAATCTTTCTTGGATGAGAAATAAAAAGAATTAAAACAACAACGACAACGAATATGACAACAACGACAATAACAATGACGACGTCAATAACCACGACGACGACCACCACGACAAGACGACGACGACAATGACAAACGACAACGACAACGACGACGACAACGACAACCACAACAACAATAACGACAACGACAACGACAATGACAACGACAACAACAACAACATTTATTTGGAATAATTCTTCGAAATTCCAATAAAAAATATAAAAGAGTTCACTATTAAAAAACAAAAAAATAACATCTCTCATCCAAAAAATATAATATTTCTTATCTATGTCTTTTTTTTTTTTTGAAATTGAAGATCATAAATTACCAAAAAATTAAAGGCTTATTTATGGTTTTGGTCCCTATAAGTTCACTTCGTTTTGAATTTAGTCCTTAAATCTTTTTTTGACCTTGAATGGTCCTTAAATCTTTTTAAATTTTGTTTTTAGTCCTTAAATCTTTTTTTGACCTTGAATGGTCCTTAAATCTTTTTAAATTTTGTTTTTAATCATTCTGTTTGTCTTCTTCCGTCATCTGCTGACATGGCAAACGGTGTGCCATGTCAGCCCTTATATTGACTGCCAACGATGCATCTGATGTGGACCTCCCACTCATGTGAGCAGGAACCGAGCATGAGCCGAGCATTAACCGTGCATGAGATATCGACCGAGTACGATGCAATTGGTAACGACATAGTTTGGTTCGTGGTCAGTTCATTGTGCTCGGTTCGTGCTCGGTCGATATCTCCCCTCGGGTTGGCAAGTCATGCTCGGTTCATGATCGGTTAATGCTTGGTTCCTGCTCGGTTCCTGCTCACATGAGTAGGAGGTCCACATCAGATACATCGTTGGCAGACAATGTAAGGGCTGACATGACACACCGTTTGCCATGTCAGCAGATGACGGAAGAAGACAAACAGAAGGACTAAAAACAAATTTAAAAAGATTTAAGGACCATTCAAGGTCAAAAAAAGATTTAAGGACTAAAAACAAATTTTAAAAAGATTTAAGGACCGTTCAAGGTCAAAAAAAAAGATTTAAGGACTAAATTCAAAACGAGGTCAACTTATAGGGACCAAAACCATAATTAAGCCAAAATTCAAATATATAATTATTTCTTTTGTTCTTGACCTTTCACGAAAAAGGTATCAATTATCAAAAGTGATTCTCTTTAATATCAATAGCAAAAGGTGCAAATTGATGAAACATAGTTACATCCTTTAATATTTCTATGTTCAAATTTAAGAGTCACTTAAAACATGTAAGGTATAAATCAACCTCAAAGCAAATCAATTTTAGAAGTCAAAATTACATCAATTCCTTAAACAAACACAAAAATCATCAATTCCTTAAACAAACACAAAAACCAAGTAACAATTAGATAAACTTGCCTCCACAACTACAAGATCGGTCGCTCGCGATAGCCAACAAAAACTTGATCAAATCCATCTTTTCCAAATGTCCTCTCTACCTTGTACATAGGCGACCCTTCTACTTAAACCTGAAAACAAAATTCAAAATTCATAATTATAAATAAACAATTTAAACAATCAATAAATAAACAATAATCAACAATAACCAAAAAGTTCAAAGAAATTAGTCCCTCGCATCACCAACACTAACAACAACACCTTAATAACATGAAGAAAATACCAAAAACAAAAAATATAACTCAAACCATCGAAATATAAATAATATAATTTAAGATGAACGAAATTGAAGAACAAAATAATGGAAAGAGAGAGTATTAAAGGTGGAAAACACATGCAAAGATTGAAAGTGAAAAAAAAACTCACATCAAGCATAAAATCAAATACTATTATATATAATGATTTAGAAAACTTATCAAACTTGAATAATCTATTTAATTTCAAACTTTAATATTTTTGTTGAAGATAATGATTTTTGTTTTTATAAACTGAGGATAATGATTTCACATGCAGATAATGATTTGAAAATATTGAATAATTTATTTAATTTTAAATTGTAATTTTGATTAGAGATAATGATTATCTACTTACAATCGCTCTGGTGCGAGGAAAACTTCAACGACAAATGTGGTGTCTTTAAAATTTCTTCGTCACGTGGTGCCTCGAATAAGCGTCGTGTGTATATATATATATATATATATATATATATATATATATATATTAGAGATAGAGGGAGTAATGTTGAAAATATCCTTAACATATGTCCTACATGCACTTTTAAATTTTTTTATTTAATTTAACATAGTTTTAATAACCAACGGGAGTTGATTCAGTTGGTATTGTGAAACCAATTGAGATCCTAAGAATGGTATCTGGGTATTAATAGCTCCGGATTCGATTCTTAAGATAAATACTTTGTAAAAAAAAAAGTACATTTATGACTTTGAAGCGAATTAGTCTTTAGAACTTCATTAACAATGATAAACTCTTGAGAATTACGTTGATTTACAAAAGACATGGAAATAATTAAAAAAAACAACAACACAGTTTCAACTCAAATTAGAGGTGTATGACCAGTTCTTGCCGCATGTTCACAGAAATTTTGTTTTTATTTTGTTCGAAAGTTAGATTGGCGAGTGTTTTACGTTGTTCTTATTTGGAGCTTTTGAAAAGAGAGAAACGAGCTCGTGTTAAATAATGTTGGTTTTGCTCAATCTAGCCTTCATGTTTCGAGCCTCTAGTTTTGTTAAGCACATCATTGCTAGTGCTCATTGCTAGTGCTGGCTGTCCCTTACAGAAACAGGGGTTTAAGCATGAGGAGTTGATTTTTTGGAAGGTTCCTAAGGAAGACTACTTGAAATTAAATGTCGATGGGTCTTTTAGACATATTTCTAATACAGCAGCTTGTGGGGGCCTTTTTCGTGATTCCACTGATAAGTTTGTTGCTGGCTTTCATTGTTATTTAGGGGCTTGTTCTTCCCTTCTTGCTGAATGTTGGGGTCTTCTCTTGGGAATTAGACAAGCTTTTTCTATGGGCATTGATCATTTGGAGATTGAGCTTGACTCGCTGATTACTATTGATATGGTTAAAGGTTGCTTTAAGCCTAATCATCATTGCTCTGCGATGATTATTGAGATTAGGAAGCTTTTTTCCCAATTTGCTAGCTGCAGCATTCGTCACATTTACCGGGAAGCAAACCATGGTGTTGATTTTTTAGCCAATTTTGGTCATTCCGGTTCTTACGGAGTTTCGTTAATTTCTGATATTCCTCAGGATCTTTTTTGTATTATCTGTGAGGATGCTTATGAGATTGCATTCTCTCGTTGTATTTGGTAGTTGTTGTTTTCTGCGCTAGTGCCCTGTCGATTATTAAAAAAAAGTCCTAGTCCAAGTCTTGTAATTTTTATTTTTTGAGTGAATACCCAATTTGGTCCATCAAATTTTTTCACTAGGACACTTTACTCTCTCAAGAATTATAATTCACTAATACCACTTTAGTCCCTGTTTTCATTCCGTTAACCAAATGTCATAAACTGTAACATTTCATTCCCAGGTGCTAATGGCCTCCCAGTAAGTGTCTTTGGTACTTCTGGAAACAATGACAATAGTTAACGGAATGAAAACAGTGACTAAAATGATAATTTTTAAATTTTTTAGAGACTAAAAATGAATTATAATTCTTCAAGAACTAAAGTGCCTTCACTCTTTTTTTTTTTAAGGAAAATGCTAAAGAGTGCCCTTAGGGCACTTGTTAAGTAACTAAATGTGGTTAAAAGTTATGGGAAAATACATTTTTTTAGATTCTCGAAAAAGTAAATATATTGGACTTTTGAATTTTTTCCACTATTGGTATCCTTAACAAGTGCCCTTAGGGCACCAGTCAGCTAGACCTTATTTTTAAAACGCTGCCAACCTTTTAGTACGAATATACGACGCGTAAAACGGCAAAAGTTCCAAAAAGTGTAAATGAAATCCCAATTTTACCCTTAGCGTCCCTTTTAGTTCATTTAAATTAAGCCCCGTTTTCATTGGATCTTGCGCTTCACAAGTTCCTTTTCGTTCACACTTATCATTATTTTATTATCCCTCTCTTTAGTTATTTATCACAAATCCTCTTACACCTTTTTCTCAAAAGGTATTGTTTGTTTTCAGTTCTTACTTTCTTCATATTACATCTTCATTAAGAGTATAATGACACCTGTTTTTTATTGTTTATATTAAAAAAAAAAAAAAAAACTCAACTCCCTCTTCCTCTCACCAGTCGCCACAACATCATCTCCTTCTCTCCTCTCAAAGTCACAGCTTGAATTGATGAAGGAGCCGCAACTTGCCAAGCAACATAAAACCATCTCTCTCTCACCGCCAGCCCCCATCGAGTAGCCGACCTTCAAATCCAAATCCAAATCCAAATCCAAATCCGAATCCAAATCCGACATCTTCTCTTCTACCTTCATTCTTTGACAATCATCAAGTTATAGCAATTTGGCAATAGATTATTCATAACAACTTGTGTGTGTCTTTAATTTTGATATATGCACCAGATCTGAGAGACTCAATCCAGACCACCACTGGTGATTAACTTCTATCTTCCTCCGACGTTGCATTCTTGTCCTTCGTCCTATTGATTTAGGTGCATCCCTTCTATTTGGTTGCTGACTACGTTAATGGCCAAATGGATGCTTTTATTTTCTTGTTTTTTTCTCTTTTTTTATATCTGATACCAAATTCCATTGCGATTGGGAGACATGATGGCTGGATCAAGGAGATAAGTTCCCTCTTCACACCAGGAGAAACTTTATTCTCATTTATTAATTATTAATTATAATTAATAGTTTCCTTGTTAATCTTAGTTACAGGTTTTATATACTATTCAAGGTTTTTAAATCTGGCTTTTGCTCGCAATGTTCAAAACTGCAGCATAGTGATTGCAATTTAAAACCTTGACACTAATGTGTTTTGTACTGTGATGCCATGTGATGTTTTTTTTATTCCCCTCATAATTTGCAGTGGAAAATGCTGAAGATCCCAGAGCACCAAGTTGCAGGGCACAAAGCCATAGATGGAATCCTTGGACCTCTGATAGATGATTCTGGAAACTTCTACAAGCCACTTCAAAACGACGATCGCGGCTCCAAAGAGGTTGCTTTCTATGAATCCCTCTCTTCTGATACTAGGGTTCCTGATTCGATTCGCCGATACTTTCCTGTTTTTCGTGGCACTAAGTCTGTGAATGCATCTGATGGTTCTGGATTGCATCCTCACCTCGTGTTAGAAGATGTTGTTTCGTCTTATAGTAATCCCTGTGTGATGGATGTTAAGATTGGTTCCAGAACTTGGTACCCTCAGGCTTCTGAGGAGTACATTAGTAAGTGCCTTAAGAAGGATAGAGAGTTATCTAGCATCACATTAGGTTTTAGGATATCAGGATTGAAGTTAGTGGGTTCTGCAAAGGAGAAGGAGAAGGGCACTTTGCCCTGGCAGCCTCATAGGCAGTTTCTTCAAAGTTTGTCTGCTGAGGATGTGAAATTAGTTTTGAGTAAGTTTGTTTCGTGTAATATGCCTTCGGAGGACGCCACTGCATGCCCGGATTGTGCTTTCGCAGATAAGGTTTTTGGTGGATCTGGTGGGATTTTGGAACAGTTGTTGGAGCTTAAGAAGTGGTTTGAGGTTCAGACTATTTTCCACTTTTACTCTTGTTCTGTTCTCATGGTGTATGAGAAAGAGTCTCTGCTAAATGGGGAGAGTTCAGGTCGTGGTCCTGTTGTTAAACTCGTTGATTTTGCGCATGTGGTGGATGCTAAGGGTTCTATTGATCATAACTTTTTGGGGGGACTCTGTTCTTTGATTAAGTTCATTTCTGATATCCTAGTTAGTCCTGATGATGGGAACTGCATTTCTAATGGTAATGGTTACTGAAAATGAACAATGAGATTACCTGGCTCCAAGAAGGATTTCGGGATTTCAAAAATGTATGCTGACTTTGTTGATGTCAAAATTCAGATCTTTTATTGATTGTTACTACCTCTTTTTTTTTTGCACTTTGTTATAGTCCTTGCCAGTTAATTGTAAGATGAGAATGTGTTTTATCACTTTTTTCTATCTTGTGGACAGTTCATGTCCTCATGTTGTAATTTCTTTTGAACTTTAGATGAGTTTCAATTCAAAGAAATTGCTTCTCATGCTTCAATTCATGTTGCAGATATGTTGTGTGGACCCGAATTCAAGCTTCATCCTGTATTGTTAGATAAGATGAAGGAATCTATTAGTTCTTCCAAGATTTTTTGATAAAGTTTAACTGATATTTTAATCTTGTTATGATTTCTTAATGGCATGCTTTGCAAATGTTTAATTGTTTATTGTGAATAACCTTTCAATTATTCTTAACTAATTATCTGTTCTGTTTTCAATGTTACTTTTTGAATTCTTTCCTTTTCAATGTTGCCGTGTTCTTATCTTGGTGTTGGTGATGGTTTTTTGGTTGAAAAAGTAATGTAATTATATGTAAATATGTCAAAATTGCCTTCTGAATGGGAAACTTCGTGGGCTAGTGCCAATTTGGCCGACAGACAATTTTTTTTATTGTTCTCATTTGACTCGTGCGTGCTATGCTATGTATTATGTGTGTGTTGCATGACTCATATGCTTTGTTTCTGTATTCAGTTGGATTATTTTAACCCATGGCCAAACATTGTCTGCACCTAAAACTGTTGAAGTGGTTATGAATCTAACATAGTTTAGGGTGTTCCTATTAACGGCTAAATTTCCCTTCCTCCTATTATTTTAGTATTCTTTGTCTGTTTTTGTTTGTCTGACTGGGCCATTATGTCTATAAAATATATGATGTTGAGAGATATTTTTGCCATCCTATACTGTATTGATGCTATATTACAAATTGTTTTGGGCGTGATGTTACTCAAGTCTGTCTGCTACTATTTCTTGAATTTTTCTCATGATGTTTATTTTGCACTTTCATGTTCAAATATTTTAAGATGATAATCATACTTTTTCATGGAAGCTTTTGATTGTAAGAAGTTTATATTTAAAAGCTACACTAAAAAAAGAAAAAAAAAATCTCTCTGTTTGATTTACCGTTTGTCTTATTTTTCAAAAATTATTTTTATTTCTCAAACATTAAGATGAACATGAAGAGAAATGTTATAGCTTCTTACTATTTTAACATACTAATTCTCCTACTCGCATGAAAGTGATTAGTAACATACAAACTGTTAGTTAATGACATGTCACATTCGAATGACAGAGGAATTGATGATTTGTAGACTAAAATAGTAGAAAAATATTACATCAGTTTTGAGTTCGCCCGTTGCACAGATTGATTATTCATTTGAAAACATTTATAAAAAATTATTGTTAGTTATTTTGTTAATTATCCATTTGAAAACATTTGAATTGATTTATTAATAACAAAAGATACAAAAATATCTATGGCTGTCGAAACCAACCATGCCATAATGTTCCACAACTTCTATCATAAATCATGTCTATAAAAAAACTATCAAAACCCACTCAAAGTGTTATGGAATGTTTAATCAAATATTTTCTCTCTCTGGAGTGCATGTGCCCTTTCTATCATAATTTTATGGAATGTTTTCTTGGAGTAACACTCAAAGTGACTTAGGTGCAGATTTATGGCGGGCAAAGCTGTTGGAGCATGGTGAAGGTCCATGTCCCATGTTGTATGTTGAAAAACATATGTTTGTAATTCCGTTGTTTCTGTATTATCTTAAAAAACCATAAGCAGCAAAATAAGAGAAGTGTCGAGATATTCAGAGGGTAGTAAAAAAAGGTCTTAATGGGTTTTTATCCTTTTCAACAAGTGATTCACCCTTCTCTTATTTGTTTTATTTTTCCTCGATGCACTCTTAAAGGCATTTTGTTGATTGTATTTTTTTTTTCCAATCATAAGATTAGCTTTTTCATTGTTTCTTACAAGAATGTAAGCCAAGACTATATAATAGAAAAGATTAGAGACAAGAAAAGTAACTGATTGATTTATTGTGTAATATGTATCATTTTGGATTGTAACTATTTGTCCCATCCGTCCTTCCAAACCCTTCCCAAACAATCCTCATATAAATATAAAGATAAATATATTACATGACAATAGTAGTTAGATAGTGGATTTTTTTTTAAATGGTTAGATAGTGAAATTGAACTAAAATATATATGCTACTAGAATTATGATTGGTATTAGTAAACTTTTAAATATTATTGATATTTTTTAAAGTGTATTTAAATAAATTAATTGAGTTAGAATGTATTTCTTATATGATTCATGTTTATAATAGTGAAAGATAATTTACAAAAATAGATAAATAAAGATAATCGGACAAGTTTCCCGAACTCGATGGGGTAGGTTTGTGTTTTTCTTTTTTATCCATACTCTCCTAAAATCCAACTCCAATCTCTAAAAGTGTGATGTTGGAATTTGTAAAACTCGTTCAACATCCTACTCATTGTCATATATCTTTCAACATGCTAAAATAAGATTACAAGACTTAAAAAATTGGACACTCAAATTATATGATAATAGGATATATGTCACAGAGAAAGCCAAAAAAGCATCATCGAATTTAGAGGAAGTACTAATTTAGTTCCTAAGGATTTTGTATTGAACCAATTTAATCTCTCACAAATTTTAAAATGAGACTCTCTAGTCCTTCCATCACGTCCATTTACTGTCTCCACCGTCAATTTTATCGGGCTTGCTTACGTAGGGTCAGTTTGGTTTGGCGTTTGGTTTGCCGCAACCGCAGAAGCTGTGAGGGGGAGCTTTTGCAAACGTGTGTTTGCCTCCCCAAACGCTTCACCAAACACATTGGTAATGGTTAGCTGTTTTTCTTTTAAAATTGAAGTTTTTTTCTTTCTTCAAAAAAAAAAAATTGAAGTCAAGTTGCCTTTTTTTAAAAATGTGGATGCTACTTTAGGCAACGCTGAGACTTACAATAATAATTTGATTTTGCGAGTGCTCAACGATTCAGGTCCTCCCAGTCAGCCAAAGATAGCGATTAATACTTACATATATGAACTTTTCAATGAAGACAACTAGACAAGAGGAATGGACCAATATCAGGAAAAAAAAAATTGGGGCGTAGTAAAATCTAATGTCTCTGTTTACCTGACAATTTTTTACTAATTTAACTCAATTTACTAATGTCATTAAATAAGTTAACCAATATTTTTAATAATCGTGAAATCTACCCGAATGGTCTTATGCATAGTGACGGATGTAGTATTATTTTAATTTACCCCATATGTTTCTACTTATCTATCGTATTTCAAACAAAATAACCCTTTAGACAATGCAATCAATATTTAAATTCCCAATACATGAATTATTTTTTCGGTTATACTACTTTTTCTCTCTTTTTTATCATTACTTTTACTTTACTGTTTAAGTAAATTAATATCATGTTAAATAATGGCAACCTTGAAAAATACTAAAATTTATTGGACTTTTTCCTCTGTACTTGTACTTTTTTTTTTTAAATTACAAATAGTCTTATTTAACATTTTTGTCCCTGAACTCAGGTACTCTTTTGAAATTGGTCCTTAAAATTTTTTTCCGTTGCTTTAAGTCCCTGAACTTTGTTTAATTTTTTGAAATGGTTCTTTTGTCACTTAAGTGATGCTATAGTCGACGATATGTCACTTGACTCTCACAGTATCGACGAGTGACATGTTATATAGAGCCACGAAACACGTCATTATTTTTTTTATTGAAAAAAAATTATTTTAAAATTTATTAAATGATTCGATTTTATTTTAAAAAAAAGGTACAATTTTTAAAGAAAGCTAAGTGACGAAAGTACCATTTTCAAAAGTTAAATAAAGTTCAGGAACCTAAAACATCCAAAAAAAAATTTAGGTGCCAATTCCAAAAGAGCACCTGAGTTCAGAGACTAAAATGTTAAATAAGCCTTTCAAATAAATAGAATGATGTGTACTTATAATTTGTTTTTCTGATTTTGATAACATTAACAAATGCTCTTACTAACACTTTATACGATACTCCCTTCGGTCCTAATTATAAGACTCTTTTGGAGGAAAAAAATTGGTTATGAATATAGGACATTTTTCTACTTTTTTTCCAAAATTGCCCATTTATGGGAATAAGATTTTTATTGCAAAGAGAACTTTACAATTTATTTTTTGATTTCCTATGCAATGGGAAGTGTAAGAGACATAATTTAAAAAGTACACCAATCAAATAAAAGAAACAATTTTGTCCAATGATTATCAAAAAGGTATTTTAAAAACAACATACCAAAATCTATTAATTTTAGTGCATTTTTGTGGGCGAAAAATTCTTTGGAAGGGTCATGGACACAGAAAATGCATTTTTAAATAATTTGTTGATGCTTTTCTTAATGCTTTTATTTTCCACACTAATGCTTTCATTGGTTTTTTTTGTGATATAGTTAATCATGCTTTATAGTACTAAATATCAAAGGAACTATTGGTTAGGTTAAATTATTTAGAACTCTCGAAACTATTTAATATTTTTTTTGGCAGGTCCCTAAAATATTAATTCAATTGTACATTGGTCCTTAAACTTTACATTTTATATTGCACCCTGATCTTTTACCTAATTTCTAATTTCTAATCATGCTCTTGATTATTTTTAAGATAAATTTAACTTCTTTTATTAAAATTGTTTAAATTATATTAATTTTTAAGATAAATGATAACACTATAACACTTTTTATTGACTATCAATAACTTCTTTCCACTAATATCTATGTTTACTTAACAATTTTTTACTAATTTAACTCATTTTACTAATGTCATTAACTAAGTTAACCAATATTTTTAATGATCGTGAAATCTACCCGAATGGTCTTATACATAGTGACGGATGTAGTATTATTTTAATTTACCCCATTTGTTCCTACTTATCTATCGTATTTCAAACAAAATAACCCTTTAAACAATGCAATCAATATTTAAATTCCCAATACATAAATTATTTTTTCGGTTATACTACTTTTTCTCTCTTTTTTATCATTACTTTTACTTTACTATTTAAGTAAATTAATATCATGTTAAATAGTGGCAACCTTGAAAAATACTAAAATTTATTGGACTTATTTTTAATCATATGCTTCAGTCACAGTAATTATGTTGTTTGCCTATTTTTGTATACTTGATCCCTATTTTTACATTTTGTTTTGATTTTGGTACATTGAGGGAAATATTGACGAAAAACATTACTTCCACTCTCAATTTCGATTCATATTTTATAATTTTGACTAATTGCAACTATGGTAGCACATATTAACCATTTAAAAATTTACAATATATCAAGTTTTTTTTAACTATATGTTGGTTACTTTTTTTAATTCATGTACACTAAGGGTATTCTCTGGCCGATACCCAGCGATTAATCCTTTTTGAAATGTAGATTCGTTACTGTTTCCAGGCCAACTCTTGGGATAATAGAATGTTTTTCTAAGTCTTTGTCACTGATTCACGTGCTACAGATGAGAGCATGGGCTTCAAATTATTAGGAGTTCGTGATAATGCTGATAGTGTTCTTAAATATGATATGGATTGTTGCCCTATTACTCTTATGAACGTACATTGATGTCATTCCCATTCTTAACCCCCCGTACCTAACCTTACCAACTGTGAACTTTTCTATTCATTGCCTTGAATATGTTATGTTATTACTTATTAGGCTATTATTCTACCTTCATTGTCCGATGTTGTTATTGTTAGCTCCAGGGATAATTCAAATACATAAATTAAGGGAGGTTCATTTTCATATCCGATTAACATCAATCTTGATTGTGTTCCACGATAAGAGCAACAGAGGAAAAATAAGTTCGCTGGAATCAGGAGAAAATTATCTGAAGCCAATGACAGTCATACTTCTGAATAGCAATTACAACTTTTATGCCTTTTGTTCGGTTTACTTGTGTTGTTGTTATTTTCGTAACAGTCATACACATCAAGGCATTACTTTTGGAATCATGGTATGGCTATTCTATGCTTTCATCAGGTTCTGCACTTTTGGAGATAATTGTGGAAGCTTGAATGTTTATATATGTTTACCTTTGCACTATTTCAATTGTCCAACATCTTTATTTATTCTCTCATGTCTACTTTTATCCCCTTCCAACCATACCTCATTATCATCATGGGCTTGTGAGCATGGGGTTTATTCTCCGTTAGCATCACATGAATTTTTCATGCACTTAGCATCTGTTCCCATGGTTCTCAATACTTATATCCGTCTTGTCTCTTTTAGGTTTATCAATGGTGTCCACCCGTGCATTGCACGGGCTTGGCACACTAGTTTATACTAATGGAAGTAAAGTTTATCCTTTGAGTTTCAGTGCTTCCAACCAGATTACTGGAAATTCTTCATCAGTTTTTTGTGTGGCTAAAGATAATGCAGACACTGATAAACTGAAAGCTGGCCTGATATCAGTTCTAACTCAAGCCCTGATGAGGGAAGGAGTAGGTCCTTTTGGAGCAGCAAAATTGACCCTGCAAGTGTCCAGCATCCAGTATTTGTTATCTTGTATTAGCGTATTTCTTAGCTTTGTTTTCTTTGTGACCTAAAGGTGGGGATACACTTATATAATTGCAATTCAATGTTGGGGGAATATCGTTCATTAATTTTGATTAGTTTTTCTCTGGTCAAATTTTGTAGTTCAAACCTTCATTGGGTTCTTTGAGGTCACTCTAATTTTTACTCTTAAGTAACATAGGCAGTTGCAAAATTTCAGTTTTTCAGATGGAGAAGACAAACAGGACGTTAGGCTTTTGAGAAACTGTTGCCATCGTTTACATATAAATGTAATTATTCACCGAGTATAATGTTACATCCAGTTCAATTTCTCATATGCTTTTATGTGCAAAAATGGGAGAGAGAAAAGCTCCTTTCTGTACAAGATAAGATGTTATCAGCAGTTTAGCACATTCAAAAGTTGGAAGTGCTAAAGTACC
The DNA here is from genome assembly GCA_037953625.1 of Crotalaria pallida. NCBI lineage: Eukaryota > Viridiplantae > Streptophyta > Magnoliopsida > Fabales > Fabaceae > Crotalaria > Crotalaria pallida. The sequence continues at coordinate 175,095,833 of CM075650.1, forward strand.
ATCCCCGTTTAAAACTTTCTGCATTAAATAGTTCCCAACAAAACTGTCTTTTGATATGTAACTTGGGTTGTGTTTGGAAATGCGGTGGAGAACCACGTTAAAGCAAAAGCTTCTCATAGATAGCTTTCGAAAAACGTGAGTTTTGATTGTTTAAACGCCAAAACAAACATATACTTGGTGTTTTCTTAATATGCATATTCTTACGTTCAAATGTGCGAGAAATAAAAAACGTCCTCAGAACCGATTCGGTGTTAAATGTTAAGGGTCAGTTTGGTTTGGCGTTTGGTTTGCCGCAACCGCAGATGCTGTGAGGGAGAAGCTTTTGCAAACGCTTCACCAAACACACTTTAAGACCTACTACCGTCTAACAAAGCGGTCTTGTTTAAGGAGGCTCAAATAAATACTAATTGCTTACAGGAGAAAATATAAGGATCTTAATGATCATATATCTGTTATCATAATAACACATGGTGTAAAACGCAACAAATCATTTAACAAATGAAATACACAATGTTAGGTTGCAAATGAAAATCCATGTAGCCAATTATAATAATAATAATCCATCTAAAAACAAGAGAATATTAATAATTCAAACGGAGTCATCCGAATCATCGGAGTCACTCCTGTCTTGGTCTTGGTCTTGGTCCCCGGCCGCAATAGCAATAGTAGGAGTGGGAGGAACATCATCAAGTTTAGGAGCAGGTGTAGTAGCAGCAGGAGCCGGTTTTTTAGCAGCATTCTCTTCTTGATCAGCAGCAGCAGCAGCATCAAGAAGAGTTCCTCTAGCCATGATTTTGAGCAGATCTTTCTCGACGCGGGAGACGAGCTCAGGATTGAGATCAGGCTCCCTGCGAAAACGTCGCTTGCGGGCATCTCGCATGGGAGGGGTGAGGCCGTGTCTGTACTCGGCGGCAGGAGGCGGCGGAGGAGAGGGATCGGCGGGATCGCGCACCATGATCATCTGAGCGATATCAGCAGTCTTGACGAGAGAGATGTCATCGTAGGTTTTGAAGGATTCGACGACGCAGGGAAGGTCGAGGAGAGACGCGGGGAAGCGTTCGTTCCCGATCGTGAAGACGCCGCTCCTGCCATCGTCGGTAAAGGACAAATCCAATGACTTGTTCTTCTCATCGGATGAGGAAGACGAAGACGCCGCTGCATCGTTATTACTACTGGATTCGTTGTTATTATTGCTATTGAGAAGGTGTTCGATACGCTCGGCGACAGCGGGTGGAACCCTAAGTATGAATTGCTCTTCCATAACAACAATTCCAACTGCAATCGATCGATGAATGATAATTCAATATGAAATGAACCATGGATGAGAGGCTATAAACTTTGTTAATAAGCAAAGAATTACAATACAGAAAGAAAGAAAGACGATTCAACGCAAACAGAAACAAAAGGGAGGAGGAAGACGAAGGAAGCACGGTGGTTACCTTACCTGGAGGAGGAGGAAGAAGAAGAAGAAGATGAGGAACTACTACGGAGGGTTTCTGATTTCCTTTTCCTTTTCCTTTTCTGATGAATGAGGGAGCCGAGGGACTACAAGGTTCCTTTTTCCTTTTCTTTATTTCTTTTAAAATTGTATAAGTTTAATTTTTTGAGGGGAAAATTATAAGTTTAATTAAAATTTATTTAAGAAAAAAAATACTATATAACAGATATAAACGGATATATCTTTCGGAAGTCATCAAATTTTTCTATTTTTTTTTAAATTACTAAGAATCAAAAGGAATGAATTTGTGGGAGTGCATGTTTGATTTTGCGGTGAATTAGCTCATAATCAATTCTGGAATGCCAACGTCACTAACAATTGCTTATATTCAACATGATTTTGGGTCAGAATTGATTTTGTAACTTGTAAACCAAACATGTCCGAAATCATTTAAGTTACACTTTTTTTTCTTTTAAATTAATTTTAGATTCGTAAGAAAGGTGTGAAATGAAATCATCCAAAAATTTGTCATAAAAGAATAAAAAAAATTTATGACGAAATATCCATAAAAAAAGAAAAGCTAATGTAACGAATCCATGGAAAAAAAACTCAAAAAAGTGATCCAACGACTATTTCCGTCAATACCAACAAAAATCTGATAAATAAAACTTTGTCGAAAAACGCATATTTTTCTTGTATTAGGGACATGTGTCACTCTCCTAGTAATATATGTTTGAATTTTTTTAATTATATTATTAATTAATAATAATATTATTTTAATCCTTTTATTGGTTCAATATATGATATATATTCATCGTGAAATTTGTTATTTCAAATTAAGTAGTTCAACAAAATGAACTACATTAAATTCTGCATTAAAAAAACATCAAATTAAATTCATCATGATAGTCTAAGTAGATTTTATTGCATAAAAAAACCTAAAGCTTTATCGATGTATCTTTTTCTTTCTTGACTCTTGACTCTTTTGATATTATCAATATTATTATAAATCCATAATGGTTTCCAATTGGGAAACCAAAATATGATTTTAGCAGCTAATTTTGACCAATTTCGACTTAAGATGTATGTTAATCATTGCTTAATCAATGAGAGAGTGCATTTATTATGTGAGTGTTTATTGAGTTAGTGGACTTCAAGCCCAAATGAGAGAGACGTATGACACCGACTTGCTGAGAAAAACGAAATTAATGGCATTGAGAAGACCAAAATTAATCAGATTATTAGGAGCACAAATAAGAGAGAAATAAATATTTAATACTGAAATTAATGGGATTATTGAGAAGACAAATAAGAGAGCAATATCTCTAACATTTAAGATCGAAATTAATAGCATTGAGAAGACCGAAATTAATGGGATAATTGAAAAGATAAATAGGTGATAAATATTTACAACATTTAAGGAATATTTTCAAGTTGATTATTATTAATTAATGGTTTTTGTTATGCATTGATGCATAAGTTACGAAAATTTGTATTTCATTAAAAAGTTTCAATTTTAGGTATTATATTATTTTTTTTGAATGTAATTATTTTATTCCAAATATGAAGCAAATCTTTTTCAAACAAAAAAAACATAGAGAAATATATTAGCTAGTTATTATGATTGAAGATTAAAATATATTTTTTTTAGTTTCTTAACTTTTGGTTTTTTAGGTTTTTTTTATTCAATATTTTTTTCATAGAAATAAGTTACTATATACAAAAAAAATCAGTTACTAATAGAAGAAAAAAAATCAATTGCTAATTAGTTACTAAAAGTATGAAAATATGGTGTGATTCATTAATTAATAGAAGAGAACTAAATGGGATCATTGAGAAGACCGAAATTAATGGCACTGAGAAGACCAAAATTAATGAGATTATTGGGAAGACAAATAGGAGAGAAATATTTACAAATATTTTATACCGAAATTAATGGGATTATTGAGAAGACAAATAGGAGAGCAATATCTCCAACATTTAAGATCGAAATTAATGGGATCATTGAGAAGACAAATAGGTGATAAATATTTACAACATTTAAGGAATATTTTCAAGTTGATTATTATTATTTAAAGGTTTTTGTTATGCAGTGATGCATAAGTTACGAAAATTTGTATTTCATTAAAAAGTTTCAATTTTAGGTATTATATTATTCTTTTGAATATAATTATTTTATTCCAAATCTGATTCAAATCTTTTTCAAACAAAAAAACATGGAGAAATATATTAGCTAGTTATTATGATTGAAGATTAAAATATATATTTTTTTTAGTTTCTTATCTTTTGGTTTTTTAGGTTTTTTTATTCAATATTTTTTTCATAGAAATCAGTTACTATAAAACAGAAAAAATCAGTTACTAATAGAAGAAAAAAAATCAATTACTAATTAGTTATTAAAAGTACGAAAATATGGTGTGATTCATTAATTAATAGAAGAGAACTTAATGAGATCATTGAGAAGACCGAAATTAATGGCATTGAGAAGACCAAAATTAATGGGATTATTATGAAGACTAATAGGAGAGAAATATCTACAATATTTAATACCGAAATTAATGGGATTATTGAGAAGACAAATAGGAGAGAAATATCTCCAATATTTGAGATCGAAATTAATGGCATTGAGAAGACCGAAATTAATGGGATCATTGAGAAAACAAATATGTGAAAAATATTTACAACACTTAAGGAATATTTTCAAGTTGATTATTATTAATTAATGGTTTTTGTTATGTATTGATGCATAAGTTACGAAAATTGTTAAAACATGGAGTTTTTAATAATCTTGGGTTGAGAATAGGAATCTAAAAAGAGATAAACTTTATTATCTTGAAAAAATCAAAAGATTATGGGTTTTTAGGATTGAAGTTAAGTAAACTAAAAAAAATTATTTAAAATGCTTCATTTGTGTTAAAAAAAATGATAAAAAATTACAAAAATAAAAAATCATGAAAATAATCTAACAAATCAACAAATTCTAAAAACAAACAAATTAAGTTTGTTAAGGAAAGTTTTGTCACTTGACATGTTTTAATTTGAATTTCTTTAGAATTTGGTTATTTTTAAAATATAAAATTTTAATCAATTGTTTGTTAATCAAATTTAAGTCATGATAGGAAATCTTTAATAATTTCATGTTTAAATTAGGGACTTCGCGTAATGGCCCCGTGCATGTGCACGGGCTTACTTGCTAGTTGGTTCAATTTAAGAAAGTACATATGTGCAAATTGATTAGTATGTAGGATCTTTGTACATTTGCAGAAACAATGTACCATTTCATTATTTTAGTGTAGTGTATCATTTCACTATTCAAACAGTGCATACCATCTCTCTCTTTTTTAAATTAAATTATTCAGGACACGTAGTATTTTTCATTGCTTTTTATTTTCTCAACTTTTTCGAAGAGATTTTCGTTTCATGAGGATCTCAAAGTTTGGGTTTAAAAATATAATTTAGAGTTTAATAGATTTGATATCCTATAATTACATAAGAATACTAAATAAACTAACGTAGAAATCACAATAAAAAAAACTTTCTTAATAAAATAATAGGAAAATCACGTTAAAAAAAACTTAATAATCAAATTTTTTTCTTTTGTGCAATGAAGTAGTGCACTGATTTCGATAGTTTGTGTTTTTAAATGAATAAATGTTTTGTTGAAAGGGTATTAAGATTAAAAAATGAATAGGTGATTTGGTGAAAGGTTATTATTGAAAGAGTACATCATTTTAGTACAAACATTGCATTGATACATTGTTTTTTTTTTAATTTATAAATTTTCAGGACACGTGGCATGTCTCATTGCGTTTTATTTTCTCAACTTTTGATGTGGGAGTCCCATTGTGAGAGGAATTTTGTGGTTGCAAGGAATAGACTCAAAAATATAATTTAGAGTTTGATAGATTTGATATCCTATAATTACATAAGAATACTAAACAAACTAACATAGAAATCACAATAAAAAAAACTTTCTTAATAAAAAAAAAATAGGAAAATCACGTTAAAAGAAACTTACATGCAAAAGAAAATTTTCGTGAGTCTGGTAGTTTGTGCAACGAAGTAGCGTAGTGACGCTGATAATAGTCTACTTGCTTAATAATGTGATTTTTCCTTTTATGCAATGAAGTATTGCATAGATTTCGATAGTTTGTGTTTTTAAATGAATTGATGCTTCGTTGAAAGGGTATTAAAATTAAAAAATAAACAGGTGTTTTTGTTGAAAGGGTATTTAATAGTGCACCATTTTAGTACAATGCAAAACATTACATTGATACATTAATATTTTTTTTTTTAATTTGAAAATATTCAAGACATGTGGCATGCCTCATTGCCTTTTATTTTCTCAACTTTTGATGTGAGAGTTCCATTGTGTGAGGAATTTTCTGGTTGCAAAGAACAGACTCAAAAATATAATTTAGAGTTTGATTTGCCGATAGCCGAAAACATAGAATATTGGAATTTAGATATCTGTCAACTGTACTAGGCCTTATTAGTTAAAGAACAAAACATAAAATATTGGAAATAGCATGAAAAAAAACTTCCTTAAAGCAATTGATTATTTAATATATTTTTAGAATAAAAAAAATACCTCTAAAAGCCATTAATAATATTAGTAAATGTAAATTACTTTCTTACTAAGTATAGGTGAGAAGAGATTAGTTTATATTAAATTAAAATATAGAAACTTTTACCTCGTTCATAATTTTTACACCAAGTCAAATTTAATCGAATAAATCATTGAATTTAAAGTTCCTATATTGTAATTCATTTTCATCAAGTTTTACAAAAATTCAAAATCATCTAATACTTCATTTATATACATCAAAATCAAATAAATATATGACTTAAAAGTGTATGGAAATGAAGTTATTTTAATATATATTCAATTATCTTTAAATTTTCTCAAATTTGACAAGATAATTAAATGATAAATAGTTATTAATCAACCGATGAATTAATGAAATTTATATTATATAAAAAGATATGAGCGAGATATGAGGATCTCTCCTCAATGTATATTGATTTTTTTGTTTTTCCAAGGTATCCACCCACGCGAGCAGGGTGACTAATCCTTCCGGATATTGGTTGACTTTCCGATATGACCCTCTAACAAAGCCTCTTACATTCACAAAAGTCAAGAATCAAACCTCTGACCATTTGCTTAAGTAGCAACAACCCCAATTACCAACCGTACATACCTCCATTGATACCTAAATGTATATTAATAAACTTCAAATATCATACCTAAAAAAATATTTCTATACATAAAAAAAATTTATTCCTAATGTAAAATAACATTATCTTAATTATTAAAAACATAACACAAAATAATGGAAATAAAAAAACTTCCTTAAAGGAATTAATTAGTTATTTGAATATATTTTTAATAAAAACTTTTATTTAAAAACAAATAGTAATATTAGTAAACGTATAATAATTTTTCATTAAATTTTTAACAAAATTTAAAGATCTAACCTTTAAAAAAAATATTTATTTCCACAAAAAATTATTTATATCAAACTCTAATGTAAAATAACATTCTCTTATTTTCTAAAACAAAACATAGAATAATTGATATAAAAACAAACTTCCTTAAATCAATTGATTGAATATTTAAACATATTTATAAATAGGAAAATTACTTTTGAAAACATTTATAATATAAGTATATGTATATCATTTTTTATGGTTGGTAAGTGTATTTCTTTTTTAACAATGTATGCCCAAATTTTTTAGGTCGGATCGTTTATAAAGTTTATTTATTTCACATGTATGTCTTTGTAAGAATCAAATTCTGAATACAAATCTTATCATCCCTTTTAAATTATTAAAATTCCTATAGTGGGTTTTTTTAGATCAATAAATTTTTTTTATGCATATAATAAATATCAAATCTTTGATATCATACTATTTGGATACTATCTTTCCAAGTGGCATTGACTTGTGCTAAAATATGAGTTAATTTTCAAAAAGAAACATCAAAATGGTAAATTTAAAAAATACAAGGAAAACTATTTAATGAAAAATATAAAACAAGGAATAATAAACAGTGAATAGAAATATACATAAAAAGTGGAAAAATGTGATTTTTATTTTTAGAAAAGATTAAAGTGCAATAATATAGATTAAAATTTTAATGTAAATTCATTAGGTAGGATATAATGATCTAAATCATTAATCACATTCAATAATTTAAATTGATATATTTTAACTTTGAAATTGTAAAATACTCCACCTGATTATTAATATAATATCCTTTTGACAAAAATTTACTATCTTTATTTTAAAAAATTGGTTAATTTTGTTAATAATATTAAAAATATGAGTGGTTTTTTTGTCTGAATTCCTTGCGGAACAACCGGTATCCCTAATAATACCCTTAATACCAACCAGGGAGCCATTGAGACTAATCCAGAGCAAACTGTGCGTGGCTGGCTCTCCCAGCGGGATGTTTTAGTGGGAATCGAACACGGGGTTATTAGCAAAAAAAAATGTTATACTTTTTTGAAACTTTAAAATATCTAATCCAAAAAATTATTTGCCATATAAAAAACTCAAATAAGAGATTGGAAAAAAATATATATAATGAAAATTGTCCCTTGTGAAACGGTGTGTCTCTGTTTTCTCATTTCTACACAGAACAACACCACACACAGTTTTCATTCTTACGTGTTCTTTCAAAGAATTTGAGAGAGAGAGAGAGAGAGAGAGAGAACTCTGTGAATGCCGCAAGAACATGCCCTTCGTTGATTTCCACCCAATTCTTACCATCTCAATGGTACAATTCTTCATCCTTTTCCATTTAATTTCACTGTTTTTATTCAATTGGAGTTTCTTTGCATCCTTTTCTGCTCTGATTCAGCTGAATTTTGTTTTAACATTATTATTATTATTTTAGCTCAACAAATTCTGGGTTTGGTTCAAAATTTAATCTTGCTTAAGAATCAGCGCAATTCAAAATTGTGTATATAATAATAACTTTGATCATGCAGCTCTTATGGATGTTTTAATTTTATTTATATTTATTTTAGGCTTAAATATGTTTTTGGTTTCTGGAAGTGTAGTGATTTAGGTCTCTGTACTTTTTTTTTTCTCTAGTTTTGGTCATTCTATTTTCCGAAATTTCGGTTTTAGCTTAAGTAATGTCACGGCTAACATCGGCATGTGACACTTATCATGTTAATTGATGACGTGGTCAATTACGGTGTTGACACGCCATCATGAAGGACTAAAACCAAAATTATGGAAAATAGAAAGACTAAAACTAAAGAAAAAAAAAGTATAGGGACTAGACCAAAAACATATTTAGGCCTTTATTTTATTTAAATCAATGGGCATCTAATTTTTTATTTTTTGTTTTTGTATAATTTGTAGCAGGATCTTCATACATGTGAAATGTGTTGCTGATGAGATGAAGCTGAGAACATAACTCAAGGTTTGTGTAATGGAGATTGATTTGAATCAAGAGCCTTTGGACTCGATCCGTAGTTTTTCGCAGAGTGAACTCGATTCTTTTTGGGATGAACTAGAATCTCCCAATCGACATATACATCGCCGTTTTAGACACCTTGAAGCAGTTTCTTCCCGAGCGAGGGAGCGTCACAGGTGGCCACCGGCTCACAATCCGATTCAAATCACCAACTTTACAGCTGATACCACAGCTGCTGCCGATGATGCTGAAGGTGAAGGAAGGGAGGAGAACCAAGAAGTTGAAGAAGGAATAACCGAAAGTGCGAAAGGGAGTGAAAGAAAGGGTGCCGATTTAGTTGCTAAAGCGTTGGGTGTTGAAAGAGACAGAGGAGATGGCAGAATTGGGAATTTTTTCGACTGTAATATTTGCTTGGACACGGCAAGAGATCCTATTGTGACATGCTGTGGTCACTTGTATTGTTGGCCGTGCTTCTATCAGTTGTCGTATGTTTATCCGAGTGCAAAGGAATGCCCTGTTTGCAAAGGGGAGGTCACTGATAATGCCATTTTTCCGATTTATGGCAGTGATAGTAGTGTTGGTAGCCAACCTCAGTTGGAATTAACTGAAAATGGTGTGAGTATTCCTCCTCGGCCCCGTGCACCTAGAGTTGAGAGTATCAGGCAGCAGCTTGTAAGCCAAGTAACATCTCCTTCTGTAATAATCCGTAATGTTCAGCGGTATAATAACATCATTGGTGGACTAGGACAGCAAGCTCCGTCAGGTCCCAATAATGCTTTGCCTGCTCAACCAACTCATTCTCATCAGATTCAAAGGTTGGTAGTGCAAGGAGCTGCATCATTTTCATCCCTCCAATCAGCAGTGAACTCTGCATTGTATTCCGCTGATAGAATAGTCGAGGACCTCGAATCATATATTCATGGTCACCAAACAGGAGGAAGCACACAGATAAATCCTGGTGCTGTTAACAGAGGTTTTACTTCTAGTGTTGCTGTTGCTAGAAATCGTCCAGGGAGTCGTGCTCAAATTGTTACTGCAACTGCAGCTGCAACAAATAGTCGCTTACAGATTAGGTTGTCTGACCCTTCTTCATCTAACACTAGAAGAAGAACTGATGCTTCATTACGCGATTCAAGTGAGCGCAGAAGGAGGAGGTTGAGATGATGTCCTTTATGTGAGGACAGATATATAGATCACATTGGCAGAAGTTTCCTAGTTTATATCTTTATATGCTTACAAAAATTTGTTTCTTATACAAATTTATCTGTTTCCTTGTCTTAAACATAGGCTTCAATATGTTTTTTTCCCAGAAAAATAATACATTTTGGTTTAGGCGGAAGCTCTTGAATTATTTTAGGGACTAAAACATATTTAAGCTACTATGTGTTCTGAATGTATCAAGTTTTAGACATCCATTTTGAACTATTTTTATGGTTTAGCCAATTTTAATTCGACAGATTTGAGGATGTTTACAGCAAATCATCAGTGTCTTTTTTTGCCTATTATTTTTAACAAGTGGAGGGGGATATCTTTCTCTTCCCTTGAGCATCTTATATTACTGACTGTGTTGTCTGCAACAGTAAAATTTACATTTGTTTTAAGCTCACAGCAGGTCATCATACTACTCCCGCACATATTCTAAAATAATCATGTTAAATTGATTTTGGTCTTCTGAGCTTATTGTTTGGAGCCTTAGGTAGTTATTGAATACATGGTACGGTAACTGGTACTCAGTTTGTTTCATTTGGTTACGTGGTTCACCACTTTTTATATTATTCTTTTTTACAAATCTTTTTTTGAGATGAACCCGATACACGGTATATGATATAGTGAATTCGGTACCCACTTACGCAGAGTAAGTGAGAGAATCCGAATCCGGCTACTACTTCAACCTTCACGTAGACCTTTCTTCTCTCCTTAATGCCATTTTGTTTGGCTATGGCTTGTTGGCAGATCATCTTTTAAGTGCCTCATGTACTTATAAGGTTTAATTATGTCACAAGTCCCTGAAGTTTGAGATACTTTTGCCAGATACCGTTATTCTTTTTTTTTTTTTCAATATCTGACTCCTCGAAGTTACTTCTGGGTTTGTCATATATCTCCACTGTCAGTTTTGCCAATTTTGCTTACATGTAACATCGGAATCCTGGCCAGACGCAGGAGATTGGTCATGTGATGCCGCGTGATGTCACATGGGCGAAGACGACATCTTCTTCAATTTTTTTTTTCTTTTTTTATTTAACTAAAACTATAAAAATATTAAATTTTTTAGGTTTTTAATTTAAAGAAAAAAAGAATTTTTGCCAACGAGACACCATGTGTCTAACTTCGTGCATCTGACAAGGATTCCGAAATTACATGTCAGCAAAATTAACCGTAATTGGTAGTAGGGGTATATGACAAACCAGAAGTAACTTTGGGGAGTCAATTGAAAAAATAAGAATAAGGGTATATGACAAAAGTATCCCAAACTTCAGGGACTTGTTACACAATTAAGCATACTTATAATATAATCTAGCTTATGAACACAAAATTGTTCTTTCTTGTTTTAACTTTCACTATGTGCATTTCATGTAGTGTTACTCTTGTATTGTCACCTTCTTATAGAGTAGTTACCACTCAAATCCCATCAAATGTGGATGTTATAAACATCGAGTTTTCTTGAATCAAAACCTACCCAATAGAGCCAGAAGCTTATTCCTTATGTGTTCTGGTTCTGGTTATGCTTCCCTCCGCCTTCTTGTTTCCTTCGTTGTCTTGTGAACTTTCTGGATATGTTCATTGTATGCTTCCCCATCACTACTTACTCTTGTTGTTTCTTGTGACAAAAGTGCTGAATGATGCAAATGTTGTGGTTTAAGTGTTATGCTATTGCAAGAGAGTGAGTCTTGGTAAGGAAGCAACTTGTGTGCTGGAGGCTGGAGGTCACAGATTCAAATCTTAGAAACATCTCCACTTGTGGGTATAAAATTTAAAAAAATGAACCCAATGCATGATTTCTGGTATGGCAAATTCGGTATACGAGATGCAGGTTTAATGGGAGAATTGAGCAACTGTGACCTAGTTTTCTCTATCTAATTATCCACTAAACCCACCACTACGAAAATAGAATCATTTCTCATGTACGATAAATGGATGAGTAATTAGTAAATCAATATATATGTTGAAAAATGCTGGTCACACATCACCTAGGAACTCAAACTTTTTCTAGTGGCAGAATCATAGTACAAAAGTGTAGAAAAAGATGAAAGTCTTCTTGTAATTAATCAGAGGTAAAAGTTGCTTAACCAAAAAAAAAAAAAAGTAAAGGTAAAAGTTATACAAGTGTTCGGGATCTTATTAGTTGATCTTGGACCACCACGTCATCCGTAGTCAAAACTAATATTAATATGACACATTGCAAAAATCTTTATATTTTTAATTTTTTTTTAATATTTGACAAATTATAATTGGTGTGAACCATGAATGATATGGTGGTCCAACACCAACTTAATAATTACTAGTCTGTGTTCTATTGTGTATGCAGTTCTTCATTTGTTTTCGGTGGAATGAATTGGGCCTAAGAAATTTGGACCTATTTTAATTGGGCTGAAATATCTTACTGTTTTTTAGTAAAAAATAAATAAAATAAGAGAATCAGTTCTCGGCCCCATGATTTAGTTCCCAGCTCCAATTTTTTTATTGGAATTCAGTCGGAAAGTTCCAACACTCCCAAGTCAAAAAATACATTTTTAACTTTGAAAATTCATTTTTTCGATTCGAAAGTATCATAAAACATTCTTATTGAACCCTATCGATGAAAATGGAGGCACGAGATTGAAATGTGAGGACCGGAAACTAGTAGCTAGCACTAAAAAAATAATGATATATCCACTTATGAATCAGCTGCACACATTATGAAAGTGATACCCGGATGGCACTTATTAACCACAATTATTAGTAAGCAAAATATCACTTTGTGACAAATATTGTTCCTTGTTGTGACTTGTGAAGGTTGATTTCAACCTTAATTTTATAATTTTTTTGAGATGTCATTTTTCTTAAAAATAAAAATAATCTAACATTTCTCAATTGAACTGGATTCAAGGGCGTTTGACAATCAGTTTCACTTTTTATTTTTTATCATCGCTAGTGCTTATCATCTTCTTTATCAAGCTCACGAGGTTGAAAAACACTCAAAAAAGTTGCTTTGACTTTCTGAAAAGCAGTCTTGGAATATGACCATTGCCTCTCGTTATGACATAGAACCATATACTACGCACATAATTATTTGGTTTAATTTTGTCGTAAATTACACTATATGACAATAAAAAATTACGAAAAATTAATAATTAGATAGAGAACGAGAGAAACATGCTATCTCAACCGGTATCATTTCCTTTCCCTTTGTAATAGGATTTTTTTTAATAAATAAATAAATAAAATAATAAAAAGAAACCTGTAACAATTTTCTTCAACGTTACATCTTTCTTACTATATAAATAGCAAACTCAGAAACAAGGTACTAATAACAAAGAGATCATTAAAAATAGAAAAACAAAACCCAATTATAAGAATTCCTCATGAACAAAAATCGCTCAGAATTGAACTTGCCTATGTACAAAATCAAATCAATTCCCAAGCACCAAACAAAGAAAATTCACCACCACGTTCAATATAATTAATCCTTATAATTCAATGTAAAAATACTCTTATTGGCTTGTCAAGTGGGAATCCAATACTATTGGCTTTGGAGGTTGGTTCATTAATATTATTACTAGTATTAATATTGGTAATGGTAGTGGCACTGCTAGAAGTAGGAGTAGAGTTGGAATTGGTGGCAACACGCTCACAAGATGGGCACATGGTTAAGGTAGTGGTTGGTAATTGCATGGAGAATGGGGTTGAAGTCTTCAAGGCCCTCAATTCTTGAAGCTCCTTGTGAAGCCTTCTATTCTCTTCAGTTAGTGTCTCACAGCAACTCTTTAAGTACTCACAATCCACCTCTGTCTGCTTCAACTTGGTTCTTCATGCACACATATATATACCACCACAAGAGCATGATTTTAAGAAGAATTTCAATATTTATCACACACACATATATATATATATATATAACACATTTTAAAGTTTTCAACAAAACTGAATTTTCATTAGGAAATAATTTTTAACAGAAAATAATGTTTTTTTTCTTTGGTTTTATCAATTTGTGTAGAAGATTAATCTTTAAACTATAAGTATATAATTAATTTAACTTGTCTTTCATCTCTCAAAGGATCGAACTTGATCATCCCCTCAAAGTTGTATGGCTAAAGATATTGTTATTAATATTACTCCCCCAATCTCATTATGTTGATAAAAAAAATGTCAAAGTTTTTGTTCCAAATTAAAGTAAAATTAATAGATGAAAAATCTTAAAAATTGTAATTATATTCATAATTGTGTAAATAAGAAAAGTCATATTTAATTTTTTAAAAAAATTTCTCTCTTTGCGTATAAAAAAAATTTAAAATATATATATATATATATATATATATTGTTATCTTCACCATATTTAATGTATATATGATGATACAATAATTTTTAAAGTATTATTGTTATCTTCCATTTTCTAAATGTTTATTGAAGATTAATGTAACATATATTAAATGTAATGATATGAAAATTGCATAATAACAATTTGTAATTAATAAATGAATTATGCATTATATTTTGATCCCGGTTTCGATGTTAATAAAATTATTTTTTTATAAAAAAAAATAATCATGCATTATATTAAAAATATACTTTCTTATCATCATTAACTAATATAGAGGGAATATAAAGTAATAAGGTCCTCTAACATAGTATCTTCTTAGCTAACAGTACAAATTTTAATTATTAGGTATTTTTAATAGTTCATATTTTAAAAAAAAATTAATTTTTTTTTAAATATCTAAGGTTGAAAAATTAAATGAGCTAAAGAGAATAACGCGAAAATTGAGTATGGTGATGCAAATGCTAATATTATTATGAGAAAATAGATGGTACATCAACAGTGTAAAGGTTTTTTACACCATCATTGCAACATTCATCATTCATGTATTTATTATCGTTGACTTTCAAATAAAAGTAATACAAATGAATGGTGGATAATGGACTAATTGTATAAAAAATGTTATACCGTCAGTGCACATCCATTAATCTCTATTATTATTTGACTTCAAGGTGATAAGTCATTTGCTTTCAAAATAATATTTAAAAAAAAAAACAAAAGTGGATTATTAATTAATTAATTTGTCATATGTATGTACCTTGCTCTTCTGTTTTGAAACCATACTTCTACTTGGCGAGGGCGAAGATGGAGTTGTTTTGCAAGAGCAAGCTTTTGTTTCTACACATAAAACAAAAAAATTTGGTGTACCAATTAATATTAAGAAATAGGAAATGAAACAAAATAAACAAAATACAATGGAGACAAACGAGAAAGCTAAGCCAATTAAGTCTGTTATTATTATTTGTACAAGTAATAAGCATGTCTGATCTCTTGCATTGTTTGAACAAATAATTAATTAAACTCACAGGGTTAAGAGTATTGTGCTCTTTGAAGCTCTCTTCAAGGAAATTAGATTGTTCCTTAGAGAGCCTTAGCTTCTTTCTTGTGCTCCCACCGCTCTCATCTTCATCACTTGCTCTAGGACTAGGAGAATTATTGCCCCTTTGAATTTGATCATAATAACCCCTCTCACCATTATTATTCACACTACTCCCTCCTCCTCTATTTTTGTAGATGCTAAGTTCCATTTGATGAAATGATGATGCTGTGCTGTGGGGGGATGATGAGGACAACGCCGCCACTTCCTCCGCCTCATCCTCCACCGCCACCGCGGCCGCTGGCAGTTTGTTTACGTCCAAGCCCCTTGGACCACTCCCACCACTTACACCTTGTCAATAATTATGGAGAAATATTTAATTAGTATATGTTTTTGAAGCAACAAAAAAAATAGTAAGTGTATATTGTTGAATATTTCAATTTTCAAGTATGATTGATGATATGAATAATAATGATCGACAATGATTTTTTCGTAAGGTGGTGGGGTTGGACTTCATAGATGAAACAATAACATAAATATAACCATAAGTCGTGTAGTATATATTTTCACATGAATTTCAAACACACAAACATTAATCAATTATATAAATCATTCCCTATTCAGCAGAGAGGTTATTGGATGATTCGAACTAATAATCTATCCCAATCACTGAGACGCTTTCTAATATTATCCCATCCGTACTTAAATATAATTATTTAGGGTGATCTTTTACGCAAATTAAAAAAATTAGTAAATATGATTAGTGATATTGGAATTAATAATAATTGTTATACTTATTTAAAATTACTCTAATAATTATTATTAGAATTATAAAAATTATTAAGAAAATATAAGTTTTCATAAAAAATAAATAATTAATATCATTAAAAATTGTATCAAATACTTAAAAGAAAAGACAAAACACTCTCACTATATAGTACTTTAAATCTAAGAAGAGAGGAAGCTAATAATAATGAATTAAACTGTATATAGTTTAAAAGGAACGTTAACAAATACAGTATCTCTCTAACATATTGTTTAAGTTGCTAAAATGGATTATTTTCATTGAAAAATGATAAGTTTAAGATTTCAAAAACTTTTGAACTTAGTTTTGGAATCCTAACATGCTTATTATATATAGGCTTATTTATGATTTTGGTCTTTAAAATAAAGTTCAGCGTGTTTTAGTTTTAGTTCCTAAAAGTTATTTTGATCGAGACCAATCCTTAATTTTTCAAACATTTTGGTTTTGGTTTCATCCGTTAAAAAAATCAATTATTTGTTGACGTGGTTAACGGAAACCCACGTCAACAGCTACGTGATATGAGATAGCGCCAAATAAAATGAGATAGCGCCAAATAAATATTGTGACATGGATGATTCAGATTCATAAACGCAAAATTTTGAGTATGGAACCATTTTGCATATGAGACCATTTTGTGCCCGTGTATCTGTATCATCCAAGTCATATCACTTATTTGGCGTCACCTTACACTACGTGACTGCTGATATGGTGTTCCACTAGTCACATCAGCAAATAATAGTTTTTCCATAATGGAGTGGACCAAAACCAAAATGTTTGAAAAATTAAGGATCAGTCCTGATCAAAATAACTTATAGAGACTAAAACCAAAACACGCTGAACTGAACTTTTAGGGACCAAAGATATAAATAAGCCTTTTATATATATATATATATATATATATATATATTATATTCCTTAATAAATTAATTGTTACCAGATCTCATTTAAAATCAATATAAAGATAAATGAAAATATATTTAAACAATTAGTTTGGATCATCTCGTTCCAAAATCATGATAGTGTAACTCTCTTACACAAAGAGTAGTCAAATAGAGGTATAGAGGAATATAAAATATAGTACCCTTCAATATAGATAGAAATGTGAAAGAGAGATGAGTCATTACCATTTTCAAAAGGTGGATGCCATGGGAAAGAGAGGATGGGAAGTGGGTTGATAGGAGCAATGGATGGCGTGTGAGGAAGAAGATCAAGCTCCAAAATTGAAGTATTACTATTGGCTTTGGGATTAGAACTAATAATATGGTACTTATTTGTAGCACCATGGTCTTCTTCTAATTCAGTAGTGTTGTGACTATTGTGTTTTTGCTTTATCTTTGTTGTTTCTCCTTCTAGATCATCTCGATCACTTTGTTCAGTGATAACTGGACCAATTGATAATAAGATGGTGGTGTTGTTGAAGCCGCCTAATCCAATTTCGTTGGGGGCTTCATGCGGCTTTTCAATGAACTCAA
Source organism: Crotalaria pallida (assembly GCA_037953625.1). NCBI lineage: Eukaryota > Viridiplantae > Streptophyta > Magnoliopsida > Fabales > Fabaceae > Crotalaria > Crotalaria pallida. The sequence goes on from CM075650.1 coordinate 175,113,531, forward strand.
AAGGCCTTGAAGAGTCTCCTAAGCTCAAATCAAGTTCCATGATGATCTCCTAATTCTCTTCCTTGGTATAAGCAGGGCAGAGAGAAAAAGAGGGCAAAGAGGTTTGGAGTGAGAAGGCTATGGAAAGAAAAGTCTTTATAATTATGGATAAGAGAGAACTCTAACATTATTTAAGTCAGACCCAAATGATCACCTTTAATTTACTTTATTCATTATTCTTTTTTGGTAAATATAACTTTACTCCAACCATTTTTTTAAAGGAGTATTTCAAATTATAGTTTTGTTATTCACACAATTTTCTTTTTAAAAAAAAGACACATCGTAATTTTCACAAGGGACAATTATAGTTTTGTCTTTGGTGAGTAATTTGATGCTTGAGTAGCCTTTTTTATTAATATATATTTATATATTTTATTTGCTATATAAAAAAAATTTTGTCTATCAAAATTCAACACAATTATATTTTCATGAACCAAACTCAATGGTAGAGCAAGAACTTTTGTAAAGAGAGGCCAAAACCAAATGGCTCATATAACTCGTAAGAGCCATATGTCCTTTGGTGAAGTAGCTTGCACAATTGTTTAATAATGGCAAAAAAATATATATATTGATTTTGCCACTTTTATTTACTACGTATCTTAGTAACCAATGCTTTAAGGGTATTGGTTAAATAATATATTAACCAAAATAATTGATAATGAACTTTGAATTGAAAATGTAAATTCATTAGCTTTCAATATCTTAAAACCATCATTTTCTAAGATAAAACTAATATTTTATTATTTGCTTAAACAATATCCTAAGAGCAATGATTGGCATTTTTTAAAAATTTATATAGGCTTTATAAAAAAAACTAAGGTCGATCTTTTTATTAATTTTTTTTTGTCCATGATCGGAGTGTCCAACGCCGACCGCAGTAACTAATCTCCTCGCTGGCTTGTAGGCACATCTAATGGGTGGAACAGCTGGCCCCGAAATTTAACGCTGCTGGCAGGATTCGAACACCTGACCTTGCTTAATTAAACATGGATCAATCCCTACCACTGAACCACACGCTCGAGGTTTTTTTATTAAATATTTTAAACCTTAATAATGCGTCTAATCATATTGCCTTGTTAGGAGGTTTTGGCCTATTCTCATCACTTAGTTATATCAAAAACAAGAATCGGATATTCATCTGCAGCATCTGATTTTTTTTGTGTATACCAAGGGTATCCTCCCTCCGACAGCTGAAGACTAATCCCCTCCGAGGCGTAGAGATCACCGAATTGGGTTTTGCCTCTACCAACAAAGTCTTTTCCATGCCCACGGCAGGGATTGCAACATCTGATTTTAGTATCTTATAAAATTCCCTTAAAAAAAAGTATCTTATACTCCCTCCGTCCCTAATTATAAGATCATTTTGACATTTTTATTTTGTCCCTAATTATAAAATCTCATACCAATTTTCAATGACCATTAAATACTTTTTTCTACAAACACCTTTATTTATTTAATACTTTTAGATTCCCAATAATATTAATAGGAGTAATTTTGAAAATACACATCAAAATTTCACATTTCCAATACAATTTACTAAATTAATCAATTTTCTTAATAGACGTGAAATCTCCCAAAAAGTTCTTGTAATACCGGAGGCAGGGAGGGATATCAATCTCTGTATATCAATTGTGAATCTAAATGTTTGCACCTAAGCACTCTTCAGCAAATAAAACACTGACGTTAAAAATTGGTGAAATGATACCCAAACACACATGTCACGTTGCACGTCCGCTTTTAATAGTAAAAAACAAACTGTACAGCTAATCCTTACTTTAAGGGGATAACCCTGATTTCTTTCCTCTTTTATCTCATTGACGGATATGTTGTTATTTAAATTAAACAAAGTAAGAATTTGTACTTTCTTTTTTTCCTTGTGAGACTGATTGATTCCTTTCTTTATTGTAGGGATATGAAACAAGTGAAAGAGGATGGTTATAAAGAAAGATTACAATAGAAGAAGCCTAACAAGGGAGCTCGAAAATTATATAACGTAATGGAAAAATAGAATGATTGGGGCTACGGTGTTCAATTATTTTTTATTTTATTTTGTGTAAAAACAATGTTTAACAATTTAGGAAAATGCTATAATGCAAAGTTCAGCAATTGCCTTAGCTTCTTGCTAGTCTCATTCATACTACCCTCAACTGCACCTCTTGGGAGCCCACTGCTTGTACATTTGCAAGGCATTGAAGGGAAATAAACATCATGACCAGTATGTTGGAAACGGAACCCATGTGGGTTTTGGAGAAAATTTTCCAAGAAAAATGAGAGCGATAATGACACGGTAACAACACATAGTTTGATGGTGATATAGTATATGATTGGCATACAATGGGGGAGAATATATATAGCCATCATCATTGAGAGATAGATTATGAATTATGATCGGTACAATTTGTATTTGTAATCATAGTACTACTATATGGACAAGGATACGACATTGAATTGATACGATAACATATGATAATGATATATGGTCCTTCCTCTCATAAGTAGGTACAAATATAAAATACGCAAAATTAATAATTTAGTTTTCTAAGTTATTTAAATTTCATCTTAAAAGTTTTTTTCCTTTCAAAAATTTGGTCTTAAAAGCATTTTTTTACATTTTAAACGGGTCCTAAAATCCATTTTTTTTTATAATACAATTAGTGATTAACGTGTTTTTTAGATTTTTTTCATTATGAATTTGATAATACCAAAATTATAAATTTTGGTTGAGAATCGTGAGAGTTATGAGAGTGAAAAAAATGCTAATTAAAAAAAATTAACACAAAATTAAAATCAGAAAATAACTTACAAAATCATTAGTTTGTCTAAAAAATAAAACAAATAATGTGGTGGAAAAATTACAACTTGTAAATAGATATTTTGTCATCTGACCATATAACTAACCATTGAATCAACTCAGTTGATCATTATGTGAGACAGGAATTATGTGTTTAGTTCAAATAATCGAAAACACACTTCGTCTCTTACTTTATTTAATAAACCTCTCGAGCCTCTCTCAATGAAAAAAAAAAAGATATTTTCTAGGTATTGAATTTTTGTTTTCATAAGTTACTAATTTACTTTTAATTTTTTTATAAGCAAATATTGTATCATCACCAAAATTTGTACCTAATACTCAATGTTATGCAACTTTACTAATTGAGTTAATTTTCAAGGAATGATTTGCTCCTAATTTACTTTAAGCTGGTTAATGTATATACTCGTAAAAAGACGAGTTTTGCTAGACAGAAAAAATAAGATGGTCTTTCTCACTCTAAATAATAAATATCCGTACTTAGCTTTGCATTGTAGTACATTATTATCTTGGATCAAAGCAATACATAGTTTTCTTTTATAAATAATTGCAAGAGAAAAGTCAATTGATTAAAGTCAAAATAAAAATCCTTTAAAGCGAGTGTTGATTTGTGAATTAAGCATCGGATGTAGATCGAATATTAAAAAATGTAGATCGAATATGAAAAAATGAAATAAAATTCTGAGCATGCGTCCAGTCCACCGTTGATTGCATTGGAACAAAGGCAAATAATTGAAATGATGTTACATTTATTTACTTATTTATTTATTGGTATTCTAATGATGTTACATTTTTCTTACTCTATATAATAGCACTTATATGTCATCACTTGATGTTGCCACATTTAAAATTGAAACATGATGAGTTGCGTCTAATAAAACTGCTCACCTACTACCAATTGCACGAGAAATACAAATGAATATTTCATTCTTATACTTCAAAGTTAAGTACCCCACATTTCAATTCTTTACATAAACAAGCTCTTAACATTTGGTTACTCCGACACCAATTATGCTAATGTCTCCCATCAATCTTGATCAAAAAGACACTTGCAGAACATAATAATAAGTAGGATATATAGCTGCTTATAAAAAAATAAAAATAAAATAAGAAGATATAATATTCATCATCATAACATCATTACCAATTATCATTAAGTTTGGACAGCACTATCGCGTTTTGCAAGAATACTAATTGATTTGCTGTATGTTTGAAAACTGCACGGCTAAAACACCTTGAATTTCAATATAATGTGTGTTAATTGGGCGTTTGTAAATTTTGAATAAATTGATTTTAGTTGAAATTGAATTTGAAATAAAGTAATTTATGTTTGGAAATTCATCGCTAAAAATAAGCCTGTATCAAAATTTAGTGTAAATTTTTAATCAAATGCAAAAGCTACATTTTATGGTTTCTGTTGAATTTATTTTTAAATACTTAGAATCATATCTAATAAAAGAACTCAATCATAATATTAGTGCCAAAATTACTTTGCTCCCATGGTTTATGCTTAATCCAAGCACATACACATCCTTGCCAAATAAAACCCATTCGAGCAAGTCATGAATATCACAAGCATGTAAGCTTACCTTAAAAAGTAAATAGTTGAGTCAATCAAAGGCATCTTATTGCCATCGACTCTCTTATGTTTTAACACTTTGAAATGGATCGGTAAAATACATGACCTCTAGATACATTGTTACAAATTTCTTTTAACCACAGAGTTAGTTATTTTTCAGAAATAATTACTTTATTATTTTTTTTCAAAAATAAAACTAATATTGGAAATAGTATTTTAAAATTTTCTTAAATTAAATTAATATCCAAATATTAAAAAAAAGGTACACCTAAATAAAAAAATAATTTTTGTACATATATAACATAAAAGAATAAAATTTTATAAATGACATGTGATATCTTTTTAATATATAGGATGTATGTTAGCCTTTTGAATAGAAAAGTAGTTAAAAAATTATTTTTTTTAACTAAAAAGATTATGTTTGAGTGATAGATATACAGTGTATGTTACATTTTGTTATTAAATAATATAAGAATTTTGAGTGATTTTGTAAATGATTGATAATATTTGTATTTTTTAAAAAAAAAAATTTTATTATCAACGGGGCAAACAACCCAAACTATAAATTAGAAACTAGTCTAGGAAGGGCTAAAAACACAAAGTCCTCGAAAAGAAGGGAAGCTAAATAAAGGGGGAACATCATAAAAAATACAATGATAAGGGCCTGACTCTAAAAAAAATATTAAGTTAATAATTTTTTTAAAAAAATCATTAATATCATTAAAAATTAAGATAAAAATTCATAAAATGGATAAAACAAAATTCATAACAGATGCTTAGAAGTAGTAATTAGGAAAGGAGAGATGGAGACAACAATATTATTAAAACCTTACCGTTGATCGAACCGGCCAGGACAGTGGTTCACTGGTTCAATCAATGGAACAGTAATTAAACCGCATAAATACATGCTTGTCAAATCGGTTAACTCGGACACATATATATTCGTATATAAATAGAAGTATGTTGAATACATGTATAATTTTTTTTAAAATAAAACATACTCATCTGAAATCCATAATTAGTAGTGTACTTTTAATTCCCAAAAACAAACCTACATAACAATTACATTTCAACTGTTTCTCCTTTGCAAGGTCGTTTTGTTTCTTTTTCTTCTTCAGTGTTTGAGTTATCTTTGGTCTTTTGAGTTTCCTTCATGTAGAAGTTTTTGTCTTTTTGAATCCTAATCTTTTTTTAAAAAAAAAGCAAAACGACTTCGTTTTGCTTTTTGGGGCTTTAAAAAAAATATTGCAAACCACTCGGTTCACATAATACAGACCAGTTTGACGATTTTCTGACATACCAGTCAGTTTAAACTGATTTTTTTCAGGTTTGTTGCATGGCTGATATTTTAGCGTATCACATCGGTTAGGGATCTGGTTCATCGGTTTTCCAGATTTTCCGTTTGAACCGACCGGTATGATACGGTTTTGATAAGAATCCAGTACTACCATGGAAGATGCTATTATAATTGGAGATTGGGCAAAGTTTAGAAGACTTTGTGTCTAATGGGTTGGATTGGATGAGTGTGGAAATGAACATATCATGAGAAAATAATGATTGGATTTGATACCCATGACATGACCCCATTCCTCTCCCTTTTCTCAGGCATACGTCAAATCCACAAGATTTTTTAGCACTGCTGGGTGCACATATATATGGTCCCTCCTAGATTTTTCTTCCTTGGAGTTGTTTCTCCATTTTTACTTGGCTAGATTTTTTTATTAGACCAATTTGCGATATGAAATTTGATTATTTCTAGTAAAATTATTGGATTAGTTCTTTAAATTATTTAGGTTAAAAATTAATATTTTAATATTATTTTCAAATAAATTTTGTAAGTTGTTGTAGTTAAACAAATTCATTATTTTTGTTAAATTTTTTTGTTAAGTGATAGTGTCATTTAACGAAAGGTATCACATGTCAATTTTTTTTTATTTTATTATGGTATCATTTGGCACTTAAAAAAAATATTAACGAAAGTGATGGATTTATTGTATTCCAACAATTTGCAAGATTTATTTGGAAAAAAAAGCTTAAAAAACTAAATTATATTCTAAAAGTAATTTAAATGACTAATCTAATAATTTTATCTTTTTTAACTATTATTATTATTATTATTATTATTATTATTATTAATCAATGGGGCGGAAGCCCAAAGTTTGCCCTTTTTATCAATCGCACTAATTGCAATACTCTTTACGTTGCTAAATATAAATATAAGTAGGTTTTGAACTTTATCTTGACATTTTTTTAAAAAAAAATGTTAAAGAGTGCTATTATGGTACTTGTTAAGAGGTTAAAAATAATTAAAAATGATAGAAAAATGCTTTTTTTTTAATTTTCGAGAGAATAAATAACTTGGACGTGTGAATTTTTTCCACTTTTGGAATCCTTTAAACTCTTTAAAAAATATATATATATTTTTTCTTTGAGCCACCAAATATTTAAAACAATATTTTATTAGTAACTCTTTTTCACTCAACAATTTCATAAAACTGTTAGAGTACTAAATAAAAAAAATTTATATCATAATAATTAAAAATAAATATGAAAATGCACATTCAATCCATAACAAATTTAGTATAATTATTTTCTTTGATTAATTTTCTTAGTTCACATGTTAAGACATTCCAAAAATCGTATACTCGTAGTCAAAAACAAGGAGAGTAGCATTTATTCTTTGCAATGAATTATTAGTAGTAGTATTATTTTTTTCCCACGGTTTCTTGAAATTGGAAAACTACAGCCTAAAAATATCTTCCTCATTTATTTTTTGTTAATTTTTTTATTACTATGACTTTGGATCATAGGATGAAAATTGAACAATATAAATATTGGTTTTATTTACTCAAATCAAAATTTAAACTGTCTAATTTTTATACAATGGTGCAAATCAATCAAAATTTCAGGATGATTTTCCCACCTCAAATTCCAAAAAAAAATCATATCAATAAAGTTTTGTTTTTTTTTACTAATGATTAAAGTTACTGAAAAAATGGTAAACGAACTAGTGTATACTATATCATGAATAATGGTGGTTTGAGTAAACCAACTCTGATTGGCCACTTTAAATTAGTTGCATATTTTACACAAGAAAAAAATTATTGTACTACAGTATGCATGTTTGTTTTTGAAGAAAGATTATGCTTTTTAGCTTTTTTTTTTTCAAAAATAATCATTACGGAATATTGGGTTTATTTGCAATATAAAATATAATCTTATATTATATTTTTGAAAAAATAATCAAAATCTATAAGCTCATTTGTAGTAATTGGAGATTATTTTTTGAAAAATTATTTTTTTGACCCATATAATTTTTCTATTATACCCTTCTCACTCTATCATATTAACTACCCACTTGTCATATCATACACTTCTTTATAATTTACTCAGCAAAAATAATTTTCTTTGAGCTATCCAAACAAAACAGATTAACTTAAATTTATTTTTCAGCTAAGATACCCAAAAATAAAGAGATTATAATTTTAGCCGATTATAATTAAAAAGAAATAATCATAATCTCATTTTATTAGTTATATCAAACACGCACGTGTATAGCTAGTAAAAATGAGATTATAATTATTTTTCTGTGAGATTATAATTTGGTAAAATTATAATCTGTTAAAATTATAATCAATTAACTTTGGGTATCTAGCTAAAAAAATGAAATTAAGCTGATATGTTTTGTTTGGATAGTGCAAATAAGATTATTTTTTACTCAATAAATTACCAAAAAAAGCATGATGTGACAAGTGGGTAGTTAATGTGATTGAATGATAAGGATAAAATAGAAAAATTACATCAGTTTAAAAAAATTTCAAAAAATAATCTCCAACTACTATTAAAAAATTTATAGATTTTGATTATGTTTTTAATAATATAAACTAAAATTAAAATCTATATTGCAAATAAAGAGATCAGCTCATAATTATTTTTAAAAAATAAGAAAAAAATAATAATCTACCATCTTAAACAAACAATTATTGTGGGAGAAGAGAAAAGTAGTTGTCCAACTTTTGGGGTGATGAAGCAATAATTAAGTCAAAGAAGCAACCATAGGTACTGAGGAATGCGAAGGAAGCTAGTGACCAGCTCTGAAGCATTTGCGGACAAATGCACGACCAAACATATCTCGATTAGATTCCAAGCATGACTGCATGAGTGTGAATGTGTGATAGATGGAACAATAATAATAATAACCCATTGTAATTGTATTGTATTGTATTTGTATGCAGTCGTATTCACTAGCCTTTTACACCCCCCCCCCCCCCCCCCCCCCCCCCCCCTCTTTTTTTTTAGTTTTTCTATATCTATCCCAATGACATAATAAAATATACTCGTAGTTCATATTAAAAATTGTCAAACATGCATTTTATATATCGGTATGCATAAATTTAATAAATGGAGCAATCGCTGATAAATCTTATTACCTTTTCTATTTAAATTAAAATGCCATTCAACTTACAATATATATAGACGGTCTTACTATCCTATGCATCTTGTGCATAGGATAATCAAGTTTGAAAAAGTAAGTTGTTTTTTTAAGAAAAGATACACTTAATTAATTATAATATAATTATTTAGTTCTTCAATAAAAATTTACTTTTTATGTTTCATTAACCAATGCATCATGCTATATATCTTTCGACTCGAATTATAAGTAAAAAAAAAACATATTTCTCTTTGTTTAAAATATAAGCAAAATTACCTAACTTTATTAAATTTTGTTTCATTCTCAGTGCTACTTTCCTAAAACATCTCTAGAAAATTATAATCTTAATTAATTTTTGTTTCATTCCCAATACTATTTTCCTAAAATACTTCTATTTTTTTATAAATTTGAAAAAATTAAATACAATCAACTGACCTCCTTAATAAATGTAAAAGTGGTTGGATTTGTTTATAATTATATTCGAGTCAGAGGGAGTGTGTGTATATATATATATAACCTTACGATTTTGCAAAGTTATCTTAATTAAGGATTACTTCCCCACTTTCCATCCCTGTCCTTGTCGTGATAAATATTTTCTCCTTATTTTTTGTTTTATTTGTTTTTATGAATTCGCACTAGGATTGGTAAAAAAATAGACAAAAATAATCAAATTAAAATAAAATATAAAAATATTATGAAATAAATGAGTTTTATATATAAAGCTCTAAATCAACTTAATCCATGTGAAACAATTAAAAAGAAATCCAGAAAGGTGGTGAGGGTATGATCTCTACTTTTGTCTCAAATTGAATTTGAGAAAGTGTTCTCCCAATTTCTATTCTCATTATCAAGTCACATATCATATTGATGTAGAACATGTATTGATTGATATAGATCCCGTAACGATTAATGCAAATTCAATGAAGATTAAAAGAACGTAGCAAGATTAGAAGGAATCGGTAACCTAAATGTCAGAGAGTACCTGGGGTTTACTAGGGGAGTACCTTGCCAAAAGAAGCACCTCTAGGTTAATTACCGGTACATTTTATTAGTCCTACTATGTTCCTTCAGTTCTTAATGCATCTACTGCTTTAATTGTTACGGATTCTGCATCAATCTTTACCTGCTCTTCTTCACAGATGTGTTAGCTTTATAGTAATTGATTTGTAAATATTTTGTATACTATATATGTGTCATTAAAAAAAATAAAATTGTATACTCACTCTGTGATTTACTCATACATATACATACATACATACATACATATATATATATATATATATTTCAATGAGTATAGTCCAAATCATTTGCACATGAACTCTTCTCTTTTTCTAAATGCAAAATAAAAATAAGTATTTTTTTATTCATTGGTAAGAAAGTAATTAATTTTTATTTAAGTATCACTTAGTAATAATATAACCTTTTTGTAATGCAAATCATAGTAGACACTAGACAACAAAGAAAGTGATTATGAGGACAATTAATCAAGCTTTTTCATATATGATGTATTTTTTTTTCCGTGTAAACAACATGCATTCTTTATTTACCGGAAGCAATCGTGCTTGAGCGGGATCTTTGTAACAAAAATTGACGAAACTGAACGAGTGAGACATCTGATTAAAAATAAAACAACAATGTCTCACCCATAAATCCATGCACTTAGCTTATTGATATATTAAATGTGATTGATTATATGAATCAAATAAGTTACTAAGTTATAATACCATTCAAAGAAAATGAAGCTATAATTATTTATTTTCCTATTTAAATTGAAATGAATTAGATTTGTTGTAAAAATTTCCAATACAAACTTATTTATTCTAACTAGTGAGCTAAAATGTGTTTTTGAGTCTTGGAATAGTGTGAATAAACATTTTAAAGTAATAATGGCTCCACTTTCTTTATCATGGTACTTGTCCATAGCAATGATATACTCTATATGTCGTTGATGGTAACGAGCATGAGTCGATATTATTAGAATCTTGAGAACTTCTACACTAATCATATGGTCTGGTGTCCAATGGATAATGATTATAGGCGTGGCATTGATAATTTTGACGATAGAAATGAAACAAACACTCAACAACTGCATAAAGTGAATGTCTCCTCACTCTGACGACTTGTCATGAATCATGATGCAAACACTACACCATGCATTATTATCATCAGTGTTATTATTACGATATTCTTAATTATTTAAGGAGCTACATATATACTCTTTCATATCCTGAGTACTATGTACAGCAAAATAAATATCCCAAATATTATAACTAATCTTATTCATTTTCAAAAAAAAAAAAAACTAATCTTATTAGCTCCATATATTGTCTTGATTTTAAGTAGCTACATATATACTCTTTCATATCCTGAATACTATGTACACCAAAAAAAATTATCCCAAATACTAAAACTAATCTTATTATTTATAAGACTATATATATATTTTACTTCTTTTCATAAACACTCATATTTACGTAACACATCTTATATTCCCAATATTATTAATAGGAACATTTTTGAAAATATATATTAAATATCTATATTTTCAATACCATTAACCAATTTTTTTTAATGAACTTGAAATTTATCAAAAAGGATCGTATATATACATAGGGACAGAAGGAGTATTGTTTTTTCCAATATTTTTCTCTCTTTTTATTAATGATTACATAGGAGTAATATAATCAAAATATTATAAATTCTGAATATATCTTTTAATCATTTCTATGTATAATCATAAAATACAATATACTTTTCAAATGGAATAGTAACTTTTGATACCCTTGTTCGTTATGGTTATTCATTGAAGAGAAAGAAAAGTCAAAGGAATTTAATAAATTAGGTAAATACAAGGGCTTCATTTTCTATGATTATGCAAGCACGCACAAGACATGAAACTTGTTAACTCATGCAATGCAAGGCACCATTTGAACATACTCCGTACAAAAGAAGACCCTAGATATGCCCTAGTGCAGGTGAAGGTGTTTCATGCTAGCTACTGTATATCCAAGACATTGATGGTAACAATTAATAATGTGCAACTTGTCACCAAGGCAATTATTTTTGGTTTCATCAAAAGCAACGGATACCTACCAAATAATTCGGAAGCACCTTTAATTTTGAATTGGTGCTTGCTTTTGCCCCTTCCAAATTTTTCTCCATATTTTTATTTTCTTCCACTCTTCTCGTATTGTGAACAAAAGGCAAGTGTGATTTTATTTTGAGTCTTCTTGATTTTGGATAAGCTTCAAGGTTTAATGAAAAGTGATATCATAACGTGATGAGTGGTGGCTAGCTACTCATCGTTAACTTGAAAAACCAAATTCGATTTTTAGTTTGGTTTAAACATTTCATAGACTACTGAATTCGCGATGTGACTATATATAATGGAAAGTGCCATCCACTGAAGCACAAGATAAATTCAATCTCTCCACAAGAATATTCTGGAAAAACTAAAACACGTGGGTCTCTACTAAAAAAAAAAAAAGAAAAGGCTCCAACATATTATTTGGAAATTGAACAATCAAAGCATTAACCCAAAAGGGAGACTACGCAATACGCATGCTTGACTTTTCCTAATAATGTAATTGATTTGGATTATTTATTTATTTAAAAGTTTTTTCTACTATTCATGTGCTCACATATACCACATACCCTACTACTAAGTAATATAATAATAAAAATTATCATGTGAAAATTAAATATTATCATTTATAAAAAAAATAAATATAAATGGTTTTCAAATGAAAATTTGTTTTTATTGAAATTATTAAATATACTATGCTCTTCGGCACACATTAAAATAAACCCTAATAAATAGTACTCCCTCCGGTCCTATATATAGGGCATACTTAACCATATTCCCCGGACCAAGGAAAATGGTTAGTTTTGTGAATTTTATGAGAATATATTGTAACATTACAATTTTATCACCTCCACTTTACTTGGGAAGTTCATATTCATTAATAATAACAAAAAAACATAGTTAGTCAAAACATTTAATAAGGGCAAAAAAGAAAAAAAAACAATTAATAATGCATAAGAAATATAAAGTATTAGTGCCTTATATATAGGAACTAAGATTTCTTCTAGAATGTGTCCTATATATAAGACCGGAGGGAGTATAATAGTTAGACGACATACACACATTCTCTACCATCTTGTGGTATATATGTACCTTACTTATTAAGCAATCATAAATAATGGAGAGCACTAATATTTTATGCAAGCTCATTTAAGCGTCACTTCCGTAATATATTTACCAATTAACTCTTGGTGCGTCAAACATGATGAATGGGGCTATCCAATTTGCAGTTCGTCATTGAATTCAATAATGATATTTGAAATAGTTTGGCTTTCAGTTCTAAGTGTTCAACAATCTATTTAACAACTTCAATTAATTAAAAAAACCAATAATACCTACCGCTACCGTATGTACATACAAATGAAAAATCTTTGAATAGAACCAAAAGCATATGACGTGATGAACGCGTGTGTTTTGTGGTACCAAACTCAATGGCATGGTATGGCTGCCATCTTCAACACGCAAAGAGCAATCATGTGAATTTGAAGAGCAATGGAAAGAAGATTAGCCACACCCAAACGTTGATACATAGAAAATGTAAAAGGATAGATTTTGGTTTTAGTCCGAATTCTTATTTTTCCATTGTTTTGTTTCTTAAATGATTCAAAGTTTTAGTTTTAGTTCTTAATACGTGTCATAATAATTGTTAAAATAATGACTAATCATGATATCGGCACATCATTCAAATGAACTAAAATCATAATTTTAAAATATATACAAACCAAAATCAACGAAAAAATATTTATAGATACAGAAACTGAAATTCATTAAATTTTCAAAAACGAAAAATATATTTAAGCCTAAAATAAAATACTTTTTGACTTGGACATCTTTCGTATCTCATGCTTATCCGTTGAATATAAGAGGAAAACATCAAAGGAATGGTTAAAGAAAAACAATTATTCGGAGTGGAATTTGGAATGGATTGGAGCAGACAAAAAATAAACAATAGATAATCTAAATTCAAATGGTGGTGGTTAGATGTTGACGGTCTTGTTATGTATATGATTAGTAAAATGATTATATCTATCATGACCAAAGCTGTCTGTTTGTCTGATCAAACATTCTACTGCTACTTTTCTAGCTTTGATCCTTTACGCATATCCTTTTTTTCATTCGTGAATACTTTTCACACACCTAACTTTTACTAATTTTACTCATTTTTTTAACGGAACTATATCTATACCGTGTAAATATATATACTTCCTCCATCCCTAATTAATAATTATATTAGAGATTTCTCGTTTATTAAGAAAGTTGATAAATTTAGTTATTTGTATTGAAAATGTGAACTCTTGACGTGTATTTTCAAAATTATCCCTATTAATATTATTGGGAATCTGAAAAGTGTTGAATAAATAGGGGTGTTTGTGAAAAAAAGTAATAAATGATCATTAAAAATTGATTTGAGATCTTACAAATAGGGACAAAATAAAAGTGTTAAAAGGATTTTATAATAAAGGACAGAGGGATCACTACATTATAAAATACTTCAATAGTTTTAAAAAGAAAATTTAAAGGGAGTAAAATAAGTAAAACAAGGGATCGATAAAATCATTCATCTCTTTCCTAAGATATCAATTCGTTTGAAGTTAGCCCATTTCATTTTGGGTATGATAGCACATACTATTTCCAATATTGTTATTTGAACATTTATATATGATTGACATTTAAGATTAACACTTATTATTTTGGATAAAAATGGTGGATCTTTCAATTTATCTCTTTTAGAGGGCCTTCCTTACCCAAGAAAGTAAGTAGTGTTGGACTTATATGTCAACGATAGACGTTCAAATAATATTTTTGTAAATTTTACGATAAAACAAATATTAAATCCAATGGAGATGATCATATGAATAGACAAGTGTACCCCTCCTTTGTTATTTGCAATAGAGGCACAATCCTCGCTTCGAGAACTTAGTAAACATTGGTTAAAAGCCACAATTTTCTTCTTATCACTAGCTCGGAGCTGTTGAAAGTGGGAGGATCTGAATTTAATTGTAATTGTAATTGTACTGTTGGGTCAACTTCTTGCTTCACTCTTTGTTCGGTTTCTTTTTAATATAGCTTCTTTGTTTATATAAAAAAAAAAGTTTTCTTCTTATCATTATTCACTTTACAAGGATAATTTTTATTTTTTTTCTAGTCTTTCTATCCTATATAAGATCAAGCTTCTAGAATTTTAGTTCTAGTCGTCATTGTGAAAATTGCCCTTACAAGGCAGTGATTTCTGATCCTAAACATTTGAAAAATAATATAATTACCACAAAAATGAAGAAAACAAGTTCAGACAGCTAAGATATTAGCTCAAGGTAACAATGCATAAAGAACACAACCAGAGAGTTTTTCAACAAAAAGCTGCTGAATATGTATACAAGTTAGTCTTAATCTTAAGTAAGCAGTGAAGTAACTATTGTTTGACATAATTGTATAATATACTCTTCTACTATGTCTATATATACCTCCAGGAGCACAAACAAAAAATAGGAAGATAATTTGAAGGCATATATATTAACTATAAAACCAAGCATTGAAAAGATAGAGTAAAACATCAATTAGGTTCCAAAAAAAGATTCACTCTATCGATCAATATGATCCTTGAAAATACAAAAACGTCAATCTCATCCTCACTTTGCATACCATCATGTCAATATGCTCTTCTTCTTCTTGTTGCGGTGGTGGTGTGTTTTGGATCTATGGCCATGGAAGTGGCGGGGAGATTTGATTTTATTTTGACTTTGACTTTTCACACAATTTGCAGGTTATAGAAACAACTATTCTTTTTTTTTTTTCTTTCTTTCTTTTCTTTCTTTCTTCTTTGTCTTCCTCAGCCAAGCTGAAACCAAAATGGAGGGAACTCAAAATTTATTAATAATGGAGCGAAGTACTACTTTAATCCCTTAGGTTTTTCTATGGGTTAGTCTATATAGCATTTCATAACAAATGCCTTAAGAACACTTTTTAATATTTTTCCATATATATTTGGAAGAAGTGATTATTACAACATATCTTAGTTATAGCATTATTCCGTTGTTTTTTTTTCCTTTTTCATCAAGGTATTTTTTATTCGAAAGTTGAAAATTTAATCCTTTCGAAAACATAAATACCATTAAAATGTATTTAGTTTTTATTAACAAAGTTTTTTTCTATAAGAACGACATGAATGCAATCATCTACAAAATATGCTCGATTGTTGATGATAACATGCATATATTTTATAGCCTAAATTGAAAATAAATAAATAAATAAATAATTGCTTAAATACAAGTTTTTTTTTTATTTTTTTATTTTTGGGTCTCTTGAAAGTTTACGTGTAAAGTTTGTCGTTCGTTTTTTTTTCCTTGAGCAATTTTGATCTTCAAACTAAATTGATTTTGCAATGTTAGTCCATCTGTTTAATCATCTACCAGTTATGGTAGCCTTGTTGGTACTTGGTGGGAACAGTAAAATTTAACTTCAAGCTAAATTGTTTGAAGATTGAAATTAGCTGAAGTAAGTTGTTGAGTTGAACAAAAAATCATAATAAATCACCAAAGAAAAGATTAGTGAAATTTTATGAATAACGCTAATGGTATGGAGAAAGGTCCCAATGACAATAGATGAACCATTCAAACAAAACTAGTTCTTACAAATTACTATTTCAAGATAAACATCCTAACATAAAACTCATACTTCAAAAAGTAATTTTTTCAAAATACATTAAACTCAAGAACAATACTACACAAATTATCCAATTAGTTAAATTCATCAGGGGTTTCAAGCTTCAACCTTCCTTATAAGTAAAAACAATTTCTGATCCACTGCAAACTTAAGACAATGAGAAGCATGCCCTTTCAGCTTCATCTGCAGTCCACCAAAAGATGCATATACCTCCCTGGAGAAAGACAAAATAACTCACTCAGATATTCAACCAATCAAATTAACAAAAATAAGTTAATGCACTCAAGAATTTCTAAAAATAAAATAAATTTAAATTAACACAAAATTAGGAATATATTTCCTGCTATTTCACATAAGAGTAATGCTATATCCTATTGACAAAACAAGCTAAAAATCCTCAAACCACATAAAGGCATCATGTGTCACTTGTAAACCAATTACTAATGCGCGGTAAATACCACAAAGCGACCATATCATTTTTCATCCGGTTATTGATATGATTCCTTGGGGGTCACCTATTTCAAGGAAGTGTGTGTATATATACATACACACACATCACGACAAGAAATCTCATCTCTGTGACTATGAAAAGAAAAATAATATACTTGCAAATGCAATAAAACTACTTGTGCTAAAGCTCAAATGTCAATCTAGAACTCAGTTTGAGTTAAAACACAATGCAATATTTCTGATGGAAAGATAAGAACGAAACAAAATGAAAATAAAACGTGAAATGTATGCATACACTTCCAGCTCAGTTTTGGAACCCTCCTTAGGTGGTTCCCCATCGTGTTCTATGTTATATAGTCTTCCGTGCATGATGTATTCAAACTTGTCTTGGATTGACACTGGACCATCCTGGAGAGGAAATCAATTCAATGAAAGGCAGCATTAGCTACTTTCTGACAGATATGTTGCTTGTAGATTGTATGAAAACGAAAACAAACATTTTCTGTTCTATGAAATACTAACTTGATATCATCATTACAGATTATTATTTGAAACATCCTAACAAATGTATTTTACTTCCTACTTAGCCAGCAAGTGATGGGTAAAAATAATGGACCCAATAGGCCAGCCCAGTGATAATGTCACCCAAGACCAAGCGCTAGTCAGGACCAGCCACATCCAGCACTTTCCACCTGTTTTTAAATAGAGTACTACCTCCTAGTTATGACATGTTGTTCTTTATTTAATTCTAGATTTTTCACCATGATTTTACTGAGTTCTACATCAGAATGGTGGTCTGGGAAGAACCTATGAACATCATGTCACAAGGCACCTCACCATGATCATGAGGTATGGCACAACCACACAATAATGAACGAAAGTTTTAATATCGGACGACTTCAAGAATCATGATTCAATATAATGGATTTGAAAGTTGAACAGTGCATCGTCTGAATGTTCAAAGCATGGACCATAAAATCCTCTTATGGTCAACTATAGTAGTTATGCATTATAAAGAATGCATTGCAGCCCTCTACCATTTCCTCTCATTTGACTACTCTATTAATGATGCTCTTTCTGTATTGCCCATTGTAGTTCTGATTTATTTTTCTCATGCTAAATAAGACATCTGGAAGAAACTCGTTCTTTTTTGGAATTCATCAGTTGAACTATACTAGTTATGCGTTAAGAACAAACCACACTGTTTTTCAATTACCAAAGAGTTCACTGGATTTTATTGGATATGGCTTCTGAGCAATCATTCAGTACCTCTCAGCAAGGTAAATTATTAGTTCATCTTTCTTATTTCAAGAAATGGAAGACACTAATTCTCTTATGATTTTGGGTAACGCCATTTATTTATTATATTAAACTTTCTAGGCCCATGCAGCTAAATATGCAAAATACTTTTCAGTAAGATTAAATCCAATTCCAATGTGCCAATAGTAAGTCAAAGATGAGAACATGTTTAGTTAGCACCAATGCAACGCACCTTCAAAGATTACATGCAACTGTGAGCATGGTTATTAGGGCATACAACATAGGTTCATTAATGATAAAGCAGGTAATTCAATCAAACTTAAAAGTTCGTATAAGAGCATAATCATGTAAAAAGGATGACTTATCAAGTAAGAACTGAGCTTATTTTGTCTTTAAATAAAAATCAGGGAATCAAAAGCGAGAAGAGAACTTAGTTTACCTTAGTATTTAAAACAAGTGAGGGAGACAGAACCATCAAGAACTTTTCATCTTTGTTCAGAGGATAAATCTCTGTGTTTACATCTAAAAGCAGGTGCATATCACACTTCTCACTGCGTGCTACAATCCGAGAAACTACAAGAAAATAGCCATAAAACTGTGAAGCTCAAGCCAAACAAACAATTGATTATCTCAAACAAAATTTAAGAGGGTTAACATGCACACACAGAAGAGGGTTACGAAACTATATATATATATATAAATAAATCACCAAACGCTGTCTATGATATGGATCTAAATCTACAAGGATGTAATCTAATACTCCCTCTGGTCCTATTTATAGGGCATACTTAACCATATGACACAGATCAAGGAGGGTAGTTAGGTTTCTTGAAACTTTAAAAAAATATTTCAACATTACAATCTTACCCTCTTAACTTGCATTGGGAATTTCACAATGTATTACTTCACATTAATGGGCAAAGGGCAAATAAGAGAAAATAACAATAAATGTCTCCTAGAAAATACAAAGTGACTTATAAATAGGATCAAAGAATCCTTCTAGAATGTGACTTATAAATAGGACCGGATGGAGTATCGTATAAATAGGAGAAAAAATCTTTTTCTCCTTCAATCCGCTGCTCTTTGAGTTTCTCCACCTCGGTCACTAGTGCTTATACACTGTATCCCCGTGTATCCAACAAACAAGAAAGAAGCAGTAACATAAATTCCTTCATAAAACCAGTAAGAAAATAAAAAAGCATGCAATTTGTTTATTTATGATTAAAGTGGAAGCAAAAAAAAAAAAAAATAGAGACAGAGAGAGGGAAGGGTTAGAAGAAAAGAGAAGATGAGATACCCTTATCATACTTTTTGCCATCAGGGTCTAAATTTAGAACCTTGAATAAGTCATCAAATAGAAGCTCACTCATCTTTCTTTCTTTCAAAGCAGCAACAAGCAAAATACCGTACAAGAAGAAGAAGAAGGAGCGGAGCAGCAGGAGGAGTGGAAAGAGAAGAAGATATAAAAAAAGGCACAAGGTATGGGCTCTAAATTTGTTTAATGGGTTATTGACCCATCCATCATCTGTTCTTGTTGTTTTTTTTTTTAATTTAATTTTTTTAGTTATGGGTTTTAACCATGAAAATTGGATTTGAACCCCAAACTTTTAGATAATTCTTAAACTACCCCTTTCCTTGTTGACTTTTACTTTTTGTCCCATAAACGACTTTTTAGCCCCCATAAACTTCGGAAGTCCCTGAAGTTTGGAATACTTTTGCCAGATACCCTTATACTTTTTTTCAATGCTTGACTTACTTCTGGGTTTATCATAGCTCCAGTCCTGGCTAATGTAGACGCAAGAGGTTGGTCATGTGGTGCCGCATAATTTCGCACGGGTCAATTATATTTTTTCTTTTTTTATTTAACTAAAATTATAAAAATATTAAGTTTTTTAATTATTTTTTTTAAAAAATCTTCGCCCGCCGGGCACCAGATGCTTAACCTCATGCGTCTCATCAGTATTCCGATATTACATATAAGCAAAATTGGTCGGAATTGGTAGTAGGGGTACATGACAAACTCAGAAGTAACTTCGGGAAGTCAGACATTGAAAAAAAGTATAAGGGTATATGACAAAAATACCCCAAACTTCAGAACTTCCGAGATAATTAAGCATTTTATATTTTAGGAGCAATATACCATATCTCTCGTTCATTGCCAAATCATTATAAAGACCGAAAGCCCATCTTGAATTCTGAGTTAGATTATGAATGACAAGCATTTGTTTATAAAATATTTTGAAGAAATTAAGTCTTAAAAAAATACTTTCATGTTACTTCAATTTTTTTATTTTTTGTCAAGAGAGACTCATAGGAGATCTCACAAAAGGGAAGAAGGGAATGTTAAGGATTGAAATTCACTTTTATTCGACTCTCGCTTTATATCATAGAACTAAACCAATTAATATAACTTTAGGAGATTAACTTTGGTGGTGAAATTAATGAGAACAGAATAGATTTTGTTTTGCTTCTGGTAAGAATAAAGCAAAGAACATGAACAATGATGTGATTATATAATAAAGCTAATAAAAATACCACGTGCATTCAATCATTCTTTATGCTCCTCACAATCATAATTCTCACTTAGTGTTGAACATTTCATAAAGAGAACAGCACCATTTGTATTTTGTTGGTCGTGATTCATAAGTAAAACTTTAATTTTGAGATACATAAATCAATTTGATGCCTAAAATTACTAAAATATCAATTTTATATATAATTAATTATTAGTCATTTTTTGATCCAGCAACCTGTGACGCCATCCACCATTATTCATGTGATAGCATCATATGAATGGTAAGCCTTATTACTTTCAATGCGTTACATATGTACGTTCACCACAACCTGCAAAATAGGCCAATAACAACATTCAAAAACTTATAAGCAAGCCATATGGAAAGAGGATTGAATAAAAAGTCTGCAAAATTGGTTAACAGAAAAGAATAGTGATTATAACCAAATCTTTCATATATACAAGACATTCATCTCTTACCCATGTCCTGCAATCATCCAATCAACAAATTGAGGAAAAGTGAACTCCAATAGGGCACTAGCTAAATGAATGCAAGGGTGCTTTATCTGCATATTATTTAGATCCTGCTTAAAAAATAAACATAAAGGTTACAATATTTTGTTATTGTTTTTTTAATTCTTTATGTGTAAAAAATGAAGTAAACAATTACATGATTGAAGCATAAAATGAAGGTGGAGAGAAGAACATACTGATAGAGGCCAAAGATTGACTTCAATGTAAGGTCTGTAGTTGACAAGCACTTGTGATGCCATCCGGCTAACTGAGTGAAAGATCATAACTCGTGGCATTCTTTTATTTTCGTAACTAAGAAAAAAGATTAAGCTAGAAAATTTCAATCAGTTTGTTAATTATGTATTGCTAGAGTAGCTAAAAGGTTCTGTTTCCTTAATATCAGTTCAAATGTTTCAGAGTTCAGTCAGAACCAGTTCTTGTGCAGAAAGATTTCCAAGAGATGAGTACATTTGGATTTCATTATGAGAAAGTTTATTTGTATATAACAATAAGGTGTCCTTATTTTTTCCTTTTGATGTGATGAATTAGAGAAAAAAGATGCCACGTTGGAGTATAGTTAAGGATGCCATGTTGGTGATATAAAAAATTGTTTAAATCATAAAACTCTTCTATTATAGCATATTGAAAATTGGAAGGGTAATCTGGACCTAAAAATGAAAGGGAGACAGTTTCAGTAAGCTTTTTCTATCTACATGGCATGTGATCATATTCTTTGATGACACATGTAGGTGCAAGTGTAAGGGTACTTGTTATATGAAAAAACTTTGCAATAAAAAGGGAGAACCTGCAATTTTCTGAGTAGATATCAAATAAGATACCTTCTAAGTGCCGAGATAACATCAGATTCACGATTGCCATGTTTAGCAACCTTATCAAGCTCAAGTATCAATCGGTAACAATCCTGAAAAATGTGATTGCAACAAAAGAAGATCTCTTAAGAAAATAAACTTGAATATACGTCTGCTATGTTTGGAAATGCGTTCACAGCTGCAAAACGCATGTTCAAAGAGGTTTGGAATGTAGTTTTCCCAACACATCTAGGGGTTGCTTCTCCTCCAACGCGCAATTGCCCCCCTCACCCAACGCAAAACAAACATGCACATCATACATACACAAACCTATCAAGCTATTTAGGCATGTCTAAAGTGGTAGGTAATAGAAAAGTGAAATTGAGGGAGAATAACTAAAAAAAAGGCATGCTTAATAAAAAAATTAAAAAGGTGTGCAACTTCCTTACTCAATAGGAAAATGTTGTTTTCATTTTTGACAACATTGTATGGGGTCCCCACTTTTTTGGGTGATAGTGAAGAGAAAATAAAAAAACAAATAAATATGATAAAGTATAAAAATACGGTGTAAGTGATTAGCTGTGCCTATAATAAATATACTTTACTAATATCCATAGAGTATACAGTACATAATGCTGCAGAGATATTCAAGGAATTATTTTATGTTTTTGGAGTTGAAAAATAAAAATAACTACCTCTATGGCCATACAACCTCCTTGACCAAGATTTGGTTGCATTGGATGTGCAGCATCACCTAAAAGAGTCACTCTTCCAATTCCCCATGTGTTGATCAAGTCTCTGTCATATATATCCCTCTGCAGAATCATATGCTCTGGTGTTTCTGATATGAGTGTGGTCACTTCATTGCACCATTTACCAAAAAGTTCTTTAAGTCTCTTCTTCTTACCTGAAGTAGCTTAGACACAACAATTTGTTCCAATTAATAAGCTCAAATTTATTAGCAATTGATGCACATACAATATTGTATAAAGATACCTTCTAGATTATGGGAGCTTGACGGGGGCTCCCCATGGAAAGCATACCATTGCATCTTACCATGGCCAACATCTGAGGCAACAAAGTACTGGTTCAACCCCAAGAACACCTTATACCTTCATGTGTGTTTAAGCACCAATAAACAAAAGTTAAAATAGGAGGTTATATACTTTGCATATATAGCTAGTGAGTTTGCAAGTGTCTAATGATGTTAAATTTTTAGTAATTAGAAATTAAGAAATGAATTATGAGCAGAGGTAATTTATCTTGCTCTGATCTATACCATTTAAATTGTGTCCTATTAGCTTTGTGGTATCACTACTTTAATACATTTTTAATGTTATTAAATGGTGTGATATTTATATATGCAAGGTAGTACAAAGTGAGATGCTACTCATTTAAGAATCTCTCTTAAAAGCAACTTTGCTTACATCAAAGTTCAATGTTTCATTATTTAATTATATTGGCTGCATGTCAAAATAAAACCTATTTGTTCAAGTTATTTTTCAAGAAAAAGTGCTTTTACAATAATAATAATAATAATAATAATAATACCTATCATACTTATGTTTGTTTGGTTAGGCTATAAATGTTTATCTAAAGAAAAAAAAACTTAAATTCAGCTTTAAGGGGAAAAAATAATTTTAGAAAATCATTTTTCAAGCCTGATTAAATAAATGAGTTCATGTTACTTTCTTTGCTTACCTACTGAGGCCATTGTCTGTCACAAAAATGTTATGGGAATGAAGTACCTACCCAATAGTATCAATAGATGGGGGCACATAGTTTGTTAATCCACTATAGCATGTGAAGCCTGAATAATTTGCTTTCTGCCTCCCAAAGAGCTTGGAACGCACCTAAGAAAATTAACAAAGTAGATTGAATGATTAATGAGAAAAGTGGACTCCTCATTAATTAGTAAATAAAACTACAAGAAAAGGATGGTAGGAGTATAATTTACTTCTGACCATATTCCATCTGCTCCAACTAAAATATCACCATCATAGTGCTGTCCGTTTTCTAGGACTACTCTGACCTATGATGATGAATGCAAAATAAAGTAATAAAAAAGATTCAATATTAGATTAATACATACAGATAACTTAAGAAACCAGAAACTAGTTGTTTAGAGAAAATTAAAGCTCAAATAAACCTTTCTTGGTTCCTGAATAAAATTCACAACTTTGGAATTGTTTCTTAGTATGTTGGAACCAACTGCATTGACTAATATATCTTGCAGTGTCATTCTACAAATGACTAATGTAATAGGAAGCCCTTTCCTTGAAGCAGGAGTGAAAAGATCAAACTTAGTGAACCTGAAGTGAAAAACAAGTGATGAGTTACAATATGATGGCCATAACTCATTAGCAACATATATAATATGAATTAATTAACTAATTCAGCTAGCCAGAAGCTTAGGACCATCTCAATTTTATTTTTTATTTTTTTATCATTTCATGCTATGCTTAAATAAGAAAAATTGCAGAGAGATCTTCATGGTAATTGAAGCTAAGGAATGAGCAAATTAAACATACATACCATTCACCAGATAAACCATCAGCTAGGCCATTAGTCCTATTTCCAGTGACACAACCAGCCTCCATAATCTGCTTTGCAACATTCTCATCAATTGCCTCCAACACAGAAAGTGCACTACTCAATAGTTGAATTGGTCCACGGTGCCTACCTTCCCCTCTCACAACTCTCAGATCCTTCTCAAACACCTTTACCTCATACCCTCTCTGCTTTGCAGCCAGAGCTAACACAAGCCCTCCAATGCCCCCACCAGCAATTAACACTCTCAGCTGCTGCCTCTTCCTTTCCCCACTTTTTTTCTCTTGTTCCAACTTTGGTACAACCTTTTCAATGCCACCACCTTCTTCTAATAATCTAACCAAACATCTTTTCCTAGTGATGATCTTGTTCTTCTTGTCTGATTTTATATGGTGAGGAATTTTTACACAATCATGATGCTTCTTAAAATAATAATGAGTACATGGCCACATAGTAATATGCATAGAAGCCATTGGTAAATGATGGATTATATTGTGAAGAAGAAGAAGCAGCCAATGGCAGAAGCGGTGCACTTGAAGTGTGTTATGGCTCACTATGTTTCTTGTACGTAAAAATAACAAGTGCCGACAAAGAGCAGAATTCACATGTGTAAATACTGAATATGACGTGTCACGTGTACATCAATAATTGACATCTGGATGTGTACGTTTAGAGCTGTTAAAATGAATCGAGCCGAAAAACCCAAAAAAATTTAGAGTTTGGGCTTCATTATTTGGGATATTTATTCAATCCAGGCTATTCAACCCGGTCCAGCCGGGTTTAAAAACACCGGGCTCGAGCAGAGTAAACCCGGCCAAATTCGGGCCTTAAAAAAAAACTCAAATCTCTCTCCATGCATGCCACTTGCCACTGCCAGACCCCAATTCCCAAATCATATCCAAAACGTGCCACTGTGCCAGACCCCCACTCACTTCCCACTTCCACCCACCATGTGCAGACTTGCGACACCAGTTTCTTGCCTGTCTAGTTTTTTCTAGCTTCTACTTTTCAGTTTCTCCGTTCTCTCTGTTTATAGTTTCTACCCCTCCATCCCAAAAAGTTAGTAAATTTTTTAAAATTCAACGAAAATAAAAGAACATGCTTTTAATGTATTGTCCCTCCAAATTAACCAATTGTCAAAGCAAGTATTTAATGTATGTTTGTTTAATTAACCAATATACATTGCAATTTCAAATTTTTTATTCACTATTTTAACTCTAATTTAGGACAGATTTTTTTTATGTTGTTTTACTAACTTTATGGACGAAGGAAGTAGTTTCCTCTAAATCTCTCTCCTTTTCTCCATTGATTCAAGATCACACCACCGCAAGATTTTTTTTTTTCTGGTTTGTTTTTTTTTCTGGCTTGTTTATTTTTTCTCCGTTCTCTGTTTTTTTTTTTTTTGCTTCGTTTTTTTCTTCCTCTGTATTTTTATTTTTACTCCGTTCGTTTTTTTTTCTGCATTTTTTCTTCATTATTCTGCATTTTTTGTTGTGGACATTTGAATTTTTTTAGTGTGAACTTGGAAATTTGGACTTTTGGATTTATTGGTGAATGAACTTTGATGAGCAGGTTTTTTTTTTTTCTATTATGGTGTATTATTATTTTTTTGGTTTAAAAAAAAAGGTGATGCGAGCGGGTTTGGGCTTTGCATTAATGTACTTAATTTATAATCGGCCTTTTGGGCCCGAGCCCGGTTTGGCCCGAACCCGGCCAGGCAGCCCGTTTTGACAACTCTAGTACATATGTTTATATTATATGCAAAAATAATTCTGAATATACGGATAATACTACTCTACTAAATAGTACTACTCACTCACTCTGTTGGTTGTCTTTATAAATTTAAGAGGGTAATAAATGTTATTATTTTATGTTTATTTTTATTTAATAAAGTATTGTTTATGTAACTATTGTAGTAAAAAAAAGTAATGATTATAGAGACAAAAAAGTATTAATTACCGTTATTTTCCATATTTACCCTTAATTAAAAGACTTGTTAAGAAATATAAAATGGGTAAACAAATATTGGAAAACTAAATCAGTTTCGATATGTTAACCTTATCATTTCCAATGTAAAAAACTATTTTTATTAATAAAAATTGAAATAAAAGCTTATAAAAATTACAAACAATAGTTAAACTCAAATGATTATATATAAAATATAAAAGGGTTTTTTTACACTCGGGCTAAGGGCCAAGGATAAGAATTCATAAGGGATAAGTTTTATTAAAAAAAATAAATATAAAGTCTTTTGATTCTTTTAAGACAACATTTTTCAATAAAATTTATCCTATTTTAAGTTCTTATAAAGCTAAGGTTAAGAAAACTCAATATAAAAATTTAGGTAGCAGAGCACAAACAAATGAACAATGCCTTCGGCCATGGTGTCGTGACAGGTAAAAGTGCACAATAATAGAACAAGACACAAAAGATAAAAAGGGAGGAGTAGATAATTCTGAACTGACCAAACACTTCGTATAAATTCTTATGTTAATCAAATTCATGCTGGTGCTTAATGGAGAAAAAGGACACTGGAATTGTAAGATGACTAAATTCAGTGGACCGTCTTATCTTATCTTTACCAAAGCTTCGTCTAGTTATTTCTTTCTATATGCCTAACACGTGCTTGCAACACATCAATCTTGATCAAAAAATAGTTGGTTATCCAAGGATTGGCATTTGCAAAGTCAAATTGCTGTATTATATTCTTTTGATAATTTAAGAGGAGGAACACGAAAAGTTCACAAGAAGTCACCTATCTCAGTACTACTCTAATCAAAGCGAGATTAACCACAATGTTATGCTAGAATCTGAGGCATTACTCTAATCAAAGTGAGATTAACCACAATGTTATGCTAGAATCTGAGGCATTAATCTTGGTATGATCGCACCTATCGTTTTGAGCGGTGTTACATACAATTTTTGCTCGCTGTTCTGAATTTGATAACTGAATCCCAATGTTTGACAGTGAAATTTAACTGCAGTTTTGACAATGACCATACAGAATGGCTCTTACTAGATGGAGTACACTACAATTACAAAGGTAAAATGCTAAGTCATTAAAAGAGTCCTCTGGTGCTAAGAAATAAACGCCTGATTTCGCATTAGGATCCATAGGGGTAGAGATCAAACAAGAAAATAAGGATCTTAAAGGGAAGTGGAAGGTCAGGGAAGACAGGAAGTGAATACTAATTTGACACATCAAATACAAGAATTTATACATTGACACACAATGATCACTGATGGGATGGGATAGTGTTATACAAGTATCAGCTGGTCCTAAGTCAACTTTTAACCTCAATAAATAATTATTACTAAACTACAATAATTGCCAACCTACATAAGGCCTAATCCACAAGAACCATCCCTGGAGCTATGAACTGTTAGAAGGAAATAATCTTTTATGGCATAATACAAGAGAAGTACACCCTTTTCCAGAAGTATGTTATGTCTCTGCTCATTATACAAAGTACAAGAAATCCTTCAATCATTCTCGATCCATTGATGGAGCGTGCGAGAAATGGCGGCCACCCCCATCTGCATCAACATAAACAATAAGAACATCTGAGAAGTTAATATAAAGATATCATCATGAACCTAGAAACATCAGCTTTAACTTAAACATTCAAACAGTAATTTCCACAGAATGTGGTAAATTGCATTTTCATGTCTTGCTGACATTGCTTTTATTTTTCTTAGAAAAAGTTCTACTATCTGATACTTCAAAAAGGTAGAGACATATATCATAAACGTAGCCAATGCATGATTTATCTATACCAAAACATCAATAACAACCCCGAAAGTCTTTTCCCATTAAGTGAAATTCGCTACATGTATCTAACAATACCATTGTGTTCTGTCAAAAACCATATCTTCAAAATACCATTTAGGCATTTGGCCCCAAGTCCTTTTTAATAGTTTTCCTAATAAGTTTTCTTAGTCTCCCTCCACGTCTAACTATTGCTCTATCCTCCATTTAATCTTTACTCCTTATTCGGGTTTCTAAAGATGTCCTGCTCACGTAGTCAAATCATCTAAAGACTAGATTCCACCATTTTTTCCCCCAGCAGGTGCATCAACATATCCCAAAATGGTGGAAAAAACATGTGTAGTATGTCATTCCCATATCTGCACTGCAACCAATACTTGAATCAGATTTAATTTCATATCCACTGGGCTATGCTAGTTGGCACAAGGGAAAGAGAAAGCTTTGAAATGAAAATTACTTCACACTTGTTGATACAACAAAAATGGAGAACAATTGAAGCTGGGTGCAAGTCATTTGAATTCAACCCACAAATTTGGCCCACACTAAGAACGTGATTGTCAGTTGAAAGTAATTTTCCACCATCGACAAAATAACTAAGTGAAAATAGAAACCTTTGCAGCACATTTTCACTTCCCTTTTTATGAACATCTATAACAGGTCAGACTAACCCATACTAAACCAACATTACCATCACATGAAAATCAAAGCAAATTGCACGTTCAGAAATCTTGGGCAGTACCATCCAATTTATTCATGATGTGGGCACTATATAAGACCCTATTCAGCACCAAAATAATGTCCAAAATATTTAATTTAGAAGATTGTTATCGAAAGGATAGCTTAAAGATGCAAAGAGGTATAAAACAAATAGTACCACTTTCACCATCAGAAAGATCAGTAAGTCTGGCAATTGCATCAATAAGAGCTTGCTCGTGATCCTGCATTGAATTAATTATAGATCAGGCATATATACACAATTTGCAAGAAGATTAAATCAGTCAGTAAATAGAAGTACATATAATGGCAGAGGAAATGTAATTGTCCTCTTACCTTCAATACTTTCTTGGCTTTCTCAACTTCAAGGGGATCAGGATGATTTGCACTGAATACCCTCTCCACCTGTCAAGTCCGCCGGAAACATGAATATATGGAAAAAAGATAAAAAGATCTCAATCAAAGAATATTTTGATTGAACTGCTTTTACTTACCTCCTTGATTAGTGTGTCTGTGTGAAGTATTTGTATATCATCAGGAGCCTTCTTCCCTATGCCATTCTGTGATGACAAAAAATCTTTTCTGGATTGCCCCTTTGTAGCTCCTCTACCTCTTCCAGCTCCTGGAACAATGTCACGTCCTCCAGGCCTGTTCATCCCATGACCAGGCCCCCCAAAAGCCCCACGTTGATTGATTCCAGGATCCTCACCTACCCATTGAATATCTTCAGGAGATATCTGCAGTTAAAATACTGTATCTGAATTAGCAAAAAATACATAGTATTAAACAAGAGATAAAAATATCAACAGTAAGAGAATCATTTCTAAACCATCTTCTAGATAGTACTGGACATTCAAGATAGATGGGTGGAGCACTACTTCAATCTTAGCAAATCAAAATACCACCACAGTTCAGGAAATATTAAACAAATCATAACAGTCTATTGCACAAGTACCCCATGTACCCATACAACCTAGTTATCTGTACACAGCAGCAAACATATCTTTATTTAACTCAACAATAAATGAAATTTTCCTTTACTACATTCCTAGGTATTGTAGTAATTTCTCTGTTTGATTTAATAAAGTTTTAGCATTTAAATGAAAATCTTGTTACAGATTACAAACTTAGTGCTTAAAGAAGGCCTTTCATACATGCCTCAACATGACAAGACCTTCAAAGAAAATACAAATAAAATAAAGAAATACAAAAGGTTTTAGATATACTATAACATGGTCCAAATCTCTATCTTAGAGCAATAATAAAACAACAAAATGTACTGAACGTTTTAGATATATTCTAAATCTTGATAATAAGCCCTCATATGAGGTTTGATTTTTTTTTTTTTTAATTCACACATTCCCAACAACTATTATATGGAAAAACAATTTTTTATTTAGTTATGGTAAAAAACGTAGTGATAAAATGAGTAATTTGCTATAACATACAAGGACAAACAGATTTATGAGGAGACAACTAGGAGTAAAATCACTAAAGGATTAACGGAATAGAACAGTCAAGGAATTTTTCTTTTCTTTTTTTTTTTTTTTAGAGGATAGAGGGGGAAACAGGTCAAAAGAATGTGTGGCAGTTCTCTTACTGACTCGTTCCCATTTTAAGGTTGTTAAACCAGTTCCAAGGATTTTCACAGCCATAGTTTACAAAGGATAGATAAGTGCACAACATGGGTACATTATAAGAAAATGCAAGAATTTCACTACACGAATCAGGATAGAGCAACAGATATACCTCTGACAGATTAACCCATTCCCATGTTTCATCAGTACTCCCCATGTCATAGACTAGATTATGTCGGCCCTGAAAATTTTGCGACAAAATTAAACATGCAGCAACAAAGTAATGAGAAACAAATTCACATGTAGTTTGGAGATGTAAATACATCAGCAGGATTATAGTCAGTGATAACAGCTTCATAGAAGTGGTTGTCATCAGGCCATTTTGTACGAACTCTCCTACCAATCAATGAATCAACTGAGGCTCCCTCAGCTCTATTAGGAACTTGATTCCTACCACCTGGTCCAGAAGGATACTGCTTCATTGAAGAAACACCAGGTAATATTTGACCCTGAAGATAAAACAACACAAGGAGCAAAATAAAATTACCAAAGCATTATTACTTACTTAAGGTGTTCAACTATTTTTTCTAAAGGGACAAGGGGCAAAACCCAAGGTCAGCAAATATAGACAAAGAAGAGCACACTAAAGGGTAAATATATTGCTTACTTACAGGTTTCTGCTTCTTTCCCTTTGATCCAGGAACAGGTCCTCGTTTTGCAGAAGAAGAAGATGGCTGGTGGGGTGCAGTCACTGTTTGAGGGGGAAATGGAGGAGAAGGCCCCCCAAAAGATCGCGATGGTACCGATGGTGTAATCTTTTGTTTTTTGCGAGATGCAGAGACTGTTGGACTGGGATTTGAATCATGAAGACCCTGACCAGTAGTCAGCATGCCGGGTTGATGGCCACCTCCCTGCCTCCACTCCCTAATGTCATTATCCAACAAAAGTGTCAATAAAGAAAACAACAGTGCACGTGTGGAAACTCAATGAACAATCTCACTTCTAAAGCATTTAACAATATCCGACCTTATCCTCCGTATCACATCATCTGCATTAACCCGACCTAGAAGTTCCCTGTGTTCCTCATTTGATAACCTCAGTTCTTTTCTCAGTTCTGTAATCAAACTTTCTTTCTCCTGAATAAAATACATGTCATGTAGCAGTCATTTAAACCTGATCATACAAATTCAAAGATATAAGATTTGTGGAAACAAAATGATATAATATATACCCAAGTAATGGCATCAGCTTGAGCTTTAAAGGCTCGTAGCACGGAACTGTATGCCTCCTGCTCAAGTTGGTGAATTTGAGTTTCCATATCAATTTCACCATACATCCTGGGATACGGAATTGAACCTACAGCAGATCTTCCGTTCCCAGCAAGACGTCCTCCCCTGGGAATCCTATTTTGATGTGTTGGTGGAAGATCATCATCAGTTCCTGCAATCATTATAATCAAGTTAATGGATATAACAAATGAGACCGGGTCATGAATCCATATATTGCAACTATCAACCATATCTTTTCACCGCTGATGTAAAATCACTATCATGCAGAAGAAATGCATTGCAAAATCCGAAGCTGAAAAACCAGCTTTTCTGAGAAGCTATATTTTCCAGCTTCTCAAAAATAACTCCTGCAAAATCTCTTGTTTTTAGCCAAAACAAACGGCCCTAACTACGCAGTATCAACTACATGCTCTCTTAATATAAACTCCAATCCAAGTCTTTTGTAATAGTACTAGTACTTTGGTAACCAAGATTATTCTTCCTAATAACTAAAAAGCTAAAGAACTGAATCTAACACATAGAATCAAGAGACTAGTCCTCACTCTAGAAGTATTGTTTCACTCATGAAGCTAAAAACATAAGGAAACTAGAAATGAAATTCAAGCTTCAAAGTTTAAAAAATTAAACTTAATATAAACTCCAATCCAAGTCTTTTGTAATAGTACTAGTACTTTGGTAACCAAGATTATTCTTCCTAATAACTAAAAAGCTAAAGAATTGAATCTAACACATAGAATCAAGAGACTAGTCCTCACTCTAGAAGTATTGTTTCACTCATGAAGCTAGAAACATAAGGAAACTAGAAATGAAATTCAAGCTTCAAAGTTTAAAAAATTAAACTTTTCCTAATCCCAAAATTAGAACCCTATGAAAGAAATTGAAAGGGGAAACCCTAACCCTAATCCTAAAACAAATGAGTTGTATAAAATTGAAATTGGAGAAAACAATAGCAGTAAAGGAATGAACTTTAAGAGAAGAGAGGGGAAGGGAAAGAAAGGGTCACCGCTACTGTCGTAGGGTTCGTAGTCCATAGCCAGTTTGCGACGGAATGGAACTAGATCGGCGAAATATGAAAGGGGCGGAATGAGGTGTAGGAAATATAAGAAGAAGAATTGTGGGTGGTGTCGAAACGGAAGAAGGGAAAAGGGAGAGAGAGAAAGAGAAGGAGAAGACGCGGCGGCGGGTCAGCTCCGATGCGGATTCGGAAGACACAGAGAGTGAGTTAAGGTATGGTAAGGATGTAATGAGCGAAGTGGTGGCGGTGATTAGTGGCTGTCTCTCAATACTCAATTCTATTCAATTCAATTCAATTCCAATTCGGGACATCATGCCAAACCCAAACCTAGCCTAGCCGGCCCCAAAATTATTTCAAATACTTTGTCAATTATTTAAAATAACACTCGAATTATAAGAAAAAAAAACATACTACCTCCGTCCCTCTTTAATTATAAGGTCATCTTGAGAAATTTCACGTTCATTAAGAAAGTGAAATAATTTAGTTAATTGTATTGGAAATGTGGATATGTATTTTCAAAATTACCCCTATTAACATTATTGGGAATCTAAATAAATAGGGGTGTTTGTGGAAAAAAATAATTAATGCTCATTAAAAATTGGTAAAGGGTCTTATAAATAGGGACAAAATAAAAGTGTTAAGAGAGCCTTATAATTAGGGACGGAGAGAGTATTTCTCTTGATTTAAAATATAAGCAAAATTAACTAACTTTATTAAATTTTGTTTCATTCCCAATACCACTTTCCTAAAACATCTCTAGAAAATTGTGATCTTATTCAATTTTTATTTCATTTCCAATACTACTTTCCTAAAATACCTCTACTTTTTATAAATTTGATAAAATTAAATACAATAAACTAATCTCCTTAATAAGCATAAAAATAGTTAAATTTGATTATAATTCGAGCCGAAAAGAGTAACTCGGTTCATTAATCAAACACTATTATATAAAGAGATAGGTATTTTATTCATGCGGTACACTTGTGTGTATGAATAAAGTTCGATAAAATAATTGGACTAGTCCTTAGTCTTATTGATATGGATCAAATTAGTTTTTGAGATTATTAAAATTTTAAATTAGTTGTTGTTATAGCAACATACGAGGCATGTTAGTCACATATATTAATGGTCCACAAAGGAAGAACTAATTTGATTGACGCACCATCTTAGAAACTAATTTGATGTAACGTTAAATATTTTTATCTTTTTGTTGTCAAAATGATGTTATTTTGTTCATTATGTTAGTTTACGTTAAGGATAACTGACGGTCATTCATACCAGAAACTAATGTGACTATCTCAAAAACTAATTTGAAAATTTGAAAATTTCGTAAATTAATCCATGCTCGCTCACAAAGCCAATGATCAATCTCACATATTACTCATGTTGATAAATGCAAAATACGTAACATTATGAATGTTGGATAGTTGATCGCTACAATACTGATATGGGGATACTAGAATTTTTTTTAAATTTAAAATACAATACAACTTATAATACTTTAACATTTATAAATATATTTGTGAAGAATTAAAATGAACTTTGTCATAAGATAATTAAAATAAATACTTGTCATCATAAGAAAAATATAGTTTTTGCCCATATCATACTAGATAAAAGTCATATCATATTTGGCTTAAATATCAAATAAATGTTGCCTTTTTTGAAATTGGTCCCCGTAAAAAAAAGGGTTTTGGTCCCTGTATTTACAAAACGTTTTGGTTTTGGTCTCTGTTGTTAAATTTTGGTCCTTATAATTATATTGATACTTTCTTTTTGGTCCCTATAATGTTATATTTGATAGGTTTTGGTCCCTTTGTTATTAGAATTCATAGGTTTTGATCCCTCAAATGTCATGATTTTTGAATTAATTCTTTTATGTAATAGTTTTTTTTTAACCTTGAGAATTAATGCGAGAATATCATTCTTAATTGGTCATTTTCCATCCACATTTAACAGGAGGGACCAAAACCAAAACGTTTTGAAAATGCAAGGACCAAAACCAAAACGTTATGTAAATGCAAGGAGCAAAACCAAAACTTTTTTTTATAGGGACCAATTTCAAAATAGTCAATATTTATAAGGACCATTTTGGTATTTAAGCCTTCATATTTTACGTAGAAATTCTCTCACAAAGGAAAAAAATAAAACTTCAGAAATAAAGAGGAAATAACAATGCTTGAGAGTAAAATGTAGGTTAAGTTAGAGCTTTAGAGATTAGGTTTTGAGAGATTATATATAAAAAAATAATTTATTTTATTAAAAAATAATAATATTAAAAAAATTTAAATATAGTCAAAATAAGTATCTTGATTGTTCAAGAAAATATCGTAAAAGTATCATAAACATATTTTTACGAAAAATTAGTATGTATTAATAAATAAAAAAGTATCATCATCATCATCATCACCATCACCACCTTGGCTTTTTAGTCACCAGAGCTATCGAAAGAGTATTTTTATAAATCAGGATGGATCGGAACTCAAATAGATAAAATATGACTCAGTTTTAATTAAAGTTGCCTTTCAATTCCGCTACCTCTGTATGGCACCAAGGGATCTTTAATTCTTTATTAATAAAAAATACATACTATATTGCATAAGGGATTTTTGTTCATTATAAGGAATTTTTTTTATCATGGGGTGTTTTCCGACCAACAACATAATACCATGCACAAATAGCATAATTATTTATCAAATGTGTATAAATCTAAGGATAAAGATCAAACCCCTAATAAAATTCCTGTGATATTTGTGAAAATCTGCCCAAGTAAAAAGAAAATATCACCGGGGGATGAAAAATTATGTTAGTTTTTTTCCCCCTTTTAAATGGAGGTGAAAGGAGACCTTTTGAATAGAGGGAACAGGGAGGAAAATAATAGCAAAAAGTTGGAATGCACTTCCAATAATTTGAACCTAAGCATTTTGAAATTCCAAGTATGGGGGTATTACAGGCAAGCACATTATATAAATGGACGATTTTTTTAGTTTAATCAGAGACTTCAAGCTTAAATTCTTGAAAATGCAAATGCTTTAAATATTTGGTGGGAAAAGTTTTATCTATACTATTATATAAAGAAAACCCTATTTTTTTTAAACTAAAAAACTACTAAAAATTAGTGTTAAAATATGTACTGTATCATTTTATTTATAGTTTTCTATTGATTTTATGAGAATTGGTGAATCTTTGCCCCTGTGCCATCAGCAGCACCACTAAGTATAACCCAAGAATAAGGCAAAATGAAAATGAACATTCCTTTTGGTAGAGAAAATGAACACTCTTAAGCCTTGTCCAATGGTGACAGTATGCAAAACTTAACTGCAGCTTTAGTCCAGAGAAACATGGTCCAAAAAAGAAACAAGCTCACAGTGACATGAACCAAACATGCTGAATACATTAAAAAAAACTTTCACTCATTTTGCATTTGCATGTAACCAAGAAATGTCTCAGGTTAAACCACACCACAAATCCTTATACCTTCCCCTCTGTTAAAAAACAGCCCATCCAGCAGGGTCAGAAGTTGACTTGCTCTTAATCCCTTCACTAGGTCTTGGCATCTGTGGGTTGCCAGCTCGTGCAGCGCTGAAGTCATCTTTTCCCAAACCCCATGTCCCAAAATCAGTAACTGGTTGAGCAGACTGCATGTTCTGGTCACCGTTTCTCGTCCATTTGAAAGCATCTTCTGCTGAAAGGGGCTTTTGTGGCTGATGTTCATCTGGAAAAGCTTCCCACCTGGTATTATTCTGCAATAATGATGCAACACATATAGTCATTTGTTACCAGCAAGAGAAATAAAATTAGCATGTTATATGAATAGAGAAGAAAATTATGAAATGACATTAGTACCACAGCAGGAGTGGATGAGATTGCAGGGGAGGTTGGTGAAGGAGTTTTTGCTGCAAGAGCTTGCTTGACCTGCTGCAACTCTTGCCTTTGAGATCGGCAGATGGCAGAAAGCTTTTCGTACTTTGAAGTTATTTCAGCTTTCTCTGCATTAGCCACCTTCAGCTGCTCTTTGAGTTTCTCCACCTCGGCCACTAGTGTTTCTTCCCTATCAGATTTGTTAACAGATCCAACGTTGAGGTTAGTGGCACTGAACTCGGCAACAAAGGCGTTGAAGGCCTTGTCTTGAAAGGGAGCTTTATTCTCTGTACTTGACATTCGCCTCAAACTAGCATGATCAACATCCTGGGAAAAGTTTATTTCAGGTTCCTTTGAAGTTCGAGTATCAGGCTTCTGTGATTTTTCATGTACACTGCTTTTAATAGTTTGAGTTGGTACATTAAACGCTTTTTTAGTGGTGTCAATTTTGGGTAACTGATTATCGCCTGGAGGAGTTTTATTGTGTTTAGATGAGATATGGTGGCTAGACAGTTCATCAAATACGGGTTTTCTCTTTTCCTCTGGGGCTAATGAATCCTTTGCACCATGAGTGGACCAGAAAGCACCACGTTGCCCCCCATTTCCCCCTCCCGTAGAAGAACGAGACGGATGTGATGCATATTTGGGTTCTCCAGATGCTCGGATTGGTGAGTTCCGTCGAGGCATGGGAGGTGATTTATTTGCAGACATTGAAGCACCTGCCAAAATGTAGCCATGAGTTATTCATGTTTGATATTATATTATAAAATTAATATGCAAGTGCTATCTCCAATCTTCTGCCAAAACCTTTTTGTCCTCTAATTCATGTGTCCCAATTAAGTCATCCAATAAACAAAAATACCTCAAAATTTAATATCCAAGTCAAAAAAAATTCCTTACCTTCATGATTGTTAGACGATAGCAATTCTGGTGGTCTGTCAGGTGATGACTTCTGCAAATGAACAGGTAACTTCTGATTAACACGATTCCAGACCTGTCACCATTGTAGAACAAGTCCGAAGTCAGTAACTGGTAGTTCTGATTCTTAATTTCTTATGCCTAAGAATGCTATTAGCATGTATGATCTAAGACCAACCTAAATTCATGGAGATGAATGGCCAATCAAGCAAAGCGCTTGCCTGCGTGATATCTGGTCTGTCGTCTGGCTTGGCTTGAAGCATGTCTCTGATTAAGCCCATGACAGATGAGGTGTATTTTGGTAAATCAGGAATGCGATAGTTTCCATTCAAGACTTGCAGCTTCGATTCACCATCAAATGCACTTTTGAAGTAGCATATTCGAAAAAGGAGACACCCCAGTGCCTGTCGTGTTCAAGGAGTGATATGATTTGTCAACAAGTCTAAATACTTCGAAAAAAATTGTCATTAAAAAGATAAGGTTAAAGCATGCATGACTTACCCATATGTCCACTTTCTCATTAATGACTTCTCTTAGGAACAGATCCCATATCTAAAATGCATAAAAGAAATGAGATTAATCTAGCATTTGTATAGCGCAAAATTATAACTTAATTAGAGAACAAATTTCTGCTTACCTCGGGGGCCCTGTAGGCCGGGGTTGTGTGCTTCCTGATATTGTCTTCCTCAATCCCCATTTCTTCTAGCTTCTCAAAACGCTTGTGATTGGTGGAAGTGCTTCCAAAATCACACAACTTCCATAAACCATCTGAACCTAATAAAAGATTCTCAGCTTTCAAGTCTCTGGAATATAGAAAAAGGAAAGGAAAAAAAATAACATTAATGTTTATGCTAATAATTGGAATACACACAACTGAAACTCATGATTTGTCAAACTCTTTAAATGAAGAAATAGAAAAACAAAATTAAATCACTCTTATCAAATGATACTGATGAAGAAAGCATTCTCATACCGTGAGAATAAATTAAGATCTAACAAAGTACAGAATACAATTACATAGACATCATCATGTCTGAAGATCTGGACACAATTTGAATGGCAGTCCCTATACTATAAAGCATAATGTTACTGTACTTAAATCTAATTTACTGTACAGGATATTTAGTTTCCTTATTTGTAAATGCTAGATGCTTTAGATCCCTAAACATTAGCATAGAAATCAGCCTACCTAGAAATCTGCATATCCCTGTAAATTAGCCTAGAAATCAGTAATATGTTTGTATATTGATCTATATATTGAATGGAAAAGAGAAGCAGAGGCATCAAGCCATTCAGTCAAAAACTCTAACATGGTATCAGAGCCTAATTTTTTTTCCCTTTCTCTCTCTCTCTCTCTCTCCTTGTTGCAAGAAGTGCAACTCTTGAATCTTAGTGAGTCAGTTGGTGTTCACTATTCTATCTTGGTTAGTGCTTGCTTTCTCTTTAGCTTCGGTGTTCTCTGGTCTGGCGGAGAACGTTTCTCTGGATTTGGTGGAAAGGAGGTACACGAATTTGGTAATATTTTTTCTAGTTTTGATTCTTTTTCGCTATCAACATTACTTTGAAATGGCTGGTAATGTCCCTGAATTTTGTGTCAAATTTACTGGAAAGAATTATTCTAACTGGGAATTTCAGTTTCAACTATTTGTGACTGGAAAGGAGTTATGGGGACATATAGATGGGACTGTTCCAGCTCCCACAGATGCTACACAGTTGGCTCAATGGAAAGTCAAAGATGCTAGGGTGATGTCGTGGCTTATTGGGTCTTGTGATCCTCAAATTGTCCTTAATTTACGTCCCTATAAAACTGCTAAAACAATGTGGGAATATTTGAAAAAGGTTTATAATCAAACAAATTCAGCTAGGAGGTTTCAATTGGAGTGTGAGATTGCTAATTACACTCAAGGAAGCATGTGTATTCAGGAGTATTATTCTGGTTTTATGAATTTATGGGCTGAATTTTCTAATATTGTTTGTGCCACAGTTTCCATAAATTCTCTTTTTGATGTTTTAGCTACTCATGAAGTTAGCAAAAGTGACAAGTTTTTGATGAAGCTGCGACCAGATTTTGAAAATCTTCGCTCCCACTTGATGAATCGTCATCCTCCTCCTACCTTGGATGACTGCTTTGGTGAATTACTTCACGAAGAGCAGCGTCTTCTTACTCAGGCCACTCTTGATCAAGACAAGATGATTGCAGCACCTGTGGCTTTCTTGGCTCAAGGAAAAGGCAAAGGTAGGGATATGAGCACGGTTCAGTGTTTCAGCTGCAAGAATTATGGACATGTTGCTGCAAATTGCTCTAAGAAATTATGCAATTATTGCAAAAATCTAGGGCACATCATCAAAGAGTGTTCAATTCGGCCCCAAAATCGTCAGGCTATTGCTTTCCAAGCCACAATGGGCAATTCTTCTAATGGTCATATGACAGCTGGGGCCACAACTACTTCTGTAGTCAATAACAGTGCTGAATCAACGGTTCTTACTGCTGAAATGGTGCAACAAATGATTATGTCTGCCTTCTCTGCTTTGGGGATTCAAGGTAATCAAAATTCCTCCAGTAAGTCTTGGCTTATTGATTTTGCAGCATCAAATCATATGACTAACTCAGTAAATTTCCTAAAAAATGTTCACCCGTATCATGGTTCGGAACAAATCCAGGTTGCTAATGGTAACACTTTACCTATTACTGCTGTTGGAGATATTACTCCAGTTTTCAATAATGCTTTTGTATCACCTGGACTCTCGGGTAACCTTATCTCGGTTGGACAATTAGTAGAAAATAATTGTGATGTACATTTTTCTCGTGATGGTTGTTGTGTGCAGGATCAGGTGTCAGGAATGGTGATCGCGAAGGGGCCTAAAATCGGACGTTTATTTCCGCTGCATATCTCTACTTCTAATCATATAGCTTGTTCTGCTATTTTTAATAAAAATGAAATATGGCATAAGCGGCTAGGACATCCAAATTCTGTCATTTTGTCTCACTTATTGAAATCTGGTTCATTGGGAAATATTGCACCTTGTTCTTCTTCTCATCTTTCTTTTGATTGTTCTGCATGTAAACTAGGAAAAAGTAAAACCCTTCCTTTTCCAATTGCTGGTAGTCGTGCTGAAAAGTGCTTTGATATTATTCATAGTGATGTCTGGGGGATTACACCTGTTACTTCTCATGCTCACTATAAATATTTCGTAACATTTATTGATGACTACAGTCGGTTTACTTGGATTTATTTCCTCCGTTCTAAATCTGAAGTTTTCTCAGTTTTTAAGACCTTTCTCACATACATTGAAACTCAATTTTCTGTTGTCATTAAGGTTCTTCGGTCTGATTCTGGTGGAGAATACATGTCTAATGCATTTCAAGATTTTTTGAACCAAAAAGGCATTCTCTCACAACGTTCCTGCCCATACACACCTCAACAAAATGGTGTGGCAGAACGGAAAAATCGCCATCTCTTGGATGTGGTTCGAACTTTGTTGCTTGAATCTTCAGTCCCGCCTAGATTTTGGGTAGAAGCTTTGTCTACAGTAGTTTATCTCATTAACCGATTGCCTTCTCAAACACTAGATCTTGACACTCCCTATTTTCGTCTTCATCATCAACATCCTTCATATGAACATTTGCATACTTTTGGCTGTGTTTGTTTCGTTCATTTGCCTAATCATGAACGTCATAAGCTTTCTGCCCAATCTGTTAAATGTGCATTTATGGGATATAGTGTTACTCCCAAAGGTTTTATCCGCTATGATCCTTGTTCAAAAAGACTTCGGGTCTCCCGGAATGTTGTTTTCTTTGAAAATCAATTTTTCTTTCCAACTTATGTTGAGTCATCACCTGCTGTTGCTATTCTTTCGAATTTTGATGACATGCCATCCAACATTACAAGGTTCAAGCCTGGAGTAGTGTATACAAGACGTCCTTCATCATTGCCCCTTCCGGATCCAGAACCGACATCTGCTCCTGCTCCACCAGATTTGAGACGATCCAATCGTGTCTCTCATCCTCCTGACAGGTACAACCCTTGCCATAAATCATATGCTGCTGATTTAACCTCTATTTCAATTCCAACTTCTTACTCCAAGGCTGCTGGCCATGCGTGTTGGCAGCGAGCAATGCAAGAAGAACTTCATGCTCTTCAGGAAAATCAAACTTGGGACATTGTTCAATGTCCACCTGACAAAGAGCTCCTTGGGTGTAAGTGGGTTTACTC
The DNA here is from genome assembly GCA_037953625.1 of Crotalaria pallida. Classification (NCBI taxonomy): domain Eukaryota; kingdom Viridiplantae; phylum Streptophyta; class Magnoliopsida; order Fabales; family Fabaceae; genus Crotalaria; species Crotalaria pallida. The sequence continues at coordinate 175,155,585 of CM075650.1, forward strand.
AGTCAAACTTCATCTGATGGCACTCTAGATCGTTACAAGGCTAGGGTGGTTGCATTTGGAAATCAACAAGAGTATGGGATCAACTATGAGGAGACATATGCTCCTGTGGCTAAAATGACTACAGTACGTACCATCATTGCCATTGTTGCGTCACAAGGTTGGCCACTGCACCAACTAGATGTCAAAAATGCTTTTCTCCATGGTGATCTCAAAGAGGAAATATATATGAAACCACCTCCTGGGATGTTCTCCTCCTCTACTTTGGAAGTTTGTAAGTTGAATCGCTCATTGTATGGCTTAAAACAGGCACCTCGAGCATGGTTTGAGAAGTTTCGCTCTACTTTGCTTCAATTTAAGCTTGTGCAAAGCCAATATGACTCCTCCTTGTTTCTTCGTAAAACTTCCACTGGAATTATTATGCTTCTAGTATATGTTGATGATATTGTTATCACAAGGACAAATCCATTATTGATTAGCCAACTTCAGCAACACCTTCAAGACAACTTTCATATGAAGAATCTCGGTCATCTCAAGTATTTTCTGGGATTGGAAGTTCACACTGATTCATCAGGCATATTCATAAACCAGCATAAGTACGTTCAAGATTTAATTGCTTTGGCTGGTCTTCAAGATTCTTCTTCTGTTGATACTCCTCTGGAAGTGAATGTCAAGTACCACAATGACGAGGGTGAGCTACTTTCTGAACCTTTGCTGTATCGACAATTAGTAGGTAGCTTGAACTACTTGACTATTACTAGGCCTGATATCTCCTTTGCTGTACAACAAGTTAGTCAGTTTATGCACTCTCCACGACATTTGCATTTGGCTGCTGTTCGGCGCATTATTCGATACTTGCGAGGTTCTCCTTGTCGTGGTTTATTTTTCCCGACAGGATCTCCTTTGCGCCTTCTTGCTTTTAGTGATGCTGATTGGGCCGGTTGTCCCAATACTCGTCGCTCTATCACTGGTTGGTGCATGTATCTAGGCGAATCTTTGATATCATGGAAAAGTAAGAAACAGGATCGTGTCTCCAAATCCTCCACTGAGTCTGAATATCGTGCGATGTCTGCTGCGTGCTCTGAGATTACTTGGCTTCGGAGACTGCTGGCTGAACTTGGCTTTCCTCAAATTGATCCCACTCCTCTTCATGCAGACAACACAAGTGCCATTCAACTTGCTGCTAATCCAATCTACCATGAACGCACTAAGCATATTGAAGTGGATTGTCATTATATTCGGGAAGCTGTTGATACTCAAATCGTTTCTCTTCCACATGTTTCCACAGCTTTACAAATAGCCGATGTTTTTACCAAGTCTCTCACTCGACAACGTCATCAGTTTCTTGCTAGCAAATTGATGCTTCTTGATCAACCAGCATCAATTTGAGGGGAGATGTTACTGTACTTAAATCTAATTTACTGTACAGGATATTTAGTTTCCTTATTTGTAAATGCTAGATGCTTTAGATCCCTAAACATTAGCATAGAAATCAGCCTACCTAGAAATCTGCATATCCCTGTAAATTAGCCTAGAGATCAGCCTAGAAATCAGTAATATGTTTGTATATTGATCTATATATTGAATGAAAAAGAGAAGCAGAGGCATCAAGCCATTCAGTCAAAAACTCTAACACATAAGGCTATAACTGAATTCAAGCTTGAATAGATGTAAATACATATAAGCTATCTATCAAATTTAAAGATAAACCTTCATACTTTGCAAATGAATTACCACTTAAATTTTTTTAAAAGAACTTAAAATCACAAATTTGAACACTTGTAAACTTGAGATAATATATATATGCACCGATAATGTATAGTTTTTTTATATAATCGGTACATCATCCACCATCCAAATGCATTACTTTTACTTACAAGTCAATCACTGTTAACCCGTAAATGGTTGATGATGCACTAACGGAGTAAAAAAACTTTACACTGACAATGCACACACTATTTTCTCTATCCGATTTTAATAAAAAAACTAGCATTGGTACCGGTGAGCAACAGGCGGGGAATGACAATGCATAGCAAAAACTGCATTGCATACATCCCTGAAGATTGCAAGAACCTGCTTCTCATCAAAATACGCAGCTCCTCGGCTCTCCAGCACATTAACCAAAGACTTCTCACAAAACTCCATCACAAGGAACGCTTCTTTTGTCCTACCCATATCCAAGATCGCATTTGCGTGAAGTGTGACAACATTGGGATGCCCTCTCAATGACTTCATCACAGATATCTCCTTCTTTACCAGTTCAAGCGATTCTTGATCATTGCATATTATGTGCTTCAAAGCATACGCCTTTGACATATTTACAGCATCATGAGCCAAGTAGACACAAGAGAATCCTCCTTCGGCAATGGCTTTCTGGACATTTATTTTAAGATTGCCGACATCTATAGTCCGACCTCAAGCCCAACTGGCTCTTTTTGCACAAAAGGATTAAATATCCACATATTATGCAACAAGGACAACGAGGCTGCATATGTAAATTGTGAATAAATCTGTGAGCTATAACATTAACATGAACATAATAAAGAAAAAATTTCCTCCAATTAGAGAACAGGATTGAGCAATGAACCTATAACATCTAATCATTTATGCACTACTAATAGAATTTTTGTCAAAATGGATCTCGCTGTACTTTTTGTGTCTTGACTTCATTCTCCACATCTAATGACCTAGTAATTATCAATATTTTAAAAAATTAAGAAGTTGCAATGCCAATAATAAAATTAAATTTACAAATAACCACCATTTTTTTAAAAAAGAAAAAAACTTAAGATGGAAACAGTTCCATGATAATGCCAATACCCAATTTCCAAGCACTCACTCTCCTTCCTATGGTAAATGAAGGTCAACAACCATCAAATTAATTAGAAAACCTTAAATTCTTAATACATTTGCATCAAAAGGGTATATTAATATTATATTGTAACCATCACACCAGATCATAAACTGACATAGTAACAATGAAGCATTTTACCTATGATTATGTTAGATACATGACAATTGTTAATTAATAAATAAAAACAATAGACAATGATTAAAAAAATTCCCAAAATTAAAATTACAAACCAAAAGAATTTGAATCCACGATTGTTAGTTCCAGAGATGCAAAATTCAGGCAAAGCAGCTCAAATCAAATGCACCATCTCAGCCAAAGATTGTTGAACTCTAATAAATAAATAAAAAATCCCAAAAAATAAAAAAAAAATAAGAAAAGTACCCAGAATTTGTTAGGATAAAAGATAAAAATTTTTATAAAAAAGATGATGAAAGGTGGTGGTATGAACCTGTGGGTAAGTTGGTGGTGGATGAAGAAGGAAAATGAAGCTAAGAAATAGGCAAAAGAGTATATATGGAAATGTGAACAAGAGCATCCGCACCGCCCAATGAATCCAACGGTGATGTGAGGGAATGGAATACGGAGAAGATAAGTGAGCGGTGAAAACTGAGAGGATGCTATCTCTGTTGCATCTTCTTCCGTATAATAACGTGGTGCCATGTCGTTGCTAAATTCAAGCTTCCTAATCTATTTTTTATTGAGTAATATGTTATGTTAGTCTAACTGTGTGGGTATCGGTTAAATTACTCCTGAGAATATCGAAATTTTAAAATAGTCTCTAAGATAGAAACAAGTTAGTCATATTAGCCCTGACGTATCTAATTTGACCAAAATCGATGCCGTTTTGGCAAAAAAAAAACAAATAAACAAAAATCGTTGAATATTGGTCAAATTAGATACGCCAGGGACTAATATGACTAACATGTTTCTATATGACTGACGTGTTTCTGTCTAAATGACCAATTTGAAATTTCAAAAATCTCAATAATTAAATTGATCCGTGCTTACAAAATCAAAGATAAATATGATAAATAATACTCATTTTTTATTCTATCCTCCCTCCTCCTACACATGTTGAGAAATAATACTCGTCCTAAGATAATGATAAAAATTAATAAAAAAAATTTGTTCCAACTAAAATTAGTGATTAATAAAAAGTTTAGAAATTGTAAATTTTGAATTTTTATTGATAGATATATAATACATTAAATTAAATATTTGATAATTGATTGATGATTTAGACAAGTCATTAAATATATGCTTTCTTAATTTTTTTATTATATCAATCATTTACCATTATTGTTGACGGATGAAGTATATACTTGCTTACTCTCATTTATAAGTCATGTATTTTTAACCATTTATTTTATCTTATATGTTATTGTATGTATTTTAAGAAGTCTAATATTCATTTATATATATTTTTCATCAATCATACTTTTATTTATCGTATTATCTTTTTCACCACTCGTTTCTTCATCTCTTTTAATATAGTCTTTATACATTTATTATTACTCCTTCTTTAATTATTAAATGGGGGTAATTTAGTCAAAATATATCAAATTTTTACATCATTTACTCATTTTTTAATTTATGTGCAATGACTAAAAAAGCACAACTTATGAGACGAGCGAGTACATATTAGCAAACTTTTCATTAAAATTGGTAATAATGTAATTAATGCATATCAATTTTGTAAATGTAGTACTCTATCCGATTTTATTTATAGGTCATATTTTACAAGAATTTTTCAATCCTATTTATAAATTATTTTGTATTTTTTTATGGAAGATTTATTGTTTTTTTTATTTTCTTTGCCTTTTACTTATTAATGTGGGACAATATATTATTATGAAAATTTCAATGCAAATTAAGATGATAAAATTATATTCCATCTGTCTCATTATCTTAATAAAAAAATGCAAAAAAAAATTGTCTCATATTAAAGTCAAAAAATAAATGAAAAATCTTAAAGATTGTATATTGTATGATGATCGATAAGTAAGTAAGGAAAACATATTTTAAAGATTTTTTTGGAGGCAATATTGCAATATGTATTAATTGTAATGATATGAAAATGTGTGTGATATCAATTTGTAATTAATGAATGAATCATGCATTATATTAAAGAGATACTCTCTCGTTTTTATTGACTTATTTGACTTTTACCAAGATAATGGGATGGAAGGAGTAATACTAAACTACTGTACTCTATGAAAGTTTCAAAAAATATAAGTACTTTGTGCATGTGATATGATTAATATAACTCATAAATAGAATCCCTTAGAGTAATTTCTAACATAGACTAATAGTACTATGGTATAAGGCATATTTAACTAAATCATACCAGCATATAAAAAAAAAAACAAACTAAATCATACATACTAATAAAAGTAGAGTTTTCTCGACTGTAAAGAGACGAGAACCCAAAAGAGGAAATGTTTTGATCCTTTTCAGGGCAACACTTCCAATAAAATATATGTTTTTTTTCTTGGGTTGAGATTAAGAAAATTCATAAAATTATTTAGTTTTTTTAAACTATAATATTGCTATTTTATCTTTTTAACTCTTTTCGAAAAGTTCATATCCATTAATGAACAATAAAAAAATGACGGCAACGTGCTAACATTCATCGAAAAGGATCTTGATTTGCTCATGAGATAATCAAAACATTTAATAATAACAAAAAAAAAGAAAAATCAATAAATGATGTATAAAAAATATAAATTTAAAGTCTCTTATAATTAGGATAAAAAAATCATTTACAAGATAACTTATAATAAAGATCAGAGCGAGTACAAGATTTTAATAATTGCCCTAATGCACACATTAGAAAAATCATTCTATTTTACTTTAATTTGTTGTTAAGCAATTGTGTCCCTTATCGAATGAATAATAAATTATTTTTTTCAGTCTTATTTATCTATTCCATTATTCAAAAATACACGTTTTGAAAATAATACAAGAACAATTTTGATCTTTTATACATTAATTATATATTGTTTAAATATATCATTTCTTTTTTTTTGGTAGAATATCATTTTTTTTATTATGTAATCGGCATTTTTTTTCACTACACGTGTAAATCAAACCTTTTTTTTAATAAAAAGACATGCATGGAAGATTCGAAATCGAGAAGTCTTTGAATGAAAAGGTTGATCGAACAGAAGTATCAGTCGTGATACACAATATTATAATATGATAAAAATCTTTACCAACATAGATTGACTCATTTGATGAAAAATTTCATTCGAGATCTTAGATATGAGATACTATGTGTTAGTAATTTCGTATTCAATTCTTTGTAAAAATATCCTTCTAAGAAAGGCAACCACGAACCTTGCATGAAATTAGTTTCAAGAATTCCATTAATATTGATGGATCTTCATGATACCCATGTTCATTGTGTCACTGAATACACTTTTTAGAAAGGTTAAGATAATAGCAAAATAAACAATAACCGAATATAAAATGACATGATAAAGAGAAAAAAAATCATATTAAATTAAAGAATATGTCTAGTATGCAATCTAATTTTGGATTATTGCTATGCAATCTTATATTGGATTAATAATACTTGTCACCTAACATACAATTTTGATTTTTTAAACAATGACTTGACAATTGCATGTTAAGTGGCAAAATATCATTTATTCAACATATAAGATTGCATAGCGACAACCCAAAATTAGATTGCATGTAGGTAATTCCCTAAATTAAATCACCGAAATGACCCGGGATATGTTAAGATAATGCTCAACCTCCCTTCTTTAAACTTGACGACTTGATGATGTCACTAAACAAAGGATAGATTACGTCGATCTTGAAAATATATTTGGGGGCATATGGAGTTTTAACTTAATCATTGTGTGTGTGTGTGTATATATATATGTACATATAGGCAAGTCCGGCTATATATATAATAAACTGTGTGGACTGACTCTTAAACCACACTTTAAGGGAAGTGTTGAAGAAGCCAAAAGCTTGCTACAAAAAGTTAACAAGAACACGAGGAATCCGATCCAAAAAAAATATATAGTATATAATATGGAGAGCAAACTAACAGCCACATGCATGTTGATATCATATTTGTAAAAGAGAAAATACCAAAAATGAACGAAAAAAATAACGTCCAAAAGGAAGAAGAGTATAGCTAGATAAATTTTAGGGATTATGTTCCCTCCACATTTTTTTGTCCCCGAAAAAGTATTTAGAATAGCATCAAAATTACAAAGCACAATTCACGAATATGGTTCATAACTTTTTTTTAAAAAAATCTTGATTCTTGCATTTCATATTTTCATGTCCTATAGTTCTATGAACTGGTTCATAACTCTTTTATTGTTACATGCATTCAAAAAATAACTTATTTCAATTTAATATAAATTTTCGTAGCAGGAACCGTTGTATTGGCAGCAGTAGTAGTTGTGGTTGATGGGGTTCTACTGGTTTGCACGAACTGCTGGTAAGTTGTTCGGGTACGAGGAAGATACACAATACGCTCATCTTCATCGCTAGTGTCGTACAAAGCACGGTTGAACACTGATTGCAGATATAGTGCTAGAATCACAGCAATAACCTGAAGTTAATCATGTCACGGTTGATATAAAAGAGATAAAAAGTTAAAAACTAACAAAAAGAGACAAGTTAGATATAAGAGGTGACGAGTTTGGGTATACGCGAATCACCCGACCATCATTCTATTCATATCAATGCTTTAGTGTGCTTCACTTAATTACTTTAGTTTAAAGTTTTATGTTGGTAAGAAAAATAATTGAAATAAACACAATTTCAAACAAGTAATATTCAAAGTATATATATTTTTAAAGAGATTTCTAATATGCAATCCAAAATTGGAGTGTTGTCATGCAACCTTCTTTTAAACCAATAGAAAGTTGCCATTTAATTTATCTGTGTCATGTCATCATTTGAAGTAGTCAAATTTAATTTTTTGCAATTTGGTCCAACTTAAATAGTAAATTAAAATTTTAGTCCTTTGAGAAGTGAAGATGAGTTCTGGGTTTAAGAATTTTTTTTTATATATAAAAAAAATTAAAATTTATAATTTGTCTAAAAGTACAAAAGGACTAAATTACAATAATCTAGTTTTTATGTTGGACTAAATTGCAAAACTTAATTTTGACTAATTTAAGTAATGATGTGGCATACATGTTTTTGGTGGCAAGATTTTATTGGTTTAATAATGGGTTGCATAGCAACCATTCAATTTTTGGTTGCATGGTAGTGACACCTTATTTTTAAATGAGTGTCTTGTCTTAGATATTTATGATGATGATAGATTAAAATTTTGTTGATCTGTGAACTAAATCATACTATGAAAGATGTTTATTTTGTTAATGAAATATATTCAATTTTTTTATTTGAATAGTAAAATTTCATGGTATTTTCACTTTTCAAGTTGTATAGAATGTTTAAATTATATAAAATAACCATAATGAGGAGACGATCTAAGCAACTATTGTTACACAATCATATATTCTAGATTTAAATTTAAGAAAACATTTTAACAATATGACATAAAATAAACTTTTTGACAAGGAACTTATTGCTTCATGTCAATTTTTTTCTCATTTTTTGTCTTAAGAATAAATTCATATTTTTCATAAATTTTTTGCTTGCGCATTTGTCGGATCAATCCAACTTGTCCCTACCTCAACTTGTCCATATCTTTATCTATTTGAATTCATCCCTATTGTATCACATTCTAGTTAGGGACAGATTCATCTGGTTCAAAATTTGACCTTATCAACATTTGAGGACTAGCAAGCCTAACCAATCCCATGGTCACCTCTAATTTGATAAACAGAGATAGAGTAAAATGTTAATCTGTTTATCCAAAAATACATCGATTAACAAATTAATCCTTGAAAAAAAATTATTAAATAGGTCGTCTCTAAAAGTTTAAATGATCATCACTTTGGTTTGGTGACCATGCGAGTTTTTTGAGGACTAAAAATTTGATGGTCATTTAAAGTTTCATAAATTTATTTAATAATCATTTTTTAAATTTAATTTAATTATCATTATATCTTAAGATGACAATTTACTCCACGGACATATATATTTATGAGTATAGCTTATAATCTTGTACAAACTATCCAAATATTTCACACCATTAACTTATTTAAGATGTGTATATGACACTTAGTTACTCCCTCTAGTTTTCATTATATATAGGTCACATCGTTAAGTTGATTATATCATAAGATTAAGGAAATTAGTTACATTTTTAAAATTTTAAAAATGTATTTTAAAATTACAATTTTGTCTTTGTAATTTATATCGAAAATTTCACACATATATTGTTTCAATTAACGAACAAATGATAAATAAGATAAAGAAAACAATGAATGTTTCTTTAAAAAGTATAAAGTATTAATTTATAAATAAGACCAAATAATCTTTCTAATAATAGGCTACTTAAATAAAATAGGGTAGAAAGGAAGGAGTATATTATAGTACTTTATGAAGTAGAATGATTTGTATATCAAGTGTTAGCTACCACAGCTCTAAATATCACAACAACACCATCACATATAATCATATATGATATGCGATTGTGGAGGGTAAAAGAAAAAATCAATCTTCATAAGAGTAAAAGATAAAGGGAGATAATGTCAAAGTCTAAACTCTAAAATCAGTTAAGTCACTAATTTCCATATATTCAGCAATGCAAAATGAAATATAAATATAAATATTTTTTAAATGAAAGCCAAAATTAAATCAAAATCACTTTATTGTATGGAGTAAAAAAAAAAACATATGAATAACACTCTGAATTTGTACTATGGATCAATATATTTGAGATATCTTTGCCTGTAATACGAAGACCCCAAGAGCAATCCATCTCATGACTTCCCAATTTGCATACAGAAAATGATAGAATGATTGAAAAGTACCACTTCTATCTGAAGGTATATCCTGTGGAGATTTTTTGACTGTTTAGAAAAATGTTATGCAGGAAATGATAATTTTTAATTTTTATAGGCTAACTTTGTTGACAGTGAAAGGAGAGTGCAAAATTGTACAAGTTACTAACACTTTATATTCCATAGCTCTGTCAACTCAGTTAATCAGTGAAGAGCTTTCTAATTAATATTTAATCAGCATAGAATGAAAGCTAAGCATGAACGCTCACCTCTTTCCAGCTGTGATCAAAGAATATGAAAGCAGCAACCCCTATCTGGACTATGACAAGTGCAGCCAATAACACAGAATACTAAAATATAGTATTAAGGAGATACTTAAAAGCAAATATCTTGAAAAAAAATGAACACGGATTGAAAGAATAGATAAGACCAGGCCAGTCCCTACAATCAGTTTAGTAAATTAAAGACATAAATTATGATGAGTTAGGATTAGTTGACATCAAGGTGTATTACACCTTCACATAATTTTTTACATATTATGAAATTTGTTAATCCAACCGTTGAATTATTTGTTGTTATCAAGTAGATCAAGTCTACAAAATTTCATAGAATATAAAAATGATTTGATACTTCATCCGACTATTCTATTTTAGCGGATAATACGTTATTTAAAATATAAGTAAATATGCATTATTAAATTACATACCTATGAATCTCCGAATGATCTGAAATTTGGTATGTATGATCGTCATGATAATAACATATAATTCAACGATTGAATTGACAAATTTCATAATATATAATAAAAAGTTACGTAAATGTGTAAGAGACCAAGTTTTACACCTGGTGTCAAAAGATCCTAACTAACTATGATTGGGTAAGTTTAACTTTATAATGTGCTCTGTCTCTCTTTCGTTATGGTTTTTTTTTTCCCTCTCCCCTTACAACGGATGTTGTATTTTTTTCCTCTCCCCTTCTAGTTTTATTTACACACATAAATTAATTATCCCAAATTTTGTAAAAACACACGATATATGTTCTTTTATAATTGTTGTTTAAACATGTAACACATGAATAAATAAATATATTTAATTTAGTTTTTATTGAAAATTAATGTTTATTTTATCTATTTTAACACTTTATTTCTTTATGGTAATCAATCCATTTTTTTTCACTTATTATCTCTATTATTAATTATTAATTATTAATTATTAATTAAATGAGGGTAAAGTTATAAAATAAAAATTAATATTGTATCAATTACAGAGTTTCTAAAGTAATAACCAACGAGGCTTAGTTCAGTTGGTGTAAGACCCCAACAGAAATCTTGGGAATAAGACACGGGTGCTAGTAGCCCCGGGTTCGATTCTCACTAAAAACATCTCGCTGGGAGAGCCAGCCACGCAGCTCGTTCCGGATTAGTCTCAAGGGCTCCTGGTATTAAGGGTGCTCTTGGGATACCGGTGGTTCCGCAAGGAATACGGACAAAAAAATAAAATAAAGTAATAATTAAATGAAACCAATTGAAAAAAACATTTAAAAACACAAATAGGAAAGATAAAACATTTCTCATACTTCACATAACATAATCTTAAATTAATGATAACAAAGAGGATTGCACCAATTCCAATCAGAAGGTAGATAAACCTGCACAAAACATCACATAGTTAACAAAAGTCTATATAAATATACTATGGTATATTTCATTATTTTTCACATAGTCAAATCCCCTTCGTAGAGTGGGACCACAAATCTTATATATTCTTTATCATTCGATGATGGGTGCTCAAGGAAGAAGGTTGTGTTTTTATCCCCAATCTCCACCTATTTTCGCTTGATTTTCATTACTAATGGATATCCTCCTAGAATAAGATTTAAATATCCTACTATTAATCAGCTCATGTATATTTTAGGATGATGTCGGAAATAATAGAATTTATATATATACTTAAGATTGTATACCCTTGTTCTAGACTCAACTTCCTCTTCAACGTAACAATAAAATCTTACAAAAAAATGTCACTGCTAAAAGTCACAACTTGGTCTCTAACTTTATCCATCCAAGGATGTAGAACATTTTCATGGTTGCTCCTCTTAGCTTCCTCCACAACATTATGATGATTCTTATGAAGAATTAAAGTTCCAAAAAAAAATAATAATAATAATAAAAAAATGATTTTGACTCGAGCATTTGAAGTAGAAAACCACATCAATATCAAAAATTTCATTGAAATTCTCAATGGGGATATTTGGAGAGCTTAAACCACTTTGGAAATTGCATAAACAAAAGAAAATTGAATCATATTGGTTGGATTTTTACCTCAAAATCAATAGCTTTCAATTCTATAAAGTTTTCTAGAAACTTTTCTTGGTACTAATTATAACCCGGGCGGGCCGGCCCGTTTTGACAGCTCCTATTAACAAATGAGGAGAGTAAGTTCGGCCCACTGAATGATCCATCTAAAGCCCAATCCAGAAGAAGGGTAGTATCCTCTCATGGCAGGCTCCATTCCAATGCCTTAAACCTCTCTGCGGAATAATAATATGAATATAGATGAAGCCGCCAACTCCAACAACGAACTAAGGTTTTAGCATTCTGTTGCTCAATTCACGAATCAGCAAATGTAAATAAATTTAGAGAAACTCGCTTTTGACATCAATTTTCACCCGTCCGATAATCTCGTTGCTGCCGCTCTAATTAACGGTGACCTTCACCTGTAACTTCCTTAACCATTTTTCACATCCATCATTTTATTGTATTTTATGGTAATTAATAATTATTTGTGCTGATAATTGTTACTACGAATTTCCTTTGTCCTTCAGACATCGTTACACTGCTGATGGCGCTCCCGTTAGGTACTGTATTATGAATTCTGAAACTTTTTGCTTCCTGTTATTATTCGTTTGTTTGTTGTATTATTGGATACTTCAATTCAATGTTCGGTATATATAATTATATATTAATTTTTAAATTTTATGCTCAAGTTTTGGTGTTTATTATTTTGTGGATGTTTAAGGCTATTGGAAGTTCATGCTCACACTGAGTCCTGCAGAGCTGTGCGATTCATCAATTGTGGACATGGTAATGCACATTTATTTTTCTTTTAATTTTAGTCCTGTTTGTTGAAGTTTTTTATTTTCAAATATTCCTACGTACTATTAACCATTGAGAAAGATGAAACCTTTTGCTTTGAATTCCTTGGTTTTTGGCATTGATGGATTTTTTTCTTGGAATGGATGTTTATCAACTATCTTTTGCACTATGTGCTGACTCATACTCAAATTCAAGGTGCCTACGTTATTGCAGGGTTATCTATCTATAAATCGTGTTTAAAGTCTTAAAAAAAATGTTTAAAAGACTTTTTAAGTTTTCATCTTTCAAATTTAATTTTAGTCCTGCAGGTTTGGAAGAAAATTTGCTTTTGGTTACAAATATATATGTTCGACGCACGAGTTATCTGTAGCTGCTGTTTTCTTGTGGAAAATTGGTCTCGGAACAAAAAAATTCAAGGCTATCAAGAAATAGGAAGGTGTTTTAAGATGAGGTGATGAATATAACAAAATTTGTGGAAGCAATTAAGTTAAGATCTTGACATTGGGTCTTGGTCAATGCTTTAGGGGAAGCTCCAATTACATATTGGCGTATGTGTCCTGTATTTTGTTTTAAGTTTTTTTTGGGTGTATATGTTATTATGTATTGATTTGGTGTTGAGTACATCATGTACTTTTCACCAATAAGAGGCAGATGGGGTAGATATTTATTGTTAGCATATACTATGTTTTTTTCCCTTGTCTTGAATTTTCCTTATGCAAGGTTTTTAAGGAGGTAGGGATTCTAACGAGTGCTATTTGATGGTAGGGATCATGACTCTTGTATTGCTTGGTAGGTTGGTATGTGGATATTTTTTGTATGAGGTTGTAGCTATTATTTTTATTTTAAAAAATAAAAATAACAAATTAAAAAACAGAATATATTTGTTTTTCTATTTCCTAGAGAACGTTATATTCTATTTTTATTTTTTAATATCCATAATTTAAAAAATATTAAAATAAAATTTCAGACTGGTCACGACCAAAATTGAAAAAAAAAAATCATTTGAATTCGACTCACACCGATGGATTGTTTATTTACTTACTCTCATTAAATTAGGAGGAAAATAAAATAAATTACCTATCACTATAAATGTGAATTTTGAAATTTGATCCACGTTTTTTCTTAACATTTTTTTTTAAGAAGAAAAATCCTGAACATTTCTAAACTCCTTCAAGATTTCAAAAAGCAGAGTAAATATAGACATGGCATGCCACATACATGTCATACGATATATATATATATATATATATATTTATTTATTTTTTTTTACATCAAAAATATTTTTAAAAAAACTTATGCAATTTTAAAAACTCAAAATATTTTCAAAGTCAAATTTTCCCCAAATTTTTGTATTGAAAAAACAAGACATTATCAATCATATTTTCCTCTTCTTTTCATGTATCTCTTTATTTTCCCTGCATCTCAAAAAGAGTTGTTGGAATATCAATTTTATTTTTTCTACTATTACACCATCTTGCTGTTCCTTTTGTCATTCACTCATATTTTCTTGTCAGTTTGTATTTTTTTTCATTGTTTCTCATTTCATCTCTTAATTTTTTTAGTTCTTTATTATTATTATTTCATAAACTAAAGAAACTGAATTAAAAAGTAATAATTATTTAATGACAACAAATTGATAGTTTTAAGGAAGAAAAAAAAAACACTGAATTTCAAATAAATAATTTGCACATAATTTGCAATTTGCACGGTAGCCGGTAGCATCTCTTCACTGTAGTATATAAAGGTGAACCGAAGTTATTTTCAGAAGAAGGTAAGGAACAATTATTGTATAAAGAAATGGTGGTAGTTATTGGTGAAATTATTTTCGGAAGAAGGGAAGGAGAAGTGATTGTGGGTCTGTTCGACAACACTAACTTGTAGCTGTGAGCTTGTAACTTGTAGCTATGAGTTTCTAGCTATAAGCTTATAGTTGTTTAGTTGCTTATTTGGAATAGTGTTGTTTGACAAAACTAGCTTTTGAAGTAACTAAAAATTACTAAATGACCAAAAAGGACATGGAACATTTTGTTATTTTAATTTTTCCAATGTTTCCTTTATTTATTAATAAATAGATAGTTAATTAATTAATTAATTAATAAAATATAAAAATTATTAAATTATAATTAATTAAATTCATTTTTTATTAATTTATTAATTATGTAGTTAATAAATTAATTAATTATAACTAAATTATTAAATTATAATTAATAATTAATTAAAGGGTAGTAAAATAATTTTAAATTTTGTTTGAGAGTATAATTGGTATATGAATTATTGAAAGCTAGTTTAGTTTATAGAAAGCTACTTCAAGTAGTAAGTAGCTTTCTAAAAGCTAGTTTTTAAAAGCTACAAGCTCCTTTTTTAAAAGTTATAAGCTCATTTTAATTTGTATTCACCGAACGGGGCTAATAGCTTATTGACTAAATCTAAAAGCTCCTAACTAGCGAAAAAGCTCTTAGCTACCCATGCTGAACAAAGCCTGTACAAAGAAATGGTGGTATTATTAATTGATATTGTAATTTTGTTCAAATAGTGGGGTATTTTTTGCATAAGCTAATTTACGCCAACTAAAAATTAGTTAAAGTAGTTTTAAAAAATGGTGTTTTGATCAAGCTCATCTAGGAGGACACTATATTGCTATAATCATACAGTACTAATGTCTTTATATTCAACTCCCTCCTCCAATTAAGAGGTTATTCCGTGTTCATATTTCATATTTAACATGCTCTATAAATGTAATCACCACCATGGTTCATTTCAAAAATATTCAGTCTTGACAATAACTTTATGTATATTTTATATATAAAAATAAAAAACTACACGAGGTAGCAACTGGCAACATCACACAAATAACAATTTATGCATTGTTAAAATAACAATGATGCAGTGATGGGCAAAAAAATGCAGTCTCGGGAATACAGTCCTGACTAGGGATATTGTTTTAGAAGGGGCATTTGGGACTTGAAGTTGATACATATACTAGCAAGTGTTCTAATCGGTTATCCAATTTGAACAAAGTTGCACCAATAACTATAATCTCCTACAAATCCGCAAAGAAATTGTTCGAGGCCTGTCCATTACTTGCATGATTTCTCTTGTTCCCTGCAAAGGCAGGATCAAAAAATGAAGTCCAAGATATATATACATATACACATATATAACGAACAATGTCTTCCTGGGAAGGGTAATCTATAACATTTACATCCATATAAACCACACCTTTGTTAGACTTAAACGAATCAGCATCAATGTCCATTTCATCATCGTCACTGTCAATCTCTCCAGCTTCATTTCTCTGCGTGCTTCCGGAACCTGGTAGTATATTATCCAAATCCCATAGCTGTTCAAAAGGGAAAATGTTGTCAGTTCAGACGACTGATGGTACATATTCTCAATGCAGGCATACATATTCAGACGTTCATGCAACCAATGGTTTTCGTATTTTTATCTACGAGCCTCCCTCCATTATTATGGTGAAGGAATAAAACAGCTTGAGGGATTGATAGGCAACCTTTGGAGCCAAATAGTTTCAAACTCATCCAACCAGTGTAAAATACAGAATCTCTCCCCAAGCAGTAACTCATTTGTTTTACTACATAGTGCACACCATCATTTGTCCCCTATGTTGCAAATGACCATCCAAATTAAGACCACTACTTGAAACATCAATTTATATTACTTAATATGACCTTCAAATATGAATACTTTGCGTAAATATGAATATTTAGTATACCTTTAACATTTGATCATGAGCAATACTGCCAAGGAACTTTCTATCATGAGAGAATGCTACAGGATCAAAGAAAACCATAGGTCAAACTTGTAGCCAATTACAAGAACATAAGAAATATATAGGCCTGAAGACGCAATAAATAGTGAGGGATGTGAGGCTAAAATAATAATAATCATCATGAATTGGGGCCAAAAATCACCTCACCACAGCAACTGAGCAAAAACACAAGTGCAGAACTAAAGGTGAAGAAAATGAGGCTGAAAACAATACATTTTACCCTCAGACATAAAAGCAACGTTTATTGTTGATAAAAGAGGAAGAGATGTATATTACCAAGACGCTCGACAGGATATTCCGAGTGTTCTGCAATTGGCTGGATGACTCTGTTGGGTAATATCCCAACCAGGCTGAACCAAGAACATATATATGTAAATGGAATGGAAAATCAAAGAATAGAAGATTGAAATATGATTCAAACAAAAGGGACAATGCTATCATACTGCAAAATACTCACTTGATAATACCATTCTCTGATCCAGTAATAATCCTATCCTCGTCAAGCTAAGATTAAAAAAATTTCACACATTTAATTACATGACCTCAGGATAGCATAAGCCTAATGATGCTGAAATAACTAACCTTCAACATAGTATCAACAGAGTTTGGTGAGAGATCAACGAATCTATCGCTGAAAATTAAATACATTACGCAAGAACATCAGTAGATGAGTTAGAACCTGAAATATTAGATAATGACAACATCTAATAAATGCCTCTCCTCTCCATAAACAGGATCATTTCCATCATGTATTAGTTACACATTCCACATCAAGTACCTGCAATCCTTGAAGCATCCCCAAGAATACAATAGTAAAATTCCAGTTTGTGATCCACAAACAACTTTTCTACCGTTCTGATTACCAAAAAAAAGCAAATCATCAGCAATATGATATTTTAAAGGTATATGTGAAATTGTGAAGCATCATAATATGCAACTAAACATATTCAAAATGTAACACTGGTAAGTATTTAAGCTCATATTAGAAAGAATGATGAGGCGATGAATCCAGTACATATGTCAAAGATACCTTCATTATAACAACAGACAATAGCTCATCTTCAGAAAATTCAGATTGAGCTTGGACCTGTCAAAAAAGCAGGAAAAGGTGGTCAAATTCAAATGCAACAAATAAAGAATGTTTATTCTTCAAAAGGAATAAGAAAATGTTGATATACAACTTACTTTGTTTCTTCTAAGATTGCAAACAGATAGAGTCCCATCTCCACTGAGCAATGAAAGAAATTCAAGGAAAATAAGAAAGACTGCATTTATAAGCCAGAGAAAGTAGAAATTGAAAAACAATTTAGGCTTATTTAACATTTTAGTCCCTGAACTTATGTTTACTTTTGGAATTGGTCCTTAAACTTTTTTTCCGGTGCTTTGGGTCCCTGAACTTTGTTCAACTTTTGGAAATGGTCCTTTCGTTACTTAAATGATGATATAGTCGACGACATGTCACGTCACTTTCACAATATCGATGAGTGATAAGTTCAGTAGAGCCACGGGACACTACATGATTTTATTTATTAAAAAAATAATTTCTTTTAAAATTTAATAAATGATTCGATTTTCTTTAAAAAAATACAATTTTTAATTATTTTTTACTAAATTTGATTTTTTTTTTAATTTAAAAAATTCACGTGGCATCATTTGACATGTTACCTATCGATGTGGCAAAAATGACGTGGCATATCCTTGGTCATATCACCACTTAAGTGATGAAAGGACCATTTCCAAAATTTAAGTAAAGTTTAGGGACTCAAAGCATCGAAAAAAAGTGAGGACCAATTCCAAAAGAGCACCTAAGTTCGGGGACTGAAAACTTAAATAAGCCAACAATTTATAATTCATGGAGCATGCAAGGGAGTTTAATTGCTCGAAGAGGGTCATAGAAAGTTTATAAGATTAAAAACAGATCATCAAAGGCACTATATAACATCATTGCAAATATAAGTTCCCTGAAATTCATGCTAATTTGTTTTTGATAATCAACGTAAACCGTGTCACTTTCTCTCTTGTAAATTTTCTTTTTCTATAAAGACAACATATACATAAATGATTAAGTATGCCAATATTAAAATGTGAAAACGGTTCAAGTATTTGTCAGCACCAAGCTGTTTACTGTAGCCTGTAGAATATGAAAATAATTTGAATTTAGAAAAAAGGAGGCGGGGGTAGTAAATGAACAAAACTGAAAGCATGGCTATGGATAGGTCAAGCTTTAGCTCAATAATTCCTGAGAGAAAAACAATTAAGCCCTACCTTGTTCTTTCTAATACTAATTACTGATTTGACAAAGAAGATAAACAAATTTATCATTAAAATCCTACCAGTAGAGACTAAGGGATTGACCTTGCTTTTCAGATAAAATTTGGGCAAGACCAGCTAGCCAAGCCAAGGTAAGGAGGCAACTCATAAATAAACAAGCACTATAGTTAGAAAACAGACAGTTCTTCACCAGTTACTGACAACACCTAATGTTTGGAATAACTTTTTTTTTGGCTAAGTCAGTATGAAAATAACTTGGGAGAGGAAAAATTGCTCTAGGGATTTCAAAGGTTATTTCTACACAAATTACTGTCAACACCTAAAGTTTTTTAAAATTTCCTTTTTGGCTAAGTCAATATAGGATTATCTTGCAGTTATGGTTTCTTTCAAATGCAACAATGAACTGTCACGGGATTCCAACAAGATTTAATAATTATAAGTTGACCCTCCACATTATGGCATGCCTCTTCACCGTAAATTTTAAAAACGATCTTAACAATCACTACTTATTCCCGAGTAGGGTAAAAGTTACTGAGTTTGTTACCTTGTTGCCAAAATTTTCATCGCATCAGATACAAAAGTCATGTCTGAAATGTAATCTTCATGGACATCAAATGAATTGCTACAAGAACGTTCTCTGGTATCCCATACCTGCAAGGAGGAGAAGCAAAACGAAAAATCACCAAGGCAACACTGATCGTGTCCTTAACTCTAAAAGGACAATTTTACAAACCATCAAAACAACTACCGCCACTGAGTAGCTCATAGAGTAGACACTAGACAGCAAAGTTACTATAGAGAGGGACGTAGCAGTAAAAATAAATAAAAGAGATAAGATGAAAGGAAGAAGGATGAGTGCAGTGCACGATATTAAAATAAGCAATGTACAAGATGTGTGCATTCATTCTTCCACTAATATCATAGAACAAACTGGATATCTATGTTAAATATCTTCAATCATCCATGACATAATCTGGAACTCCAACCAAATACAAATGCTGAGAATGTGAAATAAAACCTTTTTGCTTTCAAGAGTAGAGAGAAAATGCAAACAAAGTGATAGGAAGAGCAGGAAAATCTAAGAGTAGAGACAGAAAGAGATTCAGAAAAAGAGCAAGAAAGTAGAATCTTAAATGGTAATTGTAATTAAATGATTAAAACCCTGAAAGTTTCTGATATTGATGTACTCTATATACAAAGATCACTATAGAACAGTGCTGAAGCCTAACTAACTAACTAACTGTAACCAACTATGAGCTGGCCCCAGCTGGTGTTAGATTGACATGTCAGCTTCGCTCAAGTTGATGCAAACTAATACATTGCTACACACTCTAACAAGACCAAACAAGTTACCTTAATGCAACCTTCATCATCTCCAGAGGCAACAGTTGACTCAGTCAAGTTTATCAATCTGTTGACAGCAGCCCTGCAGGACATACAAATCTTAAAGCAATGAGCATACCTACTATTATCATATGCAAGGCCAAATCATGAGAAATATGCAATTGCAGTAAATCAACTCACTCATGGGCATTATCAAGACGGGCAATGGTAGATCCAGTTTCAACATCCGTGGCCAGTATGGAGTGGTCCGGAGAACCCGTCAAAAGAGCTAAAACAGAATCACGATAAGCATTTGAAAGCCAAGTCATTTTAAGGAAATCATAATTACCATGGATAGAGTTTAGTTAGTATAGCTATAACTTATAAGTCAGTAAGATTAGTTTGTTGAGTAATCAGGCAGGTTACAAGTTAGTCACATGATTGGCTTGTTGCACACTTTTACAAACTTTTACTCATTTCAATCAATTTCAGATTTTTCACTCATATTCTCTCAATCTCGCCATGTTTCTTAACAATCATCTAAAAATGGCAAACAAACAAGGGCCTGTCTGTTTAAGCTTTTAAAAAAATGATTATAAAATAACGTAAATAGCTGATTTTTGTAATATACTGTATAGTAGTTTTAATATAAATCAAAAGTTATTTGGCATTTGACTACAATTATAAAAATTACTTTCAGCAAAAGCTTTTTTTATGAAAAAAATAAAATAAAATTGCAGCTTCTGTTTTTTTAGTAAAGTCCAAACAAACAACCATATAAGTGCCATAAGTGAATTTTTCTATTAAAAAAAACGCATTTTAAACTTCAACAAACAGGACTAAAATTAAAAGAAAAATAAATGTGCATTACCACGTCCACCATTGATGAATCGCACAGCTCTGCAGGACTCAGTGTGGGCATGAACTTCCAATAGCCTTAAACATCCACAAAATAATAAACACCAAAACTTGTAAACAGCATAAAATTTTTTAAATTAATATATAATTATATATACCGAACATTGAATTGAAGTATCCAATAATACAACAAACAAATAATAATAGGAAGCAAAAAGTTTCAGAATTCATAATACAGTACCTAACGGGAGCGCCATCAGCAGTGTAACGATATCTGAAGGACAAAGGAAATTCGTAGTAACAATTATCAGCACAAATAATTATTAATTACCATAAAATAAAATAAAATGATGGATGTGAAAAAGGTTAAGGAAGTTACAGGTGAAGGTCACCGTTAATTAGAGCGGCAGCAACGAGATTATCGGAAGGGTGAAAATCGATGTCAAAAGCGAGTTTCTCTAAGTTTATTTCCATTTGCTGATTCGTGAATTGAGCAACAGAATGCTAAAACCTTAGTTTGTTGTTGGAGTTGGCGGCTAAAACCTTAGTTTGTTGTTGGATTTGGCGGCTTCAGCTATATTCATATTATTATTCCGCAGAGAGGATACTGCCCTTCTTCTAGATTGGGCTTTAGATGGATCATTCAGTGGGCCGAACTTACTCTCCTCCTTTGTTAGTTCCTGCAATCATTAGAATCAAGTTAATGAATATAACAAATGAGACCGGGTCATGAATCCATATATTGCAACTATCAACCATATCTTTTCACCATATCTTTTCACCGCTGATGTAAAATCACTATCATGCAGAAGAAATGCATTGCAAAATCCGAAGCTGAAAAACCAGCTTTTCTGAGAAGCTATATTTTCCAGCTTCTCAAAAATAACTCCTGCAAAATCTCTTGTTTTTAGCCAAAACAAACGGCCCTAACTACGCAGTATCAACTACATGCTCTCTTAATATAAACTCCAATCCAAGTCTTTTGTAATAGTACTAGTACTTTGGTAACCAAGATTATTCTTCCTAATAACTAAAAAGCTAAAGAACTGAATCTAACACATAGAATCAAGAGACTAGTCCTCACTCTAGAAGTATTGTTTCACTCATGAAGCTAAAAACATAAGGAAACTAGAAATGAAATTCAAGCTTCAAAGTTTAAAAAATTAAACTTAATATAAACTCCAATCCAAGTCTTTTGTAATAGTACTAGTACTTTGGTAACCAAGATTATTCTTCCTAATAACTAAAAAGCTAAAGAATTGAATCTAACACATAGAATCAAGAGACTAGTCCTCACTCTAGAAGTATTGTTTCACTCATGAAGCTAGAAACATAAGGAAACTAGAAATGAAATTCAAGCTTCAAAGTTTAAAAAATTAAACTTTTCCTAATCCCAAAATTAGAACCCTATGAAAGAAATTGAAAGGGGAAACCCTAACCCTAATCCTAAAACAAATGAGTTGTATAAAATTGAAATTGGAGAAAACAATAGCAGTAAAGGAATGAACTTTAAGAGAAGAGAGGGGAAGGGAAAGAAAGGGTCACCGCTACTGTCGTAGGGTTCGTAGTCCATAGCCAGTTTGCGACGGAATGGAACTAGATCGGCGAAATATGAAAGGGGCGGAATGAGGTGTAGGAAATATAAGAAGAAGAATTGTGGGTGGTGTCGAAACGGAAGAAGGGAAAAGGGAGAGAGAGAAAGAGAAGGAGAAGACGCGGCGGCGGGTCAGCTCCGATGCGGATTCGGAAGACACAGAGAGTGAGTTAAGGTATGGTAAGGATGTAATGAGCGAAGTGGTGGCGGTGATTAGTGGCTGTCTCTCAATACTCAATTCTATTCAATTCAATTCAATTCCAATTCGGGACATCATGCCAAACCCAAACCTAGCCTAGCCGGCCCCAAAATTATTTCAAATACTTTGTCAATTATTTAAAATAACACTCGAATTATAAGAAAAAAAAACATACTACCTCCGTCCCTCTTTAATTATAAGGTCATCTTGAGAAATTTCACGTTCATTAAGAAAGTGAAATAATTTAGTTAATTGTATTGGAAATGTGGATATGTATTTTCAAAATTACCCCTATTAACATTATTGGGAATCTAAATAAATAGGGGTGTTTGTGGAAAAAAATAATTAATGCTCATTAAAAATTGGTAAAGGGTCTTATAAATAGGGACAAAATAAAAGTGTTAAGAGAGCCTTATAATTAGGGACGGAGAGAGTATTTCTCTTGATTTAAAATATAAGCAAAATTAACTAACTTTATTAAATTTTGTTTCATTCCCAATACCACTTTCCTAAAACATCTCTAGAAAATTGTGATCTTATTCAATTTTTATTTCATTTCCAATACTACTTTCCTAAAATACCTCTACTTTTTATAAATTTGATAAAATTAAATACAATAAACTAATCTCCTTAATAAGCATAAAAATAGTTAAATTTGATTATAATTCGAGCCGAAAAGAGTAACTCGGTTCATTAATCAAACACTATTATATAAAGAGATAGGTATTTTATTCATGCGGTACACTTGTGTGTATGAATAAAGTTCGAGAAAATAATTGGACTAGTCCTTAGTCTTATTGATATGGATCAAATTAGTTTTTGAGATTATTAAAATTTTAAATTAGTTGTTGTTATAGCAACATACGAGGCATGTTAGTCACATATATTAATGGTCCACAAAGGAAGAACTAATTTGATTGACGCACCATCTTAGAAACTAATTTGATCTAACGTTAAATATTTTTATCTTTTTGTTGTCAAAATGATGTTATTTTGTTCATTATGTTAGTTTACGTTAAGGATAACTGACGGTCATTCATACCAGAAACTAATGTGACTATCTCAAAAACTAATTTGAAAATTTGAAAATTTCGTAAATTAATCCATGCTCGCTCACAAAGCCAATGATCAATCTCACATATTACTCATGTTGATAAATGCAAAATACGTAACATTATGAATGTTGGATAGTTGATCGCTACAATACTGACATGGGGATACAAGAATTTTTTTAAATTTAAAATACAATACAACTTATAATACTTTGACATTTATAAATATATTTGTGAAGAATTAAAATGAACTTTGTCATAAGATAATTAAAATAAATTCTTGTGATCATAAGAAAAAGTATAGTTTTTGCCCATATCATACTAGATAAAAGTCATATCATATTTGACTTAAATATCAAAATGATCCCCGTAAATGTTGACTTTTTTGAAATTGGTTCCTGTAAAAAAAATTTGGTTCTGGTTCCTGTATTTACAAAACGTTTTGGTTTTGATCTCTGTTGTTAAATTTTGATCCCTATAACTATATTGATAGTTTGTTTTGGTCCCTATATTATTATATTTGATAGGTTTTGGTCCCTATGTTATTAGATTTCATAGGTTTTGGTCTCTCAACTGTCATGGTTTTTGAATTGATTCTTTTTATGTAATAGTTGTTTTTTTAACCCTTGATAATTAATGCGAGAATATCATTCTTAATTGGTCATAGAATGTAATACATTACGTTTTTGGCGTTTTCCATCCACATTTAACAGGAGGGACCAAAACCAAAACTTTTTTTTATAGGGACATGTAACACCCTATGAAATAATTACCCTTACTTAGGATTTAAAATTTCTTTTAAGATGGATATGATATTTGCCAAAATAATATTTCCTTTCATTAATAACAAAAACATCAGAGTTAATAAAGCGGAAGACCTTAAAGGTATCAATTCCATAAAGTATATAAGTTTAGGTACCTTCAGTTCGGTCATTTCAAAATACAATCAGTGTTTTAGCTCGGCCTAACTTGTAACACCCTATAATTAATTACCCTTAATTCCCCTTTGGATAAAATACGGACTTAAAAATTCATTTTCATTTTATTAAAATCAACCGTCAAACGGACGGAGTTTTGTTTGTTTTTCGGACTAATCCAAAATTTAACCTGTGATAAATAATTTCAAATAAAACAACTAATAGCCAGCAGGGCTTCAGATTATATTTTCTAAATCATATCAGGGCCCAATGAGCTCCAAATATATCAGAGTGCATACTATTCAGAGTTTTCAGCGGAAAATAGTAAGTTAGAACCTCAAAAACCAAAACGTAATATTTTATCAAACAAAGTGTCCTAAGCCTCACTCAAAAGTATACATTACATTTTCTTCAACAGAACATAGGAGACTTAGGTCTATAATGTACTCTAAACCCATAACACCCTACTATCCCTGTAAGGGAAAGTACTCCTGCTCGACCGGGGGCTGTGCCAGCTCAATCTCTGTACCTGAAACTGTAAGGGAGTGAGCATTGCACATGAAATAGAAAGCAGTTTCTAACTAGACATAACAACTCACTAGGTCAAACACATTTAGCAAATAAACATATATTCACATATTGCACTCCATCCTCATTACAATATTTATTCCACATTTCCATTCTCATTATTCATTTCACCACTTGTTTCCTTGTATTTATTTTTCCCCGTTTCCAAATAATTCCCTTTTTAAACCCTTACCTTTTCCTTATTTTTACGGTGTATATATGTCTCCACCAAATCGAAGGCCTACATACATACACCAATCACGATGTATGTCTCCACCAAATCGAAGGCCTACATACATCGCGTTTCCATTACCTTTACCTTATCCAATTTTATTCCCTTTTTAAATTATGTGTCCCTCAGGTCAGAGGTCAATACCCATTCATTATAATCCATTTTGTGTCCCTCAGGTCAGAGGTCAACACTCCAATACATATTTTATTCGGTATCCCTCAGGTCAGAGGTCAACACCCAACCCATTATTTAATCCGGTGTCCCTCAGGTCAGAGGTCAACACCCAACCCATTATTTAATCCGGTGTCCCTCAGGTCAGAGGTCAACACCCATTCATTCTAATTCATATCGTGTCCCTCAGGTCAGAGGTCAACACATTTTACCATTCATATTGTGCCCCTCATATCAGAGGTCAGCATATTCATCAATTTCCATTAATCGTCACCTCAAATCAGAGGCCAACGCACTTATCACATTTTCATTTCACATTACCTCACATCAGAGGTCAAATCATACTTTCATCTTCCTACACAAACAACTGTAAGATCCATGAAGAATGTTTTGATAAATGCCAAAAGGTTTTGAACAAGCTACAAGTGTGTTGATCAAGTTCAAGCTCAACAAGCAACAACAAACATCAAGTTATGAAGAGAGAGCCAACTCATGAAGACTTAGTTTGGTAGTTTATGTTTTATTGTTTTATCTTTTGCCTCACAAGTCTTTTAGTTTATGAGTTTGGGTAGAATTTATTAGAGGGTAGTGAATCTCTTTTGATTGCATGATTATATCATATTTTGAGTATTCACTTTGCCTAAAATCAATAGGTGGCTTAAAGGTTTGAAAGAAAAGGTTTAGTTTTTGAGAAAACAAGTTTTAAGTGATTTTTAATGTTAATAATCGATTAACAGATTTTGATAATTGATTAACAGTGTATTTTGAACTAATAATCGATTAACAAACTTTTGATAATCGATTATCTGAACTTTTACTCGAGTAAAACCTTTTTCACTCGAGTGAAATTTATGCAGCTTTCGTATTACTCGAGTAACACTTATTTCACTCGAGTAACTTGATCAGATATGGTTTTTTAAATACGTTTTTCACTTCTCAAAAGCCATTCTAAGTGCTCCAACTTTTGGGTATTCTATATAAACCTTTTCCTAATCATTTCTATCATCTAGAATCATTTTGATACACAATTTTACAAAGAATCAAAGCCACACTATTCTCTCTCACTCTCTCAAGATCAAAGCTCTCATTTTTATATTCTTTGATCAAGAACCTTGAATCTCTCATGTTGATATTTCATAGCTTTTGAAAGAGATTCATAGGATTGTTTTTGTTTTCTATTGAGTTGTAATCATTGCAAGAGGCAAACATTCTACAACAAAGGAAGCCTTGATTTTGTGAATCAAGCAAGTTTAGTTGAAAGTCTTGAAGAAGCATTTCATCAAGCATTTGGAAGGCACTTTGAAGAATCTCAAAGTACTTGGAAGTCTTGTGAGTGAAGCAAGCAAAGAAGACTTGTTGTGGGGTTATCAACAAGCAAGTAGAGGTTAGATTAGATATCAATAGGATTACAAGGCAAGGGTGTGGTATCCTTTGTAGGCTAGCAAGAAGGAAGTCTTGTGAGGCATTTACTTGTAATTTTAGAAACTCTAATTCCTCATAGTGAAGAATCTCTCTTGGTTGAAGAGGGGACTGGAGTAGCTTTCAAGTGGATGAAAGTGAATCAGGATAAATCACTGTGTCGTATCTCTAAACTCTCTACTCTTTACAATTCTTGTTATTAATTGTGTTCTTGATTGAAAACCTAGAAAAAGTGATTTTTCTATATTTGATTGAATTGAATCTTTATTGTGCAAAATTGATAAAGGGAAAATCATTTTCATAACCTAGGTGAATCAATAAGAATATTGGTGTTGATTGTTTCCGCTTAATCTCTCATATAATATTTGTTAATTGATTGATTTTCATTGGTTTTAATCGTTTAGATTTGTTTCTTGCGAAAATCTTTCAAAGTTTCTATAACACCTATTCGTTCTAGGTGTTCTCCTAGTGTTCCTAGTTATTCCACCCACCGAGTGTAGTTTTCCAACAATTGGTATCAGAGCTCGGTCGAAAGACACGAGCATAGAGCTTTTTCGTTAAGATCCTAAGGAAACTACAATGGGTTCTACGAATCCTTTTGGTGGTGAAGGTGCTTCAATAAATCGCCCTCCTATGTTTGGTGGAGAGGGTTATGGTTATTGGAAAATTAGGATGAGAATCTTTATAGAAGCTATAGATGTGAACATTTGGGAAGCCATTGAAAATGGTCCTTATATTCCCTCAAAAGATGTAGAAGGTGTGCTTACACTTACTCCCAAAGATAAGTGGACCGATGATGATAAAAGGAAAATTCAATATGATTTAAAAGCAAAGAATATCATCACCTCCGCTCTATCTTATGATGAGTTCTTTAGAGTCTCCCAATGTAAAGATGCCAAAGAAATGTGGGACACCTTGCAAGTCACACATGAAGGCACTAGTGAAGTTAGGCGTGCTAGATTAAATTCTTTGATGCATGAATATGAATTGTTTCGTATGTTGCCTAATGAATCTATATGTTTTATGCAAAAACGTTTTACACATATGGTTAATCATCTCATTGCTCTTGGTAAAACTTTCTTGAATTGTGAACTTGTTAACAAAGTTTTAAGATGTCTAAGTAGGGAATGGCAACCCAAGGTTACCGCAATTGTTGAATCAAAGGACTTGGACACAATGGACTTAGCAACACTTTTCGGAAAGCTACAAGAACATGAAATGGAGCTTGAACGTTTGCAAATGCATGAAGAGTCGGATAAGTACAAAGAAAGAAAAGGAATTGCTCTTAAATCTCAAAGGTCATATAAAAAGGAAGAGAGTTCCGATGATGATGATAATGAAGATTCCGATTCGGATATTGATGAAGAGGAGATGAAGCTTCTACTAAGAAAGTTCAATAAAATTCTAAGGAGAAAAGGAAGGTTGAACAAGGACAAAAGTAAAGAGAAGGATCCCCCACACTACAAGACCAAGACTTCAAAAAAAGGTGTAGTTTGCCATGAATGTGGAAAGCCCGGTCATCTCAAGTACTCATGCTCTAAGTATCTCAAGAAGAAGGAGAAAGAGAAGAAAAATGCAAAACACAAAAGGGCATACATAGTTTGGAATAGTGATGATGAACAAGACAAGAAAAGCACAACTAGTAGTTCTTCGGATGATGAACATGCCGCTTGTCTCAACTTGATAGCTCAAGTACATGAAGAGGAAAGCTCAAATGATGAATCAAGTGAGCAAAGTGACGAAAGCGATGTAAGTCTTACTAAATCCGAAATTTCTTCAAATTATGAAATGTTATATAATGCTTATGAAGAAATGCATGAACATCTCAAGAAATTAGCTAAGAAAAATATTGATAGGAAGAAGCTCATTGAGGAACATCAACAAAAGATTTTAGATCTTCAAAAGCAAGTTGATGACCTTAAGTTAGACAATGAGACTTTGCATCTTATCATTGATAATTCTACTTGTGATTGTGCTAATAGATTGAATATTGTGGTTGATTGTGAGAATTGCAAGTTGCTTAAGGATGAAAATGCTATTTTGAAAAATAAGCTTGCAAGTTTCACAAATGGTGATATTAGATTGCGAACATTGTTAAATTTTCAAAGAGAAAATTCAAACAAGTTTGGTTTGGGTTATACTAATGCTAAGAGTAAATCTCATAGAAATGTTGTTGATTTTTCAAAGGTTGATTTTTCAAATGCACCAACATGTTTCTATTGTGGTACTCATGGACATACTTCAAATGTGTGTTATATTAAAGTGCATGGTATACCTAAAGGAGATTTTGTTTGGATGAAAAAGGGTGAGAGTCCCTACACTAACAAAAATGGATCCAAAACCATTTGGATACCAAAAAGCAAAGCATGATTGTTTTTGTAGGTATGATTGAAGAGCAAAAGGACTGTCATGTGATATTCATTCATTTGCTACTTCAATTGGTATCAAGAAGAAAATCCTACAAATTGGTAACATTTGATATTTTACAATTGGTATCATGATATTGGTATACAATTTGTTTGATATTGATTACTCAATGATACTAATTTTAATCATTAGATGATTATCATGCTTTGGTTATATTTCTTCTATTTTGGCTTAGATCTTATTTCAATTGGTATTTGTTTAGTTACAATTGGTATATATTTCTTTTTGATAATGCCAAAGGGGGAGAAATATGATGTTTTGAAACAAAGGGAGAAATTTTTAGATGTATGTTTGGAGAAAGGTTGTTTTGTTGTTTTTATGTAGGTTGAGCAAAGTTGTTGAAGATAGGGGGAGAATCAAGCTTACTCAATTGGATTTCAAATGTCAAAAGCATTAATTGAGGGGGAGCAAGAGTCTCACCAAGTGATCAAATGGTTCAAGCATCAACAACTTCAATGAACTTCAAACGATTTCAAAACATGTTTGTCATTTTCAAAAAGGGGGAGATTGTAAGATCCATGAAGAATGTTTTGATAAATGCCAAAAGGTTTTGAACAAGCTACAAGTGTGTTGATCAAGTTCAAGCTCAACAAGCAACAACAAACATCAAGTTATGAAGAGAGAGCCAACTCATGAAGACTTAGTTTGGTAGTTTATGTTTTATTGTTTTATCTTTTGCCTCACAAGTCTTTTAGTTTATGAGTTTGGGTAGAATTTATTAGAAGGTAGTGAATCTCTTTTGATTGCATGATTATATCATATTTTGAGTATTCACTTTGCCTAAAATCAATAGGTGGCTTAAAGGTTTGAAAGAAAAGGTTTAGTTTTTGAGAAAACAAGTTTTAAGTGATTTTTAATGTTAATAATCGATTAACAGATTTTGATAATTGATTAACAGTGTATTTTGAACTAATAATCGATTAACAAACTTTTGATAATCGATTATCTGAACTTTTACTCGAGTAAAACCTTTTTCACTCGAGTGAAATTTATGCAGCTTTCGTATTACTCGAGTAACACTTATTTCACTCGAGTAACTTGATCAGATATGGTTTTTTAAATACGTTTTTCACTTCTCAAAAGCCATTCTAAGTGCTCCAACTTTTGGGTATTCTATATAAACCTTTTCCTAATCATTTCTATCATCTAGAATCATTTTGATACACAATTTTA
The DNA here is from genome assembly GCA_037953625.1 of Crotalaria pallida. Lineage (NCBI taxonomy): Eukaryota > Viridiplantae > Streptophyta > Magnoliopsida > Fabales > Fabaceae > Crotalaria > Crotalaria pallida. Next base: position 175,186,413 of record CM075650.1, read on the forward strand.
CAAAGAATCAAAGCCACACTATTCTCTCTCACTCTCTCAAGATCAAAGCTCTCATTTTTATATTCTTTGATCAAGAACCTTGAATCTCTCATGTTGATATTTCATAGCTTTTGAAAGAGATTCATAGGATTGTTTTTGTTTTCTATTGAGTTGTAATCATTGCAAGAGGCAAACATTCTACAACAAAGGAAGCCTTGATTTTGTGAATCAAGCAAGTTTAGTTGAAAGTCTTGAAGAAGCATTTCATCAAGCATTTGGAAGGCACTTTGAAGAATCTCAAAGTACTTGGAAGTCTTGTGAGTGAAGCAAGCAAAGAAGACTTGTTGTGGGGTTATCAACAAGCAAGTAGAGGTTAGATTAGATATCAATAGGATTACAAGGCAAGGGTGTGGTATCCTTTGTAGGCTAGCAAGAAGGAAGTCTTGTGAGGCATTTACTTGTAATTTTAGAAACTCTAATTCCTCATAGTGAAGAATCTCTCTTGGTTGAAGAGGGGACTGGAGTAGCTTTCAAGTGGATGAAAGTGAATCAGGATAAATCACTGTGTCGTATCTCTAAACTCTCTACTCTTTACAATTCTTGTTATTAATTGTGTTCTTGATTGAAAACCTAGAAAAAGTGATTTTTCTATATTTGATTGAATTGAATCTTTATTGTGCAAAATTGATAAAGGGAAAATCATTTTCATAACCTAGGTGAATCAATAAGAATATTGGTGTTGATTGTTTCCGCTTAATCTCTCATATAATATTTGTTAATTGATTGATTTTCATTGGTTTTAATCGTTTAGATTTGTTTCTTGCGAAAATCTTTCAAAGTTTCTATAACACCTATTCAACCCCCCCTTCTAGGTGTTCTCCTAGTGTTCCTAGTTATTTCACCCACCGAGTGTAGTTTTCCAACAACAACTTAACATATACAATCACAAATACACTTACACACATTTCCCATTCATTCTTTTTCCATACTCATTCCCTATATCAATTATCAAATCTTTCCATTAATCGTTACCTCAAATCAGAGGTCAACGCATATACCACATTCTCAATGTTTGGCGCCTCATTTCAGAGGCAAAGAATTATTCACTTTTTTGTTCAATCAATTTTAACACATTTAAATACAACAACACACATTCAACAACTAATTATTCATGTAATTACCTTATTCATTTCATTTCTCAGTTATCACAATCATACCAAATAGTATTCTCTTTCATAGTCCAACATTTATATTACACTTCATTTCAAATTACATATTTCACCTTCTCACATATTTTCTTTGTCACCACATAATAACATCACCTTTTACATTTTGTTTACACAAAATCATTTGCTTCCATTTCCGATATTCACAAGTTCAATTCATAAGCCATGACCTTTGTTCACAATTGACAATACTTAACATTTATACTCATTTAGCATTTAGATACAAATACGCACATTCATCACATATAATTGTTTCCATTCCCTTTTCTTCCTATATTAATTTATTCCATAACACATACACATATTTGCAATAGCAGTGAATTATCATTTAATACAAGACTTTACCATTAAAATCAATAATCTTAGAATTCATTTATGTCAACTTCACTATCATATTACCCAATTCCTCATGTACTTCAATTTAATCCTTATCCAAGTTTCATTTATCAAATAATTCATTGTCATATTATTGGGTTTCCTTTTCCTAGTCTTAACATCCAATCATCATGCATATTTAATTAATTAAGATTTTATATTCAATCACATAGGGTTTTATAATCTAATTTTCTCCCCTAACACATAACCCTAACAAGCATTATATACTAACTAGAGCCTACTCCCTAGAACAAGGCAAAGCTCACTATATCCACTCCCTCACCTCAAACACTTGGAGATAAGGTGATTTTGCTTGCTCTACACTTGAAAGCCTTGCCACCAATTGAGTTAGAGTCCAAAGGAAGAGGGAGGAACCTAATATAATAGCCATAGCAAGAAAAGATTAACATTCATGTAATGAGTCATGCCAAAACTCAAGAAAAGTGGAGCTTCCATGACTTAAGAATCAAAAACCACCATGGATGGAGGAGAGAGAAAGGGAAAACGAATTTAGAGAAAGAAAAGAGGAAATCCATGGCATTAAACACTTACTTGAAGTGAAGAAGGAAGAGATTTGTTGACGAAATGAAGAAATCCCACTTGCTCTTGGTGGATTTGATGATGGAGAATGGAACCCTAGGGGAGAGAAAGAGTGAGGTTCGAATTTGGAAGAGAAAGAACGTGTGCTGCACTTTATTATTTTCTGCATCTACAGCATTTAATCGAGTATTACTCGATTAAATTCCCCCCCCCCCTTTCAGGTCTTAATCGATTAAGCTGCAGCTTAATCGATTAAGTTGCAGGATTTTCAGCACCCCGACTTTGAACAGCCATAACTTCTTCGTTAACCGTTGGATCTTTCTCAAATTTTGACACATGCCTCCCCACATATCCTACTTCACATCCAACGGTGGAATTTGCGTTTAGAGTTGTAAATCTTTTATTTTGAATTTCCTAATATCCTATGTTATTAATCCTAAATCAAGCCTTCAAACCACTAGTTTCTACCCCATATCATTACTTCCTTCACTCTAGGCTTGACCCATCATCCATTATACTAGGAATTAAATTTGGGATGTTACATAACTGGCCGAGACCCAATACAAAACAATGTTCTAGCTCGGCCCAACTGGCCGAGACCCATCCACCTATCTGACTCTAAATAACTTACTCTCCCTGTGAGGGAGAGTGATCATGCTCGGTCGGGGACTGCGTCTGCTCGGGCTCAGTACCTGAAAAATGGTAAGGAGGTGAGCATTACACAGAACTTAAGTAAGCAGTTTCTAGAATGACATACCGAACTACCAAGCCAAACACAAGTAGTCAAATAGCAAATAAATCAAGTAATCAAACTCATATATCTCATGCATATATCAACATTTAGCTCGGTTCGCATACCCACATCCTCGTCTAGCTCGGCTCACATCATAAACCAGTTAACTCATTGCTAGCTATATCTCGGTTTATCCTCTCATGCCTCGGATTACCATCTCTATCTCAGGTTCACTACTCAATATTTCACTTTCACATAATTTACAATCTTTTACTCTTCTCGGATGCATACACCCAGTGCATGTCTTACACCATTTAAGTCGGATATTGGAGTGTCCATAACTGCGAGTACCACAATACTCGTCTTACAGCTGCGAGCACCACAATGCTCGGCTTACGCGATCAATGCACACACCCAGTACGCGTCTGCTATGACCAGGAACACTACCGCCGATCATTCTATGGAGTAAGGAGTGTCCATAACTGCGAGTACCACAATACTCGTCTTACAGCTGCGAGCACCACAATGCTCGGCTTACGCGATCAATGCACGCACCCAATACGCGTCTGCTATGACCAGGAACACTGTCCACCGATTCCGTTCTCGGAACCTTGTGTGAGTCATAACTGCGAGCACCACAATACTCGACTTACAGCTGCGAGCACAACAATGCTCGGCTTACGCGATCAATGCACGCACCCAGTACGCGTCTGCTATGACCCGACCACATAACCATTTCTCTTTAATTCCCCCTTATCTTATTAAACATTACTTTTAGTTCGGCTCACCTCAGTTCACCTCTTTAATTTATTCCTCTTTGCATTAATCTCATTACTTACTTAGCTCGGCCTATCTTGGTTCAACCCTTTACCCATTTCCGATTTCCCTTATCCCTATTATCTATCTCATCTACCTATCTCATTATATAACTTATTAGTTTGTCTTTTCGATCCACCCCGGTTACCATTCTTCTCATTCTCCATTCTCACCCTCTTCTCATTCTCCATTCTCACCCTCTCTCGGCTCGGCCACAGATACAAATATCGAATATCAAAGCATCATAAACACTTATACCTCAACAACCACATGAACAAAACATTTAGTCAACCCATCATATAAAATGAAGCATATGAAATATTGCATGTAATCAAAAGTGATATTCCATCTTCACCTAAAATCCATGTTTCTAGTTCATTCATTAATTCCCCTTTTACCCTTTTTACCATTTCTCTTCTAACAATAACCTATGTCCATTCACTAATCTAATACTCACTCTTAGTACCCTTTATGAACACCCTAGAAACTTAAACTCAAGTAGAGGTAACACTCACTCCTTAACTCAAATCGTGTGAGAAAATGGTTGAGAGTTTGAGAATGGTTCCTTGTGGCTTGTCCTTGATCTTAGCACCCTTGAATCCTTCTTACTCCAAGCTGCACACGAGCTCCACCAATCTACACACTAACTCCACGGCGGTCCAGGGGCGTCCGGGACGGAAGAGAAGGCGGCGGGGAGGAGGTCTCTGGTTGGTGGAAGAGAGGGAAATGTTCGTGAGAAGAGAAAAGGAAGAAGATGTGTTGGGCTGTTGTTGCTGGACTTTGAGAGAAAAGGGAGAGAGAGACGTAGGGAAGAGGGAGAAGAATAAAAGTGAGAAGTGTTATGGGTTATGTGTTGGGGTTTTCTTTTATTCAAATGTGGAAGATATTTGTGTGGCTCTCATTGGAGGCTTCTTGAGGAAGCTTGAACATGTGGACAGAATTCATTGGCTTCTTGAGGAAGCCAAGAACAGTACATTGAAAAGGACATAAAGCAGTGATAATGACATAAAGTGGATGCTGGTACAACGTACGGATGGTACGAAACTCAAGGGCTACCAACTCAACATGAGCTGGCACGGAGGAGCTAGGACATGTCGGCTAGGATACGTCGGCTCGGTATGGAGGAATCGTAGTAGTCCGAGCTTCCATCTCGGATAATAGGGTGAGGTATGCTAAGGTCGGCTAGTCCGGACTGGACAATAGGTTCCGCGTTTGGTTCTCATCCAGCTCGGTTCATATGCACACAATCTCATCTAGCTCGGCCCTACACTTACATCCTAGGTCGGCCTATGCTCATACTACCCTTCTAACCTTGTACAATTTCTAAGGCCTAATCCTATCCTTAAATAAATATTTATATACTAAAATTGTATTATTTAATATTAATTTTCAGGATGTTACATTCCTCTCTCACTTACAGGAATTTCGTCCTCGAAATTTAGTCAGCATTGAACAGTTGCGGATATGACTGCTTCATCTTCTCCTCGAGTTCCCAAGTAGCTTCTTCCACATCATTTCGATTCCATACTACCTTGACCAAGGGGATTTCCTTTCCTCTTAGTCGTCTGACTTGTCTATCTTCAACTCGGACTGGTAGGACTTCGAAGGTCAGATTGTCTCTTAGCGGCAGTTCGTCCACTGCTATCACATGCAAGGAATCGTGAATATATCTCCTAAGTTGCGAGACATGGAACACATCGTGGATCTTAGACAAGTGCGGAGGTAGAGCAATTCGGTACGCTACTGGTCTGACCTTCTCCGATATCTGGTATGGTCCGACAAACCGAGGGGTCAACTTCCTTGATTTGATAGCTCGGCCGATACCCGTTATAGGGGATACCCGAAGGAATACATGATCTCCCTCGATGAAGTTCAAGGGTTTCCTTCTCTTGTCGGCATAGCTCTTCTGTCGGTCCTGAGCGGCTTTCATCTTCCCTTGTATCATTCGGATCTTCTCAATTGTCTCATGAACAATGTCGGGACCAATCAACAAGTTTTCACCTATCTGGAACCAGCATAGCGGCGTTCGACATTTCCGACCATACAAGGCTTCGAAAGGAGCCATTCCGATACTTGAATGGAAGCTGTTGTTGTAGGTGAATTCGACCAACGGCAATAGTGTTTCCCAGCTTTCCGACTGTTCAAACACGCATGTTCTCAGCAAGTCCTCAAGAGTCTGAATGGTGCACTCGGATTGTCCGTCAGTTTGGGGATGATAAGCAGTGCTAAACCTCAACTTTGTACCCATGGCTTCTTGCAGACTCTGCCAGAATCGAGATAAGAAACGAGGATCACGGTCCGACACTATGCTGCTCGGAACACCATGGAGTCGACGATGTCCTTTATGTACAGTTGCGTCAGCTTCTCCAAATTGTACTTCATGTTGATCGGCAGGAAATGGGCACACTTTGTAAGTCGGTCCACCACAACCCAAATGGCTTCCTGCCCTGATCTCGTCCTTGGTAGACCCGATACAAAGTCCATCGAAATGTTATCCCACTTCCATTGTGGAATCTCCAAGGATTTGAGTAATCCTCCTTGTTTCTGATGCTCGATCTTGGCTTTCTGACATGTCAAGCACCGAGACACATAATCGGCCACGTCGGTATTCAACTTCGGCCACCAAAATAACCTCTTCAAATCTTGGTACATCTTTGTGGCACCTGGGTGAAGACTCATCTTCGTCTTGTGGGCTTCTTCCATCAACTCTCTTCGAACTTCAAAGTCCATGGGGATGCAAACTCTGCCTCGAAATCGTACAAGACCATCAGGTCCCTTAGTGAAGTTGGGTTCATCCTTGTCACCTGCTCTTTCGAGTAGTTTCTGGAGTTCTAGGTCGGCAGCCTGCCTTTCCTTGATGAAACCCACAAAATCATTGGTTACTTGCAGCATTTCCAGGACAACACTGTTTTCCTTCTTCTGTATGCCGAGGTTAAGGTCACTGAACTCCTGCATCAACTGCATCTCTCGGACCATCATATTGCTCAGATGAAGACTTTTCCTACTCAATGCGTCGGCCACAACGTTGGCTTTTCCGGGATGATAGTGCAAGTTGAAATTGTGAATTCAATGCTCCTAATTAGGTGGATTATGTTTTGATGATGACAAAATAATTAACAAATCATGCCTTGAAGATATTGCAACATCAACATCAACAAGAAGTCAAGAAAAGAAGACAAGTGCCCAATCATTCTCAATCAAATATTAATTGTAAATTTCTAATTTATGTTGAGAGTGGTTGAGAGTGGGTAGAAATAGTTAGTCTCTTCTAGGAATAAATTTTTATATGTTTATTAAGTTGAGATTGACCAAAAATTAATACTTGAGAGGAAAAATAAAATTGAAAAATAATTTTTCCCATATCTGATCAAAATACTCGAGTATTTTGATAAAGACTCGAGTATATACTCGAGTATTTATAGAAAAACTCGAGTATTTGTGCCAGGTCAGCAAATATGACCGTTAGTCTGGTTCGTGCACCAATTCACTCGTGACCGACCAAAAAGACTCGAGTATTTACCAAAAGACTCGAGTATTTTTGTCCAGTCAGCAAAAATGAACGTTGGAGAGACTCAAAAACCCAATTGAGGGCATTTGAGTCTCATCCAACCCAAGAGAGCAATTCAGAACCTGATTGTAAAATTTCTCTTTGAATTTGTGCAAGAACAAACAAGACAATAAGATCATATTGATTCAAGCTTTCTTAATTTCCTCTTCTCAAGTGTTAATTCCCAAAAAAGCTCAACTTCTCACTCATATTGTCATTTTATTCCAAGTTGAGTTTTTAGGCCTCAATTCTTACATTGAGCTGTGCTTATTTGTGCTAATCCATTGTGAGATTAGTAATACACATACAAAAAGCTTGATTATTCAAAGTCTTGGATTGTTCCCAAGCAAACCCTAAGTGGCTTAGGGTGTTGGAAGTCTTGAGAGGTTCTCAAGCACAAGACTAGGAGGTTCCTAGCCCGGTGGAGTTTCTTGAAGGGAGTTCAAGGAAGCTTTGTGAAGAGTTCTTCAATCACCGGAATCAAATTGGGGTAGAAATCAAGAGTTTGGTACACTCTTGAAAGGGTTAGGTTGAGTGAGGCCATTCTCAAGCAATCCTTTGTAATTTCTAACAATTTGATTATTAGTAGAAACTCCTAAGTGATTAGGAGGACTGGATGTAGCTCATTGTTGGAGTGAACCAGGATAAAATTGCTTGAGTGTTGGTTTATTGCTTTTAATCTACTTTCTAGCTCAATAGACTTAAGTCATTTCAATCAATTAGGATTTATACAATTAGGTAGCAAGTTCAAGGAATCTTTGTGTTTAAAAGTTATTTAGATTGCTTGCTATTCTGTTGGATAAGTTCCTGTTTATTATTGAATTGATTTGAGTTAAATTGCTGAATTTTCGTTTCTGGTTTTTCTGCTATCTGATAGGAAAAACTCGAGTATTTCAGAAAAGACTCGAGTTGTTCATCACTGAAAAACTCGAGTATTTCACAAAAGACTCGAGTCTTTTGTGTCTGATTCCAGAAAATTCAGTCTTAGCTTCATTCTTCAATTATCAATCGAAATATTTGGTATTAGTGCTTCAAAATACTATTCACCCCCCTCTAGTATTTGCTTAGCCCGCTTGTTGGTTTCCAACAGAAATCATAGTCCTTCAAGAATTCTACCCATCTGCGTTGCCTCATGTTCAGCTTCTTCTGGTCGAACAGGTAGTCGAGACTCTTGTGGTCACTGAACACTTCAAATTTAGTGCCATACAGGTAGTGCCTCCAAATCTTAAGGGCAAACACCACGACTGCTAATTCCAAGTCATGGGTGGGGTAATTCTGTTCGTGTTGCCGAAGTTGCCGGGAGGCGTAAGCCACCACCTTTCCCTGCTGCATCAACACACAGCCGAGACCCTGCTTCGAGGCGTCGCAAAATACGTCAAAGGCTTTGGTCGGATCGGGTAAAATCAATACGGGCGAGCTCGTCAACCTTTTCTTTAGGTCTTGAAAGCTCTGCTCGCACACTTCAAACCACTGGTAGGATGCATCCTTTCTGGTTAACGAGGTCAACGGTAGAGCTAGTTTAGAGAATCCTTCAATGAATCTCCTACAGTATCCATCAAAACCGAGGAAACTCCTAATCTCTGTCACCGAGTTCGGTCTCTCCCACTTAAGCACCGCTTCCACCTTGGAGGGATCAACTGCTACACCTTGCTCGGATATCACATGTCCAAGGAAATGAATCTCGTTGAGCCAAAAACTGCACTTAGAGAGTTTAGCGTAGAGATTCTTATCCTTCAAAACCTGCAACACCGTCCTCAGATGCTGCTCGTGTTCACTCGGACTTCGGGAGTAGATGAGGATATCGTCAATGAAGACTATCACAAACGAGTCCAGGTAGGGTCGAAAAATCCTATTAATGTAGTCCATAAAGATAGCAGGGGTGTTGGTAAGTCCGAAGGGCATAACGTACTCAAAATGCCCATACCTTGTTCGGAAGGCTGTCTTCGGAATGTCTTCTTCTCGGACTCGGATCTGGTGATACCCAGATCGAAGGTCTATCTTTGAGAACACTGACGCTCCCTTGAGTTGGTCCAATAAATCGTCAATCCGAGGGAGGGGATATTTGTTCTTCACTGTTACCGCGTTGAGCTTCCGATAATCAGTGCACATTCTGAGGCTACCATCTTTCTTTTTAACAAATAGAATCGGAGCTCCCCAAGGTGAGACGCTTGGTCGGATTAGCTTTCTGGCCAAAAGTTCTTCCAGCTGTTTCTTAAGCTCTTCTAGCTCGGGAGGTGCCATTCTGTACGGAGCGATTGAGATCGGGCCAGTTCCTAGAAGAAGGTCTATACTGAACTCTACTTCTCTGCTCGGCGGTAAGCTAGGCATTTCATCGGAGAAAACCTCTGGAAATTCTCCGACTACGGGAGTTTGATCTAAGGTCGGTTCCTCTGTTATCTCTAACTTCGCTACAGAAGGGCCACTAAGGATTACGAATACTGTTTACTCGACAAGTACCTCGGATCAGTTCGTCAGCATCAGTCACTTCTTCACCATCCATAGTGTAAACTTTGCCCCTCTGCATAGGTCGGTTAACACCAGTCTGATGAGTCTTGGTCATATTGACCTCTTCCTTCACAATATTCTCGGTACACCGAGCTGCAAAATGACCAGGCTTGCCACATCGGAAACAGGATCCTCTCGCTTTGCTCGGATCCAGACTCCAGCATTCTTCCCTGTGCTGTCTTCCACAATGTTGGCAGATCGGATATGGGCCAGGAACAACCACCATCTGACCACCGCTCCTCGGAGCTGTTGACATTCTGGAGTTCGGATTCACATAGGGAGCAGATCTCTGAACAACTCCCTTTCCTCTGATCGGACCCACTCCTTTTTGTGCCGACCTTCTCCTCTTTCCATCAGCTTTCCTTTTGAGCCCCTTCTCATAAGTGCTAGCCATGTTTATCAATTGCGAGAGATTGGCCATGTTCTGATATTCGAATGCGAGCCGAATATCGTCACGGAGACCAGACTCAAACTTGATGCACTTGGTGCGTTTGTCAACATCTCTGTAGCTTCCTGAATAGCGGATCAAATCCTCGAACTGAGCGGCATACTCCCCAACGCTCAAGTTCCTCTGTTCCAGCTTGAGAAAAGCGAGTTCCTTCTCTCTCCTGACATCTTCGGGAAAATACTTTCCGAGGAAGCGGGCTCGGAACAATTCCCAAGTGATGACCTCATTTGCCGCTTCCAATCCTCGGCTTTGTTGATCCCACCAGTGCTCGGCTTCACTAGCCAGCACAAACTCAGCTAACCTCACCCTGTGCTCATAGGGAGGTTGCAGAGATCGAAAGATCTTCTCAATATCCTGGAGCCATCTCTGAGCTCCATCTGGGTTATATCCTCCTTCGAACCGAGGTGGTTCGTTCTTCCGAAATCGGCTCATCCAGTCTATCTCGACCGGAGCCGGAGGTTGGGGCTGAAGGGCTGCAGCTGCAGCTGCTGCGGCCGCGACGATGTTTTGAGAGAGGTTCTCAGCCTGATTCTGCTGAGCCTACGCTTGGTTCTACTGTAGCTGAACCAGGGTTTCCAACACAGTGGCAATTCAGTCGTCATCAGCTCGTCTCTCAGCCATGTTGTTTGGTCATGGAGAGAAAGCCAATTAGCTTCCGATTAATCAAGTAAATATATATATATATATATAAACATATATACCTAGGAGCTCTATTGTCTAACTTAGACTTCTAGACTTTACTTATTTGTCACTCTCTTGGTGAGTAACCACTAGAGTCTTTCGCAACTCCAATAGGCCGAGGAGAAACTGCTCTGATACCAAAAATTGTAACACCCTATGAAATAATTACCCTTACTTAGGATTTAAAATTTCTTTTAAGATGGATATGATATTTGCCAAAATAATATTTCCTTTCATTAATAACAAAAACATCAGAGTTAATAAAGCAGAAGACCTTAAAGGCATCAATTCCATAAAGTATATAAGTTTAGGTACATTCAGTTCGGTCATTTCAAAATACAATAAGTGTTTTAGCTCGGCCTAACTGGCCGAGACCCAATACAAAACAATGTTCTAGCTCGGCCCAACAGGCCGAGACCCATCCACCTATCTGACTCAAAATAACTTACTCTCCCTGTGAGGGAGAGTGATCCTGCTCGACCGGGGACTGCGTCTGCTCGGGCTCAGTACCTGAAAAATGGTAAGGAGGTGAACATTACACAGAACTTAAGTAAGCAGTTTCTAGAATGACATACCGAACTACCAAGCCAAACACAAGTAGTCAAATAGCAAATAAGTCAAGTAATCAAACTCATATATCTCATGCATATATCAACATTTAGCTCGGTTCGCATACCCACATCCTCGTCTAGCTCGGCTCACATCATAAACCAGTTAACTCATTGCTAGCTATATCTCGGTTTATCCTCTCATGCCTCGGATTACCATCTCTATCTCAGGTTCACTACTCAATATTTCACTTTCACATAATTTACAATCTTTTACTCTTCTCGGATGCATACACCCAGTGCATGTCTTACACCATTTAAGTCGGATATTGGAGTGTCCATAACTGCGAGTACCACAATACTCATCTTACAGCTGCGAGCACCACAATGCTCGGCTTACGCGATCAATGCACGCACCCAATACGCGTCTGCTATGACCAGGAACACTACCGCCGATCATTCTATGGAGTAAGGAGTGTCCATAACTGCGAGTACCACAATACTCGTCTTATAGCTGCGAGCACCACAATGCTCGGCTTACGCGATCAATGCACGCACCCAGTACGCGTCTGCTATGACCAGGAACACTGCCCACCGATTCCGTTCTCGGAACCTTGTGTGAGTCATAACTGCGAGCACCACAATACTCGACTTACAGCTCCGAGCACCACAATGCTCGGCTTACGCGATCAATGCACGCACCCAGTACACGTCTGCTATGACCCGACCACACAACCATTTCTCTTTAATTCCCCCTTATCTTACTAACCATTACTTTTAGTTCGGCCCACCTCAGTTCACCTCTTTAGTTTATTCCTCTTTGCATTAATCTCATTACTTACTTAGCTCGGCCTATCTCGGCTCAACCCTTTACCCATTTCCGATTTCCCTTATCCCTATTATCTATCTCATCTACCTATCTCATTATATAACTTATTAGTTTGTCTTTTCGATCCACACTGGTTACCATTCTTCTCATTCTCCATTCTCACCCTCCTCTCATTCTCCATTCTCACCCTCTCTCGGCTCGGCCACAGATACAAATACCGAATATCAAAGCATCATAAACACTTATACCTCAACAACCACATGAACAAAACATTTAGTCAACCCATCATATAAAATGCAGCATATGAAATATTGCATGTAATCAAAAGTGATATTTCATCTTCACCTAAAATCCATGTTTCTAGTTCATTCATTAATTCCCCTTTTACCCTTTTTACCATTTCTCTTCTAACAATAACCTATGTCCATTCACTAATCTAATACCCACTCTTAGTACCCTTTATGAACACCCTAGAAACCCAAACTCAAGTAGAGGTAACACTCACTCCTTACCTCAAATCGTGTGAGAAAATGGTTGAGAGTTTGAGAATGGTTCCTTGTGGCTTGTCCTTGATCTTAGCACCCTTGAATCCTTCTTACTCCAAGCTGCACACGAGCTCCACCAATCTACACACTAACTCCACGGCGGTCCAGGGGCGTCCGGGACGGAAGAGAAGGCGGCGGGGAGGAGGTCTCTGGTTGGTGGAAGAGAGGGAAATGTTCGTGAGAAGAGGAAAGAAAGAAGATGTGTTGGGCTGTTGTTGCTGGACTTTGAGAGAAAAGGGAGAGAGAGACGTAGGGAAGAGGGAGAAGAATAAAAGTGAGAAGTGTTATGGGTTATGTGTTGGGGTTTTCTTTTATTCAAATGTGGAAGATATTTGTGTGGCTCTCATTGGAGGCTTCTTGAGGAAGCTTGAACATGTGGACAGAATTCATTGGCTTCTTGAGGAAGCCAAGAACAGTACATTGAAAAGGACATAAAGCAGTGATAATGACATAAAGTGGATGCTGGTACAACGTACGGATGGTACGAAACTCAAGGGCTACCAACTCAACATGAGCTGGCACGGAGGAGCTAGGACGTGTCGGCTAGGATACGTCGGCTCGGTATGGAGGAATCGTAGTAGTCCGAGCTTCCATCTCGGATAATAGGGTGAGGTATGCTAAGGTCGGCTAGTCCGGACTGGACAACAGGTTCCGCGTTTGGCTCTCATCCAGCTCGGTTCATATGCACACAATCTCATCTAGCTCGGCCCTATACTTACATCCTTGGTCGGCCTATGCTCATACTACACTTCTAACCTTGTACAATTTCTAAGGCCTAATCCTATCCTTAAATAAATATTTATATACTAAAATTGTATTATTTAATATTAATTTTCAGGATGTTACAGGACCAATTTCAAAATAGTCAATATTTATAAGGACCATTTTGGTATTTAAACCTTCATATTTTATGTAGAAGATTCTCTCAAAAAGGAAAAAAAATAAAACTTCAGAAATAAAGAGGAAATAACAATGCTTGAGAGTAAAATGTAGGTTAAGTTAGAGCTTTAGAGATTAGGTTTTGAGAGATTATATATAAAAATAATAATTTATTTTATTAAAAAATAATAATATTAAAAAAATTAAAATATAGTCAAAATAAGTATCTTGATTGTTCAAGAAAATATCGAAAAAGTATCATAAACATATTTTTACTAAAAATCAGTATGTATTAATAAATAAAAAAAGTATTATTATTATTATTATTATTATTATTATTATTTTAGTATCTTGGCTTTTCAGTCACCAGAGCTATCAAAAGAGTATTTTTATAAACTAGTAAGCAAGCCCGTGCACATGCACGAGGCCATTACGCGAAGCCCCTAATTTAAACATGAAATTATTAAAGGTTTCATATCATTACTTAAATTTGATTAACAAACAATTGATTAAAATTTATTATCATGACTTAAATTTTATATTTTAAAAATAACCAAATTCTAAAGAAATTCAAATTAAAACATGACTAAAATATGTCAAGTGACAAAACTTTCCTTAACCAACTTAATTTGGTTGTTTTAGAATTTGTTGATTTGTTAGATTATTTTCACGATTTTTTATTTTTGTAATTTTTTATCATTTTTTTAAGACAAATGAAGCATTTTAAATAATTTTTTTTTTAGTTTTCTTAACTTCAATCCCAAAAACCCATAATCTTTTGATTTTTTCAAGACAATAAAGTTTATCCCTTTTTAAATTCTTATTATCAACCCAAGATTATTAAAAACTCTTTTTTTTAACAATTTTCGTAACTTATGCATCAATGCATAACAAAAATCATTAATTAATAATAATCAACTTGAAAATATTCTTTAAATGTTGTAGATATTTCTCTCATATTTGTCTTCTCAATGATCCAATTAATTTTGGTCTTCTCAATGATCCCATTAAGTTCTCTTCTATAAGTAATAGATTTCTCTTTTTTTTTGTTTGAAAAAGATTTGAATCAGATTTGAAATAAAATAATTACATTCAAAAGAATAATATAATACCCGAAATTGAAACTTTTTAATGGAATACAAAATTTCGTAACTTATACATCAATGCATAACAAAAATCATTAATTAATAATAATCAACTTGAAAATATTCCTTAAATGTTGTAAATATTTCTCACCTATTTGTCTTCTCAATGATCCCATTAATTTCGGTATTCTCAATGCCATTAATTTCGGTTTTAAATATTGTAGATATTTCTCTCCTATTTGTCTTCTCAATAATCCCATTAATTTCGGTCTTAAATGTTGTAGATATTTATCTCCTATTTGTTTTCTCAATAAACCAATTAATTTCGGTCTTCTCAATGATCCCATTAAGTTCTCTTCTATTAGTAAATTTCTCTTCTATTAGTAATAGATTTCTTTTTTTTGTTTGAAAAAGATTTGAATCAGATTTGGAATAAAATAATTACATTCAAAAAAATAATATAATACCTAAAATTGAAACTTTTTAATGGAATACAAATTTTCGTAACTTATGCATCAATGCATAACAAAAATCATTAATTAATAATAATCAACTTGAAAATATTCCTCAAATGTTGTAAATATTTCTCACCTATTTGTCCTCAAAATAAACCTATTAATTTCGGTCTTCTCAATGCCATTAATTTCGATCTTAAATGTTGGAGATATTTCTCTCCTATTTGTGTTCTCAATTATCCCATTAATTTCGGTATTAAATATTGTAGATATTTCTCTCTTATTTGTCTTCCCAATAATACCATTAATTTTGGTCTTCTCAATGCCAATAATTTCGGTTTTAAATATTGTAGATATTTCTATCCTATTTATCTTCTCAATAATCCATTAATTTCGGTCTTAAATATTGTAGATATTTCTCTCCTATTTGTCTTCTCAATAAACCCATTAATTTCGGTATTCTCAATGATCCCATTAAGTTCTATTCTATTAGTAAATTTCTCTTCTATTAGTAATAGATTTCTTTTTTTTTGTTTGAAAAAGATTTGAATCAGATTTGGAATAAAATAATTACATTCAAAAGAATAATATAATACCTAAAATTGAAACTTTTTAATGGAATACAAATTTTCGTACTTATGCATCAATGCATAACAAAAACAATTAATTAATAATAACCAACTTGAATATTAGTAACTGATTTCGATTAAAAAGTAATTGATTAGTAACTGATTTTTTTTCTTCTATTAGTAACTGATTTTTTTTTTAATATTAGTAACTGATTTCCATTAACAAAAAATATTGAATAAAAAAAACCTAAAAAACCAAAAGTTGCTCTATTGTTAAGAGAGCCTAAAGAATAGGAATAGAAAACAACACAATGAACAATTTGATTCAACTTCACCATTATTTATATGATTTGAATGTGTTAAAAAAATTAATTACAGAAGATTGAAAAAGAAGATCGAAAAAGCTTCACTGCTCCTTGTTTAGAAGAGATTCAAAAGGTCCTTCAAATCCTCACTCTCATATTCGTATTCCAAAACTGCAGTGAATAATAATATTAGCAAATAAATTATTAGTCTCAAAAACAAATCTTAGCATATAAATTATTAGTCTCACCTTCAACCCTTGAAATCAACTCCCTTCAAGTCTTGATCTTTCTTCACTTCCAACACTTGCAAGAAGACAAAGTAGACCAAAGGTTAAAAGAAATACAACAACAAAATTATATAGATAGAAATTTAACATAAATATTGAATAGAAATTGACGAAAAAAAATTAGAAACAAATAAATAAAGAAATAAAAGAATCTTGAAAAAAAAAAGAAATAAATAAATAATATTTTTGTTATTAATATTTTTGGGAATAAAGAAATAAATAATAAATAAATAAAAGAATATGTTGGAAAAAAAAAGACAAAACCTATGTATGTGTGTGCAGGGGGAAACCCTATTCTCCCCTTCTCCTTCTTGTTCCAGCCGCAGCCCCCATTCCTTGGTGTCTCTCTCTCATCCCTCCTCCCTCCGTTCCGGTCTTCTTCTTCAACCACCGCCGCCGCCGACCCACAACCACCCTCACGGCCTTCGTCCCTCTCTCCTCCACTGTTTCGAGCGAGCTCTCTCTCTCCCTATCTTCTCCAGTCGCGCTCTCCCTCTCACTGCGAATCGGATCGATTCGCGAAGCCGCCGTCGCCAGCCGCCATGGTAGCACCCTTCTCCCTTTTTTGTTCGCGATCCCGGTGCCGTCGAATGAAGCCACGACGCTAGCCACCGTCAGCGATGCAGAATCGCGACCCACCAACGGTGATGCTGCAGAACCAAATCGGCGACGACGGAGCCTTGCTCGTATGCACCGGGATTTTTTCTGATCTGTATCTATTTTTTCTGTTTTATTTTTTTTATTTAGTTTTTGTTCAATAATTTGGGACAAATTCAGTATCATACCTCTTATGTGGCTAACTGATCTCTGATTTTTGAAGAGCTGATCTTGTAATAATTATCTGAAAACATAAAAAATAAAGAGAGGAATGAGGAAAAAAATGAAACATAGAGGAAAAAAAAAGAGAAAGGGATAGAGCATTGACATAAATCAGATGAAAGATAGAAAAGAGAAAGAAGAAAGAAGATATTGTACGGTTTATGCAAGCGAAAATGGGCCAAATACATGATTTGGGCCTTGACTGTTTACATTACTAACCAATTTCCCATGATACATTACGGTTTTCAAGGGCTGCTGCATAACTTCATTAATTAGTGGAGTTAGATTAGTCAAAATCAGTCAAAATTGGGACTGATTTTGGAGGGAAAATTGGAATTAGAATTAGAGACCCAGCTGCTTTTATAATAGTATTGATCAGGATGGATCGGAACTCAAATTAGTCAAATAGATAGAATATGACTCAGTTTTAATTTAAAGTTGCCTTTCAATTCTGCCACCTCTGTATGGCACCAAGGGATCTTTATTAATAAAAAATACATACTATATTGCATAAGGGGTATTACAGGCAAGCACATTATATAAATGGACGATTTTTTTAGTTTAATCAGAGATTTCAAGTTTAAATTCTTGAAAAGGCAAATGCTTTAAATATTTGGTGGGAAAAGTTTTATCTATACTGAAAACCCTGTTTTTTTAACTAAAAAACTACTAAAATTAGTGTTATAATATGTACAGCACCACTAAGTATCATTTTATCATTTTATTTATAGTTTTCTATTGATTTTATGAGAATTGGTGAATCTTTGCCCCTGTGCCATCAGCAGCACCACTAAGTATAACCCAAGAATAAGGCAAAATGAAAATGAGCATTCCTTTTGGTAGAGAAAATGAACACTCTTGAGCCTTGTCCAATGGTGACAGTATGCAAAACTTAACTGTAGCTTTAGTGCAGAGAAACATGGTCCAAAAAAGAAACAAGCTCACAGTGACATGAACCAAACATGCTGAATACATAAAAAAAAACTTTCACTCATTTTGCATTTGCATGTAACCAAGAAATGTCTCAGGTTAAACCACACCACAAATCCTTATACCTTCCCCTCTGTTAAAAGACAGCCCATCCAGCAGGGTCAGAAGTTGACTTGCTCTTAATCCCTTCACTAGGTCTTGGCATCTGTGGGTTGCCAGCTCGTGCAGCGCTGAAGTCATCTTTTCCCAAACCCCATGTCCCAAAATCAGTAACTGGTTGAGCAGACTGCATGTTCTGGTCACCGTTTCTCGTCCATTTGAAAGCATCTTCTGCTGAAAGGGGCTTTTGTGGCTGATGTTCATCTGGAAAAGCTTCCCATGACATCGGTTCCGAACTAGGAGTTTTCCACCTGGTATTATTCTGCAATAATGATGCGACACATACAATCATTTGTTACCAGCAAGAGAAATAAAATTAGCATGTTATATGAATAGAGAAGAAAATTATGAAATGACATTAGTACCACAGCAGGAGTGGATGAGATTGCAGGGGAGGTTGGTGAAGGAGTTTTTGCTGCAAGAGCTTGCTTGACCTGCTGCAACTCTTGCCTTTGAGATCGGCAGATGGCAGAAAGCTTTTCGTACTTTGAAGTTATTTCAACTTTCTCTGCATTAGCCACCTTCAGCTGCTCTTTGAGTTTCTCCACCTCGGCCACTAGTGTTTCTTCCCTATCAGATTTGTTAACAGATCCAACGTTGAGGTTAGTGGCACTGAACTCGGCAACAAAGGCGTTGAAGGCCTTGTCTTGAAAGGGAGCTTTATTCTCTGTACTTGACATTCGCCTCAAACTAGCATGATCAACATCCTGGAAAAAGTTTATTTCAGGTTCCTTTGAAGTTCGAGTATCAGGCTTCTGTGATTTTTCATGTACACTGCTTTTAACAGTTTGAGTTGGTACATTAAACGCTTTTTTAGTGGTGTCAATTTTGGGTAACTGATTATCGCCTGGAGGAGTTTTATTGTGTTTAGATAAGATATGGTGGCTAGACAGTTCATCAAATACGGGTTTTCTCTTTTCCTCTGGGGCTAATGAATCCTTTGCACCATGAGTGGACCAGAAAGCACCACGTTGCCCCCCATTTCCCCCTCCCGTAGAAGAACGAGACGGATGTGATGCATATTTGGGTTCTCCAGATGCTCGGATTGGTGAGTTCCGTCGAGGCATGGGAGGTGATTTATTTGCAGACATTGAAGCACCTGCCAAAATGTAGCCATGAGTTATTCATGTTTGATATTATATTATAAAATTAATATGCAAGTGCTATCTCCAATCTTCTGCCAAAACCTTTTTGTCCTCTAATTCATGTGTCCCAATTAAGTCATCCAATAAACAAAAATACCTCAAAATTTAATATCCAAGTCAAAAAAAATTCCTTACCTTCATGATTGCTAGACGATAGCAATTCTGGTGGTCTGTCAGGTGATGACTTCTGCAAATGAACAGGTAACTTCTGATTAACACGATTCCAGACCTGTCACCATTGTAGAACAAGTCCGAAGTCAGTAACTGGTAGTTCTGATTCTTAATTTCTTATGCCTAAGAATGCTATTAGCATGTATGATCTAAGACCAACCTAAATTCATGGAGATGAATGGCCAATCAAGCAAAGCGCTTGCCTGCGTGATATCTGGTCTGTCGTCTGGTTTGGCTTGAAGCATGTCTCTGATTAAGCCCATGACAGATGAGGTGTATTTTGGTAAATCAGGAATGCGATAGTTTCCATTCAAGACTTGCAGTTTCGATTCACCATCAAATGCACTTTTGAAGTAGCATATTCGAAAAAGGAGACACCCCAGTGCCTGTCGTGTTCAAGGAGTGATATGATTTGTCAACAAGTCTAAATACTTCGAAAAAAATTGTCATTAAAAAGATAAGGTTAAAGCATGCATGACTTACCCATATGTCCACTTTCTCATTAATGACTTCTCTCAGGAACAGATCCCACATCTAAAATGCATAAAAGAAATGAGATTAATCTAGCATTTGTATAGCGCAAAATTGTAACTTAATTAGAGAACAAATTTCTGCTTACCTCGGGGGCCCTGTAGGCCGGGGTTGTGTGCTTCCTGATATTGTCTTCCTCAATCCCCATTTCTTCTAGCTTCTCAAAACGCTTGTGATTGGTGGAAGTGCTTCCAAAATCACACAACTTCCATAAACCATCTGAACCTAATAAAAGATTCTCAGCTTTCAAGTCTCTGGAATATAGAAAAAGGAAAGGAAAAAAATAACATTAATGTTTATGCTAATAATTGGAATACACACAACTGAAACTCATGATTTGTCAAACTCTTTCCATGAAGAAATAGAAAAACAAAATTAAATCACTCTTATCAAATGATACTGATGAAGAAAGCATTCTCAAACCGTGAGAATAAATTAAGATCTAACAAAGTACAGAATACAATTACAGAGACATCATCATGTCTGAAGATCTGGACACAATTTGAATGGCAGTCCCTATACTATAAAGCATAAGGCTATATCTAAATTCAAGCTTGAATAGATGTAAATACATATAAGCTATCTATCAAATTTAAAGATAAACCTTCATACTTTGCAAATGAATTACCACTTAAATTTTTTTAAAAGAACTTAAAATCACAAATTTGAACACTTGTAAACTTGAGATAATATATATATATATGCACTGATAATGTAAAGTTTTTTTATGATCAGTACATCATCCACCATCCAAATGCATTACTTTTACTTACAAGTCAACCACTGTTAACGCGTAAATGGTTGATGATGCACTAACGGAGTAAAAAAAACTTTACACTGACAATGCACACACTATTTTCTCTATCCGATTTTAATTTAAAAAAAAACTAGCATTGGTACCGGTGAGCAACAGGCGGGGAATGGCAATGCATAGCAAAAACTGCATTGCATACATCCCTGAAGATTGCAAGAACCTGCTTCTCATCAAAATACGCAGCTCCTCGGCTCTCCAGCACATTAACCAAAGACTTCTCACAAAACTCCATCACAAGGAACGCTTCTTTTGTCCTACCCATATCCAAGATCGCATTTGCGTGAAGTGTGACAACATTGGGATGCCCTCTCAATGACTTCATCACAGATATCTCCTTCTTTACCAGTTCAAGCGATTCTTGATCATTGCATATTATGTGCTTCAAAGCATACGCCTTTGACATATTTACAGCATCATGAGCCAAGTAGACACAAGAGAATCCTCCTTCGGCAATGGCTTTCTGGACATTTATTTTAAGATTGCCGACATCTATTGTCCGACCTTCAAGCCCAACTGGCTCTTTTTGCACAAAAGGATTAAATATCCACATATTATTGGCAACAAGGACAATGAGGCTGCATATGTAAATTGTGAATAAATCTGTGAGCTATAACATTAACATGAACATAATAAAGAAAAAATTTCCTCCAATTGGAGAACAGGATTGAGCAATGAACCTATAACATCTAATCATTTATGCACTACTAATAGAATTTTTGTCAAAATGGATCTGGCTGTACTTTTTGTGTCTTGACTTCATTCTCCACATCTAATGGCCTAGTAATTATCAATATTTTAAAAAATTAAGAAGTTGCAATGCCAATAACAAAATTAAATTTACAAATAACCACCATTTTTTTTAAAAAAGAAAAAAACTTAAGATGGAAACAGTTCCATGAAAATGCCAATACCCAATTTCCAAGCACTCACTCTCCTTCCTATGGTAAATGAAGGTCAACAACCATCAAATTAATTAGAAAACATTAAATTCTTAATACATTTGCATCAAAAGGGTATATTAATATTTTATTGTAACCATCACACCAGATCATAAACTGGCATAGTAACAATGAAGCATTTTTTTACCTATGATTATGTTAGATACATGACAATTGTTAATTAATAAATAAAAACAATAGACATGATTAAAAAAATTCACAAAATTAAAATCACAAACCAAACGAATTTGAATCCACGATTGTTAGTTCCAGAGATGCAAAATTCAGGCAAAGCAGCTCAAATCAAATGCACCATCTCAGCCAAAGATTGTAGAACTCTAATAAATAAATAAAAATTCAAAAAAAAAACAAAAAATAATAAGAAAAGTACCCAGAATTTGTTAGGATAAAAAGATAAAAAAAAATTATAAAAAAAGATGATGAAAGGTGGTGGTATGAAGCATGAACCTGTGGGTAAGTTGGTGGTGGATGAAGAAGGAAAATGAAGCTAAGAAATAGGCAAAAGAATATATATGGAAATGTGAACAAGAGCATCAGCACCGCCCAATGAATCCAACGGTGATGTGAGGGAATGGAATACGGAGAAGATAAGTGAGCGGTGAAAACTGAAAGGATGCTATCTCTGTTGCATCTTCTTCCGTATAATATTAATAACGTGGTGCCATGTCGTTGCTAAATTCAAGCTTCCTAATGTATTTTTTATTGACTAATACGTCATATTAGTCACTAATAAGTAAGATAGAAACACGTTATTCATATTAGTCCCTGACGTATCTAATTTGACCAAAATCGATGTCGTTTTGGCAAAAATAAATAAATAAAAATCGCTGAATATTGGTCAAATTAGATACATCAGGGATTAACATGACTAACGTGTTTTTATATGGCTGGCGTGTTCCTATCTCAATGACCATTTTAAAATTTCAAAAATTTCAATGATTAAATTGATTGGTGCTTACAAAATCAAGTATCAGTATGATAAATAATACTCATTTTTTATTCTATCTTCCCTCCTCCCACACATGTTGAGAAATAATACTCGTCCTGAGATAATGATAAAAATTAATAAAAAATTTTGTTCCAACTAAAATTAGTGATTAATAAAAAGTTTAGAAATTTTAAATTTCGAATTGTTATTGATCGATATATAATACATTAAATTAGATGTTTGATAATTGATTGATGATTTAAACAAGTCATTAAATATATGTTTTCTTAATTTTTTTGATTATATCAATTTGTTACCATTATTGTTGACGGATGAAGAATATACTTGCTTACTCTCATTTATAAGTCATGTATTTTTAACCATTTATTTTATCTTATATGTTATTGTATGTATTTTAAGAAGTCAAATATTCATTTATATATATTTTTCATCAATCATACTTTTATTTATCGTATTATCTTTTTCATCACTCATTTCTTCATCTCTTTTAATATAGTCTTACATTTATTATTACTTCTTCTTTAATTATTAAATGGGGGTAATTTAGTCAAAATATATCAAATTTGTACATCATTTACTCATTTTTTAATTTATGTGCAATGACTAAAAAAACACAACTTATGAGACGGGCGAGTACATATTAGCAAACTTTTCATTAAAATTGGTAATAATGTAATTAATGCATATCAATTTTGTAAATGTAGTACTCTATCCGATTTTATTTATAGGTCATATTTTACAATAATTTTTCAATCCTATTTACAGATTATTTTGTATTTTTTATGGAAGATTTATTGTTTTTTTAATTTTCTTTGCCTTTTACTTATTAATGTGGGACAATATATTATTATGAAAATTCCAATACAAATTAAGATGGTAAAATTATATTTCATCCGTTTCATTATCTTGGTAAAAAAATGCAAAAAAAAATTGTCTCACATTAAAGTCAAAAAATAAATGAAAAATCTTAAAGATTGTATATTATATTGTATGATGATCAATAAGTAAGTAAGGAAAACATATTTTAAAGATTTTTTTTGGAGGCAATATTGCAACATGTATTAATTGTAATGATATAAAAATGTGTGTGATATCAATTTGTAATTAATGAATAAATCATGCATTATATTAAATAGATACTCTCTCGTTTTTATTGACTTATTTGACTTCTATCAAGATAATGGGATAGAAGGAGTAATATTAAACTACTGTACTCTATGAAAGTTTCAAAAAATATAAGTACTTTCTTTTGTGCATGTGATATGATTAATATAACTCATAAATAGAATCCCTTAGAGTAATTTCTAACATAGACTAATAATAGTACCATGGTATAAGGCATATTTAACTAAATCATACCAGCATAAAAAAAAATTAAAAAAAAAAACTAAATCATACATACTAATAAAAGTAGAGTTTTCTCGACTGTAAAGAAGATAAGAGCACAAAAGAGGAAATGTTTTGATCCTTTTCAGGGCAACACTTCCAATAAAATATATGTTTTTTCTTGGGTTGAGATTAAAAAAATTCATAAAAGCATTTAGTTTTTTAAACTATAATATTGCAATTTTATCTTTTTAACTCTTTTCGAAAAGTTCATACCCATTAATGAACAATAAAAAAACGACGGCAACGTGCTAACATTCATCGAAAAGGATCTTGATTTGCTCATGAGATAATCAAAACATTTAATAAGAACAAAAACAAAAGAAAGAAGAATCAATAAATGATGTATAAAAAATATAAAGTAGCTTATAATTAGGATAAAAAAAAATATTTACAAGATAACTTATAATAAGGATCGGAGCGAGTACAAGATTTTAATAATTGCGTGCCCTAATGCACGCATAGAAAAATCATTCTATTTTACTTTAATTTGTCGTTAAGCAATTGTGTCCCTTATCGAATGAATAATAAATTATTTTTTTCATTCTTATTTATCTATTTCATTATACAAAAATACACGTTTTGAAAATAATACAAGAACAATTTTGATCTTTTTACATTAATTATATATTGTTTAAATATATCATTTCTTATTTTTTGGTAGAATATCAATTTTTTTATTATGTAATCGGCATTTTTTTTCACTGCACGTGTAAATCAAACCTTGTTTAATAAAGAGACATGCATGGAAGATTCGAAATCGAGAAGTCTTTGAATGAAAAGGTTGATCGAACAAAAGTATCAATCATAATAGACATTATTATTATTATTATAATATGATAAAAATCTTTATCAACATAGATTGACTCAATTGATGAAAAATTTCATTCGAGATCTTAGATATGAGATACATGTGTTATTAATTTCGTATTCAATTCTTAGTAAAAATATCCCGTTAAGAAAGGCAACCACAAAACTTACATGCATGGAATTAGTTTCAAGAATTCCATTAATATTGATGAATCTTGAGGATACCCATGTTCATTGTGTCACTGACAAACACACCGTAAAAATACACTTTTTAGAAAGGTTAAGATAATAGCAAAATAAACAATAACCGAATATAAAATGACATGATAAAGAGAAAAAAAAATCATATTAAATTAAAGAATATTTCTAGTATGCAATCTAATTTTGGATTGTTGCTATGCAATCCTGTATTGGATTAATAATACTTGTTACCTAACATGCAATTTTAACTTTTTAAACAATGACTTGACAATTGCATGTTAAGTGGCAAAATATCATTGATCCAACATATAAGATTGCATAGCAACAACCCAAAATAGGTTGCGTGTAAGTAATTCCCTCACTTAAATCACCGAAATGACCCAGGATATGTTAAGATAATGCTCAACCTCCCTTCTTTAAACTTGACGACTTGATGATGTCACTAAACAAAGGATAGATTACATCGATCTTGAAAATATATTAGGGAGCATATGGAGTTTTAACTTAATCATTTATTTTATATATACATAGGCAAGTCCTATATGTATAATAAACTGTGTGGACTGACTCTTAAACCACACTTTAAGGGAAGTGTTGAAGAGGCCAAAAGCTTGCTACAAAAAGTTGACAAGAACGCGAGGAATCCGATCCAAACAAAAAAATATACTGTAGTATATAATATGGAGAGGAAACTAACAGTAAAGACCACATGCATGCATGTTGATATCATATTTGTAAAAGAGAAAATACCAAAAATAAACGGAAAAAATAACGCCCCAAAGAAAGAAGATCAGAGTACTAGATAGATTTTAGGGATTATGCTCCCTCGCATTTTTTTGTCCCCAAAAAAATATTTAGAATAGCATCAGAATTACAGAGCACAATTCACGAATATGGTTCATAACTTTTTTTAAAAAAATCTTGATTCTTGCATTTCATATTTTCATGTCCTATAGTTCTATGAACTGGATCATAACTCTTTTATTATTACATGCATTCAAAAAATATCTTATTTCAATTTAATATCAATTTTCGTAGCAGGAACCGTTTTACTAGCAGCAGTAGTAGTTGTGGTTGATGGGGTTCTACTAGTTTGCACGAATTGCTGGTAAGTTGTTCGAGTACGAGGAAGATACACAACACGCTCATCTTCATCGCTAGTGTCGTACAAAGCACGGTTGAACACTGATTGCAGATATAGTGCTAGAATCACAGCAATAACCTGAAATTAATCATGTCACGATTGATATAAAGGAGATAAAAACTAATAAAAAGAGACATGTTAGATATAAGAGGTGACGAGTTCGGGTACACGCGGATCACCCGACCATCATTCTATTCATATCAATGCTCTAGTGTGCTTCACTTAATTACTTTCATCTAAAGTTTTATGTTGATAAGAAAAATAATTGAAATTAATAAACACAATTTCAAACAAGTAAAATTCAAAGTATATTGTTAAATGAGTGTCTTGTTTAAGATGTTTATGATGATGATAGATTAAAATTTTGTTGATATGTGAACTAAATCATACTATGAAAGATGTTTAATTTGTTAATGAAATAATCAATTTTTTTTTATTTGAAAAGTAAAATTTCATGATACTTTCACTTTTCAAGTTGTATAGAGAATGTTTAAATTATATAGAATGACCATAATGAGGAGACGATCTAAGCAACTATTGTTACACAATCATATATTCTAGATTTAAATTTAAGAAAACATTTTAACAATATGACAAATAAAATAAACTTTTTGACGAGGAACTTATTGCTTCATGTCAATTTTTTTTCTCATTTTTTGTCTTAAGAATAAATCCATATTTTTCATAAATTTTTTGCTTGCGTATTTGTCGGATCAATCCAACTTATCCCTACCTCAACTTGTCCATATCTTGATCTATTTTAATTCGTCCCTATTGTGTCACATTCTAGTCATCAGGTTCAAAATTTGACCTTATCAAAATTTGAGGACTAGCAAGCCTAACCAATCCCATGGTCACCTCTAATTTGATAAACGGAGATAGAGTAAAACGTTAATTTGTTTATCCAAAGATACATCGATTATCAAATTAATCCTTAAAAAAAATTATTAAATAAGTCATCTCTAAAAGTTTAAATGATCATCACATTGGTTTGGTGACCATGCGAATCTTTTGAGGACTAAAAATTTGATGGTCATTTAAAGTTTCATAAATTTATTTAATAATCATTTTTTAAATTTAATTTAATTATCATTGTATCTTTGAATTGCCAAGATGACAATTTACTCCACGGACATATATATTTATCAGTATAGCTTATAATCTTGTACAAATTATCCAAATATTTCACACCATTAACTTATTTGAGATGTGTATATGACACTTGGTTACTCCCTCTAGTTTTCATTATATATAGATCACATCGTTAAGTTGATTATATCATAAAGATTAAGGAAATTAGTTACATTTTTAAAATTTTAAAAATGTATTTTAAAATTACAATTTTGTCTTTGTAATTTATATCGAGAATTTCACACATATATTGTTTCAATTAACGAACAAATGATAAATAAGATAAAGAAAACAATAAATGTTTCTTAAAAAAATATAAAGTATTAATTTATAAATAAGACCAAATAATCTTTCTAATAATAGGCTACTTAAAATAGGATAGAAAGGAAGGATTATATTATAGTACTCTATGGAGTGATGATTCGTATATCAAGTGTTAGCTACCCACAACTCTAAATATCACAACAACACCATCACATATAATCATATATTATGTGCGAT
Organism: Crotalaria pallida; assembly: GCA_037953625.1. Lineage (NCBI taxonomy): Eukaryota > Viridiplantae > Streptophyta > Magnoliopsida > Fabales > Fabaceae > Crotalaria > Crotalaria pallida. The sequence continues at coordinate 175,214,415 of CM075650.1, forward strand.
TGTGGAGGGTAAAAGAATAAATCAATCTTCATAAAAGTAAAAGATAAAGGGAGATAATGTCAAAGTCTAAACTCTAAAATCAGTTAAGTCACTAATTTCCATATATTCAGCTATGCAAAATGAAATATAAATATAAATATTTTTTAAATGAAAGCCAAAAATAAATCAAAATCACTTTATTGTATGGAGTAAAAAAAACATATGAATAACACTCTGAATCAATAGATTTGAGATATCTTTACCTGTAATACGAAGACCCCAAGAGCAATCCATCTCATGACTTCCCAATTTGCATACAGAAAATGATGGAATGATTGAAAAGTACCACTTCTATCTGAAGGTATATCCTGTGGAGATTTTTTGACTGTTTAGAAAAATGTTATGCAGGAAATGATAATTTTTAATAATTTTTTTTATAGGCTTTGTTGACAGTGAAAGGAGAGTGCAAAATTGTACAAGTTACTAACACTTTATATTCCATAGCTCTGTCAACTCAGTTAATCAGTGAAGATCTTTCTAATTAAAATTTAATCAGCATAGAATGAAACCATGAACGCTCACCTCTTTCCAGCTGTGATCAAAGAATATGAAAGCAGCAACCCCTATCTCGACTATGACAAGTGCAGCCAATAACACAGAATACTAAAATATAGCATTAAGGAGATACTTAAAAGCAAATATCTTGAGAAAAAATGAACACAGATTGAAAGAATAGATAAGACCACTCCCCTATAATCAATTTAGTAAATTTAAGACATAAATTATGATGAGTTAGGATCCATTGACACCAGGCGTAAAACTTGGTCATTTACACCTTCACATAACTTTTTATATATTATGAAATTTGTCAATTCAATCGTTGAATTATTTGTTATTATCAAGTAGATAAGTCTACAAAATTTCATAGAATATAAAAATTATTTGATACTTCATCCGACTATTATATTTTAACGGATAATAATACGTTATTTAAAATATAAGTAAATATGCATTATTAGATTTCATACCTATAATAACATATAATTCAACGGTTGGATTGACAAATTTCATAATATATAAAAAGTTATGTGAAGGTGTAAGAGACCAAGTTTTACACCTGGTGTTAACGGATCCTAACTCAATTATGATTAGGTAAGTTTAAGTTTATGATGTGCTCTGTCTCTCTTTCATTCTGGTTTTTTTTCCTCTCCCTTATAACGGATGTTGTATTTTTTTCCTCTCCCTTCTGGTATTAATTAAATGAGGGTAAAGTTATAAAATAAAAATTAATATTGTATCAATTACAGAGTTTCTAAAGTAATAATTAAATAAAACCAATAGGAAAGATAAAACATTTCTCATACTTTAGAGAACTTAATCTTGAATTTGAGGATACGAAAAGTAAACAACAATGACTCCTTGACGCTGTCCCAACATATCCAAAGCATGAGATAACAAAGAGGATTGCACCAAGTCCAACCAGAAGGTAGATAAACCTGCACAAAACATCACATAGTTAACAAAAGTCTATACAATAATATACTATAGTATATTTAATTAATCTAAATAAAGTATATATTTTTCACAGAAAGTCAAATTGCAAAAAAGAAATGTCGGCAGGTTTCACATTTGCAATTACTCTAGCCAATTCTGACCCTAAAAAACAATCTATATTGAAATTGAAATAAAAATATGAGTTTCTTTCAAAAAGAAATAAAAACCCGAAATGAAAATTTGAAATGTGCCCTAATAAAATTAAATAAATATCTTATTTAAAACTTTAACCTGATGATGCATTTTTACACCATCTTTCATAGGCTACTTTAGGGGAAAAAATCTTTAAAATGATTTTTTTTTAAAAAAGTGTTATCTACCTCATGTATCATAGCAATCAAAGTTTCTACTATCCTCAGTTCGAGATGCCTAAAGATAAAGCTTCATGGACTAAATGCTAGACATCATCCCCAGCCACACGCTAAAACTATTTGATGAAACTAACTTTTAACCCATCATATGGTTCTGGGACTTTGTGTGGCTTGATTTAATTTAGAGTTGAAGAGACATCACATTAAAAAAAATAAAAAAATTGAAGAGACATCATCCTTGTACATTTGTATGAGCTGATGATCCTTCTTAATGTTTAAACAAGTCAAATTAGAAGTGTGAATACTATCTATCCAAAAAGGTAGTGTGATCGGAGCAAAACATAGATGTAAAATAATTGAAAGCTTCCTCACATAGAATAACATCATTTAAGCATTAAATCCCTTTCGTAGAGTGGGACCACGAATCTTATATATTCTTTATCTTTCGATGATGGGTGCTCAAGGAAGAAGGTTGTGTTTTTATCCCCAATCTTCACCTATTTTCGCTTGATCTTCATTACTAATGGATATCCTCCTAGAAGAAGATATAAATATGCTCCTATTAATCAACTCATGTATGTTTTAGGATGATGTCGAAAATAATAGAATTTATATACTTAAGATTGTATTGAATACCCTTACTCTAGACTCAACTTCCTCTTCAACGTAACAATAAAATCTTACAAAAAAATGCCACTGCTAAAATCACAACTTGGTCTCTAGCTAACTTTATCCAAGGATGTAGAACATTTTCATGGTTGCTCCTCTTAGCTTCCTCCACAACATTATGATGATTCTTATGAAGAATTATAGTTCCAAAAAAAAAAACGATTTTGACTCGAGCATTTGAAGTAGAAAACCACATCAATATCAAAAATTTCATTGAAATTCTCAATGGGGATCTTTGGAGAGCTTAAACCACTTTGGAAATTGCATAAACAAAATAAAATTCAATCGTATTGGTTGAATTTTTACCTCAAAATCAATAGCTTTCAATTCAATTCGCGAATATCCCTAATCCAAGTTCTTGAGAAAAAAACTCTAATTATGTTTAAAACCTTTATGTTGTTCATCTTAAATCTTACTAGTACAAATTTTCGTTAAATAATAGTACATACATATAAAATTTAAAGAAAAATTGAATACAATAATTTCTCATCGCATACAAATTTTTCTACATTTTGGTCAACAAGATAAAATATAATTTGCATTGGCTTTGAATTTGAATTCATAGGGAACACACTAACCAGGCCTTGGGAAAAGAGGATTTAGACAACTCAATGGCAAGCAAAAGGCGATGAGGAACCATGAATTTAACATTGCTCACATGAATCTCCTTTGAAGGGTTTTGTTTCCACTTGAAAAAACAAACTAATCCAAAACCCAGGGCACATAAACTGCATAAGGTGAAGATGAAGTTGAACACCTGCAAAATAAACTCCAACAAGGGTCTCTTGGCCATTTTCTTTTTATTTGGATATAACCACAACAAAGAAGATCGTCAATGGTTTTATGAATGTATCTTGGATTTATAACACAAAGTAGAGTGCAAGGTGGACGCCACACGACTTTTAAGCACGAGAAAATTTTCCAAATAAGAAAAAGAAAAGCTTATTTTTATAAAATTATTTGTTGTCTATATGTGAATTAGTTTTCCTATGATGGCAAAAAGTTTTATACGTGAATATATTGGATAGTGATCATATAATTAAGGTAACATAAATAGTTGTGTCTAGCTAATAATGGATTTAATTTGGAAAATTATTGTTATGCTCTACTATTAATTTGTCAGATTGTAAGGATATGAATTAATTATTACATTCTATATTATGTACAAAATTCTAAAATATATGTTTTTTTAAGGGAATTCTAAAATATATGTTAGTAACACATAAACTTATCATTATACCATTTATCAAAAAACAATAAAATCTATGAAAAAAAATGAAAACAGTTATAAGATCTGTTCGGTAAAACTAGTTGTTTACAGCTATGAACTCGTAACTTGTAGTTGTGAGCTTATAGTTGATCTGATTGTTTAAAATTGTGTTATTCAGCAAAACTAGCTTTTGAAGTAGCTGAAAGTTATTCAATGTTCGAAAAATTATGCAACATTATATTATTTATATTTTATTATTTTAATTTATTTGGTTTTTTCTTTATTTATTAAATAAATATTTAATTAATAAATTTATAAATTATAAAAATTATTAAATTATAATTAATTAAATTTGATTATTTTCTTTATTTATTAATTACATAGATAATTAACTAATTATAACAAAATTATTAAATGATAATTAATAATTAATTAAATACACAATTAATTAAAAATTATATTGACACTAGGGTAGGTAAATAATTTTGAAATTTTTTTTAGAGTATAATTGATATATGAATTGTTGGTAAACTAGTTAGTTTAGTTTCTTGAAAGTTACTTCTTAAAAACTACTTTTCAATAGCAACAAGCTCATTTTAAAAATCTACAAGTTTTTTTTTACTAATTTTTGTTCATAAAATGAGATTGGTGACTTATTGACTAAATCTAAAAACACTTGAGCTAGCAAAAAACTCCTGATTAAGCATGCCGAACAAAGCCATAAACAAATACTTGTTTAACATCCCATCCTTGTTAGGACAAAGATTTTGTTTGATAGATATAGGTTTAGATCGAGTTTGAATTTTATGAATTAAAAATATAAATGTTAAAAAAAGTTTATTCTTGTAATAAATATACTTAAATCAACTTAAATTTGTTAGAATCCTATGTATAACTTCAAATACCGTGAAACAAAGAATATATTAAACAAGGGTTAATTACATCCACGTTTAACGAGTGACTTGTAATTCATGAACAACATTTGCACACGTTATATTTTTCTTTGAGTATGATTGAAGTTAGCGTCAAAAGGATTTGTTTTGTATTTTTTAGTTTATTTTAATTTGTATAAGGTGTGTACAACATGGTAAGTACGGAGTACTAATTAAGCAGTGATTGTTAAAGCGGAAACCTTTTTCTATTTTAAATTTTACGTTTTTTTATATAATAGAAAAACATTGACTATAATTTAGTGTTTGAAATGCATTTCTATTTATTTATTAAGGTTATATTAATTGGTTAAAAAAATATTTTGAGCTGTTTATGAGCAGGCAAAATTGGTTAGGTGAACTTAATTCTTAATTAATTATTTATATAAATAAATGTATTTTGATGAATTTATATTTATTTGACATCAAATTCATGCATAACTTTATTTCAATATACAAATGATTCCTACCAAACTCATCAACTAAACACACACACACATATATATATATATAAAGAGTCATTTTGATGCAGACCCCATAAAAAAAAAAAGTTTATCAACAGACCCTTGCAAAATCTTATATTGAGGGTGTCTCATATGGACATGGATCTCTAAACATGTATTAAGACCATTCAAAAAATGTTATTAAAATGAAGGGATGTACAAACTATGCTCAAATAAACTCCATTTTTGTTCATCTTAAAATGAAGGGATTTTAAAATCATGTAATAATGTTTCACATTCTTCATTTCTAAACATGTTCAATTTTAATTTTATAAATTTAATAACTCTTTACTCCTCTATTTCTAACTCTTGCATGTGAAACTCCATCTTATTCCAGTTCCACTCTGGAATTGAAGGTATAGTAACTTTTAGACACATTCTTAAGACATGCTCTCCTCTTGGAAGGTAATAATTTTTTTTTTTTGAAGGGGTAATAAAGAAAATTGAAAGTATCAATAAAGAAATAAAGAAATTAATAAAAGCATATATAGAGGATTGAAGTATACATTTAGATTTTCAATAAAAAAAAATTCTGTATACATTTTTAAGTTTATGAGTTTTAAAAAAAAAAAAACTTTCTATCCGCGTAAGTCAGTCCAGTTGGTAAGGACACCTAAGTAATTTAAGCTCTCAGGTCCTGGGTTCTGGTCTCAGGTACTTCCGAAACAAACTTTGCCATAAACTCTATCACACTGCCATTTTAAATGTTCTTACATTATTGTTTAATGAGGCTAAAAAAAACTTTGTACTGAAGGTGATGCCTTTATTATTTTGAGAAATACTGCAATTTAATTTTTAAAGTTGAGTTACTCAATTTGTATTTCTTAAATTAAATAATGTCATATAACATTTGATAACACAACCACAATTTTATTTTAAGATTTTTCTAATATATATCCTTTTAACACATGATAACAAGGAAACTTGAAATAATAATTATATAAAAAAATAAGTTATATAATATTTGGGGATACAATATTTTTAGTTTTCTCTTAAGAGTTTATTTTTTTATAGTATTTTTAAGATGTGTTTTAGAGATCGAACGCATTAAAAAAAATAAAAAACTAAAAATTAAATATGTTATTTTATTTTTTTTGCTTTCGCAGGTGGTGTCTGGGCTTTCGCACTTTGGCGGCCCAACTAAATTCACTCCGACCCTACGGAACTCCACTTTGTGGGCAGAGGTCTCCCAACGCGTACCTCTCCATTCTCATGGATATCGAACTCGAGACCTCATAGTTAAGGGCCTAGTGAGTTGTCAATAGACCACTTAAAGATTTGATATATGATGTGAAGTACATCTACTTATTTTATGATTATATTTCACCCTCAATCCCTCATTAGTCATTACACTGTTCCACCGACTTCGTTCACACGTCCCAAAAATGCATCCACGTTTATCTTCCCAAACACAAATGGGAATGGTGCCAAGAAAACTCAAGAAAAAAAACAAGTACTCCAGTTTAAGCATGGAACCTAATTCCCCTTCTCAGCAATATTAGCATCTTTTCAACCTCCAAGGACTTGAACAAGAATCATATATTTCCTTTTTATATATTTTCGAGGAAGAGAAAACTGATCAAGAAGAGAGCGTGTTTGATTTAGTTTTTCAGTTGTAATTTTTTTGTTCTTTAACATAATTTTCTTTTAAAATTTCACTATATTTAAAAAAAAAAAGAGTTAATATTATTAATGTTATTGAAATTGATAATTTTAATATATTTTTTAAAATTAATTTTGGAATAATAGTTATTTAAATTCCATAAAAACTTAAGTTTTTTTAATGATAAATGAGGCCAAAATTTTTTAGAAAATATTAAATAAATAAAAATATTTGTAAAATAAAAATTAAAATAAAGGGAGTAACATCTTTGAAACAATGTCTTTATAACATTCACATCAAGATGTTCAAGAAAAAAATAAAATTAGGGACTGTCCTGATGTATAGCATCGGTGTAAGAAGGTTATATTTGTCCCTATCATTATAATGTCCTTAATTTGGGACATAGACGATGACAAAAGGCAGCATTCTAAAAATAGCAAGTGCAAGTGAGATAGATTTCAAGAAAAAAAATTAATTTATGAATAAAAATACTTCCTCCGGTCGCTAATATAAACATTATTTGACCAATTTTATTCCCTTTAAGAAAGTTAGTTAATATTGTTAATGATATTGAAAATGTAAATATTTGACATACATTTTTAAAAGTACCCTTATAATTATTATTGAAAATCTAAAAAGTATTGAATAAATAAGGATATTTGTAAAAAAGAATGCTATTGAAAATTGAAAATGAAAAAAAAAAATCTTCAAAATGTGGATGGAGGGAGTACATGATAATTGTCCTTAAAATATAAAAAGTAATAAATGAGATAAAAAATTTTGTGCACCAATGTGCATGCTCTTGCACACTCGTTCAACAGTTCAAGTAATCATAACTTAAAAAAATAACTCCTTTCTTGCTAAGCATTTTTCAGTAACTACAGTAAAAGACAAAGAATCCAGCTTTAACGCTCAACTATCTATTATAAAGGTCCCTTTTTTGTGTTGAAAAGGAGTGAGAATCTAATTCAAATTTGAACAATGTGGGTTAAGGGTCTTGTTCTTCTTCTCCTTGCAGCAGTTTCCTCTGTTCTTTTTGAACCAGCTGCTTCTTTTAACCGTAGCAGTTTCCCAGCAGATTTCTTATTTGGAACAGCTTCTTCTGCTTACCAGGTTTTTTATTCTCTTTTCTTTTCTTTTTCTTCCTTATCATAGTTATCAAGTTGTTTATTTGTTTGCATTTACCTATGCTAAAGTTTGTATCTTCTGTTGTTTTGTTTTGTTTTGTTTTTTTTTTACTTTACTTTTTTTTATTGTGTATTTCATTGGGGTATGAAGTATGAAGGTGCAGCAAATGAAGGTGGCAGAGGGCCAAGTATATGGGACACCTTCACTCATAGCCACCCAGGTATGTAGCTCCTCTACAAATGTTTTTTTTTTTGTTAAAATATATTTTGTTTATTTTAAATAGCAATGAGTAGTTGATGCTAGCACTGATGATAAGAGGATCTGTTGTTACTATGCAAGTGATTGGAGGCTCGATTCCTGGATTTTGTGAATATTAGAAGCCTTGCTGGGAGGGTTGCCCCTTATAGACTCTCAATACTCATAGGGATTAGTCAACCAGTTGCGTGAGTTGATATCCAGTCCTAGACCTAAAAAATTAGCAATGTATCATGGTTCTTTCCCCTTTAGCAAAGTAGTCTCCTTTATTTTTTTCACTATAAGCATTTATGAAGTTCAGTGCTTACTATTTGGGATTTAATCCTATTTATAGAGTATGTTTTGTTATTAGTTACTTCTCTTAAACCATATTCTAATAAACACACATTTGAATAGGGCAAGCATAAGTAAACGAAACAACTTTGATAGTGCAAAAAATCTATTTTGTTAGCATTGAAGATGTGTGATGGCAGGCAATTGATCAAAAGGAATCACACTAGGATTTATAGACAGACAGCAAGGGATGATGACACCCCACCTAACTGATTAGAGCTAGTTAGGATTTCTGTTATGTGGGAAAAAAAGGTGGGGAACCAGATTAGGATAGGTTTGAGTTCACTAGGAAGATCGAGAGGGTCAGGACTCAAGGTATCTCGAATAATAGTACTACCAATGTACTTCAATGAATCCCATTTCTTCAAATTGCTTGATCAAATTTAATCTTAGGTGCTATTCTGTTTAATGGAAATACTAAGATTAATGACTAATAGAACAGAAAAATATTGAATTGGCTTTATCATTACCTAGTAAGTGGTATACAACGGGGAGTTTCATCATCTATTCATATTTAGGAATTTGAAGAGAGCTTGTTTATGAAACTGTGCTGAAAGTGTTGAATGAAATAAACTCAAAATGCTGTGATGTTTTCTTGGTTCTTCAGATAGAATAGCAGATCACAGCAGTGGGGATGTAGCCGTTGATTCATACCACCGCTACAAGGTACCTTTGTTCTCTTAGTTTGACTCTGAAGATCTAGATAAATGGATTTCCTTGGTTGTTGAGATTTGATTTCTTCTTTATTGATGATGTTTTTCACCTATGAAAATATTTCAGGAAGATGTCGCCATGATGAAGGATATTGGATTTAATGCCTACAGGTTTTCCATCTCTTGGTCCAGAATACTACCTAGTGAGGAACTCTTATATTCATCTTTTAATTATCCTACGACTGGTTGCTTTACTTGTTTGATAAATAGCTATTTATTCTTTAGGTATCTTAAACTGCTAATTTGAATCATAATCTTAATTGAATTGCATATGGATATTGATGTGTAGTACACGATATGCAATTAAGCTCAAACTAAATTGATTTTTAGGAGGAAACCTGAAGGGAGGAGTTAATCAAGAAGGCATCTTGTATTACAACAATCTCATAAACGAACTGATATCACATGGTCAACATTCTCTCCCATTCTCTCTTTCTCTCATGATACCTGAAATCAAGCAAAACTATACTAAACTCGATTTACATTATTCCTTACAGGACAACAACCTTTTATAACTCTATTTCACTCTGATCTCCCCCAAGCTCTTGAAGATGAATATGGTGGTTTCTTGAGCCCAAGAATCGAGTAAGCAATAATAAAATTTCATTGTTTTCTAGAATAGATGGACCTCTCCTACACTTCTACTCCAATCCGGTGGAAAATTGATAACTTGATTTTGAAAACAGGCAAGATTTTGCCGATTATGCAGAAGTATGCTTTAGAGAATTTGGTGACAGGGTTAAGCACTGGATTACACTAAATGAACCAGTTCTCTATAGCACCTTAGGTTATGGAAGTGGCGGATCCCCACCCAATAGATGCTCTAAGTGGGTCGCTAACTGCTATGCTGGTGATTCTAGTACTGAACCGTACTTGGTTACACACCACCTGATTCTTGCTCATGCTGCAGCAGTGAAAGTCTACAGGGAGAAGTTCAAGGTCACTTCATAATTATTTTTTCAAATTAATTTGTATACAGAGTTGACTAGAATTTAAAGTTGAAATCATGCTATATGTGGTCAATACAAGATTAATAATTGGCGTTGATGAATTTCTAATAGATTACTCAGAAGGGTCAAATTGGGGTAACACTGAATTCTGCATGGGTTGTGTCAATATCTCAATCAAAAGATGACAAAGATGCTGCAGCTCGCAGTCTTGCTTTTATGTATGACTGGTAAGTCTCTTTCCCACTTAAAAATGCTCGTCTGGTTTCTGGTTGTGTTGTTGATAGTTCATGTGTAGTATTTTATGGGTTTCATTGGTTGCCCATTTTTTGCCAAGTACTAGTACCTTGATGAGTTAAGAAACATTTATTGTTAGCTGTTTATACTTGGTAGACTTAAAAACATTTATTCTGAGAACCAATAGCAACTAGTAATTGTTTACCAGCTTATCAAACTATGCTTGTCCATTTAAAAAACATGAATACCATAGCGACTCCAAGTTTATTTTAAATAATTACTGGTGACACAATCTAAGTCTAACTCATCAGTTTGTGTTTTTTCTTCCAGGTTCATGGAACCTCTATACTCTGGTACATATCCTGCTGTGATGGTTAACAAAGTTGGGGAGCGTTTGCCGAAATTTTCCAGAAGGGAATATTTAATGGTTAAAGGGTCCTTTGACTTCGTAGGGTTAAACTATTACACTTCAGCTTATGCAGTCAATACTCCTTGCCTACACGGAAAGCCAACCGTGTTTACAGATTCTTGCACTAGACTTACTAGTAAATCATTCTAAATGAAACTTCTATAAGCATTTGTTTTCAGATTGACTTCTATTGAGTTATTCTCGTATAATGCTTACTCATGATCCATTTTGGTGCACTTGTATCAGGTGTAAGGAACGGGCGTCTCATAGGTCCCAAGGTACTTGAATCTGGAAATAAGTTTTACTCAATTTTGATGCTTTTAGTGCATGACAACAAAAAATTATCATGAATAATTTTGCAGGCTGCCTCGGACTGGCTCTACATCTATCCACAAGGAATTCAAGGTCTATTACAATACACTAAGGAGAAATTTAACAATCCAGTCATTTACATAACAGAAAATGGTAAGATTATCTATGATGATTTTCTATATCAGTGTTCACCAGAATTGAATCCTTACATTGTTAAATTACTAGTTTTTCTGTTTCAATGAATCATGTTACTCGAACATTTTGCAGGAGTTGATGAGGTCAATGATGGTAAAATGTCACTTGATGACAAATGGAGGATAGACTATTTCAGTCACCACCTTCTGTATCTTCATAGAGCCATAAGGTAAGTTTCTTTTGAAAAGCTAACATAACATTCAAGTTTACACCTCTTTTTCTTGACTCAACGTTTGCAAGCCTAAAACTTTTGATATGGTAGGAATGGTGTGAGGGTGAAGGGATACTTCGCATGGTCATTGTTGGACAATTTTGAATGGAGCGCTGGGTACAGTCTTCGCTTTGGACTCGTGTACGTGGATTACAAGAATGGACTGAGACGACACCGTAAAAGATCGGCTTTATGGTTCAAAATATTTCTCCATCAATGAAATGGAACTTAGTTCTGAATAGAGTTTATGAGAAAGAGATATGAATATGTGGTGGTTCATGTTTGATCCTTGACAAGCATTGTGTGTCATTATTATCTTTCTGGAACTTTTCCTTGAATTGTTTCGAATTTGTTTCCTGTCTTGTTTGTTTATACTAGGGAGCAAGTTAGTGTTGGGATATTGGGGCCATTGAACTTGAAATACTATTTGGCTTGAATATCAAAATGGTCTTTATCTTTGAAATCAGTCCCTGCAAACAAAAATTTTGGTTTTGGTCTCTACTTTTATATTCCGTTTTGGTTTTGGTCATTGGTGTCAAACATGGATGAAAAATGGTGACATAGACTTACAGAGAAAGTTAAAGTAGGGATCAAAACCAAAATAAAATATAAAAATAGGGACCAAAATCAAAGCTAAATGTAAAAGTAGGGATCAAAACGAAATTTGAAAGTAATGTTCTTTATTCATATTTGTTTCCAGGGACTAAAATCAAAATGAAATGTATAAATAGGACCAAAACTCAATTTTTTTAAAGGACTAATTTCAAAAAGGAACATTTATATGGACTATTTTGATATTTAAGCCATACTATTTACTAGAGATATAAAACCCAATTTGTGGGGTTGGCAAATAGAGAAATTAATGCATGATCCGAAAGGTTAGATTATGAAACATTTTAACTAATAGTAATATTTGATGCCCAAGTTCGCTCTGATTGATTGTCAATATCTACAAAATTGCAATCACGTTCAGAAACTGTACCTACAATAATAATGCACAATGAGGAACCTCTCTCGAGAAACAAAACAAGATAAGGTGAATGTTTGAGTTAACATCAACTAAAAAGGACTCAATAAATGCACATGGCGAGGGACAATCCTCACATGCTAGAAACATGGTGCATCCAGAATTCAGAGCATTCCCACTTTGGTTTGTTATCATGCAGCCAATCACTTCACTTTTCCCTACCCTCTGGTGCCAAATTATTTGACCATCACTTTTTCTCCTGACAAGAAGTTCAAAGACTAAAATGGACCATGCATTGCAAAACCCATCTGTATAAGTTGTCTGTTCTGATAGAAGCAAGCCTTTCAACTTCCTTGCAAGAGGAGAGACTTTAGGCTGGTATATGTGAAAGAGTAAAATGTGATATTGATCATCTAAAGATGCAATAATCATCAAATTTGAACTAGCTACTTCATAAAAAATGGTACCAAATAAATTTGAAAATTTAAAATAGTTAACATGTAATGTAAAAATCCCTAAAAGATTTAAGTTACCATTTATTAAGTTTGTAAAAGTATCAATGTAATAATTATTTTTTTTTTTGTCTAAGCCCCAGTATCGAACCAGTCCAGTCCGTGGGAACCTCCACTGAACTGAACCAGCCCACTAATCTGGTTCGGCCGGGTCTGGGGGTTAAGGACGTAAAGCCTCCCTGATGGGTGTTGCGGGGAATCGAGCACGCGACTCCTCCTACCAAAGTCCAGCCCCCTGGCCACTAGACCAACACACCACAGGTAATGTAATAATTATTTTAAATTTTTAAAACTTATTTTGTGATTTCTTTTTATAAAACTATTTTGGTAATCATTGCATATTTAGAGAATTAATTTGATGTTTTACTTTTTGCTATCAAACTTTTTTTTATTACTCCCTCCGTCCCTTAATATAAGGCACTATTTTGGTAGAATTTGTGTCCTTTTTTATAAGTCGTTTTAAAATATCTAGGTAGTATTAAAGAGTTTATTCCAAATACACCTCTCATAATTGCGTAGGGGTGATAGGGTAATAATTACAATAGAAAGAGAAATGAATAGAGTTGTAAAGTTTTAAATATGGGTAACTTTGGAATGACAACATATTTTTTGATAATATTTAGAGTAATAATTACTTTTCTTAATATACGTGAATTAAGTAAAAGTGACTTATATTTAGGGGAAGAGAGTATCAAATTAACATGGGTGTCAAGATAAGTTCACATAGAGTATGCTTAGTGAGTGGTCCATCCACTTGCCACTTGGCAATGCCATGATGGCTGTATACCCGATAATACAAGCTTAGTTGTTCATGTACATGTATGCTTTGCTTGTCCACCAAGCTTGGGGCAAACCATAAATAATCCATTAGCAATGATCAATGATACCAACATAAAGGATTATCTTTTGTAATAAATGCACAGTCATTTCTCATTGTCACCATATATTCCCTCCAATCTTAATTATAAGATCTTTTTGGGGTTTTTCACTCCCACCAAGGAGAGTGGATAAATTTGTTAGTGACATTGGAAATGTGAAAATTTGATATACTTTTTCAAAACTATCCCTATAATTATTATTGGAAATCTAAAAAGTGTTGACTTTATAGGGGTGTTACTGGAAAGAAGTAATTAAATACTATTGAAAATTGAAAATGAGTCTTATAAATAGGACCAAAGTAAAAACCCCAAAAGGGTCTTATAAATAGGACCAAAGGGAATATGTATGTATGCAAGTAATTTTATATTGTACTTATATTGAGAACTTATATATTTGGTCAATATGAAAATCTGCTAGATGAGCCAATTCTTATTAACCATCAATTAGTTGGGAGATTGATTTATCTTAAAGCGACTCAAATCCTTTTCGCTTATAATTATTCATTCGGTAAGCTTGTTCATGGTTGCACCTCACTTCACATATATGGCTCATGCTTTGAGTCATTTGATATATCAGTTTCTTAAGTTTAATTTAGAGTTAATTTTATTCCATTATGTATATGTATTTCCTATACTTCACTTGTACTGCCTTGTGGAGAACCATTTATTCCCACCAAACCTATATGATTTAATATTCTCTAGTAGCCCATGCATTATTTAGTTTATTAGTCTTACTTTGTATGGAATCTAGCTAAAAGATAAACATATATATTGTCAATGATTTATCAAGAACAGAACAAACTAATCCTTCCAGATGAACATCGATCTGGCATGAATTCTTGTGTAGAACTCAAAGGAGAATGCTCTCACTTCAACTCTTTGAACTTCTATCATAAATTCCACACCATGTGATGATACATATATATGTGCTTTGTTTTTTAATATTCCTTGGTGGTGGGAGGAGAGGCTTATGATGCTTTATTAATTTATTTGGTGATTGGCTTCTTGGCCTACGTATATATGATTGTGCCATTAATGAATTGTTGCCACATTATTTTCTTCAATTATACTCAAAGAAATAATCTATACATTATGGCATTATTCACAATCTAATATGTTACTCCAATTCTATTTATAAGTCGTTTTTTATATATAAAAAAAATTATAATTTATTATGAGTTAATTTGTATTTTTGAGAAAATATTTAGTTTTTTTTTATTTGATATTTGCTCATTAACGTGAAACAATATATTTGTGAAATTTCTAAAATAAATGAAGAGGGTAAATTATAATGTTAAAATATTTTTTAAAATTTTTAAAAATTTTAACTACCTTTTTTAATCTTTATAATTTAATTAAATATAACATATAATAAAGATTAATATAACATGATAAAAAAAAAATTGACCATATTCTTTGTACTCTATCGTAAACCATAGTGCTTGATAGCTATATAACCATTAACCATCAAGGTAAACAATCCAAGTGGCTACTTGCTTGCTCAATAATATTCCTAGTTTGGAATCATTCAAAATTGAAAGGTTTATCTTGAACTTGAGTTGTTAATGGCGTAATTCGCCAGCCTTCCCTCCAATCCTTCCTACCTAAGAATATGTGTCATACTGTCATGAAATTATTATTTCAACCACACACCTTCTCCACCACATTATTTGCTATATATGTATATTATTGAACAAGTGCCAATCGTTCAGAGACTCCTCAGACCCTTTAAATTTGTAGATTACACAGATTACATTATTTGTTTCTTTTTTTTTTTTTTTTTTGTGCAAACACTACCTACAAAGTAATTTTTTTGTGCACTTCCTATATAAATTTACTCTTATATATGATATTGACCAATATAACTACCTGTGTGTATTCTATTCTATTATCCTCTTAGTTCCAATTGAAATTTTATTATTTTTTGTCTTTCAAAATATCAAAAATAGCATGTTTTCAGTCTTTAACGAAGACTTAGACAGTTAAACTACAACGCTTTTATTTATAAAATGAGGAAATAAAAAGGAATAAAATTTAAATAAAATTTAAACAAATAACCGTCATACTTACTTAAACCAAAAACTTATTTAAAGCTGATATTTCTAAGTTTCTTACTTATTAAAATGGGGAAAACATATATCCTATTAATTCCTTGCAGATAACATAAGGAAATACCTTTAGTCAACATACAAAAACATTATTTTGTAAAGTCTAATAATTAATATATGGTTTTTTTATGTCAAGATATAAAAAATCAAAAAATAGTAAAATGACAATAGAAAATTAAGTCCAGTATAATCGATCTAGAGGAATAAAGTTTATTTTTCAATATAAAAATACTTGATTTAACCTTTAATCCTTAACTAAAGTTAGTAAAATTCTTAAAATATCCGGCATATATATCAAAAAAGAAGGTAACCATAATAATTCATTATGTGAGTATGTTTCTCTCTTTTCTGGAATTTCATTATGAAGTTTCTGGTATATTCCTAAAGTGAAGGTCCGCTATATTTTATTGTGAGAAAAAGGAAATTTTCCCTTGCCTCTAGTTTTGACAAAGTACTTATTAATTAATCTTAAATCCTGAAACGAAATGAGAAGGAGTTTTTAGCTCGGGAGCGTATTGCATCAAAAAATTTAAATACTTTTCTTTGAGAATAATTTATACTCCATCCGTTTCACTTTAAGTGTCTTTTTGGACTTTTGCACATAGATTAAGAAAATGTTGATTATGATGATTATTGTAAGTTTTATGTGTATTTTGTCAAAAATACCCCTATTTAATTTTTTATTTTGTCAATGCATAATTACTAGCATTACAAATTTCAAAACTAAAACAACATTAAATGTAAGGGTAAATAAGGAAAAACAGTATTAAATGTTGCCTAGATTTGGTAGAAAGACACTTATTTTGAAACAAAATTTTGATGTTAAAAAGACACTTAAAGTGAAACGGAGGGAGTATTTGCTGCCTTGCTTTTCTAGCTCGTGCCAGACCAAAAATGAATAAAGTTGTGAATATATATATATATATATATATATATATATATATATATATATATATAGACAACTCATGAGAGTGGTACACTCACTTTCCATTACATAATACAATAATATTTCAGGGTTTGCCATGGTTTAGTGGTTAGAAAAAATTGCACCACCACCTAATAATCACTAATATAATCCCATATTATTTCTTGAGGTCCAATCGATCAGTTTAGTTAAGATATCACACTCTGTTCTTGATTTCTATAAACAAAAAAAACTTGCACGTTTTGTCAACTCTAGGATCATTTTATAGTCTATTGATGAATGAGTGTATGAATATGCCCAAGGACAACCTCCATGCTACAAGACTTGCGTGGGTCAGTATTTTGAACGTGTCGAAGAAGCTAAGAACCAAGTCTTTTTTTTTTTTTAATGATTTATTAATCTATTTTCTTTAGTTATTCATTAGAGCAATTATGATGATATGGAAGTCAATCCGGGGGCAAGTGGTGATAAATAGGGGTATAAAGCACCCTAAAAATTATTGAAAACATATTTAACTCCTTTGAAAAAATGTTTAACGACGAATAGGATTTTTTATAGGTAGAAAAAAGAAGTCTTGTATAATCCATGCATGGCCAGATACGAGAGTCTCATACACATGCACATAGTGAATTCTTATAGTTACTGCCTCCGTCCCTAATTATAAGGTCCTCTTGGGAGATTTCACGCCCATTAAGAAAGTGGAATAATTTAGTTAATTGTATTGGAAATGTGAACTTTTTTGATATGTATTTTCAAAATTATCCCTATTAATATTATTGGGAATCTAAAAAGTGTTAAATAAATATGAGAAAATGAAAGCCTTATAATTAGGGATGGAGGGAGTATCTTTTTTGCATTTTGCTAGTTTCGAGTTCGGAACCGTAAATTGAAAGCTAAAAGGTTTTCTAGGTTAAAAATTCATCAAAAAATTTAACGTTGTCCAAGACTTAACTCAGTCAATCATTCCGACCTAAAATAAAACTGATTACTTCCTCCGGCTCGAATTATAAGCAACAAAAAATATATTACTTTTGGTTTAAAATATAAGCAAAACTAACCAACTTTATTAAATTTTGTTTCATTCCCAATGCCACTTTCCTAAAACATCTCTAGAAAATTGTAATCTTAATTAATTTTTGTTTCATTCTCAATACTACTTTCCAAAAATACCTCTATTTTTTATAAATTTGGGAAAATTAAATGCAATCAATTAATCTCCTTAATAAACGAAAAAGTGATTAGAATTGCTTATAATTCAAATCGGATGGAGTAACTTGGAGTTCTTGAAATTGGATCGACGTAGTTTTGGGTGTGATTCGAGTCGCAATGTGATGATGAGTGGACTCGATCAACCAATAAATTATTATACTTTTATACATCAATTAATATTCGCACAATAATACTCGTATTTTAGTTGGGTATTCAAAGCATGAGTGAGAAATTCCATATTGTAGTATCCGATTCGAATTATAAGCAACAAAAAACATATTGCTTCCGTTTTTATTTATAAGACTTTTTTGAGAGATTTCACGTTCATTAAGAAAGTATAATAATTTAGTTAATTGTATTGGAAATGTGAACTTTTGATATGTATTTTCAAAATTACCCCTATTAATATTATTGGGAATCTAAAAAGTGTTAAATGAATAGATGTGTTTTTGAAAAAAAAGTAATTAATGCTCATTGAAAATTGGTAAAGAGTCTTATAAAAAGGGACAAAATAAAAGTGTCAAAATTATCTTATATTTAGGGACGGAGGGAGTACTTTTTTTGGTTTAAAATATAAGCAAAATTTACTAACTTTATTAAATTTTGTTTCATTACTAATACTACTTTCCTAAAACATCTCTAGAAAATTGTGATTTTCTTTAATTTTTGTTTCATTCCCAATACTACTTTCCTAAAATACCTTTACTTTTTATAAATTTGATAAAATTAAATACAATCAATTAATCTCTTTAATAAGCATAAAAATAATTGGATTTGCTTATAATTTGAGCCGGAGAAAACATAACTTAACTATGAATAAGTTAAAAAAATATATAAATGAAAATACTTATCGATTTGATGTTTTAAGAATGTTTGAATTTTCACGAATATAAGATGATAATTTTTAAGTTTTTTTTTTAATTTTAATTTTTAAGTGTTTAAATTTTCATTTAATAAATACTTTCTTTGTTTAAAAAAAAGGGTTTGTTGAGGTCAAAAAAGGACAAAAGTTCATTGAAAAGCTAAGCTCTTTTTTTTTTGAAACATTTATAATTAGTTTCTTAATATAAAAATGTTCTTTTTATCTCTTATTTTCAACTCTTAAGATTAACCTAACGAATATGGAAAAAAAAAATCATCTTTCTGTTTAAATAGGCAATAAGTTGGGTATAAATTACTACAATATTAATGAAACTCTTGAATTCAATTTGGCAATTAAAATTAGAATGCTGTTAAACTTTTTAAAAATAGAAAAAGTAGAACAAATTTTTAAAATTTTTTTTAGAAATTAGGGTCTTGATAAGTTTTTTTTTCCAAAAATATCATGATAAAAAATTACTTTTTTTAATATATTTTAACTACATATAACTCCTTGACAAATGTAATTTTCCTTAAAATTAAGTGAAAGAGAGCGGTGAGATTTTATATGCATGCAATGAGGAACTCAGCAAAGATTCTAGTGTTGTCATAGTGTGACATGTTTTGGATGTAAATAGGGTAGGAGTAATTATTAGAAGTGCCACTTATGCTAACAAATTCTTCTAGAAATTGGTGCCGTGTTGTGTTGGATAAGATTCTTTTTGGTGTTAGGATTGAACCGGAAGAGTACGATGGAGGCTTTGTAGTATTCTGGGGTGTTCTCAAAGCTAGCTAAGGCTAAGCGCCAAACAAACATAGCAAGAAGGAACGATGCAATGCAAGAATACGAAAACAAAGGGGGCATGCATTGCATTCAGAGATGGTAATGGTTGACATTTGACCAATCAATCATAATCCGCGTGGAAGGCAAGGCCAGCGTTATATGAATAACATCCAGCTGCCAAGTGGGCGCTGGAGCAGATAGAGAGCATGTGACACATATTAGAAATACTTCCTCCGATTATATTTATAAGATTTTTTGGGTTTTTTACTTCTATAAAAAAAATGATTAAATTTGTCAGTGACATTGAAAATGTGAAAATTTGATGAGTATACTTTTTCAAAACTACTACATCTATAATTAGTATTGGAACTCTAAAAAATGTTGACTTAAAATGGGTGTTTGTGGAAAGAAGCAATTAAATGCTATTGAAAATTGAAATATGATTTTATAAATAGGACAAAAAAAATCCAAAAAGACTTTATAAATAAGACCGTAAAGAGTACTATAGAATAGACCCTAGTTGCAGTTTAAAAAAAAATGTATATTATTTATATTACTTTAATTACTAACAAGGGGAATTCATGTGGTAGGTCAGCAAGTTGCTGAATATTTAATATAAGTTAGTATAGTTACATATGTTCAATTTATTTGTTCAAAAAGACACTTAAAAGTAAAACGAAGGGAATACTATTTACCATGGTTACATATGTTCAATTCATTTTGTATATATGAAAAATATAAAAGCATTATTGTTAAGGGAATAAAATTCAGTTGGGTAATTTTTATGTCCTAAAAATAACAATATATATTCAACTATACTAACTTATATTAATCCTAGAATACAAGATTGATTAAGTCCAAAAAATTAATCTTTTATCCTAATAATAAAGTAGAAAGATACTCGGTAAAATCCAAAATAATAGTTAAAAAAAAAAATCCTCCTATTCAAATGTGAGCTTCGTTAATAAGTGCTATTGATTATTTGATATAGAAAAAAAAATTAAATTTACATTTATTACTACTTGATTTAAAACATAAAATTTACATTTTTTAATAATTATATTTCTATCTATAAATAATTCTTTAACAAATATCCTTAACATTTTTTTTTTCAAATATAATAAGATAATCTTTGTAAATTGAAGTTAGATTTAATTAAAAATATATGATTCTTATATTAATTACCATTAAACAATTGCTGTTGCACCATCATCGTCATTCCATATAATATATCCATGGATTCACAACACCTAGGGATGTCAATTGGATCCGGACCCGCGGGTACTCGCTGGTAATACCCGCAATGGATCCGGGTCTGGGTCCAAAAAATAGACCCGTGAGTCCAAAGAATGGACCCGTTTGGGTACCCGCTTTGAACGGGTTTGGGTCCGGGTCTGAGATGTTCAGACCCGTGGGTATCCGGACCCGTTCATATTTGCATATATATATATATATATATATATATAATTTAGTATGTTTGTGTTTAACGAGAGAATTCTATTGATGTCTGCGAGTGTTTAATGGTGGTAGGGATTAATATTAAGTAGAGTGTGAGTGTGCAATAATGTATTAAGTATCCCTCAGTCTATAAAAAAACATAGAAATTAATTTAAAAAATAATTTTTTCTTTAAAAAAAATTGCCAACGGGTACCCGCAAAACATGTCTGAATACCCGAAGACCCGCCTACCCATTATGCAACGGGTACCCGGGTGGATCCGAGTAGGTCCAGGTTCAGTAATTGAAGAACGGGTCCGGGTCCGGATACCCCATTACCCGGACCCGTACCCGAACCCATTGCCATCCCTAACAACACCTTCCTTTTCCCACACTCCAAGTCCATGAGTACTATTCGCCACATGTTTCAAACAAATCAATTTGTTTTCTACACATTTGACATTCTCCCCCGAGTATTACGTGTAACAAACTAAAAGGAGTATCACGTAGTGAGGATTACTTCCACCTGTACAACATGTAAGATTTTTTTAAATTTATTTTCTTTTATCTATAAGATTTTATTTTAATTTTTAATAATATTCATTATTAAAAAAACTATTTTTATTTAATATTTTAAATTTTTGACAATAATTATAAAAAAATATTAAATATTATTAATTCTAATATTATTAGCAAAATAAAATAATCTACACCTATTTAAATTTTTTAAGGATTTTTTAACTTGAACCCTAAGAACCTTAAAGTAGTTAGAATTTTTTAAAAATATAAAAACATCAGTTTTAATAAATTCTAACCACTTTGAAGTATTTAACCTCAGGTTGAGATTAAGAAAATTTAGTTTTTTTTTCGAAATCAAGTGGTGTCTGAATTTCACATTTTTTGCCCAACTAATCCATATTAGATTCGCGGATTGTGCGAGCCCTTTGACTCAACAGAATGTATTCTTCCCAAAAATTATTGTTTCATTAAGACTCGAATCTTTAATCTTAAAATCCGTAAGCGCCTAATTAGTTTCCACTAGATCAATCTACTTGCGTTAAGAAAATTCAGTTTTTAATAAGGGTTTATTGTAAAGAATGGAAGGTGCAAAGGGATACTTCGTGAGTTACAGTAGTAGTAGTTAAAAGTAGAGTAGACAGTAGTCATGATCATGCACTGAAATGAAACTGGTTTGTCCAAACACAAGACAGCTTCCGCTGTTCCTTTTTGATTACGCGTAGTTGCTTGACCTTCCCGCCGCCCACTCTCTCTCTCTCCCAATCTCATGAGAGAAAAAAAAGTTTAAAGGAAAATAGTCAAAATAGTACGTAAATATGTTTAGGGTAATTTTTCAAGAATCAAAACAAATACTCCCTTCCACTTGAAATATTAAAAAAAAAAACACATTTTTTTTTAAAAAAATATGAGCAAAATTAACCAATTTTTCAAAACTTTATTTCATTATCAATACTACTTTCCTAAAACATCTATAGAAAATTGTTACTCCATTCGTCCCATAAATTAAGTCTTTTTAGAGATTTAACGTAGATTAAGAAATGAATAAATGATGTAAGAATTTAATGTGTTTAAACTAAAATACTCTAATTTAATAGTATGAGAGAGTAATAATAAATGTATGAAGATTATATTGAATAGACATGGAGAGATGAGTGGTGAAAAAGATGATATAATAAATAAATAGGGGTATGCTTGAAAAAAGAAGTATAAATGAGTATTAGATTTCTAAAAGAATACAGTATAACTTATGAAACAAAACAAAATAGCTAAAAGAACATAACTTATGGGACGAAGGAAGTATCTTATTTAATTTTTATTTCATTCTCAATGCAACTTTCCTAAAACACTTCTATTATTTTATAAATTTGAGAAAATTAAATATAATCAACGAACATCCTTAACAAACTCAAAATTAGTTATTTTTGCTTGTAATTCGAGTCAGATGGAGTATATTTTTACTGAGAAGTATTGTATTGAATAAATTGATAAATATTATGTATGTATATATATATATATATTTTAAAAAGTTACTTCTTAGTTTTTTTTAGAGTGTCATTAGAAAAATAGTCAGAGCATGATACTTATTTTAAAGATTTATATGTTAAAATTAAGCATATATATATATATATATATATATTTATAGAAAAATTAGTACCGCAGTTAAAAGGAAAAAATATGCTTATACAAGTTTATATACTTGTACAAACATACATGCTTGATAAGCGTGTACAAGAGTATATGCTTGACAAAAACAAGACTTGTTATGTTTTATTCTTTGGTTAATAATTTAATTTGCACTAGCTATTCAACAAGTAGGACGAGCATATAAATTTCAAATTAATAACGTGGGATCCTTTTTATATATAAATTACAAAGTGAATGTTAGGATTGAAGTGTTAAAATAGCTAAGATAGTATATTAAAAAAATTGGTGACGTTCGAACGAGATTAGTCAGCCTAGTGAGCCAAATACCAGGGTGTAAAAATTAAAAAATAAAAAAATTGGTGACGTGAAAAGTAAAAAATGAATTATAAACATAGATGATATATGCTTGTATTAGAGATGCTCTTAGAAAAATCTCAAAATAAAATAGGCTTAATTACTTTTTTGTCATTTATTTTATTTTCAATATCTAATTTAATTTGGTCATTTCGTCATAACAATGTTAGTTTTATCGAAATATTCGACCTTATTACTGAAACTGGAAAATGTTACCAGAATCTGAAAATATTCAACACAATCACCTGGTAAGGCTAATAACAATTATATTGCTTCGTTAATGGTGAAGCAATTTGGCTATATATATATATATATTAATTTTATAAGGAATAATTACACTCATTGATAAAAATAATAATATTTAGAACTCCAACTGTGGTGATTAATTGATATGGTTAAAGACTGTAATAGTTAAAGATGATAATGTGATAAAAGTTGGCTAAAAATATATGTTAATTTCTATCAAAAGAAAGATAGAGCGTGTAAATATTTCTAATAAAATTAATGTTATTATAATGAAATGATCAAATTAATTTAAAAAAAATAAAAGACTAAAATAAGTTTTAAAAAATTAACGAGCCAAGCTTTATAATAAAATAAATAAAATATTTTCTTAGTATCGACCTTTTATTTTAGCCCTTTGGATCGAGGATGAGAGATTTAGGCCTCGTTCGGGGTGTTTTTTAGTTTTGAGTTTTAAAATTTTAAAAACCAAAACTAGTTTTCAGTTTTTCAAATCTTTTTGCTTTTTATTTTTCAAAATTATTTCAAAACTTTATAATTTTGACAGCACTATTGCCATGTTATGCACTACCAAATACACCATGATTTTGTATACTACCATCACTGTTTAATAATAAATTTCATGTGGTTGTTGTCATTATTAGTTGGAGGTAGTGGTCATTGTTATAATGGTTTCGGTCTAGAGTGCTAATTTTTGTGGTATTGGTAGAGGGAGAGGTTGTGGGGAAGAGGGAGGCGTTGATGATGTGATGGTGACGAAAAGTGATAGTTAGGGTGAACATGGAGGTCGTGGTGGTATCGATGGTGGTGGTGGTGGTGGTAGTGATGGTCGCGATGGTGACGGTGGTCATACGAGGGTAATGGTGGTTGTGGTGGTCACTGTGGTGGTGGTGGTGATTCGAGTGATGATGAAGGTAGTAAAATGAGGGGCAATGGTAGAAGTTGAGAATGTGGTGGCGGTTGAGGTGGTTATAGCGTTGTGGTGGTTATCATCAAGGGCAGTAGTAGTTAGGGTGGTTGCGATGGTCACAGTGGTGGTTGGTGTTTAGGCAATCACAATGGTGTTAGTTGGATGACTGTCATGGTGGTAGCAGTGATCATAGCGTTTATGGTAGTGGAATGAGTGATGATGGTGGTGGTGGTGGTGGTTGAATTACACAAAAAGATGAAGTAGTATAAGTTTCTAACTCAAAACTGAAATTACGAAACTATTATTTGTTGTTTTGAGAATAGAGGTGAAATTGTTCTGAAAATGAGTAAAAAACATTTCAGCTCAAAATTTGCCAAATTGGTTTTGTTTTGAAAATACAATTTCGAAAGCAAAAACCAGAAACAGACAAACATCGCAAATGGGACCTTAAAATATCATTTTTACATTGAAAAATTGAAGATTTAATATTTATGTGATAGTATACTTCATTTTCGATTCTACTTTGTATTTTTTTAGCTTTTTTATCTTGAAGGAATGAGATTAAGTAAATTTATAAAAAAAAAAAAGTAATCAAGTGAATAAAATATTACCAAAACGAGTAACACGAAACAGCACATTGGAATAATAATGCACAGGCTCCTCCTCCTACACACATATAAAACCCTCAACAAGAAGCAAAGCAAAAACAAAAGAAGGAACAATAACTAATAAAGCAATAGGAGCTTTTCTCTCCGAAGCTCTCTCCAATACAATGGCAAAGTCCAAGAATAATGCAAAGAAGCTGTCTTACATCTCAGTTCCTTCTCATATCATCAACTCCATCTCATCTTCTTCCCTTCAATCTCTTCTTGATGAGTCAACTCCAAAGAAGACTTCAAGAAACTCCATCATCATCAACAACACCAACAAGTTCTTCACCAACTTCAAAAACAACCCAACAAGAAGAAGACTCCTCTTCTTTTTCACTCTCTTCCTCCTTTCTTTCTTTGCCTTCCTCAAGTTTGGTTTCATTCTTGACACCCCATGTTCCACTACTACTAAACCAACCACCTCAGATTTGGGTTCAAAATCCAATCTTCTTGGGGTTGTTTCAAAGGTTGGGAGTGAGCATGAAAATGGTGTCTTGAATGATGATGACAGTGGTGTGACACAGTTCAAAATCTCAGATTTGAGTTCAAAATCCAATCTTGGGGTTGTTTCAAATGTTGGAAATGAACATAAAAATGGTGTCTTTAATGATGGCAGTGATGTTTTAAAATCCAATATTGAGAATCCAGCTCAGGATGCACAGAAAGATGTATCAGTGTCAGAGAATATATTTTCTAGTGTGCAATTGCAAGCACAAGGGCCTAGTGGAGTGGAAAGTGATGGGGATGATGGAAAGAGTGAGTTTTGGAAGCAACCAAATGGGTTGGGGTATAAGCCTTGTTTGGATTTCAGCAGAGATTATAGGAGGGGAAGTGAAGTGGTTGTGAGGGATAGGAGGAAGTATCTCATGGTGGTGGTCTCTGGTGGGATGAATCAGCAAAGGAATCAGATTGTTGATGCTGTTGTCATTGCTAGGATTCTTGGTGCTGCTTTGGTTGTCCCTATCTTGCAAGTCAATGTCATTTGGGGTGATGAAAGGTATCAAACTATCAATCATTCTTTTCCATAGATTCTGATACTTTTTCATGTTTAATCATTTTAATATGAGTTTAGCTTAGCTGATTAATTATGAGTTTAACAGTTAGGAATTTGGACTACATCTTACATAAATTTCAGCACCAATTTTTTTTTTGGTTAATTTGAATTAAATTATTGAAGAGTTTTCTATCCTGTAATTTGTGTTGTTCCTTATTTGTGTGTTTTTATTGGTTTGATTGCAGCGAATTTGCCGATATATTTGATTTGGAGCATTTCAAAAGTGTTCTTGCGAATGATGTGAGAGTGGTTTCAGCATTGCCATCAACTCACTTGATGACGAGGCCAGTAGAGGGAAGCCCTCCCCTTCATGTCACTCCAAGTTGGATTCGGTCACGCTATCTCAAAAGAGTAAGTGTTTATTACACTTGTTGTGTTTTGTTTCTTGAGCATACACCGGTTCATATTTTTGTAGGCTTTAGCTTCTCCAGGATGTGTCCTAAAGTGTTGCCTTTACAGTGTGTTTGTCTGGTTCTGGAATAATTTCACATGTGCATATTTCATTGATGAAAAGAGTTGTAGTGTTTTACTCAAGTAGTTAGAGCCTTCCGTATAAAATTTATTTAACTGCATTCCGTTGCCTAGTGAGTGTATTAAGTTGTATTTAATTTTTAACGTGAATTTTGTTGTCCTATGCAGCTCAACAGGGAAGGCGTTTTGCTTTTACGTGGCTTGGATTCAAGGCTGTCAAAGGATCTTCCTTCTGATCTCCAGAAGCTTCGATGCAAGGTATTTCATAGTCTCTTTTATTATGTGAAAGATGGATTACTAATCTAACAATCGATAGCATATTCTAAATGTTCTCACCTTATCTTTCAGGTTGCTTTTAATGCACTAAGGTTCGCAAAGCCAGTTCAGGAACTCGGGAACAGGATTGCAGAGAGAATGCAAAGCAAGGGACCCTACCTTGCTCTTCATCTACGAATGGAAAAGGATGTTTGGGTGAGGACTGGTTGTCTACCTGGTCTGAGTCCCGAGTATGATGAGATTGTATACAATGAGAGGAAACAACGGCCAGAGCTCTTGACGGGAAGATCCAACATGACTTATCATGAAAGGAAGCTGGCTGGTCTATGCCCCTTGAATGCTATGGAGGTTACAAGGTAAATACAAACTTTCTATTAGAATATGTGGTTTCATAGGTCTTCTAAGTATTAGTAAGACAAGATTTTCTGATGTATTCATTTTTTTATTGCATTTATAGGCTGCTTAAAGGTCTAGGAGCTCCAAAAAATTCAAGAATTTATTGGGCTGGAGGGCATCCATTAGGTGGAAAAGAAGCCTTGCATCCATTAATCAATGAGTTTCCACATTTTTACAACAAGGAAGATATTGCCCTGCCTGGAGAATTAGAACCATTTGCAAAGAAAGCTTCTCTGATGGCTGCCATAGATTTCATAGTCTCGGAGAAGAGTGATGTGTTCATGCCATCTCATGGAGGAAATATGGGCCATGCAATTCAGGTAATTAATTATTTCCTTAGTTGAACACTTTGCAATTTTAAGAAACTCATACAGTTGGCTATTTCCATTATTGAATTCTAACTATTATTGTAAACTTAATGAGACAATTTCCTAATTTCTGAAAGGTAAATGTTATTTCAGGGTCAACGGGCGTATGCAGGGCACAAGAAATATATAACTCCAAACAAAAGACAGATGCTCCCATATTTTATGAATTCTTCCCTCCCTGAAGCAGAGTTCAACAGAATTATCAAGGAGTTGCACCAGGACTCATTAGGGCAGCCAGAGCTTAGGACTAGCAAGGCTGGAAGAGATGTCACCAAGTATCCTGTCCCTGAGTGCATGTGCAGCGACTCACGTTTTCGTTCCTAATTGTGAATCTAATGCCGAAGCTTCTGATGTGAATTGCATGGAAATGGATGCCAAAACGTGGAGTCAGCGCTGCGATTTTCAATCCCTTAATCGGGAACTACTTGAGGTGACTTTCAACTTTCAAGGCAACCATGGTTCTTCATAGAACCAATTTTTGAAGAGCTATAATGTCATGTATGCCTCTCCGAACAGGTGTACTTACATTATTCCTTATATACGATCAAAATGTATGCGAGGCAATGTAGATCTCCGGACTAAAGTAACACGCAACGACAAATCATTCTTTGATTCTTTATACAGAGTTTGTATAGTATACATGTAACTCTTGTTGAGTGTAATTCTTTGTAGAACATTATAAAGGCTTGTGCATAGTTTTGTATAAAATTGCCAGTTTTATATTTTAGTTAACTTGATAGCCAAATCCACCTTGTGGGAAAGGAAAAAGCATCGGTTGTTGTATATTCTAGTTACTTGATCATCCAGAATTCAAGATCACCTTATTCTACTACCACTTGATTCAGCACTTGTCAAGAAACTGAAGACATGATTAGATAGAATATTTTTAAAATATCGGGAAAGGAGAAAACTATTGGAAATTAAATGCACTCTGCATCACTGCTTCTAATTGGAATTAATTAAACTGGTTACCAATTTGTGTTTGTGTGTGTGGTTGCAAATTTGCAACAGGAAGTCACATAGGAAGGACCTCTCATATTGTTCCTATAGGATGCTTCCCTTGTGTTTTCTCAATGTATATAACTAAGTTTTGACATTATGATAGTTGAGGTTTAATATTCACTTTAGGGCATGTAATTCTGTTAATATTCAGATTGGTGAATATTACT
This sequence comes from Crotalaria pallida, assembly GCA_037953625.1. NCBI lineage: Eukaryota > Viridiplantae > Streptophyta > Magnoliopsida > Fabales > Fabaceae > Crotalaria > Crotalaria pallida. The sequence goes on from CM075650.1 coordinate 175,243,644, forward strand.
ATATTTTGCAGGTACATCCGTACATGTCTCTTTATTCTTTAGGCATGAATTAAATTGCCAAACTAAACTTTTTAGATTTAGTCTATAGTCACTATCATATGTAAATGATAGCTGGTACCTTTGGCCAAAGTCCTGGCTAAGTCCTGGCTAAAAGCTTAGATTCCTTGATGCCATCAGGCACCAGCTGTTGCCCACTTAACCATAATAAGGTTAGCTATCAGTATATGCTACTTCCTTCCTTTCATATACTCCTATAATAAAATTTAAACTTTTTAATCTTGTTTTATACTGTATATTATTGTTTTACAAATTCAACACCTACTAGTATACTGTTTTTTTAACTATACTCTTATTTATTACTATAATTTTAAGGATATTGTAGTCAAATTACTCCAGAATCTTATATCATTTAACTATTTTTAATCTTTATGCATTACCTAAAACTACATTACATGTCAAACGGAAATATGATCTTGTGCAGTAGTTTGTTCATAGTGTTGTTTTTTTTGGGATTTTTGTTGTATAGCATACTTTTTTTTGTTACCGATGTTAGGATGAAAGTTGTTTTACTATAAGGTAAGGCTGGGAGTGTTTAGACTTAGTTTGTGTTCTGGTGGAATATCTTTTGCAGGTTCCTGCTTGCAAGGGCCAAGTACCCTTGTACTCTTTGTTTATCAAAAAGAATGTTACTATTATTTTATAATCCTACATATTTATGTATTTATTGCCCTCATAGCTGAAAATTTATTGAATCATGCATAGGTTTTGAACAGACAGAATGATACAACTCGACTTGTATGTGTGTGCAAGTCAAATCATAAAATTTATTGAATTAACAAATTTATGATAATAAGAGAAAACGAAATAAATTCAAACTGAATCGAACTATCTTAATCTTAGGTAAGGAACCCTTGCTGCATCAAAATGCTTCATAGTGACATATTTTCTTGCCCAGATAACCTCCTCTGTTGGACTGTGCAGTTAAAGGTATGTTTCCAGGTTCCTGCATTCCAAATCTTTCTATATTGCATTGTACCTTAAAGGGCCTTTCAAATACTTAGACGGCTATGGGGTAAATAGAAATCATCGATCCTTTTTGGAACTTTCAACAGCTCCCAATCAAGAAGTCGTAAAGAAGCAATCCAATCATTAACTTCTTCTGATTGAGGGGGATCAAGCATTATTCCTTCAGTTTTGCTACTTCCCTGAAATTATGTAAACAACATGCTGGTGTTATTTAATTTTATGAAGATAATAATTGAAAAAATAACCGGAAATGATGAGGTTTTTACCGAGTATTCTTTTACAAATATCATCAAAGTCATCTGCAGGTTCACTCATATTAAAGGCATGGTAACAAAAGAGTTTGAGAGAATTGTCATAATTTAGCTCCTCCATCTTGAATTTCTTAATTTCAACTGCATGCTCATCTAGCACACTTGGATTCCTTGTTGTTATGATGATCCTGCTACCAGAACCAAACCAATCACATTTTCCAGCTAGTGATTTCAACTGTTCTACACTATCAACATCATCTAAAACCAGAAGAACTCTTTTACGGCCAAGCCTGCGCTTTATTTCAAAGTCTCCTTTAAATGTACCACCTTCCATGGCTTGTGTCTCTACACCCATCTCAGATAGTAGTTTCTTTTGAAGATCTTCCAGGCCTTCATATTTTGATCTTTCTCTTATATCAGCAAGAAAACATGAATCTTCAAATTGATGTTTGATCCTGTCATACAAATTTGCAGTGAATGTGGTTTTGCCTGTTCCAGCAGCTCCATAAATTCCCACCACGCGGACATTCTCAATATCTATAAGTGGTTTCACCTGTTCAAAGCAAGAATCAAGTCCAACTAGGTACTTATTTTCTGAAGGCCCAGAAGATACTTTGACAAAGGTGTCTCTAACAATCTTCTTGATAAGTTTAAATTCATACCTGCAGGAACACCATGCTCTTTCAATTTATCCGTGTTTATTTAATTATAGCGCTAATCACAAATAACGCAATAAAGAATTAAACCGAAAAGAGAAGTTAGACTCAACGTACACTTAAAATCTTCCAGTTTCCCAATCCTTAACCACATGTAATCACATTCAAATGTCATTGATGAATGATGGTCAAACAATCATATCACCTCAGTATTCAGTAATTTTTAAACACAGATATGTCTATTGATAGTCACATTAATAAGATTTACACATTTTGGAACTAGACTTTGTGAGCTAAAGGCAATTATAAATAACTTACGCATTGTCCCTTAAGTGTTGTCCACTTATGTCGCATACTCTAGACAAAGCGAACCTCCATGCTTTTACCTTCTCCGAGCCTTTTCCGTATCTGTTTTCATGTTCATTCATTGCTGCTTCGTAAGTTTCTTTCTGAAACCGTACATTTGTTGGTTCCACTTTGTAAAAAATTGCTGAAACATGTTGTCCTTCGTTATCAAAACACTCGACAATCTTGGATAATTCATCAAGGCACCGAGCAGAGGATGCATAGTTTTCACAAAGCACAATGATTGACATTCTGGATTTTTCAATTGCCTCAAGAATATCAGGACTGATTTCTTCACCAATCAGCCCCTTATCACCTCTGAAGGTGTGGATTCTTTTTTTGCTTAAAGCATCATAGAGATAATCCGAGAATGTGTATCGAGTTCCATTACTAAAACTCAGGAAAACATCATAGATGTAATCAATTACAAAGCGAGAACCACCAAGTCCACCGATGGGCTTAGTTTGTGACTGCACAGGAGGTAATTTAGCAAAGGTATCTTTAACAATCTTCTTGATAAGCTCAGATTCATACCTGTAGGAACACAATACTCTTCTATTTACCCATCATATACATTTTATTGAAATTGTAACAAACCAAAAAAACTTACTAAATCTTTAAAATCATGCAATAATACTTGACAGAGAAGTTGGAGATTGACAACAACATAGATCAGTAAAACTCTTCTAGCTAGTACTAATCATTACTAACATATAATCACCTACGAAAACGGCCAGATGAATATTATACTAATCAAACAAATATATCAACTCAATAATTTTTTTTTTCAGAACTCTTTAAGAAAGCAGATAATGACAGTAAACTGCAAGATAATTATAAAATAGCTTACATATTTTTCCTGCAATGTTCTTTGTCGGGTAGGGCGCATACTCTAGACAAAGCTGACCTCCAGCCTTTTACCTTGTCTGAATCTTTTCCAAGTCTTTGTTCATGTTTAACCAAGGCTGCTTCAAAAGAATTATTCTGATTCAGTAGTACATCAGATGGTTCCACTTTGTAAAAAATAATCAAAACCTGTTGCCCTTTGTTATCATAACAGTCAATGATCTTGACTAGCTCCTCAAGGCACCAAGTGGAAGATGCATATCTTTCACATAGCACAACAATAGACATTCTGGATTTTTCTATAGCCTCAAGAAGAGTTGGTCTGATTTCAGCACCAGACCTCAGTTCCTCATTATCTATGAAGGTGATGATTCCATTTTTGGACAAAGCATTATAGAGATGACCCGTGAATCCGTAGCGAGTAGTTGCACCTCTAAAACTAATAAAAACTTCATAGTCATAGATGAAATTTGAGGATGTTGAATCAGGATGATTTGCCATGATGATAATGAGTGAGAAAAGCTAGGGTTGGAGGGTTTTGCAAGTGTATATTATATACACAGTAGTCGTTGGTATTACACACACAACAGTTTAAAAATCCTTGATGTTACACTACTGTAAGAAATTGAAAATATGCCCTGAAGTGAATGTTTACACCTCAACTATATCAAATTATCAATGTTAAACTCAGATTTAGCACGGTTTTTTGGTATTGTTACAAATTACTTGTTTAAGATGGTAGTCAACAAAACCAACATTGAAAGAATGATCCTTCACCATGTTTTATGTAAATTTGAATTGGAATAGGTATCTTGCATGTTAACAATGATAAAAAATTAAAACAAACGGCTGTCCATCTAATCCCAAATGTTAAAATAATTCTCAATTCCAAAGCTTTCAATATTATAAAAATTTTATACTCCGTTTGTCTCTAAACATAAGCACCAGGTAGTGAGTTTTTCTTGTCTATAAATATAAGCCCTTATCTCAATTTCCAATGACACTAATTACTTATTTTTCATAAATACCACTATTTATTAGTCAACATTTTTTAGAGTCCTAATAATAATTATAGGAGTAATTTTAAAAAAATATATCAAATATTATCATTTCCAATTCCACTAACAATATTACCTAATTTTCTTAATTTACGTGAAAGTCTACTCTAAATGCTTATATTTAGAGACAGATGGAGTATTATTCGTTGCCCTAACATTAATATATATAAAAAAAACCCATAACAATGTAAAGTTAATCTTGAAAAATTAAAAAATTGACTCTTAAATATTACATACATTATCTTTAGGTTAATTCTCTACTTCATGTTATTTATACATTATCCTAATAACATAATCCATATTATAGTTATCACATGCTAACATGAACTCAAAAATAGGCCCAAATCTAGGAACAATTATTAGGTGGTCCGGGACCACATGGTCCAGTAGAATCACCACCATCCATTATTTAATTTTTGAATTTTTTTTAATTAGAAAATAAACTATCAATGGTTGAGATGTACCTGGACCACATGGTCCAAGACTAACTAACAATTTTTCCAAATGTAGACAATACCATCCACTCCCCCACCATTCAGCAATTATTGTGGAAATTGCTTCTTACTATGGTGCACCCAATTTATGCAGTCATTTGCGTATATCAGGCTCTTAGCTAATAGCACTGTAGTAGCTATCAAACTCGAGCATTCAATTTGGGCCACCATGAGCAGCCGTCCAATGCAATAATGAGTACCATCCTCAACTGATAATGAATATGGTATACGAACCCTTTTGTGCATTACATCAATAGGGACAATAAAAATTCAACACTAACAAGTTTGATCAAGGTGGTAAAAAAAATAAATGGGACCTGTATTGCATCAAAAGAAGCATCATCATATATTTGTGTCAAGCAGCATAAAATGAAGTCCTATATTTTAGGACTTACAAAATCAGGAACCTATATTCTCAATTACATCAATGTGCATGTTGCTCATGAACTTGATCATGATGCGTGAATACGAGCTCAGAATCTTGGCCCGTAGATAAGAGATGCGATGGCATTTCAACATAACAAAATCACACAAAAAATTAATACACCACGAATTCCAACATAACATACTGTACAATACTGCAATATAATAACATAAATGAAAAATGAAAAATCGTCTCAAGACCCAGAACCTAGAACTCAGAATCATCAGGCCAATACCCTGAGCCTTTTGGTTTGATTTGAGTTGACATAGAGTGGAGAGAACAAGGGCAGTGAGTTAAGGTGGGATTTGACATTTTTCAAAATGTATATGTGATTTAATGCACAAAACCAGAAAAAAGATAACAAAAATTGGCGTACGGGATAGGGTAGACAGAGGAGTATCCGTGCATGCTAGTATATTCGCCAACGTTCAACCATATCTTGTAACTCAGCTTTCTCAGACATCTCAGCAAATGCCAATGCTTCACGTTGTTGTTGTTGCCTTATTCGTAATCTTTTCCCATTGTCTAATTCAACATATGAATCAATTGTATCGAGCATATTTATCCAATCTTTCCATGAACGCCTCCACTCAATGTCCCTTTGGACTACCATGAGATAGGGTGAAGCTTCGTACTTTCTTACACTCCGGCGTAAGTGTTCCATAGCTGAGGTAGACATGTTTACCATCTCAGGGTCTGAAAGAAGTGCATGAACATGTGATTTCAATGCAGGTCGTGTCTCAAAGGCTCTGAAAAATTGCCGGATAAAATCTTGTTGCTGCTGCTTAGAACTTGTACCATAGGCAATGGATGAGGTTTTATCCTTGTCCATAAGGCTCCATAATATTAATCCCAACATGCTGATTTCTTCTATAGGATTAGGAGGCATCTTCATATATATATCTTCAACTGTATCTTGCCTTACTCTCCGCATTGGATTCCACCACACCAAAGGTGGTGCCATGCAGGGTCTTGAGGAGGAGGAGGAGGAGTTGGAGTTGGAGTTGGAAGAATTAGGAAGACTAAATATAATGTCCTCCATGTTCGTTTCTTGCTTATAAACATAAACTCCCCACTCACTCAGAATCAAGTCTGATTCATAAGAAACCTGAACAGCTGTCCAATCATCTCCAAGACTAGCATCAAGGCCCTTCCACTCTTCATCATTGAACAAAACTCGCAGATCACACAACAACACATGGTTTTTCCCAACATCGAAATAGCGACAATCTTTGCAACATACTTCTCTGTCGTCAATAAACAAGTGTAGAGTTACAGGATGCCAGTTTTCTTCTGATGAGCAGTGCTGATGAGACAAGTTTACATCTGTGGACATCTCTTTGAATTCCCCAAACACAAATGCTAAAGCAACAACTGGGAGTTTATGACGAGCCCAAAAGAGCGGAATATCTTCATTTGAAGCACAGTCAAACCATTGTGGAATCTCCATTTTGGGCATCACAACTTCAAATCTATTACTCTCTTTACGAACCTGTCACATCAAACAAACAAACAGAATAAATGGTGGCTTGCTCTTTCTATCATTGCAAACTTCCATGAGTTTGCAAGTTTCACTCTAAAAAAAAATAATTTTGAATATGTTACATGCAAGAACATTATATATATATATATATATCCTAACTTAATTGAGCAGTGTTCTCCAAGCCGTCAGTTTGGATAGCATCATCTTATATGTTTTGGCTAGCAAAGCAACCACTGAAATTTCAATCAAGTATAATTACCTTGATTTTCATTTTTTAGTGCTAGTAAGACCACATCATCATTCACCACCATACAAATTACTGGTAGAAACACCTTTGTTCCACTTTCTGTGAAAAAGGTTTTTAGCCTAATGGTATATATAGTTTTCTTACTTGACCTTTCCGCTTCTTCATTTCTCTTTCACTGACTCACTAGAGTATCTCTGTAGGTACTAGGTACTTTTACCATTGCTCTAAACTACTTCAAGAGATTCAATTCAGACAAAACTTCTCTTTTTGATAAATAGGACTTTCCTATGTATTATTTGTTCACTATCAAGTATCATGAACAGAAATTTATATTATAGTATCAATATAATGTACAACTCAATATAAGAAGTGGAAAATAAATAGAACACTGAAAACAATAATTATCAAAACAATAACATGAGTCAGAGCCGATGTTCAAATTACTATATTTTTATACTATAATTGTTGATTCAAATTTTAAGCTATATTTCATGCACCACACATCAGATTGTTCTGACAATTTTTCTATCAATAACAGCACTATGTGAATATGAGAGAATATAATGTAGTCACAAGTGAAACCTTAGACAATAGCGCTGTTGATGCCTCTGAAGTCAAGGACCAACAATTCCAAGCATCTACTTTCTGAATACTTGGTGACAGTTCTGGAATTTCTTGTAGATTTGCGCAACAACTCACATCAAGACTTTTCAAGCAATGAGTTCCTTTGATAGATTCCGGAAGGGATATAAAATTGTTGTGTGATACTCTCAGATCTTCTAGTTTTGGAAAAATTTCAAGAATTACATCAAGATCTTCATCCAAAAGATTAGCATTCTTGAAATACAGTGTCCTCAAATTTGAGCAGCCATTTGCCATTGAATGCCTCTCCTTGAACCTTTTAAATGATTCTCCAAGTAGGGGACACCCTGAAATTTTTAATGTGACAGGTTTTGGCAAGAAGAAGAAGTTTCTTGGTAGATCTCTAAGCTCTTTGCAAAGTGACATGTCAATATACTCAAGCCCAGAAAGATTACCAATGGAATCTGGTAAATTCTGAATAGCAGTACCAGTCATATGAATCTTTAATGGCTTATCCATCTTCTGCTCCACATCTGGAAAGTGTTCGAGTTTACTGCAAAAGTTAAAGGAAAGCATTTCGAGAGATGGCAAATACATTGATGGCACAAAACTTTTGAGCTCAGTGCATTCTGAAGCACTTAGATAAGCAAGGTTAGGCATAAATCCAACAGATTTATCGAACTCAACTAGATACTTGCATCTGTCAAGCGTCAATGTTCTTAATCTTTTGGCTTGAGACACATCAGGAATGTGAGTCATCGGACAGTCAGAGAAATTGATGAATGTCAAATCCTGAAATTTCTTTAAAAAAAATGGAATATAATTAAAATGAAGGTCAAATATTTTTAATTTCAGATCATATAAGTCACCGTTACAGTTTAAGTGTTAATATATTATCCAAAAAAAGATAGCTACCATCTACCTGAAATGGCTGTAATGTAAAACCACTCTTTGGTAAATATAAGTCAACGATTCTTTTCAGATAAGAGCCTGGAGGGAACAAATCCTTGATTATGCATTCCTGCCAATCAAGTAGTCGTAACTCATTCGGCAGATTCTTAAAATGTACATAAGGAAATGTTGTATTCCGAATAATCAAAATTCTGAGGTTCTTCATCTTTTCGAAGACACGATCAGCGCAACAAACTTCTTCTCGTTGAGGAGGATCAAGCATTATTCCTTCAATTTTACTACTTCCCTAAAGAAAAAGCACAAAAGTGTAGCACTTTTTAATTTTTCCATTCTACAAAATTGTATGGTAATAATAATATCATATCAGTACTATTTAATAAAAAAGAAATAACTGAAAAATGATGAGATTCTTACCGAATTTTCTTCAAGTACTCGAATAATTTCTTCAGGAGAGCACAATCTGCTGCGGGCACCAAGGTCTGATGGCGATTCCTTCCTAACAATCTCTTTACCCATGTCTAATTCCAAGCACCCGTTTTCATCAACAGTAATGAGAGATTTATTAACAAATAATCGAATAACTGGACAAAAACCACAAGCCACTAGTATCCTTTTAACATAATCCCATCTTTCCCCTTTGAAGAAACAAGCAATGTCCAAGAAAATTTTCTTGTCGAACTCAGACAAGCTATTGTAGCTTATTTCAAGTACACCTTGAATCTCTGCATCCGGAATCTTCCTATATTTCTCTAATTCCATTTCGCATTCCGCAATGCTCCAACCCTTCAAGTTGGAACCTATTACTTTTAAGGCTAGTGGAAGACCCTTTGCATAACCTACAGCGCGTTTAGAAATATCATCAAAGCTCTCTGCAGGTCCACTCATATTAAAGGCATGCAAACAAAAGAGTTGTAGAGAATCATGATAATTTAGCTCCTCCATTTTGAATTTCTTAATTCCAGCAACATGCTTATCTAGAACACTTTCATCCCTTGTTGTTATGATGATTCTGCTACCAGAACCAAACCAGTCAAGTCCTCCAGCCAATGATTCCAACTGCTTAACTGTATCAACATCATCCAGAACCAAAAGAACTCTTTTATGACCAAGCCTGCGCTTAATTTCAGAGGCTCCTTTAGATGTACTGCCCATCATGGTTCCTGCCCCCTCACCCATCTCAGATAGAAGTGTCCTTTGGAGTACTAGTGGACCATCAGTGCTTTTGGTTGATCTTTCTCGAATATCACCAAGAAAGCTTGCCGCTTGAAAATGATGTCTGATCTTGTTATACAAATCCATGGCAAACGTGGTTTTGCCGATTCCACCGGCTCCATAAACTCCCAGCATACAAACGGTAGTATCATTACCAATATCTAAAAGTGATTTGACCACTTCAAAGCGGGTTTCAAGTCCAACTAGCTGCTTAACTAGCAAGGGCACAGGAGGTAACTTAGCCAATGTGTCTTTCACAATCTTTTCTATAAGCTCAGATTCATACCTGTAAGAGTATAATACCTTTTTCTACATAAGGAGAGTACTGAAACTCGTATAAGCATGTGTCTTCACAGGCACAATTAATTAGAATTAGAATGATTTCAATTATTTTAATCAAACGACTACAACTTACTATTCAGAATTTCATGAATTGTTATTAACATATATGTTTGTAACTTTGAATGCATGCACATGCGCACAGTCATCGTGATATAAATAGATACACGGGTTTTCATCGGATTTTTTATTTTTTAATATATTAGTATAGAAATTACTGTATTTCCTATAAACATAACTCTTATAAAATTCTACCGTATGTACATAAAAATCACTACTATTAATTTGGAACACTAATGCTACTACTCAGTACGACAATGAATCCTCTTCTATATCTCCCCTGTATGAGACTCATACCGATCGAGTTTCTCTTCCAACGCTCCTCCGCTCCCACATACAAGAGTGCTTGGTCATCCATGACAGTGGTATAATACGTACGCCAATTTAACCCATTGAACACCAACAATAATTTGATCTAGTGGTGTAAGGCCTCGCCGGATTATCAGATATTCTAAAAGGCCAAAGGTCATAGGTTTGATTCTGTAAGCGGCACTTGCTGAGAGGGACGACCACATATTAACACCTATTTCGCTGTTACACACACCCTTCAAATGATCCAATCAGACCATGTAAATAAAAATTGAGGGCTCATCCAACTGGGTGGATTTATAAATTTGTAGGGACTAAATGAAAAAATATTAGCGACTAAATTGGTACTTGAACCATTATTAAATGTTTAATAGGATGGAACTTACATATTTTCCTTGCAATGTTCTCCACTTAGGTCGCAGACTCTAGTTAAAGCCGACCTCCATGCCTTGATCTTCTGAGAGTCTCTCCCGAATCTTGCTTCATGTTTGATCATGGCTGCTTCATAAGAATGTCTCTGATGCCGAACATTTGCAGGTTCGACTTTGTAAAAAATAGCAGAGACCTGTTTCCCTTCATTGTCATGAGAGTGCATGATGTTGAGCAGTTCGTCTAGGCACCAAGTGGAAGATGCATAGTCTTGACAAAGCACAACAATGGCCATTCTTGAATTGTGAATAGCGTGAAGAAGAGCAGGTCTGATTTCATCACCAATCCTAAGTTTCTCATCATCTCTGAAGGTGTTTATTCCATGACGAATCAAAGCTGCATAGAGATGACCCGTGAATATGTAGCGAGTTCCTCCTCTGAAGCTCAGAAAAACATCATACATGAAATCTTCTGCATCATCATCTGCCATCATAATTAGTGCTGGACTTGGAGAATTGGAGAGTTCTAGCTAGCTACCATACTTAATTATTAACTGGTTTCAGAGAACTGCTAAACTATGATATGATGATGAGATATAGATATAGATAGATGAAGCTTGTCGCTTTAAATATAATAATCAACCAATAACCACTCCAAGTTGACGATGAGACAAGTTGCATTGTGTTTGTTTGTTTATTTGTTTAAAAATTAGAGATTTAATCCAAAATTGAAGTGTTATCATGAAACCTTCTTAAACCAATAGAAAGTTGTCATTTAATTTATTTGTACCATATCATTATTTGAAGTAGTCAAATTTAATTTTTTGTAATTTGGTCCAACTTAAATAATAAATTAAAATTTTAGTCATTTGTACCTATAAATAAATTATAAGTTTTAATTTTAAAAAACATTATTAAAAAAAAATCAAAGTATGCTGCTGGTGTATCTAATGAGTACAACTTAATTTAATTTTTATGTTGGACTAAATTACAAAACTTAATTTTGACTAATTTAAGTAATGATGTGGCATACATGTCTTAGGTGACAAGATTTTATTGGTTTAACAATGGGTTGCATAGCAACTATTCAATTTTTGATTGCATGCTAGTAACACCCTAAAAATTATTACTATAAGACAACTATGGGATTGGGGGGTGAATGGTGATGTCAGTGGGTATATTAGTCTTGCTGAAAAGTAAACCATGGGTTCAGCAGAGCAGAGGGAGGAAGAAAAAGAGAATTTCGGTGGAGGTGCATGTACGCGTTACGAAGGACAATGCACTGGGAAGCTTCTTGTGTCAAGTTGTACTTTTATAAATACTCCATTTGCTCTGATATTTAAGCATTAGATAATTATCCTTTTTACAAATATTTGATTCAATTTTTAATAACATTAATTATTTTTATCAGCACTTTTATTTATTCAATATTTTTTAGAATTCCAATGATAATTATAGAGATAATTTCGAAAGTAATATTAGTACATGGGATGAGACTAAATGAGTTAAAAATGAAGGTGAGTTAGAAGTCAAAGAGTTTTGAAAAAAAAAAAAAGGAGTTTCTTTGGGAAATATTGGATGCTTGCCAGAGAAAATAACTGGAGACGAAAAAATTGACGAAAGGACCAATCGTGCTAAAGAAAAGAAAGTAAACTTGAAAGATCACTTATATAAAAAAAAATTCGAAAGACCACTTTAAAACAAATAAATAACTTATGAGACCATAGAAGTAATTTTGTCACATCTTTATCGGACACAGTGATTTTTTCTTCTCTGTCCTGATTCCTGAATGCATTTTACATGGTCCAAGTATGTAGTCTTCCTTTCCTTAGTTTTAACAAGCTTATGGATGCTTCTCTCCCCCTTATTTGATGTTTAGAGATTGGTATCTTTCTTAGTTGTCTCATTTTTTTCCAGCTCTTTGCATTTTTATCCAAGGTCCAGGCTTTGGAATATTATCTTTTCATCTTAATTTTATCTTAAACACTTACATCCCATCACCATGATTCTTTAGCCTTCGATTCAAAACCTCTCGAATCACCGAGTGTCTCTTATGCAATCTTAATAATCCCTTTGGCCATTTCCTCCTTTTAAACTTGAAGAATTGATCATGATTTTCCCCTTTTAATTAGTCCTTGGCTCTTGTTGCCTGCATCACAGTGACCCTAATTCTCTTTCTTTTATTTTCATAACCTTTTGGCTTCAATTTGCGTAGAGTAGATTCAATTCCATAATTTCATTAGCATAGAATGAGTTGGATTCCTCATGAAATTTTGTTAGGCACTTTGCAATTAACCTCAAGTTTAGATATATCATCAGTTCACATTTCCCTTGAGTGCAGCAACCAACACATTATTAAACTTTAGTATAACTCTGATTCAGCTAATCCTTGTGACATCCATAGTAATATTTGATGTTTTATTCAATGCTTTAATTGAAATGTGGCAGATTTCATCCTTAGGAATATTTGAAATTACAATGTTGATGTACTTATATTGCACTTATTTTTGTCTAAATATAAGTTTACAAAACCGGCAAAGTATGATATAATTAGTTAATTACAGATAGTTACCATAGCAATATTTCTATCCAAGGATAATTTTTTTTATGGACAATAGAAAATCTGGCATCTAGAGTATTTGCCCAGTCACAATCCGAGGAGATGGAACTTATTTTGAAGTTAAAAGAAGATTAAAGTAGAAAATAAATAATATACAAACTGAAATTATGTATCATACTGAAACTATGTGTAATAGATTCATAGTAAGCTTGTTATTACAAAAGACAATAACAGTTACCAAATCCACCTCTCTGAACAATAAACCTGCACAATATGTGTGTATATCTATATATATATATATATATATATATATATATTATATATATAAATTAAACCTGCACAGCCTTGCATGAAGGCCTTGCCACTCTTCATCATTGAAAAAAAGTCTCAGATGACAGTATGGCACAAATACATGATTTTCCCCAACATTGAAATAATGATAATCTTTGCAACATACTTCTCTGCCATCAATAAACAAGCTAAGTGTATAACAACAGGTTGACAGTTAATTCCCTAAGAGAACAGGAAAAGGAATGCACCTGTGGGCACTTGCCCGAACTCAATGCTAAAGCAACAACAGGGAATTTTCGATTAGCTCAGAAGAAAGGAAGACGTTCAAAACAAACATGGTCAAACCATTGCATTGCAACTTCAAAACTATCGTTCTCTTCACAAACCTGTGACATCAAATAAACAGGAAATCGATAAGGTGCCTTTGTATCTTTGGGAACTTCCATACAAGTTTACATGTTTCACATTCAATAAAGCCTTTGTCTTTATGAATTTTAATATTTTACGGTACATGCAATATCATAATTTGATGATATATCCTGACTGGAAAAGGACTAGTAACAGAGATGGCCTGGATATAGCCATAAAATAGGACTTTCAATCTACCATAATAAGGTAGACCGGATTCAAAATGAAGATAAAAATTTATCAGGATAAAAGAAAAAAAACATAAAGCCATAACTCAAAAGGGTGCGTGACTGCGGGTAAGGCTAAAGACAAACTAAAGGGAAAAAAAAATCAAACTTGAGATCAATTACAGGAAAACAAAGCCCTTTTGGTTAGCAGAGCAACCAGTCTTTAAGACCAAGGCTAAAGTCCAAGTCCTCTAGCATAGCTTGGCACGATGGAGAGTCAAACTAAGGAAATCCAATATCCTAATTCCCAAGCTACTTGGAAGATAATGCTATCTTGATAGGCTTATTAAAGAAAGTAAATATAACTGAGGAGACAGTTTTAGTTCCATTACTCTATTAGGACTACATTTCTGCCGCCAAATGACAGGCAGGGATAAGGCTCCTCTTAATTGTATTCACCATTGATTAGTTGAGTTACATTAAAATCTCAATCTACTAGATGATCTAAGGACACCCTTATTTTCTCACTTTACACTAAAACTCATTATAGATGATTTTTTTTTTCTGTGAGTAGAGACATTTTTCTTCCATTAGCAGTAAAAGCAGGTTTAGTCCCATGGTATGATTATTTCACATGAGTCATTATCTTTATATATGCTTTATTTTCCCCTCTCACTTAAGAGTATCTTTGTAGGTATGTCAATCACTACTGTTTACTTGAAGTGATTCACTTCAAATATGAAAACTCCTTTTACTAAATATGTTATTTTCAAAGAGAAGTGTTATTTTCGAAAGGGACGTACACGAATGATTAGTAACTAGTAATTTTACTCGTGCGATGCACGGGTTTAAATTTTTTTTTTTTAAATTCGATTATAGATTTTTTAAATATGTCTTTTTAAATAATAAGTTAATATGAACTTTTTATAAAAATGATTTACATGTATTTAGAAATGAATAGTCATAAACATTAACCTTTGAATCTAGTTTCAGCTACCAACTTTTTCATTAATAAAAATTAACTAATAATGTATCAACTATGCGATTTCTAATTTTAATTAACAACATAATTTCTTATATTAAAAAAAATCCAACTCATTTTGATTTTTGTTTTATTTAACCATCATTCCAAATGCACTTTTGTTTTATTTTTTTTACCATATATATCATCATCATCATTATTATTTAGATTTGTCCCAAAATATAAGACTTGTTTTCACACTTTTAATTAATTTGTGTTTATAAGATTCGAACTTTCAAATTACTTGCTTGTATTAGAACTTCATAATTGTAAATAAGTATATTGTCTAAAGTATAAAATAGCGCATCATTATTTTTCACAATTTAAATTGCAACATATTGTATAAATTTTTGGATTTTTTTAAATTTGAATTCATGACTAAGTAAATATTTGATTGTATTAAGCTAAATCATCATACCAAATTATAGCTCATCTTTAATACTTATATATCCGTTTTTTCCGTTGTACCCAAAATTTATTATTCATAATGATGCTCTGTTTAAATGTTTAATACCAATTTGCCTATATTATGACTTGTTTGTATTAGAATTTTGAAATTACAACATTATATTCGTTTTTTTCTGGTTAATTATCATATGACGGGTCGTTTAGGCATTATATATTTTTTATGTCAATATTTGATTCAAATTATTTCCTTTTGAAAATATTATTAATAACCCGTGCAAATTGTAATAATATCGAAATGCAAAATTGTATGTTTGTAGGCAATTTTTATATTTATGTGTAATCCAAATTGTACTAATAAAAATTTACTAAAAATAATTTAAGATAAATATTTATTCCCGTGCGATGCACGGACAAACAAATTTGGAGGGAAAAGCAAGGATGAAGGAGGGAAAATGAAAATAACAAAAATGCCCTCAACTTCTCCTATTTTATAATATGTTAATTATGCTTGTGTTAGTGGATATCAGGGAAAAAAAATTCAATACAAGATTGGTTTAATGTAATCCGTTCTTTCTCTCAAAAAAAAAATGTAGTCTCTTCTTTTAAGCTTTAAAATAATTAAGTTATTTTGTTGTTGTTGAGAAGCGTTGTTCGTGCCTTTACGATCTTAAAACTATATTAATATGCGTAGATAATTTTAATGCTGTTGATTATAGGATTAATATTTAATCAGAAAATAAATAGAAGACTGATATTCGGGACAGCTTTTCCCTTCCAGATCTCTGTCTTCTCCTCTGTCCAGTGGCTCTACCTTCTCAGATCTGAGATTCTTTGTCGCCGAACTGTGCTTACTTCCGGCATTGATGAGATAGTTATCTTGAAAACAAAGGCGGTTGAATCTCTTGTTAGTGTTCGAAGCTAGATGTTGATGATGATCCTGATCCACAGGGAGTTTGCTGTTATGGCTGAGTATTTAGTCTTTTTTAGCAATCTTTATTGTATGAAAAATATGTGCTTTGTTATTGTCCTGTTGGATCTACTTGTACTCTGTTATGGAATGAATTACATATTTTCCTTTAAAAAAAATATTTAATCAGAAAATAGCATTAAAATTAAAATTAATGCTGTTGATATGTGATTAAAATTATCTTTTGTTCACTAATCTTTGTTTTTTTAACGAACAAAAGAAAGTCAGTCCCGTCATTTTTTTACACTGATGTCTAAGAGATTAAAAAAAAAAAAAAAATTATCGAACGATTATGATTATCACCGAATCATGAGCCATTTACTCTGTCTGTCCCTTAATATAAGTCACTTTTACTTAATTCACGCAGATTAAGAAAAATAATTATTACTCTCAAATTTATCAAAAAAATATGTTGTCTTTCCAAAGTTACCCCTATTAAAAACTTTACAACTCTATTCATTTCTCTCTATTGTAATTATTACCTTATAACCCTTATGCAATTATGAGGGGTGTATTTGGAATAAACTTTTTAATACTATCTAGATATTCTAAAACGACTTATAAAAAGGACACTAATTCTACCAAAATGGTGCCCTATATGAGGGAGCAATTTGTATGAGCTTTTTTTATCAGAAAAGCAAGATCAAATAGAGCAAGCTAACACGCTCGGTTCACACACAATAATAAGCAATGTCTTCTTTCATTAACCAATCCACAACAAACCAAAAGGTCATATGTGCTTTAATAACCAAATTCAATCTTTCAATGCGGCGTCTAGTTGATTTAATAACCAAACTTGATGATGGCATTCTCCTGATGAGTCGCCTGAATTGGATATGATCCCTATTTGTTTCTTGGTCGTACACATACACTCCCCAACGACTCAGAACCAATTGCGAATAACATTGACCCTGAACGGCCTTCCAAGATATGCATCAAGATCATGCCACTCTTGGTCATTGAACATTCAAAGACAGCAAACTGTTAAGCCAATAAGAAATAGATAGACTGCCTTATTGAGCCAACTAACTTTAGAAAGAAAAATCAAGGGTTAGAAATAGATAAGATAGAGAGATGTTATTAACACCCATTTAATTACTACTTGCGCCCGGTTTTTATAATTTTTTGCACTTACTTACCAATATTACCCTTATGTTAATACTTACACCCATATATTTTATACTCACACCCTAATCCTATTATTTGTACAGTTCCATCCATAGTAGTTGTTGCTAACCAGTCTTCTAAATTGTTCAATTTCTTTGAATCTCTTGAAGGTACTAGCTTACCCCTCGACCAAGGCATTTTCACCAGGGTACCATTAATCATATCATGGAGGTGCATGCAAAACCATCCCCTTCCTAAAGCCTAAGCTTGTTTTGGAGTTTAATGGCAAAATCATTTAAACTGATGAAGCAATTGTATGTGTTAACAGAAGAAATATGAGCAACTACTGATAATTGAGTTGTGCATGTGTTCGGCCTTGTTGGTTCCATTAATGGAGGAAATCTAATGGTAGGGACTAAGGACCAAAATTTAAAAAAAAAAATCTCAAATGAGATAATTGGCGAGATGATAGATATAAAATCTTTTTATGATCAAATCACGTCGGCAACTTTCTTGGTTTTCTTTAAAGACTGGCATCAAGCCTCATCGATTAATCTTCTAGAATTTTAATCTTCATTTTTCTTAATTCTGTTTTTGTTGTACCTGGTCCTAATATTCTTAAAACGGCCGCCATTGTTGGCAATGGTCAATTGACCTTTGCTTAGCTAGTTGCTAAATGGCTATTCATGTATTGCTTGCTGCTTGGTATGTTACAATTTTAATCTTCCTTTATTTTTATGTTGCATCAAACTTCTGCCCTTATTTATGCTTGTTCTCCTGAGACCAGGTAGGTTTGCATTTATTTTCACATGTTGAGTTGCTTAAGGCCTCATTTTTTGGAATGTTAATGACACTAGCAGGGGTCTGTACTACAATGTTTTCATATGAATTAAACATACCCATGTTGATTTCATGCGAGGATCCATTGTGGAGTAGTATTTTTTATCATAGGCAATTGAAATCATACATTCAGTGATTTCATCAAAATGTTGGTGGCAAGTATCGTCCTTATGAACGCAGGAAATTAAATCGTTGAGGTAGTATTAATACTGATATTTGTGTATAAATATTCAAAACTGGAAAAGTATGATGCAGTTTTAGTTAGTTACCTAGCATTGAAATATTTCTGTCAAAGGATAGTTTTGTTGATGCACAATCCCAGTCTGGTTTCTTTAGTGTTTGCCAAGTCACATTATGAGGAAAAGGAATATGTAAGAAATAGTACATTTGGAAGTAAAATGAAGATTAAAGTAGCAAATTAATAGAATACAAACTGAAACTATGGATAACAGACTGAAACTATATGCAACAGATTCATAGTACTTGTTATTATAAAGAAAAACCAAAACAGACTTATAGTAAACTATCTGTTCTAGCTGGGAGTCTCTTGAAGAAATTACTTGGTACAGAAGGTACCTTACTCCTAAACCTCGGATGCCTCAAATAATACAAACCTGTTACCAGAGCTACCACTCTGAATGGCGTCGAATAGAGAACCACTGCTGCACAAAAACTAAATACTAGAAAGAGGCTAGTTGCTCTGGGGTCTCTCCAGCTTAGTAGAGACTGAAATCTCTCTCCTTGTGTAGCTATGTCCCCGACAACGGTCTGTATCCTCCCTGCAACACTTCTAAGCCTGTCGTACCTCATTCTCACTACATCATGTGATCTAGAAGTTGGGAATGTGTCAAACTCTTCATCAAGTTCATCAGGGTGAACAGCTTCTGCCCATGAGAGTTTGGTATCCATGTGAGGCGGGTGCCTAGGACGGTGCCTATAGTTCCACAGGCCAATCAAGAACATGTAGAGAAACACAGTTGGAAGTACCAATTCAGGGTAGCATATCAGTATTAGAAAAAGAATGTGAAATAGAACTGATGTGATGCTGTTTTTCCAATTGCAAACATCACCGAACCATCGCCCCATTGTGATCATACTAGAGAAAAGAGACATGATGCGAAAGAAGTTCGCTTTGCTTCTTCTCATGCTCCAAACATGGGAATTAACATCCAACATGTACTCCACCACCTCCTTCCTGAGAGGCGGTTCAGCTCTGCCAAGCCTCATTGCTACAGTATTCATAGCCTGGTATCTTAAATTGTCAATTTGGTTAACTGTGAAAGGATGTAAGTAATGCATCTTAGGAAGCAAGGGCTGACCGTAAGTGCAAACCAAACTAGCTAGTGAAAGTGTTGTGAATCTCACTGCTAGCTGAAGCTCACCCATCTTTTTCACTCCTTGTGGATGTAAAACAAGAAGTGGATAAGAATTGGTGTATATCCTATGAGCTTCTAGTGTTGAAAGCCGAATCCTTACCTTTCCAATTTGAGTATCCCGGGCAGCACTGCCACCAGGACCTTTTTCCGCTCCACCTAAATGGCAGTTGTCAAAAACTCCCAATGTTATCACGGTGCATGGATCATAAACCTCCCATGTGTATTGCTCATTCCATTTAGGACTAAAAGTGTCAAGAAGAGTTCTTGTTCGGACCCATTTCTGACCATACTTGGCAACACAGTACGCATCTGTGCTGCCGCGGCCATCCTTCATCTTCATTGGGAGAAGCCCTTGTGCTCCTAAGATGCCTACTTCAAGTATCCCTATAGGCTGCTTCCATAGCTGTCTTGCTGTTGGTCTTTGATCACTATTGTACAATGTCGATTCGTCAAGGACATGGTACCCACCTTCAAGGCAAACTCTCAGGTGAACCTTGCTTGAAAATTTAAAGTCATTCCTCCTATCATTTTCTAGCGCTCCAAAACCAAATTTCTCAAGATTGAACCAGCGAGAGTGAACTGGCCTATGGTCTAGCCGCTTCTCAAAGAGGTTCATTGGTAAGCTTATCTTCCCAAGTACCTCATCTCTTGAAGGGTGCACATGATCCTCCACAGTAATGATCAATTGCTCCTCAAATGGTTCTGCTGTCACAAAAACTAAATCTTCATTCCATAATGGAGTAGTTGTTCTAGTTGGACATATCTTGGTTTTCAATACTTGGCAGCCCACTTGAGCTTTCACAAAAACCTCTGGAAGGCGATTTCTATCACTAGGTATCACATCTTGAGCTTCGATGACATTAACCCTGAGATACCACAGTTTTGGTGATACATAAACCTTTGATCTGATGTTGAAAACACCTTCTCCATAGACAGTGGCAGCATCGGAATGCCAAGCCTCTGAGAAAGCTTCATCAGCTTGTGTTCCCATCCACACTGCAAGCATAACATCACCTCTCACCTTACCTTCCCCTCTCCAATCCTCAAGTCTGTACCATTGAGGAGCAAGTGGGCTATCCGGTGGAACTCTTGTTGGAACCTCATTGAGGTCGAAAACCACCCTTCCAAGATAATCATCTCTCCCCACCATTTCTTTATCTTTCACATAAACTTCTAGAACAGATGATTGAATACGGTCTTTAGAGAAAGCAAATACCTGGTTCCACTCTGGGTTCGATTTCTTCTCTAAGTGCTTTGTTCTTCCTTTGTAGTTCCCTAGCCTCACTTCAACATAAGGATCACAGCTTGAAGTGATGGTGCTTGGTTTGAGATCTTTTGCTTTCACGACACGAACATACAGATAAAACATCTGCTCAACAAGGTCATATGTGCTTGTGAATCTTTCACTACCACTCACCAATCCTCTTCCACCAAGCTGTGGGTTGGTATCCTTAAGTTTATAGTTCTCATTATCACTACTATGGACATGGGAATTATTAACTGGGTGCATTGTGAGTGGAGTACCTTGCGTTTGTCTCTCTATTGAAATCCTTGGCTGCGGGTTGGTGTTCCTGAGATTGTAGCTTTGATCACTGCCTGGATAGACTTGAGGATTAACTGAGTGCACTGTGGATGGAGAACCTTGTGCTTGTGGCCGTCTCTTTATTGAAATCCTTGGCTGCTGGTTCATGTCGTTGTAAGAATAACTTCCACCACGGCTAGGATGAACCTGAGAATTAACTTGGTGCATTGTAACTGGAGTACCATGTGTTTGCCTCTCTACTGAAAACCATGGTTGTGTGTTGTTGTTCCTGAGATTGAAGCTTTCATCATGGCTAGGATGGATTTGAGGATTATCTAAGTGCATTGTGAATGGGCCTTCTTGTTGTTGTGGTCGTCTCTTGATTGAAATCCTTGGTTGTGTGTTGGTGTCGTTGTGAGTATAGTTTCCATCATGGCTAGGATGAACTTGAGGAGTAACTGAGTGCATTGTGAATGAAGTATCTTGCGGTTGTTTCTTTATTGAAATCCTTGGCTGCTGCATAACTTGGTGTTTGTACAGCTGTTCGGCTATCGCTACAGCAGGTTCTATGCTTTCCTTCTTGGGCTCTTGACCAATATCTCTGCCACTAGACTGAAATGTAGCACCAGAATATACTTTTCCTGCTTCTTCTGTGGTTTCTTTTGTGGTGCCAAGTGCAGGACCTTCTACTTTGGGATCAGCTTCTAATGTTTTATCAGTTTGGCCTGTATTTTCAATGGATGAGGGAGTACTATGTGGAGGGAGGGAAGGAAGGTTAGTATTGGATTCTGATAATTGTTCTGAAGGGGAATGGGGAGAAAGAGGTTTAGGTTTGGACTCTGATGCAATGTATATTTTAAGGCCAATCTCACCCTTCACAGGTGAAAAAAACCACTTGTTTTCTAGTGGGAAAGTTTGATAAACTTCCTCGCCTTCCTTGACAAAAATATTAGAGCAAGGAATTCTTACCCTTCCAAGGAAGTTTCGGCCAGGAATTGGTCTCTTCCTCTCGTTGTAAACAGAGACTTCGATAGTTTGGCGATGGTTAGGTTTGGTTGCATCTAAATGGAAGACTAGTTTCTGATTCCAAGTGGGATTGAGGTTCTTCGGGACAGTTCTGGTTCGGCTCAGCTGATTTTCAAAGTCTACTTCAACAAATGCACTTGCTGATCCCTCACCATCTTTGGGCATAAGATCATGCGCATCGATAACCTCCACTACTAGTTTCATATCTTCTTTCTTTCAAGTGGTTTTGCCACAAGTAGCCCCGAGTTATGTGGCTATGCAGAAGAAGTAATCAGAAATTTGGTTTTCACACTTTCTAAGACACCAGAAGTACTTACTACTATTTTGGTTAAGAAAGGAATAATTTCATGTACAAGCTGCATGAGCTTTAAGAATCTAAAGATTGGAAAGCTGAAAGGAAAGAATTGAGGAAACGCTTCATGTTGATGTAACTTAAAGATGGGACATTCTTCTGGTATGAAGGTTGTTGTTACTGTTCTATCTTAAATTGATTATAAAATATGAAACTAATTTGTATGAAATTATGAATGCTAAATGGAAATTGCAGAATTTTTTATTATGCTTCTTCCTTTTTGTCCAAAACTTACTAATCACTATCCTTATTAGTTAGTGATTCCACTGAGCAAAGAAACATTGCAGCTAGATTTTAATAGAATATGTCTTGAGTGGGTCACTTTAACTGATATTTATTTCTCTTTTTTTTTTTGCCCTAATTTCCATATCCTTGTTTAATGAAATAAGGATAATTTGTTTGATTCGTAACTTATTCATACAGCATAATGATTCTCAACTTTTTAATGGCTTGGTGGTAATAGCCTAAGGAAAATTCTTGTGTCTCAAAACATAGGTGCAGTAGAATCAAAATATGTGTACAAAAAATGAGATTAAACGTGCTAAAAGAGAATGATGATGATTTGAGGTGGTGTGAGTTGTAAGTGTGAATCTAGCATTATATTGTATAATCTAAAGGGATTAGTGAATCAAATCATATGCATAGTTATTGCATGTTCATTTTAGAATCATTGGTTTCTTCTACATGCAGCAAAGCCAAAGTGAATAAAAGGTGACTAAACAGAACGTGACAGGCAGAGCTAGAGCTGCTGCAAGAAAGCAAAGGCAGATTAGCTTAGGGGCTTGTTTGTGACCTAGGCTGAAGATGCTTTCCTTGTGCTTTATTCTTCTCCTTCTTTTTAGATTGTGTATGCAGTATTTCCGGTTTCTAACCTAACAAAAAGTTAACTAACTTTCTATTTTGTTTATAAAAAAAACTAACTTTCTATTTTGTTTATAAAAAAAACTAACTTTCTATTTTCAATATAATTATTCCTAAAATATTCTTAAAAAGTAGTGATTTCATTTAATTTTTGTTTCATACCCATTATAACTTTTCTAAAATAGATATATTTTTTATGAATTTGAAAAAATTAAATACATTCAAATAACTTTCTTAATATCACTGGAGGCTGACACAAGTGGAAGGGGCTTGTGTCCCTTAAGCATGTGGTCGCGGGTTCGAGTCGTACCCGAGGCGCATGTGAATGGAGCAAGCCTTACTGGGAGCATCGCCCCCGAAAGGGCCGACCGTGGTGCGAGGGATTAGTCACCCAGTTGCGCGGGTGGATACCCTGGTTCATCCAAAAAAAATAACTTTCCTAATAAGTATGATTTTTGTTATTTTTTTTAATAATAGAAACCGAAAGAACTATTTAATTGTCTCATGTGCTTCGACCTAAGAGTTTTGAATTAACCAACTAAATATCTATCCTATCTAATTAAATGGTATTCAGGGGACATAAGTTCATCTAACTAGGCCAAGTTGAATACAGCTATGTGACAAATCAACCTTAGGATAAGGGAAAAAAGAGAGAGGATTATTTTATGTAACATAAAAAGAGATGATGCTTTTTTGTAAGTTTAAGGATTAAAAATATAAAAAGTGTTAAATAAATAAACTTATTTGTGAAAAAAATAATTAATTATTATTGAAAATTGGTCTAAAGTCTTATAAATAAAGATAAAATAAAAATTTTAAAATAATTTATATTTAAGAATGGAGTGAATAATAATTTTAACAAAAAAATGTAATTTTGAAAATACAGTAATCAGTATCCAATCTAACATTTATAAAAATTTTGGGTGCATTTAACACTTGCAATTGGGATTTGGGAACATTTTTGACACTCCCACAACGTTGGGCCATCACAAGTTAAGTTTCAAACTTGTTCACGCTGACTTTATTACCACAACCTTCCAAGCCCCAATTCTCTTTTTCTAATTAGGGTTTATCCAGGGTTTTACACTTTCACCCCTCTCTCTCTCTCTCTCTCTCTCTCTCTCTCTTTCAAAGCTTCATTTTTATTTTTTTTTTATCATTCACAAGTCTCAAATGGTTCGTTCCCATGGCCTCAGTCTCCTTAATCGCCTTACTCTCTATCACTCCAAGGTTTCTTTCCATTCACATCTTTCTCTCACCTCACTTGATTCCTTTTTTTTTTTACTTGCATTTTTCTATGAACTGTGATTTATTTGTTGATTTTTTTTTTTTTTGTTTTTGTTTTTCAGGTGTGCCAAGCTGTGTTTCAAAGGGGTTATAGGTCATTGAATTCAAGGCATTGCAATCCATCTACAGTTATTGGAAGTTATACTCCTAATGGTATCTGTTAACTTAACAATTTCTTTTATGCTGTTAAGTTTCAGTTTGATTGTTTACGAGAGTCAGCTCATTTGACAGAACTGCAACTGCAGCATATCAAAAGTGTGAGCGCACCCCGGGTTTAAATCCCGAAAGTGTGCGCTTCTACAAGAAGCTATATCTAAAAAGGTTCCCGTATTACATAAAAAGAGTTTCTATTAGAATTATTTTATTATAATTGTAACCAGACTCGAAATAAAAGCTTTGTATACAACAAAAATCAGCTTTTGAAAGTATTTTAAGATCACTTTTTTTTTTTTAAAAGTTTAAATAAACGGATTGTAAGAAAGTCGATTCAATTTTTTTTCCTTTTCAATTTGGGGTATGTAATTGGGTTTGTAATTTGGTTGTATAGTTCTGTTGCGTAATTCAGTAAATTGATGAATGAATTGACTATTGGTCTATTTCTTGTGAATGTTGAATAATTTTTTTTCTTTAAGTTTCTCCTTTTCTGTTATTGCTTTTGCTCACATCTACCCCTTACTTGCGCTTGCAGTTGGAGAAAGTGTTTATTTGAAGAACTGGTTGCTTTTGGGAGCAGTGAATACATATTGGGGAACATCTAGATCAATTCATGGCTCAGGTATAAATTATTAACTTAGGTATTACACGCGTGCCTGCCTTTATATCCTTCCTGGGAATTTGTATTTCATAGGGCCCTGCCTATGTAAAGCATTTTGAGAATTAGTTGTTCTTTATCATTTGTGTTTTGTCCACAATGTTCTTTCTATTAGGATGACAAAAGGAGCTTGAAGTTAATGCAATTGAGCTTCTATATTTCTGTTGCTTCCTATTTCCCTCATTGCTTCACTATGTTGTCCCTTGCATGTTGATGACTTTTATTTCCTGAACTCCTTTGCAGCATCATTGGAAAGAGACTATTATGATGTTCTTGGTGTAAGCAAGAATTCAAGTTCTTCTGAATTAAAGAAAGCTTACTATGGGGTAGGTGTTTCCTGACCATTGCCCATATACATATAATTACCGAAATATGTGGGGTTTTTTTTTTTTTTTTTTTAAATTATTTGGCTCATTTCCTGGTTAAACAATATCAATTTATTAAGTCTCTTCGGTATGTTAAGGAAACAAATATTTTTTGGGAGCGGATACAGGGCTACTTCCCAAGCTGTGGGAAAGATTTTCTCTTATCTCAAGTTACTTTCACATTTTTTTAAATATACAATCACACCCCTTATCTGCAGTTTGTTTTATATGTCAGAGCATACAATTTTTATTGTTTTCATGTTTGGACATGTTCTATGCTACAGAGTTGTGAAAATATTGTGTCCTCCTACCCCTTTCCCATCTAGACACGAATTCTTCAAGCAGGGCTGGCTGGCATATTAATTATCTTTCTAAAATAATTCTGTACCTTTCTTTTTTCTATTGCCTCTCAATTTCTCTTTGTATTCTGCAGCTAGCAAAGAAGCTCCATCCAGATACAAACAAAGAAGACCCTGAGGCTGAAAAGAAGTTTCAAGAAGTTTCAGTGGCATATGAGGTGTATTCTTGCTGCTGCTGCTGTCGTTGTTGCTTGTGTTCTTGTTACTACCCAGAGCCATATGTCTATTTTTAATCTTCATATGACAAATTTGCTGACTGCTTGTTCATTGTCCTTTTTACTTGTGTTACAGGTTTTGAAGGATGAGGAAAAGCGTCAACAGTATGATCAGGTCTCACACCATTTCAGCTACTTTTATGGCTCCTTTGCGGAACATTTTGTTGTTGCTGTATTTTTACTAAACTAGGTTTTATTGTTTGATAAATCTACATGGATTTTATGAATGAGAAGATTATAAGTTGCCTTGACGATAGAAAATTGACCATCTAAAATGAGATCAATTTTCATTTTCTTAGTATATGTTTTATGACAATGGAAAATTGAACATCGAAAATTGGCCCTTTCTTTTCAGAGGAAAGAAAACCCTGATAATGGGAATAGCAAACTGCCAGAAATATAAATTCTATCATTAACACCATTTCAAATTTTGTTTGTGTGAGATTGTTGGTGTATGTGAGTATGTTTGTGTTCAACACTTGCTTCCTGTGATTGTTTCTTCTCTTGGTTTGCCGTGTATTGATATGTTTAATTTGTTTTGAATGGATTTTTGCTTTCTCCTAAGCATTTACAGCTTCATTGATTTTATTTTAACTTATATGTAGGTTGGGCATGATGCCTATGTAAATCAACAAGGGTTTGGAGGCGATGGCCCTGGCTTTAATCCTTTTGAGCACTTATTCCGTGATCATGTAATGTCTTACTAGTTTTTAATTTTTTTTTTCCCTTTTTTTAATTAATCATGTCTGTTAATAGACACCTTATTTCTTTGTTAAAAGATCAGTTGGCTATCTAATATAAATCATAATAATCAATTACTGTTTAAATGTTTATAGTAGTAATAAATTTTTCTTTTTATACAAATTTGCTGTAATTTTTTGGCTTGTGATTGACATACACCATACTGGTGAACCTTAAGTATCGTACAACCATCTCAATTACTACTTCAATCTAAAGGTGAAATTATCTATTAAGTTTTTAGCATATGTATGAATGTATATACTGAAATTTAGTATTGCATCTTTACATTTGATTTATTTGCATGGCAAGTCTGATTATTCATCAGTTTCTCGTTTTTAAATGTAAGCTGATATATATTTGGCTCAGTTCATATTATTATTTTTATATTGCCTGGAATATCTGTCTTTACAAATTATGTTGCCTATAAATAAGCATAAATGTCTCTAGTTTTCCTGCTACATGAATCCCACATTTGAAATCTGATTTGGTCTTCTCGATTCCCTTGATGTTCATCAGGATTTTGTCAATAACTTTTTCCATCAGGACATTGGTGGAGAGGATGTCAAGGTTCTTTCTTTATTCCTTTTTATTTATACATGATTAAGTATGTCTTTTTGTTTTTTGGTTTTACTTAAGTCATCTCAATGATCTTTTCACAGACTTCCATTGAACTATCATTTATGGAAGCTGTCCAAGGTTGCACCAAAACTGTGACATTTCAAACGGATTTGCTTTGTAACACTTGTGGTATGTTCATTAGCTAAATAATATTTCCTAGCTATGAATTGTCAGCTTTCGCGACTATATCAAGTTTGGCTTGTTAAGTTGGTACACCTAGAAATTAATTTCTCTGTCACAAATTCTTTATCATGCTGAATTATTGCAGGTGGGAGCGGTGTTCCTCCTGGTACGAGACCTGAAACTTGTAAGCGATGTAAAGGATCAGGAATGGTCAGTATTATCTGGAAACTAATATTTAATCTTTTTGGTTAAAGTTTAGGAATTGTTGTTAAATTGATAATTTTGAGACATTTCCAGATATCTGTACAAAATGCTAGAATCAGGATGGAGACTACTTGTGGTACCTGTAGGGGAACCGGAAAAATTGTATCGGTATGGAACAAATTGTCTTTAAAAAAACCTCTAATATTTACTTTTTTAGTATATTATATAATGGTTCAGATATAATGGACTTATCTGTCATTCACATAAGGCAGATCATAGCTCTGATGGTCTTTCATTTCAATTACAAACTTGTGCAAAGATATTAATAATTTGTTTTTTCTTGTTGGTATCAGAATTTCTGCAAGACTTGCAGGGGCGCAAAGGTCATCAGAGGAATGAAGTCAGTGAAGTTGCATATTCCACCTGGTAATAATTGTTTCAAATTTTGGGGCGCATTGTTACTTCTTACATAGACCATGTTCGTATGGCAAACAAATAGAAAATATCATTTGAACGAGCAACTCTGTTGAGGATTTCCTCTAAACAAGACTAACCCACTGCTATGTCTACTGAAATTAATTATAATTAAAATTTAGCTATAATAACAAATTAACAACAGTTGCAGCACAAAGAGAAGGACACTACCTAATGGAGGGACACCTTAAATTTCAAATAATTTTATCCTGTTAAAGTTTAATAATTTGGATCAGTGATGACTTTATCTGGCCTTTCAGTCAATTAGCTTAATTCAATAATTGTGGTTGGCAAAATATGATCATTATTTTTCTGCGTTGGTAACCCACATCCAGAAAGGGTGGGATAATTTACATTTTACACTATCACGTATTTGCAGGGATAGACAACAATGAAACCATTATAGTTTATAAAAGTGGCGGAGAAGATCCTGATGGACATCATCGTGGTGACCTTTATGTTGCTATCAAGGTACTTCTATAGCTTGGATTTCATTTCTGGTTTCCTTTTATATTTTAAAGCTCAATGATTTTTATTTCTTTCCTCTTTTTTCCTTTTTGCAGGTTAAGGAAGACCCTGTTTTCCGTAGAGAAGGATCTGATATTCATGTAGATGCTGTTTTAAGTATCACTCAGGTAATGCTCTTTGATGAAGAAAATCTTGGGCAATATGTTACATCAGTTTTTGGTTGAGTGTGTTCAGGTTCAATTCACTTACATCTCTGATTGTTGGTATCAATTTAAAGTTCTGGAGAAGCAACTTGGTTGCGATTGTAGATGAAAAGAAAATTGTTGACTAAAATTGTTATACTTTGGAATCACCTGCAAATATACAATGTTATATATAATTTAGCCCTATATGTATTTGAGATATCTGTCATTAAGGTATAATATTGCTTTTCTTGATCTAATTAAGAAGCTTGTTAAGAACTAGTGCATTGTGCATGTTTTGATGGTGGTGGTTGTTGCTGGAAGTTTATTCCCATCCAAGTTGTTGTTGCATCTTGAGATGTTATGTTAGTTAAAAATAAGCTAAATTTGGGAAATTTGCTTATGTTTTTGTCCAGGCACTTCTAGGGGGAACCATTCAGGTCCCAACTCTTACCGGAGATGTTGCCGTGAAGGTTAGTATTTCCGTTGCAGTACATATTATATCTTATGGCACATTAGTAGTTTTTGAGGTTTGAATGACTTAAGTCCTGTTTGGCAGGTTCACCCAGGCACCCAACCTGGTCAGAAGGTGGTTTTGAAAAAGAAAGGTTAGCAAATTGATATGATGATATCATTTAGGAAAACATATAGATTTTTAAATTTCTAGCGGATGAGCCTTGGCTCAACAATAAGTTTGGTGGTGCCTTGTGACTTGGAGGTCACGGGTTCAAATCTAGGAAACAATATTTCCGTTTGCAAGGGTAAGGCTGCATACATTCCCTCTCTTTAGATCCCATGGGAATCTCATATGTTGAACCGTCCTTTTTCTTTTTTTTATATTTCTAAAAGCATTGTGTGAAAATACATTTAGTGTTGCACGAACATGTTGCTTAATGAATCTTTATAGGGGTTGCAAGTGTAAGCTGATCTTTTTCACCATTTATTTTTTGTTTGTTCTCTCAAACAGGGATCAAGGCAAAAAATTCCTACGCATTTGGGAATCAGTATGTTCGTTTTAATGTCAGCATCCCAACGTGAGTGTAACATTAGATATTGTTCATTTATGAACTAATCACCTTTCTCAACCAGGTTTAAAGGTTTTATGATGGGTAGGTAGATTATAAATTGCTTGCATTTGGAATATTTTTCGTTGCAGAAACCTGACACCTAGACAGCGCGAATTGATTGAGGAGTTTGGTAAGGAAGATCAAGAGGACTTTGAAAAGCAGAGAGTCGCTTCAGCTTCTGGTTGAAAATATTTGCAGAATACATCATTTCCCAATAAAATTTATCCTCTTTTGGCTCCGGTTAACAGAATCCTATATTTATTACCAAATCATGCTCAAGCTCAACTATGCCGGAGCACACCCAGCTGGTGCTGTTCTAAAGGATTCATATTTATATTTTTTAGCCCCCACCGCTGAGTATATGTAGTAGTATATTTTTTTCACAAGTGATGTTCACATGGTTCCTAAAAGGTTAGACTTTGACGGAATTTCACTCATGTACCCAAATTATTCTAGGTTATGTTGTACATATTTTCCTTTTGACAAATAGATTGGGTGCAAATCATGAACCATCATTCTTTTGGGTAAACTAGAATTTGAAGCTTTATGTACCCCAAATTTTAGAGTATATATGCATTTAATACTTTACATCAGAGCAATTGCTATTCTAGTAATGAGTTGATGAATTGGAATTTTCGGTGATTGTTTTCCATACAAATTTTCACAATAGCATTTTCATGACACCTTCTGAGTCAATTAACAATTAAAGCAAGAAGATTCATATGGCATGACTTATACCATTTGTGAAGGAACTACGTAGTAGTATGGTTTATGCAAAAGGTATAAATACATGTTTTCGGTAGCATTTCAAATAACAATAACCAGGTCCAACTGGTACTCCATAGAAGGTGAAAAAAATGATATCTATTGTAACACGGTATGGAAACAAAAGGATGGAACCGTAAATAAGCGTAAGATATTTAAATGTGACAAAATGAATTAGTTCAATTGGAAGCTCAAATTGTTCATTTCTTTTCAGACAGAAAGATGAAACCGCAATGTTCACTTTCCCTTGCCATAATGGTACCATCAAATCCAACAGCTTGAAAATATGTGACCCAGTGAAAGAATAATAATGTATGAACTTTTATTACAATTATTAATTATTAATCATAGAGGTTCTCATTGTTTCCCCTTAAGGTTGATTACTGCGAGCTCTTGTTCAACATATTCTCCTGCACAGATAGGTGGATAATTGCTCGCAAGTGGCGCTTCTGCAAAGTGTCCCAAGGGCTTCAGGACTGCATCCGATGCTATGTGTGCAAATAACTACATGTCACAAATAAATGTTACCAATTAATATAACCCAAATAAAAAGTCAATTTCATTATGCTCTTCTTTCCTAGTACAAAAAATAATAATAATAATAATAATTTTGTCCTCACTCACAGTTGAAGAGACTCTCCATAAGCTACGTTTTTGCTCTTCTGCTTGCCTGATAGCATCAATTGTCCTATTCGTGACAACTACTTCGTGCATGCCAGCTATGCAGTCCCCTCCGGTCAACCACTCTATCTGCATTTTGAGACACAAAAAACTAAGAGCAAACAAGGACATGGAGATGTTAAGGGTCATCACATCTATCAGAGGGCTTCAGATTATTGAGACTTGCAGCCTCAAAGTCATTTTGATCAGAAAGACAGATATGAGGGGAAAAGGACTCGAGTAAAATATTTCAATTCGCCATTAGAACATAATTTTTCACATGAAATATCAGAAAATTCAGGTGTTCCAAATTACCTGCTTTCCTGTTTGAATAAGAAGACATCCTACTGGAACCTTCACTTCAGCTTTTTGTCCATTTTTTAACCAAATGTTCAAACCAGGAAATCTACTTCTACCATGAATTGTTAGGAAGTTAAGGTCATAGTGATATCCAGCGAGAATAGTTCCCTCCTGACCATATTTTTTAAGGTCGCTACCCGTTGGAGCTAACAGGTGTGGGCCCTTGAACATGACAAAAAGAGACAATACGTTATACAATCACTAGAAATCATAAGTAATTACATACATCTATAACAAGAACATAATGTTACTATCAAACAGAAATTGTAAAAAAAAAAAAAATGAGCTCGTTAATTGTGTGTTTGGACTTTGGATGTAGGGGTGTTCATTGGACAGTTTTAAGATGGGTTTGGTTCAATCTGACGAGCATATTATTACTATTTACTAAATAAATGACATGGTCAAAAGGCTGAGGAATAAAGTCCATCTGGTGGTTATATAACTAAAAAAATGAGTTTCAAATTGAATTACTCTCTGTCATTTATTATTTATTAAATAAGTAACAGCAATGCTACCAAGGTCCATGGCAGCCTCGAACATGAGGCTTTCAGCACTGTGGGGTCCAGCGAATGTCAACATTTTATTAAAGAGGCAGAAAAGAAAAGGAGGTAATGTTGGACTTGGATCTTCTCATAGTAAGCTAGATTTATTAGAGAAATTATACTTTCCTTCACAAAAGGGGTTTCTGCAGTATATGTATTCCCACAAGTAAACCACCCTGCTCCTTTTATAGGTATCATGAAAAAAGGCACGATGTTTCAGTCTTGTTGGATACAGACACAAATCTAACTTTAAACATGGTAAAGTATTAAACTACTAAAATAAAACAAGTATCGCATGCATGATAGTTAATATAGTTAAACAGAGTATATCAAAGTATCATCGCAGCTCTGTTGCAGTAAAACATTGCCACACAAACTGGGGAACCATTCCACATGGAAAGTGGATAATTGCAAAAAATTATGCTGCACTGTGCAAAAGAAAATGGATGCCAGTGATATAATCAATGAGATTGTGAATGGTATCTCACTATCACATTATGTTTGTGTCAAAATTAAGTTCTTTAATCAGCTCATTTCAGTAGTACTTTTCTTTTGCCTACCTATGAGTTGTTGTTCATAGTCTACTTATAACAAAAACCACAACAACAACCAAGCCTTTGTCCCACTAAGTGGGATCGGCTACATGGATCAAACAACGTCCTAATTGCCTGTCATAAATTATGTCTACTTATGAAACTTATTAATCACCATGAAGCAACTATGTACTCACCAGCTTCATCACAGAAGTGAATGCATCCTTTGGTAGACCAAATCCAATAGCTGCCATTTCAGCTACCACCTATGTAAGAAATATGCACACTTAGATCATGCACTTTAAATTTTTTGCAAAAGTATGAAAAAAAATACTTAAATGACTGACTTCAATTGCTGATATCATTTTGTATCCCCAGGAATCCATGGTTTCTTTCCATTTAGGAAAACCATCAGGTACAACTGGCTCTGCATTGAGTTCCTGCGCAATTGAGATAACAATAAGAACAAATAATTCAAGCAAAAATTGCATCTTCAAGACAAGAAATGACAGACACAAGACCTGGAAACGGGTGTTTGAGGGCCGAGGGCCAATTCTCCAAAAATATCGCCATTTGAGGTCAGGTCCGACAGGAGGGTGAGGCCGATACTCTTCAGGCATTGTTTTTAGTTTCTCTTGCATTTGTTCATCAATCAAGCTTCTTGGAACTTCTACTTTTTCTGGTGTAACCCCAACCTATAATATCCATCCATATCACCATTTGTTATTATTATGTCTAAAGCAATCTCTTAGCCATCACAACCACCAGATCACACCCATACACACAAAAGATCATTACATTTTCAAAAAAAAAAAAAAACTCTGACATGCAAATGACTAGAAACCAACATAATTCTCTCTCAGATTGACACTATCTGTCATTTTGGTCCTAGAGATTAAAATGTCAATCTGGTCCCTGACATGAAAAAAAAAATTATATACAGGGGCCAAATTGGCTGACAGCGCCCAAAGTCAAGGATCAAATTGACGATTTTGAAATCTTGTAGACCAAATTGACCGACAGTGTCAACATCAAGGACAAAATTTATGTTTTACTCATAATATAGAATTGTAGTGAATTAAACCCCTAAAACTAGTAACCAATGAATGAACAACTTCATGATGGATTTTATATTAAAAAAAAACTTCATGTTGGAAGAATCCTTAAACCAACAAAATAATTAAAAATAAACCCTCATCTCAAAAACAATTTTGACAAAAAGCCCATAAAACTCATGAAAGCAAATATAAAAATCGAATCACTTATAAGTCAATGATAACCTCTAATCAATTATTATCACTCATATGGAGCAATAAAAAAAAACAATTTACCATGAAAAAGAGAAAACTACCCAAAACCCCAACAACATAAAAAAGTGGAAATGAGATAGAAAAAATGAAACTTTATGGAAAATAAAAGAGACCCAATTCAAATAAATAGTAAATAGTAACAAAGTAGTAGTACCTGATAATGCAAGTGGGGTCTCTCATGAAGGAGCTTGAAGTCATGGGGGCTAGAAAAGTAATTCTCCATCATGTCGATGAAGCGATCGTTGTCTTCCACGGAGCAACGCGGATCCTTCACCAGAAGCGCTCCCGTTTCCCTGAGGCTGCGGCTGAGTTCGCCGCACAGGGCGGTGAGTTCTGGGCAGAGTTGGTCGGCGCCGGAGGAAACAGCGGAGAGATATGGAGAAAGATCTATCACTGGAACGTCCATTTCTCTCTCTCTGGTGAGTCTGATGAATAATGATTAATGAATGATAATGGCGGGAGAAGTTGGTGGTGATGAAGAGAGAGTACTATTAGAGTAGTAGTATGAGAAAAAGGGTAGTAGTAGGGCTGTTTTTAAAGTGATTAATTAATTAACGGCTCTCCTTAATCACAATTCACACTGCTTAATCAAGGAAACAATCTTTTTTCCACACTTCAATGGGATTTTTTAGTCATGTCTATAATATACTAATGCAATAGTAAAAAATAAAAAATAAATTAAAGAGATATGTATTTAATAATTAATAATTTGTGCAATATATCAATCAACTATATCAAAGTCAAACTAGCGTGTTTCGAGCATGTTCACAATCCACACACATTTTTATTGTCATATTTTTAATATATTGAGTATATTTATCTATACGTTGTTATTATATTAATCAATTTAAATAATAATCAAACATGTAACAATGAAAAAGGGGGGAAAATGAAATTGAATTATTTGTTAGGAAGATATTAGTTATCTTGACTTTTTAAGAAGATATTATAAAAGTATGATTTTATCCTCTCAAATATTTTTTAAAAAATTTATATTCATTAATCTTTATAAGAGCCCGACGATGCTCTACTTATATGATACTCCCTCCTTCTTAGGAAGTTAATAAAAATAAGGAAACGTGCTATAAATATATTGTATATCAAATTAACCAATAATTAAAGCAATAATTTAATATACAATTTTAATTTTTTATTTACTATTGTAACTTTAATTTATAACAAAATTTTATTTTATTTTTTTTACTATCATGACCAGATGGATAAATTATATGCTTGTCATAAGAATATGGGAAGTTTCCCATTGAAGAGAAAAAAAAGCTTGACTGAGCACATACTTGTGTAAACAATTATGCTAGAGGAGAGAGAAACATAAAAAATCATGAGAAATGTTCATTTCCTATTCTGAAATATGAAAAGCTTAAAAAAAATATTGTGGATGGCGACCATGACTTTAATAAAAAAAAAAAAAAACTAAAAAAATCATGTATTCCAAGCACGACTTCTAAAAAAAAGTATGCGAAAAAATTAATGACGTTGTTTTGTAGTATAGGACTATAGGTGGTGGAGGTTATATTTTTGGTTTGCATCCTGGTATCCGGCCCACTGGGCCGACTAATCCAGTTCGAGGAGGGTCCCGGGGTTAAAGTTTTATTCTTCTCCCAATGTTGTTGCGGGGGATTCATGGTTCGCCCTACCAAGTGCAGCCGCACCACTGCACCAACAGCTCGTTGGTGTGGTGGAGGTTATATGATTAGCCGTTACGCATATCATATTATTAACATTTTTTTTTTTAAACATTAACAATTTTTTTATAATGACCTAATTGAACCCAAAATTAATGCATCTATAAGGAAAAAATTAAGGGCTAAAATCAATTATTATTCAGATCATTAATTTATTTAAGGATAATTAAAATGATGATTTATTTAATCTTAAATTAATTAATTATATATATATATATATATATATTATTTATTTATTCACTTGACATAGTAGTATAGTACCACTCTAAATGGACATTTCCCATAAGTAGATGTTGAAAAATTTATAATATTTCAAAATAATTTATTTTATCATTTTAATAGAAGATTTTTGACTACATCTTTCTATACCATTTATTTAATATAAATTATATTTAAACCTTTTTAAGAGTGATTAAAGAAATTTTTATGGCTATTTATGATGATTATTGATTTCCATATATTCAATTATTTTCCGTAACTATTTTTCGTCATCCCTCAATGCAATAATATTGTACATTACTCCATGCATTACTCCATATACACGTTACTTTTTATGAAGCAACGGCCACTTGCAATTTAAGAGCTGCAAGCATCATGTATATAAATATATGTTAAGGGCCTCTACATACAACATGAGAGTTTTGGAGCTTTGATGAAAAATAATACTTTTTGTTATCATTGATTTTTATAAGATATATGGTTTGTACATATATGTAGTTCTTTAAAAAAGTTTTTTATAGGATAAATTTTTTTTCTTATGTTAAAGTAAGAGAGTAGAAGGGTCATTGCCTTGAGTTTTCAGAGTTGATGTATTTCTATTATTGTAGAAGAGTCTATTGGAAGAAGTTTTGTATATGAAGCGAAAAAATCCTTAAGGTATATTTATACACGTCTCAGAGACTCAGACTGTAAACTTAATATATTGATTCTCATCTCTTCTCCATTTTTTTTTTAATCAGCATCTCTTCTCCATCTTCTCTATCTAATTTATTTATTTTTTTACTTGTTTAATTTATTTATTTAAGGACCAATTTTTCTAGCAGTAGATAGTGTTATGTTTGCAGGTTTCATACATACATTATATTGCAAGTAACATATATCTACATAGAGGGCAGTTTACAATTGAGTCACGCTTTGTGGTACCAGATAAAACACACCTCAAGCAAATTTTGAAACGTATAACAAATTGACCATCTGGAATTCCATTATATTTGTTATGAAATGCCTAATCTTACAATTGTATAGATGTTACTGTTTACACTATTAATTCTCATGCTAATTACCTTACTAAACATGGAAATGGGTTCTATTCTCATTCCATTTCTCCCACGGCATGCTCTAAAAAAAAGAATGAGAAAGGACATTTATCACATTTAGGCCCAGAATGGCTTGTTCAAATATCAGAGCATTGATTGATGTTTTAGTTTTGTGTCTTACTAAACTTTTGTTTTTTTTGTAAGAAATTTTTTAATAAAAGGTCAATCTTAATTGTTATAATACACCTGATAAAAAAACAAAGGCCAAATACAAAATACCTAACTAAGCATAGGCCAAAATATCCAAAGTACTCCATCACACTACTAGATTGATAAGCCAATACAACACGGACCTAAGTACAAGGATAATATACCAACAACCAAAAACAACAGCACCTAGCAACCCATAATAAATTAATAATAATTATAAAACTCCTAATAACATACATGAACGCAATATGCACTACAACGCTGTGCAAAAAAGCCAATTAATCTTGCGGGCAAATCAAGGGAACCTGCAAACAGAAACATGTCTCTGAAGGATTAATTATTTTTTCAGTGCATGAATTTTAAGATTGTTTTTGTCATATGTCTTTTATTTTTGTTTTTATTGTCCCTCGCCAAAGTTATTTTTGGGTTCGTCATAAACTCATATTATTAATTTTGACCAAATTTTATTGATATGTCAAAATCCTAATCAGACACGGAAGATTAGTCACACATGATAACACAAACACAAAAATTTGAGGTTGGCCACCAGATATCATATTCCAATTCAGCACAAGAATGAAATTGTTTCATTTGAGTTAAAGACACGGGCAGATTTGGCATGCTCTTTATGAACTGCCTTTATTATCGCCATCACACCTCTTTGGCTCAAAAGAGGACCCTAAACTGTTTCTTGTGATGCAATTCGACCACCATGGATTGATCTCATCTTGTTATGTCATTAAACCATTATGCATTTAGAACTGTCCTTTACTCCCTGATGCATATGCATCAAATTGTTAGTCTATAATTTTAAAACTCAGCAAGAAACCCACATTTAGCACAATATCATGTCTATTCCCAAATTATCCTGCAAGTTTTGATCTTAACCTCTAGGTCTAGGATAACACAAATTATACGAATTTAGCAAATGAAGGAAGCAAGGAAAAATAAAAATTCTTAAGTATGAAAATAAATAAAAAGAAAATAGAAAGAGGTTAAACCAATTTAAGACGTATCACATTTATCAACAAAAATGAAAGTTCCATTTTTCACATATTAATTTGGATCTTCTACTGTTGATGAACAAAAAAGCAATATATGCATGTCCTCATTCTTAGCAAAACACTGTGTTTCAAGTATCTCACTTTAAATTATAAACCATTGATGAACACCTATTTGAAAGGAAAAAAAAAAAGAAAACTTTCTTTGGTATAAATACAATTTATCATATAATTGAGCTGTTGATAGAATTTATTATAATTGGTTTTTTCTTAAAAATTAAAATATAATTTTGGCATATTATTTTTATTTGCTATGTAATGGTAGTTAACAATGGAACAAATCTTGATGATATTTAATAAGGATGATAAGTATAGAATTTAGTTTGCATTCATATTTATGAAAATTTAAATCTTGAATAAAGTACTGAAAATGTAGTTCGTTGAAGTAATTCGGGGAGACATCAAACAGCATTCTAACCTTTTCTCCGACCATGGTTCACTTGGTTTTTTCTTTTTTTTAGGTACGATGGTTTTTTCTTTCCCCTTGATAGAAGAGAAAGCTATAAGTACAAATACATTTTTATTTATTTTTAATTTCAAGGTGAGTTTTCTTCCTTTTCAAAATATAGTTGGTAATATACTAGTATTGTTCAAGGCAAGCATGAAACGGCATATAGGAATTGAGAAAATAGATGGTGGATCAACGGTGTAAAGTTTTTATACCATTAATCATACCTATCATTTATTTGTATTACTTTTATCTAAAAGTCAACCATCATAAACGCATGAATGGTGGATGATGAATTAATGGTATAAAAAACTTTTACCGTGCACACCCGTTAATCTCATAGAAATTTGCCTTCTTCTCCAACTTTGAATCCGTTGATCAATTTTTTTTCCTAAAGAGCAAAGAAAGTTACAAGTTCATATAAATTTTGTAAAAATAAAAAAAAATTAAATTCAATAGGGATTTTTCTTACTCATTGAAATTGTCCCTCATATAATTTTAAAAGATCAATTATTGAAACTAAAATGTTCATGTTTTTTTTTTTTTTTAAAACATGATGATCGTATTGAGATTTATATTAGTATAGGTACACTAACTTCTATCTTTTTTGTATCATCGTTATTTGTTGTCACTTCCCCCCAAAAAATAGATCAGAGAAAGCTATAAATAAAATAAATTTTGAAAGAAAATTTGTTGACTTAAAAGGAGATAGAGTAATCCGTATTTTCTTAAGATAGCTCATCAAATTTGTCTCTCATATAGGTTGACTAACATATATCTTTTCATGCATAACCAGCGATGGCCGTTCTCCTCCTCCAAAGCAGCAAAACTAATTAGTACAAATTTATAATGAAGAGGAGATTTTACAAAAACAAATTTTCCAAAGAAAAAGTTTTGAATGAAAAGGAGATATATATATTTACATGCATGGTTCATGAGAAATTTGTCTCTCACATATAGGTAGGTAGACTAACTTGTATCACTATTGGTGGTCGTTCTCCTCCTCCTGAAAAGCATAGAAACCTATAAGTATAAATATATTTTTGAATGAAAAGGAGATTTCACACACTTGTTTAGAAAGCTCATCAAAATAGCTAGGCACGCACAATTTCGTGGTCTTCAAAATATATATATAGTGTATTTTATTCCATGTTGAGATGAATGAGATAAATTTTGTTTGGAATTTCAGATTTGAGCAGAAAGATCAGACATTCGGGGAGATAAAAGAAAGAAGGTGACAATTGCAAAAGGATCGTGTGCAACTGAGCATGTGCATTCCTTTCTTGCAGGGATGTTTGTAATCTTGAAATTATTAACTTTCAATTATATTATTTATCTGCATGCATGTTACTCTTTCTTTTGTAACTTAAATTAACGTTAATGTATGTAGTGGTCATGGTGAATGAGGGAAACAAAGAGTTTCGGTAACTCTTACCTCCTGCATATGCTTCATGCCTGTGAGAATATTGGAATATTAATATTATATTTGTATAAATGTTTCAATTTGTTGTTATTTTATGTAAAAAGAATTTAATAATAAATCGTGAACACTATATTTGTGGTTTTTTTGAGTACGTTGGATGAACTACCAACTTCAGTTAGATAAATTTAATGCAGAGATAAACATCTAATAATAACAAAAACTATTGGGGATAGATGCTTTATAAATGAGATATATGCCTGATGTGCTTCCTTCTAAACAGTAAACATGATTAATGGAGAAACTTCTAATGAATTGTGAAGAATAAGTACAATATCGAATAAGCAAACCAATATGTGATGAGTAATTGAATAAGCCAATATTAAGTAAA
Source organism: Crotalaria pallida (assembly GCA_037953625.1). NCBI lineage: Eukaryota > Viridiplantae > Streptophyta > Magnoliopsida > Fabales > Fabaceae > Crotalaria > Crotalaria pallida. Next base: position 175,284,735 of record CM075650.1, read on the forward strand.
GTTTTCTATTTAATTTCTTCGGTACCGTAAATAGAGTAGTATTAGGTAATATTCTAAAAATATCATCCTTTCATGTTATGTTAAGCATATCTATGTGTATGATTTATAATTGAATTACATATTAACTCAAGTCCTTAAAAATAGTGCACTGACACAAAAAAATAGTAATTATAGAAGACACGACACTCCCATGTTAGGAGTAATTATCGCATCTTCTGATTTTAGTATTTGCCTTTGACTGTATTTTTAGGTTGTTATTATATCATTAGCATATGTATGTAGACAATATAAAATGAACATCACAATCTGAGGTCTAACAAGCAAATAAAGCAAGGTGAGCGGTGGCAAACAAATAGATAGAGGAGTTGGGAACATGCGTGGTGGTCATTATGTTCGTTCAACAAACGAATGGCAATTTGAGGGCAAAGTCACTCCATTTGTGATAATAACATGTTTAGTGGCAGCCATGGGAGGTCTACTCTTTGGTTACGATCTTGGTATCACGGGAGGAGTGACTTCCATGAAACCATTCTTGGTAAAATTCTTCCCAGATGTTTACAAACAAATGGAAGATGAATCTGTTCTCGAAAACCAATACTGCAAATTTGACAATCCACTCCTTACATTGTTCACCTCTTCTCTATATCTTGCAGCATTGATAGCTTCTTTGTTTGCTTCCTCCACCACGAGAGTGTTGGGACGTAAGACCTCAATGTTTGTTGGTGGTTGCTTTTTTCTTATTGGCGCATTGTCGAATGGTTTTGCCTTCGATATTGAAATGCTTATCATGGGTCGCCTATTCCTTGGTTTTGGTGTGGGATACTGTAATCAAGTAAGAATCGATATCATTTTTATGCTTTGGAGTTTAAATGTATGAATATAAAGAATTCTCCAATACTAATTATGCTCACTTGTTCCTTAGTCTGTACCGGTATATTTATCTGAAATGGCTCCACCAAGAATTAGAGGTGCACTCAACATGGGCTTTCAAATGATGGTCACAATGGGTATTCTAATTGCAAACCTTATCAATTACTACACCTCCGAACATGAAAATGGATGGAGATTTTCTTTGGGTCTTGGAGCAGTTCCTGCCGTCATCATGTGTGTGGGAGCTCTCTTCTTAAGTGATACACCCAACTCCATGATTGAAAGAGGCCAACATTTTGAAGCTAGGAAATTGTTGCAAAAGATTCGTGGCACTGACGATATTGTTGAGGAGTTCCAAGATCTTATTGATGCTAGTGAGGCAGCCAAAACAGTAAAACACCCTTGGAATAACATTAGACAAAAAAAATACAGGCCTCAACTCACTTTCTGCTCTCTTATTCCATTTTTCCAACAGCTAACTGGCATCAATATCATCATGTTTTACGCACCTGTCCTTTTCCATACACTAGGATTTGGTGACAATGCTTCCCTCATGGCTGCTGTCATTTCTGGAGGTGTCAACGTGTTTGCCACATCTATTTCCATCTTCACCGTGGACAGATTTGGAAGAAAGATTTTGTTCATTGAAGGTGGCATTCAAATGCTTATTTGTCTGGTGAAAACTACAACTTAACCAGCTTCTTTCAATTTTAAAATGATAAGATATTCATCCTTCAAACCATGCCATTTTTTTAGCATGACTAATTCAAAAGCCTTAATCATTGTTTGTAGATTGTTGTTGGAGTCATGATTGCTTTTAAGTTTGGAGTGAGCGGTGAAGGCACATTTAGCAAAGGAGAAGCCAATATTCTCTTATTCTTCATATGTGCATATGTTGCAGCATTTGCTTGGTCTTGGGGTCCACTGGGATGGTTGGTACCCAGTGAAATATGCTCTCTTGAGGTTCGATCTGCAGGACAATCTATCAATGTCGCTGTCAACATGTTTTTCACATTTTTTATCGCTCAAGTTTTCCTTAACTTGCTTTGCTACATGAAGTTTGGCCTCTTCTTTTTCTTTGCTGGCTTTGTCCTCATCATGACCATCTTCATTGCCTTGCTCCTGCCTGAGACAAAGAACACCCCGATTGAAGAAATGAATAAAGTGTGGAAGTCTCATTGGTTTTGGACAAATTACATTCCTGACAATGCTATCATCGGTGGCTATAGTCGCAATGCCTCTCCTTGGAGTTGATCAAGATGCGCACTTAAGTGAATCCATTTGAATGTTTTTATTTCCTCGAACTCTTTGCAATTAATGGGAAGGTATCTACTATCCACAATTGTGTGTCATTTCATGTACCACAACATTTTGCTTGATTAAAAAAAAAAGTATTTGATTTAAAAATACTATAACTTAATATTATTTTGACCAATCAAATGCTATGGGACATGAAGTGACACAGGTTGTGATACAACAGATGTTATCCCATATTTAAGTCTTTTCTTTTTTATTTTGACAGATGTGTTTATCCAGGGTCCTGTATTCAACCAAGATAAGTGCTTTAATGCAGGGTCGACTCAGTAGCATGGGCAAGAGAAGCGACCGCTTAGGGCCTAATAAGAAAAGAGACCCGAAACAAATTAATTTATTACCTACACTTAGTTTTTTTTTATTTATTATATTTCATGTCTAATTTTTTTTCATAACTAATATGATTATAATTTGTTGTTATTGTTTCTATTTTAAAGCTTGGCAGTAAATACACTATACAATTTTTTTATTTGTCTTTAGGTAATTCAGTTGATAAAGTTATGAGACAAAATATGAATATCTGGGATTGAATCCTGACAACGCACAATTTTTCTTCATCCCTTCTTCATCAAAACTTTGCTTAAAAAAAAGGACAAATTTTGCCTTAGGACCAATATGTTAGGGTCACCCTAGCTTTAATTTTGTTCTCCATTTCGTATTCAAATGAAAAGGCCAACATGAGCTAGAAAATTTGGTAAACCCAACCAAAATTGATTGAAAGTATGATATACTACCTTTGTTCCTTAATGTAAGCTCTAATAATGAAATTTTATGAGAGTTACGGAAGTTAGTTAATGACGTTAAAATTAATAAAATTTGATATATATTTTTTTGGCTTAATTATGTCACAAGTCCTTGAAGTTTGAGGTACTTTTGTCATATACCCTTATTCTTTTTTTTCCAATGTCTGACTCCCCGAAGTTACTTCTGAGTTTGTCATTTATCCCTACTACCAATTCTGGCCAATTTTGCTAACATATAATATCGGAATCCTGATCAGACGCAGGAGGTTGGTCATATGGTGCCGAGTGATGTCACACGGGCGGAGACGACCTCTTTCTTCAATTCTGTTTTTCTTTTTTTATTTAATTAAGAATATAAAAATATTAAGTTTTTTTGATTTTTAAATTTAAAAAAAAAATATCTTCGACCACGGGGCACCAGGTGCTTAACTTCTTGCGTCTGATCAGGATTCCGATGTTACATGTAAGCAAAATTGGCCAGAATTGATAATAGGGGTATATGACAAACTTAGAAGTAACTTCGGGGAATCAAACATTGGAAAAAAAATAAGGGTATCTGACAAAAGTACCCCAAACTTCAGGGACTTGTGACATAATTAAGCCTATTTTTTTTTTCAAAATTATCCCTACTATTATTTTTATTATTAAGACTCTAAAAAAATGTTAAATGAACATGAATGTTTATGAAAAAGAGGAAGTTAATTTCATTAAAAAAATGAAAAATAAACTTATAAATATCACCAAAGAAAAGTTCTCAATAAATACTTATAGTAATAGTCACTTTGATCCTCGAAAGTTGCATTGGTCATCAGTTTAGTCCCCAAAATATTTTTTACATCAATTTAGTCTCCAAAGATTAATATGGCACCATATTGGTCCTTTTAGGGACTTATTTGATGTTCATATGAATCTTTTAAGGATTAAAATTTATACTTCGTTATGTCATCTTAATCTTTGAAAGACTAAATTGATACTAAAAATCTTTTTGGGATTAAATTAATGACCAATGTATCTTTCTGGGACCAAAATGACTATTAACTCATACTTATATTAAAGAACAAAATAAATACTACTTTAAATATTTGACAAATGTATGACACGACCAACATCTTCTCGTTAATTAAGTCATTGGATGGTTTGAAATTTTTAATGTGACAATATAATTTGGTAGTCCTTCTATATTGTCTTTCTACAGTGTGAAAAAAAAATTGCTTATTTAAGTTTTTGGTCCACAAAAGTTGACCGTGTTTTGGTTTCGGTCCCTATATTTTTATTTGACCAGTCTTAGATCCTTAAAAATTTAAAAATTTTGGTTTTAGTTCCTCCCATTAGGGATCCACCGTTAATTGATGACGTGGCTAACGGAGTGTCACGTGTCTTTTTTTAAAAGTAAAAGATCCCTGAAAGTTGATCGAATTTTGATTTTAGTCCCTATTTTTTTATCGGACAAGGTCCTTGAAAGTTTAAAATTTTTTGTTTTGGGTACCTACCGTTAGTAAAATACCGTTAATTGTTTACATGACTAATGGACTGCCACATCAGCATGTCATGGTCATGTGCCACATCAGCATGTCATGTGTCTGCACGATAATGAGTTGTTGTCACGTTGATAGATGACATAGATAACCAAAAATGCATGCAGAACTCTAGCCACGGTTGGCCTAAGATTGCCTAACTTACACGAACCCAATAACTTAAACAATCCGACAGACATCATACAAGTATATAACATTCAAAATGTGGGATTTCAGATGAACCAAAATATTATAATTTTTAGTCTTTTGTCTTTTCTGTTTATATAATAAACCAAATACATGATAGAAATCATGTTTAATTCTATACTGTTATAATGTTATTACATGCTTACTGTTTTTACATGTCATATGCCAACGTGACAATAGCTCATTATTATGCAAACACGTGGCATGATGATGTGGCAATTCAATAGTCATGTCAGCAATTAACAGTATTTTATTAACGGCATGGATCAAATCCAAAAATTTTAAACTTTTAAGGAAGTTGACTGATCCAAAAACAAGATAAGGACTAAAACCAAAATTCGATCAACTTTCAAGGACCTTTTACTTTTTTTAAAAAATGACACGTGGCAATTGGACCCATACCCGCACGTAATACTCGTAACAGGTACGGGTCCGGGACCAAGAATGGATATGTGGGTATATAAAAATGGGTACCCGCAGGTAATATACTCGGAATGGGTCTGGGTCCGGGTGATGGTGTATTGAACTCGTGGGTACCCGGACCCGCAGAAAAATACTTATTTTTCAATTGATTTTGAATTTAAATCAGAAAAATACTTATTTTTCAATTGATTTTGAATTTAAATATGTTTATGTGAGAGGATTTGTTTCTAAGTGAATCTGTCTTGCATCTAGTGAATTTGTTTGTGAATTGTTTAATGATATATCAAGTGTTTGACAAGTAAAAATAGGAATTTTCATGTTTGTTCAAAAAAAAAAATTAAACTTAAAATTTTAATATTTTTTTTTTATAAATATAATGGGTACCCGTGAACCGTTTAGGTACCCGAAGACCCGCTTGACAGCGAATACCTAGACGGGTCCGGATCCAGATATGCATGAACGGGGCGGGTCCGGGTAATGGGATACCCGGACCCATTGCCATCCCTAATAAGACCCAGAAACGAAACTTAGTAGAGAAAGTGCCAAAGCCTTTGCTCTGGTAAGTTTTTGCTTTTGCAGGTACGTATCAGGCATCATTGAAGTATCACTTCATGTTAGAATTTTTTAGTGTTTATTTAGATAATTACTAGAGAATCACTTCACGAAGAATTATCAATAATTTACTCCGATAAGTCACATGATCCCGTTTAGCTTCTTTCATGTGCTAACTCTTGATGTGAATTATGTTTATAGGAGATATCTGAAAATTGAATGATGCATTAAATCTCAAACTAATGCAGATCAAGACTGACATAGGAATACCTATTTCAGAATGATGTGACCTGAACTCAACATTTTTTGATGCATTTGACAGGAGATGTTTGTTGCTGGGGCTAATTCATCTGCAAGTGTCATGGAGTGGACTTCAGCAGAACTCATAAAAAATCCATACATTTTTCAAAAGGCAAGAAGGGAGATTGATTCTGTTGTTGGCAAGAATAAGTTGGTTACAGAGTCAGATATACCAAATTTACCTTACATTCAAGCAATAGTTAAGGAAACTATGCGGCTGCACACACCAAGCCCATTGTTTCCAAGAGAATCTACCAAAAGCTGCAAGATTGGAGGTTATGATGTTCCTGAAAAGACTATAATCGTTGTTAATGTATGGGCCATTGCCAGGGATCCAAATTACTGGGATAACCCACTAGAGTATTGCCCTGAGAGATTCGTATCCAAAGCAGAAGATGATAACATAGATGTAAGGTGGGGGCAACATTACCAACTCTTGCCATTTGTAACTGGACGAAGAGGGTGCCCAGGGGCTTCACTTGCATTATCTGTCATTCAAACAACAATAGCAAGTATGATCCAATGCTTTGATTGGAATGTCCATGCTGGAAATAATAATGACATTGACATGGCAGAGAAAAAGGGGCTAACTCTCTTTTTGGCCAAACCACTAGTTTGCAGGCCTGTCACCCACTTTGTTCCACTTTCAGCAACTTAGCCTATCTATTAAAGGTAATAGTAGTTATAAAAATAACAGGAAAGGACAGATGAAATAATCTGAAGAAGTATCCATCTTAATTCTTATCATTGTATGTGTTAAATCAAAAGTTCTACCTTTAACAATAAATATTTCACATTTTTTTTATTATCTATGAAGAACTTCATAGCAGTGTATTTCTTTAGCTGCACAATACACAGAAAACTCAAAATGTGTAAAGAAACTCAATCCATTTTATCTTTAAAAAAATTCATGTTTCATTTTGTTAGCCTAAAGTTTGTATATTTGCCCCCATCAGGCCACCAATAGACTATAATTTGAGTATATGCAGCATGAAATTGCTACAGAATGTGTGGGATCTGACCAGACTTTCACTTATTGACTAATCTAAGTTTTTTGCAAAGCCAATCTCAAGATCTATGCTAAAGTTCTTCTCCATGTTAGTAGCTCAAGCTCTCTCATGCAAAGTATTTCCAGAAACTCGAATCAATTAGGTCCATCGGGAATGAAAAAACAGTCAGGAACTTTATGATTCATGTGCTGGCTTGCAATAATTAGTATTACAGCTCACAGGGTGATTTTACACTCAACTGATGCCTTACCCTCCAAGGCATCATTGGGGGCAACCTGGTCTCAGAACAGAAAGGCAGAAGCAAATCAATCTGAAAAATAAAAATAAAAATAATTGAATCAAGTGATAAATTATAGTGTAGAGAGCCTAAGAATTAAGAGATTGAAGGTACACGCGGAAGAAGAGACCGACCTGAAGAAAATTATTTGTGCTCTCCTAGATGACAGCAACTTTCAAGTTCATTTGGACCCAAACTGCTGCTTCAAGCTGAGAGACGGGAGGAATTAGGATGTTAGGTATGCAGGTGCATTTAACTAGCAGCCATTTCTCCATCTAAGTGGAGCCAAACTATTTTGGATCTCCACCATATTCAAGACAGGAGCAAGATGTCAGATTTCATTTTGTCCCTTCCAGAATATTTGTAAAGGGTTAGCAGAAGATAATAAAATTCCATTTCAACATATGCAAGAGAGACTACGGTTTCAGACAGCTTTTGAAGTGAGCCAAACAATGGGTTTAGACTTTAGACCTCAAAATGCTTCAAGATGTTACCAATAATCCCCACAAGAACATGAGCCTTCACTGAAACGATGGAATCTGTTATTGTCCCTGATGATAATTTCTCTCCCCGTAACTTTTGAAATAAGTTTTATGGCCTCATGACAATCGCCACATACACGGAGATTTTTAACGACACGAATCACATCTTTGGCATCAGTACTGATCAGTGCAAATGCAATAGCTAATTTCTCACTATGACAGCCAAGAAAGTACTCCTTCTCCTCCTCTTCTATATCAAAGAGCACAAACTCAGTGGTCGGATTATAACCAGCTTCTCTCAGGTCCTTAAATAAACACTCAAGTTTTTCATATATCTTGTGAGATAAAGGATGGGAAGTGTCTCCTACAAGGAATTCATGAACAATCCCATCAACTTCAACCCAACTACATCCAGGTATTTTTTGCATCCCTTTCTTACTCACAGTTGACCTAATTTTTTCTGCTTCGTCCCATCTATGATTTGCTGCATATATATTTGATAAGAGAATATAATGACCTGAATTCCATGGTTCTAACTCAATGAGCTGCTTCAACACATGTTCTGCCAATTGGGTATCCCGATGTAACCTGCATCCTCCCAACAATGCTCCCCAAACAATAACATTAGCCTTCATGGGCATACTCTTGATCAAATTCTGTGCTTCAACCAATAAACCTGCACGGGCTAGGAGATCCACCATGCATCCATAATGCTCAATAGTAGGAGTTACATTAAAGACATGACTCATGCTTTTAAAATAAAAGCGACCATCATTAACCAAACCAGCATGAGTACACCCACAAAGTAAACCAACGAAAGTGTTCTCATCTGGATGAATATCATACTTCCCCATTTGGCCAAACACTCCAAATGCAGCTCTGACATGTCCATTCATAGCCAGTCCAGAGATAACAGCATTGAACACCACACAATCTCTTCCTTTCATCATTTTAAAAATCTCCAACGCTTGTGCCATGCTTCCACATTTTGCATAAAAGTCAATCAAAGCGGTACCCAAGACAGGATTAGATAAAAACTCATTAACATCCATCAAACCCTTAGCCCAATTCCCCAAATCCAGCGCTCCCAACCTCGCACAGGCAGATAGAACTCCCACCATGGCATAACAATCGAGTCTCAAATTCTCTTTCTGCATCTCGAAGAACAAATCCAGCGCTTGTTTCGGAAGCCCGTTCGATGCATAACCCTGAATCATGGCACTCCAACAAACGATATCCTTCTCGAGCATCGCATCAAACACACGACGCGCATCTCCCATACTCCCACATTTCACGTACATATCAACCAACGAGGTACCCACAAACACATTCCTACCCAAACCGCTCTCACTTATGAACCTATCCAACCATTCCCCGTTCTTCAAATCCCCTGACCTCGCACACGCGTACAAAACGCGAACAAGCGTAAAACTATCCGGCCTCAAACCCATCTCCAACAACCCTCTAAACAACTGGACCGCCTCCTTATAACCCCCGGACTGAATATAGCCGCAAATAATGGCGGTCCAAGAAACAACATTCTTGTCAGGAATATCATCAAACACCTTACGCGCATCGCTCAAGTGGCCGCATTTGGAGTAAAAGCAAAGAAGGCTGGTCTTGGAGAAGACGTCGCAATCGAAACCAGTCTTAACGACAAGGCAATGGAGGGTGAGACCAAGGTGGAAGCGGTTGAGCCTGGCGCAGGCTTTGAGGAGGAAAGGGAAGGTGAAGTCGTCAGGGGTAAGGGCGTGATTTCGGAGAGAGGAGTAGAGAAGAATGGCGTGGTGGAAAGAGTGGTGAGAGACCATACCGCGGATCATGGTGTTGTAGAGGAAGATGTTGGGGTGGGTAAGGTGGTGATGGAAGATGAGGTAGGGGTAGGTAGGGTTGTTGGAGAGGTGGAAGGTATGGCGGAGGAGGAGGTTGAGGAGGTAGTTGTGGTGGTGATGGAGGGAGAGGGAGAGGCGGAGGAGGCGGCAGTGAGCAAGTTTGAGGTGGTTGAAGGTGGTAATGCCATGGAGGAGGAATTTCTTCAGCTCCAATGCCATGCATATGCATATGCCACCAACCAACCAAAGCTAAGATACTCAGTGTTGGAACTGTTATAGATTACATAGCAAAACTTATTAAAAAAAAAAATATATCGTAGCTAACTTGACACATGTTGATGCCGGTCAATCACATGCATAATTACTTTATTTACTCCCCGTCCCATTATCTTGGTAAAAAAAAAGCAAAAAAATTTGTCCCATATTAAAGTAAAAAAATAAATGAAAAATCTTAAAGATTATATATTGTATCGATGATTGATAAGTAAATAAGAAAAACACATTTAAAGATTTTGTTTAGAAACAATATTGTACTATGTATTAATTGTAATGATATGAAAATTTGTGTAATATCAATTTGTAATTAATGAATGAATCATGCATTATATTAAACAGATACTCCCTTATTTTCATTGACTTATTTGACTTTTACCAAGATAATGGGACGGAGGGAGTATTTATTTTTTGTATTTTTGAATATTTAATTTACTTAAGTCAAAGACTCGCACATTTCGCGAAGAGATTTAGTTCTCAGCCCCAATATTTTATCCCCCAAACCCCCATTTTTCCAAATATTCCAATACTACCCCCATCCCTTCTACTTCTTCTTCCCTTATCCACATCAAACCCCAAACCCCACTTTTTTCTCTCTCTTTCATAACCTCAAACCCCACTCTTCTTCCCTTCTTCCAGTTCCAGATCCGTCGCCGCCACCCTCCGCCGTCGCCAGCACCATGACTCCTCTTCTCGCTGTTTTTTTCTGGTAGTTGATTATTTCCGACGAACTAGTGTCGGAATTTCAGGGTTCTCGGAATTTTTTTTTTTTTGGGGTTTTTGATAATTTCCGATGAACGAGTGTCGGAATTTTGAAATTCCGGCACGGGGTTCTCGGAATTTTAACCAGATTGTTCATATTAGATCTGTTTTTTTTTGTTATTTTTTTAGATCTGAAGAAGAAGACAATAGTAGCAGGTTTTTTTTTGTTGTTATTTTTTTTAGATCTGAAGAAGAAGACAGCAACAACATGTTTTTTTTTATATATTTTTTTAGATCTGAAGAAGAAGAAGACAGCAGCAGCAGCAACAGGTGTTTTTTTTTTGTTATTTTTTTTAGATCTGAAGAAGAAGAAAGAGGAAGAGGAGGAGAAGGCGGCGGCGGTGGTGTGGAAGTTGAGTGGGTGGAGGAGTTGTGGGGTGTGGGGTTTGTGAACTGAAAAGGAAGTTGTGGGATGTGGGGTTTGTGAAATGAAAAAGGAGAAAGGGGACTTTGTGAATGTGTAAGGGCAAAGTGAACATTTCCACTTTAAAATGGGGTTTGGGGATAAAATATGGGGGCTGAGAACTAAATCTCTTTCACGAATTCGATGTGGATTACTAGGCCACAAAAAAGTGAAGCCCAAACACCACCTTATCTTAAAAAAAATAAATAAATAAAGGTGCCTTGAGTAGTCCATATGCAAACCACCTTGTACCTGATATGGCAGCTAACTTTTTAATTCACTATTCTGTTTCACCAACATTGAAACTAGAGGTCAAAATTGGGAATGGCTCAAATGCATGGAAATATGAAACATGCATCGGTGCATGTGAAAATTTTATTTTAGTTTTTTAAATTTTTTTAATATAGATTTATTCAGAATATTTTTTAACACAAGTTCGTATACAGATTTATCAGAATATGTAAGTGATTTTTATAATTTGGATTTAATTTTTTCTTTACTCTGTGTTCTTAAAAAACTATACTGAATAAAACTGTATTCAAAATTTACATATTATGATAAATCTGTATACGAACTTGTGTTAAAAAATATTCTAAATAAATCTATATTAAAAAAATTTAAAAAGCAAAAATGAAATTATCACATGCACCGATGCATGTTTCATATTTCCATGCATTTGAGTCATTCCCGTCAAAATTTAGGATCACCCATCTAATTATCTACCTATTCTAACCATTAGACTTTAGCCTATTTAAAATTGAATGCCATTATTCAAGTCAAAATGCCTAAAACTAAGACATTCATTTGTTTAAGGGCTGAGACAAATTTTTTACCATCACTAAGCCTCATGTAATTTTGTCTTGTAATCTTTTTCGAGTTAGAAATACTCACATCTTTTCCAACAAAAATTTTCTCCGTAAGCAAAACTCAAATATACTATTTAATTTAATAAAAACTTTCTCTATCTCGAATGACTCAAACTCATATACTAAGAGAAAACATATATGTATCATCGGAACCAATATCCCTATTGAATTGAATGTGCATCTTATCTTATACTCCCTCCGTCCCATAAAGTTAGTAAAAAACATGAAATTTTTTTGTCCCAATTCAAAGTTAAAATAGTGAATAAAAAAAAATTAAATTGCATTGTATATTTTATGATTGGTTAATTGATGAAACGTGCATTAAATATTTGCTTTAGTAATTGGTTGATTTGGGGAACAATGCATTAATAGTATGTTCCCTTATTTTTATTGACTTTTCAAAAAGTTACTAACTTTTTGGGACGGAGGGAGTATCTTATTTTCAAGCTAGAGGAGTTGGTCTCCTTTCCTCTAATTATATAGTTAAGAAATGCCCGGACAGTTTATCAGCTAAAACAACATGCTATTAATCTGTTGATTCTTTCAATTAAAAAGCTTAACAGTTGTCACAACATCAAGAAAACCTCGCCTTCTTTCCTATGTTGTAAAGATGGTGTTTGTTGAACTTCCTTAATTTTCCCGGTTATAAGTATCACCTAGTTCATGCAAGTCATATACTAAAAAAGAAAAGAAAAATCTAAATATCACAAATCAGAAAAAACAACCAAGCATCTATTATGGCATTGAAGCAACTTTCTTTTCTAATCATGCTCTTTTTAATAGGTAACTACTATCACATATTCTCTTTTACCAATATACCTTAACTGTTGTGTAATTTTAATATTTATTATAGTTTTATGATAATGTGCCTCATTTTGGATTCTCTATTATTTTCAGGAGTGGATGCAACAGCTTTTACTTTGCAAAATAGGTGTAAGAACACAATATGGCCTGGGATACTAACAGGAGCAGGAAAACCTCAACTCATGGATGGTGGGGTTGAGCTAAAACCTGGCCAGGCCATAAACATCACTGCACCGACAGGGTGGTCTGGCCGCTTCTGGGGGCGGCGTGGATGCTCATTTGATAGCTCTGGGAACGGAAAATGCACCACGGGAGACTGTGGAGGCAAGCTCAAATGTGCCGGAGCCGGTGGTTCGCTAGCCGAGTTTACACTGGACAGCCCTGAGGGAGATTTTTATGATGTAAGCCTTGTTGATGGCTACAACATGCCGGTGTCAATCTTCCCCTCTGGAGGATCCGGGCAGTGTACGGCAGTTACGTGCCTCTCAGATTTGAACAGGAACTGTCCCACTGGATTGGAGTTGAGAACTGAAGGTCACATTGTTGGTTGTAAGAGTGCATGTATGGCATTCAACAAGCCAGCATATTGTTGCACTGAAGACTTCAGCAGTCCAAAGAAGTGCCAGCCAACAAATTACTCAAAGGTGTTCAAGGCTTCTTGTCCTCAGGCTTATAGCTATGCCTACGATGATGCAACCAGCACTTTCACTTGCCCAGGAGCGGATTACTTAATTAGGTTTTGTTAGAGAGGGCAAGGATGAATAGACATTATCTTAGGTGTGTGTGTCTTTTTTTCTAGGAGGGGATAAATTGATAAGATCTCTTGCTGCAAGTTTAGATTGCACTTGAAGAGAAGATTTCTACATGAATGTTAATGTTATATCATACATGGACCTAAGGTGCTAAATTGAGGAACGCAATGCGGTCGCGGTCGCCACTACAACCACATCACCTTGCAATTGCAATGTTTCTCCAAACCACAAGAAAGCACCATCAGGCGGCAACAGACCACAATATATTATAAAACAAATCTTTAGCCACAAAATTTCAAGCCACAATCCGCATCAGGAGGATCACAGTGCTCTTAATCACAGTGAACATGACCACAACTTAAAAGTTTAAAACCAATATTGAGAAGATAAAGGGTAAATTCCAATCATTGAACATGAATAAAACAGCTATAATAAAAATTATGATGAAACATCTGTCAATAAAACACATGCCGCAGAAAGTCAGCAAAAATGTAAGCTACAAGATCCATCAAACCAAAACAACTATATGAACATATATCCAGAGGAATGCAAACCCTGTTCATCAACTGCAGAGGAACACAAACATTTTCCGAACTTGGTATCGATCAAGAGGGCGGTCACCTTGTTGAGTCCCAGAAAGGCACAAACTCATTAGCAGCTTCATCTTCTGCAGCCCCTCCACCAGTTTGCTTCTCGTTGGTTGGAGGATAGAAGATTCGCCTATCGAATGCTGCGACTAGACATCGGTTAAATTAAACTTGTAAAAAGAAGCAATGAGGTTAACTCATGCTTAAATGCGCTAAGTGAACCTTCCTCAAATGATCAAACTTAAATTAATACCAGCAGGGGAACGGTCATTCATCAACCCCACTTCTTTAACTGTAAAATGAATTGTTTATCTAGCATTCAAATTGCAATAATGTTTTCCTATTCTGTAAATCAGAGAAAATGATGCCCTAGTCTCTCGGAAGCTGCTTCGAGTAATAGTCATGGCAAAGGAGTCACTTCCATTTACATTAAATAGACCACTCAACCACATCATATCATTCTTGAGTAGGTAGATAATCCAGTCGCAGACAAAAGAAACTTCAAAGGAAAAACTACACCTAGCTACTATCTCCTGAAAGGTAAAAGCATAATAAAAAAGAAAAGTTAGAGGCAGGGTACATACACAAAATTTAATATACTTCGGGGGAGGAAGGAAGATAGCCATTACCTAACATAAAGCATTTAAAAAGAAATTCTAAAAAACACTGCAACAATTGAATCTCTTTTTAGCTTTTTGGACTTCAGGTTCTTGAGAATGGACGTTAATCTTTATTCCTTCAAGCTCAATATTTAATTTATCCCAATTTGGTTCAACTCCATCTGCAATGATGCTCTTCTTGCTGACATTATTATACACTTGTGAGAGGAGACCGATGAAAGCTGACTCCACATTTTTAGAGTCAAGTGCTGATGCCTCAATGAAGAAGAGATCCTCCTGCTGGGCAAAGTCTTTAGCTACCTCAGTAGGCACTTCTCTAATAGAACTCAAGTCAGACTTGTTGCCAACAAGCATGATGATTATATTTTTATCTGCATGTATCCGTAGCTCCTCCAGCCACTTTCCAACATGCTCAAAGGATCGGCGATTGGTTATGTCATATGCAAGTAACGCGCCAGTTGCACCTCTGTAATATGCAGTTGTGATCGCCTGGTACCTGTGATGAATGCCAACATTGTCACATGGAAATGAAATTGACAGGCATTCCAATGTCACTTTTTGGGAACAAGATAAGCAACATTGATGTATAAGTCGAGTAACTAATAAAACACAACATCGTCAATAACTCAATTGGCAAACTAGTTAAAAGTAATCACATACTTGCCAACCCGATTCTATCGCTGCATAAAGCGAAAACTGACAACCAAGAAGCCATCAGCCTCTAAGCATTTTAACAATTATCATGTATTTGAAAGACCATGATTTAGTACCTGTATCTTTTGGTCTGATTATACTTAGGTACAGGTATACCTGGTAAAAATAACATGAAGTGGCTCCTCTAAAGTACAATGTGCATGAATCTATACCAAATTTTGATGTAAATTCATTAATTGAGTATATAATAATATCAATCATTCATCATATTCAATGGTCTAGATAGGTTTAAGCAAAATGTACTTTAGAGGAGCACACACCCAAAAATAACAACTAGCTCTTGCGGTAAAGTCAGTAACACATGTATTTCACTAGTTGGTTTCTTAAAATTGATCAGATCTTAACTCCCATAGAATTTAGCTGCGTTCTCAATTCATATCCATACAAAATGATCATTTTAGCTCAACTCAAGCAGAATCACGTTCTGACACAAAAGCACATCCAATGAAAGAAAAAAAAAGTACGTCAGCACATGATGTTGGTAGAACACGCACGAGCGGAGAGGTTGTTTCCAAAATTTGAACCTATGATCCAGATCACAAGACAAGCAACCTTACCGACGCGCCGAGACTCACCCTCATACCCAATGAAAGTAATTCACAAAAAAAGAAAAAAAAAAAAAAAGCAGAACAATTTTTAAAATTAAAAATTGAAAAAGAAAATAGGACCTTTCTTGACCAGCAGTGTCCCAAATCTGAGCCTTGACAACTTTGTGATCCATGACTACAGTCTTTGTGAGAAACTCAACCCCAATTGTAGCCTTAGATTTCATGTTGAATTCATTCTTCACAAACCTATTCAAAAGCTGAGACTTTCCAACCCCAGAGTCCCCAATCATAACCATCTTGAACATATAATCAATACCCTCATCCAAATCACCTTGCCAATGAGCCATTTTTTTTTTATTGTTATTATTATTTTCTTTTTCAAACACAACCCTTTTGAAAACTGAATACAACTTAGAATGCCCTTTTGAAAACTGAACCCAAAGAAGCAAAACCCACCTTGGATTTCACCTCTTTTTTGCATAAAAATATGATCTTTTTCTTTGTTTGGATCTGGCATGAAATTTGTGTGATGTGTAAAATGGTAGTAACTTATAAGGGTGGAAAAGGAGCGTGGTTGGAGAGTAGTCATAGTATTTTGGTAAGAATTTAAGTTGGGATAAACGCAGAAATGGCAAGTGAGTTATTTTGTTTCATGTGGATCACGCTAACATTTTTTTTTGTTTGCTTGTTTTATAATAACGACGGTTACAAAAATGAAAGCGTTGCTTTTTATTGAAAAGAGCAGAGAAAGACAGAAAGAAAGAAAGAAAGAAACAATGTTAGTACAGTATGATGTTACTTACGGTTACAGTTTGGAATCTTAGTCACGCGCCTAAAAGCATAGGAATCGGATATTGAGTCATCATCACTCATTCACTCTATTTGACACTATTCAATGAATAATCTTATATTGAAAAATAAAATAAAATAAATAACTATATTCATTTATCAAAAAATTTCTAATTCAAAGGAAAAATATTAATTAGTGCATTAAAAGTATAAAAAAAAAGTATTAAAAAAAAGGTGTGATTTTATCTTTTGAAAAAAGTGTGATTTGAAGATAAGATTTATGTTTGTTGATTCCTAATAACATGACTTATAATTTTATTTTATGTTTATAAGTGAAAGTTTAATTGAATTGGGATTTTGGGATTCATTAGGGTAAGATTAGTTTTATAATTCAAGAGCTTATAAATATATTTACGGTATACTATTTATCAAAAATATTTTCACGTTAATAATGAAATTTGAATTCACAACTTTGTGTTATGTGAGCTGATTTATTATTAATGAGCGTTGAGTTTTAATTGTTGACTAGCATATCACATTTTTATTAAAAATGGAGTATTAAAAAAGTATATAATATTGTTCACCAAAAAAAGTATATATTGTATATATTTTACCACACAGAATAATTTTAAATATTGACTTTATTTTTTTAGAAAAATTATTTAATTTTTTTTTTGGTAAATGAAAAAAAATTAATTTCTGATATGAAATTTTAGTTAATATTTGGAATCTTCTTAATTGCATGGTCAAAAATTTCATTCAATGCTTTTAAAAAATATATCAAATATAAAGAATACTCTTTAAGGATTTAATTATTGGATAAAAAAACTATTTATACAATTCAAAACATTAAAAGTTTAAAATAATATTTTATTACTAATATCATATATTTTTTTGTTGGGAGATATTTTAATATTTGTCATGTTCCTCATATATAGATTTATCTAATAATTTTTTTTTATAAAAGTTTAAGTAAATTGGGTCAGAGACTTTTCAGGATCAATGTAGATCTCACAACTCTAATTTATGTTCATAAAGGTACTTATAAATTATTCACTAATAAGATCCTCACATCGATAGCGAGATTTAAACTCGCAACTTTGTGAACAATGAGTTAATTCCTTATCAACCAGACCAATCTTTGTCTGCTCTATAATTCCTTTTATTCACTTTTAATAGTTTTGTTGTTTTAAAAATATTCATAAAATTCATAAATAAATAATTGGTATAATGAGTAAAGGGTTTCAATTAATAAGTAGATAAATTAAAAAAGGTCAAATTTAGGTAATCAGAGTTTTGTGCAATCTTTTAACAAAGGTCATTCATTTTCTTTCATATAGAATCTGCAAGTCATCAAACTTCTTTCAAGTTAAATAAAATGTTACAAAAGACTCTTGCTAGCCATGCATGCTGGCACATTGACATCCTTAAATCAAACACAAGAAAAAGAATGACAGAAAAATGAAAAAAAAAAAAAAGTGATTACAGATTGACCAGGACCTAAAATCAAACTAGGCATATATCAGCACTATTTTATACAATTACACTGGCCATTAATTTTTTTTAACAAACACTCACTACAGGGAAAAAAAAGTTCACTCCTTTCCTTTTCTATGTGCTAGACTACTAGGATATATAAATCAGACATAAGGTCAAGAATATTGCTTCTGATTACTTGAACAGATGCACTTTGCCTTAGTATCTGTGAGTATCTGCGGGATGAGGAAAAAATTTTGGTCAGACATTACAAATTTCAGTGGAAGTCATCAATGTGTATATAGTTTTTTTAAGGATTTCTGGAAAGATTTATATTTTGAAAAATCATATATAGGCTTACAAAATCAACCTACAAATAAGCGTATACCACAAAAAAGTAACATGCGACACAAAGTGATACATTGCCTACTATTTATTGATTAAAAAGTTGTAACATATTCACTTTCTTGTTGTGTTGTGAACTTATTTGTAGATTGATTTCATAAGCCTATTATTACTAATTTATTTTTTTAGTACCTGAACTTGTTTCTTCATGTCTTTAATGTACTGAACTGCCACATCCAACATATCTGCTGTGCTTGTTTGCTACCAATAGGGAAAACACTAAGCCATTAAGAATGTGTATGAAGTTTCAATCAACATGTGATGTACTAATGATACAGCTAGACTTTACCTTGTCTGATTTTGGGAAAAGGTCTTGCAATTTCTTCATTCTTGTGCTAATTCGCGTTCTTCTTTCCTGAAATTTGCAGATCACAGTAACATATGAAACAGTTCACCACAGTAAACACTTTATTAAATTGCAAATTAGCAATGCAACTACATTTTCTTTTTAGTTTGTGACTTTGGTATATCCATAGGTGTTGTCATGAGACTAACCCTGCGGGTCACTGTCACAAGTCAAAGGTTAAAAACTGAGGTCCACAACCACAATTGCGGCTATAATATTGTGGTTTATGCACACTCTGCAACCACAATTGTTGCCCGACTATTTTGCAATTGTCCGCAATATTGCGGGTTTTGCAGTGTTCACAACCATGTCCTCAACTGCAGTTAGGACTTAGGAGACCCTTACAATAATTGCCAGGGTTTGAACTTTGGTCGTCTCCCTAGTAATGCAACAACTATGTGATTTGTAATTTATGAAAATGGTAGAATACAAATGAGGCTTTTACCCTTTCTGCAATGCTTCTTGGGTGAGTGGCATAGCCTCTTTTGGCTCGAATTTTACATGGAACGGATCCTTGAATTTGATAAAGCTTTTCTATGCCAGACAACTTAGAAGAAGAACTAGGCAAGCTCAAATGGTGAGTCAAACCAAGTTTTTGGTATCCAAAATCTACATCCTGATAAGCAACACAAAAATTTTCACTGATCAATAACCAAAGACAGGTCAAATGGAAAGAAAAAAACAATATGAAAATTCTCAAATTTTCTATTATACTTGAGTTTCCATAGCATTTGAAGTTGAAAACATGAGTTCACCACTGTTATTAGCTGTTTTAGGAGCACTGAATGCAGAACCATCCCAAAAGTCATTGGTGAAGCTAGGCATATAGCATTTAGTGTTGCCATTATCATTTCTTGGTCTTCTACTTTCAACACAATTTGCTTCAAGGCCTTCATTTCCATTTTCAGCAATCTGTGGCATCCTTGATGAAAAGTTCAAAGTACCATGTAATCCACTAGAAGATGTAGTAGATTGTCCATTTGAGACATCACTAGCTCTAAAACTTCCTACCTCTCTGAATACTGCAATTCCTGAAAATTAATGGAAGTATTTAGAACATTAAAAAGGAAAATAAAATAATTTATTAAACTTGACCAAAACCTAAGAAGTGAAACAAGTTTCTATAAGAAATGAATGGTGTTCTGACTTATCTTTTCCGTTCATAAAAACCATGAGTGACAGACTTTATAGAGAAAAATAAAAAAGTAGAGATGATATTCAATGAAACATCCATGTCATCAAGGATCAAAGTAACCCTTATTTAATGTTAGGGACTAAAATGAAAAAAAGATATCAAATCAAGGACCAAAATAACTATTTTTTTCCACTCACAACCAAACGACGTCGTTTTGTTCAAGTTAGCGACCACATGGAAAGGCCGTTAACATCCAGTAACGACAGATCCCTTAACAGACTAAGGTGACCTATGATGTGCAATCTCAAAATCTAAAATATTATTTTGTTAATCTCAGGGACTATAATGAACTACGGATGCAATCTCAGGAATCTAAAGCAACAATTTAGCCAGTTTCGTTTGGTACATAGATATTTAATTTCTGAATAAAAATTGTTAAAATATAAGTCAACTCTCTCTGGAAGAAAAATGAGAAAAAAGTATCTTATATTCTGGACAAGTAACTCCCAATTGCTTTAGTATATTACCAATAATGCAGAAAAGGGATCTGATTTGATTTGAATCTAAGGAACTAGGGAACTTTAGTCAATTCTGAATATTAATTTAACATTTCCTTAAATCTAAGTACAGATATGACCCACTAACCTCTGCTATTCATATAACTAAAGTAGTTTTCAATAAATATGTTTCAAATTTAAGCCTTGACAAACCCACGGAATGAAATTTTACATAAAAGGATATGCCATGGCCCATGGAATAATGCTTAGTACACAACATGTGGGTACACATCACCTCACATCATGTACAGGTGGCAGAATCAAAGTGCAGGTGAAGGACCAACTATAATCAAATGATGAAAAATATGCAAAATGTTACAAGGTTCTAAATTGTTATCCGCAACCGCAATTGAGGCAGCAATATTACGATTATGGCAGTCTCCTCGACCACATCGGCTGCATTTTTTATCATAGTTGTTTATAATTACGATAAATGCAACATAACTGCAATTGCAATTTTTGACCTTGTGTGAGGTGATGTGTGTGTTTGAGTAGAATTACTCAATACCATGATAGTTGCTACCAAGTAAGATAAAAGGCATACCATTATCAACTGAGTAATTGTTGAAAAGTCCAGCAGGGGAGCTCTTTTGCCTAATGAGATTGGAGCAATTGTTAGAACCCGTCTTATTTTGTGTGGAATTCACTGCACTGAATGAATTATCATAAGCATTCACAGCACCAACAGAACCATTTGACAAGCCTTGTATTTGCTGATGCTGGTAAAATTGTTGAGGCTGAGATCCATAAGAGTAACCACCATTATTATTATTATTATTGTGTTGTGGCCTCTGTGAAACAGAGTCCCCTGCTTCTTCTTTCACTATCTTACTTCTTCCAAACTCATGTAAAGGTTCTGAATCATGCAAACCATTGTTAGATGGCGATGCAATCAACTTCGCAAACATGGTTTCCATTTCTGAGCTTGTGGAAGGAGTATAATGCTGCTGCTGCTGATGATGATGATCCTCATTTCTGAAAGGTTCCTCATTAACATAGCCATGGTTGTTGTTGTTGTTGTCGTCGTTGTTGTTGTTGTCCACAAGGCTTGAGAGCAATGAACTTGGAGCAGAACAGTATCTCATTAGTCCAGAATTATGCTGGTGACAATGTTTTTGTGGATGATGATCCATTTCTTGGTTTCTTCTTAGTTCCCCTTCAGAGTAATTAAGAGAATGACTATACACAATACTCATCTTAACTTCACAATCACCTGAAAAATGAAAATCACATCACACAAAAGAAAAAAGGAGAAAAAATAAAAAAGGAAAGTTTAGCTTAATATTTCTTTGTTTAATTAGCTAGCTAAAGTTTCTTTGAATGAGAAATCAAATATGGCAGTGTATTATTTACATTGGTACCTATGTTCAAATTAGCTAAGGGAAAATGCAAATTCTGTCTTCAATAAGAATTCAAAGTACAAAACAACTTCCTAGTGTCAAAAGGAAAAGAAAAAAAAGTGTTAATTCAACATGATGAGAAACATTAATTTCAGGTCAGAATCTTTGTTGAATTATGGTCCTACTAAAAAAAAAACATGAGTTAGCAAATTGAGAGACAATAAGGTACATACTTGGTAGACAAAATTTGGAACACTCAAGTCCAAGGTTCAGGTCTTTGAGTTCCTGGATTATGGATCTGAGCTCAAAATTCAGACACAGAATCAAGAGGATGACAAGAGTTGTTGTGGGATGATAGCTAGGATTGTTTTCTTGCCCACTGAGACATATTTATGTAGTATGTTGTTAAATTATCAACCTTATATTTCCCAATTATTACATTAATACCTTGTGCCATTAAGGTGGTCCATGTTAATTAACATCTTGTCTTATTCTCTTCCCGTTGACTAAACCAACTCCATAAAATGGACAAGCTTTAATCATATAATGGAAAATGTTACTGTATTTTCACAACTAATATGTGATAGTTTTTAGTTACTTTTGATTTTTGGATGGGATTTATGAGATAAGTATAGAGATTAAAAAAAATGAAAAGTAAATAAAAGATATAAATAATTTGATTTATTGCAAGTAAGATTTTAGTTAAAAATAAGCTTTAGAATTTATAATGTAGATTAGAAAAAACAATAACTAGAATTAAGCAAGTGATGCTTGGCATATGGATCAAGGACCCTTTGCTAAGCTTAAGGGTTTAAGGGGGGTTAATGTAGCTGTGGGGAATATGAAGCATTTCGGGGTACGGTTGGTGTTCTTTGGTGGCTGGAAGGGGCGAACCACCTTTTTGCTTTATTTAGGTTCTTCCATTATCTCTTAAAAGATGGTTCTATTGTTTATTTAAGAACACCATCCTTTTCATTATAAATTAATTCATGGTTACCATGTAAAAGCACCTTTGATAAGGTTTGTCATGCTTCAAGTTTAGTGATATTTATTTGATTGTAGTAATTAGTTAAAAAGATGTGATATATTTATACTAATAATATTATTTTTTATTATATGAAATATAATATTGTTCCAAAAAAAATATATATATATATATATATGTGAAGAGAATAATGGGAGTGTACCGTCGGTGTAATGTTTTTTACACTATCGGTTGATCATCCATCGTTCATGTGTTTTACTTTTAATTAAGAGTCAATGATTAATAATACATCAATGGTGGATGATGTACTGATGGTGTAAAGAATCGTTACACTATCGGTGCACTACCCATTTTCTCATATATGAATTCAGATAAATGGCACATTCAAAAAAATATTGGATCAATTTTAGATCTCATCAACACCCATTGTATTGTATGGGCAAAATTTTTGGAAGTGTGTTGATTAAAACATTCTTCATTTAACATATTAGATTAAAGGAAAATCAAAAAAAGTATTATTCTTTATGTTCAGATAAAAAGATTAAAGGCTTATTTATTTAGGGTTAACACTTTGAAGTTTGAAGTTTTCTTCTTCTTTCTAGCTTCTACTTTTCTTCTCCTGTTGGTTTGCTCAAAAATGACCAAGTTTTGATATACCTTTACATCAAAACACGTACGTGATATACTGATATGAACAGAATACTTTCTAGAGTTAAAGGAAAGTAGGAAACAAATCAGACGTGGCAGTTTTTATCCATCTATAGCTATCTTGAACAAGAAAAACGTGAACCTATAAAATACTACTTACTGATTGCTGTAATCATCTAATCAGGGTAAGGCTCAAATACAAGTAAAAGGAACCATGCATCAATGCATGAAATGTTGGTAGCCATTGATTAGTGCTTGGTCAATCTCACATCTTCCTTTTTCAATGAAATCAATGGCTACCAACATCTCATGCACCGATGCATGGTTGCTTTTACATGTATTTGAGTCTTACCCATCTAATCATGCCCTTTGAATGCATCATTATTAACAATTATTTCATGCATATATTGTTATCTGAGTTTTTAAAGTTACGTGAAATCTACAAAAAATTAAAGTGAAAATAAAATAATTAATAAGTTGTATAAGTCATGGAGAATTAATATTAAAACTAATTTAAAATGACACCTATTATTTTTTAAATTAAAATATTTTTTTTAAAGCATAAAAATAACTTTGTTAAGCTAATCTTAAGAGAATGTACTCAAACTTAATAAAAATAGTGATAGACTATTCAACTTATACAAATGTGAACAAAGAAAACAAGACCTGCTCATTAAGGAGAATAGGAAAGACAAAGTTAATATATTATTACTTCTGAGAAGAAGAAATGATCTTCATCATAAAATTGTTTTCTCTCTCTTTCGTTTATTATTGTTTTCACACTAAATTAAGTGTATCTACTATCTAGCAATTATTTATATGCATAAGGACATATCCCAATTAGAATAAAGTTAAGTTCATGACGTATACGAAGGCTTCAAATTCAGCTAGGACCACGATT
Organism: Crotalaria pallida; assembly: GCA_037953625.1. Taxonomy (NCBI): domain Eukaryota; kingdom Viridiplantae; phylum Streptophyta; class Magnoliopsida; order Fabales; family Fabaceae; genus Crotalaria; species Crotalaria pallida. The sequence goes on from CM075650.1 coordinate 175,309,170, forward strand.
TGAACGTTGGTACAATGAAAGAGGGATAAGAAAACAAATAACTGAGTCTCGGTTTAGAAGTTAGGGAAGGGTGCACGGAACGAAAGAGATTATTGGAGCATGAACAAAAGAAATCGAGGCAAATTTTTTATTTCAAGTAAACGTTTTTTCTTATATTTGAGAAGATTAATATTCAATATTAGATTGTGATATAATTTTCTACTGTCCAGTCCTTATCTATTTATTTTTATAAACTTCTTTCTTAGTTCATATGTAAAAAAAATAAAACCCTCATCACCCTTTCCATTTAAACAGGTTCAAATCTATAGAAACAATTTGATAAATGACTGAATTTTCTTAACCATAATTTCAAATGTTCAATTTTTTGATAAATATAACTATATTATAAATAGAAAAAAAAATTGATAATCTCATTATTTCAAAAAAAAAAATTCTAACTATTTTTTTTAATGTATTAATTTCTAACTATTAACTGAGTGTCAAATTTGGTTTTTTTTTTTTTAAAAAAAAAAAAGGGGGACAAATCTTAAAATGAGCTTGTAAGAGGTCCGGTAAATTTGTAATTGTGAAAATAGTTAAACAAAATAATATTAATTTTCTTACAGACGTAGATATAATCAAATTAATTCTCTTACAGCAAATAAAGCATTTTTCACATTGCAAAAATCAAATTATTGACATCATGTTTAACAAACACATATGATCATTTATTGATACAAAGTAAGGTTATATATTCATCTTAACTTACTAAATGATCTAAGAATATATACACTCTTCATTTTTTTCATTTGACACTTGAACCCGATAGTTTTTTTAAATCATAGAAACCAGCCATTATCGATTAGATTACTCTAATTGTAAGTTTGGATTATTAAATATTTCTTGTGTCTCTTAACATAAGATTTTTTTTTTAATTTTTTATAAATTCACATTCTAATTTTCAACGATATTTAATTATGTTTTTTACAAATATATTTGTTATTTATTTCCAATTTTTTAGAGTCTCAATAATAATTTTAGAGGTAAAATAGGAGGAGGAAGTATTCACACAGGAGTACATCATTTGTGTAGGTTATCTAATATACTGCATACTCTCGTGCAAGTTTTAAGTTGAAAATTTCCCTTTTGGGCTAACATGTATATAAGCCACAAACACCTTTTAAGATATTCTCCCATGAAAGTCAAGGAGTTCTTAAGCCTCCGGCTGCGTGCATCACCCATATAATTAGTCTAAACCCCAAAAGATGACTGCTAGTCATTGTATTCACCCCTCATTAAAAAAAAATTTTAAAAAAAAAGTCCAAAATTCTACCGCCTCACATAAATTATGATTAATTAGTTAATAAAGGGTACTAATTTGAATAATGGTACGGTCTTGGCTTAATTGGCATAAACTTATATGTCACTACATAGTACTATTTTGCACGTGTTGTTTGGCGTTGTCAATGTCAAATGAGTATATGATATTCTACTCAAATTCAATGTCAAATGATGAGTAGTACTCAAATTCAATGTCAAACCACCCCTTGATAACAAGACAAATAACTTGGTTGAATCGGTAAGGCATAGACCACAGCACGCTTTCCCGGTAAGAGGTGCAAAGGTAAAAAACAATAGAAAAAAAATCTCCCATGCACAAATTCATTTCTGCCTCACCAAGCAAAGCAGCGTATTGTTTTGAATGTCGACAAAAGTAGGGTGAATCAATTAAATCATAAGGTCTAGTATAAGGTGGATCTTGCCTCCACAAGGATTATCAAGTCAATAAGGTGTAAACTTATATTATAATTTAGAGGAATTTATCTTTTTTTTTTTTTAGAGTAGTAGTATCTTGTTACCCAATCAATCAGAGATTAATTTTTAGAAAATGGTTAAACGTTTAAGCAGAAATCGGCAGCGATAGTGATTTTTACTTACACATAAATTTAAAAATCAAAACCTAGAATTTCAGGCTTAAGTGATGCTCTTTATTTCCATTAATACCAACTCAAATTAATTTAGAGAAATTTATCTGCTGTTGATTAGATCACTGTATTTCATATGTACATAATTTGATTTGAGACCGTGTGTGCGTGTGTTTTTTTTTTTTTTTTAAATTCTAATTAACTTCCTGGTGGACAATTACGAATGTATATATAATTGAATGTTGTATTTTGCATACATCTCATTAAAAAAATTTATTAGTTAGTCATAAATCATCATATTATTTGTGGTTCAGAGCTCAGACCAATCATAATTTATCAAATAAAAATAAAATTAAAAAAAATAAAGAAATAAAGTAGGTGAATGGTTAAGACATATATATCCACCAGTTTATCAGGAAGGATTTGAAAAACTTCAGGCACAACGAAATCTTACATTCAAAGACACTGATGATCACCATTTGAATATTATCAAAAATATTAAACATGTTGTCGTTGAGGGAGAAGAATTATCAAATACTAATTTTTTTTTTAGTACATAAACTCATATTGAAAAAAATAATTGTCAAACGCATAAATCAATTGATGGAAAACATTCTAAGTTAATCAGAGAGGTCTCTGGTTTATTTTTGTTTAATTCGAATAAAATTATCTCTTGCAAAAATATTCATGATATTTTTTTCAAAAAAAAAAAAAGAACTTCTTTTTGAAGCTTCATTATTCTCAGTATTAATTTTGAAGCTTCATTAAAGCCTAACATATGTCAGAATTACGCCCACTGAAGGTGGATGGTGGTGGAGACCAGAGAGTACACTCCCTCTTGTTCCTTCCTTAAGTAAAAGAACATATAAATAAACTGTATTAATACATATAATTCATATTATTCAACTCCTTATGGTTGCAACAAAAGGAAAACTCCAGTAAAATCAAAAATACTTTGAAAAAAATCAAAAAAGGAAAACTCCAGTTTAAAAAAAAAAAAAAAAAAAAAAAACTAAATTGTTTTTTGGATAAGGCTTAATTAGACATAACTTGATTTGTTAAATCTTAGGTCAAAGTCCAAGCTAATCCACACGGCTATATATTCAAGATTCATTAGCTGTACCAGTTGACATTTGCACCGTGTATCAAGGACATCACAAATGGTTTTATGACTTTATCTATCAATTAATTAAAAAAAATGGCAAATTCTACCCAAATTTTATAAATTTTACACGTAAACTTCTGAAAATATCCTCATCTAATTCTAACCCTAACTAATATTCTCTCTCATATTACTTCACATCCATTACTCAAGCACCCCATTTTCAATTTTCACAATATTTTTTTTATCGGCAAATAATTTTATTGGAGTACTAAAAGTACTCACAAAAAGAATTCATGACATATTACAGTACATGATACTTTAAGCCATCATAAAGAATTCATGCACCAATCTATAAAAGAGAAGCTGGACTCATACAACTCTTTAACCCACGACCAAGTTTTGATACAAAAGGAATCAGCTAATAAACCCACCATATCAAAAACACCATTGTTATTGAAAATAAGATCATTGCATTGGAGCCAAACACACCATGTAAACATTAGCCAAAATCCTGCACCGAACCATTTTAAACCTTCATGAAGGACCTGGGGATTGAATCATGCATTTGAGATGGTAATTGCAACCACTTATATAGAACCAGTGCCAAATTTGTGGAAATGATGGGACAATGAATGGATTAAAATATGATGGGCACTTTCAACCCCAATCCCACAAATGGCACTCCAAGTTAACATGCACTCCCCTCCTTATTAGATTATCACATTTGGGAATCCTTTCCAAAAATGATTTGCTTTCCAAAGAACTTTAAACAAATTACAAGGATCAGCCTCAAACGAATATCCCGAAGAAGGATATCCAGCTGAGTGGCCTCCTAGCTAAACAACATACGACGCCAAATCAATTGCCAACGCCAATAGCCCTCAGACCAACTACCAACCTAAAAAAAATAAATAATAAATAAATAAATAAATTTAAAAATCCCGAGAAATAGAGTAAAGTTTTGATAAAATTAAAGCACAAATAAGTCATCATATAACATTGATCATGTCTTTAGGGATATTCAGAACTTCCGGCTTTCAAATCTTAAAAATTTGATACATGATTATATTATTATATGAATTATACTCACTTGTCGGTAACAAATTTGGTGACCCATGAATGTCAAAATGAATTTGATATATATGGATCAAAGTTTTAAAACATGAGAATGATAAATATAGAGTTTAACTTATATATATATATATATATATATACTGTGAGTGTAATTCTTTAATTTCACACTGTAAATGATAGTAATATGTTGATGATAATATAAAAAAAAATTACAAAAATAAATATTAAAATTAAATTTGTAAAAAAAAAAATAGTACGTAGTTTCAAATGGTTTCTATTCTAAGAGCTCACCTAATATATTTCATGGCTTAGAATATATTTATATAAATACTTATAGATTATTCATCAATAAAGTTCTCAATTCTTTAATATTTTTTTAAAGTTATTTAGGTTGGGAGGATCAAAAGCTTTTCAAAATAAAAATATAAGGGACGAGATTATTTTTTTTAAAAAAAAAATACTAGAGAAGAGGCCCTATTATTAATAGCATAGATTTAATCATTTTTTCCTTCTTTTAAAATATTCCTGTATACTAAACAACCTTTTTATAACAAATATAATAATAAAAAGGTAAATGCTAAGGTACTTGTTAAAAAGTTATAAATAGTAAAAAATCGTTAAAAAATGTGATTTTTATATTCTCGAAACATTAAATAATGTCCACTCATAATTGATTTTTCAATTAAAAAAATCTTAACATTAACAAGACCCTAATAAAAAAAAGCAAACAGAGTTTCTAGGCATTAGCACGAACATGTTGGGCACAAAATCATATATTTTAGGAGATACACCAAAAAGGCAAAAGGTTTGCGCCTTATATATACTAGTTTCTTCGATCTCCTGCATGCTCGAATAGAAACTAAAGAGACTAAAGATAAGGTTAGGTTTGCAGACGAAAAGTTAAAATAATTGTGCTAATTGGATAATTGAAATATATGCTACCCTCTATCTTAAGTCATTATTATATTACAGAATCAGATAACTCCACTTTTCTGAAATTATTATTTTATTAAAAAAAATACATCTTTTAAAAAATACTCCGTACTTGCTTCGGTCTCTAATACAAGAAAAAAAAGAATATATCTTGATCTCAAATATAAGAAAATATTTTCAATGCAACTTTCCTATATTAACTATATTTTTTTTATTATGAATTTGAAAAAATTAAATACACTTAACTACTTTTTTTATTAAGTATGAAGTTAATTTTTTTTATTATAATAGAGATCGAGAGAGTATAAAGATTACTTTGATTTGTTTATAAAAAAAATATTTTCATTTTCAATAAATTACTTATGCTTTTTTTTTTTTTGTGATATACCATTTCTTTTTATGTAATCATTTTTTCTTCATTACTTACCAAAATTAACATTCTATTAAATAAGGATAAACATGAAAAATCATATTTATTACATTCTTAAACTTTTAAATGGGACAAATAGATAAAAACAATTAAAAAAATACAGATAATAGACGAATGGAGGAAGTAATATTAAAGAAATGAGCTAGTAATTGTTCTTTACTCTAGACTTATGTAAGCAGCACAACAACTTGCACCCACTACTTTTGTTTCCCATAATTAATTTGACGATATCCATAATAAGAGAGATACCCAAATTCGTTAAGATTTCATAGTATTTTATTTGCACATAGCTGTACTCCTATAAAAATAAAAAAAAAATAAAAAGTTTGATGTTGGGTAACAAGCATGCAGAGACAAAGGTACCTTAACTGATTGGAGTGATGGTAGGCATGTAGAAACTGTGATGTCAATTAATACATGAGGGTCATAAGTTATAGGTTATGACTGTCATATTCATAGAAGTACAATGATATTTTGCTTACCATAGTCTTGAACTACATATTGGTTAATGTCCTTGGCATTTCGAAGAATATGTTGCAATGGAGCTCTGGAGTATCTCCATTGTTATGCTTAAATAATGTGTTCTTGGAGTAACTATATATGTTTGCAACAAAAAAAAAATTGTATTGGAGTGAGAAAAAAAATGTTTTTGTGAACACATGTGTTTAGATAAAAAGTGAAGCAATTCTTGGATAAAGGGTTGCATATCCTGCCATGATGAGATCCCTCTTAATATATATATATATATATATATATATATATATATATATATATATATATATATATATATATATATATATATGGGGTTTGCTAACATGTTCCCACTTGATTTTATGAAGGATCATGTTAGCAATGTGTACCTAATTACTTTTGACAAAAAAAATCCTTTTTTATTCAATTAATTTTTTTTAATAGGGATACTTAAGTAAATTTATTTTAGTTGAAACACAACATGATAATGAATATATATATATATATAAAATATATGTTAAAATTAGAGTATTGAGTTATTTAACAAAACATGATAATGAATTAATGACCTGAAAAACAAAAAAATAAGATTTACGCTTATATTTGATATGCTAACAATCGAGATGCGCGCTCTAAGCAATGTATATTAGATGCTCATATATTGTACTTACTCCACTTCATTATAAATGGAGATTCAATTCCCAAATATAGACATGGATTTGATTTGATATACTTTTTCCCGTCCTAAATATAAATCATTTTAACTTCAAAAAAAAATATAAATCATTTTAATAAAAAAATATATTATTTAAGAAAGTTAGTTTGTACTGTTATTGAATTGTCATTGAAAATGTAAACATTTGATATATTTTTTTAAACTATCTCTATAATTATTATTAGGAGTTGAATAAATAAGGATATCCGTAAAAAAAGAAATAATTAATAACATTGGAAAATGTCCTTATATCAACAACCAATTTTTTTTTTTAAATAATTGATATTTAGGACTGAAGAAAATATCATATTAATGGGATTGTCATGACTATGATAAGATATTACTTGGGAATAAATAACAGAGGGGAGTAAAAAGAATCTCAAAACACAAGCACACACACAAAAAAAAAAAAAAAATTGTTTTCCATTTCAGTTGTGTTTACATAAGCTTATCATTAACTTTAGATCATACTAAGAAATTCAAGATGCAAGTGGGTGAAACACACAAAAGGGTATATATGACTGATTATTCAATTTGTTGCCTACCAATACATAAAGTGGCCCTTTCTTTTTTTGGTTTGCACCCTGGTATCCGGCCCACTAGGTCGACTAATCCAGTTCGAGGGGGGTCCCGGGGTTAAGGTTTTATTCCTCTCCCAACGTTGTTGCGGGGGATCGAACCGTGGTTCGCCCTACCAAGTACAGCCCCTGGCACCACTGCACCAACAGCTCGTTTCTGAAAGTAATCAAACAAAATCAGTCTAGGTTTGGATCTTTATGATAAGCGGGTATTATATAGGCTATGAGAACTCTAATAATGCCTCTGATAATTGATGGTTTTTTGCTACTTGGAAAATTAACGTTTTGTCTTTATAAAAAAATAAAAAAACAAAAAAAACTTTTTGTGTTGTATCCATCTTTCATTTACTTATGTATGTATATTAATAATAGTAATGTTAACGTTACGTGAACATCCTGACTTGACATTTGAATCTTAAAATTCAATTTGTCTTATATGTAGCAACTACATATGTGCATATAAAACAAGATAGATGTTAGATCCAAATATGAAATATGGATGTTCACGTAATATTATTCAATTAATAAAACCCACCATAATTAATAAATAACTAAATTTCTTAAATATGATGTTACCGGTTCAAATCTTGCCATGTATCAAAAATATTTTGTTGGTAGACTTATACTCACTTCGATAACCTTTATACATAGGAAAGAATTAGTTTTTGCTTATTGATCATATATGGTTGGGGAAAAAAAATTCTATACATGTTGCACCTCAAAAAATCATCACAAAAGCCAAAGGTTCAATGATAGTTATCCTAAAATTGGTTGTACATTTCGCAAAACCACTTGATATGCTCGATGATTAGACAATAATCAATAGTTTCTTTTTGTCTGTAACAAACTTCTTTATGTTGATGGGACATGTTCCCTTGGAATATACTAGGCAGGAAACCGATGGTGCATGTGAGGTAACGATGATGAAATGATTTTGCCGATAAAGCCAAATCCCTTATGTAAGCAAAACAATATGCAGACACCAGTTATCTAAAACAAGAGTGGATGCACGTATATTAAACTCTTCTTATATCATCAAATCAATCGTAAACGCATGTACATGCACGCCCTTGGCACTAATGAAATGGAATACGTAATATTCCCACTCATTCCGCAGAGAAACCTTGGCACTGTCTGAATTCAGGTTTGGTACATGTTCTTGTTCAGACTTCAAACACTTGTTTCAGATAACTGGCGTCTGCCTATTGTTTTGCCAACATAAGGATCATTTCACCAACGTTATATCACATGCACCATTGGTTTCTTGCGTAGCAGTTTAGTATATGTGCATACAATTTTTTACACTGTCAAATCAACCAATATTAATTTATGAATTATAGAAAATGTGCTGACGGTATAAAAAACTTTAACACATATATTAAACTCTTTTCTTAATCTCTATCACAAGAGCTAAGAATAAATGATAAGAAAAAGTAATACATGTTATAGAAAAGATAAATCAAGATTTTTCAAAACCTTAAAACTTCAATTTTTCCAATAAAAAAATAACATATTAGCTTTTTATCCTTTATTGTTTAGTGTCCATTGTTTTGTCAAATATTTCTTACCTATCCCTATAGTATATAACAATCGTTTAGTGAATGTTGAGATAATAAAGTTGGCAATTTAAAATTAATTAATAGAGTTATGGACAGCATTTGTTTATACTTCAATTTTGTTATACCAACTTCATGTATATTTTCACTCGGTTCAAATCAGCACTCTCTTTGTGAAGTACCTTTAAAACATGATAACGATTGCCCATTAAAGCATCCTACTTGTTCATTGTTTCCTCTTCTCTTTCAACCTTTATAAACCATCCTAATTATCTATAATAACAGCCAGATTTCTCATTTGAAATTTCTTAATTTAGTTATCACCAGCAATGGAGACAGGGACGACAACACCCCGCCGCCCCCCCCCCCCCCCCCCCCCCCCCCAAATCTTGGGCCATGCAATAGCAAGCAAGTACAATAAATAGCAAGCTCCAAATGTTTAATCAGTAGCAAGATTATTCTTTCTTGGCTAAAAATGTGATCTTGGTAAGTAAACACACCAACATAATTCCCTCACTCCCAAGCAAAAAAAAAGAAAGAAAGAAAGAAAAATCCATAGTTCAAGAAACGCAAAAACTAATTATAATGAAACATTCACAAACTCTTTATAACCACTACACCGGTCCATCTAACAATTGAAAAACGACATGAGGTTTCTTCTGCTATGTTCAGTAATAAGCCTTGCGAGGATTGTTCTGTAAAAACAAACACATTTACAACAAGTTGAAAACAGGTTATATTGCAAGTATCTCAAGACATAAGAACAAAAGGGAGTGTATATTTACCAGAGGATTGGGTCTGTGACGGTAGCCAAGCATCATCCGCTTTTTGTACTGCTCATATATGTCATCCTCGGGAGTCACCTCCCCGGGTTGGACAGCACCAACCCCCAAGTTATCTTTCTTAACACTGCCTGCCATGATAGGATCTGCAATACCCTTCCTGGAGCTGCCTAGACCCTCGCCTGGAAATCAGAATATCGTGATTGTTAGCTCAAGAAAGGAATGGCAAGTATATAAATATAACTATCAAACAAGAGGTTTTAAAAATGTATTAAAAAGAAGAATTTTTTGCAATCGGACAAGACAAGAACTTGAAGCAAATTATGAAGTACTCATTAGTTACATTCCAAATCAACATGCAACAGCAAGAGCTTAAGTCAAATTATCTTAAACACGTTACCATGAAATGCAATCATGCAATTGAAAAGTGAAAAAAAGTGGGAAAAGTATATAAAGCACCTTCTTTCCAACCCATTTTTGATAAAAGCTTGTGGCCAACGTTATCAGCCTGAATTTTAGCCCTCTCTGCAGCCTCCTTTGCAGCTTTTTGTGCTGCTGCATCATTGCAGCTAGCCATGAACTTCTCAAGTTCTTCTAGGGGAATGTAATCACCCATGTGATGACCTTTTTTCCCAGAAGCTGTGCACCAAATGGAAGCAACCAAAGTCATTCCATTAATTAAAAGAACAAAAGCAATACGAACTGTGCTTGAATGAAATGATACAAGACCAAGAAACGTTCAGTAACAATCACCAACTAAATTTGAACCTTGAAGAGAAGCTGGAGGAGGCATCTCATCTTTTGAATGCTTAGGTCGTCTCGACCTCTCTTCCTGTGCAGCTCTCTTCATGTAAAACTCCATTAGTGCTAAAGAATCAGCATTAGATGATCCACTAGGCTCATCTGCAACAGATATACACAATACATGCATAAACAGTTACATATGAAATCCATGATAAGTGGAAAATTGAGAGCCCTACAAGCTGATCTTTTCTTTTTGGGTGGAGTGAATACAACAAAACTAAAAAATACAATACATACGAAAACAAATATTATTTCCAGCCGCTAAACTAAAGTACTAAACCTAGAATCCTTGTCAAATTGAGAGATAAAAATAGAGACCAAAACAAATAAAAATAGCAAACATAACCAAAAATGCATTAATATCCCGTACCAGTGCTTCCTACTGATAATGGCTGAACCGAAGATCCAGAAGACCATGGTTCTTCAGCACGTTCATATAAAGCAGCAGCAGGGATTTGGTAGGTTGAATGCTGCTGGGATGATTTCTGAGGACCATTTGATGGTCTGGCAGATGAAATGTTTGTACCCCCTGCAGATAAATTTGTTCAGTTACACACCAAATTAAAATAAATCATCAAAAGCTCTTGCTTTAACATTTTTATTATACACTTTCATAAGAGCAAAATAAGCTAATTCAAACAAGGACAGAAACTTTCAATATTAAAACAGAATTTCCATCTTCAAAACCAAAAAATATAAAAGCCATAACACCCAACTTGATTTGGAAAATATATTCAAACACTAACCAGTCCGATATGCCTGTGGTTCCCTGGACTGTGCAAGGGCCTTTTCCTCTTCAGCAAGCCGATGTTCATAATATTTGTAGTCAGCGCATTTTTCATCAAATAAAAATCTGCATGTAACATACACCACATGTTTACAGAGTCAGAAATTAGGACAAATGATCGATGCAATAGAGTAGAGCTATGAACTAACTCCAAACTTACTTGAAAGGTGTATCCCCAGGATTTTTTTGCCGTGTAACATCCTCAAATTGCCTTCCATTTTTAGCCACAAAACTTGCTAGTTTGTCAGCAACTTTCTTCACTGTAGGATCACTTGGAGAAGAAGGTGCTGCATATCACTTATAAAACTGATTAATACCAAGAGCATGAACAAGGGAATGCAAATTACTCTTGTAGCAGGCGTGGCAATACACCATTCTTGATAGGTACTTGAGGAATAAGCTGCATTCATGACACAGATATTCAAGACGTTTTCTACTCTCTGATGAATGCCACCTCAATGGGCAAAGAAGGAATATACTGAGATTACCTCTTCAATAATGAAACTGGGCTAAACGTAGAGGACGACTTTAATTCTTACAAGAAAAAAAACAAAGCATAAAATAGGGTGAATGCAATTTGTATGCCTACTTGCTGAGGCAACGAACTTCGATCCTCCTTCAACTATATACCTCGAGGGGAGGTTAACATCACACTTCACAAACACATCCAAGTTGACGCCCATTTTACTCTTCCTCTACTTCCTTTTTATGATCCAAAGGATAAGTTCAAATGAACGACAAGTTGCTATTAGATTGCCATACAGTTATATCCTCCTTAAGTCCATTCTCAAGTGAAAAATGCATCATCTTAAAATGATAAATTTGTTAAACAAACCTTTTCTCTTACAAAGCTTTTATAGATGCAAGGAAAAGAAGAATCTAACTCTCATTCAAGGCAAAGAAAAATATACTTTCCATAAACTGATAGTGGACAAATGCCACAGAAAAAAGTTACAGGTGGATTATAAGTACAAAACCAAGAAGAAACACAAAGGAGGAAAAGGTTGCCACTAAGACATTCAGCAGATGACAAGCGCAATCATTTGAAAGTGACAATAAAAATAAAAATTAATAAGAATGTTCATAACATGCAATAACATACAAAGAAAACTACTCATTAACTAGCAAGGATGTAAAAATAAAAATTAGCATGACAAGGATAGGCCTGTCATAAAAAATCACATTCAGAATATAGAACTATCATTTCAATACGTTACTTGATAAATCCCTTCCAATACCCTGCATTCAGCAGGACTTGAGAATACCAATAACAAACATACTCTCTGAAGAAAGTTTATGTGAGAAGTAATTACCAACATCAAGTTGCCTCGATAATTGCTCAGTGGCATCCTCCTGACCCAATTTTTGACGTTTTGGCGGTGCATCATTTGGAACATCCACGGCATCTGTTTCTTCTTCATCGTCATCAGCTAACTTAACAGGAGGTGGCACTGGCTTTAACTTTTGTTTTAAACTGAAAGCAAGTTTGCCACCGGAACCAGCCTGGGGAGTTTTCTGTGTATCATTAGCCTTACGAATGGAGGGATTAGAAGTCAAGGACCCTGAAACAACTTTAATTGGTTTAGAGTCCTCTAACTTGGCATTCTTCCCATTTTCCTGCTCTTGTTGAAGTTGCTTGAACCTCTCCATGAACGAACCATCATTAACAAAGAGGCTAGGTGGTGTTCCCTTGTCCATAGCTAACAGCCAAAAGGAATAATGTAGTTTACAGCAACTCACTGTTTCACAAGCAAGCTTCAAAGCTTTTCAGATGGGGCAATTAAATTTAAAATCAAACATTGTTTAATTTGAATATATGGTGTCATTTAAAATTTCAAAAGGAAAATTACTGGTGTACATCTAAAGTATTAACAAAGAACGTAGGTCATAAACAAAGTGTCAAACTATAAATTGAATACCAAAACAAGTATGATAATTTAAAAAACACCACCATAAATCATACAGAAATGATGAGATATGAATAGAGAAAACATCTATTGAATTATGAAATTTATAATAATAGAAAAGTTAACATGAATGATCGACAACAGATTCTACTGAATCAGAAACTGCGATAATGTGATATCAATTCTTACATTCGACTATCCATAAAGAGAGCAACCTTCCATGCAAAAAACCATCATGGACAAGTGCCAAGAGTTTATTGAAAGAGAAAAAGAAATATATTAACACAAATTCAAAATTCCCCTTTCTTGATAACATAATGGATTTTTGTTTATATGAACTGACAATTCCATCATGACAGACATTCTATGCTTCTAACATGTCGATATGCTGACATGAAGCAACCAGAATTTACCAAAAAGCACAAACTAAGATTTAAAAAAGGATGACAGAGAAGAATAGTCTAAGAACATCCCCTTCCTAATGCCCTCACCAAATTTGAAGTTTCATACCTGCCAAATAGCCAAAAAAAAAAAAATCCACTTAGAATCCAAATTCATTCGGGACTTTACACATGCAAGTTTTCAAGACAGTGAGAATAAGACAAAAATCGTTTTATCAACCCTTCTGATAACGGAAAGCCAAAACCACTGCCGTAGTATGCAGAACCACCACACCAACTAAAACAGCCCAGTACTTAACCAATATTCTAGCTACTTCGTAATAAAAACACCATTTTTTTTAAAAAACAAATTTGTCCCCAATAGGTAGCTCAACTGGTAGAGCTGTGAAACATGAAGTACAAGCATCTAGGTTCGATCCCCGGCAGCAGCAGAATTTTCCCCCTCCTCCCTTCCCATCAAAAACTTTGCCTATAGAAAAACACCATTTTTTCTATAACACAGACATCATCGTAACATGATAATATCCAACACTACCATTAGCATACCACAAACTAAGCTCAGAAAAAAGCAATCTTCAAACAAAATTCCAATACCCTTTTCATTCTAATGCATGTGAACCCAAATCAAACCAATAAAAATCCAGATCCTACAGACCCAAAAATCAGATAGGTTAAGCTACCAACATAAAAAATTCAAGGGTAAGAAACACCATCACCGACACATTCACATGAAACCAAGGATCAATCATAATTGAGTGAACATTTTCTCAAGCAAAGCAATTCACCGAATCTAACTCCAACCCCCCAAAATCAACTTAAATAATTTGATTCCAAATTACAAACACTAATTAGCTCCAATCAATTTCCTTCAATAAAATTACATCAATCAAGCAACATAAAATTTATGAAGGGATTAAAAATAATATAAAAACTTAAATTTTAAAGAAAAAATAGGAAAAAAGAAAAAGAAAAAGAAAACAACGTTGGTACGAGTAGTGAAGGAGACAAACCTAACGATGTTGTTGGTGGAAATTGAGGTAATAGAGAAGAGAAGGAGATGGGATTGGAATGAAGGGATTAACGATGGATGAGCAACGAAGAGAGAAGGAAGCGAATAGGTTAGGGATTGATGAATCGCACGAGAAAGAGAATGACCCAACAGTTCACCATAATACCTTATATACCAACTTCTTTTTCTTACCCACACGTTTAAAAAAAAAAAAAAAACTTATTCCACTACTGTTTAGGTATATAGAGATTACGACTTATTTAAAAAAAATTAAACTAAAAGTTCATCTTCTTTGTTGTTGGCATATGTCTCCATTTTTTTAATATTAAGTGTTAAAAAAAAAAGAAAACAAAGATTAGGATCCAATAAGATAAAGATAATCATAAAAAATAATAAAAATATTTAGCTTGAGATAAAATAAAGATTTTTAAGATTCAATCTTATTATTAATTTGAGTTAAGATAATTGATTAAAAATATAAAAATATTTAATTATGATTAATAACAACAAATATGATAATCATATTTCAAAAAAAAACTAATTGTACACAAATAAAAAAAATACTCCATCCATCACATGTATGTAAAAAATATCAAATGTTCAATTCTGATTTAATATTTATTTATCATAATAAATTTGATAATCATATATAAAAATGTCAATTTATCCATAAAATAATTAAGAAATATCTCGGATAAAAAAGTGTTACATTTTTTATTCAAGAAGTAAAAAGTTTATGATCATTTAGATTAATTTTTTTTAAGTATAGGATTTGGTTTGAACTCCTACCTTTTTAAATAATTATTTTTGATTGTTATCAAATCAAATGTTTATATATAAAAAGATGCCTATTCGAGGCACCACGTTTGTCCAAAAAATTTCGAGGCACCACGTTTATCGGATAAATTTTTGAGACACCACGTTTGTCGTTGAAGTTTTCCTTGCACCAGAGCATATGTAGATAGATAATCATTATCTTCAACCAAACTTATGTTTTGAAATGAAATAAATTATTCAAATTTATTTAATCTTTATTTGCGTGTGCAATCATTATTCTCAGTTTGTCAAAAAAATTATTATCTCAACAAAAATTAAACTTTGAAATTAAATAGACTATCTAATTTTTACAAGTTTTCCAAATCACTATATATAATAAGATTTGATTCTATGCATCATATGAGGTGTTTTTTTTCACCTTCAATCTTTGCATTTCTTTTGTACTTAAATCTCTCTAATTCTGAGAATTCACTAATCATTTTCAAGTATATATGTGTGTGTGTATATATGCGCGTGCGCGTGCGCCTTTTTTCTCTCCTTTAATTATGAAAAATAACAATAAATACTAAATAACAATAAATGTAAAATAAAAAAATTTAATTATAATTAATAACAATAAATGTGATAATAATATTTTAAAAAAATACCAATTGTAAAACAAACTACTTCATTCATCACATAAATATAAGAAATATCTTATAATATTATCAATAAAAAAGATCAAAACGTTCAATTCTGATTTAATTTTGATTTATCATAATAAATTTGATAATCATATATAAATAAAACAAATATGGAATATCTTAGACAAAGAGTGTTACATTTTTTATTCTGATGAGGAAGTACGAAATTTATCAACAAGATCATATAGATTTTTTTTTAAGTGTAGGGTTTGATTTGAACTCCTACCTTTTTATATAATATTTTTTATTGTTTTTTAATGATAATCTTTACTTGATAATAAAAATAAAAATAATATTTAATTTAAAATATGTATTATATATATATATATATAAAAGAATTAAAATATCAACAATCTGTGCATTGCACGGGGTAAGAGCTAGTTTAATAATAATCTTTACTTTGTATATAATAAAAATAATAATAATCTTTAATTTAAAATATTTAATATAAAAAACAACTCGTGCATTGCACGGGGTAAAAACTAGTAATATACTATCTACTATCTATATATAAAAGGATCTCTTTTCGAGGCACCACGTTTGCCGAAGAAATTTTCGAGACACCACGTTTGTCCTGTGAAGCTTTCCTCGCACCAGAGAGTTTATAGGTAAATAACATTATCTCTAACCAAAATTACAAATTGAAATTAAATTAATTATTTAAATTTATATAATCATTATCTGTATGTGAAATCATTATCCTCGATTTGTTGAACAAATCATTATCCTCAACAAAAATATTTTAGAAAATATTAAAAAAATCACTATATGTTTATATATATATATATATAAATATATATATATATATATATAATAGGCTCTTCCATACAATTTTTAAAGTTCTATCTAATTCTAAGAATTCTCTTCTCCAAATTCTCTCTTTTATTTTTATTTTTTCCCTCATTCCTCTACTTAAAGCTCTTAATTTTGATTTTTGAGTGTTTGATGCATTACTTATTAGATGATGCATATTTTGTTATACTTTTAATTGACTTTTGTTTATTCCTCTACTTAGAGCTCTTAATTTTGATTTTTGAATGTTTGATGAATTACTTATTAGATGATGCATATGTTGTTATACTTTTAATTGACTTTTGCTTAATGTTATTTTCAGGAAGAATGGCAACAATGAGTTACTTCAAACAAGAGCATGACCTTTGTAAGTTTTTTTTTTTTTAAATTTTGGTAAGTTGTTATATATACTTACTTTGATTATTCTTTGTTGAAAGAATATGCAAATAATTGATCATTTTCTCTTTTCAAAGAAGAGAAGGGCTAAGGCTCCTAGGATTATGAAGAAATACCCTGATCGTATTCGGTGAGATAATTTTGGTGAGTCTTTTGTCTGTTTGAAGAAACAATGTTTTTCGATTTATTTATGATTTTTTTTCCGTTTTTGTCATGAGATAAGATAAATGATGAAAAAGATCAAAATATTTAAATATGAATAATAATAATAATAATAATAAATGTGATAATTATATTAAAAAATATTAATGGTAAAAAAATATTAATTTATCCAACAAATAAATATAAAAAATATCTTATAATATTATCCAATAAAAAATCAGAATGTATAATTTTGGTTTAATTATATATAATTTTTCATATTAGATGTGATAATTATATTTAAAAATATGCTAAATTATCATGTCATATGCAATAAAAAATATTTTGATTTATCTTTAAATCTACTCATAATACCATCAAACAAAAAAATATAAAAAAGTTTAATTTTCATTTCACTCTAATAATTAATCATAATATCATGATAAAACGTGTTAATTCATCGATCAACTAAATAAGGAATACATTAATTTAATACTCATCTATACATAGACAAATATAATATTAAATATATAAAAAAAAAGCCAACATTATATTCATAATAAAGTGCAATGTGTTAACCAAGATAATCAAAAATAACAATTTCAATGTCGTCTTCGTGTTCTATGAAATAATGGATATTCAAATTTATCCTTAAATTTTCTCATAATATCATTAAACAAAAAAGATCAAAATATTTAATTCTGATTTGTTTTTAATTATCATAATAAAGTTGATAATCATATAAAAATATTAATTTATCCGTTAAATAAATAAGGAATATCTAATTCTGATTTACTTTTGATTCATCATAATAAAGTTAATAATCATGTCCGCGTAAGACAGCCCAGTTGATGGCTGCAGGGACACTTAAGATTTCCCCTCCCCCAGGTCATGTGTTCTAGTCCCAGACCTCCCATGTAAACAAAAAAAAATGTTAATTTATCTATTGAATAAATAAGGAAAATCTCAGATAAAAAATGTTATTTTTTATTTATATAAGGAAGTGCAAAATTTTTCAACAAGCTCATTTTTTATTGTTGTTTAATAATAATCTTTACTTTAAAATATTTAAATATTAATAATTCGTCCATTGCACAGGATAAAAATAAAAATGTTTAATTTTGATTTCACTCTAATTAATAAAACATGCTAATTATCGATCAACTAAATAAGGAATACATTAATTTAATATTGATCTATACATAAATAAATATAATATTAAAAAACGAACTGTCATTATCTTCCAATGAATTCATGTCCAATGAAATAAGGGATATTATGATTTATCATTAATTATTCTCATAATACCATAAAAAAAATCAAAATAATAATAATAATTTTTTATTTATCATAATAAAGTATATTGAATAATCCTTTCTTTATAATTATTTTTGTTATTGTTTAATAATAATCTTTACTTTATAATGAAAATAATAATAATTTTTAATTTAAAATATTTAATATAAAAAAATTTAATATATATCAACAACCCGTGCATTACACGGGGTAAGAGCTAGTGTGTATATATATATATATATATATATATATATATATATATATATATATATATATATATTCACTTATTTAGTTTGGATGCCTTCCTGTTTGGGTTTCTGGATCCTTTGGGTTGCTTAATTTCCATCTTCTCTGAAAAAATAAAAATAAAGATTGGCCTGTAGAAAACATTAACAAAAAATAAACTAATTGAATTCATTATAATTTTTTAATTCCTCCGTCCGTATTATAGAGCATACTTAATCGAATTACACATACGAAGGAAAATAGTTAGTTTTATGAATTATATTATAACATAACATTACAATTTTACTCTTTCAACTTTTCTTGAAAAATTCATATTCATTAATGAATAACAAAAAATATATGGATAGTCATTTTTCCTTAACCAAATATTTCGAGTTTGGTCTATCAAAATAAAATTTCGTTAAATATTTTTGTTGGGTAGAACTTTACAAAATATATATATATATATATATATATATATATATATATATATATATATGTTTGATGCTTTTTTTTTCACGAGTGGTGGTACATTTTCCCTTCTTTAATTTGATGATGACACTATTGTTATTAGAGATGGTCCTCTTGATGATGTTACAGTGATTAAATCCAAGAACTTTGACCTTGTTTTTGGCCTTAAAGTCAATTTTTACAAGGGTAGGATTTTTGGAATTAATGTTTCCCGATCTTTCATGGACCATGCTTTTGCTTGCTCGAAATGTTGTAAAGGTTTTTTTCCATTTAAAATTGGATTTTCTTAGGCCCGAGGATAAGAGACTATAAAAAATATTTTTGCATTGACAGATTAAATGTTTAATACTTTAAGAATTAGTGGGTTAGTATTCCAAGACTTTTTTTCTACTTTTTTTTTTACCTTTTATCCTTATCCTCAGCCCGAGATTAAGCAAACCCTTAAATATTTTGGGTTACTTTTCGAATTTTTGAGGATTCATCTAAGGAGCAAAGTTATTGGAAACATGTGTGGTGGTTTCTACGAGGTCCCATGTCTCTTCTTGGAATATCTCTCTTGATGAATTGATAACTTTCCTAAATAAACTTGGTGTTAAATAACATTCCTATTTACTTCATCTCCTTTTTCGAATATCAAAGAAAGTTTGAAAAACTCTAGTGGCTATTCAAAAAAAACTCTTAATGGAGTGATGACTAGAATAAAAAGAAAATTGTGAGTATTAATTGGGACTTTGTTTGTAGACTGAAAAAAGAAAGGTGGTTTAGGAATTAAGAATATTAAACTTTTTGATCTCTCTTATAACCAAATGGAGAGGGAGTTTGCTTCAAGGGGATCAATTTTTATGGTTTCAAGTCCTTCAGATAAGGTATAGTTCTTGCTATGCAAGTTTGTCTAACCTTGTATAAAACCTCTATTATAATGGTAGAATTGATGATCATATTGATTGGTTTTTATCTTGTATTTGTATGAAGTTGGGCTATGATGTTAAAAGTTAAAACTATATACTGTATGCAGTTTCTACGGCTAAAAATGTGAACGTCGTGGAAATTGGGTCATGGATGGAGGACAATTGAAGTTTAATTTGCATGCATTGATAATATAAAAAAATTTATACTATACATCATCCACAATTTATTTTCATATACTAATTTTTACTTATAAATCAATCATCATTTCAATAATCATAAATTTATGAATAGGAGATAATAAATTGGCAGTATAAAATTATTTTACGCAACCTATTAAACTTTCCACTAAGAAGAACTCAGTGAAAAGAGGTGTGCAAAGTGAAGCAATGTGTATCCTGTTCTTCTCATGAATCAAACCCAAAACTTTAAATATACTCAAGAGCATTAAATCTCTTCCACCGAGTTATTTTACTTTTGCCCCCACCAAATATAAGCCTCACTAATGATAACCATAATCTTGCAAATATCTTGTCCATCATAGTTGCGGATCTCGTTATTATAGGCCATGAAGACTCAATACTAACTTGTAATTATAAACTATGTTATTTCTTTACCGAAAGCTTCACGTTACAGAGAATTTCGCCAAAGGTAAAAAGCCCTTTAATCATAAAATTCTGGACATCAAATGTAATAATCATTGAAAACAACAAGATTCAACATAAAAATCATGAAATTATATTAGAGTATAGACACTTTTCTGTATCATGCTAGAAGTTTGGTATTGCAACTGGAGAGTAATAAGTCCACTTCAAGGGGGAAGGCCAAATACCAAATGGTACCGATAAGGTTATTTAATTTTTTAGCCCATTATCAATAACTTAAGGATGTCAAAATTACTAAAAGTAGCAAAATTACAATAAGTCAATATTATTATTATTTTTTTAGAATTTCAAAAGTTACAATTTTTTAATATTTACTTATTACATTTGATTGTTTACCTGCTGTTGTAAAAATACTTATTAGCATTTCTCATAAATTAAATAACATGAAAAATGATAGAGTAAATTAAAGGTTTGTTTGATTCCTCCTTAATATGAACCATAGGGTGAAAATTCGACGGCTTTGATTATTAATTTTGTTTTCATTCTATTTTTATGAAATTGAAATTTAAGTCATGTGATATTTATCCAACAATTTTGATTTGTCAAACTCATCATAGTTGCCATTTTGAAAATCGTCCAATAATCTATTTAAAAAATAAATAAATTCTCTTAACTTATACTACTACATAAGATTAAATCAAGACTTTTAATTTCGACCAATCTCAAATACAATGAACCACTAAAAAAAATTGCAAAATCATATATTATACTAGTATAATATAGAATTGATCAATTGAATTCAAAATTAATCAATATATTTCACATTGATTAAAAATCACCAAGTCTGTCAATCCAATCCAAACACCCTAAATCAAAACTCCCCTTCTATCCCATCTTTCCCTTTCCTTCTCATCATATAATGTTCCATTCCATTTCATCATCTCAAAGCTCCCAAACAAAATGCATCTTTATCTATATCCATGCACATTTACTATTATCTTGTGTTATTATGTTATCGAATTATTAATAATTAATAATTAATAATATACTCCCTCCGTCCCTTAATGTAGGACATCATTTTGGTAGAATTGGTGTCCCTCTTTATAAGTCATTTTAGAATATCTAGGTAGTATTAATGAGTTTATTCCAAATACACCCCTCATAATTGCATAAAATTGATAGAGTAATAATTACAATAGATAGAGAAATGAATAGAGTTGTAAAGTTTTAAATAGGGGTAATTTTGAAATGACAACATATTTTTTGACAAATTTGAAAGTAATAATTACTTTTCTTAATCTACGTGAATTAGATAAAAGTGAGTTAATAAACTGAAGGAGTATATAAAATCTTCCGTGAAGATCTGAACCCTACCATATGCATGTGACACCATGTGCAATGCACTCACCTAAACTTACTGTGATTAAATTCAGACTCTCCCCCATATCATCATTATCACTAAATCACTTCTCACTATTACTCTCTCAAGTTCCCCTTTTCTTTATTTCTTTCACCAAACACGTAAATAGTTATATATATAACTACTAACTAACTCATGCAAGCAAACTCATCGCGAAACAAAACACAACTAACACAAAACACAACACACCATGGCTTATTATTATTTTTCCCTCTTCTTTCAAACTCTCATTCTCTTCTCCGTTATCTCTTCCGTTACCCCCTGCCCGCCGTCAGAACGGGCAGCACTGTTGGCTTTTAAATCTGCCCTGACCGAACCCAACATGGGCATCTTTAATTCCTGGTCAGGCTTTGACTGCTGCCGGAGCTGGT
The DNA here is from genome assembly GCA_037953625.1 of Crotalaria pallida. Taxonomy (NCBI): domain Eukaryota; kingdom Viridiplantae; phylum Streptophyta; class Magnoliopsida; order Fabales; family Fabaceae; genus Crotalaria; species Crotalaria pallida. The sequence goes on from CM075650.1 coordinate 175,331,709, forward strand.
ACGGCGTCACCTGCGACCCCACCACTTATCGCGTCACCGACATTACCCTCCGCGGCGAACCCGAGGAGAAGAAGTTGCAGAACCTTCGCCGGAGCTCCGGCTACATGACCGGAAATATCTCGCCGGAGATTTGCAACCTTGGCAACCTCACCACCCTCGTCGTCGCGGATTGGAAATCCATCTCCGGCGAGATCCCCGCCTGCGTCACCGAGCTTTCCTTGCTCCGAATCCTCGACCTCACCGGAAACGAAATCTCCGGCAAGATTCCGGCGGATATCGGGAAGCTCCAGCGGCTCGTCGTTTTAAACCTCGGCGACAATGCAATCTCCGGCGAGATTCCGGCGTCCATCGTTGACCTCGCCGGACTGATGCACCTCGACCTCAGTAATAACAAACTCTCCGGCGAGTTGCCCGCCGAGTTCGGGAAACTCGGCATGCTGAGTCGCGCGTTAATGAGTCAGAACCAGCTCACCGGTTTGATCCCTAACTCGATAGTGAAAATGAACCGGCTCGCGGATTTGGATTTATCGATGAACCGGATCGCCGGTTCGATACCGGTTCAGCTTGGAAATATGAAGGTTCTTTCAATTTTGAAATTGGATTGTAACTCTTTGTCGGGTCAAATACCACCCACTTTGTTAAGTAATTCGGGTATGGGTATTTTGAACTTGAGCAGAAACGGGTTTGAGGGCACCATTCCCGACGTTTTTGGGGCAAAGTCTTATTTCATGGCACTTGATTTGTCCTTTAATAAGTTGACGGGTCAAATACCCGGCTCGTTATCGGCGACCCGGTTCGTGGGGCATTTGGACCTTAGCCATAACCACCTTTGTGGAACCATACCAATTGGGGCTCCATTTGATCACCTTGATGAGGTGTCATTCAGTAACAATGATTGTTTGTGTGGAAACCCGTTGAAGACTTGTTGAATGGGTCACCCGGGAAAAGTGTTGGGTGGTTGTTGTTGGTGAATGTTGATTGAGTTGTGGTGAAGGTTTAAGTGTGATTTTGGGTTTGATTTTCATGTAATAGATTTTGTGAAATATCAAGTGATGTAATGAAAATATAGTTCTTTTTTTTTAACATTGTAGGAACACTTGTGGCATATTAATGTTTTTTTTTTTCGTGTTAAGAGTTCTGTCTCTTGGTTATTAGAAAGAAATGGATGGAAAATGAAATGTATTTTTCTTTCAAAAACAAACATGTAAATAGATATTCAACTTAATATCCCATGCTAATTTGAAAGGTAGTCGAGTAAAGTAGAGTGTTGCATCTTTAAGTATTCAAATACTAATAAGACGGGTGAGTTGATTAAAAAACAAGTAAAAAAAGGGGTGAGGCTCAAATGCATAGAAATAGAAAACATGCACTGATGCATAAGGGAAAACTTCCCTTTGTACCCTTATCCCTATCTTTCAATTACAATTCACCTCATCCTCTAAATCCGCCCCACCTACACCCACCACCACTCTCCGCCACCATCCCATCATTCTCAGCCCCCCTCCTCTCTCCAACAGTTGTTGACCCAAGTCTCAACCCCACCACCAAATTGCAGATTCATTACCAAATCAGGATGCTTCTCACCAACAACAAATTCCATTCTTCCATAACAGAGAGTACTGAACACCTGAGATGGCGATAGCAGGACATGAAACCCCTCATCCTGCTTCTGCCATACATCACCACCACCACTAAGAACACGAACACGAACACCCATTTGAGCAATTTATTCCTCAATTAATGATGTGCACGTTATCATCAAACCCAGCAAGACAAATGAGGTCTTTGCCATGACGCATCAATACAGAGGGAAAGATATATAAGGCTGAAGGTAAAAGCAATTTCGAGCAACACATTCCACCATAACCAGAAAAAGAAGAACATGGGGCGGAGAGTGACCGTGGTCTTCCAACACGGTGATGGTTGTAAATGAAAATAAGTGAGGGTTGATGTTGAACTTGAGTCTTACAACACGGCGGTGGTGGTGGCGGCCGTGTGACTGGGGCAGTTGCTGAACATGGTGAGTGAAAGTGAGGTTAAATGTAAAAGGATACAATTGTCATTTTATTTGTAATTTACTTTTAATCTCAACCATTACTAATATTTAATAATAAATCAATGATAAAAATTACCTCATGCATTGAGTGCATGCTATCTTTTATCATGTACCAGAGCCATAGCCTAAAAAAAGAAGATGGGTGTATTTTTTTTTTTAGTGCTAAAGTTCAAACTATCAATACATGAGGAGAGTAAATGCATGTGCATGCATGTGCTTCCTAAGTGCGAATGGATCTTGTGTTGCATGTGGATTTCAGAGTACCATGATGTGAAAGATTTGAATTATAATTTCATTATTGCTTAAATTATAGTACATGCATTATTGCTGGTCATTTCATGTTTCAGCCTGTCTACATACAACCGAAGTCTTTCTCTTGTTTTTTTCTTTAAAAAAGAAAACAAACAAACCAGCATATATGGTGCACAATGCCGATAGAGTCACTTAGGAGAAACAAAGCACAGCTTTGAGGAGGCCTTTCCAAAATGGTAGTAGAATCCAAGGAGTCTTTCCCCTCCCTCCAAGGAATCTTTCTCTTGTTTAGTATAAAGTTCATAATCTATTGTTAGTCAATAAGAAAATAGAAAAATAAATATATCCCCCATGTTACTATAATTTTTTTGCCAACAGCTAATTAACATGTCTCCTATCCATTATAAAAATAAAAATAAAACAAAAAAAAACAAAACATGTCTCTGTCCAATTTAGCTGGAGTAAATGGATGTAATATGATACCAAAGCCAAAAAAAGACGGTATATATTCAGAACTAAATATACAAAATTCAGTATCACTTTAGACTTGGATTTCTTAATGAAACTTTTGTTGTAAAACATGCGTGGCTGTTTTTCTTGAAGCATCTTAGCCATCTGACTATCTGATCACATGCTTTGTCATTAAGTTAAAAAGAGTATATTTTAATTCTTATATGCCATGATTATTTTTAGTTTTTGAAATTAAATGATACTCCTCCGATCCTATTTATAAGATCGTTTTAGGGTTTTCACTCCCACCAAGGAAAGTGAGTAAATTTGTTGGTGACATTGGAAATGTGAAAATTTAATACACTTTTTCAAAACTACCCCTATAATTATTATTGGAACTCTAAAAAGTGTTGACTTTATAGAGGTGTATTTGTGAAAAAAAAAATAATTAAATGCTATTGAAAATTGAAAAAAGATCTTATAAATATGACAAAAATAAAAACCCAAAAAGGATCCGAAGAGAGAGTATCCTAAATCCACTTTGCTTACCAAAACTAATCCACTAGACATCATAAGTAGGAGTAATAAACAACATATTCCCTCAGGTCTTGTTTATTAGTAGCAAAGATAACTACCGACACAAGTATTAAGAAAAAATAGTTAGATGCATTTAATTTTCTCAAATTCATAAAAAAGTAGACTAGTTTAATAAAGTTGTATTGGGAATTAAACAAAAATTAAATGATTCAACCACTTTATAAGAGTATTTTAAGAATGATTGTATTGAGAATATAAAGTTAGTTTTTAATCATCAATGAAATGTCTTTTTTTCTTATAGTAATTGAGATCGGAGGGAATATCATTTTTTCAAAAATTATTGTTTCACGGAGATTCAAACCTCATACATGAAACCTTGAGTTCCTTTTATACCCAACCAACTATCATCAGACCAACCCACTTTAATTCAATCCTAATCTCTCTATATAGGAGTATACAATTACTTCTATTTGATAATTATCATTTATTGGTGTTATAATGTTGTTTGCAGGAGCCTTAACGTGAGTATCTGATGTATAATTGCGCTCTTCCCCTCAACTTTAAAAAGAAAAGAAACTTATTTTTCACTAAATTGCCCTCCACCCCACCACAAATACGTATTTGACAATATTCTAAATTCCATTAGTCATGCTACTCTTCCCATGGTATAAAAATTAATTACGCAGTTGGGAGGGCTTTGTTATCGCTTAGCATTTTCCAACTGCATAATTTAAAATGCAAAGGAAATGAATGCTTCTTCAATATAACAACAGAAAATGAGAATCACAACATGTTAAGTGGTCATGGAGAAAGTTAAGTGAAAATTAATACAACCTCCCAACTAAACACCAATTTTATTCTTTCCTCTTATGGATAATCAGAGTTAGGTTTCACCAAAAAAAAGTGCCTCATCATTACTCTAATTCAAAAGGGAGAAGATACGACTGCATATAATTATATATACAACTGAAAGCAGAAATGAACAGGTGCCTTTAAGGATATTAAAACAAAGCTCCATCTTAGAGTTCAGCTGATGGTAAGAAACAATGTACCAACCACAAAAATAGCAGAGCGCCAGAATGAACCATCTAAGTCTTTAAATTAAAATGACGAAAATGAAGAACCAACTCAGCAAGAATTTACAGCGGATTAAGCACACCTACTGTAGAGGTAGTGAACTACAGCCTAGTTTAAAATTGAACTCTTCTCTCCATTCTTATTACCTAACACTCTAACAGGACATCTTTCCATTCTCTCAGATAGTACATAAGTTAAGAACAGAACAGGTTCAGTGTGCTTACCGTGAAAATTAGTGTGGAAAACTGATGCCTCTTGGCATTATGAGAATATGAGATGATCCATATATCAATCAACAATATATCTAATGGCCAAAGTTTCATAAACTTCTTTATTAGATTTATGAGGAAAAAAAACTCAACGTTGGCAAAATTTAATTGGACATTGAATCCATGTAATCATGTACAAATCTAGCTACATAAATCATGCTAAAATATTCTTACATTTCAGACTCAAATCCGATGTTCCAAAATCCTTCAGGAGTCATAGGGGGAACATACCTATATCGATGCCTAGAAACGCCATCAAGATGTTCACAGCGGAAATTTTGCTTACTACCATCAGATTCCTTACCATCACCATTGGGAAGAACTGCCTCATAGAACTTCTTGCATTGTTTGCATTCAACTCCTTTCAAATTTTCACGCTCCGCTTTCTTCCTCACTGGTTCAACGTACTTGAAACCCCTTTTGTCTGCCACCGGAAATGAAGATTGCTTCTTTTGGGGACTGCGTTTGGCATTCAAATCCTGTGTTTCATCATCTGAGCTAGTCATGCTAATGTCTTTCTGAATCGGGTCTGGGAGGTCTTCCTTATTCAAACCTTTGTTTAAATTTTCTCTAATATTCTCGAGAGGAGTATCGAGAAAATCGTCATGAGGATCAGGACCTGCTCGACTTTGATGAGCTCTGGTTTGTCTCCATGAAGATGCAGGCCGCTTGGTACCAGATACAGAGACAGATTTCGTGCTGGGGGGAAATTTTGGTACACCACGGAAATTGAAAGAAGGAGAGCTCAAGTTAGCTCCTTTGTCATTTTCTGACACCTTCTCCTTACCTGTACTTGTCTCACATGCAGCAACGAACACATCCGGAATTCTATCTTCAAGACCTGAAATAAAAGGTAATGATTAATTGGTAAGAAACCTAAAATGTACACTTCAACACTTCACTATCTCAGATAAGCATTTTGCCAACAAAACCTATGCTATGCATGTAATACGATACAGATTGGTTGGAATGAATAGCACTTCAGACAGGAAAAGTAGAGTAAACATTAAGACAATGCACACAATGGAGCAACAAGGAGAAACAATTTAACTTACCTTCAAAGTCATCCTCTGGAATTTCACTCTCCACTTGAGCTGTCTTACAAGCATCCACAGAGGTATTTGGGTTTTCAAATGCAAGACCTGAAATAGCATTCAAAATATGATTGGTTAGTACAAAGGAGACAAAGAAGCTAGCCAAGAGAGTATTAAGGTGCATGTGTGGTTTTAAATTGCAGTCACGGTATTACAATCATGAAGGCCTCTGCTACTACATCAACCACTCAAAATTTATAGATAAGACTTGGGTATGATGCATTGATTCTGTGGATGCTTGAGGTGCTGTGTGCAACATTGATGAGCGGTTTCACTATTTTTTTTAATCAGAAAACAACAGAACAAGCACATAAGGAAATGCACCTAATCTTTGTCATTTATAATAATACAATCGCAAACAAGGTTTTAATTTCGTGACTAACATCAAATGATGCAGCCATAACATTTCAGTTATGGTGGAAGCCGAAACCGAAATCAGGACATGATTATGGACCATATCGGCTGCAATTGGCCCGCATCAGCTCGCAGTAAGTACAATGCAACTGCAACCGCAATTTTAAAAATCTAATTGAAAATGAAAAGTAACCGCAACCATAACATTCATGCGAAACAAACATAGAAACTTCTCTTTACCATTTTCTGCGATCGGACTCTTATCCTTAGCCACATCCCTTTCATTCTCCGATTTGTTCCTGTGGACCATATTTTCCTCAGTGAGACCAACCTTCTCCCGAAGATAATTATGCTGCGACTTAAGCCTCTTATATGCCTCAGTCAACCGATTCCTCTTCACTCTCTCACTCTGCAACTCACAATTCACCGATTCCAATTCCTCAACCACCTTCCGATACGAATCCTCTTCCCCAATCACTCTCTCCTCCAAACCCTTCAACTTCTCAACCAGAACCTCATTCCTCTCCTCGCATTCCAAAACTCTCAACCTCAATTTCTCGCGCAACTCTTCCCCTTCCTCGAATTCTCGCGCCTTCGCCTCCAATTCGCTAACCCTCGCAACCGCAACCTTCCTCTTCTCCTCGCTCTCCTTCAATTCCTTCTCCCTCTCCGATATCAATAAACCTTTCGACTGAACAAGCTCCACCAAGCTCCTCTGCAACACCATCCCTTCCTCCACCTCGTGCCGGAGCTCCTCGATACGACGCCGTTGAGCATCCACCTCCTCCGACATTCTCCGGTTATCGTCTCGCAGGTCGTTGATCTCGGATTCCCTCTGGTTGAGGCGGTTATGGAGGTTGGTTAGGGTTTTGGATTTGGATTGGAGGTTAGGGTAAAGCTGTTTGCAGAAAATGTATTCGATCTGAGAGATTCGGTCTTTGGTTTCTTGAATCGATGCGACGAGGATTGTGCTTAGGCCGGAGACGAATTTCTCGTCGTCGTTGGTTGCGGCGGAGTGGAGGGGTAGTTTGGAAGGGTGTGGTTCACGCGCTTGGTGCTGTTGTTCGTTCATTTTGGAAAGGGTGATTTCGAAGAAAGTTCGTAAATGCAGTGAAGTGTTCGAAACAAAGAAGAAGGGTTGAGTTCACGCGCGAGCTTGTGAATTTAGTGTTTTTTTTTTAAAAAACAAAATTGGAGGGGAAGAAACTGGGCTTCTTTTTTTTTTTTTTTTTCTGTTTGTTGGGCTTTACCCTAGCATTGCGTCCCATATTTTGACCCATCTGTTTATTTTGTTAACCCCCTTTATAAACAGGGAGGTGTTATTTGCACCCTGTTCATTACTCCATAGGGGTGTTCATGGATCGGTTCGGCTCGATTTTTGTGAAAAAAATCATCTGATCCAAAGATAAAAATTAACATCGGTTCGGTTCGGTTCGGTTGATTTTGTTTAAGACATCCAATCCGATCCGATCCAAAAAAATACATTCGGTTTCGGTTCGGCTCGGTTCGGTTCCTTCCTTTTCTTTTCAATAAAAAAATTACCACAACACCATGATGAACTCAATTCAATTCAACACCATGTCTCAACATACAGACCTGCTTTTTAAGAATACTATGCCACAAAGAAATATTTGAACTAAATTCAAATTCTATAAAAACAAAATTCAACAAACTCAAACAAAATTCAACAAACTTCAAGGCACAACCATAGCAGGTCCTTACAGCACCAGCAGCGCCAAGCCACAGCAGGTCCTTCAGTCACAGCACCAACAGCACCAAGCCACAGCAGTCAGCAGCACCAACCACAACAGCACCAAACCACAGCAACACCAAACCTCATCGCAGTCCTTCACAGCAACCACAGCAGCACCAGCAGCACCAAACCCTCGGCTCCCCATGATAACAGCGCTGAGCCGCTGAGGCCGAGCCTCTCGACCTCGATTCACAGCCGCTCTTTCATGTCGTGATCCTTGACGATGTGGATCTTGTACTTGTAGGGAATCTGAGCGACCTTCAGCGGCTTCGCGAGATCGGTGGACTTGTGCTTGTTGTGGTCGCTGTGGTCGACGCTTAGAGGAACTGGGGAAGGAGCGGCGGCGGCGGCCGAATGAGAGAGGGAGGAGCGGTTGTTTGGTGAGAGAGGGAGGAACGGCTGTTTGGATTTTGGTGTAGAGGAATTGAGGGAGGAGCGGCTGTTTGGTGAAGTATTAGGGTTGGCTGAATTGGGTTTGGGAATGGGCCATACAACTTCAGAAATAAGGAAAACACACTAAGGTCCGGTTCCGTCCGGTTCTGAAGCCAGGAACCGAAAACCGAACCGAACCGATCGGTTTTTGCAACAACTCATCCGAATTGGTCCATTTTTTTCGGTTAATTTTTGGATTTCGGTTTTTCGGCTCGATTTTTCGGTTATCCAATGGACCGGTTCGGTTCTGAATACCCCTATTACTCCATACACCCAACTTTTATAATTTTTTACACCAAGATTCCAATATTACCCTAATCATTATTACTCACACCCATACATCTATTATTTACACTCATCACTAATATTTACACCCCTAATCCTAAAAGTCTATATATATCAATGAATACTCGAACCCTATATATTACTACTTACACCCAACTTCTTCTTCTTCTTCTTCTTCTTCTCCATACAAATCCTCTTTTCCATAAAAACTCTGTTCACCACTTTGCTCACTCAAAACCTTGCACATCCATAAGATATGCAAATCTAAAAAGATATGCAAGGTTTTGAGTGAGTAAAGTGGTGAACAAAGTTTTTATGAAGAAGACGATCTGTGTATGGAGAAGAAGAAGAAGTTGGGTGTAAGTAATAATATATAGGGTGTGAGTATTCATTGATATATCCTTTTAGGATTAGGGGTGTAAATATTAGTGATGGATATTTCAAATCTATTATAGTAATAATAATAATAATTTAAAAAATACATTAGACTGCTGAATTAAAAAGTTACAATAGAAAATTAGAAATTCACAAATTAGATGCCCTATATATTATCCTACTTCTTCTCCGTTCTATACTTTCTCCACTCTCTTCTACTATTTTACAAACTACGGTTCTACGAATTTAAAGTAACAATGCGTCTAATGAAAACCTCAGCCACATTGTTGAAAGCAAAAATCAACTACGAATTTAAAGTTTTTTTATTGAAATATTATTTCAGTTTGTAATTTTGCTTTAATCTCAATTTTGATGACACTCTTGGATTCCTTAAATATTTTGTATGTGGATAACAAAGCTATCATTTAATATCTTTGTTTAGTTTTATCATATTTTTTGATTGAATTTTTTGAATTTTAATGATTATTTTTTCTATGGTATACAGGTTTAAAAATTCTATTCAGCAGAGTTAATTTTTTATCGGATCAAATTAAAGCTATGAAACTTTTTAAATATTCCGCATATGTTTAGGTTCCCCGTGGGGATCCGTGGGGTGGTGGGGAATGGGGATGGGGAACCACCCCTCTCCAGGGTGGGGTTTGGGATGGGAATGGGAAGAAAATGAAATCCGAAAATGGGGAATGAGAAAGTACTCCCCGTCTATTCCCCGTCCCGTTGCCATCCCTAACCCTAATCCTAATCCTTATTTTCCTTTAAACTTTTCAATCCGTACACGTATGCGTCATCTATTACAAGACTATGTGATCAATTTCTTCTATCAATCAAAATTTGATATGAAGTTTGATAATTTGTATTGTATATTGAGATGAAAAGGTTAATACAATAATACTAATTTTCTACAACTAAAATACCACATTAATGTGCATTTTTCTTTTGAATCGCAATTATCTTTTATGATAGCAATCTTGTTCGACTCGGATCAGTGTAAGATGTCTTCAAGGGAGGGAGGTGAGTGTATTTCACTCAAAGAAAAGTATGTAATCAACATATCAACATATTATAAAATAGGAGAAGTTGAGGGCATTTTTGTCATTTTTATTTTCCCTCCTTCATCCTTGCTTTTCCCTCCAAATTTGTTTATCCGTGCATCGCACGGGAATAAATATTTATCTTAAGTTATTTTTTGTAAATTTTTATTAGTACAATTTGGATTACACATAAATATAAAAATTGCTCGCAAACATACAATTTGCATTTCGATATTATTACAATTTGCACGAGTTATTAATGATCTTTTCAAAAGGAAATAATTTGAATTAAATATTGACATAAAAAATATATAATGCCTAAACGACCCGTCATATGATAATTAACCAGAAAAATAAAATGAATATAATGTTGTAATTTCAGAAATTTTAATACAAACAAGTCATAATATAGGCAAATTGGTATTAAACATTTAAATAGAGCATCATTATGAATAATAAATTTTGGGTACAACAGAAAAAACGGATATATAAGTATTAAAGATGAGCTATAATTTGGTATAATGATTTAGCTTAATACAATCAAATATTTACTCAATCATGAATTCAAATTTAAAAAATCCAAAAATTTATACAATATGTTGCAATTTAAATTGTGAAAAATAATGATGCGTTATTTTATACTTTAGACAATATACTTATTTACAATTATGAAGTTCTGATACAAGCAAGTAATTTGAAAGTTCGAATCTTATAAACACAAATTAATTAAAAGTGTGAAAACATGTCTTATATTTTGGGACAGATGTAATAATAATAATGATGATGATGATGATATATATGATTAAAAAAATAGCTGCATTTGGACTTGCAAAACGAATTACTAACAAAATGCATTTGGAATGATGGATTAAATAAAACAAAAATCAAAATGAGTTGGATTTTTTTTTAATATAAGAAATTATGTTGTTAATTAAAATTAGAAATCGCATAGTTGATACATTATTAGTTAATTTTTATTAATGAAAAAGTTGGTAGCTGAAACTAGATTCAAAGGTTAATGTTTATGACTATTCATTTCTAAATACATGTAAATCATTTTTATAAAAAGTTTATATTAACTTATTATTTAAAAAGACATATTTCCAAAATCTATAATCAAAATTTTTTTTTAAAAGAAAAAATGTAAACCCGTGCATCGCACGGGTAAAATTACTAGTCCATGAAAAAATAATAACTCATAGATTTTGACTTGGTTTATAAGTAATTAAGTAGAGGAAAATAGATTTAAAAAAATAAATAAAAATAAATAAAAAGAACGAAAAAAATGATACTCCCTCCGGTCTTATATATAGGACATATTCTAGAAGCAATCTTTGGTTCTATATATAAGACATTTTGTATTTTCTATGCATCATTTATTGTTTTTTCTCTTTTTTGCCCTTATTAAATGTTTTGACTATTTATGTGTTTTTTGTTGTTCATTAATGAGTGTGAATTTTTCAAGAAAAGTTGAGAGGGTAAAATTGTAATGTTACAATATATTCTTATAGAATTCATAAAACTAACTACTTTTCTCGGTCCGAGGAATATGGTTAAGTATGTCCTATATATATGACCGGAGGGAGTATTATAATACATCATCTTTACACATGATTAACGCTCAAGCATGGAATGCTTCGTCGTAACAAGCACTACTCTGAAATTCCAGGTGCAATAATCCTTCTAGTTTTATTTTTTTACATCAACCGGTACCCGAATCTGGTTTACCAAGAATCCGACTAATCCAGTTCGACCAAACTGAACTCGCACTAAGTCGTAAGGGTCTCCCAGCGGGAGTTGCTCTATACACAAGGTTCGAACTCGAGACTTAAGTTAAGGGACCAAATAAACTACCACTTGACGAACCCCACGTTGGTATATATATTTCCTTTTAGTTTTAGACTTGCTTGCATGCTTCACATTTTGGTATATTTGCTGGCTTATGTCTCACGTAAACTTTCACATTGATAATATATATATGACTCGTGTGCTCATCAATGATTTTGAACATTTGATGAGAGGGAACTATTTGTTTTATCAGTGTAAATTCTCTCAAGATCTCATGAAAGTTGGGTCAGACTGGTTGCAAATTAGGGAACTCCTTATTAGCTTCACTATTTGGAGGGGAATTACTTTTTTGACCCACTCCGTTAATTAGTTAACTCACTTTTTTTTTTAAGACTCTATTAACCTTATTTTATTTTTTATTTTTTTGACTTCTCGCTGAAATCCCAGTAAAAGTGTAAAATTTGTGCAGCTCGCTGGAACCTCAGCAAGCTGTATTTTTTTTCTTTTTTTTTTCTTCTCGCTAGAGGCAAAGCGAGAATGTATTTTTTCCGGAGGCAAAGCGAGAAGGCAACATTTTAAACATAGTTCACTCCAGCGAGAAGGCAAAATTCAAAGAGGCAAAGTTCTCCACGCTCCTAAAGGCATAATTGTATAAAGTGTGTGATGGGAAAATCGAATTCAACTGCTAAAGGCTCTGTTTTTTTTTTCCAGAAAAATTGATATAAAGTGTGTGATCAAGTGGTTTTTAACTGTTATCTATGTGAAATTAAGATGCTTACAATGTGTTTGATTATATGTCTGACTCAAAAAAAAATTTCCTTTTTTTTTGGGGGGGGGGGGGGGGGTTAATAAACTAAATAAAAAAGGGGTATTTTGGGTTTATTGAAAATTTGTAAGGATATTATGAAATTTTCCTTTAAACAAGGGGGTTAACTAATTAAACAGGGGTTAAAAAAATTAGGGCCCATACTATTTGGACCTATAGCAAGGTTAAGCAATAAGCAGTAATCCAGTGTTTTGTATTGGTGGCAGAGGTTATTTATCATATATTATATATGCTATGAAACCCCAATACTTAATAATATGATACAATATGGATATGGGGATACAAGAATTTTTTAAAATTCGAGATACGACACAACATAAGATACGTTAACACAAATTTATATTTATATATACAATAAAAATTTAAAAAAGAGATTGTATATTGATAATTTTCATTCATATTGTCATTCAAAATGACATTAATACATCATTATAATGATCACAATTTTTTTTTGTTGATTATAATGATCAAAATTTAAAGGACATAAAAAATGGGTTATTTATTTAATTAAAAACACTAATTAAAAAGTTAGTTTTAAAAAATAATAATTATTAAAAAAATTTAAAATAAAGTCAAACAAATATCTGGGAAGTATCAAAAAGTATCAGGGAGTATCTCAGAAGTATCCTAAAAATATTTTTTTTATAAAAATAATGAAATACTTTTTAAGACATGTATCAAAAAATATCGTACGCGTATCGGTATCGGACACGAACTTTTTTCAATTTTTCGAGTACATGGCTTCATAAATTATATGGAACGAAAGGAACCAAAGATTATTCCATGGTAAGACTAGGCCTATGAAAAGGATTATGAAGGTTGGAAATGGTTTGTAAGGCTAAACTTAAAGCTAGTGACATTAGTTTCCTTAACAGGTTCGTTAAGTTGCAGAGGGTTTGATTTGTCAATCTCTTGTTTTCCGTTATTTTGCTTTCACACACTACTTATCAAAACATGCATACTGGAGTAACAAAATAATAATAAAAAAAGATAAGTTTTAAAAATCACCTTAAATCATAAATCAGTGTACTAATACTAATAATTAAGTCAAAAATCAATTATCACAAGTCTCATAATATAATTTACAACTCACAATTATAGCTGAAAAATAATACTACATCCGTCCCTAAATATAAAGCCCTTTTGACACTTTTATTTTGTCCCTATTTATAAAGTCTCATACCAATTTTCAATGATATTAGTTATTTTTATTCCACAAATACCCCTATTTATTTAACATTTTTTAGATTCTCAATAATATTAACAGGATTAATTTTGAAATTACATATCAAAAGTTCACATTTCCAATACAATTAACTAAATTATTCCACTTTTTAATGGACGTGAAATCCCTCCAAGAGACTTTATATTTATGGACGGAGTGAGTACTTCTGGTCTTTAATATACCGGTCTCACACTCCTCATGTTACAAAGACTAAAGAAAGTAGTTACATTTCTTCAAATATTAAAAAAATATTTTTATATTACAATTTTACTCTTTTAACTTAGCATTGTTTTACGTTAATGAACAAATGACAAATAAAAAAATAAAAATATCTTTTAAAAAATACAGAGTGACTTATAAATAGAATTAATTTTTTAGAATCAATCCAATTTAAAATGGTTAAATCGGTCATTGATTAATTTTGATTGGTCTAACATGCTCCAACAATGCAAATGGTTGAACGTCTTTATGCTGATAGAAAAGAATAGCTAAGCACATGTTTGGATCTGTGTTTTGAAAATCTCCAAACATAAAAACTGTGAAGGGAGCACCCAGCAAAAGCACGTTTGCCTCCTCCAATGCCAATACAAAACATGCTACATTAATTTGTCCAAAAAGTATTTATACATACAAATGTTATACAGTTCATTTTTATTTTATTTGCATTTTTTGTTACTCCAAAAAGTATTTATACATACAAAAGTATTTATACCTACTAAAATAAATGTGAGATGTAAAGTGATGTTGTACAGCGTTTTAATATGCACGGTGCACCGAACATTTTTCTTTAGTATATTTGCAAATTCATTGGTGGGGGACCTTTTATTTTATTTTAGGGCTCGGTGCCCTTTGCCCTTTGGTGGCACTAGTGGGGCAAAACAAAATACGTTACCTCAACTTGAGTTATGGACCCCCCCTCCCTCTTAACCAATTCACCTTTAAATTCTCAATCATCCCCCTTAAACAATTAAATAATATAAATCTCCATTCACATAACTTATCTTCTACATATTGATTGATTTACACCATGGAAAATTACCTTTCTTTTTCACCCAATTGATCCCATACCAAACAGGGCCTAAACGCATTTACCAAATTAAAAAAGAACCCCACCCAAATAAACAAATAAAAAAGCAGAAGCCAATCATCACACGCAAACGCAATGACGCGATACTAAAATTCAATTGAGAAAATTCCCATTAAAAAAAAACAAATAAATAAATATTCTACGGCGAGTGATTACGTGGCAGAACGGTATTGGCTAGC
Organism: Crotalaria pallida; assembly: GCA_037953625.1. Taxonomy (NCBI): domain Eukaryota; kingdom Viridiplantae; phylum Streptophyta; class Magnoliopsida; order Fabales; family Fabaceae; genus Crotalaria; species Crotalaria pallida. The sequence goes on from CM075650.1 coordinate 175,346,797, forward strand.
CGACCTCCAAAATGTTAAGGGTCTCTATCACGCGTGAAATTATCGCAACAAATTAAATCGCATTCGCGATATATTGCGAATAAGCCTAACTTACCATATCGTCTCTCAATTTATCGTTTATCGAAATAATCGTCACACATATCAAAATCAAAACGGGCCCCACAACTTTCTATCATCAAACAGTTCGGTAGTACTATTTGCGAAAATGCCAATTTCAAAAGTACAAAGTGAATTTCCAATCATACCCTCATACCATTATCAAATTCATTTTTCCATGCCCCAGATTCAGATCCTCTCTAATTTTAATTTATAACTTTCATTATGCGAATTAAATCCCAAAAAAAATAATAATAAAAATCAAACACATACATATAAGTCACAATAACTTATAAAATTTTAAACCGAAAAAGAAAAAAAGTAAAAACATAATTTAGAAATTTAAAAATAAAATAAAAATCAAAGCTCCATCGAACACAGAAGATCACGTCGTTCATCTCTCCGGTAACAACTTCGGCGCGTGTGACACACGCGCTGAGTTGTTTCAATTCTGTTTATCTCTGAGGAAGAGAACAACACGAATAATTAACGCCGATCGTGGAGAAAATATAACACCAACGACACCGTTTCGTTTCGTTTCGTGCTTCGTTTCTCTCTCTTCACGATCTCATCGAGATTCTCCGATTTCACGTATTTTTGTTTTGTTACATAGCTTCAGACTTTGACGATCTTCGCAGCTTTGACCACCGGATTCTCTCTCGCGATGGCTTCTCTGCCAGCTGTTTTATAATCGTAGCTACAATCATGGCGATCGGAGTACCTATGCTCGGAGCAGAAAAGGTCGCCGCACCGGCACCTGAAACCGGTGAGTCCGACTCTCTTCCGGCACCCGGAGCACCGATTCACCACACGCTTGGCCTCGGACGGCGTCGTTTCGCCGGATCTCCGCTGATCCGGTTGCGCTGCGCCTTCGTCCTCGTCGGAAGGGTGAGATCTCTTCGGGGAGCGTGATGACGTGGCAGATCTGGTGGTCGTAGCCGTTGCTTTATCATCGGAGAATCTGGCGGCTGTTGCGGCGTTGAAGCAATTCTGGCACATGTTGTTGGTGGAGGGATTAGCGGTGACGCCGCAGTTGTTAACGCATGGGGTTATGGTTTCTGGAACCTTCTTGAACTCCGTCTCTTCTTTCTCTGTTCTCTGAGCCATCTTTTATTGATTTGGTGGAGGGGGCTGGAATACAAAGAGAGAGAGAAAGAAGAGATAATATAAAAGAGAATGGAAGGTTGGTTTTGGCAAATGGAGAGAGAGAGAGAGAGTTGAAAGAAGAATGATGGGAAGGGAAAGGGGGAGAAGGGTGTGATATGTAAGAAGGGGGATGGGTTTGTTTGTGAGGTAGGTAATGGCAATTGAATATTATGGGCTACATGGAGACGCGTATTAAACATTTTCATGCCTTTTGCAATTACCACTTTGTCCATTTCCTTTTCTTTTTGCCCCCCACTTTCTATTTTTTTTTTTTTTAAATTTTGGTACCAAGGTGCCAATCAACTCATCTAGGCAAGGGTGGGGCGATTGATTTACGTTAAATATTTAACTGCATGTTTTGAACAAATTTAATTTGGTCTTTCTTTGTACAAGTTATTCTTACCTACAGCTTTTAACGTGTTTCTAAACATGCTCTAACAATTCATTTAAGTGATACATGCATGTTTAAAATAATTGTATTAATAAGGTTTAACACAGTTGATAAATAGATTAAGTTTTTCTTAAGTATGATGTTAGAAGTTTGATTATTACCATGGATATAAAAAAAGGCTTGTTGATAACGACAAAATTCACTTTGGTGATCTCTACACTTCAAAAGAAATAATCTTTGACTATCAATGAAAGGATATCAATAATAAAAAAAATATCAACAAGTAATTTTCAGGTGGAATATGCATATTTGATTTCGAGTCCCATGTAAAAAAATTTATGAAAAAACTAACTTTATTATATTGCTAATATTTTCTATTTGGATTTATTTTAGTATTTTCAATTTGTTTCAAATTATTTATCGTTTTAAGAATTTGAGTATATATTATTACAATGGAGTATTTTTTTCAACTTTAACGTTGTTTTAAAACATTTTTGACCTGGGGAGGGAGAAATACTAAGTGTCCCTGCAGCCACCAACTGGGCTGTCTTACGCGGACAATAGAGTGAAACAATATAAATAATAAAGTTGTCTATTTTTTTCTTACAAATTAAAATAGTAATTAAAATATTTAATCGGTATAAAATTTTTAAAACGATTAGAATGGATATTTAATATTTTGCCCCACTTTTTTTTTTTCCCTTTCCTTTTTCCGGGTCCCCACCACCATGCACCACCACTAGCTTCTCTTTTGACGTGTTGATGTCGTTATTATGTGTAACTTAAGTTAACTCCTCGGGAACCAAAGATAGATAGATGCTAATATACGTAACGAAAACAAGGGTTGCCACAAACAGAATACTGGTAGGTCTACCTTGCGTTTCATGATGAGATGGAGATACATTATCTTGATCATCAATCAATAAATAAATTTACACATAAAATACAAGCTTATTTTTGCTAATAGTGTCTTTATTTTTGCGCATGACAGGGTAAAAAGAATGTACTCTATAATTGATGAGAAAAAACATAATGATTAATTTAAAAGATAGAACAGGCATCATGCATACAGTATTTTTCTAAGGACAAATAATGTAGCACCATTTTAATATAATTGAAAGAACTTGCACTATAAACATACTATCTATTTTTAAAATTAATTTTTCCTTATTACCTAAGCATGGAGGATGGATTTCTTTTAAGGAGATGCTGCTATGAGTTCACTTTAAATATTTGATTGTATTGTAAAAAAATGCAACTGTATTTTTTGGCTAACTGGACTAAATTTTCTGTGCAGTGAAAATTAAAGAAAATCAAAAGTAAAAGAAAAACAAATTATGTCCTACATTCACAAGTTGGAGCACAGGTATCCCTACCGAAATGATGGGGATAGAAGCTCCCAAATCTTTTTTATTATTAGGGTCGGCACTTATTAAGGTTCTTATGCTTAGAAAAACAATCATCAATGCACATTATTTCATGTCTCGATAATTTAAAAAAAATGCATTTTTTAATAGTTATTTATTACATTTAGCTTCTTAACAAGTACACCAAAGACATTTGTTAGCATTTGCCTTATTATTATTATTATTATTATTATTATTATTATTATTATTATTATTATTATTATTATTATTATTATTATTAACAGCTCCTGAATGTTTAACCAAGTCTATAAAAACTACACAAAAATTGAAATTGGATCCTTAATTAACCATTAATAATTTTGAGTTCCTAAACTTGTCAATCATTTAAAATTGGGACCTTGTGTGAAATTTTTGTTAGTAAATTGTAAAGTTTAATCTCAAAATTATTACGAAGTACAAGGGATTGCTTAATTTCACCCCTTAGGGTTGAGGATAAGAAGTCAAAATGGGTAAAAGTGGATTAAAAAACTAAATCCATTATCGTTAAAGTACTAGTAAATTTTTAGTTTTTAGTTTTAATTTGGCTTATTTGACAATTAACCTATCTGACAATCAAATATGCAATATTTTATCATCATATATTTACACTTCAATAATTTCATATTTGATTGGGTTGATCATCGTATTGGCCCCGTGCCACGCACGGGATGCTTTCTAGTAATAGTAATATAAAAATGTAATTTGGCAATATGACTGATGGATGCAATTTGCAGGTGCTATTATTTGTTGATGTGGTGCATGTGCAGCTTGGAATGATGTGGAATTTTCTTTTCGTTTTTAAATTTATTAATAGGTAAACCGTCAATAAAGAAGAAGAGGGAAAGGGCAAAATGGGAAAAGCAAAGGTAAAAGAATAGTGAGCAGTGACAATAGGGAAGGAGCCGCAGCCGCCCAATATGACCAGGAAGGGGAGTACTAATACTCTCTTTCTTGTCCTCTCGTTATCTCCGACGTCGTTTTCGTCCTATTCATGGCCGACACGTGTGTATGTTTTGCCTCCTCACAGCAACAGCAGCATGGCTTTTCCCTGCTACTGGGTACGCGCTTGGGTCCCACGGTTCTGTTGCTGATGGGAGTGCGCTGTGTGCCTTGTTATTCTCCCTACAACAACAATAAGGTTGCAACTTACAAAGACTGCGACTACCCAATTGCCATACTGGCTAGCTCGAGTTGTAATTTTAATTTGTGTGCTTACTACTTGCACTGTTGCACATGTAGTAAGAGTGTCATAACCATAGCAGTATTTTTTTTTATTATTATTATTTTTTAAAATTATGAAGGATATTCTTAGGTACATAATCGAAAAATTAATTTTTTTCAGAAATGTATAGAAATCATCAAAAATGATTTTTGCTTTTATTGTTGCAGAGATGAGGATGTTGCGGTGGATGAGTGAGCATACCAGACAAGATCGGATTAGAAATGAGTATATTCGAGAAAAAGTTGGGGTTGCTCATATTGTTGAAAAAATGGTTGAATCTCGTCTTAGGTGGTTTGGGCATGTGTGGAGGAGACCGGTGGAAGCCCCGGTTAGGAGGGTAGACCAAATGGAGGGTACTACAACGGCTAGATGAAGAGGAAGACCTAGAAAAACTATAGGCGAAACAATTGAGAAGGATATGGCAATCAATGCCTTATCAAAAGACATGATTTATGATAGGCCTTTATGACGTCGTTTGATCCATGTAGCCGATCCCACCTAGTGGGACAAAGGCTTAGTTGTTGTTGTTGTAATAAAAACTTTTTTATATTTACCATAGAAATTGAATTTTTGACATCATAATCTACTATCCTTATATAAAAAGAAACATTTTCGAGGTACCACGTTCGTTTGAAAAATTTTCGAGGCACCACATTTGGTAGGAGAAATTTTCGAGGTACCACATTTACTGTTGAAGTTTTCCTCTCTCCAGAGTGTTTGTAGGTAGATAATCATTATTTCCAAACAAAATCACAATTTAAATTAAAATAAATTATTTATTTAATTATTATCTTATCTGTATGTGAAATCATTATCCTTAATTTTCACAATTTGAAATTAAATAAATTATTTATTTAATTATTATCTTATCCGCATGTGAAATCATTATCCTCAATTTTACAAGTTTTCCAAATCATTATATATAACATGAGTATTTTTTTGTTTTTTCATCTTCCATCTTTGCATTCACCTTTGTTCTTTTTTTTTCGTTCTATTTTTCTTTACCAATCATTGAAAGTATTTTATAAATAGTTTGACTCCTATGTTGATCTTTCTTGAATATGTATCATGCACATACTTTATATTTTTGTTATGTGATGCAGTTTGTACGCAAATTTTTTTTGTAGACCGCATATGTAAATTTAACCCATAAAAAATTGTCTAACTTAGTTTCGTTTACAAGATTTGCTCTATGTTATTATGTAACTTATTGAGTTTTTAAAAATTTTGATTAAATTACGTTAGTCATTCTCCAGTTTTCAAAGCAATGCTTGATAATGTTATAGACGAAAGTCAGAGTGACACTATCAAAGAAAGCTATTGCAAAATATGAAGGTAAACAACAACCTCTTAATTATATCCACACTCAACCTTTGCATTTTTTTTTTGTCATTAAATCTCTCTAATTCTTATAACACTCGCTCATCTTAATTTATATTATTTAATTATTAACTTATTGTCCCCTTATAATTGCGTATTTCAATTAAATATGTTTATTCACGTAAACAATAACCTCCCAATTACATCAATCTTCAATTTTTGCATTTTTTTGTTCTGTCATTAAATATCTCTAATTATGAATTTTTCTTACTTATCTTAATTTATATCATATGATTCTTAAGTTCCTCTCTAATCACTTATTTCAATTCAATATTTCGAAGACGTTATGTGGGACTGAACTTCTCGAGGGGCCTAAGGTTTTGTTTGGTTAATGGAGAGAAAATGAGAAGAAAGAAATAGGGAAGAGAGATTATGGAGAAAAAATGAGTAGATTTTATGGTTGTTTGGTATGAGAGAAAATGTGAAGAAATTGAAAAGAGAGAAAAGTTGAGTTTTCTTTCCTTTTGTTTGGTTGGAGAGAAAAGTGGGAAGAGAGAAAATAATAAATTTGTCAAAAGACAATTACACCATTATTTTCAAAAATATAAATAATTTTTTTTATTTTTCATATATATCTATATTTCATATGGTCAAAGATTTTTTTTACTTCAATTCTTTATTACATAATAAAATTTTCGAATCCAAAATATTATAAAAATAGTTTTTTTATTAAAATAAAAATGTTTTATTTTTTTTCAATTAAAGAATTAAAAAATTAAAGAAAAAAGTTGAAGTAAAATGGACAAGTGAAGAACATATGAGTAATTTTACATGTCAATCACACTTTTCTCTCCAAAATCTCTTCATTTGGAAGAGAAAACTTTTTTTGTGGGTCAATGCTTTTTTTCTTTTCTCTCCATTTTCTCTCCTAAACCAAACACGAAAAAATGAAGTTTTCTCTCCAAAATCTCTCCTCCCATTTTCTTTTCACCTATTTTCTCTTGAAACAAACAAGGTGTAAGTTTTAATTTCAGAAGACTCCAATTCCTTCGATAATATATTTTGTTTTTTTGGAATAGATAAAAACCATTATATATAAATATATAATAATAGGATTTGATTTTATACTTGATGTAAATATTTTTTTAAAATTTTTTGTACAAGAGAATTAAAACTACAATTTGAAATGAGATAGATTATTCACGTTTTTCAATCATTAATTTATTTTAGATAAACACATATTAAAGAAGTTGAATTTTTTATTCATTTTGGATAAATCTTTATGGGTAAATAATCATTATATCCAACCAAAATATTACAATTCGAAATTAAATAAATTATTCAAATTTTCTAAATCATTATCCCCAATAAAGATATTACAATCTGAAATTAAATAGATAATAAAAAAATATATTATTTATTTTGGATAAATATAACTTAAGTCTATAAAATTTGTTAAAGAAAGTAACCAAACATGTGACCAAAGATAAACTTCATACAAATTTCATATTTTAAGGAAATATAGAAAAATAAAATCGGTAAGATAAAGTTAAAGAAAATAAATAATTTTTTATTGTAACACCAAGATTCAACTTTCCTTCTCAAAATACACAAGAGATATTCTGGTTTATCATTCGTTACGCTCATAATACCATAAAACAAAAAATGTCAAACTGTTTAATTCTGATTTAATTTTGATTTATCACAATAAAATAGATTATCATATAAAAAATTTATTCATCAAATAAATAGAGAATATTTCAGATAAAAAATGTTGTTTTTTTTTATTTATATGGCAAAGTACAATATTTATCAACAAGATTATCTAGATTGATTTTTTTAGGAGTACAATTTGGTTTGAACTTCTGTCTTTTTATATAGTTATTTTTATTCGTTGTTAATAATAATCTTTAACTTAAAATAAATATAAAAAAATTAAAATATCAACAAACCGTGCATTGCACGGGGTAAGAGCGAGTAAAAAAAATATTTTATTGACTCCTTCAGTTTTATTATAAGACTTCATCTCTTTTTAAATATAAGCATTAGACGGTGGGATTATTTTTTTTATATATAAATTTTTATCTCAATTTTTAATGAGATTAATTTTTTTAATAGTTTTCTTAACCTCGGGTTACAATTAAGATCTCATAAGGGAATTAATTTTATTAAAAAAATAAATACAAGATCTTTTGGTTTTTTCAATACAACACTTCCTAAAAAAACTTATCCCCTTTTAGGTTTTTATCCTCGATCCTAATGGTTTAGGTTAAGAAAACATTTTTTTTAATATATTTGTTTACTCAACACTTTATACAATTTCAATAATAAGAGTAAAATACCAATTTAGTTCCTTATGTTTTTTCATTATACCAACATAGTTCCTGAAAATTTATGAATACACATTTATTTCCTTACGATTTTCAAATGTACCAATTTGGTTCCTAAAACATGAGGGACCAAGTTGGTATAGAAGAAAATCTTGAGGGACCAGATTGGTACATCGAAAAATCTTGAGAGACTAAATTTGTATTTATAAATTTTCAGGAATTAAATTGGTACAGTGGAAAAACATCAGGGACTAAATTGGTACTTCAATTCAATAATAAGAGTGAAATACCATTTTATGCATGTTTGGTATAGCTGGTAAAATGAGATTATGATTTTTTTTTTGTGATTATAATACCAGATTATAATCGATTAAAATTATAACCTATTTATGTTTGGGTATCTTAGTTGAAAAAGAAATTTAAGTTAATTTATTTTGTTTAGATGATGTAAAGAATATTGTTTTTATCGAGTAAATTACAAGAAAGGGTATGATATGACAAGTGGGTAGTTAATGTGTTGGAGTGATAATGGTATAATAGGAAAATTACATGGATCTAAAAAAGTAATCTTTTCAAAAAATAATCTCCAGCTACTAGGAAGGAACTTATACATTTTGATTATTTTTTCAAAAACATAAGTTAAGATTATAATTTATATTGCAAACAAACATAACAATTGTGATTATTTTTGAAAAGTAAGCCAAAAAATAATCTTTATCATATCCAAACATGAATATCACTAATAATATTAACTAATTTCTTTAATTCACTTGAAAAATCACCTTAAATACTATGTTTAAAGACGAAATACTAATATTTTAGGATATGATATTATCAGTTTTTCATAAATATTTATTATATATAATATTTTATATTATATACTTGGTTGCACATTGAAAAATTTCACAAGAGTGGTTATCTAACTTCAATAGTTTCGAAAAGGCTAAATTATATGTACATATTTTGAATTTTAGGAATTTTTTCTCTTTTTAATATTAAAAGTATTAGGTTTTATATAGTTTATTTAATTTTTTTTAAAAAAAATCTTCGCTCATGTGGCACCACGTAGCAACATCATGTGTTTGATTAGAATTTCGGTGTGACATGCCAACAAATTTTGGCTGTGATCGGTTGCTTCAAGAAGTCAGACATTGGGAAAAAGAATAAGGACCTATGACAAAATGACCATAAAATTCAAGGACCGAAAACATAATTAAACCTTTTGAAAATGAGATTTGTTATACAATGTTTTAAGGGCAATGTTTTAAGTCATAAAAGTGTAAAGTCAACAATGAAACACTGAGAATTTGATTTTTAAAATCTTAAAAGGCACTCATTGCACCATAAAGCAACAACATATTAAAAACAAAAGGACCGAATGAAGAGTTTCCCACTCTTCGTCAACATCACCCTTGGCACTATGTTTGGCCAACAAATCACTACAACATTAGCTTCTCGCAGCGTGTGAGAGATTTAAACGATCTAAGACCTACTAGGAGCTCTGTAATATTATTAAAAGTAGCAACAAATGAGTGCTCCCAAGGAAACAAAATTGGTTAACAAGCCTCACGACATTTAGGCTGTCAGACCCATAGATAGACTCACATAGAATGTTCTTGTAACCACGATCCCAAGCTCAAGCTATATCATGTCTAATTCCCAACAATTCAACATGGAGAATATTACAACGACCCATGATGCTCGAGAAACCCACGATCTAAACACTATATCCATCTCACAAGACACCTCCAAAACCACTTTTGCTATCCGGGCCAAGGCAGCTTCCATCCATGTTGATCTTTATGATTCTGTAAGGTGGATGCTTCCAAGAAACAACAACAACTTTCTTACCTGAAATCAAAAAAGCAGCACCATTTGTGATATTCCTAATAACACGATTAATTTTCCATTCCTTATCACCAAGTGTAGCATTATTTCCCCGGTGATAAAGCCACCAAATTGTTGTCATAAATAACATGGATTTGTTTCGGCGAGCAAACGAACATCCAAGTTTGATGATAGCAAGTAAAAACGGGGGGGGGGGGGGGGATAGAGCTATAGAAAATGGGTTAAGCTCAACGGGCTGACCATTTAACCCGACATAAGCTTGGGTTGGTTCAGGGAAAATTCTAACCCAGGTTTTTTTGTCTAACCCAACAATTCATTAGTCCAACAGAGGTCAACCCATTTGGCCCAAATTTAATTTTTTTATATTTTATGTTATAATATTTTGATGTCGAAGAAGATTGATCAATAATAAAATTAAGATGAGAAAGAGACATTTTGCTTTTTCATTTATTATTTTTATGATTAATAATGAAATCCTAATAAAATAATTCTATGAAATTTTAATTTGATTAAATTAAGATGAGATAGAGACTTTGGCCCATGGGTTAGGTCAACCTAGTTCGAAAAACTAATGGGTTGGGCCAACCCAACCTGAAAAATAAGTGATCCTAATTAGCTAAACCAACCCGAATTGACATCTCTAAGGGAAATGACGGAGGTCAAAAAGTTTTGTTCTTTCTATTTAATCATATCATTAACATGTTTGAGCCGAAAACATCTAAAGGCTCGTTTGTTTTCACGTTCAAGGAGGCCAGAAGCGCGTTTTGGAAGAAGCTTCTCCTCAGTGGCTTCTGCGTTTGCGGCCCGCAAACGCAAATACAAACGGGCACTAAATATAGTCTGCCAAACTCACTTTTCAAACGAGTACTTTCTTCATACGCATAATTTCAAATCATGCGTACACAACGTGAACTTGTTCTTCAATTTATTTTTTTAATTGTATTTTATTCATTTTTTTTAATTCTTCTAACAGTTAAGTCTACACATTTTCTTAATCACATATATGCAACACATGTCACTTGCGGATAAATTATTAATAAAATAACAATATTATCAGTAGCTCATGTCATTCATATGTGATATTAGGAGGGCTTTTAAACTGATTTGCTTTAAAGATATAGCGCTGCTGGCAATCACTCCTTCCCTATTTTTTAAATATAGGTATTAATCAATGTTATGTTTTTTTCTTAATTTTTTATAAACGCTTATTTCAATGACATCAATTAATTATTTTTCATAAATATTCTTATTTATTCAACACTTTTTAAAATCTAAAAAATATTTATAAAAATAATTTTTTTAAAAAAATATTAAATATTATAATATCAATATCACTTACAATTTAATTAATTTACTTAATCATCCTAAAAAAAGTTTAGTCCTAATATATTATCCAGATGGAAGGAATATATACATATACATCTTCCATAATCATAATCATAATCCATCCATAATCCATATTAAGAAGAATATAGTAATAATCATGTGCAGCGCAATCTTGTGAGATAACCGTAAGGTACAATTCCTGACGGAGAGTTTATTAGGTTTCTGTTTTCTGCGATCCTTTCTTTCGTCTCTCTTCCTCTCACTTCTCTCCCTCCTCTCTCTCTCTCTCTCTCTCTCTCTCTCTCTCTCTCTCTCTCTTCTTTTTTTCGTTTTCCTTCTCCAACATTTTCCCGTGAAAATTTCACAATCTATCATATTTCCCTTCCACCAAACGCCTCACCGCATCCACCGATTTTGATCGGTTTCTGATCAACAAACTCGGCATTGTTTATTAGGGTTTGCTGATTTTTTGCCAGTGACGGTGGTTAGGGTTTCTCGATTACGGTGTTTGTTTGATATTGGAGATGGGGAGCGACGATAATCGAACGTTCAAGGCAAATTTCACCGCCGATGGAGCGGCGATGCTGAAGGAAAGAGTGAATGAGAAGCTTAAGGAGTTCATGGGGGATTACACTGATGACACTCTTGTGGTACGAGTTTTCGAATGAATGAATGAATCAATGAACGACGCGATTATGGCTTTTCAATTCTGTATTGTGTGCAATTTCTGATAATAACTCGGAAAAAAAACCTGTTTGGGAAATACTATTTGGTAGATTCATTAATAATATTTTGTTATCTGCTAATGGAGGGCCGCGGAACCATGGTTTTCATTTTGTTGTAAAAATCATTCTAGTATCATGCAGTGAAAAATAAGTTTCACTTATTGTAGAATCCATTTTAGTATCACGTGGAATCATTAATTTTGCTTAGTTTAAAAACCATTTTAATTTGGTGAAAAAACGAGCAAGGAGTAATTAGATGAGTAAAGAACCGGTTATAATAATTTGAGCAAATCTGATCCTTACGAGCTAGCTTTTAGGATGAAGTTAGGCAAAGTTATTTCTAATTATATTAAGTGTTAATTGTGCATGTGATGTGACTGATAAGTAGGATGCAGGAGCACGTTGCTTCAGTCGAACTTATGGTGCTTTTCTCCTTAATGAGTAATGAAGTGGTTAGGGTTTATGAAGCGTTACGGTTTTGTAATTTTGTTTATGCTATTAGTTGAGTGGTGGGAGAAGGACTGATGTACAAAATTCCCATAAAATGTTATTCGGATGGGTAAGGATTGTAGTCTACAAATTAGTGAATGTATATTCACGAGTGTAGTTAAGCATACAGCAGTTTTTATTGATTCTTGTAGAAGTGAAACAGAGATTCTATTAATTTAATCTTTTGAGTAGCCTGATATATGTATTCTCTCAACCCTTGAGGGCCACTTTCTATCTAAACAGCATACTCCTCAGCTTAACCAGTTGTTTAGTAAAAATGTGAAGGTCAATTATGTACCATTTGAAGTCTATGCTGCATGTAAGGGTAATTTGCAGAATCCACACTAAATGCTTTTTTCTATGTGATAAAAAAGTTTCTTCTGTATGGCCCTGTTAGTTGATATTATGATCACTGATAGAATCTTGATGAGGAGTTTGTATTTGGATGTTGTATGCTCATGCCCTTGTCAGGCACATGTACATGAACATCCACATGCAGAATTAGCTTCAATATTTCTCTAAAATGTGTAGCTTGAAAGAACCATAATCCTGTTGCGAGGTTTAATACACAACTTTTGGATTAAGTATATACGGTCAGATATATACATACCCCGTGAAAATACACATTGACTTGTTATAGTCTATGTTAGAGGAACAGAGTGATTTATTAAACAAATGTTGTTTTTGGATTCTTAGTTTTTGACAGAGCAAAATGGTGTTGTTTTTGTTACTGTGAAAATAACAATTTTCATATGATGGAATTTGGATTATGAAAAATATTTGTTATCACAATACAACTGGAAGTTGAAGTTTTTTTTTTTTTTAATTTTTTTTTATGGCATTGGCAGGAATATGTTATTGTGTTATTGAGGAATGGTAGAAGCAAAGAACAAGCAAAAGATGTGTTGGATGTTTTTTTGGGGGATCACAGTGATTCTTTTGTATCCTGGTAATTTCTGTTTACTCCCTCTTTGATGGGTGCAATTAAAATTGATGTAATTCCAAGCAATATTGTACTTACAGCTGTAGTTACTCCTTCTGCTAATTTGTGTGTGTATATCGTTAACAGGCTGTGGGATCATTTAGCTTTGAATATAGATTTGTATGTCCAACCCAAAGAGTTGCAGGATGAAGCTCCCAAAAGAAAGCTTATATCAAAGGTTCAAGTTGGAGGTGATGGTCTTCAGGATCTGAATTCAGAGTCGGAAATAGGAAAGTCTAGCAAATTAGCTAGAAGTCGACGAAACAGAGATTGGAAAGGATTAGTTGGAAGAGAAGCTGAAGCACCAACTCTACGGAGCTTTGTGGTTGGCGACACTAATTTGGAGGGAAAAACCCGATCTAAAGTCAACCATAGTCCAAGGTCATCATCTCCTCCACCACCATTTCAGAGGAAAAGAGGCCGGGATGATGAACAACAGAAGACAAAGGTTTGTACTGCTAATGATGTTTGACTGTTTGACAAATTTTCGTTTTTCAAGTCTTTTTAGTGATTTTCAACACTAATCTTGGCTTTATTATGCAAGTTAACATGTTTACACACTACAGCTTGGTTGGACTAATGATTGCTTTAATGATTTTGTTTTCGCTTTATTTTAACAATACTTTCTTCCATATAAGAAATGCAATGACTAAATTAATTTCCATCCTTTTTGGTTTATCTTTACTTGCGTTCTTTTTGATGCATTTTATATTCCTCTTTCCATGACGACTGAGGAAAACAAGTTATATCATTATGTAAATAAAAAAATAAAACTCAAGGATACCCTCCTTGTTAGATTTGTTTCACCCTCCTTTTCCTTTTTCTATAAACGAGGAAATACGATCTTACACTTTCAATTATCTACTTACCAATTAACTTTGGCAGAGGGATGCAGTTCCACAAGTAACTGTTGATGCTCCAAGACGGCTGCTGCAATTTGCTGTGCGGGATGCAGTGGCTACTTCCAGGCCATCTAATTTGGGCACGGCAGTGGAGCCCTCTTTGAAGCGTCTTCGTTCTGTAGTTTCTACATCTTCTGCCGAGTCTTCTTTGGTCGAGCGTCCCCAGAGGATGCAAAGTGTTTCCAGGGTAGCAAATCCCATGTCTACAGTAATCAAGGCTGTGGCAGAAGCTGCTGAAGATGTGGTTAAATCCAAATCCTCTGGAAGTGTATTTGATCGACTTGGTTGTGGTGTGAATCCATTAGATGGTAACAGCCAACTTGAAGATAATTACATACGTCAGGAGCAAAGTCAATCGTCATATTTTCAAAGAACTGACTACAATGGTCCGTATGCTGAGGATATGACAACGTTGGAACACGAAAGTGGTTTTCCTTTTGATTCTAATTCAGACTATGAAGGGTTCGATGATATGGATGTTATGGGTCATAGGGTCACTGGAGCTTCTCAGCTTGGCTCCTCTGCTGGAAACATGGATGATGATTCACTGATGGTGCAGTACAGTGTTGCAAAAAATTCTGATGACAGTATGCATCAAAGGCGCAATAGAGATCTGGAGAAACCTGCTGCTGCACCTAACACTTCAAAAATATTGAATATTTCAGTCAATGTAAATACTTGGAAGTCGCCAGGCCTACAGCAATACCAAGAAACAAGAGAGGTTGCAGATTTAGATGGTCATAAAGCTTTAGACAGTGAAATGGGAGTTCCCAGATCTGGCCTGCGACCAATAAAGGACAATGCTAAAGCTTTCAAAATTAATAATTTGAATGTGAGTTTTCATACCTGGATAACTTCTGATGTCAATTGGAGTCTCAGTTGTAACCTATATTTTATAAACATGATACGTTTGAACATTCAAGTTTAGCTCATTGTCATTGATATTATGACATTAACAGGCAAACCCTGGTTCAGAAGATTTTCAGAAACAGCCCCAGAAGACACAGCTATCTACTACCAGTGAGTTCTGAATTTTTTTTTCATGGAAACTCTTCCTGCTTCCAAGAGACATTTGAAAATTGCATTTCTAGTGATACGCATAAGTTACACATTTTACCTTGTATTTTATCATTCGTCAAGAATTAGTTAGTAGACTTTTCATCACTCATCTATCTGAAGGTGAATAATTTAGTTCAACTTTTATGTTCTCAGGCTCAAGTGCTGCTGGTCGTCCTTTAGAGGATGCTGATTCCAGAACCATTTTTGCCAGTAATGTAATAGCTTTTACTCCTTTGTTGTGGTGTTATGAGTTGAGGAGGGTAGGCTTCATGAGTAGTTAGGATTTTGTTCATGTTCTAAAGGTACACCTTGTATTGTTTTCCCAGGTTCACTTTGCTGCTACCAAAGATGGCTTATCTCGGCACTTTAATAAATTTGGGGAAGTGCTAAAAGTTGTTATTGTTACTGATGCTGCAACAGGGCAACCCAAAGGGTAAGACTAAGGAAACTCCACATGATGTTCCTGTTCGTTATTCATACAGCAATTTTGTTTGCTTCTATGTTCATTCCCATTTTTTTTTTTTTTTTTTTGAGCAGGGCAGCTTATGTGGAGTTCATGCGAAAAGAAGCAGCGGATAATGCATTAACTCTGGATGGAACTTCCTTCATGTCACGGATTCTTAAGGTATTGATGAGTACGTGGTAATTTAAGTTATTTAGAGGCTCTTGCCCTTAACTGTGCAGTTAGTTTGCATGCATCAGTTTTTATTCCTTTTTAATTATTTTTCATTCTAGAGGATGAGTTTTTATTCACGTTCCTCTATGCTTTATCTCAAAATTAATTACATATTTTAAATTGTAATGCACTGTTATTTGCCTGACTAACTTGTGAGCAACGTGTAAGGAACTGGAACCAGAGAACTAAGTAAGAATAGTAACAGAGGCAGAAAAGTGTGAGCAATGTGTAAGGAACTGGACCAGAGAACTAAGAAAGAATAGTAACAAAGACAGAAAACTGTGGTGTTTTTGTCTTTATTTTATTTTAATTAAAGCTTCCTTGCGCCTTGATCCACTTGGTTTCAGGAATTCAAGACCCTGAAACTCTCCCTCTCCTATCCTAAGTCCTATCCGATTTCTGGAAAATCTGCTTTCCTAACTCTTTCCCTCACTTATATTCACATGCACCAGATTGGTTCGTTGGGCCTGTTCCAATTGGTTCATTGGGCCCTAATAGGAGGCCAAGTACTAACTCAGTGCTAAGAGGAGACTTGAGGTTACAGTGAACTATCAATTGACTCGTGCTCTTTTATTTGGATAATTATAGAACAACATACGTTTCAGTAGTTAGGGGAAAGGTGATATATATAACTTATATGTAACGGATAGCAAGAGGATATGAAATCAATGAAAAAGCCTTTGCCATGATAATTTTGAAATTGTTCAGTTTTCTTTGGTTTTCTATTGTTCATGCAGGACTCATTGTTCAAAAATCCTCCTTTGCTAATAAAATTTGTTTTCTTATAAATGTGCCAAATTTTGCTCACTTTTTCCAAGTTGACAACAAATTTTCCACCTTCTCTAATGAGTGTTTGAAATGATAAGCACTATTTATTAGCATCCCAAACTATGCTGGAACTGGAACCCCCTCCCCCTTTATCCCTTTGGTTGGGGGCACAGTCTCTGTCTGGTAATTAGGACAGTTTTGTGTCATAAATTGGGACTTCATTTCAATATGCATTTGTAGAATGTCCGACTCGGGCCACTGCTGGTTGTGGTTGTCAAGCAATAATGTATCCTGATTTAGATGTGATATGCTGAACCCTAAACCCTTATGGTCTAAATTGCACATGGCATCAATGTGGAGTAGTTGGAATTAGTTTGACTGCCATTGTTTTTCTTACAACACTGGGAGAGTTGTTCTTTATCCTTTCTTAACATTCACACTGCATAGAATATGATAACCTCCATTCAGTTTTAGCTAAATCTTGTCAGTCTTGGTCAATCTCTGTAGTTTGATATAAATCCATTAATCAAGGGATTAGGGAGTTGAACTTGACATGTTGTCAGGACTTCTTTAACCAAGGGGCCAAGACAACTATCCTTGTTGCCACCATTCTTGTAACTAAAAGTTGAATTTTAACACAAGGTTTGCCGGTCTAGACATTATTCATGTTTCAAGCTCAAAGAGCTCTTGTGTGGACATGTTTGTTAGATGTAAAGCATTTCATTAGCCTTTGCCTAACACCTTTAAGAGTTGGTCTTTGATTGAAACTTGAAAGCATGTCAAATAATTCCTGTGATTTGTATACTTTTTGGGCAAAAAACATGTTTAGTGTCTGAATTATTTTGCAATTACTCTTCTGTTGCAGGTTGTGAGGAAAAGTGCTGCACATCAAGAATCTGCTCCAGCTGTCCCTTGGCCACGCGCTGTTAGGGGATCTCCATTCCCTCCTGCTAGGTTTTCTGGTGTTCCCGTTCCAAGAGGTATTCCTGGAGCATTTAGGCCTCGGCCCCCCATTAAATTTGGTGCCAGGAGCATGCAATGGAAGCGGGATGCTCAGGGTACTTCATCTGACAATGTTGCATCTTCAAATAACAGCAGTATCTCTGCACCTGCTGCTCGAGGTTTCACCTATGTCAGACCAGAATCTAAGCTGGAAGGCAGTTGAGTACGATCTAGTTCACTTCAAAAAAATGGTGGCAGACTAAAGGTTGCATCGGAGCGGTTTAATGTCTGATGGCCCGAAAAAGAGAAAAATGAAAGAGATAAACTTATGAATGTAAGGAGACACAGTGGCTTAATTTTTTGGATTTTTATCCTTCTGTACATGTTGGAGGACATTTTCATATCTAGATATTTGGTAAGTGATGGGTGATGTTTAATGACGTTTATTGCTCATTCTTCGCTTATTGAAGCGATTAGAGCGTGGATTTTGGTGGGAAGATGAGAGAAGAATGCAATGGAAATAGTTGGGATCCTTGACTTCAATATTTCCACCTCGGTCCTAATATTATCCTTACAGTTGAAGTTTCTGTTTAAAGTGGCTGCCGACATGGTCCTTTTGGTCACGAGATAGTCTCTTAATCGAATCAGCTTCTTTGCAAGTGTTGCTAGTAAATGACAAATTTTGGGGAAAAAAGAGGGAACAAAATAGATAAAGTTGAGTTGCACAAGACTTCTTCAATTTGCTTCATTGTGTATATCGTTTAGATATTTGATCCTTCACTGTTCCAGCCTTGTTCTTTCGGCTAATGATACCTTCTTTTAATAAAATTATTATATATTATATATTGGTTTTCCTGTATGAGTTCTAGCATGTTTGGTTTTGTTAAAAAATCAATTCTAGCCCCAAAATCACGTCGAAGCATAAACAACTAAAAGTAGCGTTGACATTCCAGAATTGATTTTGATCTAACTTCCTGCTTAATCAAACATGCACTTCATTTGTCATAGTCAAAATAGATAATTTGGAAGTTCTCGAGAGGGTTGGTCACGTTGCATTGCTTGAGCTGTGTGTATGGATTCAAATAAATGAGTTCTCCACTCTCTTGTTAAACTTACAAGGAGCTAATGAAGGGATTGAACATATGAATTGTTATCTAGCTAAACACGTTAAAGAAAATTTGTTTCTACTACCCTTTAAACCGTCTTTTTTTGGTCATTTTTCTGCGGTCACATAAACTAACTCTCTTCATATCTTGCCCTATAGCTAGCGAATGATGAGTAAAACTCTTTCTCGATGAACTCCGTCTACATCATAGAGAATTCTAACAACGGTAATATATTCACCACTTGACAAACAAAACCAAATTCCTAATACCTCCTTGAAGCATGTTTGGTGCAGCGTTTGTCAAGAGCAAATGCTCGTTTTTGCAAAAGTTCCAAAGTGAAGCTTTTACTTCTTGTTGCAATGCAAATGTGGTTTTTGATGAGTTTGCCGCCCACCAAACATGCTATTAGTGCTAAAAGGTAGAGCAAACACTAATTAAAAATTTTCGGAATATTGATTCGTTTTAAAAAATAATAGACGTCAAATTGATATATAATGAATGACTTTTTTGACCGTTAAATAACATCAACTTAGTTCCCTAAAAGCATAAAGAAAAAATTTAGACTGTTTTGAAGTAAATCAATCTCATTATATGATTCTTTTCTCTTTCCCTTTCTTTTCTGACTAGTAAAATTAAATATTAAGAACTGAGGTTTAATCAAACACAGAATGCCATTTTTTTAATAAGTAAAGTACGTGATAATGATGAGATGAAGAAGGAAAATTGTGCAACCCGTGTGGGATTGAACTCAAGAGCTCACACTTTACGATTGATAAAAAAAAAAATTAAAAAAAAAAAAAGAATCATCTAGAAAGCACAGCATACAACAGCCCAATGGAAATGACAGCAACAGAAGCAAACGAAACCCCACGAACCCTAACAAACAATACATTCATCTGCTTTGCAACTTGCATCGCCAGCGTCAGAATCTGCAACCTCCCCACCTCCTCCATCTTCTTGAAGAAATACATCGGCTTCAGCGCTCTCCTCAGCATCAACGCCAACGAGAAAGGGAAAGCAAATGCCATAAGGCTCTGAACCGATACCGCCTCTGCCATCGGCGCAGAGCGCGTGGCATATGTGATCCACGCTCCGAGACCGAGTTGGATGAGGGCGAGAAGCGCAGCAGCCTTGCTCAAATTGTACATGCTCTTCATCATCGTTTCGAGAACCTCGCGTGTCTCGTTCCCGAGAGGGGTTAGGTCGCGTTCCACGGTGGGGCCCTCGATTTCTTGGTGCTTGAAATTGGGGTTTTGGCTTGGGTATGGACTTTGATGATCCTGGGGTTTTGAATCTGAATCTGGATTTGGATTTGAATTTGGCTTTGAATGATTGGTTGAGAAAAACAAGTTTGGGTTCAATTGAAAGGAGGAGGAGTTGTTGTGTGAATTGAAGGTTTGTTGAGGAGTGGGATTTGGAAATGGGAATGAAGGAGGGGTAGTTTTGGAATGAGAGAAAGTGAAAAAGGGA
Organism: Crotalaria pallida; assembly: GCA_037953625.1. Classification (NCBI taxonomy): domain Eukaryota; kingdom Viridiplantae; phylum Streptophyta; class Magnoliopsida; order Fabales; family Fabaceae; genus Crotalaria; species Crotalaria pallida. The sequence goes on from CM075650.1 coordinate 175,367,001, forward strand.
CAAGATTTGAGGAGGAGGGTGGAGGTGGTGGTTGTTGTTAACCTTAACCTACGTGAAATGATGGCGGCTGCCATTTGAGTCAGTGAAGGAAGGAATGAAGAGAAAGAAGGAGAAAAAGCGCACATACAGAAAAAAGCTCTGACAGTTAATTACTCGCTCTGGTTCTCTGTATGCAAGAACATTTTAGAAATACTTTTTTTTAATTATTATTAATGAACGTGAGAAAATTAAATATAATTAACTAATTTTTTTAATAAAAATATAATTAGTTATTTTTGTTAATAATCCAAGTTGGAAAGAATATTTATTTTTATTATGTTTTTTTTTTAAAATTTATTTTTATTTATGTGTCCTAATTAAAAATTCAAGAGTATAATAACGAATAAATGCCGTTATTATATATTAAACTTGATTTAAATATGTTTTTAGTTTTTGTAAAATGAATTTTTGATTTTAGTATGTAAAAAAATGTTGAAGCCTCTTATTTGGTTTGATCACGCATGACAATGAAACTCAAACTTAATGGGAGGTTTCACCCATTAAATGTGGAAGAATATAAGAATGGATAATTACTAGGAGTAAAAAAAACGCGAGTATGAGATGAATTGGTACTATGTTACCCATAAGGCCATAACCTCACAAATATCGACACATATATAACCATTGAACTTTTATATATTATTATGAATACTTAAAGCTAATTGGTTATTACATTTCTAACCAATGGGAGTTGGTCCAGTTGGCTTAAGGAACCAATTGGGATTCCTCAAAATGGTGCACAGGTTCGATTCCTGAAAAGAACATTCAGTTGGGAGAGGCACCCACAGCTACTCGCACCCGATTGATTGTCCTGATATTAAGGGCTCTTATGAGGATAAGGGCTCTTATGAGGATACTGAACACCAACAAGGTGTGCACCAAAAATATTCCAAAATATTCACATCTTTATTCTTCATTTTTTAAACTAAAAACAACATCAACTTCATTTTTCATTACCGTAACTAATTCTCCCCTTATCATTCACATCCACTAAGACATTGCACAATAAAAAATCACTTGTTATTAAAATCAATCAATTTGCTTGATATATTTTATGTTGAATTTATCTATTTGATAAGCTAACAATTTATAAACCAACCCTCCCATGTTCTTAGCTTATTAAGAACAGTTGAAGAGCAACCATTGGATGTACTCTAAGGTTTGGATCTTTGTTTAAAGGGGAAGATCGAAAATGAAAATATTTGTATATTATAAGAACTTAAGAAACAAAATACTAATATTTAAGTCAACTGTAATATTTAGTTTAAGGAAAATATTAAAGAGTGTCATTGGGGCATTTGTTAATAAGACATTAAATATGATTAAAAGTTATGGGAAAATTCACTTTTTTGGATTCTCAAGAAAATAAATAATCTAGACATAATTTTTTTTTTCACTTTTTAATATCCTTAACAAGTGTCATAATAACAATAGAACACTTGTTACCAAGATCCTTAATTTAATTACTCCCCCGTTTCTATTTATATGTCATATTTCAAACAAAACATATCATTTAAAAATTCAATCATTACTTAGATTTCCAATATATTAATTATATTTTTCCCATTATACCCTTTCTCTTTCTATAATCATTAATTTTTCTCCCTTACTTACGTAAACCAAGACTTATTGAATAGGGGCAAACATGAAAAATAGTATTTATTACATTCTTGAAATTCTCAATAGGAGAAAAAAAAAAAATCTCTCCAAAAACGGACAGATAATAAAAAACTGAGGGAGTATAACATTTCCTTAAAATATTTGCACATAAACTACCTAGTCTTTTTGACTTTTGCCATAACGGACAAGAAAGAAATCAATAAAAATCTTCACCCCCTTCTTCGATATTTCTATATACATATAAACCATGAAACACACGATGTTAATAATTAATAGAGTTTGACTATTCATTATCGTCACAACAATGTACAAGGAACTAAAAAAAATACATTGTGGAAAAAAATCATAAATATTGAATACACAATTTTTAAAATTTAATTTTTATTTTAAGTTGTTTATATATGATTTTTAAATAATGAATAACAAAATCTTACTAATTAACAAGAGAATACAAAATCATGTATTTGAGTTAAGGGGCACAAAAGTGTTAAGTTGACAAACATGTAACCAGGATTTTGAGTTTTCTTGGTTATTTTAAGCAATTCAGACAAAGTAGATGTAGTTGATTGCCATTCGGATAAAAGCATGAGACAACTGTGCCAGGTTATGCCCATTTCAGTTGAAGTTATTTTTATGCTGCATGTCTCTTATTGATTCTAACTGTTTATATGTCTACAGTATGTTGCACCTCAACATGCAGTTCAAACTGATAAAGTTGAATTATTATTGGTAAAAGAGACACAAGCTGATGTCGTAAGAGGTGAAAGACCAGGTGATCCAGAGAAGGATGAGTTGCATGTTTTAAGCGAACAAATGACTTTGGCTGAACTGAAAATACATGATAATCTCTGCCTTGCCTATCTGGTAAACTATCAAAGTTGACTATGTGGTTGTGTGAATGCATAAATGTCTAATTATTTCATTTTCATCTTTGTTACACTGCTGATCTTCTCTCCCATTTTTCTGTTATTTACAGGTCATGGCTTATAAAGCAAATTGCAGAACTCAGACACAGTTGGGCTCAGCCGAATGAAGAACAGTCACCTAAGTGCATGATTATACAAAACTGTGAATCATCTCAGGTAGAAGCCTTCTAACATTAGAGTAAAACCTTATGCTTTTTAATCTGGACACAATTAGTTGCACACGTATAATCGTACCTTAATTTGTGCATTGTTGATGGATTTTATTGTAAAAAAAGTAAAAAGAAAAACTTGATTCTGTTGGTATGTTGTTAGCAACTAGAATATACTGTTAGCCTAGATCATATTCTGTTTTGTTAGGGTATAAATACCTCAGCAGTCAGCACTATGTAAACTTTTGAGTTGAGATTTTCTTTAATGTCACTCTTTTATTGGAATACACAGGAAGAAAAATATGGTGATGAAGATATTGGAGGATGGAAGCAAAGTGAGTATTAGTTCCATGATCAAAACTTCATTGAGCATCAGATGTAAATTTCTGACTCAGTCTTTTCTGCATGTCTCTGAATATGCACTGAATTTCAAATCCATTCTATGTCCGGTTGTGATTTGATGAAATCACTTGGTACTATTAATGTAGTTAATGAGTTTTATAATATGATTTGCAATCACAAGAGAAGTGCTTGAAACTTGGCCTCTGATTTTAGGCCTGAATTTGTCATTGTTTTGGTTTAAGTATAATTGCACCTAAATACAATAAGGGCTGAATCATATGTTTTAAGTTACAAGGTCCAACATTATTTTTTCCATTCAAAATAACAATACTAAATGCCCAACAAATTTGAGAAACAGACTTTTAATTATATTTATATTTTAGTTATTTTAATTAAATTTGAATGAACTATACTAATTTAAAATAATTCATGATAACAAATCTGAATCAACAATTCTTTGTTATTTTTTAACATTCTATTCAAAATAATATTTACTCATAATAATTATTTCTAAAATTAAACACATAAAATAATAATGTTGTAATCACTGAAAATGTAAACCAAAAACTTTGGCTCGTGCATGTGCACGGGCTTGGGTCCCAGTTATAATTAAAGTTAGAGTTTTAAATTTTGGCCCTCATTACTGAAGTTTTGGCCCCCATTTCGTATTTTTATGGACAAAAATACCCTTTTGTGTGTTATTTTTTCCGTCCCTAACGAGACGGAAAATTTCTATCTATCCCTTGATAAAAAATTTCCATCTACCGGGAGACGGAAAATTTCCATCTACCTAGAGACGGAAAAATTCCGTCCTTGGCCAAAGGGAAGAGAAAAAAGAGTGGTATTCCCGCACCCTGTGGGTCTAAGTCTAATACTCTAAGGCAATAAGGTACTGTACTCCGCAAGTGAAACTAAAACCTCTTTACTTACCTTTTTGTGTCTGCATGCAATTTTAGCTTAAAAAAAAAACTTAATTATGTCACAAGTTCTTGAAATTTGGGATACTTTTATCACATACCCTTATTCTTTTTTTTTAATGTCTGACTCTCCGAAGTTAATTTTGGGTTTATCATATACCCTTACAAAATTGCTGTACTGGATACATGTTTTTACGGTTATCTTCACTTACTATAAAATTCGATCAAAACCTTAAAATAAAAGTATGATTCATGATTATATAAAAAAAAAACATGATTCATGAATATTTATTACTCCTACCGTCCCTAAATATAAGACATGCGGGGAAGATTTCACGTCCATTAAGAAAGTGGAATAATTTAATTAATTGTATTGAAAAAGTGAACTTTTGATATGTATTTTCAAAATTACTCATATTAATATTATTGAGAATCTAAAAAGTGCTAAATAAATATTGGTGTTTGTGAAAAAAGTAATTAATTATCATTAAAAATTGGTAAATCAGAAACCCTATATATTAGATTTAATATATAGATTTAATATTAGGTATTTCTAATTTATGCTTGTGGGGATCCCCATTCATGGTATGAAATTGTCATCCCTGCATTCTAATCATATTTAGGATCTTATATTATATGATTTTTTTCCCTTCTTTCTTTGTTGGTAGAGGCACCCTTGTTGCACACCAAAAAAAGAACTGAGGTTTAATCAATAATATCTAAGTAAATTAATCCCTTCCGAGACGTAAAGATCATTGAAGTGAGTTTTATTTCTACTAACAAAGTCTTTTCCATACCCATGACAAGGATCGAATCTGTGACATCATACTCAAGGAACTCAGTCATCTATCAATTGTGCTGAGTTTTGTTGGTAATGGCTCATCTATTTAGCTACCTTAACATTATTTTAAAAAAATCCTAAATTCACAAAACACAATTTTTTAACGGGTGGAAGGTCACATTTTATTTTGGATTTTCTTAACATCAGCTAACTGACATTTAACCCTTTCATTTTTTGCAAATATAGCAACGGATAAAAAATTCATCTAGAAAACAGAACATACAACAGCCCAATGGCAACAGAAGCAAACGAACCCCCACGAACCACCCTACCAAACAAAACATCCATTTGCTTAGCAACTTCCATCGCCTGCGTCATAATCTGCAACATCTCCACCGCCTCCATCTTCAAGAAATTCATCGGCTTCAGCGCTCTCCTCAGCATCAACGCCAACGAGGAAGGAAAAGCAAATGCCGTAATGCTCTGAAGTACCGATACCACCTCTGTCATCGGTGCTAATGTGATCCACACTCCCAGTCCCAGTTGGATGAGGGCGAGAAGCGCAACAGCCTTGCTTAAATTCTGCATGCCCTTCATCGTCGTTTCGAGAACCTCGCGTGTCTCGTTCCCGAGAGGGGTTTGGTCGCGTTCCATAGTGGGGTTTTGGCTTGGGTTTTGACTTTGATCTTCCTGGGGTTTTGAATCTGAATCTGAATTTGAATCTGAGTCTGAATCTGAATCTGAATTTGGATTTGGATTTGAATTTGGTGAATGATTGGTTGAGAAAAACAAGTTTGGGTTGAATTGAAAGAAGGAGGAGGTGGTGGGTGAAATGAAGGTTTGAGGAGTGGGTATTGGAAATGGGAATGAAGGAGGGGTGGTTTTGGAATGAGAGAAAGTGTAAAGGGGACAAGATTTGAGGAGGAGGGTGGAGGTGGTTGTTGTTGTTGTTGTTAACCTTAACTTGCGTGAAATGATGGCGGCTGCCATTTGAGTCAGTGAATGAAGGAATGAAGGAGAAAATGCGCACACCCACAAAAGAAAAAGGCTAAATTGTGATAGTGAATCAGTGCTCACTCAGGTTCTATATATCCACACAAGAACCTTAAGTTAAGGTTTGATGTGGTTCCAAGAGTTGTGATTATTAATTTTAGGGGAGAAAGTGATCGATGGTCGATTTTAAGGAAATTATTATCATCTCTGCAGGTCTCTGTTATATAATGCACATTTTCAATTTGATTTTGAAGTGCCACAGTAAAAATACGTGAGTAAAAAAACGTGCATTTCCATCATAGTCCCTATATCTTGTCATTTTTCATTTCTTGATGAATTTTTTTTATGTTATTTAATTTTTTTTTTCATTTCTAAGACCACTTTCCTAAAATAACTCTATTTTTTTTTATAAATTTGATAAAATTAAATACAATCAACTAACCTTCTTAATTAGCGTAATATTAGTTATTTTTGTTTATAATTCGAGCCGTATAAAATGCCATAAAGACAAATATTAATATTGAAATAATAATTATAAGTGTGCATTTTTTCTTCATGTCTCAATAATAAAAAATTAAATTATTTCCTAAATTTTTACTATATTTAACTTCTCAACAAATAGTAACATTTTCCATTAAAATATTCCTATCAAATCAAATAACAATGTTATAGGAACCAAACCAAATACTGCAATAACAATGTTATATAAGCAGCTGGAGGGTGGAATAGTTGAACTTGCATTTGCTACCTTAGCTTTCACCTTGCTATTTAATTTCACTCAATAAATAATTTCCTACTTCTGTATCTAGCTACCCAACAAAATATACAAATTTGTATTTGATAAATGCTAGAAAGTGTCCTTGGTGTATTTGTGTAGTACATAACTATTGAAAAATGCATTTTTTGAAAAATGCATTTTTTTAGATTCTTGAGACACGAAGTAATGTGCATTGATGATTGTTTTTCTAAGTATAGGAACCTTAACAAGTGTCCTACTTGTTAGCAAGACCCTTTCTATTTATACCTTAAGTTTTACTCAGTCTGTATACCTACTTTCATCAGTCTCATTTATTTATATATATATATATATATAAAATCACATTAATGGTTTTAGATATAGTAATAAAAGCCTAACAAACTTTCTATTTTTTATACAACCATTTTTAAAATATTCCTATAAAGTGGTTGTAATATTTAATTTTTGTTTTATTCTCAATTTAAATTTTCTAAAGTAATCAATTTTACTATAAATTTGACAAAATTAAATATATTCAACTAACTTTCTTACTACTTACTCCCTCCGGCTCGAATTATAAACAAATTTAACTATTTTTACATTTATTAAGAAGATTAGTTGATTGTGTAGTATTTAATTTTATCAAATTTATAAAAAGTAGATGTATTTTAGGAAAGTAGTATTGAGAATGAAACAAAAATTAAATAAAATCACAATTTTCTAGATATGTTTTAAGAAAGTGGTATTGAGAATGGAACAAAATTTAATAAAGTTAGTTAATTTTGCTTTTATTTTAAATCAAGATATGTATATTTTTTGTTGTTTATAATTCGAGCCAGACGAAGTAAAAATTACTCCCTCCGTTTCACTTTAAATGTCTTTTTAATATCAAAATTTTGTTTCAAAATAAGTGTCTTTCTACCTAGATTGAATAATTACGCGGGCATTGAACCTGGGTTGGCAATCAATGCAATCTCACCTGCATGTACGGTAAAAGGACAAAACGCATTAAAGGGACGTTCACCGATTATAGTAGTCACAACTCACAAATAAACTCATTGTTGAGTCGTTGACGCCGTCAACATACGGTCTCATCGCGGAGGATGTATAGATACGGAACCTGGGTTGGTCTCTCATGTAATTTTTTTTACTGTCAAATTGGTTTCTAAATCTTTATTTATCATATGTATTAATATTTTTTTGTCCATATTTGTAATGTCAGAAGGAGAAATGACACGTTGTGTATTTTATTGGTCCATACAACATGAACAATGATTTATTAATCAAATTGATAGTGAAAATAAACATGATAAACCAATTCAATATGATACTAAAAGATGTTAAGAGACCGATTTAAAATTAAAAAATAAGGTAAAAGACTAAATACTTAGTTTAAGATTTTAGAAATTTAATTCTATTTGTATTCAAGGGATTATATCCCTATTTTTAATGGTATTTAGTTCTTTCCACGAATATTTCATTCCACACAAATTCGTATTTGTCCAATTTTTTTTAAAAATAATTTTCATAACTATTACTCCATTCCTTATAATTATATGTTTTTTTAATCAATTGAGGTCGGCACAATTGTATACGATTGTGTCACTTAAAAAAGTGGCTATGGATTCCTTCGACCAAAAAAATGTTTTTTTAGAAATTTTTTATTTTTATTTATCTATCATATTTAGAAATTCAATAATGTACTTCATCCGGTTTGAATTATAAGCAGAAACAACTAATTTTATGTTTATTAAGGATGTTAGTTGAATGTATTTCATTTTCTCAAATTTATGAAAAATATATGTATTTTAGGAAAATAACATTGGGAATGAAAACAAAAATTAAGTAAGATAACAATTTTTTAAGGATGTTTTAGGAAAATATCATTATGAATGAAACAAAATTTAAGGAAGATAGTTAGTTTTACTTATATTTTAAAGATTTTGTTAATCTCAGTCCTTAGGGCTAAGGATAAGAGACTATAAATAAGATGTTTACTTTGAAAAAATAAATTTGTAATAATTAAGAATTGGAAAACTTAAGTTCCCAATGAGATTTTATTACTTTTAACCTCTTATATTCGGTCCTAAAGGCGGAGATTAAGTAAACCAATATTTTAAATAAAGATAAGTATGTTTTTTCTTTATATTTCAAACCGAATGGAGTAATAATTAATAAATGTTGTTTTCTATGTTTGTCTCTATTTAATATAGTACTATTGATTTATGTAAGTAGTAGGAAAAAACAACGACTACGAAGCGAGATAAAAATGATATATGTTAGAAAAAAAAACATAATTACTTATTGAAAATCAAAATAATCATTATTTTTTTTAAAGTATTTTTTTTTAAAACATAAGACAGCTAAATAAAAACATATAGAGTAATATAAAATTAAAGATTTTATTAACCTCAGCCCTTAGGGTTGAAGATAAGAGGCTTAAAATAGCATTTTTACATTAAAAAAATTAAAGATTTAATACTTAGGTGGTAGTGGAATTCATTTCCCAATGACATTTTACCAGTTTTTAACTCCTTATCTTCGGGCTAAGATTAAGCAAGCCCTAAAATTAATTTTAAAATAATAAATCAACGATTTACAAATTTAGTGTCGTTGACAAAAATTAATCATTTTTCTTCATGAACGTGAATTATTTATATTATGGATATACTCCCTCCGTCCTTTATTGTAGGACCTTTTTAAGTAAAAAAATTTGGTCTTAAATATAAGACCCTCTTCAAATTTTTTCGAGAATTACCCCTTGACATTTAATCATAATACTATAAGTTTTGGTGAAAAGACATAAATAAAATCCCTAGAAAATTGTTTCATTCGCAATGCAACTTTCCTAAAACATCCCTAGAAAATTGTTATCTTATTTAATTTTTGTTTCATTTCTAATATTATTTTTCTAAAATATCTCTATTTTTTTATAAATTTGAGAAAATTAAATACAATAAAACTAATCTCCCTAATAAGTTTAAAATTAGTTATTTTTTTATATAATTCGAGTCGAAGAGAGTATATTTTTTTTATAAATTTGAGAAAATTAAATACATTCAACTAACTTTTTTTGATAAATATGATTTCAATTACTTTTTTCTTATAATAAAAACCGAAATTAGTACATTGATGGCTTGTTTAATAAAGAAAATGTTAAAGAGTGCTCTAAAGGTATTGGCTAAGAAAATAAAAGAACTAGATTTATCTTGAAAAATGTTGAATTTAAAACATCAAGAATTAGTGAATTTATATTTTCAATGAATGTTTTTCCTTAATGAATTCTTTAACCAATGGGCATTGGTTAGCAATACACTTTAATAAAATGTCTTGATACCAAGTACTTCTTTCAGCTTGAATTATAAGAAAAAAAAAACATACTTCTCTTGATTTAAAATATAATAAAACTAATTAACTTTATTAGATTTTGTTTCATTCTCAATCACTTTTCTAAATATATCTCGACAAAAATTGTTATCTTATTTAATTTTTGTTTACTTCTAATATTACCTTCCTAAAATAGCTCTATTTTTTTTATAAATTTGAGAAAATTAAATACAATCAACTAATTAACCTCCTTAATACGAGTAATATTAGTTATTTTTCTTCATAATTCGAGCCATATAGAGTATAGTAAAGACGAATATTAATATTGAAATAATAATTATAAGTGTGCATTCTTTCTTCATGTCTCAATAATAAAAAAATTAAATTATTTCATAAATTTTTACTATAATTAACTTCTCAACAAATACGCCAAAATACTTGTTACAGTAACATTTTCCATTAAAATATTCTCATCAAATCAAATAACAATGTTATAGGAACCAAACCAAATACTGTACTAACAATGTTACATAAGCAGCTGGATGGTGGAATAGTTGAACTTGCATTTACTACCTTAACTTTCACCTTGCTATTTAATTTCACTCAATAAATAATTTCCTACTTCCGTGTCTGGCTACCCAACAAAAAATATAAATTTGTAATTATACCTTAAGTTTTACTCACTCTGTATACCCACTTTCATCGGTTCATTTATATATTAAAAAAAATCGGCTTTTTTTACTTAAGTGGGTAGTTTTACAAACAATTTACGAATAAGGGGTAGTTTTCAAACTATTTACGGAACATGGGGCAGTCAAAGTCAACCAAATTTTTTTATTTATTTAGTCAACATCACAGTGCCACGTGTCAGCATCTAATTGGCCAGAAAAAAATTTTCAAAAAAAAAAAAAAAAAACGCTGCTGGCATTATTGCAGTTGACGCAATGCACCACGTTGTGACACGTGGCACATGCGTTTGACCCCGTTGAACAGTTGGTTCCCCCTTGCTAAATAAATCAGCAAAATTGTTCCCATGGATTTCGAACCTGCAACTTGCGACCTCAGGGAAACCGCATGAGAACACGAGTTACCACTGAGGCAGACGCTCGGTTGAGTATTCTGGTACAAATAATTATATTTATTATAATTTCGTTAAGCAATTTTCCAAAACACCAAATTGAATCTTAAAAACATATTTTTGTTAAATAAATTTTGTTGTCATTTCTTTTAATTACAGTCTAATATTCAATTAATTATTTGTATTTTTAATAAATATTTTTTTTTCTTTTTTGTCCATTTACTCTCTCTTTATAATTAATTTTCTTACTCATTATCTAATAATAATACCTAATTTCAAAATTAAAAAAATTATAGTTAATTAATTTTCTCACTCATTCAAAAAAAATTAATTTTGAATGGGGTAGTTTTACAAAAAATTTACTTATTGTTTTAAATTTTTTTAATTGTTTTAATTTGTTTTAAATTGTTTTAAAACAAAGTAAAAAAATAATACCCCTTATTCGTAAATTATTTGTAAATTGTTTTAATTTGTTTAAATTGTTTTAAAACAAATTAAAAAAATAATACCCCTTATTCGTAAATTATTTGTAAATTGTTTTAATTTGTTTTAAATTGTTTTAAAATGAATTAAAAAAATAATACCCCTTATTCTTAAATTATTTGTAAATTAAAAAAATAATAAGGGGTATTATTTTTTAATTTTTTTAATTGTTTTAATTTGTTTTAAATTGTTTTAAAACAAATTAAAAAAATAATACCGCTTATTCGTAAATTAAAAATAAGACAAGATGAGTACTACATTGAATAATTACGCGTGCATTTAACCTGGGTTGGCAATCAATGCAATCTCACCCACATGTACGGAAAAAGGACAAAACGCATTACATGCGACGTCAGCTATTATAGTAGTTGCAAATAAACTCATTGTTGACCTATAAATAAGGGCCCGTCAACATACGGTCTCGTGGCGGAGGATGTATAGATACGAAATCTGGGTTGGTCTCTCATGTTTTTTTAATTTTTTTTAGGATTATTTATAGTTTATTCTTTAAAAGTTGAAAGTGTTTTTATTTTGGTTTCTGAAAAAAATTTGACCTTAACTCATACTTAATTGTTTTGAAAATTTGGTTTTAGTCCCTAAAAAAATTCGTTAATTACTGATGTCATTGACGAAACGTCACATTAGCATACACGTGTGCAAATGTTGCATGTCCGGTAGGATGATGTGCATGATCTGGATCCGTAAGAGCAAAAGGGCCAAAGCCCAATCCACAGGCACATTTTGGTTGGGTCTTGGCCCTTTTGCTCCTACGGGTCCGGATCATCCACGTTATCCTACCGAGACATGCAACATTTGCACACGTGTATGCTGATGTGGCGTTCCGTTAACCACTTCAGCAATTAATGAATTTTTCCTATTGGCAGGGACTAAAATCAAATTTTCAAAACAATTAAGGATGGACCAAGGTCAAAAAAACTTTCAGGGACCAAAATCAAAACACTCCCAACTTTCAGGGACTAAAACCATAAATAAGTCTTTTCTTATATCGAATTGGTTTCTTATTCATCTTAGGTATCAATATTTTATTAGTCCATATTTGTAATGATTGAGGGAGAAATGACACGTGTGCGTATTTTATTTGTCCATACAACATGAATAATGATTCATGGATCAAATCGATCGTGAAAAGAAGCATGATAAACCAATATGATATCAAAAAATTCTTAATCAAGAGACCAATTTAAAATTAAAAAAATAAGGTAAAGAACTAAATACTTACTTACCTTTTAGAAATTTAATTCTATTTGTATTCATAGGATTATTTAGTTCTTTCCACGAATATTTCATTCCACGCAAATTCATATTTGTCCAATTTTTTTTTATAGAATTTTCATAACTAATACTCCATTCGTTCTAATTACATGTTTTTTAATCAATATATTAAAGTCGGCACAATTGGTATGAGATTGTGTCACTTAAACAAGTGGCTGGGGATTCCATTGACCAAAAAAATGTTTTTTAGAAATTTTTTGTTCTTATTTATTTGTCATATATAGAAATTCAATAATGTACTTCATCCGGTTTGAATTATAAGCAGAAACAACTAATTTTATGTTTATTAAGGAGGTTAGTTGAATGTATTTAATTTTCTCAAATTTATAAAAAAAATAGATGTATTTTAGGAAAATAACATTGAGAATGAAAACAAAAATTAAGTAAGATAACAATTTTTTAGGGATGTTTTAGGAAATATCATTATGAATGAAACAATATTTAAGAAAAATAGTTAGTTTTACTTGCTATATTTTAAGGATTTTGTTAATCCATGTCCTTTGGGCTAAAGATAAGAGATTATAAATGAAATGTTTTCATTGAAAAAATAAATTTTTAATAATTAAGAATTTGAAAACTTAAGTTCCCAATGAGATTTTATCACTTTTAACCTCTTATCCTCAGCCCTAAAGGCGGAGATTACGTAAACCAATATTTTTTTTTTTGGTCCGTAATCCTTGCGGAACCACCGGTATCCCCAAGAGCACCCTTAATACCAGGGAGCCCTTGAGACTAATCCGGAGCGAGCTGCGTGGCTGACTCTCCTAGCGAGATGTTTTTAGTGGGAATCGAACCCGGGGCTACTAGCACCCGTGTCCCATTCCCAAGATTTCAGTTGGGGCCTTACACCAACTGAACCAAGCCTCGTTGGTTAAACCAATATTTTAAACCAAGATAAATATGTTGTTTTTCCTTATATTTCAAACCGGATGGAGTAATAATTAATAAATATTGTTTTATATGTTTGTCTCTATTTAAGAGAGTATTCCCTCCAGTCCTATTTAACCGAGTATTCATTTTATGATTGAATTTATTAGCTGTTGATTAGCTTTTCATAATATATTTGATGGGTTTACCCTGTTACATGTGTTATTGTTAAACATTTTACTATTATTTTTAATTTCGAAATCATAATATAAAATGATTGGTTTGAACTTTATTTTGTTGTAATTTAGTGTTGAGTAACATGAAGCAATCTTGTGTAAGACAAGAAAAGTATACTAAATATAATTGGCACTGGATTAGTATGATGTCATACAAGCTCATGATAATCCCTTCATAAGAAACTTCTTTGATATTTTCCTCCTTTAATTAGTAAGTACTGAGTTGAAATTTTGCTAAAAAATATCACTACGAGAAATTGTTGCATTGAAACTATAGTTAGTTAAAGATTATAAGTAGATCATGCATCTCACCCATGTTTGCTGTAGTTCTCTGGTTTTCAAGGGTTAACATGCCAAATGATAATTAAATCAGGACCATCTGTCATGCAGGTGGTGAAGCTCAGATATGTACAGGCCTGCAGGGAAACGGGTGGTATATAATTTAGGTATATATGATTTCATAGTTTTCCATTTTGTTTACTCTGATCTCTATATGTATATAACTTTGGAAGCACCAAGATAGCAGTAATGCTTTACCTAGCATATGTTAGGAATGTTCCTAAATGTCTGTAACTTAGGCTATAAAGAACTACCTTACAATTTTTAGTACATGAAAGACTTTTCTTAAACAAAATTGCTTCATAAGCTTTTAATTAAATAGACACTCCGGTTTGTCTAGTATTGTACGTATGATATCAGTGTTTTTGCGCACACTTTAATGTCCATAGTGATAGATTAACTGTTCATACTGTGTACCATATTCATTGTACTAGATACCATTACTAGAAATTCATCTTAACAAAAGTTTTGAAATAATAATTTAACAAGTGATGAACCGCATATGCAAATGTACCATGTAAACGGTAGCAATGTTCCTGTCAACATTTTATCTTTTTGGCTCATTTGCAGACACATTCCTGCAAACATATAAGAGAAATTGACTTAGTTGCTATGTTTCCTTCTGCATAGATGATACACCTGGTAGGAAGGAAAATGGTTGTTTATAGAAATCTTGCTAAGACATATCCATCCTTTTGAGACAGCTCAGCAAAAAAAGTGGGGACATGACATAAGATACGGATACCACATCATTATGGTGCCTCCAATGATAAACCAACCCTCCCATGTTCTTGGGTCGTTATAGCATGGTGTCGAAAGTCAAGGCACCATGCGTGAGGTCATTGACTTACCTATGATTGCCGGTTTTAAATGGTCAAGGATTCACATGCAATTAAATATAACGACATCTAAATATTTTAACATCCCTTTTCAGTTCCTGCATATGGGTAAAGATAGCAAAACTCATACTGAGAGGTCTATCTTGTAAATCTTTTTATTTTAACTTATTCTCTTGTCTCTACTCCGCTGGTGCAAGTTAGATTCGAAAGGTCCATCTTCTTCTTCACCCTCAAGCTGTGTATCTCATCCCCATTGCTCTGTTTTTCCTCACACTACAAGAAATTCAGCGAATCCCTCGGTAATAAACCAAAATCCGTCGGTAACGACGCGATACCGACGGCCAACCGACGACCTCAATTCCCTCGGTAAAAGTGGCGTTGGTAAAATTTACCGAGAGAATTGCCCTCGGTAATTTACCGAGGGCTTTACAGAGGGTTGTTGCTCTCGATAATATTTTAGAGTTACCGACGGCTGTAACCCTCGGTAAATTACCGAGGGCTTTGCAGAGGGTTGTTGCTCTCGGTAATATTTTAGTTACCGACGGCTATAGCCCTCGGTAAATTATAATTTATTACAGAGGGTTGTAGCCCTCGGTAAATTTTAGTTTGTTAGAGGGCAATAGCCCTCGGTATATGATAATATTTTTAGAGGGCTCTAACCCTCATTGATAATTTGGATTTTACCAAGGGCTGTATTGCCCTCGGTAATCTTTCTTTGGTACAGTGAGCTTGTTTATATATCATGCTCTAGATCAGGTCCAAACCAAAGCAGTTAAAACAAATAAAACTAAAAATTTATAATGCAATTGTTAAAAACAGTGTCCGAACTAATATAAGGTAGCAACATTAATTGAAACTTGGAATCTTCATACAAGGCAATCAGCAAGTTTAGAAAAGGTATAATTGTTGCCCGAATAAATCAATCACTGAAATCTTACATTGCATGGATGAATATAGTGATATTAAAATGTAATATCATTGAAAACTACTTTAATGAGTAATTGTAAAATTTGAATAAGCCAGTAGTACTATACAAGTGCTAAATACATATGCCTCCTCTAATTTAATTTATGTTCCCAAGTGCAGTCCTTGTTGTTTTCTGAGTGCTCTCAAGAGTGCTCTCTCTTGAGAGCAGTGAACTTAGCAGCAATGTCATTCAACAATTTTGCTATCTCATCAGCTTTAGCCTGCAAAGCAAACCAAGATTTCAAAATAGCAACAACATATGGAACACTATAATGGATGTGCCAGACCAGATTTAATACTTTTCTACTCATAATTAAAACAGATTTGCATTTTCAAACTATCTCTACATGATAAAAAGACTCATGGAAAAACATAGCTGAGAGCCTAAAAAAATAAGTAACTTGTTTTGGAAGACTAAAAAACAAGTGCTCAATCAAGTGGCAGTGTGCACTTACTAACATTAATGTTAGCCTCAGTTCAATATGACTAGCATTTAAAAGCAAAACAAAATATCATCACCATTTAAAACAAAACCTTAATCCATATAAAAGGTCAAAGGGTACCAAGAAGAACTTTCCCACTCTAATTCTAGATCTAGAGAAAGTAAAGTCATCTTAGAGAACAACATCAGAAAGCAACAAAACAGCAACAGAAGGCAACAAAGCAGCAGCAGAAAGCAGCCAAAACCAATAGAACAACAACAAAAAATAGCACAAAACCAACAGCAGAACATAGCAAAAGCAACAATAGAAAAGAAAAACAATACTGCAATACTCTGTTACAGTAACTGACAAAGCTGACAAGCATATGTTATCAAAGTATTAGCTTAACAAGGTACCTGAACTTGACCAAGACATGTACTAATGGATATATAGGAGCCCTCCCATCATGAGGTCCCAATTCACATAACCTGGCCCATGAAAACCTCATCAACTAAGTGCCTATTCATCAAAAAATAAAATCACAATGTCATGAAATGGTAATGGCAGCAGTATTACTTTGCTATTTTAAGCGCTAAAGAGATGATAAAATACTAATATGGACATAATAAAATTAGAAAAGGAAAAGGCCCAAATTCAGATTTACTCCTACAAACTCAATATTGAACAACAGAGATTCATAACGTAAGTTAGGAAAATACAAAGCTGAAATGGAAAGCATGATGTTGTACCCAAATTGAAGACAATCATAATGCCTCCTTCCATAATAGATTATGGTTTAATGTGTAACCCACCAATGAAAGGTGTTCTTTTGAGTTTTAGACATTGTCTAACCTGAAAATAAATGCAAAAGCTAGAATTAGAGTTAAAAACATTGGTTATAATCACATATTATATAAGCAATTGCTAGAAAAAGGAATCAAGCATACTATGGCCCAAAAGAGCATGATACCCTGCACTAAAATAGTATAGAATCTACTAAGGCACTTCAATCCAAAAAAATTTACCGATTTGCAGATATTTTGAAGCAAATCTACTATGGTAAGCAAATATTTTGAAGCCAAGCCAATGAGCAAATCCTGGAGAATCATCAGCATTCAAGTTTGTATATCAGTCATATTATTCTTTGTTATAGAATATCAAGATTCAAGAAAAACTGAACTTTCTCAAAAATGGAGCATATCTAATACAAAAGTGAAAAGAAAACAGCAGCAGCAAGAACGTTTAAACTTCAGTGTCCAAGACAAGAATCTGAAAACTAGAAATTCAAAAAATAGCCACAACCTCTAACAGAAATGGGCAAAACCAAAAAATTAGCAAAAGTAGTCAAAGCTCAAGAATTGAAAAAGAAATCATATATTTTCTATTGTCTTAGCTCAGTGTTTTTAGGTACAAATTTGATATCACTCAACAAAATCCTAACCCAAAATTCCAAACAAGCAAGCCTAAATAGAATTAACGTACCAGATTTAAAAGTACCAGAACCAGAACCAGAACCAACTCCATCATCAAGAAATAGTACAAGAGCTACTCCAAGGGGTTCATCAGACTCACTTCATCATAATCATACTCTTAAAAGCAATACCACTCATGATGGGTTAACCCTCTCCTCTCCAAATTAACTCGTCCAAATCAAATAAAAGCACTGTTCAATCCATATCTCATTTCTGCAAAAATAAAAAATAAAGCCCCAATTTCAATTAGATATAAACCCTAACTTCAACCCATAATTTCACACATAAAGCCACAAAATGCAAAACTCATTTCACATAGTCAAAAACAAATCATAATCGGGTATTCGCAGAGGGTGAATAGCAAAACAAAGTCAACAATCGCAGTAACAGTGAGAAGCGATGGGAGGGAGTGCAAAAGACACACACGAAAACTGAGGGAGTAGCGAAACTAACCTGAGAGACGTGAGCAATGGAGCAAAGAGCGGTCATGGGTGGCGGTTGTGAGCAGCAACCGTGAGTGACGGCGTGAGCAGGGCTCGTGGAGGGCAAGAGAGAGTGGCTCTCGAACCGGCAGTGATGATGATTTAAAGAAAAAATAAAACCGTTACCGAGGGCAAATTTTTTTTGCTACCAAGGCCTATACCGACAGATATTATACGTTACAGAGGGTATTACAGATGGCAAAGACCCTCGGTAAACTTTTTTAATTTAAATTTAATTTTTAATTATTTTTTAATTTAAATTTAATTTTTAATTATTTTTTAAGATTGTTCTGTAGGCGTTTCCGACGGCAATAGCCCTTGGTAACTTTTTCATTTTGTGCCAATTACATTTTATGTTACCGATGACACCAGCCCTCGGTAATTCATTTATTACCGACGGAAGCGAGGGCCCTCTGTAACGGACGTCGGTAATATGCTGAATTCTTGTAGTGTCATGGATCCGTTCCCTCCTCTGTTAATAAGCTCTGTTTTGAAGGTAATATGATCTTTTTGATAACAGAACTAATAATTAAAAAACCCGTGCGTGGTCGATTTAACAGAACTAATCTTTGGATTGAATTTAATTAAGTGGGGCATCCAAGTGCAAGTGGTCGATTTTTTTAAGGGCATCGTAGGATTTCAAGCAAGCAACCTTGCATTGCACCAAAAATTTTAATTTTGTCTTTTAGTGTTAAACCACACTGTGTTTCATGAATTTACCATGTACTACCTCCGTCCCTAATTATAAGGCCATATTGGGAGATTTCACGTCCATTAAGAAAGTGGAATAATTTAGTTAATTGTATTGTAAATGTGAACTTTTGATATGTATTTTCAAAATTATCCCTATTAATATTATTGAGAATCTAAAAAGTGTTAAATAAATAAGGGTGTTTGTGGAAAAGAATAATTAAGGCTCATTGAAAATTGGTAAAGGGCCTTATAAATAGGGACAAAATAAAAGTGTCAAAATGGCTTTATAATTAGGGACGGAGGGAGTAGTATAAAGGAGTATAATGCTCACCAGGTTCAAGGTCAACCTCCTCAACCATCCATAAATTGGAAAAAAAAAACCCTTAACCTGTCTATTATCCTCATTCCTAAGTTTAAGCAATAATTTAACATTTTATATCGGTTCTTTTTATAAATATTTTATCCAATTCACTTATGATATTTATTAGTTTTTTTTTTCAAAAATATCTTTTACATTATTTTTTTGTTAATAAATATTTGATGTTATACTTTAATTTTTTCTTCACTTAACTATCTCATAAAATTATTAATAAGTGAAAAACTTTGTTATTAAAATTAAGAACTAATATAAAAATACAATTCTAATCCATTAAATTATAACAGAACTAATAATTAAAAAATGTCATAATTTTTTTGGAACACCAACCTTGCTTCCTCAACATTAAAGGTAAAAATTTGTACTTCCTCCGTTCCTAAATATAAAACCTTTTTGGGGAATTTCACGTCCATTAAGAAAGTGAAATAATTTAGTTAATTGTATTGGAAAGATGAACTTTTGATATGTAATTTCAAAATTACCCCTATTAATATTATTGGGAATCTAAAAAGTGTTAAATAAATAGGGGTGTTTGTGGAAAAAAGTAATTAATGATTATTGAGAATTGATATGAGACTTTATAAATAGGAACAAAGTATAAGTGTCAAGAGGGCTTTATATTTAGGGACGGAGGGAGTAATAATTAAAATATCTCATAATTTAACAACAACCTTTATTAGCATTAACATACACGTCAAAATATGCATTCCTATATCGTCAACATTAAAGGATATTAATAAATAAATTTAACTACACAAAATTAAACATAATTGCATTCTCAACGCTCAAACAAAGGTTTTATGCTAATTTATGTGTTAGGGTTAGGGTTACGGTTCAGCAAAAGATAAAGTTTAAGGTAAGGATTATGGTTAGTTAAATTATTAAGGCTTATTTAAGTTTTTAGCCCCCGAACTTAGGTGCTTTTTTAGAATTAGTCCTCAAATTTTTTTTTCAATGCTTTGAGTTCCTAAACTTTGCTCGAATTTTGAAAATGATCCTTTCATCACTTAAGTAGTGATACCCACGACCACGATATTCCACGTCACCTTCCTTCACCACATTGAAAGGTAATGTGCCAGATGATGCCACGTGAATTTTCTAAATTAAAAAAATATGAAATTTATTAAAAATAATTAAAAATTGTATTCTTTTAAAAGAAAGTCGAATATTTTAATAAACTTTACAAGAAATTATTTTTTTAACTACAATAGCACCTTAGTTCAAGGACTACAATGTTAAATAAGCCAATTATTAATTTAACTACAAGCTATGTGGCTGATAAAACACAACTGAATCTTTATAATCACTATAATTATATGAAATTTATTAAAACTAAACAAACAAAAAAAATAAAAAATTTATTGCGCCATCCTCCTCCATAACTATTGCGTTATATAAGTGGCAAAACGCAAACGAGAGAGAAGTGGGCATTTTCCAGTGAAAACAAACCGAAATGGACAGACAATGATAAAAGCGCTAAACGACACAAGTTGCCCGAAAACGACAACACCAATAATGGGACCGAAAATGAAAATCACCAAGTCCCAGTTAATGGTACCGGTGATCATGGGTTGGAAGCAAAGTGAGTACACAATGTCACCCCTTAGATTAATGCACCAACATTTTCATGGATGGGATTAACGACCTCGCGCATGGTGCCTTGACTTTGGCCACCATGCTATAACTTGCCCATGTTCTTAGCTTATTAAGAGCAGCTGAAGAGCAACCGTTGGAGGTGTTCTAAAGGTTTGGATCTAGATATTTTGTTTAAGGAGGAGCCTCGGAAGATCGAAAATGAAAATATTGGTTTTTTTTATTTAAGTGGGGTAGTTTTAGAAAAATTTACGTAGATATGATACTCCCTCTGGTCTCAATTATAAGCAAAAAAAAACTAATTTCATACTTATTAAAGAAGTTAGTTGAATGTATTTAATTTTCTTGAAATGATAAAAAAAAATAGACTACTTTAGGAAACATGTATTGGGAATTAAACAAAAATTAAATGATACAATCACTTTATTGAGATATTTTAGGAATGATTGTATTGGAAATAGAAAAGGTAATTAAATTTTGCTTATATTTGAGACCACTAATGAGATGTTTTTAGTTGCTTATAATTGAAATCGGAGGGAGTAGTTTTGAAGGGCAGTCATCAAAACTAGTTACGAAGATGAGACAGTCAAAGTCAAAATTACAAAAGTCAAACAAGTTATCCCAGACTTCTTCTAAATATATATAAAATAAAATAAAAAATCCATAAATAAAATATAAAACATAAAAAAATTACACCCAAACATTATAATAATAAATAAAAGCACAAAATTAAAAATAAAATAAATATGTACATATAAATTTAAATAAAAAATGAAATATAAAAAAATTGCCACAAATAATAGACAAATAATTTGTTTAAAATGAAGATTAAAGTACTCCCTCCGTTTCTATTTAACTGTCCTTATCCAGAAAAGCTATCTTTTTTATGATTTCAAGAGTGTAATAAATGTTATTTTTCATGTTTACCCCTATTTAATATGGTATTGGTTTTTGTAAGTAGTAAAAAAAAAAATAATTACAAAGAGAAAAAATTGTATAGTGAGAAAAAATATAATTAATGTATTGCAAATCTAAATAATAATTTCATTTCTTAAATGATGTGTTTTGTTTGAAACATGACAGATAAATAGGAATAGAAGGAGTAGAAGAATAAGTCATGTGGGTTGACTTTTTGACTTTTAGAACAAGTCATGTGGGATGACTTAGCTTGTTTGACTTTTAGAACAAGTTAAGTGTGATGACTTGTTTGACTTTATTAATTTTGACTTTGAGTTGACTATCTCATTTTCGTAAATAGTTTTGTTGATTGTTCCATTCTCGTAAATAATTTTGTTGACTGCTCCATATTATGCAAATAATTTCAAAATTACCTTATTTTTTTTAAATTACCCATTTAAGTAAAAAAGCCGAAAATATTTGTATAGTATAAGAACTTAAGAAGTATAAATATATTTAAGTCAAAATAATAATAAAAAATTATCGAAACAACCTTGATAGGCTACAATATTTAGTTGATGGAAAAAGTTAAAGAGTGTTCTTAAGGCATTTATTAAGATATTAAATAGGATTAAAAGTTACGATAATAAATAATCTGAAAAATTCATTTTTAATATCTTTAATAAGTGTCCTAATGACACTAAGACATTGGTTAATAAAATCCTTAATTTAATGATAACATTTCTTTGAAATATTTGGACATACGCTACCTAGCCTTTTTGACTTTTGTCATAACGGACAATAAAGAAATCAATAAAAATATTCACCCCCTTCTTCGAGATATCTTCCTTTTCTTTTTTGGCAAGGTCTAATATGCTCACTTTTAGTTCCTGTTGCCATGCTCATTAGCTTTTTAGGGAGTTGGTGTACTAAGGTGCTCCTGTAGTACAGATGGTGCAAAAAGGAGGGCTGTTTAAAATAAAGTGCATTGACATCTATGGCTGCAAAAGGAGCTTGGAAACCTAGAGTACCGGTTGAACCAGCTTATAGTGATTTATTATGTTTGGGTATTTGTAATTTATTTAAAAACACTATATTTGCCTCTAAATATAAGACCTTTTGACAATTTTATTTTATCCCTATTTATAAAACTATTTGCTAATTTTCAATGATCATTAATTACTTCTTTCCATAAACACCGTAATTTATTTACCACCTTTTTGACTTCAAATAATATTAATAGGGATAATTTTGAAAATACATATCAAATATTTATATTTTCCATACCATTAACTAAATTAGTGAAGTTTCTTAATGGACGTAAAATCTCTCAAAGGGGTCTTGTATAATGGTGGTTGAATATAAGAGATGGTAATGTGAACCATTAGTTGTGGCTCCCTCCTACCTTCAGCACTTGTAACGTAAGGTCCTTGGTCCATTCTTCTTTAGATCTCAACTACTTATTTTACTTGCATTATTTTTTTTATGATAAATTGAACTTAGTTAATCAGAACACTCATTTAATACGAATAATTTAGAGAAAAAATTAGTAAACTTTCTTAATGGACGTTAAATATCAAATATTTACATTTTCAATACCATTAACTAAATTAGTGAACTTTCTTAATGGACATTAAATCTCCTAAAGGGGTCTTAAATATAGAAATGGAGGAAGTAATTCATATGGATATAAAATTAAAGCAATACTGAATTGAAGCATGTAAAAAGATGTATAATACTCCCTCTGTCTTAATTTATCTGTCATAATTTAAACAAAACACATCCTTTAAGAAATATAATCATTACATAGATTGTCAATACATTAATTAATTTTTTTTCTCACTATACTCTTTCTCTTTCTCTTTCATTCTCATTATTATTTTCCTAAAACATCCCTAAACCCTAACCCTATACCCTAACCTTAACCCTAAAGCCCAAAATGAAACCCCAAACCTTAAACCTAAAACATTTTTGCCATTCCATGCGCAAGTGGCTTAAACCTTAAACATTTTTGACATATAGTCATTCTAAAGTTCTCTCTGTTTAAAACTTTAGAGCTTTATTTATTTTTGTCTCTACTGTTGTTATTACTCTATTACACTATGAAATTATGGGTGTATTTTTTTTAAAAAAAAAATTCTTTAGTGCTACCTAGGTATTTTTTAGTCTTATTTGAAGAATTTTTTTGTCTTTAATATAAGTCAAATTTTTATTTATATGAGTACTCTTGAAAAAGTGTAACAATTTTTTTCATTTCTAAATTTAATTTTCTAAAGTACATTTTATAATTGACAAAAATTAAAATATCCTTCTTGTATTTTAATTTATTATCATTATTCTTATTAATATTAAAATACCCAAATGTCCAGATTGTATTACAATAGTCATAATAATTATTGTCATTATTATTATTTTTTGTTTCTTTTTTAATTTTAACATGCCTTATACCATGTTGTAAATTTTTTTTAATCCATATGTGAACTAACCGGAATCCTACGGACAACAGGTTTAGATATATGAAGGATCTTCCATAATACAAAGCAGCGCCTCTGTTTGATAGGCTTGTGTTTAACAATGTATTCCATATTCACTTTACACTTATGAAATTTGCACATAGTTTGATTTCAAAACTAAAATATTGTTGTAACAAAAAAAAAACTAAAACATTGTTTATATTGATAGACAAAACAAACATTAGGTGAACAAGTTCGTATCTTGCTATCAAAAGCAAAATATATGTATTTAATCATTTCAATACAACTACCAAAAATTCCAATACAACTACAAATTCTATCAAAACTAATTCAATGCTACCCAAAATCTCTTATACATATCCACTAATTTCAGTACAACTACAAATTCTACCAAAACTAATTCAATATTCTACCCAAGTGACAGTAGCTTGGCTGTTGTTTTTGCTGCGCATACTTTGATTTCCAAGACTAAGAACAACATAAGGATCTGCCATGCCTGCCAAAATTATAGACCAAAAAAAGATTAGATAATAGTGAAAATATATATCTCAATATTTCAAAACTAAATTTTGGTTGAAGGTGAGAAACAACTTAGAAAGAGTTCACAAAATTGTAGATCTGTTGTTCAGTGAATTTCATTAAAAATTTGAAGTATTTAATTTAATTAGTCACAGGTTCAGTTGCAAAAATTTGTTTTTTTGCACTTCAGTCTATTTCTTATGAACTTTTGACATATCTATATCTTATGTTAATGATCAGGTGGAAGGGCCAGCAGCTGTTGCAGCCACAGAGTAAAAATCTTTTTTCAAGTGGGGTACCATATGGAGTAATGTATTTATCATGTTATGAGTTCAAGGCAAGCATGAGGGGCCACGTAATTATCTTGAATGATAACTGTGAGAAGAGTGAGATTACTTGTAGAGCTTATTGTGGTGTAGTTTGTTCATTAGATAGGATTTAATAATACTATGTTTATAATGTGCAGTTGTGCATTCACATGTAATAAAAATATGCGTCTGGCTTGAGACATCCATTACCATCAGAGCCATAATTCAATCCTCTATTAACCTAAACTTCAACTTAAACTTAAAGAATAGATAACATTTCTCTTGCATATTAGTGTATTGTAGTACTTATTTTCTATTTTTCCTCAACAACAAATTCAATCATTCTTTTCAAACTAATGTATACTAGTATTTTTTACTGATGACCAATTGTTTTTTTACACAATATAGCATATAACGTACTAGTTATTAGGTACTATTACACAACATAAGGAAGATAAAGAACATTTATGGTTGAACATTCTTCACTCCTTTAGAGCAGTTCTTTCGCTTTCAATAGTTCAGTAAGCACACTACCATAGCTGGGTAGACAGAAAAGCTTCCAACAGTTATTTATCAATCAACATCAAACCCAAAAAAAAAAAAAAAAAAACCAGATCCAAGGAATCAAACTAATTTAAAGTTTCCTTCTCTTCAAATGAAATATTTTCTTTACTCAGCTTATGACTGCTTTAAGGGAATGTCCATTCGAGACAAGCAGAGAGAAACATTCAAAAAATCAAACAACTGTATAAGTTTCATGTCAAAATGAAATCTGAAAAAAATGGGAAAAGATACATAAATCCCAAAGCAACTTGAATAATGGCAAGATATGAGTTGAAAAACTATATAAATGAAGTATTTGTGCTTACAGTCAGTGCAAGAAGTTGCGATTTGGGATTTCTGCTTCCAATACGCTTCTTTATACCTTTTACAACATCCTTTGTTTGACTGACAAATCATAACCAAAATAAGTCCTCAAACATGGAAGTACAGAGCCAGAAGAAAACTTAAAAAATATTCATAAATTCATTAAACATTTATATCGGCAAAAATAAAAGAAAAAGAACAATCCCATTTAGCTGTAAAATACACTTGTGACATGAGTTATCCTTTAATTTTCCTTCCTATTTAGCTATAGAATACTGAATCTGTTGCAATTGCAACTTGTGACTGAAGTTCCCATGTAAACCAAGGACTTAGGGTTCATGAAAATCAAAATCCCAGTAAACTATGAATGTAAATCGATGAACTATGATCAAACCCTTACTAGTGACACCAAAATCGCCAACGGGAGAAGGAGCGCCGAGGAGAGAAGAGAACGACGAGGAAAGTGAACGAAGAATGTCGCGCTGGCGGGAGAGAGGAAGCACGACGAAGGCAGCGACGAAAATCGACAAGACACCGCGAGCAGGAAGGTAGCGAAGCATGAACCAGAAGCCAATGAAGAAGATCCAGAAGCACACAGCGAGCATGAACCGGGAAGCACCACAACGAGGCAAGGCCTTCTTCGAGATTTCTATACCACATTTTCTGTCTCTTGGTAGTGGTACAGATAAGACATGACACACACACAATGTTAATAATTAATAGAGTTTGACTATTCACTGTCGTCACGATAATGTACAAGGAACCAAAAAAGAAAAAGTTATTGTGAAAAAAAAATTTAAGAGTACAATAATGATTATTTTTCATCTTAATTCTTATTTAATAAGATCTCGATGTAAATAATGGAAAAAACTAATAATTACATAAAAATGACACATTAAAAAATTTAATTTATTGAAAATAATATTATAATTATATTTATTAAAATGTGTATATTTGCGTAATTGAATAAATAAATAAAAACGATAGGAGAAAGTGACTGATTCAAATAGTTTAATAAGTCGTGAAAAAAGTCATTAACTTGTGGATGTTAGAGACTTACAGGCATCATTGGCCAACCAGGATGAGTTTACACAAAAAAAAATTATTGTAATCTAAGAAGATTGACTATTTTTATTGGAATTTTCTACGAAACAAACTTTCGTGATTTCTGCGAAGTAGTTGTACCTGTGAGTTTTTTTTTTTCTCCTCGTATTTTTGACTTTTTAACCACTCATGATTTCTATTGCATTTTTTATTTCATTGGAGCAATGCACTTTGTGTAGTTTTCGTTTCGTGCTATTTAGCATGACTCATTTTTATCATATTCTAAATGAAAGTTTTTTTTAAAATTAAAGAAAGGTTTTTTTTTAAAAAAAAAATTAGTTAGCATTCTTTGTGGTTTATAATATAAGAAAAAAATATTAAAATTGCGTTTATTAAGAAGGTTAATTCATTGAAATTAATTTTTTCAAATTTATTAAAAAAAATTGTGGTATTATAAGAAAATAACGTTGAGAATGAAACAAAAATTAGATAAGACAAAAAGTTTAAAGAGGTAATTTAAAATAGTATAATTAAAAACAAAAAAAATAAAAATTAATTATTTTATTATTATTATTTTAATATTATAAATCGATGGAAGTATTGTAAATGGCTTAATGCTATTAGAAATTTATGGTGTAAGTAATAAAATTGTGAGTAGTGTTATATGTACATTTAGAATTGATATTTTGATGTACATATATTTATCTTATATATATAAATAATTTATTTATGTATACAAAACAAGCATATGTGAATTTTGGATGCTCACAAATATTATTCTAAAATTATTACAGATAGTGACAATTATTTTTTGAGAAGACTGACTATAGCCCAAGCCAGAGATAGAGCATATATGGCTGTGAATGAAAGAAAGAAAGAGACTTCATTACCACTCACACAACCTAATACAGATCAGAAAGAAAAAATACATATCCATGGCTTCTACTTCTGATGCTGCTATTATTGTTTCTGGTGGTCCCTCTAGCTCTACTGCATTACCCTTGAAAAAATATGATGTTTTTATCAGTTTCAGGGGTGAAGACACTCGTGACAACTTCACAAGCCATCTTCACGCTGCTTTGCTCCAACACCAATTAGAAACCTTCATTGATTATAGGCTTCAGAAAGGTGATGATGTTTGGCCATCACTTGTTCAAGCTATCCAAGATTCTACTGTCTCCCTCGTAATCTTCTCACAAAACTATGCTTCTTCAACGTGGTGCTTGAATGAGCTCATTGAAATAATGGAACAACACAATAAGAAAAAGGATCATGTTGTTGTCCCTGTGTTCTTCAAAATAGACCCATCACATGTGCGGAAGCAGACACATAGTTATCAAACAGTTTTCACTAAACACGAGCAAGATATCAAAATCAGCAGCAACATGATTCACAAGTGGAAGGAAACTCTCTTCCAAGCAGCCAATTTATCTGGCTTCGATTCTCGAGTATACAGGTAATGTAGTTTAAAATTATACATAAAGATTAAGAAATGATTAGATGATACGAGAATTATTAGAATTATGAAATCACTTGAGATGAATCGAAGAGGATGAGAGAAATTACTTCAGAGAATTAATTGAAGATGAGAGAGCTTTCAGAGCATAGGGGTGAAATAAGAATTTAGTATAGCCCTTTTGATCAAAGTTTTTGTTAATCGGAGAGTGTGAATTAGGTTTATGTATCTTTTTACTTATATGTTGTTCAACTTATCATGTTTTAATCAATGTGACACTAGTGTATTTTTCTCTCTCAACAAAAATTTAGAATATTTTGATGATATTATCCTTTATCAGTTGTATGTAATCATTATTGAAAAGAAATACTAAATGTGAAAATAATGTTATGATAAATAAAAGTATATTTGGGAAAAAAAATATAATTATAGTAATTATGTATTGAATTTGTAAAACAATAACATGTGAAATAAAATTAAAAAAAAAAAACTTAAACTAAAATACATACATGTGAAACATACGGTGTGATATTTAAGTAAATTTTTATTTTTACTTGCACATTGATTTTTAATTTTAGTTATTATCTCTTCTTGAATTCTTGTTGTCATTCTAGTGTATAAATTGTAATTTAAATTGTTTTACTCCTGCCGAGGAGATGAAATTGTCATTGTACTCCTAAATTTAAATTTTTTTAATAGTTTTTTTAACCTCATCCCTAGAATTTAAAAGTAAGTATTGTCACGTGAACATTCAAATTTGATATCCAGATGTAATATCTTACTTCTCTTATATGCATAAATAATAAATTTAAGTAGAAAACAAATCATATATTAAATTCAAATAATCTGGATATTAAAAGTCGACACTTTTTTGATAAAACCAAATACGAAAGGTTTTGATTCTTTTGATACAAAATTTTCTCATAAAACTTAACTGTTTTTTTTATGCTAGGACCGAACATGACCTTATCGAAGACATCATCAAGCTGGTTTTGCATAAACTAAATCACAAGTACTCTAATGAGCTAAGAGGCCATTTTATATTCGATGAAAACTATAAAGGTATCAAATCTTCATTGAGCATTGAGTCAAAAGATGTTCTAATCATTGGCATGTGGGGTATGGGAGGAATTGGTAAGACATCCATTGCTGAAGCTATTTTTCAGGAAGTATCTTCCCAATACGAAGGTACTTGCTTCTTGGCAAATGTAAGGGAACAATCAAAAAAGCATGGACTCAATTATGTGTGTAGTAGACTTCTTTCCAAACTACTAGAAGAAGATCTTCACATTGACACTCCCAAAATATTATCCTCTTTTGTTATGAGTAGACTCAGACGTAAGAAAGTTCTCATTGTGCTTG
Source organism: Crotalaria pallida (assembly GCA_037953625.1). NCBI lineage: Eukaryota > Viridiplantae > Streptophyta > Magnoliopsida > Fabales > Fabaceae > Crotalaria > Crotalaria pallida. The sequence continues at coordinate 175,396,897 of CM075650.1, forward strand.
ACGATGTGAATTATTCTTCGGAACTTATAGAAAATTTTGCTGGAATAGTAGGGCAAGATTTGCTCGGAGCCGGAAGTAGAGTCATTGTGACAACCAGAGATAAGCATGTGCTTATAAGATTAGGAGTTGATGATGATAATATTCATGAAATCAAAAAAATGAACTTTCAAGACTCCCTTAAACTTTTCAGCTATAATGCCTTCAACAAAACACATCCTAAAAAGGTATATGAGGAGCTATCAGGTAGAGCAGTTGTTTATGCAAAAGGCAACCCCTTAGCTTTGAAAGTTTTGGGATCATTTCTTCGTTCCAAAAGCGAAGGTGAATGGCAAAGTGCACTAATGAAACTAAAGAAGTTCCCCAATGAAGAAATTCAAAAAGTTTTGAGATTGAGTTATGATGAGCTGGATGATACAGAGAAGAATATATTTCTAGACATTGCATGTTTTTTCAAAGGGCATAGAAGAGATGAAGTCTCAAGAGTATTAAATGCTTGTGGTTTCTTTGCCGATATAGGAATAAGAAACCTTTTAGACAAGGCTCTTATAACTATTGATGTATGTGAATGCATACAAATGCATGATTTGATACAGGACATGGGTCATGAAATCATTCGTGGTGAATCTAGCGACAACCCTGGACGTCGCAGCAGATTATGGGACTCTGGGGAAGTCTATGATGTGTTGACAAGTGATAAAGTAAGAATGATACATTTTGTTTTCCAAAGATATGTTTTTGTTATATATAAAATGCAACTTATTAATGCAAAGTTTTATTTGTTTTTAGGGAACCGATGCTGTTGAAAGCATATCCTTAGACATGTCTCAAATTAATGATCTACATTTACACTCCCATGCATTCCAAAATATGCCCAACCTAAGGTTACTGGCTTTTGACAACAGCATCAATTTCAGGATTAAGAAAAGTAATAATTATATGTGCATTCCTGCGGATCTTCACTTGCCCATTAACTTAGTATATCTTCGATGGGACAATTATCCATTGAAGTTTCTACCTTCAACTTCTTATTGGGAGAAGCTAGTTGATCTATCCTTGGTAAATAGCAATGTGGAAAAACTTTGGAATGGAAAACAGGTGTGCATCGAGTACATGTATCATTAATTTTTCAGTTTCTATTTTTGTAAAATTTGAAGTCATCTCTACCAAAAAATTAAAATACATACTAGTCCAATGATTAAAAAATGGAGAAATTGCACTCATCACATGTCGTAAACTTTGCACTAATTACATAGACGATCCGTCTCCTTGAGAAAATGACATTCATCTCCTCTTTTTAGCAATTAGCATTACACTTACACCCTCTCCTTATACTTAATAGTTAGTTTATTAACGGAAATATCTTTGAGATTAACATGCTTATTATCACCCAGATTTTTTTTAATACTTTTATTATGGATTATAAGTTACATTGGATATAAGCTCATTATGGATATAATATGGTATAACAAATTTTAATTTTGTTGATGTTCCCATAATATTTGCATATGAATATAGCAAGTTCAATTTTTATATAGTTTGTATATCAACAATGATGTTAGATCTTTTGCATTATTCTAAAATCATTTGTATAAAAAAATGTGTTTTAGTGAAAAGAAGATATTTTTTATCATAAAAAATTATTACATTTTCTTATAAAAAATTATTTTTTAATAAAAAATTATTTTTTTCATATTATTGTAAAAAAAAATCACCAAATACACTCGAAATTTGTATAAGACATCCCTTAGGAGTATAAATATTTTTTTCAATTTTAGGAATAACATTTCTGAAATATGTTAATCATTTATCATAAAGAGGAGGTGCAAGTGAATATCATTTTCTAAAGCAGGAGTGTACGTGTCCTTAACAACTTCTCGTAACTTGTTTGATCCATTACATGTTGTGACAGAATTTACCGAGTTTAAAGAACATTAACCTTGCGAACTCCAAGCAGCTGATAGAGTGTCCAAATTTGTCGGGTGCCCCAAATCTTGAAGTTATATCATTGTTTGGCTGCGAAAGTTTGCGACATGTTCATCCATCCATTTTCTCTCTCCAAAAGCTTGAAGATTTAATATTGTCAAGATGCAAGGCACTTGAGAGCCTTTGCAGCAAAGGTTGCTCACCTTTTCTCCGACAGTTATTTGCGCACAGATGCACCAATCTCCGGGAGTTCTCAATCACAATGCCAGCTGATCACAGTTATTTGAATAAGGTTCCATCATCAATTTTGCATCTACAAAATCTTACAAATTTTTATTTCCCAATCTGTGAGAGTCTTAGGGATCTTCCTGAAAACTTGGTCGCTTGCCACATTTGCCTTACCGACTCTATGAAACTTGGACATGATGCTTCGATCACCTTACGAACAATATTGCCTTTCCCTGTCTTCACGAATGTAACAGATTTGAGTATTACTAGTTCTAAATTATCTCAACTCCCAGACAACATCTGGTTGTTGTCATCATTGGAGTTTTTATCATTAAGTGGATGCAATCTCATAAGCTTGCCTGAAAGCATTAAGTACCTTCCTCGACTTGTACGTATTGATGTCAGATGCAATCAGAGGCTCCGATATGTACCAGCACTTCCACGATCCATTAGATTCTTCCATGCCTGTGACTGCGTATCTCTCAAGACATTGTTAAGCTCAAAGACGACTGAACCATCCAAAAATAACCCTTGCTATTTCCTGCTCCATAATTGCATAAATCTTGATCATCATGCATATGATGCTGTTCTGAAATATGCCATTACTAGGATTGAATATCGAGCAAATTCCCTATCAGCGATAACTCTAGAAAACGAAAATAATGTCAAAGAAAAAAGGGGAATAAGTGGTGATATTTGCTTCTTTTTACCTGCTAGAAGCGGCAAAGTTGGAGAATGTTTCCATTATAGCTCTACACAAGCTTCACTCACTATTAAACTTCCTCCTATTTTCAAGTGTTTGGGTTTTGTTTTCTACTTCATTGTTTCCCCATTCCAATCATGCTTCAGAAACCTTCACTTTGGATGCGAATGCTTCTTGGAAAAAAGTTCTGGTGAAATGGTTGAAGTGACAAGTTTCTTCGTCCTTGAACCCCTTCTTCTGGAATTATACCTTCTGCCATTAAAACTTATTTCGGATCATGTGCTTTTATGGTATGATGCCCAATGTTGTAATGGGATAATGAAAGCTATTAAAGAAATAAAGGCTGTTAACGATGGCAACACCACTGACTATCTTACATTCAAATTCTTTGCTCATACCGAATATAATGAGGAATTAGTGATACCAGAGTGCGGAGTCCGCTGGATATATCCTTCAGAAGATCAAATTGCAGAAGAAGGAAGGGGATGTAAATGCAAGAGAAGTAGGGACATTTACGAGTTACACAACGGTACTATAGTCCGAAATGGAGCTACGAAGTGCGAATCTGATGAGCCAGACAAGATGGTTCCTCTATCAAAAAAACTTAAGCAATGTGTCTTTGGAACTCCCTCTAACTTGGACAGAAAGGAAGTGGAGGATTTGAGGTAATCTTCCTAGCAATCATTTAATTATTGGTACTAAATTTACACACTCAGTTGCATTCTTTGTTACAGCTAAATAAGCAATCTGCATTATATTTCTCTGTAAAAATAATATTAATACCAATTTACAGGCTTTTGCTTGAGCTACATTTGCATATTGGTGAGGACCTCAAGTAATCCTATCAAAGCAATCTCTTATGGTTACAACTGTACAAAGGTCAAAGGGCTTGGAGAAAATGTTTCTAGAAGAAAATTGGTAGACGAGTGAATGTATAATGCTGCCATTCATACAACGCTGGATCTAATGATGTTCGGTAAATTGCGAAACTGATGTCTTAGCCAGAGCTTCCCTTCCCCGTGTTCTAATCTCTGCATGATAAATTGTGACTTCAACTGTTTTTTCACTGGCAAAAGGATCATTTATTATTTGGTCACTCAACAAAAATATCATTTTGTTCATTAGACTTCTCAATTGTGATTTTTATTTTTTTTTAATGGAAGGGAAACTTGACTGTGTTTTTCAGATGCCATTTTTATGCCTTTCTCATGTGATCTAATCTTATAACTAAACACGACTTAAATTGCATCGATTGTAACTAAATATTTGGTCTCTAGTCTCTACTCATGTCTACTAGTAGTTAGGTAATTTGGTATAGGTTTGAAGAGCTTGTGCATTGATTGATCTGTATCTGTTATATTATTAGTATATGGCACATGATGGAAAATGTTATTCACATTTAATATGCCTAACAGAGTACAGAGTTTTTTCTAACATGACATATTAAATTGAACCCGTCCTTGAACATAATATAAGATGACTCGATATTGAAGCTCAAAATTTTCAAGGATTAAACTTCTCTTTCGACCCAATTTTTTCAAAGCATTGATGAGTGATGATACTACTTTTGTTTCAGGTTTTGGTTCTATGTTACTGTAACACCAAATGCTTGCTTTGCTTGTGGCAATTGACAAACCATGAAATGCAACATCACATATTTGGACTAATAGGATTTTTTTTTTTAAACCAATAGAAAGAAAAACATCAAGTGAGTTATTTCTGAAATTGCTTCTTCTATATTATATTGAGTGAATTCTTATCTGATCACAATTTCACATGTACTTGGTCTTCTAGTTTTATTTCACCACTACATCTCCTTTGACATAGTTTGGGCATCATCATCATCATATATGTTCTTCTTAAATTGCTTATTAAATTTATATTCTCATTTCATGATAATGTGCTCAGGATAATCCCTACGTAATTTAAGAAACTTATAAGACAAGATAGAGTTCAGTTTGAAATAACAAAATAATGGATTGAATTATATTTAAACATCTAATTAATAGGTGATTTTCTTTGATACTTTCCTGTTTCCTCCTTTAATTAGTGGGTATTGAGTTGAAATTTTGCTAAAAAAAAAATCACTACAAGAAATTGTTCTTTGCTTTTCAATAGTTAACATGCAAAATGATAATCAAAACAGGGCCATTTGTCATGCAGGTGGTGAAGCTCAGATATGTGCAGGCCTGCAGGGAATGAAACGGGTGGTAGATAATGCCCTAACCCTACCAAACAAAACATCCATTTGCTTAGCAACTTCCATCGCCTGCGTCACAATCTTCAACATCTCCACCGCCTCCATCTTCAAGAAATTCATCGGCTTCAGCGCTCTCCTCAGTATCAACGCCAACGAGGAAGGAAAAGCAAATGCCATAAAGCTTTGAACCGATACCACCTCTGCCATCGGTGCGTATATGATCCACGCTCCCAGCCCGAGTTGAATGAGGGCGAGAAGCGCAACAGCCTTGCTTAAATTCTGCATGCACTTCATCGTCTTTTCCAGAATCTGAATCCGAATCCGAATCTGAATTTGGATTTGAATTTGGTGAATGATTGGTTGAGAAAAACAAGTTTGGGTTAAACTGAAAGAAGGAGGAGGAAGAGGAGTGTGAGGTTAATAATTAAATAATCAAGTATATGCTTGAACTCTGCTTGTTTAAATAATTGAAATTGACCAATATTAAGTTGAAACTATTCTAGTTAGAATATTTAAAATAATTGAAAATGACCAACATTAAGCTAAAACTCTGCCAGCTATAATATTCAAAAATAAATAATTATATGTCGAGTCTCTACCAGTTTGAATAGGTATTTTAACAATTATATACCGAAACTATGTCTGTCTGAACATTTGAGGAAATAATATTTAAAAAGCTATTATCCTACCAAATTAATGATCGGCACTATCACCCAAATAAATAATAAAAACTAAATAAACAAGTAAATATAAGTGGTTGTGCTGCCCTAATATTGAAATACTCACGTGGAAAACTCTCGAATAATAACTTGTTCTAAGTAATGGAGTGGGTTCTGTCACCAAGGGCGATAAGAACTCTAAGGTAAGTGGGTATTAAGCGAGTCATCAGTCGGGACTCCTCCACTTACCTAGGAATCTATCCATTTTGGACTAGGAGCATAATTATTATCGAGAACTTTTCGACTTGAGTGGAGTAAATTATTGGGGAAAATGTAATTAAAATCCTTATGAATTATGGTAGATGTATGATTAAGATGTTATGTTAAAATTACAAGTTTGAACAGTGAATGTTTAACGGATAAATTAATGAATACTTTGTTATGGTTTATACTATGTTACCTATGGATTGATCTTATGATGCTTTTAGAAATTTAATTATTTGAGCTCTGTGTATTGCTCACACTCTGTTAACATTTTTAGGTATCACTGGTATAATGAAATTTGAAGGTGTAGATTGCGGAACCAAAGAAGAAAGATGGAACTGAGATCTTTTTGGTAGACATTACGTAACCCCGATATTAATGTATTTTTTTAAAATTTCTTATAATATTTTGATTTTTAATAAACTAAATTTTCTATTTCTCTCTACTTCCGAGTATTTTATATAAATTAATTTTTAATAAAACGAAGGGTGTTACAAACACACCCTCGACTTGAATTCTCCACCACATTTTTAGACTAAGATCATGCCATCTCTTATTATAATTAAAGTTATATGGCTATGTCTACATGAGCTACATGGTTGTGTATGTCTTGTAAGACAATTTTTTTATGGGTCAAAGAGTGAAATGAGATTATCTTATTAGATGATTGATCCTTTCACAATTTTTGCTTTGTGAATACAGTCCTTACATTTTACTGTATGAATAATTCAGTAGAGTAGAAAGCTCTAATTACTCATCTTTATTTAGAAATGCAACACAACATAGAGATTTAAGAAACTCTCGTAATCAAATGATTTCAGTGACAAAAACATGAACATGACTTTAAATTGCAATGTACATCTACAAAATCGTTAATTATGTGTAATAATTACAAAATTGCTGTACTGCAATACATGTTTTTACGGTTATCTTCACTTTTTATAAAATTCGATCAAAACCTTAAAATAAAAGCATGATTCATGAATATTTATTACTCACAACGTCCCTAAATATAAGACTTATGGGGAAGATTTGGTGAACTTTGGATATGTATTTTCAAAATTACCCCTATTAATATTATTGGAAATCTAAAAAGTGATAAATAAATATTGATGTTTGTGAAAAAAGTAATTAAGTATCATTAAAAATTGGTAAATTAGAAACCCTATGTATTAGATTTAATATTAGGTGTTTCTAATTTATGCTCGCGGGGATCCCCATTCACGGTATGAAATTGACATCCCTACATTCTAATCATATTTAGGGTCTTATATTATATGATTTTTTTTCTCCTTCTTTCTTTGTTTGTAGAGACACCACCCTTGGTGCACACCAAAAAAAGAACTGAGGTTTAATCAAAAATATCCAAGTAAATTAATCTCTTTCGAGACGTAAAGATCATCGAAGTTTTATTTCTACTAACAAAGTTTTTTCCATACCAATAGCAGAGTTCGAATCCCTGACATCATACTCAAGGAACCAATCCAGTCATATATCAATTGCGTTGGGTTTTGTTGGTAATTGCTCAGCTATTTAGCTACCTTAACATTATTTTAAAAAAAAAATCATAAATTCACAAAACACAATTTTTTAACGGATTGAGCTCGGAAGGTGACATTTTATTTTGGATTTTGGATTTTCTTAAACTCAACCCAAGTGACATTTAACCCTTTCATTTTTTGCAAATTTAGCAATGGATAAAAAATTCATCTAGAAAACAGAACATACAACAGCCCAATGGCAACAGAAGCAAACGAACCCGCACGAACCACCCTACCAAACAAAAAATCCATTTGCTTAGCAACTTCCATCGCCTACGTCATAATCTGCAACATCTCCACCCCCTCCATGTTCATCAAGAAATTCATCGGCTTCAGCGCTCTCCTCAGCATCAACGCCAACGAGGAAGGTAAAGCAAATGCCATAATGCTCTGAAGTATCGATACCACCTCTGTCATCGGTGCTAATGTGATCCACACTCCCAATCCCAGTTGGATGAGGGCGAGAAGCGCAACAGCCTTGCTTAAATTCTGCATGCCCTTCATCATCATTATGAGAACCTCGCATGTCTCGTTCCCGAGAGGGGTTTGGTCGCGTTCCATAGTGGGGTTTTGGCTTGGGTTTGGACTTTGATCTTCCTGGGGTTTTGAATCTTAATCTGAATTTGAATTTGAGTCTGAATCTGAATCTGAATTTGGATTTGGATTTGAATTTGGTGAATGATTGGTTGAGAAAAACAAGTTTGGGTTGAATTGAAAGAAGGAGGAGGTGGTGGGTGAAATTATTGCGAATTCATGATAAAATGAAAGGGCAAATCTGCTTTAGATCATTACCTGTCACCTGAGACTGTGATAACTGATGATGAACTGGAGTCTCATCAGATTGTTATTTACTTACTTGATTCACATTGTGATTGTTTGATTTATTGCCAGATTTTTGCAACATTGCAGTGAACTTTGCATATTCCTCAGGTGAGAGAGTCACTGAATTTTGTTTAGTCTGCTGAGAAAGTGCATTATCTTCACAATTCTCATTATCAGAATCAGAATCAACGTTAGCATCATTATTAACAGCACTGTTAACTGAGACATTTTTGTTGTTCTTGAAATAGTTAGAAGGAAATCCATGCTTATAATAGCAAGTTTATTCAGTATGTCTATCCCTCCCACAAAATGTGCACACCTTTGTGTTTGAAGATTTGCCAGAGTATGATCTATTGCTTTTCTGTGCAGAATTACCATTTCTATTTCCAGATCCAGAATTATAACTTCTTTTCTCTTGTGGATTCGCATTTCTAACACTATTCCTTCCTTGATTAGATCTATCAGCAGAATTATACAAGATCTTAGAGGTAGTGTTAAGAGATGAACCTGATTGCATTGCTTGTTGCAAAACCATAGAGAAAACTTTATTAATAGGTGGTAAGGGATCCATGAGAAGAATCTGAGCCTTCACAGTGTCAAATTCATCATTCAAACCTTTGAGAAAGCATATTATCTGTTCTGATTCTCTGTATTTCTTCACAGTTTTGATTAAATCGCATTTGCACTTGATTTCACATGTGCAAGATGGCATAGGTCTCAGTGACTCAAGATCTTCCCAAATTATCTTCATATCAGTAAAGAAACTTGAAACTGATCTATCTCCTTGCCTCATAGAGTGAATCTCTTGAAGCAAATCAGATGTTCTAAAATGATCGCCCTTAGTGAATCTGTCTCTTAGATCTTCCCATAGCTCTTGTGCATCATCAATATACACTATGCTTTGAGCTATATGAGGTGATAAACACCTGGTAATCCATGAAACTATCATCGTATTACACCTTTCCCAAGCATCAAAGCGTGAATCACTTGGATCAGGCATTTGAATTCGTCCATTCACGAATTTGAATTTGTTCTTCGAAATAAGAGCACGCCTCATTGATATGCTCCACGAAGGATAATTCGATCCATCAAGTGAAGGTGAAACCAGAACGATTCCTGGATTTTCGCCTGGATGAAGATAATAAGGACTAGTAGGATTTTGTGAAACATCAATTCCACTTCCAACTTCTGATTCATAATCTGCTTCTGACATTTTCAATTTCAGCTTCAATACTTCAAATCAGCTTGAAGAGAATGATATTAAAAGATCACAAAATTGTAAGAATCGAATTTGTAGAAGAGAATTATGATTGCAATTGAAGAATCAATCGAAGAAGAATGCAGCAACGAATTCTACAATGAACGAACGTTACTGTTGTTGATTGAAAAATGAGAAACGAATTCTGTTGAGTTCTAACAGATTCGAAGCTTTTGGATTGTAATGAATGGAAGAGTGCGCAGCAGAGCTCTCTGAATTCATGATAAAATGAAAGGGCAATTTTATTAATGACCAGAAAAGAAGTATATATACACAACTAGCTGCTAAGCTAGCTTGGGCTGCTCATTTGGCGCCAAAAGTCTAAAAGCAAAATAACTAAAACTAACTTGCCTAACTTGCTAAAACTAATAACAACTAACTTGAATAATTACATTAGTTACTTGCTGAGCTAATTCAATTTCATCCTATACCTTCCAATAGAAATGAAGGTTTGAGGAGTGGGTATTGGAAATGGGAATGAAGGAAGGGTGGTTTTGGAATGAGAGAAAGTGAAAAAGGGACAAGATTTGAGGAGGAGGGTGGAGGTTGTTGTTGTTAGTAACCTTAACCTACGTGAAATGATGGCGGCTGCCATTTGAGTAAGTGAGGGAAGGAATTGAAAGAAGAAGAAAAAGCACACACCCACAAAAGAAATATTAAAAATTGTGATAGTGAATCAGTGCTCACTCTGGTTCTATATATCCACACAAGAACCTTAAGTTAAGGTTTGATGTGGTTCCAAGAGTTGTGATTATTAATTTTAGGGGAGAAAGTGATCAATGGTCGATTTTAAGGAACTTATGATCATCTCTACAGGTCTCTCTGTATGGGACGTTCTATAATGCACATTTTCAGTTTGATTTTGATGTGCCACGGTCAAAATACGAGAGTAAAAAAATGTGCATTTCCATCACAGTCCCTATATCTTGTCATTTTTCATTTCGTCATTAATTTTTTTTTAATTTTTTTTAATTTTTTCATTTCTTATACTACTTTCCTAAAATAGTTCTATTTTTTTTTTTATAAATTTAAGAAAATTAAATACAATCAACTAACCTCCTTAATAAGCGTAATATTAGTTATTTTTGTTTATAATTCGAGCCGTATAAAATGCCAAAAAGACGAATATTAATATTGAAATAATAATTATAAGTGTGCATTTTTTCTTCATATCTCAATAATAAAAAAATTAAATTATTTCATAAATTTTTACTATATTTATCTTCTCAACAAATACGCCAAAATACTTGTTACAGTAACATTTTCCATTAAAATATTCCAATCAAATCAAATAACAATGTTATAGGAACCAAATCAAATACTGTAATAACAATATTACTCCCCCTGATATTATTTATAGGGCATACTTAACCATATCACAAAGACTAAGAAGAGTAGTTAGGTTTCTTGAAACTTTAAAAATATACTTTAACATTACAATCTTACCCTCTTAACTTGCATTGGAAATTTCACATTGTAATACTACTTCACATTAATGGGCAAATGGCAAATAAGAGAAAATAACAATAAATGCCTCCTAGAAAGTACAAAGTGACTTATAAATAAGACCAAAAAATCCTTCTAGTATATGACTTATAAATAGGACTAGAAGGAGTATATAAGCAGCTCGATGGTGGAATAGTTGAACTTGCATTTACTACCTTAGCTTTCACCTTGCTATTTAATTTCCCTCAATAAATAATTTCCTACTTCTGCATCTAGCTACCCAACAAAATATACAAATTTGCATTTATACCTTAAGTTTTACTCACTCTGTATACCTACTTTCATCGGTCTCATTTATTTATAATATATATATATATATATATATATATATATATATATATATATATATCACATTAATGGTCTTAGATATAATAAAAAAGTAACAAACTTTCTATTTTCTATACAACAATTCATAAAATATTCCTACAAAGTGATTGTGATATTTAATTTTTGTTTCATTCCTAATTCAAGTTTTTTAAAGTAGTCAATTTTACTATAAATTTGACAAAATTAAATATACTCAACTAACTTTCTTTCTACTTACTCCTCCGCCTCGAATTATAAGCAAATTTAACTATTTTTACGCTTATTAAGAAGGTTAATTGATTGTATTTAATTTTATCAAATTTATAAAAAGTAGAGGTATTTTAGGAAAGTAGTATTGGGAATAAAACAAAAATTAAATAAGATCACAATTTTCTAGAAATGTTTTAAGAAAGTGGTATTAAGAATGAAACAAAATTTAATATGGTAAAGTTAGCAGTAATAAAGTGGTATTCCAATCGAATCAAATAACAATGTTATAGGAACGAAACCAAATACTGTAATACTAGTAACAATGTTATATTTCTTTTTATCCTGTTTATAAGATTTTTTTTGGGTTTTTCACTTCCATCAAGGAAAGTGGATAAATTTGTTAGTGACATTGGAAATGTGAAAATTTGATATACTTTTTCAAAATTACCCCTATAATTATCATTGGAACTCTAAAAAGTGTTGATTTTATAATGGTGTTAGTGGAAAGAAGTAATTAAATGCTATTGAAAATTGAAAATAGATTTTATAAATAGGACCAAAATAAAAACCCCAAAAAAGTCTTAGAAATAAAATCGAAGGGAGTAACAGCTGGATGGTGGAGTAGTTGAACTTGCATTTACTACCTTTCACCTTGGGCTTTTTTACCTAAGTGGTGTAGTTTTACAAACAATTTACGAAAAAATGGTAGTTTTGAAACTATTTACGTAACATGGGGCAGTCAACAAAACTATTTACGCAAATGGGGCAGTCAAAGTAAAAAAAAAAAAAGTCTAAGAAATCATGTGGAATGACTTAATCCAGGTGACACGTGTCACTCTTTGATTCGTCAAAAAAAAAATTTGCAAAAAAAAAAAATTCTGACGCAGTGCCACGTGTCACAATGTGACCCGCGTTAAAAAAAGTATAAGAAATCATGTGGAATGACTTAACCCAGGTGACACGTGTCACTCTTTGATTCGTTAAAAAAAAAATTTGCAAAAAAAAAAATTCTGATGCAGTGCCACGTGTCACAATGTGACCCGCGTTGATCAGGTGACCAGGAGGAAATGCATGTTGTGCCTCAACCGCTAGGCCAACTGCTGTGCGTTGCTTTGCTATGTAACGACTTATATTTAACATATTTCCGGATTTGCTTATTTCACAATAATACTTACAATCATAAATATAAAATTATATTTTTAAACTTTATTTATTTTTTTAATATTCTATAATAGTTTTTAACAATAATATTATATATTTTTTTAGCAATTACTAATATTTTCTCAACATTTTTAGCATCTTTATCATAACAAAAAAAATTGAAAAATCAATGTTTAATCATAACTTAAATTTAATACACAAAAATAAAAAATAAATAACTTTTTGTTATGTTTTTTATTATGTTTTTTGCGTTTTTTTGTTATTTTTTATTATGTTTTTTGCGTTATTTTTTATATTATGTTTGTTTTTGTTATGTTTTTTGAGTTATTAACTTAAATAAAAACTTAAATATTAAAAACATAAATTTAATAAAAAATAAATATAAGTTTTGTGTTATTAAATTTAAGTTATGATTAAACATTGATTTTTCAATTTTTTTTGTTATGATAAAGATGCTAAAAATGTTGAGAAAATATTAGTAATTGCTAAAAAAATATATAATATTGTTAAAAACTATTATAGAATTTTAAAAAAATAAATAAAGTTTAAAAATATAATTTTATATTTATGATTGTAAGTATTATTGTGAAATAAGCAAAACCGGAAATATGTTAAATATAAGTCGTTACATAGTAAAGCAACACGCAGCAATTGGCCTAGTGGTTGAGGCACGGCATGCATTCCCTCCTGGTCACGGGTTCAAATCCCGTTCTGGGCATTCACCCGGAGTGACGCGTTCCGCCACATTGTGACACGTGGCATTGTGTCAGATTTTTTTTTTTTGCAAAATTTTTTTTTACGAATCAAAGAGTGACACGTGTCACCTGGGTTAAATCATCCCACATGATTTCTTAGACTTTTTTTTTTTGGACTTTGACTGCCCCATTTGCGTAAATAGTTTTGTTGACTGCCCCATGTTACGTAAATAGTTTCAAAACCACCCTTTTTTCGTAAATTGTTTGTAAAACTACCCCACTTAGATAAAAAAGCCTTCACCTTGCTATTTAATTTCACTCAATAAATAATTTCCTACGTCCGTAAATCTGTCTACCCAACAAAAAAATAGAAATTTGTATTTATACCTTAAGTTTTACTCACTCTGTATACCCACTTTCATCGGTTCATTTATCTATATATAAAAAAAAAAACATCACGTTAATGGTCTTAGATATAATAAAAAATTAATAAACTTTCTATTCCTTATATGACCATTGTTAAAATATTTTTACAAAATGGTTGTAATATTTAATTTTTGTTTTATTCTCAATACAAATTTATTAAAATATTCAATTTTTTTTTAATTTCAAAAAATTAAATACACTCAACTAATAACTTTTTTACTAGTCGTAAAATTAGTTTTTATCTTAAAAATAAGACAAGATGAGTACTACATTGAATAATAACGCGTGCATTTAACCTGGGTTGGCAATCAATGCAATCTCACCCATATGTACGGAAAAAGGACAAAACGCATTACATGCGACGTCAGCTATTATAGTAGTTGCAAATAAACTCATTGTTGACCTATAAATAAGGGTCCGTCAACATACGGTCTCATGATGTATAAATACGGAACCTGGGTTGCTCTCTCATGTTTTTTTAATTTTTTTTTATATCGAATTGGTTTCTAAGTCATTATTCATCTTACATATCAATATTTTATTGATCCATATTTGTAATGATTGAGGGAGAAATGACACGTGTGCATATTTTATTCGTCCATACAACATGAACATGATTCATGGATCAAATCGATCGTGAAAAGAAGCATGATAAACCAATATGCATGATACCAAAAAAAACTTAAGAGACCAATTTAAAATTAAAAAAAATAAGGTAAAGAACTAAATACTAATTACTTACCTTTTAGAAATTTAATTCTATTTGTATTCATAGGATTATTTAGTTCTTTCCAAGCAAATCCATATTTGTCCAATTTATTTTTTTTATATAGAATTTTCATAACTAATACTCCATTCGTTCTAATTACATGTTTTTAAATCAATATATTAAAGTCGGCACAATTGGTGTGAGATTGTGTCACTTAAACAAGTGGCTGGGGATTCCATCGACCAAAAAAATGTTTTTTTTAGAAATTTTTTGTTCTTATTTATTTGTTATACTTAGAAATTCAATAATGTACTTCATCCGGTTTGAATTATGAGCAGAAACAATTAATTTTATGCTTATTAAGGAGGTTAGTTGAATGTATTTAATTTTCTCAAATTTAAAAAACAATAGATGTATTTTAGGAAAATAACATCGAGAATGAAAACAAAAATTAAGTAAGATAACAATTTTTTAGAGATGTTTTAGGAAGTATCATTATGAATGAAACAATATTTAAGAAAGATAGTTAGTTTTACTTGCTATATTTTAAGGATTTTGTTAATCCATGTCCTTAGGGCTAAAGATAAGAGACTATAAATGAAATGTTTTCATTGAAAAATAAATTTTTAATAATTAAGAATTTGAAAACTTAAGTTCTCAATGAGATTTTATCACTTTTAACCTCTTATTCTCAGCCATAAAGGCGGAGATTACGTAAACCAATATTTTAAACCAAGATAATAAGTATGTTGTTTTTCCTTATATTACAAACCGGATGGAGTAATAATTAATAAATACAGTATTCTTTTTTATGTTTGTCTTTATTTAACAGAGTATTCCCTCCGGTCTTATTTAACCGAGTATTCATTTTATTGAATTTATTAGCTATAGATTAGCTTTTCATAATATATTTGATGGGTTTACCCCGTTACATGTGTTATTGTTAAACATCTTACTATTATTTTTAATTGCGTAATCATAATATAAAACGATTGGTTTCAACTTTTGTTGTAATTTAGTGTTGAGTTACATGAAGCAATCTTGTGTAAGACAAGAAAAGTACTAAATATAATTGGCACTGGATTAGTATGATGTCACACTAGCTCGTGATAATTGATAATCCCTACATAAGAAACTTCTTTGATATTTTCCTCCTTTAATTAGCAAGTACTGAGTTGAAATTTTGCTAAAAAATATCTCTACGAGAAATTGTTGCATTGAAACTATAGTTAGTTAAAGATTATAAGTAGATCATGCATCTCACCCATGTTTGCTGTTGTTCTTTGTTTTTCAAGGGTTAACATGCAAAATGATAATTAAATCAGGACCATCTGTCATGCAGGTGGTGAAGCTCAGATATGTACAGGCCTGCAGGGAAACGGGTGGTATATAATTTAGGTATATATGATTTCATAGTTTTCCATTTTGTTTACTCTGATCTCTATATGTATATAACTTTGGAAGCACCAAGATAGCAGTAATGCTTTACCTAGCATATGTTAGGGATGTTCCTAAATGTCTGTAACTTAGGCTATAAAGAACACCTTACAATTTTTAGTATATGAAAGACGACTTTTCTTAAACACAATTGCTTCATAAGCTTTTAATTAAATCTAGTATTGTATAATATCAGTGTTTTTGCGCACACTTTAATGTCCATAGTGATAGATTAACTCTTCATACTGTTTACCAAATTCATTGTACTAGATACCATTACTAGAAATTCATCTTAACAAAAGTTTTGAAATAATAATTTAACAAGTGATGAACCGCATATGCAAATGTACCATATAAACGGTAACAATGTTCCTATCATCATTTTATCTTTTTGGCTCATTTGCAGACACATCCCTGCAAACATAAGAGAAATTGACTTGGTTGCTATGTTTCCTTCTGCATAGATGATACACCTGGTAGGAAGGAAAATGGTTGATTATAGAAATCTTGCTAAGAAATATCCATCCTTTTGAGACAGCTCAGAAAAAAAGTGGGGACATGACATAAGATACGGATACCACGTCATAATGGTGCCTCCAATGATAAACCAACCCTCCCATGTTCTTAGCTTATTAAGACAGCTGAAGAGCAACCATTGGAGGTTCTCTAAAGGTTTGGATCTAGATATTTTAATTTGTTTATTGAGGAACCGATCCAAAATGAAAATATTGGTTTTTTTATTTAAGTGAGGTAGTTTTAGAAAAATTTACTAAATATGATACTTCCTTCGGTCTCAATTATAAGCCAAAAAAACTAATTTCACACTTATTAAGGAAGTTAGTTGAGCGTATTTAATTTTCTTGAAATGATAAAAAAAATAGATTACTTTAGGAAACATGTATTGAGAATTAAACAAAAATTAAATAATACAATCACTCTATTGAGATATTTTAGGAATGATTGTGTTGAAAATAGAAAAGGTAGTTAAATTTTGCTTATATTTGAGACCACTAATGAGATGTTTTTAGTTGCTTATAATTGAAACTCAAGGGAGTAGTTTTGAAGGGCAGTCATCAAAACTATTTACGAAGATAGGGCAGTCAAAGTCAAAATTACAAAAGTCAAACAAGTCATCCCAGACTTCTTCTAAATATATAAAAAAAATAAAATGAAATAAAAAGATCCGTAAATAAAATATAAAACATAAAAAAATTGCACCCAAACATTATAATAATATATAAAAGCACAAAATTAAAAATAAAATAAATATGTACATATAAATTTAAATAAAAAATGAAATAATTTAGAAAATGAAATATAAAAAAATTACCTCAAATAATAGACAAATAATTTGTTTAAAATGAAGATTTAAAGTACTCCCTCCGTTTCTATTTAACTGTCCTTATCTGGAAAAGTTTTTTTTTTTGTTTTTTATCTATCTTTTTTATGATTTCAAGAGTGTAATAAATGTTATTTTTCATGTTTACCCCTATTTGGTATTGGTTTTTGTAAGTAGTGAAAAAAATAATAATTACAAAGAAAAGAAAGGTATAGTGGAAAAAAATATAATTAATGTATTGCAAATCTAGATAATAATTTCATTTCTTAAATGGTGTGTTTTGTTTGAAACATGACAGATAAATAGGAATAGAGAGTAGAAGAATAAGTCATGTGGGTTGACTACTTTTTGACTTTTAGAACAAGTCATGTGGGATGACTTAGCTTGTTTGACTTTTAGAACAAGTTAAGTGTGATGACTTGTTTGACTTTATTAATTTTGACTTTGACTATCCCATCTTCGTAAATAGTTTTGTTGATTGTTCCATTTTCGTAATAATTTTGTTGACTGCTTCATGTTATGCAAATAGTTTCAAAACTACCTTATTTTCGTAAATTGTTTTTAAAATTACCTCATTTAAGTAAAAAAGCCAAAAATATTTGTATAGTATAAGAACTTAAGAAGTATAAATATATTTAAGTCAAAATAATAATAAAAAATTACCGAGTCAACCTTGATAGGCTACAATATTTATTTGATGGAAAAAGTTAAAGAGTGTTCTAATGGCATTTATTAAGATATTAAATAAGGTTAAAAGTTACAATATAATAAATAATCTGAATTAATAAAAAAAAAAAAGTCATTTTTAATATCTTTAATAAGTGTCTTAATGACATTTTTTTTTGGATGAACCAGGGTATCCACCCGCGCAACTGTGTGGCTAATACCTCGCATCACGGTCGGGCCCTTTCGGGGGCGATGCTCCCAGTAAGGCTTACTTCATTCACATGCGCCTCGGGTACGACTCGAACCCGCGACCACTCGCTTAAGGGATACAAGCCCCTTCCACTTGTGTCAGCCTCCAGTAGTGTGTCCTAATGACATTGGTTAATAAAATCCTTAATTTAATGATAACATTTCTTTGAAATATTTGGACATACGCTACCTAGCCTTTTTGACTTTTGTCATAAAGAAATCAGTAAAAATCTTCACCCCCTTCTTCGAGATTTCTTCCTTGTTTTTTTTTTTGGTAAACACCTTCTTCGAGATTTCTATACCACATTTTCTGTCCCTTGGTAGTTGGTACAGATAAGACATGACACACACAATGTTAATAATTAATAGAGTTTGACTATTCATTATCGTCACGATAGATAATGTACAAGGAACCAAAAAAGAAAAAGTTATTGTGAAAAAAAAATTCATATATATTGAATACACAATTTTTAAAAATTATTTTTAATTTTAAGTTGTTTATATATGATTTTTAAATAATGAATAACAAAATTTTAGTGCATATTTGATTTGATGGTGTAAAATCATATTAGGGTTCAAAATTACATTGGATATGAAACAATTATAAGTATTTTCTACTTCCTAAAATTAATTTTAGTGAAATTAAACGTGCATCCAAGCATGTACTTAAGTAACAAGAAAATATAAAATCACGTATTTAAGTTAAGGGGCACAAAAGTGTTAAGCTGACAAACACGTAACCAGAATTTTGAGTTTTCTTGATTAATTGGTGACTTTTTTATATTGAGTATAGAGATAAAAGAAATTTTTTTTTAATTTTTATTTATTTATCTGATTTAAAAAAAATAAATTGTTCATGTTTATATATTTTATTAAAAAATTTAAGAGTACAATAATGATTATTTTTCATCTTAATTCTTATTTAATAAGATCTCGATGTAATTAATGGAAAAAAAACTAATAATTACAGAAAAAGTGACATATTAAAAAAATTAATTTATTGAATATGAATTTTATAATTATATTTATTAAAATGTGTATATTTGTGAAATTGAAAAAATAAATAAAAATGATAGGAGAAAGTGACTGGTTCAAAAGTCGTGAAAAAAGTCATTGACTTGTGGATGTTACAGCATCATCTGGCCAACCATTATTAGTTTTAAAAAAAAATTATTGTAATCTAAGAAGATTGACTATTTTTATCGAAATTTACTATGAAAAGAACTTTCGTGATTTTTAGGAAGTAGTTGTGCTTGTAAGTTTTTCTCTCTTATCATATTTTTGACTTTTCAACCACCAATGATTTCTATCGTATTCTTTTATTTCAGTGGAGCTGTGCACTTTGTGTAGTTTTTTTTTGCCATTTAGCATTACTCATTTTTATCATATTCTAAATGCAAGTTTTTTTAAAATTAAAAACAGGTTTTTTGAAAAAAAAAATTAGTTAGCATTCTTTGTTGTTTATATTATAAGAAAAAAAATTAAAATTGCGTTTATTAAAAAGGTTAATTCATTGAAATTAATTTTTTCATATTTATTAAAAAAAATTGTGGTATTATAAGAGAATAATATTATGAATGAAACAAAAATTAGATGAGACAAAAATTTTAAAGAGGTAATTTAAAATAGTATAATTAAAAATGAAAAAAATTAAAAATTAATTATTTTTTATTATTATAAATCAGTGGAAGTATTGTAAAGGCTTAATTGCACTTTTGGTCCCCCAATTTTTTTAATTTGGCGATTTTGGTCCCCCAACTTTTAATTTAGGGATTTTGGTCCCCCAATTTACGATTTGCAGCGATTTTGGTCCCTCCATCAATTTCACCGTTAACGGTGCTGACGTGGTTGCTGACACGTGTCCCTCTTGTAAATTGGAGGACCAAAATCGCTACAAATCGTAAATTGCGGGACCAAAATCACCAAATTAAAAGTTGGGGAACCAAAATCGTTAAATTGAGAAAATTTGGGGACCAAAAGTGCAATTAAACCTTTTTTTTTAATAATGAATGACCTTTCTAAAAGCTTTTAATAATCAATGGCCTTTCTAAAAGCCCATGTTATTATTGTGTATTAGATAAGAGAAAATTTATGATCTCACACTTTGTGCAAAACTCTATTTGCTAAAATATTGTGATTAGCTAAAAAAAATTGTAATCTATTAATAAGAGTTTATATTAGTTGAAATTCTATAAGTTTTTTCAGTTGCGGTAATTTATACTCTAATATTTCTCTTGAGATTAATTTGAAGTTAATCTTGGCATTATGCTAAAACTCTATTTGAGAGTCCATTGTCACTAATTACAAGGAATGTGACTGTGTGAGTGATGAAAATTTTGATTAGCAAAATTTGTAATTCCTTTTTAAAATATGCAATCAGATTTCCTTGACAATTAAATTGTCACAAAAATTAAGGAGAAGGCTAACATGTGCGTATAAGCGTATTTGTTAAGAGACTAAATATAGTTTAAATGTTGTTTCCAATTCTATTTTCTTAAAACACCTCTATTTTTTTTTTATAAATTTGATAAAATTAAATACAACCAATTAATCTCCTTAATAAACGTAATTTTAATTTTTTTTGCCTTATAAATTGAAGGGAGTATATGTTAATTTTTCCTTATTAAAAATAATTTTAATTTTTTTTCCTTATAGGATATTTTTCATTTTTCAATTTCTTTATGTACTTTAAGATGAGATATAATACTTTATGTCAGTTTTCAATTACTTTATGTCATTTTTCAATTTTAATTATAACATAACTGGTTATATTTTAACTTTAACCTTTTCTATACTTTATGAGATACATAAAATTTTTAAAACAAATTTTCTTAATTTTGTATTCGAAACATGTACTCGCTATTTTTATTTTTTGTTTTTTTTGGCTTAATTGCACTTTTAGTCCCCCAATTTTGTCAATTTGGCGATTTTGGTCCCCCAATTTTTAATTTGGCGATTTTGGTCCCCCAATTTGCGATTTGTAGCGATTTTGGTCCCCCAATTTACTAGATGGACACGTGTCAGCAGCGACGTCAGCACCGTTAACGGTGGAATTGACAGAGGGACCAAAATCGCTACAAATCGTAAATTGGGGACCAAAAACGCCAAATTAAAAGTTACGGGACCAAAATCGCCAAATTGAGAAAATTTGGGGATCAAAAATGCAATTAAGCCTATTGTAAATGGCTTAATGCTATTAGAAATTTATGGTGTAAGTAATAAAATTGTGAGTAGTGTTATATGTATCTTTAGAATTGATATTTTGATGTACATATACTTATTTTATATGTATAAAAAATTTATTTATATAGATAAGACAAACATATGTCAATTTTGGATGCACACAAATATTATTCTAAATTTATTACATATAGTGACAATTATTTTCTGAGAAGACTGACTAATAGCCCAACCCAGAGATAGAGCATATATGGCTCAGAAAGAAAGAGAATTCATTACCGCTCACACAACCTAATACAGATCAACCAGAGCATACATATAACATATACATGGCTTCTACTTCTGATGCTGCTGCTACTGCCATTAACCAGAGCATACATTTTGCATTACCCTTGAAAAAATATGATGTTTTTATCAGTTTCAGGGGTGAAGACACTCGTGACAACTTCACAAGCCATCTTCACGCTGCTTTGCTCCAACACCAATTAGAAACCTTCATTGATTATAGGCTTCAGAAAGGTGATGATGTTTGGCCATCACTTGTTCAAGCTATCCAAGATTCTACTGTCTCCCTCGTAATCTTCTCACAAAACTATGCTTCTTCAACGTGGTGCTTGAATGAGCTCATTGAAATAATGGAACAACACAATAAGAAAAAGGGTCATGTTGTTGTCCCTGTGTTCTTCAAAATAGACCCATCACATGTGCGGAAGCAGACACATAGTTATCAAACAGCTTTCACTAAACACGAGCAAGATATCAAAATCAGCTGCAACATGATTCACAAGTGGAAGGAAACTCTCTTCCAAGCAGCCAATTTATCTGGCTTCGACTCTCGAGTATACAGGTAATGTAGTTTAAGATTATGCATAAAGATTAAGAAATGATTAGATGATACGAGAATTATTAGAATTATGAAATCACTTGAGATGAATCGAAGAGGATGAGAGAAATTACTTCAGAGAATTAATTGAAGAAGATGAGAGAGCTTTGAGAGAGCATATATAGGGGTACTGTGCTTGACTTAGTCTGCTCTTCTAAACAAACAACTACGTCTGCCGTTCATATGTTACCTAGTTTAAGATTATGCAAAAAAAATTACTAATTAAGAAATGGTGAAAGGAAATAAGAATTTGGAATATTTTTATTATATTACCGTTGTATGTGATCATTACTGAGAAGAGGGATTAACTGTGAAAAAAATGTTACAATAAAAAAAAGTATATTTAGGAAAAACAATATAATTATAATTCTGGGTGTGGGAAGTGTATTTTTTTTAACACTAAGAGTATTTTAGTCTTTTAAAAAAAAGGGGACCAAAAATTCGATTATGGGCCAAAAATTATTTCTGGGGGTGATGTTTAAGTAAATCTATATCTTTAGTTATTATCTTGTCTTTTTGTCATTGTACTCTGTATTAATTGTGATGTATCTCCATTTGAAATTATTTTATTCCGAGGGAGGAGATTAAATTGTTACTGTGATGCTCCTAAATTTTACTCTTTTTTAAGTGTTTTTTTAACCTCAGTCTTTGAATCTAAAAGTAGACAGATTTTATGCATGGTAAAACTAAATACAAAAGGCTTTGATTATTTTAATACAACATTGTCTCATTAAATTAATTTTTTTTTTTAAATTTTAGGACTGAAAATGACCTTATCGAAGGCATCATCAAACTGGTTTTGCTTAAACTAAATCACAAGCATTCTACCGAGCTAAGAGGCCATTTTATATTAGATGAAAACTATAAAAAGATCAAATCTTTATTGAAAATTGAGTCAAGAGATGTTCGAATAATTGGCATGTGGGGTATGGGAGGAATAGGTAAGACATCCATTGCTGAAGCTGTTTTTCAGGAAGTCTCTTCCCAATACGAAGGTAGTTGCTTCTTGGCAAATGCAAGGGAACAATTAAAAAGGCATGGACTCAATCATGTGTGTAGTAGACTTCTTTCCAAACTCCTAGAAGAAAATCTTCACATAGACACTCCCAAAGTATTACCCTCTTTTGTTATGACTAGACTCAGACGTAAGAAAGTTTTCATTGTACTTGATGATGTTAATTCTTCGGAACTCATAGAAAATTTTGCTAGAATAGTAGGGCAAGATTGGCTAGGAGCCGGAAGCAGAGTCATTGTGACAACCCGAAATAAGCATGTGCTTGTAAGCGGAGGAGTTGATGATGATGATATTCATGAAGTCAAAAAAATGAGCTTTCAAGACTCCCTTAAACTTTTCAGCTACAATGCCTTCAACAAAACACATCCTAAAAAGGGATATAAGGAGCTATCAGGCAGAGCAGTTGTTTATGCAAAAGGCAATCCCTTAGCTTTGAAAGTTTTGGGATCATTTCTTCGTTCCAAAAGTGAAGGTGAATGGCAAAGTGCACTAATGAAACTAAAAAAGTTCCCCAATGAAGAAATTCAAAATGTTTTGAGATTGAGTTATGATGAGTTGGATGATACAGAGAAGAATATATTTCTAGACATTGCGTGTTTTTTCAAAGGGTATATAAGAGATGAAGTATCAAGAGTGTTAAATGCTTGTGGTTTCTTTGCTGATATAGGAATAAGAAACCTTTTAGACAAGGCTCTTATAACTATTGATGTAGATGAATGTATAGAAATGCATGACTTGATACAGGACATGGGCCATGAAATCATTCGTTGTGAATCTATCAACAACCCTGGACGCCGCAGTAGATTATGGGACTCTGGGGAAGTTTATGACGTGTTGACAAGTGATAAAGTAAGAATGATACATTTTGTTTTCCAAAGATATGTTTTAGTTATATAGAAAATACAGCTTATTAATGCAAAGTTTTATTTGTTTGTTAGGGAACTGATGCTGTTGAAAGCATATTCTTAGACATGACTCAAATTAATGATCTACATTTACACTCCTATGCATTCAAAAATATGCGAAACCTAAGGTTACTGGCTTTTTACAACACCACTGACTTCAGGATTAAGAAGAGTAATAATTCTGTGTGCATTCCTGCGGATTTTCAGTTGCCCAGTAACTTAGTATATTTTCGATGGGATGATTATCCATTGAAGTTTCTACCTTCAACTTCTTGTTGGGAGAAGCTAGTTGATCTATCCTTGGTAAATAGCAATGTGAACAAACTTTGGAACGGAAAACAGGTGTGCATTAAGTATATGCATCATTAATTTTTTCAGTTTCTATTTTCTGTAAAATTTGAAGTCATCTATAACAAAAAAAAATAAATTAAAATACAAACTAGTCCAATGATTAAAAAAATTGGGAAAATTGCTAATTGCTAAAGAGAAAAAGTGAGTGTCATTTTCTAAAATAAACAGGCTATCAGTACAAATATAAGGAAAGGAGAGTGTAATTTCCCTTAAAAACTTGTACTAACTTGTTTGGTCCATTATATGTTGTGACAGAATTTTCCAAGTTTAAAGAAGATTAACCTTGAGAACTCCAAGCACCTGATAGAGTGTCCTAATTTGTTGGGTGCCCCAAATCTTGAAGTTATATCATTGGCTGGCTGCGAAAGTTTGGGTCATGTTCATCCATCCATTTTCTCTCTCCAGAAGCTTGAAAAGTTATCTGTTATGGAATGCAAGGCACTTGAGAGCCTTTGCAGCAAAGGTTGTTCACCTTCTCTCCGAATGTTAGCTGCGTTCGGATGCACCAATCTCCGGGAGCTCTCAATCACAATGCCAGCTGATCATTGCATTACTGTTTTGGATTTAGGAAATTCAACTTTGAATAAGGTGCCATCATCAATTTTGCATCTACAAAATCTGAAATGTTTTCTTTTCCCAATCTGTGAGAGTCTTAGGGATCTTCCCGCAAACTTCGTCACTGACAGCATTTGGCTTACCGACTCTATGAAACCTGGAGTACATGATGCTTTGATCACCTGTCTTACCTTACGAACAATATTGCCTTCCCCTGTCTTCAGGAATATAAGTCATTTGATTATTACTTGTTCTAAATTATCTCAACTCCCAGACAACATCAGGCTGTTGTCATCATTGAAGTCATTAACAATAAGAGGATGCAATCTCATCATAAGCTTGCCTGAAAGCATTAAGTACCTTCCTCGACTTGTACTTATCGATGTCAGACGGAATCAGATGCTCCATTATGTACCAGCACTTCCGCAATGCATTAGATTCTTCTATGCCTGTGACTGCGTATCTCTTAAGACATTGTTAAGCTCAAAGACTGTACCATCCATAAAAAACCCTTGCTTTTTCCTGCTCCATAATTGCATAAATCTTGATCAGGATGCATATGATGCCGTTCTCAAAGATGTCATTACTAGGATAGAATATCGAGCAAATTCCCTATCAGCGGTAACACTAGAAAACAAAAATGATGTTTGCTACTTTTTACCTGCTACAAGGGGCAAAGTTAGAGAATGTTTCCATTATAGCTCTACACAAGCTTCAGTCACTGTTAAACTTCCTCCAATTTTTAAGTGTTTGGGTTTTGTTTTCTACTTCATTGTTCCCCCTGTCCAATCATGCTTCCTAAACCTTCAAGCGAGTTTTGGATGTGAATGCTTCTTGGAAAAAAGTTCCGGTGAAATGATTGAAGTGACAAGTTTCTTCGTCGATAAAGACCTTCCGAAATCATGCCGTGGGTCATTCGAAATCAAACTTATTTCGGATCATCTGCTTTTATGGTATGATGCACAATGTTGTAAAGGGATAATGAAAACAATTAAAGAAATAAAGGCTGTTAATGATGGGAGCACCACTGACTATCTTACATTCAAATTCTTTGCTCATACAGAAGATAATGAGGAATTAGTGATAAAAGAGTGCGGAGTCCGCTGGATATATCCTTCAGAAGATCAAATTGTGGAAGAAGGAAGGGGCAGTAAATGCAAGAGAGGTAGGGACATTTACGAGTTACACAACGGTAATATAGTCCGAAACGGAGATACGAGTGAATCTAATGACCCAGACGAGATGATTCCTCCATCAAAAAAACTTAAGCAATGTGTCTTTGGAACTCCCTCTAACTTGGACAGAAAGGAAGTGGAGGATTTGAGGTAATCTTCCTAGCAATCATTTAATTATTGGTACTAAATTTACACACTCAGTTGCATTCTTTGTTACAGCAAAATAAGCAAACTGCATTTATCTGTGAAAATAATATTAATACCAATTTACAGGCTTTTGCTTGAGCTACATTTGCATATTGGTGAGGACCTCAAGTAATCCTATCAAAGCAATCTCTTGTGGTTTCAACTGTACAAAGGTCAAAGGGCTTGGAGAAAATGTTTCTAGAAGAAAATCGATCATCATCATCATCATCATCATCTATGCTCTTCTTAAATTGCTTGTTAATTTTTTATTCTCATTTCATGATAATGTACTCAATTGATTTTGTTGGGTATCTTACTTTTTTGTATAGCACGGGAGTGAACAGAAATTTTATTTTATAATGAGAAATAGTAAACTAATGTCACAATTCGGTAAAATTAGTGTGATTGGATAGTTATCTTCTTTTACTGTAAGTACCATGTAGTTCATAAACTGCAAAAAGATATTTTCATTTTATGATTGGATTTATTAGCTGTAGATTAGCTTTTCATAATATATTTGATGGCTTTACCAAGTGACTTGTGATATTGTTAATCATTTTACTATTATTTTTAATTTCGTAATCTTAATATAAAATGATTGGTTTCAACTTTTGTCCTAATTTAGTTTTGAGTTACATTAAGCAATCTTGTGTAAGACGAGAAAAGTACTAAATATAATTGGCACTGGATTAGTATGATGTCACACTAGCTCATGATAATTGATAATCCCTACATAAGAAACTTCTTTGATATTTTCCTCCTTTAATTAGTGAGTACTGAGTTGAAATTTTGCTAAAAAATATCACAATGAGAAATTGTTGCACCGAAAACTACAGTTAAAGATTATAAGTAGATCTTCTCACCCATGTTTGCTGTTGTTTTTGCTTTTCAAGGGCTAACATGCAAAATGATGATTAAATTAGGACCATCTGTCATGCAGGTGGTGAAGCTCGGATATGTGCAGGCCTAGAGGGAAACGGGTGGTATATATGATTTTATAGTTTTCCATTTTGTTTACTCTCTATATGCATATAACTTTGGAAGCAGCAGGATAGCAGTAATGCTTTACCTAACATATGTTAGGGATGTTCCTAAATGTCTGTAACTTAGGCTATGAAGAACACCTTACAATTTTAGTATGTGAAAGACTTTTCTTTAACACATTTGCTCCAGAAACTTTTAATTAAATAGACACTCCGGTTTGTCTTGTATTCTATAATATCAGTGTTTCTGCGCACACTTTAATGTCCATAGTGATAGATTAACTCTTCATACTATGTACCAAATTCATCGTACTAGATACCATTACTAGAAATTCATCTAAACAAAAGTTTTGAAATAATAATATAACAAGTGATGAACCGCATATGCAAATGTACCATGTAAACGGTAGCAATGTTCCTGTCATCATTTTATCTTTTTGGCTCATTTGCAGACACATTCCTGCAAACATATAAGAGAAATTGACTTAGTTGCTATGTTTCCTTCTACATAGATGATACACCTGGTAGGAAGGAAAATGGTTGTTTACAGAAATCTTGCTAAGAAATATGCATCCTTTTGAGACAGCTCAGCAAAAAAAAAGTGGGAACATGACATAAGATACGGATACCACATCATAATGGTGCATTCAATGATAAACCAACCCTCCCATGTTCTTAGCTTATTAAGAACAGCTGAAGAGCAACCCTTGGAGGTGTTCTAAAGGTTTGGATCCAGATATTTTGTTTAAGGAGGAACCTCGGAAGATGGAAAATGAAAATATTGGTTTTTTATTTAAATGGGGTAGTTTTAGAAACAATTTAGGTAAATAGGATAATTTTGAAACTATTTACATAACATGGACAGTCATCAAAACTATTTACGAAAATGGGAAGTCAAAGTCAAAATTACAAAAGTCAAACAAGTCATCCCAGACTTCTTCTAAATATATAAAAAAAACAAAATAAAATAAAATAAAAAGATCCGTAAATAAAATATAAAACATAAAAAAATTACACACAAACATTATAATAATAAATAATAGCACAAAATTAAAAATAAAATAAATATGTACATATAAATTTAAATAAAAAATGAAATAATCAAGAATATGAAATATAAAAAAATTACCTCAAATAATAGACAAATAATTTGTTTAAAATGAAGATTTAAAGTACTCCCTCCGTTTCTATTTAACTGTCCTTATCTGAAAAAGTTTTACCCTTATTTAATAGGGTATTGGTTGTTGTAAGTAGTGAAAAAAATAATAATTACAAAGAGAAAAAGGGTATAATGGAAAAAAATATAATTAATGTATTGCAAATCTAGGTAATAATCTCATTTCTCAAAGGTGTGTTACAGATAAATAGGAATAGAAGAAGTAGAAGAATAAGTCATGTGAGTTGACTTTTTGACTTTTAGAACAAGTCATGTGGGATGACTTAGCTTGTTTGACTTTTAGAACAAGTTAAGTGTGATGACTTGTTTGACTTTATTAATTTTGATTTTGACTGCCCCATTTTCGTAAATAATTTTGTTGACTGTCTCATTTTCATAAATAGTTTCGTTGACTGCTCAATGTTATGTAAATAGTTTTAAAACTACCTTATTTTTGTAAATTGTTTATAAAACGACTTCATTTAAGTAAAAAATGCGAAAATATTTGTATAGTATAAGAACTTAAGAAGTAAAAATATATTTAAGTCAAAATAATACTCCCTCCGGTCATATATATGACATATTCTAGAGCAATCTTTGGTCCTATATATAAGACATTTTGTATTTTCTATGCATCATTTATTGTTTTTTCTCTTTTTTGCCCTTATTAAATGCATGTGTTTTTTGTTGTTCATTAATGAGAGTGAATTTTTC
The DNA here is from genome assembly GCA_037953625.1 of Crotalaria pallida. Taxonomy (NCBI): domain Eukaryota; kingdom Viridiplantae; phylum Streptophyta; class Magnoliopsida; order Fabales; family Fabaceae; genus Crotalaria; species Crotalaria pallida. Next base: position 175,426,302 of record CM075650.1, read on the forward strand.
AAGAAAAGTTGAGAGGGTAAAATTGTAATGTTACAATATGTTCTCATAGAATTCATAAAACTAACTACTTTTCTTGGTCCGAGGAATATGGTTAAGTATGTCCTATATATAGGACCGGAGGGAGTAATAATAAATTACCGAGACAACCCTGATAGACTACAATATTTAGTTGATGGAAAAAGTTAAAGAGTGTTCTTAAAGCATTTATTAAAATATTAAATAGGGTTAAAAATTACAATAATAAATAATCTGAATTAATAAAAAAATCATTTTTAATATCTTTAATAAGTGTCCTAATGACACTAAGAAATTGGTTAATAAGATCCTTAATTTGATGATAACATTTCTTTGAAATATTTGGACATACGCTACCTAGCCTTTTTGACTTTTGTCATAATGGACAAGAAAGAAAGAAATAAAAATCTTCACCCCCTTCTTCGAGATTTCTTTTCTTTGGTAAACACCTTCTTCGAGATTTCTATAGACTTAATTGTCACTTTGATCCCTGAAATTACATACCGCTTTCACTTTCGTCTCTCAAATTTCGAAAATAGCTTTGAGGTCCCTGGATTTGTAAAAACGGGTGCACGTTGGTCCCTCCGTCAACGTCCGTTAACGGAGGCGTGACATGCACTTTAAATAATTTAGTATAGTCCCTGTAATCACTTTAAATAATTCACTATAGTCCTTGTAATAATTTTAAGTTATTCATTATAGTTCCTGAAACTATACAATTTATTCACTTTAGTCCCTATATCAGTATAGTTCAAATTTCAGATTAAGACAAACAATCAGTAAAAAATTAAGCAAAAAGATTAAGGGGCATGGAATAACTTCTGCATATTTGAGATGAAGTTTCATCCTTGCTCTTTTAAGGACAATATTTAAGTAATTAAAAGTGTAAAGTCAATATTGAAAACTGTGTACCAAAAACAAAACATTGAAAACTTTCCAAATTTACTCTTAATATATTAAATATATAATTTAAGGGACGTAAGTTTTACATTTTTGGTTGCATAAATATTATCTTTGGTGCAATGAAGAGAAAAACTCAAACAGTGTTAATAAAAAAAAAACTCAAACAGAACGGCACAATTTGGAAAACATACAAAACGATGTTGTACATAGTAAAACAACACTTTGGTTCATGAAATTGACTTTGGATTGATTGATCATTCATATTGTAAAAGCAATTTGGCTCCTCATTTTGCATATTGTCAGTTAATATGGTTGTTGAGGAAAAAAATTAAATTTTTTCAGCACCAAATTGATTGATGATGAAACTCAAAGTTAAGGGTCAATTTGACTTTTTCCTTAAGTCTAAGTGTATGTTTAGATCTCATGCAAATGCAAGTTTGTGTCTCCCAAAAGGATTTGAGCATTTTGAATTATGTTTGGTAAAAAATTTCAAAAGGTGATTTCCCTTTCCAAACTTGATTCCAGTTGAAGCTAAATTTTCTAAAGGATGGAACTTCATCACAGATATGCAGATATGCATAAGGTATTCCATACCCTTAATCTTTTTGGTTAATTTTTTACTAATTGTTTGAGTTAATATGGAATTTGAACTATACTGATATAGGAACTAAAGTGAATAAATTGTATAGTTTCAGGGACTATAATGAATAACTTAAAATTATTGTAGGGACTATAGTGAATTATTTAAAGTGATTACAGAGACAATAGTGAATTATTTAAAGTGCATGTCATGTCGCCGTTAACAGACATTGACGGAGGTTAACTTCAGGGACCAACGTGCACACGTTTTTTACAAATTCAGGGACCTCAAAGCTATTTTCGTAATTTGAGGGATGAAAGTGAAAGCGGTATGTAATTTCAGGGACCAAAATGACCATTAACTCGATTTCTATACCACATTTTCTGTCGCTTGGTAGTTGGTACAGATAAGACACACACAATGTTAATAATTAATAGAGTTTGACTATTCATTATCGTCACGATAATGTACAAGGAACCAAAAAAGAAAAAGTTATTGTGAAAAAAAAAATCATATATATTGAATACACAATTTTAAAATTTTTACGTTAGTTGTTTATATATGATTTTTAAATAATGAATAACAAAATTTTAGTGCATGTTTGATTTGATGATGTAAATTATATTAGGGTTCAAAATCACATTAAATATGAAACAACTATAAGTATTTTTACTTCCTATGCACTTAATTAACAAGAAAATACAAAATCACGTATTTAATTTAACGGGCACAAAAGTGTTAAGTTGACAAACACATAACCAGAATCGTGAGTTTTCTTGATTAATTGATGACTTTTTTAGATTCAGTATAGAGATAAAAGAAATAATTTTTTTAATTTTTATTTATTTATCTGATTTAAAAAAATAAATTGTTCATGTTTATATATTTTATTAAAAAATTTAAGAGTACAATAATGGTTATTTTTCATCTTAATTCTTATTTGATAAGATCTCGATGTAAATAATGGAAAAACTAATAATTACAGAAAAATGACACATTAAAAAAATTAATTTATTGAAAATAATATTATAATTATATTTATTAAAATGTGTATATTTGGGTAATTGAATAAATAAATAAAAATGATAGGAGAAAGTGACTGATTCAAATAGTTTAATAAGTCGTGAAAAAAGTCATTGACTTACAGAGTTACAGGCATCATCTGGCCAACCAGGATGAGTTTACACAAAAAAAATTTATTGTAATCTAAGAAGATTGACTATTTTTATTGTAATTTTCTACGAAACGAACTTCGTTATTTATGCGAAGTAGTTGTACCTGTGAGTTTTTTTTTAATTTTCCTCTTCATATTTTTGACTTTTCTACCACCCATGATTTCCATTGCATTCTTTTATTTCATTGGAGCAATGCACTTTATGTAGTTTTAGTTTCGTGATATTTAGCATGACTCATTTTTATCATATTCTAAATGAGAGTTTTTTTTAAAAAATTTTGTGGTTTATAATATAAGAAAAAAATATTAAAATTGTGTTTATTAAGAAGGTTAATTCATTGAAAATAATTTTTTGAAATTTATTAAAAAAAATTGTGGTATTATAAGAGAATAACGTTAAGAATGAAACAAAAATTAGATGAGACAAAAAGTTTAAAGAGGTAATTTAAAATAGTATAATTAAAAACGAAAAAAATTTAAAATTAATTATTTTATTATTATTATTTTTTAATATTATAAATCGGTGGAAGTATTGTAAATGGCTTAATGCTATTAGAAATTTATCGTGTAAGTAATAAAATTGTGAGTAGTGTTATATGTACATTTATGTATATAAAACAAACATATGTCAATTTTGGATGCACACAAGTATTATTCTAAATTTATTACAAATAGTGACAATTATTTTTTGAGAAGACTGACTAATAGCCCAAGCCAGAGATAGAGCATATATGGCTCAGAAAAAAAGAGAATTCATTACCGCTCACACAACCTAATACAGATCAACCAGAGCATACATATAACATATACATGGCTTCTACTTCTGATGCTGCTGCTACTGCCATTAACCAGAGCATACATTTTGCATTACCCTTGAAAAAATATGATGTTTTTATCAGTTTCAGGGGTGAAAACACTCGTGACAACTTCACCAGCCATCTTCACGCTGCTTTGCTCCAACACCAATTAGAAACCTTCATTGATTATAGGCTTCAGAAAGGTGATGATGTTTGGCCATCACTTGTTCAAGCTATCCAAGATTCCACTGTCTCCCTCGTAATCTTCTCACAAAACTATGCTTCTTCAACGTGGTGCTTGAATGAGCTCATTGAAATAATGGAACAACACAATAAGAAAAAGGGTCATGTTGTTGTCCCTGTGTTCTTCAAAATAGACCCATCACATGTGCGGAAGCAGACACATAGTTATCAAACAGCTTTCACTAAACACGAGCAAGATATCAAAATCAGCTGCAACATGATTCACAAGTGGAAGGAAACTCTCTTCCAAGCAGCCAATTTATCTGGCTTCGACTCTCGAGTATACAGGTAATGTAGTTTAAGATTATGCATAAAGATTAAGAAATGATTAAATGATATGAGAATTATTAGAATTATGAAATCACTTGAGATGAATTGAAGAGGATGAGAGAAATCACTCCAGAGAATTAATTGAAGAAGATGAGAGAGCTTTGAGAGCATATATTGGGGTGAATTAAGAATTTAGTATAGACTTTTGATCAAAGTTCTTGTTAATCGGAGAGTGTGAATTAAGTTTATGTGTCTTTATACTTATATGTTGTTCAACTTATCATATTCTAATCAATGTGAGATTAGTGTATTTTCCTCTCTCAACAAAAATTTAGAATATTTTGATGATATTATCCTTATATGTAATCATTATTGAAAAGAAATACTAAATGTGAAAATAATTTATGATAAATAAAAGTATATTCGGGAAAAAAAATATAATTATAGTAATTATGTATTGAATTTGTAAAACAATAACATGTGAAATAAGATTTAAAAAAAAAAAGAAGCTTAAACTAAAATACATACATGTGAAACATATGGGGTGATATTTATGTAAATTTTTATTTTTACTTGCACTTTGATTTTTAATTTTAGTTATTATCTCTTCTTGAGTTCTTGTTGTCATTCTAGTGTATAAATTGTAATTTAAATTGTTTTACTCCTGCGGAGGAGATGAAATTGTTATTGTACTCCTAAATTTAAATTTTTTTTAATAGTTTTTTTAACCTCATCCCTAGAATTTAAAAGTAAGTATTGTCATGTGAACATTCAAATTTGACATCCGGATGTAATATTTGACTTCTCTTATATGCATAAACAATAAATCTACATAGAAAACAAGTCATATATTAGATTCAAATAATCTGGATATTAAAAGTCGACACATTTTATGATAAAACCAAATACGAAAGGTTTTGATTCTTTTGATACAAAATTTTCTCATAAAACTTAACTCTTTTTTTATGCTAGGACCGAACATGACCTTATCGAAGACATCATCAAGCTGGTTTTGCATAAACTAAATCACAAGTACTCTAATGAGCTAAGAGGCCATTTTATATTCGATGAAAACTATAAAGGTATCAAATCTTCATTGAGCATTGAGTCAAAAGATGTTCTAATCATTGGCATGTGGGGTATGGGAGGAATTGGTAAGACATCCATTGCTGAAGCTGTTTTTCAGGAAGTATCTTCCCAATACGAAGGTACTTGCTTCTTGGCAAATGTAAGGGAACAATCAAAAAAGCATGGACTCAATTATGTGTGTAGTAGACTTCTTTCCAAACTACTAGGAGAAGATCTTCACATTGACACTCCCAAAGTATTATCCTCTTTTGTTATGAGTAGACTCAGACGCAAGAAAGTTCTCATTGTACTTGATGATGTGAATTATTCTTCGGAACTTATAGAAAATTTTGCTGGAATAGTAGGTCAAGATTTGCTCGGCGCCGGAAGTAGAGTCATTGTGACAACCAGAGATAAGCATGTGCTTATAAGACTCCCTTAAACTTTCAAGACTCCCTTAAACTTTTCAGCTATAATGCCTTCAACAAAAGACATCCTAAAAAGGGGTATGAGGAGCTATCAGGTAGAGCAGTTGTTTATGCAAAAGGCATCCCCTTAGCTTTGAAAGTTTTGGGATCATTTCTTCGTTCCAAAAGCGAAGGTGAATGGGAAAGTGCACTAATGAAACTAAAGAAGTTCCCCAATGAAGAAATTCAAAAAGTTTTGAGATTGAGTTATGACGAGCTGGATGATACAGAGAAGAATATATTTCTAGACATTGCGTGTTCTTTCAAAGGGTATAAAAGAGATGAAGTCTCAAGAATATTAAATGCTTGTGGTTTCTTTGCTGATATAGGAATAAGAAACCTTTTAGACAAGGCTCTTATAACTATTGATGTAGATGAATGTATAGAGATGCATGACTTGATACAGGACATGGGCCATGAAATCATTCGTTGTGAATCTATCAACAACGTTGGACGTCGCAGCAGATTATGGTATTCTAGGGAAGTCTATGACTTGTTGACAAGTGATAAAGTAAGAGAATGAGAAATTAATTTGCATTCCAAAGATATGTTTTTGTTATAGAGAAAATGCAGCTTATTAATTCAAAGCTTTGTTTGTTTGTTAGGGAACTGATGCTGTAGAAAGCATATTCTTAGACATGTCTCAAATTACTGATCTACATCTGAACTCTTGTGCATTCAAAAATATGTTGAACCTAAGGTTACTGGCTTTCTACAACAGCATCATTTTCAGGACTAAGAAGAATAATAATTCTGTGTTCATTCCCGCGGATCTTCACTTGCCTAATAACTTGGTGTATCTTCGGTGGGATGGATATTCATTGAAGTCTCTACCTTCAACTTCTTGTTGGGAGAAGCTAGTTGATCTATCCTTGGAAGGCAGCAATGTGGAAAAACTTTGGAACGGAAAACAGGTGTGCATTATATATGTGTGTCTTTAAATGTTTCAGTTTCAGTTTTTGTAAAATTTGAACTCATCTCTGCCAAAAAATTACAAACTAAAGTCCTATGACTAAAAATTCTACTAACTTTTTTGGTCCATTATATATGTTGTGACAGAATTTACCGAGTTTAAAGAAAATTATCCTTTCCGACTCCAAGTGCTTGATAGAGTGTCCAAATTTGTCCGGTGCCCCAAATCTTGAAGTTATATCATTGTATGGCTGCGAAAGTTTGCGACATGTTCATCCATCTATTTTCTCTCTTCAGAAGCTTGAACTGTTATATTTGACAAAATGCAAGGCACTTGAGAGCCTTTGCAGCAACAGTTGTTCACCTTCTCTCCGAGGATTGTTTGCGTTGGAATGCACCAATCTCCATGAGTTCTCAGTCACAATGCCGGCTGATCACCGCCTAACTGTTTTGATTTTAGGAGATTCGGCTTTGAATAAGGTGCCGTCATCAGTTTTGCATCTACAAAATCTTGAAACGTTTTTTTTCCCAATCTGTGAGAGTCTTAAGGATCTTCCTGAAAACTTCGCCAATAGGCAAATTGTTCTTTCTGACAGTAAGACACTTGGAGGTGATGCTTTGATCACTTTACGCACAGTATTGCCTTGCCCTGTCTTCAGGAACGTAAGGTGTTTGTCTATTCGCAGTTCTAAATTATCTGAACTCCCAGACAACATCTGGTTGTTGTCATCATTGGAGACATTAAAGATAAGTGGATGCAATTTCATAAGCTTGCCTGAAAGCATTAAGTACCTTCCTCGGCTTGTACTTATTGATGTCAGTCAGAATCAAATGCTTCGATCCGTACCAGCACTTCCACAATCCATTGAATCCTTCTATGGCTGTGACTGCGTATCTCTTAAGACATTGTTAGGCTCAAAGACTGAACCATCCAAGAAAACCTCTTGCATTTTCCTACTCCATAACTGCATAAATCTTGATCAGGATGCATATGATGCCATTCTGAAAGATGCCATTACTAGGATAGAATACGGAGCGAATTCCATGTCAGCTGTAACGTTAGAAAATGAAGATGATGTCGAAGAAGAAATAGTAATTAGTAGTAATATTTGCTACTTTTTACCTGCTAGAAGAGGCAAAGTTGGAGAATGTTTCCATTACAGCGCTACACAAGCTTCAATCACTATCGAACTTAATCCAATTTTTAAGTCTTTGGGTTTTGTTTTGTACTTCGTTCTTTCCCAAGTCCATTCATGCTACATAAATGTACATGTAAGTTTAGGATGTGAATGCTACTTGGAAAAAAGTTCGGGTGAAATGGTTATAGTGACAAGCTTCTGGGTCGATAAATACTTTTCACAATCAATCCTTCACTCATACAAACTTATTTCAGATCATGTGCTTTTATGGTATGATGCACAATGTTGTGAAGGAATAACGGAAGCAATTAAAGAAATAAAAGCCATTAATGATGGGAACACCACTGACAATCTTACATTCAAATTCTTTACTTGTAACGATGTTAATGAGGTATTAGTGATAAAAGAATGCGGTGTCCGCTGGATATATCCTTCAGATCAAATTGTGGAAGAAGGAAGGGGATGTAAATGCAAGAGAGGTAGGGACATTTATGAGTCACACAACGGTACCATAGTCCGAAATGGAGCTACGAAGTGTGAATCTGATGAGCCAGACGAGATGGTTCCTCCGTCAAAAAAACTTAAGCAATGTGTCTTCGGAACTCCCTCTAACTTGGACAGAAAGGAAGTGGAGGATTTGAGGTAATCTTCCTAGCAATTATTTAATTATTGGTACTAAATTTACACACTCAGTTGCATGCTTTGTTACAGCAAAATAAGCAAACATCATTTCTCTGTGATAATAATATTAATACTATTTACAGGCTTTTGCTTGAGCTACATTTGCATATTGGTGAGGATCTCAAGTAATCCTATCAAAGCAATCTCTTGTGGTTACAACTGTACAAAGGTCAAAGGGCTTGAAGAAAATGTTTCTGGAAGAAAATTGGTAGACAAGTGCATGTATAATGCTGCGATTCATACAACGCTGGATCTAATGATGTTCGGTAAATTGCGAAACTGATCGATGTCTTAGCCAGAGTTTCCCTTCCCCCGTGTTCTAATCTCTGCATGATAAATTGAGGCTTCAACTGTTTCTTCACTAGCAAAAGGATCATTTATTATATTTGATCACTCAACAAAAATATCATTTCGGTCATTAGGCTTCTCAATTGGGATTTAATTTTTTTTATATGGTAGGGAAACTTGACTGTGTTTTTCAGATGCCATTTTTATGCCTTTCTCATGTGATCTAATCATAGAACTGAACACGACTTAGATTGCATCAATTGTAGCTAAATATTTGCTCTCTACTCATGTCTACTAGTAGTTAGGTAATTTGGTATAGGTTTAAAGAGCTTGTGCCTTGATTGATCCGTATCTCTTATATAGTTATATTATTAGTATATGGCACATCATGGAAAATGTTATTCACATTTAATATGCCTAACAGAGTACAAAGTTTTTTCTAACATGACATATTAAATTGAACCTGTCCTTGAACATAATGATGACTCAATATTGAAGCTCAAAATTTTCAAGGATTAAACTTCTCTTTCGACCCAATTTTTTCAAGCATTGATAAGTGATGATACTACTTTTGTTTCAGGTTTTGGTTTGATGTTACTGTAAAACCAAATGCTTGCTTTGCTTGTAGCAATTGACAAACCATGAAATGCAACATCACATGAAATGCAATTGCTTCCTATTATATTGAGTGAATTCTTATCTGATCACAATTTCACATGTACTTGGTCTTCTAGTTTTATTTCACCACTACATCTCCTGTGACATAGTTTGGGCATTATCACCATCATCTTCTATGTTCTTCTTAAATTGCTTATTAAATTTTTATTCTCATTTCATTATGATGTGCTCATGATAATCCCTACATAAGAAACTTATAAGACAAGATAGAGTTCAGTTTGAAATAACAAAATCATGGATTGAATTATATTTAAACATCTAATTATATAATAGGTGATTTTCTTTGATATTTTCCTTCTTTAATTAGTGAGTACTGAGTTGAAATTTTGCTACAAAAAATCACTACAAGAAATTGTTCATTGCTTTTCAAGAGTTAACATGCAAAATGATAATCAAATCAGGGCCATTTGTCATGCAGGTGGTGAAGCTCAGATATGTGCAGGCCTGCAGGGAAACGAGTGCTATATAATTTAGGTATATATATATATGATTTTGTAGTTTTCCTTTTTGTTTACTCTCTCTCTCTCTCTCTATATATATATATATATATAATTTTGGAAGCAGCAAGATAGTAGTAATACTTTACCTAGCATATGTTAGGGATGTTCCTAAATGTCTGTAACTTAGGCTATGAAGAACACCTTATAATTTTTAGTATGTGAAAGACTTTTCTTTAACACATTTGCTCCAGAGTCTTTTCATTAAATAGACACTTGGTCTGTCTAGTATTGTATAATTAATATCAGTGTTCCTGCGCACACTTTAATGTCCATAATGATTGATTATCTGATACTCTTCATACTGTTTACCGAACTCTCGTACTCGATACCATGTACTAGAGGTTCATCTTAAAGAAAGTTTTGAAATAATAATGTTACAAGTGATGAACCACGTATCTAAATGTGCCGTGTATTCAGTAACAATGTTCCTGTCGTCGTTTTATTTTTTTGGCTCATTTTTGCAGACACATTCCTGCAAACATACAAGAAAGAGAAATTGTGTTGGATGCTATGTTTCCTTCTGGATAGATGTTGCACCTGGTAGGAAGGAAAATGGTTTACAGAAATCTTGCTGAGAAATATCCATCCTTTTGAGATAGCTCAGAGATAATAATAATTGTTCTCAAAGAGGAAATTTAATTACAGGTTGCAGCCTAGGAAAGCTTTAAGGCCTTAAGAAGAATTTAGTTTTTCTGACATCCTTACTAGCAACAAGTGGAAAGATTTTTTTACGTTGTCACCTCGCTTAATAATGTTTTAACATCTTTAATTGTATCAACACGGCCTCAACTTGAATTCTCCACCATATTTTTAGACTAAGGTCATGTCATCTCTTATTATAATTAAACTTATATGGCTATGTCTACATAAACTATATGGTCGTGTATGTCTTGTAAGACAATTTTTTTATGGGTCAAAGAGTGAAATGAGATTTTCTTATTAGATGATCGATCCTTTCACAATTTTTGCTTTGTGAATATTGTCCTTACAATTCATTGTATGAATAATTGAGTATAGCAGAAAGCTCTAATTACTCATCTTTATTTAGAAATACAACATAACATAAAGATTTAAGAAACTCTCATAATCAAATGGTTTTAGTGACAATAACATGAACCTGACTTTAAATTGCAGTCTACATCTACAAAATCACTAATTATGTATAGGAATTACATAATTGCAGTACTGCAATACATTTTTTACGGTTATCCTCACTTTTTACAAAATTCAATCAAAACCCTAACATAAAAACATGATTCATGAATATTTATTATTAAAGAAGCACATATACTTATTACCAAAAAAAAAAAAAAAAAAAAAAAAAAGGGTTGAGACGAGTGGTAAGCGGCTCGGTCTCGCTTAAGCAAGGTCTCGAGTTCGAGTCCTTGTGAATGCAGAAAATTCATGTTGGGAGACTCACCTGCCATAGCCAGGCACGCGACCCGGGTCGGATCCGGATGTACCTAGGTAGTACTTAGGGAACCGGGTGGGCAACCAAAAAAAAAAAAAAAAAAAAAAGAAGCACATATACTTTACCTTAGTCGATCCATGTCAAACACAGTGAAATATTTTTGAACATTTTTAATCATATTTTATAGCATTTTAATTTTAATTGCGATATTGAATGTCCTACCGTATGAATGTCTAATATCTTTTTTTTTATAAGAGTATGAATGTCTAATATCTCGTGTAGTATATCAATCTATGCTTCCTTATAATCACAAGTAAAACAAAAAAAAAAAACCCAAAATATAATATAGTAAATAGGTATAAACTTTATTGAGTGGTATAAAATCATTTCATGCCTACAAATTCAAAGTAGAAAGGAAAGACAACTTAGAAAGAAAAAAAGGCAAACCCAAACAAAAGGGCTAAGAAAAAACAATAAACATCTCATTTCCTTCTTGTTGTTTCAACTAGCATTATACAATTCCTTCCACATGCATCTTATCTTTGTTTCCCACACTACCCTTTTCTTAATAATCACACACACACATTTTCATGCATGTGTACGTCACGCTTAAAATTGCAAGTAGTAGGCAACAAAAGAGAGGACGGAGGCACCAACAAATGAACCAACAGCGACGGCGCCACTGCTAGCAGCATCAGGTCCTGGAGCGGGGGCAGGGGCCTCGGTGGAAGCCACGACGGCGCTTACGGAGGCGGCAGCAAAGAGGACAGCGCAAGCAACCTTCTTCATCTCCATGGCGTAATAGGTAACAAAAACGAATGTGATTAAGTTACCTTATTCGCTTTTATTTCCTTATTGCGAAAGAGATTAGTCTGCGGCCTGAGAAAAAATGGGTTGGGATCAAGAGGGTTTTATATTGGTAGAATGGTGAGAATTTGTGGTTAATTAGTTTCCTGATTTTGTGACATTTTTTTGTTATTTTTGGAAAATTGGTTTGTTATGGCTATGTTCATTATTGTCATGCACGTGGTTGTTGATCCCATTATGGGAGAGGGTGACACATTTTTAGTTAGGACAGGGGAAAACAAATCTCATCCATGATTGAACGATTCTTTTGGGGATGTTATTTGTGGTGGTGGATTTGTGGTAGGGAATATAATTTTGGTTTGAGGTAATAAAGATGAATTGAGATTGCAAATTAATTGTATGTTATTGATTCTTATTCCATATACAGCTATAGTGTGTGTATGTTATTGAAGAAATTTGAAGTTTTGATTTTTGAACATAGGACAACTTAATTACAGCTTGGCGAATATCTGTTGCCTATAATTAAAAGAAGGGAGTTACCTTTAAAAAAATAAAATAAAATAAAATAACTTATTCTATAGGATTTTCATTTAGATGGACTTTTTTTAATAACTATTTTTTTTATCGGGATATCCGTCTCCATAACTGAGTGATTAATCATTTCGACATTGTGTAATCCTTTTGAGGGATAGTGTCTCAGCAAGGTTCTTACATTTACAAGAGCATAGAACCGAACCCTCAATGACTTGTATCAACAGATTCCTTACTATTTGTTTTAATCTCTCTTGGTAAAACAAATAACATGTACTTAGTATTGGCAATTAGGGCCAATGGGCGGGCATGGGCCGAGCCATTGCGGGCTTTGCATTTTTGCGGGCGGGCATGGGCGGCCCTAATTGAGTTTAGGGCGAAAAATCCAGGCCCTGCCCGCCCATATTTTTTGCGGGCGAGCATGCGGGCCGCCCAATTTTTTTCATTTTTTTCAAAAAAAAAAAAAACGCTGCCGAAAGATTGGTTGAGAAATGTGGAGTCGAGGACGGTACCTTTAAGAAAATTTTGTACTTCAAATCCAGCATTAACATCACTAGTTCGTTATTTAATTCATGATTCTTCTGAATAGGTGTTTAGCAACAATTTTATTGTTGATTATGGTACTACCTTACCTGGAGTGCCTATTTATTTCTCTTTGAGTATAACATTGTATACATTTTGAACTGATCATAATTGAGATTGTAATAATGATTTTGGCCAAGGGAATGTATTTTTGGTTTGGAGGGATTTATGGGCGAAAAAATCAAGCCCTGCCCGCAAATTTTGCGGGCGGGCCCGTGGCCGGCGGCCCTAATTGTCAATACTACATGTACTCATGGAGTCAAGATCGTCTCTATTTTTCAAGGAAATAAATAAGATCTTAGCCGTTAAATAATTCAACAATAAGTTAAAATATAAAATTAAATATTGCAAGAAACATAACGACGAAGGAAATGGGGAAAAAATAGAAAGAAAGGGAAAGGATCTCCGTACATATATACTCCAATGATTTCGTCATTTAGGCCTAGATACTTGATGCAGCAAAACGAAGTGTCCGTTTGGTAAAACGATTGAGCAGCGCAAATGCGCGTTTTACCACAGCTTCAATTTGAAGCTTTCAAGCAAACGTGAAAGCAAACATGTTCGAAGGGGACGTTGCTAGTTGATAAATTAAAATTTTAGTATTAATGTATCATTGGCAAAATTTGTATGCTAACTGAAATTGTTTCAATTGGTAAGTATGGAGCTATTGAGTTGAAGCTGATTCAATTGATAAGGTCTTGGTGAGTTTAATATTTGCTTGTTACCCTGCACCAGAAATGAGAAGGCATGAAAAATATTGTTGGGAACTACGGAGTATTCATTTGAATTCATAAGTGAATGATTTTTTTTAATTAAAGGAAGTTAGGGGAATGATTTAAAAAAACTACCCGGCCATTAAAAAAATATCGAAATTTAAGATAGTACTCTATTAATTTGTTTTGATTATTAATAAAATATGCATTTACTTTTAGTAGTAATCTGCTAATTATGCAAGGCAACCAAGCAACTAGCAATTCGTTATATTTTTGAGTTTTACTTTTTGAACCCCTTTGTTTACTCATCGGCCCCCATTTTTTCCGTCTTATACAAGGCGGTAGTGTAAAATTATCATATTTTTTCCGTCTTATACAAAGCGGACGTGCAAAATTACCATTTTTCCGCCTAGAAAGAAGCGGAAAAAACTGATAATTTACACTACTGTGGCGGACTCGGCCTAGCCGAGGTCCTCAGAACCACTGCCCAAGACCTAAGGACCCTTCAGGAAGCCTTCTGAACGCTCGGCCGAGCTCAAAGCTCAACGGCCGAACAGACGCCAAATACAGGCCGACCTCGTGCCCCTTCCCAAGTCCGACATCTTCCCAAGTCTGACACCTTCCCAAGTCCGACACCTTAAGTTCGACACCAAGGACATGATGACGTCTTCCCATCTTATCCACAAGGACAGCTCATCACCTTATCCACAAGGACAACTCATCCACTCATAGCTCAGTACAGGCTGACCCTACTTGGGCCTAAAGCAAGCCCATTAGGGCAACCAGCTCCCCCCTATAAGTAGCTCCGTACTACATGAGGCTCAGGTACGTCCTCTAACCCTAATTGTCACTCTCACACACCAGTGATTAGGGTTACTTTCTGGCTCTCTTCCTTAGCCACTTGAGGACTCCCACCAAACATCACATATTAACCCTAGACAGAGGATCCTTTGAAGGTCTTCTCCTACCCTTGGAGGACCTCACCGTCTAGGACATCACATTGGCGCCGTCTGTGGGGACAGATAAATTTCATCCCCACCCAGAAGACACTACCATGTCTGAAGCACAGGCAGATCAGAAGAGGAGGAGGGAGCGCCCAGGGAGAATCCCATCAACTGAGAACCTGCGATCACACCTTGAGGCTAACGGGGCAGCAAGGTCCCCACCACCCCCCCTCCTCACCCACCGTCACTATCGTCGCATCAGAGATGGCCCGTGCGGCATCCCGCCGAACGAGCCACCGTTCAAGCCTCAGCCCCCGATGGGTCCCAACAACAACCAAGAAATTTTGTTGTGCAAGATCTGTTTAAGACACCGGAAAATTTCCGGGTGGAAACTATCTCTCGAGGTTTCGCCGGTGGTGGCGAGAAGAAGTTGGAAAGGAAAAAGTACGTTCAGCAAGTATTAGCTGTTCGCCACAAGCCTATTGGTAAGAAACCATCTCGGAACATCCCAATCAGTTTTTCTGATCAGGATCTAGGAGATATCATCCCGAATCACAATGACCCAATGGTGATCGCGGCGATAATCGGCAACTTCGAAATCGCCCGAGTTCTTGTCGACCAAGGAAGCTCGGCCGACATTCTTTTTCTCCACACATTTCAAGCACTGAAACTAAGGTCTTCCGACCTCGTACATTTTGAAGGGCATCTTATCAGCTTCACGGGCGAGGCAATACGCCCCCTTGGAGCCATCCTCCTCCCGGTGACCTTGGGCAAACTGCCTTCGGCCCGAACGGAGATTATCAAGTTTTTAGTGGTTGATTCTGAATCCCCATATAATGTGATACTGGGACGAACCTGCCTGCAAGCCTTCGGGGCAGTGGTCTCAACAGTTCACTTAGCAATGAAATTCGTCGGTTCTGACGACAACCTTGTCACCGTCAAAGCCGACCAGCTCAAAGCCCGACTCTGCTATAACACGAGTCTACGGGAAAATAGGAAAAAGCAAGAAGAACTCTCTGGTTCGACATTAGCCAAAGGGAAGGTCCTTTTGGCCGAATTGGATGTCCGGGCCGAACAGGATGATCTCAGACCGTCTCCTCAAGGAGAATGGTTGGTAATTCCCATCGATCCTGCTGACTCCAGCAGAACTGTCAAAGTGGGTGCCGACCTCCCTAAGGAGATTCAGGATGAGATCATTGCACTGTTGCGAGCTAATTTGGATCTGTTTGCTTGGACCTCGGCCGATATGCCGGGGATCGACCCGAACTTTATCTGTCACAAGCTCAGTGTAGACCCGAAGGCAAGACCAGTAGCGCAGAAGATGAGACGGGTTGGGACCGAGAAAGCAAAAGTCATCAAGGAAAAGGTGTCCGAGTTGCTCGAAGCCGGGTTTATAAAAGAAGTCCCATACGCCGAATGGGTTGCAAACGCTGTGTTGGTTAAAAAGGCAAACGGCAGTTGGAGGATGTGTGTGGATTACACCGACCTCAACAAAGCCTGCCCCAAGGACCAGTATCCGCTGCCGATTATCGACCAGCTCGTCGATAATTCAGCAGGCTACCAGTTGTTGTCATTCACTGATGCATATTCGAGATACAATCAGATCCCTATGTATCCCCCTGATCAAGACAAGACCACATTCACAACCGGAAAGATAACTTATTGTTACACTGTCATGCCTTTCGGCCTAAAGAATGCTGGCGCAACCTATTAAAGGATGATGAATAAAGTTTTTTATGGGATCATTGATACCACCATGGAGGTCTATATCGATGACATGATTACAAAGAGCAAGAAAAGGGAAGACCATGTCCGAGATCTAACCATGGTTCTGGAGAGGGTAAGAGCACATAGAATGAGATTGAATCCGGAGAAGTGTACCTTCGGGGTCCCCGCTGGTGCCTTCCTCGGATTCATGCTCTCCGAGAGAGGAATCGAAGCAAACCCCGACAAATGTCGTGCTATATTAGAAATGAAAAGCCCTGCCGACCTCAGAGGGGTGCAACAATTAACTGGCAGGATGACGGCACTGTCCAGATTCCTTCCTCAAGCTGCTAAGAAGGCCTTACCCTGGTACCAACTTTTGAAAAAAGGCACAACTTTTAACTGGGATCAGAACTGTGAAGCCTCTTTCCTTGCGCTTAAGGAATATCTCTCTTCCCCTCCAGTTCTCTCCAACCCTCGAGAGGGGGAGAATCTTTTCATATATCTTTCCGTAGGGGATTCCGCCCTTAGCTCGGTGTTAGTCCGAGACGAGGGCCGAAGTGAGTTCCCCGTCTATTTCATAAGCCGAGCTCTCCAAGGTCCCGAGCTTCGGTATTCCAAGATTGAGAAATTCGCATTCTGTCTCATCCTGGCTGCACGGCGGCTACGACAATATTTTCAAAGCCACCCTATTGTCGTAAGAACTGCCCAGCCCATTAAACAAGTTCTGCAAAAGCCCGACCTCGCAGGGAGAATGATGGCCTGGGCAATCGAACTGTCCGAGTTCGACATCTCCTATGAACCGAGGAAGGCAATCAAGTCACAAGTGTTGGCAGATTTTGTGTCCGAGTTCACAGAGCCCCACCAAAGCTCTAGCTCGGATATTTGGGTAATATATGTTGATGGTTCGAGCAATCAAAAGGGTGCAGGAGCTGGTGTTATTTTGGAAAATACGGAAGGGCTCAGCATCGAATACTCCCTGAAATTCGAGTTTTTAACCTCGAACAATCAGGCCGAGTACGAAGCAGTCATTGCCGGCCTCCGCATGGCCAAGGAGCTCGGTGCAACTGAAGTCCAAATTATGAGCGATTCCCAGTTGGTGGTTTCCCAAGTCGTTGGAGACTACCAAGCCAAAGAGCCCATCCTGCAGAAATACCTTGATAAAGTTAAATCCCTGGCTCTTGATTTTGCCAAATTTTCCATCACCCATATCCCCCGCAGTTCAAACTCCCGAGCCGATTTGCTTTCCAAGTTGGCAAGCACGAAAGGCGGAGGGAACAATAAAAGCCTCATTCAAGAACAAATCGCGACCCCAAGCGTAGTAATGGTCATTTCAGTACTGCCGAACTGGATGCATCCGATTAGGACATATCTCAAACATGGAATACTCCCTGCAGATCAAAAGGAAGCAAAGAAACTTAAGAGAAAGGCAGCTGAGTATGTCATTATGGATGGAGTCCTTTATAGAAGAGGAATGTCTTCCCCACTCCTCCGATGTCTTACCTCCGAGGAAGCTCAAGAGACCTTGAACGAGGTCCATGGAGGAATGGGGAGCCACCACGTCGGAGGTAAATCCTTGGCAAGAAAGATACTAAGGGTTGGATATTTCTGGCCGACCTTAGTTATGGATTCCATTGACCATGTCCGACGATGTCCTCAATGCCAATTCTTCAGCGATGTTTATCAGAAACCCTCCGAGGAGCTCCACTCCCTAGCTTCTCCCTGGCCTTTCAGCATGTGGGGAATGGACATTGTGGGATAGTTCCCAACGGCTCCAGGCCAGCTAAAAATCATCATGGTAGCAATAGACTACTTCACCAAATGGATCGAAGCTGAGCCCTTAGCAACCATCACTTCGGCAAGGATCCAGAAATTTTTTATGAAACAAGTCATCTCCCGTTTCGGCCTTCCTCTCACATTAATCACCAACAATGGTAGTCAATTCGCTGCCAACAACTTCCAGATATTAGCTGAGAATCTCGGGATCTCTCATCGGTTTTCTTCGGTAGAGCACCCCTAGACTAATGGCCAAGCCGAGGCCGCCAACCGAGCTATCGTTGACGGCCTCAAGAAGAGAATTACACAGGCCAAAGGAGCATGGGCCGATCTTCTACCCGAGGTCCTCTGGTCAATCAGGACCACAGTTCAGTCCTCGACCGGAGAAACCCCCTTCAGACTCATCTATGGTTGTGATGCGGTCATCCCCATCGAACGAAGGATTCATACATTCCGAATGAGGGACAGACCCGAGGAGGAAAACGGAAATTTTTACCAGTGCAATAGAGCAGATTCTTCACCTGAACCAAGGGCTCCGAATTCGGTATATCGGCGCCTCTGCTGGGTTCGGGGTGGAGGAGGAGAAGATGGTCGATTACGATAAGGATGGGCTCGAGGTTGACCTTGACCAACCCGAGGAGAATCCGAGGAGGAAAACGGAAATTTGATCAAAGAAAACTTGATACTGGCCGAAGAGATCCGGGACGCCGCCTCTTCTCGGGAAAAGAAAGCAAAAGAAAGGCAAGCCAAGCAGTATAACAAAACGGTACAACCCAGGTCTCAGGAGAGCTGACATCGGTCTTAAAAACCGAAGAGATGGGAAATTTGCTCAAAATTGGGAAGGCCCCTACAGAGTCATTTCAAAAACACACTCTGGGGCATACAAACTGGAGACTCTTGACGGGGCCGAACTCAAAAATTCTTGGAACGTTGCAAAACTGAGAACCTACTTCAGCTAGGTTTACCTCAGATGTTATCAGCCGCCTCAACTAAAAGTTTAAGTTCTATCTTCATTTCTGTTAACATTTTACACTTACTTCCCCTAGTCATGCTCTTATTTTCCACTGTGGGATATACCCACCTTTTTAATTCATAGGCAATGTACTCATGTTTATAATTAATAAAAAAGTACAAACTTGCCCATTACTCAAGTGTCACAGTTTTATATACGTACTTACTAGCTTCTCATTCAGCACTAGCCACCTAAATGTTGCATGGCGCTATGCACAACCAACGTCTTCTAGATAAGATCGGCTCATATGCACAGTGTACAAGGGACACCCGATAAAGAACAGACTGCTGTGAAATGTCTCCACATAGCTTCACTCAACATTCTCTTTTACATCGGGGACGAGGACACCCACCTCGGCTAAGGCGGGTAGATCTGAGTTCCCTACCGTATGCACTTATATACAGTACCTTTATTCAGAGGAAAACTTATAAGATTAATGCACTCACTGAGTCATCCGAGTTTATCCGAATTATTTACACTAGATTTTAAACACCAAGGTCTTGGGTACAAATTTTTTAGGTCCGATCAGGCCGAAATACAACAAGTTGGTAAAGGACTTGTATTCTCACAAGTAGTTTTACTTAGAAACGACCTCGGACATAGTACATATGCAACAAGTTAGAATAAAAACTTGCATAAATATAACAGCATGCAACAAGTTAAAACTGGAAAGAACTTGCATAAGAATAAAATGTTATACACAATAAAGCAAAATACAATCCAACATTGTCAAACATGTTACAAAAAACATTGACAAATCGCAAGCTGCCCAGCATAAGGGACTTATGCTGCTTCATCTTCAACATCGGACAGGACAACCGAGTTTGGGTTGAACTCCTCATCCGGTTTCTCCACCAAAGGACTGGGCAGATTCTCCTCGGGTTGGTCAAGGTCAACCTCGAGCCCATCCTTATCGTAATCGACCATCTTCCCCTCCTCCACCCCGAACCCAGCAGAGGCGCCGATATACCGAATTCGGAGCCCTTGGTTCAGGTGAAGAATCTGCTCTATTGCACTGGTAAAAATTTTACTTGTCGCCCTCTCAAGATTGAAATCTGATTCATATGCGGCTACTTTGTGTTTAAGAGCTTGAGCGGCTCTTCTCTTCAGCAATGTCCTCACCTTCTCCACCTCGGCCAGCCCTTCCTGCCGACCAGCCTCCTTTGCATCCGCCGTCGCTTGGGTCAGGGCCGCCTCTTGACTTTTTCGAAGCTCCTCCATCTGCTGACGATGCTTCTCCTCTAACTCGGCCAACTTTTGCTCGGCAGAGTTTTTACTATTCCTCAGCTCTGCCACCTCTGCCGCCATATCAGATCGGGCCCTCTTCCTGGCTGGCGACACGCCTTCGCAACATCATCAGCAACATCGGCCAACACATTGAAAATATTTGTTGACCTTTTCAAGTGATAGGCCAACCCTTCGGCCATCTTCTTCCACTCGGCTCCCGACATCTTCACAAGTGCCTCTTTGACTGAGGCCCTAGTAGTGGGGGTCGTCAGCCTTGGGGTACTGGCAACATTGACGAGCTCGGTACTTGGAGATGGAGAGTGAGGAGGAGGTAGGGTAGTGATCACCGCAGGCGGAGTAGAGTGCGGAAGAGCGGAGTCGGTTGACATCGTGTCAGCGGTCGCGGCCTCATTGGAAGTACCCTCCGACCTCTTTCTTTTGCGGCTCAGCGTAGCTTTCAATGCCTTAGACGACATTGCCGACCAATATTTCTCTGCAAACAAAAAGATAAAGAAAAATCAGTAAAAAAAAAAGAAGAGAAAATTTTACAAGAGTATAAGTGCAAGGTTAACTACCAATTTTGGCTAAAACTTCGTTGTCAGAACACTTCATGAAAACTCCAACATCAAGTTGGAATTTCCGAGCATGATATTCATTTTGGAAATGGTGGACTGTGGCGGCCTCGTCGGCATCAAGATTCGCACCCGACCACCTTTGTGGCGTGCCGAGGTGGCGATCAAAGAACTCCGGGGTCCACTCCAAGGGAAACCTCGGACCCGTCTCGTCCCGGAACCAAGGTCGGCCAGTGCCTATGAACTTGTTGCTCGAGGCCGTACCCGATACAAATAAAAACAGTTTAAGTATAGTACTAGGAAGTGACTCCTAGGTCGTCTCCCAAGGAATATCTTATCAAGCAAAAGGTCGAACACATAGTATGCATAGAAAACAGGGGGGGTTTTTTGTATTGAATATTGAATAATTGAAATCAAAACAGAATTAAATCAAAACGAAGAAACAGATAAGGAAAAGCGGATAAACCCCTTTGGCTCGCGTTCACAACTCTATCATCGGTCACAAAAGATCAATTTCTTTCCTCTTCACTGTCCAACTCGTGAGAATTAAATACTAAGCGAAAATTCAATTCTCACTCCAAAACCCAAACCTCTAATTAAGCATTAAAAGCCAAAGCATGGAGTTTTTACGAGTTTGCATAAATTAAGCATTCATACACATGGATTATCTCTATATAATGGAACTAAGCGAACCATAACATATCAATAAGCATGAAAACAGTGAATAAAAACGAAATAGCATTAAGAACAAAACCTCAAGAGTATGTGATACATTACCAAAGGGATTTAACCTAAGAGTTTAGCCTTCCATGAAGAAAAATACCAAAAACGTGTAGAAAAGGAAGAGAGAGAAACCCTAGCAGCCACCACAAGCTTGGAGAGCAAAACTAAGCCTTCTCTATGAGAGAGAATGTAAAAAAACGTGAATGGAAGCTCTCTCAAGGGTTTACACGAATTTAGCTTTTTTTTAAATCTCAAAACGGGCCTAAATCATGGGCCCAAATCCTAAGGAAAGCTTATCTCTAAATTAAATCTAAAAAATATCTTATAGATAAAATCTAAATCTTAAAAGATATAACTAAATCTCAACTAATCCTAAAGATAGATTACAATCTTCACTTCATCGTATATCTTCTCTTCCAAAATTAAATCTTCATTCCCAAAATGTCCAAAACGCCCTTGTGCCAAATATGACCTGAAAATAGAAATAGAATTAATTAGGCTAAATAATCCCAAATTAAACAATATTCAGAATAATAGTCCAATAAACTCTAAATCACTAAATCAAGCTAAACAATGTCAAATAGGCAACAAGTATCAATAATAGGAGTAAAATAATGCAAGGAAAAATGGGAAATAAAATGCTCATCAAATACCCCCACACTTATCCTTTTGCACTCCTGGGCAAAACTAAGAATTAGGACTGAGAAAATCAATATGCACCAAAGTGAATCATGTAACAAGATTACTAAAACTAATGAATGCAAACCTAAGAGATTACATACTTCACAATGAATTCTAGGAAATGCAAAGAAATGGGCAAAATCGAGCACATGAAGAAAATAAGGACCAAAGAATCAAGGCATCCATGAACATCATCCAATTATTTCAAATATGCAAAGAAAACCAATGACATCAAGAGGGTAGTCACAAAGATGATAGAAACTCACAAGGATCACTCAATAGTGTTTACACTCAAGTGTTTAAGGTTAATCAGTGTTTACACTCAAGGCACATCATGAAAAACAAACACAACCATAGGCTTGACAAGCCTCTAACATCAACAATCAACACACATGCACATTAAGATCAAAAGGTCTTTTCAGGGTTGTAATGGGGCCAAGGACAAGGTAGGATAAAAATATGGGAAATGTAGCTAAAACCCAGGGAATAGAGGAGCAATGGGGAACAAGTAAAAAAAAATAAGCACAATCCACCCCAGAATGAAATGGTAAACATAACAACAACCTCTAATTCCAATCCTCCATGCCTCAATCAACCTTTTATTCCATTTTTTTTATTTTTTTATTTATTTTTTTTTCTTCTTCTTCTTTTTTTTTTTTTTGAATTGCATTACATTGCAGAACTTCATGAACGAAAGAAAAGAAGAAACAACAAAAATGGCATAATGAGATAAAGCCATAATTACATCACCGACCATAGAGGCAAAACCCAGAACTCACAAGAGATGAAGAACAAAGCACCCTCGCTTACTTAATACCCATTCCCAAAACAATTCCAAAGCTCCAACATTCCCTAAGGTTAGGACAATCATGGTTTTTCAGTCATAGGCTTGTAATGAGCTAAAGAACAAAGAAAAGGGATATAAAGGCTCAAAGGGGCTATCAAAGGATAAATTCATTCAAGGTAGGCTCATATGGCTAGTGGCTTATTCAAGAAAAAACAATGCCTAAATCATTTCAAAATGTGCATGGGAATATCAAGTATCAACAAGAGTCAAGTCAAGTTCTAGAGTGCAAGTAATCCAGAGTGCAATCACACATGAAAGAAAAATTAGGTGGCATATATAGCAATCCACCCACAATTAAGGCTCAAATCCTCACAAAAGGGACAATTCTATCACAGTGTTACCACCTCTTAATTATCAAAAGCAACTTTACACACAGAAATGCATGAATTCAGACACAAGATACCAAGACTCTACTAAAATGAAGCAAAAACATGCAAGAAAATGCCCAAAACTTAGCAAAACCTAAAAAAATCAAAGCAAAAATATGCAACCTAAACTACTCTCCCCCCACACTTAAATCACACATTGTCCTCAATGGAACACAAATAGCAGAATCAGACAGATATAGACAAGTGCAATAAAAAGAGTAAGGAAGGAGAAAAGAAGACTCCCGAAATCATGGTGGGTCAAAAATGGGGTCGACCAATGAGGCTTCCTCCACAGGTGCATCATCCAAAGAAGGGGTAGTGAGGAAAGGCTTGAGTCGGTGGCCATTGACTTTGAAGCTCTTGTCTGTGGACTCACTCTTGATCTCCACAGTGCCATAAGGAAACACCTGGGTGACCACAAACGGTCCAATCCATTTAGAGCGGAGCTTTCCACTCATGAGTCCAAGCCTAGAGTTGTAGAGCAACACTTTTTGACCAACCAAGAACTCCTTTCTGCAAATTGAGCTATCATGGAGCTTCTTGGTCTTCTCTTTGTAGAACTTGGAGTTCTCATAGGCCTCCAAACGGATCTCATCTAGCTCACTCAACTGCAGCTTCCTCTCCTCACCCGCTTGATCAAGAGCTAAGTTGCATTGCTTCACAGCCCAATATGCACGGTGCTCTATCTCCACAGGCAGGTGGCATGCCTTACCAAAGACAACCCGATAGGGTGACATCCCTATGGGTGCCTTGTAAGCAGTCCGATGGGCCCATAGAGCATCCTCCAATCGTGTGCTCCAATCCTTTCTATTAGGCTTCACCATCTTCTCCAAAATCCGCTTGATCTCTCTGTTTGAAATCTCAGCTTGCCCATTGGTTTGGGGGTGATATGGTGTAGAAACTTTGTGCACAACCCCATACTTCTTGAGCAAAGCTTGCATGGATCTATTGCAGAAGTGTGTGCCTTGATCACTGACTATGGCTCTAGGTATGCCAAACCTGCAAAGGATATTAGTCCTGACAAAATCTACAACAACCCGAGCATCATTAGTCCTGGTGGCCTTAGCTTCCACCCATTTGGATACATAATCCACAACAAGTAAGATATAATAAAAACCAAAAGAAACAGGAAAGGGGCCCATGAAATCTATACCCCAGACATCAAACACCTCACAAAACAACATAGGTTTTTGCGGCATCTGTTGCCTCCAAGATAGGGTGCCTCCTGCCCTTTGACATTGCTCACATGAGCTGCAGATTTTGCTTGCATCCTTGAAGATGGTAGGCCAATAAAATCCAGAATCCAGCACCTTTCGTGCTGTCCTTTGAGTGCCAAGGTGGCCTCCAACTGGTGAAGCATGGCAAAATTGGAGAACCGATTGGATCTCCTGGTCTGGAATGCACCTGCGAATGACCTGATCACTGCAAAAACGCCACAAATAGGGGTCATCCCATACATAATACTTGGCATCGCTCTTCAATTTGTCTCTTTGAGCTTTGGATGCCAATGGTGGAAAAACAGATGCAACTATATAATTTACAATATCAGCAAACCAAGGAATAAGGGGAGGGGGATGTGAAACATGCAAAACTAAAAGCTGCTCATCCGGGAAGTCATCCCGGATAGGAAATGCATCCTCCTCTCTCTCTATTCTGCTCAAGTGGTCTGCGACCAGGTTATGCGCACCACTCCGATCCTGAATCTCAAGATCAAACTCCTGGAGGAGAAACATCCACCTAATCAACCTAGGTTTGGAATCTGTCTTTTTCAAAAGATACTTTAGGGCAGCATGATCAGTATACACCACAACCTTAGAACCTAACAGATATGATCTAAACTTATCAAGTGCAAAGACAATGGCTAACAGCTCTTTTTTAGTTGTGGTGTAATTAACTTGTGCTGAATCTAAAGTCCTAGATGCATAATAAATCACATGAGACATCTTACCAACCCTTTGGGAGAGAACTGCTCCCAAAGCATAATTCGAGGCATCGGTCATGAGCTCAAATGGGAGAGTCCAGTCAGGTGGTTGGATGATGGGAGTGGTGGTGAGTGCTCTCTTTAGCTCATCAAATGCCTTCTTGCATTGGTCTCCAAACTCAAATGTGGTATCCTTTTGAAGCAAGTTGGATAGTGGAAGGGCTATCTTGCTAAAGTTCTGAATAAACCTGCGATAGAAACCTGCATGGCCAAGAAAAGAACGCACCTCTCGCACGCAAGAGGGGTAAGGCAAATGTGATATTACATGCAGCTTAGCAGGGTCAACCTCTATGCCCTTATGCGAAATAATGTGCCCTAAGACTATGCCTTGTTCTACCATAAAATGACATTTTTCAAAATTCAAGACAAGGTTAGTCTCAATGCACCTATCAAGCACCTTAGACAAACTATCAAGATATGCATCAAAAGAGGAACCATATACACTAAAATCATCCATGAATACCTCTATGCAATGCTCAAGTAAGTCATTAAAAATACTCATCATACATCTTTGAAAAGTGCCAGGAGCATTGCATAGGCCAAAAGGCATCTTCCTATAAGCAAATGTACCAAAAGGACAGGTAAATGTGGTCTTATGTTGGTCCTCTGGTGCAATATAGATTTGGAAATAACCAGAGAAACCATCTAAGAAGCAATAGTGAGATTTACCTGCCAGGCGCTCCAACATCTGATCAATGAAGGGAAGAGGAAAGTGATCCTTGCGGGTCGCTTGGTTGAGCTTCCTATAATCAATGCAGACTCTTCAACTGTTCTGCACTCTAGTGGGAATCAGCTCATCCTTCTCATTTTTGACAACTGTCACCCCATACTTCTTGGGAACTACTTGAACCGGGCTTACCCAAGTGCTGTCTGAAATGGGGTAGATAATGCCAGCTTGCAGCAGCTTGGTGACCTCTTTCTTCACCACATCAAGAATCTGGGGGTTCAACCGTCTCTGGGGTTGTCTCACTGGTTTAGCCCCATCCTCCAATAAAATCCGATGCATGCACATGGAGGGGCTAATACCAGGTATGTCTGCCAAAGTCCATCCTATTGCCTTTTTGTTTGCTCTAATCACATCCAGCAGTTGCTTCTCTTGATCAACAGAAAGGGAGGTAGAGATGATCAGTGGAAGTTTCTGCTCAGCCTCCAAGTAAGCATATTTGAGATGAGGAGGAAGGGGCTTCAGGTCCAATAAAGGTGCCTGCATCACAGATGGAACTAAAGGAGCAGCAGAATTGGATTCTGCCGCCTGCACCTGAACAAGTGAATTAGACTCATGCAAAACAGAAATGGGGTTAGCATGATCTGAATCTATATCATATGAATCAATAGATGCAGTAGCAGAATTTAAAAACTGGTCAATTTCAATGCATGCAGTGCACATTTCGGAATCAGAACATGCAGAACAAGTAAATGAGCTAGTGAAAGATGGCAAATCATAATCATGCAAAAAGTCTAGAACATGCTCATCAATCAGATCATCAATCAAGTCAACATGAAAGACAGAGTGGTCATCAAAAAAATGTTTCATAGCATCAAAAATATTGAATCGAACCACACTGTCATCAAATTCCATGGAAATTGTACCTGCATGCACATCTATCTTGGTTCGGGCTGTTTTCAAAAATGGTCTCCCTAATATGATAGGGACAGCACTACGAGAGGTGTCCTCTTCCATATCAAGAATATAAAAATCAGCAGGAAAGATAAGCTCTTCAACCCGAACCAGGACATCCTCTATCAAACCTGCGGGGTAGGCAGTAGATCTATTTGCCAAGTGAATAACCACACCCGTAGGTTGAAGGGGTCCAAGTGAAAGAGACTTGAAAACAGACATAGGCATAACATTAATAGATGCTCCTAAATCTAGCAAAGCATTTTCAAATTTAGTATTACCTATGATACAAGACACAAATAAAGTTCCAGGATCCTTACACTTTTCAGGAATATGAGGGACGGGTTTACCTATAAGAGCAGAGACATTTCTTCCCATGTTGATCCTCTCATTGCCCTTGAGCTTCCGTTTGTGTGTGCATAGATCCTTCAAGAACTTTGCATACCTTGGAATCTGCTTGATTGCATCAAGAAGGGGTATGTTGACTTCCACCTTCCTGAATGTGTCAAGTATCTCTTTGTCAATCTCTTCCATTTTCTTGCTTTGAGTCACCCCCCTTGGTGGGAAAGGAAGAGGAATGGGGGGTGGTTGTTGGGCAGCAGCAGGTGTTATGCTTGAGGAAGGCTGAGCTGGATGGGATTTTCTGGTACTTGTGTGCTCACTCTCCT
The DNA here is from genome assembly GCA_037953625.1 of Crotalaria pallida. NCBI lineage: Eukaryota > Viridiplantae > Streptophyta > Magnoliopsida > Fabales > Fabaceae > Crotalaria > Crotalaria pallida. The sequence goes on from CM075650.1 coordinate 175,454,182, forward strand.
CGACCATTTGGGTCTTCTTGTTGGGTGAAACTAGATCATCTTTGTTGAGGTCAGATTCTGGTGTGGGTGTGACAATCTGCTTCCTTGACCTTAGACTAATGGCATTCACATTCTAGTTTGGATTGATCACTGTTTGGGATGACAACTTGTTAGAATTCTGAGATTGCATAGTGTTGATTGCTGTTGCCATCTGTCCCATCTGATTGGTCAAAGATTGAATGGAGGCCTCTTGTCTTTGAATGGATGCTCTAGTTTCCTGTTGGAATTGGAGATTTTGCATGGTCATCTGTTTCATCAGCTCTTCCAATGAAGGCTGCTGCTCAGTAGTAGGAGCTGGTGGTGCAGAATTAGCCTGTTGTTGTCTCTGTTGCTGGACTGAAGGAGGTACATATGATGGTCTAGAATTGTTTTGAAATTGAACCTGTGAAGATTGCTGCTGATCAGACCATCTCAGGTTGGGATGGTTCCTCCAACCAGGGTTGTATCTATTGGTAGAGAGATCAAAGTTCTGTGGCTGCTGGTTTCTACTGTTGAAGATGTTGGCGGCATATGCCTCAGGTTGGTCAGCACCAGTCGTGGGCTGCTGCTGCTGCACAGAAGGGCATGCATCTGTGGGGTGCTCAGCGGATGTGCATATGCCACATAATCTAGCAGGCAGAGACAACTTCTTCTGGTTGATGGCCAATTGAGTGACCAAAGTTGTAAGTGAATCTATCTTCTGTTCAAGCTTCTCAACCTTACCAGAACTTGTGCCAACATCATTCACTCCTCTCACTATGATTGCATCGCTGTTGCCCCTTGCATGGAATTGTTGACAATTGGAAGCCATCTTCACAATCTTGACTCTGGCTTCTAAAGGTGTCATGTCTCCTAGGGCACCACCACTTGCAGCATCAAGCATGTTTCTCTCCATGAGGTTGAGACCTTCATAAAAATATTGAATAAGCAGCTGCTCTGAGATCTGATGGTGGGGGCAGCTCGCACACAGTCTCTTGAATCTCTCCCAATACTCATAGAGACTTTCTCCACTTTGTTGCCTGATGCCTGATATATCCTTTCGGATTGCTGTTGTTCTGCATGCAGGGAAGAATTTCTCCAAAAATGCCCTCTTCAGGTCATCCCAGACTGTGATAGAACCAGGGGTCAGATCGTACAACCAATCCTTGGCTAGCCCCTCTAGGGAGTGTGGGAATGCCTTAAGACAAACATGATCCTCTTGCACATCATGTGGTTTCATAGTAGCACAGACAATATGGAACTGCTTGAGATGTTTATGAGGATCCTCACCTGCAAGACCATTAAACTTGGGCAACAAATGAATTAGTCCAGACCTTAGCTCATACGGGTCATCGGGATACTGGATGCACAAATCTTCAATAGTGAAATCAGGTGCAGCCAGCTCCCTCAATGTCCTCTCACGTGGTGGAGGTTGAGCCATATTTTCAGAATAATCAGAATAAGAATCAGAATTTATAGGAATAGAAGAAAAAGAAGCAGACTCACTATGTAAAGACTCAATAGACTCACTACCTATGGACTGGTTCCTATTTTGTCTAACTAGTCTGTGATAAGTTCTATCAATTTCAAGGTTATATGGATGAAAGTAGCTTGGGTTGCCCCTAGTCATGTACTGAACAGAACACCATTAAGCATAGCAAACTGTCACTAATATACATGACCAAAATAGGCAACAAAATTTTTTATTTTTTAAAATTTTTTTATTTATTTTTTTCAGCACCCTAAAATCATGAAAACATACCACAAAAAGTTTGAGGACAAAATTCAAAACGGAACCAAGTCAAACAATTAAATCAGAGACCAAAAACTAAGAAAATAAAACTTGTAAAATAAAAAAGAAATAGTAAAACGGCTTTTTCAGGATCCAGACGAAGGAGTTTTCTGACGAAGTGAGAAAAATCAGATTATTTAGAAAATTCCCTTCGATTTGATATAAAATTCGTCAAATTCCGAGTTACGGGTCAAAAGTTGCGACGATTTGAAGAAAGTGCTGCTAAAACTTGGAAAATTTTTCTGGAACTCACAACCAGTGATGATCTGAGTGATCGTGGTGCCTCAAAACCTTTTTATATGATAAAAGTAGTGTGGATATAAATTTTCGTGCAAAAATTCCACCCACAACTATGTGAACTAGCAACCACAGAATCAATCAAATACACTAATTGCAACAAAATAGCAAAACAGCAAACAGTGCAACTTCAACCGGTTATCAGAATTGACTACTAGACCCTAAATCAGACACGACACACTATAATAACTATACTAACTACTAATGACCTTTGGCAAGAACCGATAGTCCCCGGCAACGGCGCCAAATTTGCTCGAGGCCGTACCCGATACAAATAAAAACAGTTTAAGTATAGTACTAGGAAGTGACTCCTAGGTCGTCTCCCAAGGAATATCTTATCAAGCAAAAGGTCGAACACATAGTATGCATAGAAAACAGGGGGGGTTTGTATTGAATATTGAATAATTGAAATCAAAACAGAATTAAATCAAAACGAAGAAACAGATAAGGAAAAACGGATAAACCCCTTTGGCTCGCGTTCACAACTCTATCATCGGTCACAAAAGATCAATTTCTTTCCTCTACACTGTCCAACTCGTGAGAATTAAATACTAAGCGAAAATTCAATTCTCACCCCAAAACCCAAACCTCTAATTAAGCATTAAAAGCCAAAGCATGAAGTTTTTACGAGTTTGCATAAATTAAGCATACATACACATGGATTATCTCTATATAATGGAACTAAGCGAACCATAACATATCAATAAGCATGAAAACAGTGAATAAAAACGAAATAGCATTAAGAACAAAACCTCAAGAGTATGTGATACATTACCAAAGGGATTTAACCTAAGAGTTTAGCCTTCCATGAAGAAAAATACCAAAAACGTGTAGAAAAGGAAGAGAGAGAAACCCTAGCAGCCACCACAAGCTTGGAGAGCAAAACTAAGCCATCTCTATGAGAGAGAATGTAAAAAAACGTGAATGGAAGCTCTCTCAAGGGTTTACACGAATTTAGCTTTTTTTTAAATCTCAAAACGGGCCTAAATCATGGGCCCAAATCCTAAGGAAAGCTTATCTCTAAATTAAATCTAAAAAATATCTTATAGATAAAATCTAAATCTTAAAAGATATAACTAAATATCAACTAATCCTAAAGATAGATTACAATCTTCACTTCATCATATATCTTCTCTTCCAAAATTAAATCTTCATTCCCAAAATGTCCAAAACGCCCTTGTGCCAAATATGACCTGAAAATAGAAATAGAATTAATTAGGCTAAATAATCCCAAATTAAACAATATTCAGAATAATAGTCCAATAAACTCTAAATCACTAAATCAAGCTAAACAATGTCAAATAGGCAACAAGTATCAATAATAGGAGTAAAATAATGCAAGGAAAAATGGGAAATAAAATGCTCATCACTTGTACTTGAAGAATCTGGGCTTAAAGTGCTTCTAAGATTCCGTAAACATTCCAAACAGCCCACAGCGATCTCGGGTTTTGGCCGATACCCAAAGTCGACCAGTAACCCCGTCTTTGTTACTGACGAACGGGTTGTACATCCACAGAAAGAGCCGAACTGTGCATACCAACCCTTTGGCCCCACAATACTTTTGAAACGCCCTCAGGAACGACCAGGTGTTGGGATGAAGTTACGAAGGGGCCAGTCCGAGCTCTTTCAGAACCCTCATCTCGAGGTCGGTGAACGGCAAGGTCACGCTGAGGTTGTGAATTAAGTCGGCATAAAAAAAGAAGGAGTTGTCATCAGTCTTGGTGCATATTCTGTCATTCGCCGAACAAGCAAGAACCTCATAAGAAGTACCGGCGGCATCTCCCGAACAGGGTAGTACAGCTCTCTTCACGTCGGAGAGCTTATCCTCGGAATCTAAACTAGATTGCACTCCCTTTGGCTCCACATCGACCCATTGATATTGGTCAGCATCGGTGGGCGCAGGGTACAGCTCGGGTTGGCTGACGCATTTCCTGGGTGGCATGGTACCTGTGGAAGAACAGGGGAGCTCGATGTTAGTCCTACGGGTTACAAAGAATAACCCCCCAAAAAACCCCCCTCGAAGTCGTTCCGAGGGGCGAGCACCCCCCCTCTACCATAGGCACCCCCCATTCGTATCCTCTTCCCTCCCCCATATTCTCGAGATCAGCATAGCCCCCACCACCAATAAACTCGGCCCAGGCGTATTGGCAAACCCACTCTTTCCTCTGCTCCCAATCCCGAGGATAGACTACCTCAACGGGATCAACCTCTAGAACCTGTTCCTCATATTCCTCGTCGACCTCCAGGGAGGAACAGGATGAGGAAGAGGAGCCGTCCTCTTCCTCGTTACTGCTACAAGATAGGGAGATCACTATAGACCATTCCCTAACCCGTTCCCTACTCATATTGAACCCAGTATATCCCTTTGATTTCTTGAAAAATGAAAGCAAAAACCCTCCAACAAGTCCTAAAATGCTCCAAACCCAGAAACATTATAAGCCACCAATTTCATTCCCCAAGACTAACACAAAACCCAACAGGCAGAAAAAACCACCCCTCACTATAGAAACAAAACCTTTAAAATCCTAAATCCTGCCCAGGCAAACCAGAACAGAGAAGAAGAAAAGGCAAAAACAAAAAGAAAAAAGGAGTAAGAGAATACCTTGAGTATGCGACCGTAAAGAATGAATGAGAGGGAGAGAGTAACTTGCTGTTGATCTTCTGCGGAGAAGGAAGGTAAGAGGAGCACAGTTCCAAAATGCAGTTTCGAAGAGAAGAGGGAGAATGGGACTGGTGTGAGTGAGTGAAAGAGCAACTGTTTGGTAGAGAGAAGAAGAGGAGCGGTTTTTGTCAAAATAGGAGAAGAGGAACCATCTTCCCTCCATTTTCGAAATTTGGGCTTGGCCCAAAAGGCCCAACCCAGCATGCAGCCATATCAACTGGGACACGTGGCACGCAGCAGCTGAAATAATGGACCTCGAGCAACGTCACAATGATGGTGACGCTTCGTAGGTCGCGATTTCTGACACATGTCAGATCCGGTAAAAGCAAACGTCACTTCGGTACTGATGAGTAGACAGCTGTCAAACTCGCTCCGTCATAATGAGAAGACGTCAGAGACAGCTGGATCGAGTTCTTGGCAGATTTATCGTCCGAAGTCCCTAGAACCTCGGAACAAGGCTCAGATAGCCTTGACCGAGTTGGGGGGCTTATATGTGGTGAACTCGACCCTTATGTGGTGGATTCGGGAAAAGGACCTAAACCAGGACCTCGGAACAAGGCTCAGATAGCCTTGACCGAGCTGGGGGGCTTATGTGGCGGACTCGGCCTAGCCGAGGTCCTCAGAACCACTGCCCAAGACCTAAGGACCCTTCAGGAAGCCTTCTGAACGCTCGGCCGAGCTCAAAGCTCAACGGCCGAACAGACACCAGATACAGGCCGACCTCGTGCCCCTTCCCAAGTCCGACACCTTCCCAAGTCCGACACCTTCCCAAGTCCGACACCTTAAGTCCGACACCAAGGACATGATGACGTCTTCCCATCTTATCCACAAGGACAGCTCATCACCTTATCCACAAGGACAGCTCATCCACTCATAGCTCAGTACAGGCTGGCCCTACTTGGGCCTAAAGCAAGCCCATTAGGGCAACCATCTCCCCCCTATAAGTAGCTCCGTACTACATGGGGCTCAGGTACGTCCTCTAACCCTAATTGTCACTCTCACACACCAGTGATTAGGGTTACTTCCTGGCTCTCTTCCTTAGCCACTTGAGGACTCCCACCAAACATCACATATCAACCCTAGACAGAGGATCATTTGAAGGTCTTCTCCTACCCTTGGAGGACCTCACCGTCTAGGACATCACAACTACCACCTTGTATAAGGCGGAAAAATGCACTACCGCCTTGTATAAGGAGGAAAAAAGGGGGACCGGTGAGTAAACAAAGGGGTTCAAAAAGTAAAACTCATATTTTTAGGGTGCAACATTGTATGGTTGACATACGTATTGTAGTATTATTAATAGTATTATAAGAATAATATTAACGTACCAAATATTCGTTGTCCTTACTTTTCTTTTTTTTTTAACACATTACTTATTTTTAAAATTGAAAGAGAACAAATACCCATATTTACTTAATATTATTTAGAGTTCCACTAATACTTATAAGTAGAGTTTTAAAATTAAAAAAAAAAACATATCAAATCAATTATAACTAAATTAACAAATTTTCTAACGAGTATGAATTACACCATAAACTTCATATATTTAGGGAGCCAGGGAGGGAAGGAGTATCATTATTCTCAGGCATCATACTTACCTAAATGATAACTTTTTTTTTTAATAAAGCCTAAATGATGACTTGGGTCTTGGGTGACCATTAGAAATGGAGTATTAGTTCCCAAACCCCATTGTTTAGCCTCCAGCCCCCAAAAAATTTTTAATCCCAAAATTACCCTTATACATTTCCCAAACCCCATACTTTCTTCAACCTAACATGTCCATGTGACCACCATGGAACAGTACCCTTCCTACCACCACCGCCAAAACCAATCCAACAACCACCTCCTTCACCGGCGAGCACCACTGTCCACCCACCTCTTCGGTCCCCACCCACCTCCTTCTTCTCCTTCTCCATCCACCACTGCCACTGCCCCCTCTCACGTGATCTACAACAGGTCTCACTCCTTCGTTGGCCCCTCCCCTCGCCTCCCTCCCAATTCCCATCGGTGCCACCACCACCACCACCCTAAATTTTTTTTTATTTTCTGTCTTCTGCGCTAATCCGACGAACCAGTGTCGGAATTCTGAAAAATTCCGACACGGGGTTCTCGGAAATTTGTCAGACCCAGAAAAAAAAAACACAGTTGCAATGGCGAACACATTTCGGATTTTCGTCTTCTCTGCTTCGGTTCGTTCTCTTCTCCGCTGTTCTTCATCCGTCTTCTCCGGTTCGATTTCGTGTTCTCCGCCGTTCGCCTCTCAGGTTCGATTTCGTCTTCTCCGCCGTTCTCTTCTCCGGTTCGTTTCGTTCCTCTCCGGTGGCAGCGAAGATGCGGTAGTGGTTGGCTATGGCGGCTCTGGTTGGCTATTGGTGAAGAAGAAGAAGAAGGGGTTTGGGGTTTGGTGGAAAAAAAATAGAAGAAGGGGGTATTTCTGTCATTTCCCAATTAAATTTGGGGTTGAGGCTAAACAATGGGGTTTGGGAACTAAAACTCTTAGAAATGAACGCAGACTAGTGAATGAGTGATAAATTCATTGTCCAATAATATACTAATACTTCCTCCGTTTCATATGTAGTGTATTTTAAGGTTATGCGCGAGTTTTACAAAATGGTTAAATGATATAAGGATTTGTTGTATTTTGACTATAATACCCCTATATAATCATTATTGAAGAGAAAGAAAGATATTGGAAATGAAAAAGAGAGTAAAAGAAACAAGAATGTTTTGAAAAAATAACATTAATTATGTATTACTCCCTCCGTTTCACAATGTTTGGCCTTTTAGATCTGGACACACAGATTAAGAAAGTGTTAATTATTGTAAGTATTATGTATAGTTTGTCTAAAATGCCCCTATTTAATCCTTATTGAAAATTGTAATAGTATTTAATTTTTATTAGTAAGTGTGTCTATTAATTAATGTATAGTGGTTTAAAGATGAGAGAGATGATAAAAGTAGAATTAATGAGGAGTAAAAGAAATGATTGAATGAAAGGTTAATATTGGAAAAAAAATATGTTTGTGTATTGAAAATGTAAAAGGCCAAATATTGTGAAACAAAAAAAAAAGCTAAAAGGTCAAACATTGTGAAACGAAAAAAATAGATTTATAAAACAATAGGACTTATGACTTATGATACAAAGTACAAATACTAAAACTACGTTCACATGAAACGGAGGGAGTACTAATTTCGTCAATTATCGTATAAAGTCGCTTTCTTATGTATTGGTAGTTTGGTACAACTACCCCGCCGAAGTCGTGGCCTAAAAAATAAGAATCCTTCAAAGATTTAATTACAAACATATTATTGGCCAACAACCATATTTTTTTCATTTCATTTAATAAATAGCAGAAACATCAATCACAGAATCCTTCAAAAGTAGTACACCGAAAAAACAAGAATCCTTCAAAAATAGCATAAAAATGGTCGTTCGTTTCTGGTCCATAAATAAACAACACATGGCAGTAAGCTATGATGATATTTAAAACTTTCCACTCTCCACTTTTGAGGCATATTTGAAGGATTTTTATAAACTTTCCACCCTCCTCACAATTAGTTTCTGAATCGAGGGTGTTTTGGTTTTAGACCTTAAAAAAAATTTTGATCTTGATTCATCCTTAATTATTTTGAAAATTTAGTTTTAGTTTATGTCGTTAAGAAAAATCCACTAGCTACTGATGTGGTTAACGGAATGTTATATCAGCATACACATGTGCAAATATTGCAGGCCATCGATAAGATGACGTAGATGATCGGGACCCGCAAGAGCAAAAATGCCAAAGCACAATCTACAAACACTCCTAACTTTTTTTTATAATCAAACACAACCAAAGTCAAGTACACTAGCCTAGGAAAAACAATCTTATAAGCATCTTCACACACTAGGTGAAACAAATTGTGGGTAACAACAATTTAAAAACGTACAACTATAATCATTACCGTGATCACAATTCGCAAGAAAATCTGCACACCGATTAGCTTCTCAATAAATATGACTGAGGGAAATATGTCAATCCAGCTGCATGAGATTCCGAATTTCCTGCCTAACTTTCAATGACCGAAAACATAAATAAACCTATTTTTAATATAAGCTAAGGTATTCGAACAATTTAAAAACAAAAATATTGATAAATTTACAAAATTAACGAACAAGTAAATCTACATTTTAAAGAAGTGACATGTCTCACTTGCTTGTTATTAATTGGTTAACAAATAACACATGTCTTTTTTTTCCATGGGAATGTGTATTTTATTCATATCTCAGAAACAGTACAAGTAAAGACAAACATGACCATTGTAAGTACAAGATATTTCACACAAATAAAAGTTAAAGGAAAAGCAAAATATACTGTAACAACAGACTCTTCCATGTGGACATGGATCATCAGCAACTGCCAAAACCAGATTCTTACAGGAGATTCAATAGCCTTTAGTTCCAAGATAACAATCTCATTGCGATGCTGAGACTAAGCTCAGTTCTGCAACAAGGAATCTCAGATCTAAAACGAGAGAGCCGTTGGACGGTAGCCAAATCAACAGTCGGCAAAGGGAGATCTGTCTCGACGAGTAGCCTTCCAATTACTGAAGCAAAGAGGATGACCATCAGATCTGGGAAGTAAAAACTATCCAGAGACATCCCTCCACTGGAAACACGCAAAACAAATAACTTGCACAAAGGCAAAACAAAACCCAGATAAATTGGAGGAAACAAACTCACACCCTTTCCCAAAGGAAGGAGAGAGACTGATCTCCCTCCCCCTACCGAGAAGCAGCAGATGAAAACAAGCAGGAGCAGAGGAAGGGAGGGGGGTGGGGGGGACTCTACTACTAATTGTTAATTGCTCACATGTCATTTTGTTATCGTGTATGCTTATTTGTAAATTAATTTTGTAAGTTTATTTAAACTCATTTAAAAATAATATATATATATATATATATATATATATATATATATACACGTGATTAACAATCGAACTACGACTTTTCTAATATTTAGATTAACTCTTTCTACTACACTAAAAAAACCACTTAATTACCAATTATTACATATGTCCATATATATATATATATAAATAAGACTTTTTTGATATTTTTGTTTTGTCATTATTTATAAGACCCTATATCAATTTTCAATAGTTATCAATTACTTTTTTTCCCCACAAACACCCTTATTTATTTAACACTTTTTAGATTCCTAATAATATTAATAGGGGAAATTTTGAAAATACATATCAAAAGTTCACTTTTCCAATACAATTAACTAAATTAATCAATTTTATTAATGAACTAACGTGAAATCTCCCTGAGGAATCCTATATATACAAGTTCACATTTTCAATACAATTAACTAAATTAATCAACTCTATTTTAAACCAAATGAAATGTGTTTTTTGTTGCTTATATTTCAAGCCGGATGGAGTATTAAATATTTACGTTTCAAATATCACTAACAACATTAATCAACTTTTTTGACGGACTTGAATTTCCACAAAAGAATCTTACATTAATATTTTTTGTTCTCTTATTTATAATTTATTTTTTTTAACTTTTAATTACCTTTTGCTCCAAATATCCACATTTACTTGATACGTTTAAAAATTTCAATAATAACTATAAAAATAATTTTTAAAAAATCAAATAATTAATGTACATATTAACTATCTTACTTAATTTTTAAAGTAATTATATTTAATTACTTATTCATACAAACATCAATATTTACTTATTACTTTTTTTTAATATTTCAACATCTATAGTTTTATAAAATTGAAATATATATATATATATAATATATATATATATACATGTTTTTAATATTACTACCACTTATTTTAAAAACAAATATACTTAATGAATTAAATAATAATTATTTAATTTTTAAAAATAATTTTATCATTTATTACTTCCTCTAATTTTGAAACACAAGAAAAAAACTAATTTTAAGTTTTTAAGAAAATTAATTTATTGTATTTAATTTTCTCAAATTTATAAAAAAAATAAATATATTTTAGAAAAATAGCATTTGAAATAAAACAAAAATCAAATAAGACAACAATTTTCAAAAGATGTTTCAAAAAAATAATATTGATAATGAAACAGAATTTAAAAAAATTAATTAATTTTGATTATATTTAAAATATATACCGTATTTTGTAATTTTGTATTTCTTTTACCCTCCAAATGAAATGTATAACATGGAAAAACAACAATTCAAAACATGTTTATTTTCTTCTTTTCTAAATAATAAGCATTTAGAGTGGATTTCTATGTAGATAAAAAATTAGTTAATAATGTCGGTTAATCTCTCTCCGGTCTTGATTAGTTGAGTATTAAGAAAAATAACTAATTTCATAGGTATTAAGAAAAATTAGTTGAGTACATTTAATTTTCTCAAATTCATAAAAAAATATACTATTTTAGTAAACTTACATTGTGAATGAAACAAGAATTAAATATTTCGACCATTTTATAGATATATTTTAGGAATAATTATATTAGGAATAGAAAGTTAGTTAAATTTTACTTATATTAAGATCATTAGTAATATTTTTTTTCTTTTAATCCAGAGCGAAGAGAGTATATTATACGTAAGTCTAAGTGATACAGTAATATTTTATACTATATTTTTCCAAATTATCTTTATAATTACTATAGAGACACTAGGACTGAGAAATCCACCGATTAATGTTTATATTTTGATAATAAGGAGGAAGTACTCATTCTGTTACTATTTATAAGATTTTTTGGAGGTTTTATTTCGGTCATATTCATAAGATTTTCTTTTCAATTTTCAAAAGCATTTAATTACTTCTTTCCACTAACACCTCTATAAAGTTAACACTTTTTAGAGTTTCAAGAAGGAGTAATCGTTGAGTTTTGTTGATTGTAACGTCATAATTGAGACAGCTGGTTGAAGGTGGGTCCAGGCGCAACGTTATTACTGGAGGAGTATGAATGCACAGCACAGCACAACAACGGACGAAAACATAGAAAAAATCAAAAAAATAGAACAGCACATGATTCTAGACAAATCTCGCCGATTCTTCACGCCAATGGTATGCACCCAACAGTAACACCACCTGTTCCTTCCCCTTTGCCAGCTGTCCACGTTTTCCACTGGGCCCCACTCCCTCTCTATAAATACCACCCTCTCCTCTCTCATTTCTTTCATCCCACAATCAAATCAAATCCTCTCCCCTAGTTTGAGTTTTCAATCTTCTCTTTTGCTACTTCACACATTTAATCACAACACAACACATTATCTTTCTTTCTTTCTCTGTTTCTTCTTCTAAAGACTAAAGACGATATGGCATCTGCTGCTACTTTCAAGGCTCTTGCTATTGTCCTCGTTGTTGCTCTGTTCTCCATTGCTGCTTCCGCTCAAGATCTCTCTCCGGCTTCATCACCGGCACCCTCTCCCGATGCCGGAGCAGCTGGATCACTTTCAAGCTCCGTTCTCATGATTGGAGCTTCGCTTGTGTTGTCAATGCTTGCTGTCTTCAAGCACTAAATTAAATATCATATACTCCACTATCAAGAATTCTTATTTATTTTGTTATGGATTTATTATTCTTGTATACAAATTTTATTGATATATATATATATATATATATATATATATATATATATACTAGTAGAGAGTGAGTTTATGATATTCATGTATTATCATTATTTGTTTTAGTCTTAGGAAAATAAATAAGAGGGGTTTTGATCCTTGTTTATGTCTACATTTTATTTTTATTATTTTGTAATATATTATTTTTTCATATAATTCGTTTTCTATTTTTTAATGTTTTTTTCCCATATCTTTTAATAGCATACTAATATAAAAAAATATTTAATCCTATTGGTTCTGATTTCGTTATTACCAAAGCTAAGAACGAATTTACTACTAGTATTACCTTAAAAATTAAGCACTGAATTGAGATTCTTACAAAGTCGAGATCAATATGATTATTTATTTGTAGAATAGAAAAAATAGAATTAGTTATGAAAAGTGTTTAAAATAAAAACAAGGTTTATTTATGGTTTTAATGTCAAAAAAGTTGGTCTCTGAAAGTTTTTTTTTGACTTTGACAATTGTTTTGAAAATTTGATTTTAGTTTCTATCCTTAAGAAAAATTCGTTAATTGTTGATGTAGTTAACAAAACGTCATATCAGTATACACGTTCATAAAGGGTGGATTGAGTAAAAAAAAATTATCGAAGACCAAAACCAAAACATTCCTAACTTTCCGGAACAAAATTACATAAATAAGAAAAAAACAAATATAAAGCGTGCAAAGTAGTACGAGTAAAATGTAATGGCTAATGTTTTTCAATAAGTAACAAGTTGAAACTAATTGCTGCGTCCTAAAGATCGTAGATTTGACTTTCATAATCAAGTGGTAGTGATCCTTGCGATTGTACTTTTGGTTCTTACACCACCTGTTTCTTTTTTATTAATAGGAGTAGCAATGACGCGTTTGCTTGTTGAATAAGCTTGTTTATGACGGGTCCACGATTTTTGCTGTTTTTGAGTATCTCATTGCCATTGTAATGCTAACTCCATATCTCATTATTAACACTCTGTTTGGTTCCACGTAACAAAATGGAAGAAAAGAAATAGGGAATAAAAATTAGGAGAGAAAGAGAACTAGTGTGATTACCATTTTTTAGTTTTCAGTTTCATTTAAAAAAAATACAATTTTAATTTTAAAAATACATTTTTGATTCAAAGATATTGAAAAATATTTTGACTAAATCCTATCAATAAAAAATGGGGATGATAATTAAAAGTGAGGGTGGAGAAGTTCTCAATTACTAATGGTAATGATACCTAAAGGAGTGGTCTTTTCCTTCTTTTAAAAAAGCACAACACAGAAATTGTTTTTAAAAAATTGAAGGTGATAATAAAACTTTTTTTTTGGTTGTTCGTCTAGCTCCTCAAATATTATTTAGGTACATCCGGATTTGACCCAAATCGTTTGTCTGGCTACGACAGGCAAGTATACCAACATAAATTTCCTGTATTCATCATAAGAAATCCACAAAGTGTTTTTAAAAAATTGAAGGTGATAATAAAACATTTTATTAGAGTATCATTTACTGCTTAAAAAGCTATATGTATAAAATTCGTTTTGTTTATAATTATTCGTTACCCTTAGTTTTATGTGGAAAAAAAAATTGAAAAACAAAAAAATATTTTCTCTTATTTTTCAAAATTGAGTAAAATATAGTAAAATACTTTTTCATGGAAAACAACGTAAGAATTTGGTTAAAAAAACATCATAAAATTTCTCTTTGAATTGAATAATACACCACTTCACTGGAAATCCTTTTCTTTCTTTATAAAATTTTCTTCAATTTTTAATAGCATTAATTCTTTTTCTTTCTCCCACAAACTAACATCTTTTTTTAATCAATATTTTTCAAACTTTCAATATTAATCATATAAGTGATTTTGAAAAAATGCAGTAAAAATATTATTAATTCTAATATCACTAAAAATATTAATTAATTTTCGAAAAATTTCTAAAAAACTTGTATTAATGCCCAGGACAGGTACTCCTATCATTTACGGCTTAAAAAACTATATCAACAAGTGTCGTTTAAATATTACGGTATTATTTTATGACCTTTTCTTTTCACACCCCCCATTTTTCTCCCCACCCCCCATTTTTTTCGCCTCAGATGAGGTGGAAGTGCTTTTTTTCACCCTTTCCGCCTCTCAAGAGGCGGAAAAACCAATAAATTTACACTTCCACTTCATGTGAGGCGGAAAAAATGGGGGGTGTGAAAAGAAAAGGTCTTATTTTATTACTCTCCGCTTTTTGAAAGTGTCAATTAAGGTTTGTCTATACTAATCAAGAAAAAATAATTTTTTTAAAACAAAATTGTTTATCTTTTTCTACTATATCTATCATTTTTATCACATCCCTTCATTCTTTAAGTTAAGCAATTTAGAGGTATGCACATATATTATAAAATGATTAAATAATATAAGAATTTATTATATTTTGATTAAAGTAATCCCATTTATTAATTGAATAAGAAATAATGATGAATGTGAGGATATTGTATATTTGAAGAAAGATAAAAAAAATTAATAATAAAAAAGATAATATGAAAAACAAAAATATAGTTAAAAAATATAAATTAATAATATTGAGTTTTTAAAAGAATATAACCATGAGACAAAATAAAAATGCTAAAACAACATATATTGAATTTCATATATGAAATGAATGGATAATAACCTTTGCTTTAATTCTCACTCAGCATCAAGGGTATAATTGATAAAAAAAATTAATCTTTTTTGAACATCCGAAAGGCTGAACCATACTCGAAGGATTAGTCACCATGCTCTCGTGGGTGAATACTTAAGATAAAAAAAATATTTGAAAAAACCATGCTTATAAATGAATAAAAAAATTATTGAGCCATGTTTAATTTTGTTAGGTTTTAATGATTGCAGTGTACGTAAGCCTCACAACTTTATTAATGCTCATGGATAATGAATCAATTTCATATGAACTGGACCGACTTTCATGGTAAGAATCCGGTTATATAATAGTAATATTGTTAGAGAGTTTATTAAAAATAAAAACGAGGGTGTGATATTTGAGGATTTTCAGCTTTGTGGTTGGATCCTATCTGTCGACAGCGTGATTCGCGTTGTAGTTTCTTTTTCTAGCTACTTGGTATGTAACAACTTTAACTAATAAAATACGTAATAAAATACGTAAAAGAATAAAAAAGAAGTTGGCATGTGGTTTGTTTGAACAGACGAACAGTGTTGCACAATTATTTGGTTGAAAATGGATGATGGGACCAACAAGTGCAGTTGTTCTAGCTTTTTTTTTTTTTTTTTTTTTTTGGTTTAAGTTGTTCTAGCTTTTTATATGAAGCTGTCTTAAGTGTATTTATTAAAGAGAATTTGATTGTTCATACTAATCATATTTGATTATTTTTAGAGAAAATAGAGAATGCATCGACAGTGTAAAGGTTTTTTACATCATCGGTGTATCATCCACCATTCATCCTTTTATGGTTGTTGACTTTTAGATTAAAGTACAAATGAAAGGTGAATGATGGATTGATGGTGTAAAAAATATTATACCGTCAGTGCATATTCATTAATCCCTTATTTGTATTGGTAGAGGATTTTGCTCAACAGGATTTATAAAAATGGAATAGAAGAATGAAGTCACAAATTTGGTGCAGCAACATTTCAACACAAGAACAACAAATAAATGAAGATACGTTTCACAAATAAATAAAGGATTAAATAATTGCCAAAGAGTCTGGGAACAAAATTAAAGGTTTAATTTCATGAAACATTTACGGCAGAAAAGGCTTCATAACGAAGAAAGAGTGCAAATTACACGTTTTATGCCACAAAAATCAAACATGGTTTTATTTACAGTTGCAAATTGGTGTTCCCTTCATGCATCCCTATTACCCAATACATGAGTTGCAAGACAGCAAGGTCTTTCTCGGAATGATAACGAAGGAAGGGTTTGAGATTCCAATTTTTATTTATTTATTTTTTTTAAATTTCAAATAGTTAAATTATTAAAATACTTGTTTTCACAAATACTTGTTTTTCACTAATACTTGTTTTCACAAATTATATAAGGATATTTTTGTTAATTGTAATCTGGTACACTAGGTTAATGCGTTCCAACTTCCAACTAAGAAACTACTATTTACGTATGTTAGCAAATCCCATGTATTTTATCGATAGTTGAGGTTTCAAAAATGCAAAATCAATTTTAAAAAAAATTAAAAATAATATTAATTTTAATAAACTAAATACATTATCTTTATGATGGATTTTACATTTTTAACCATAATAATAAGACATGATAAATAATTAAATTGAAAGAGAATAAATCAACAACCAGTTCTTTGGAGCAATATAATATGGAAAGAATAATGGGAGAAAAAACACATTTGTTTTCTGACTATAGTCCCTATAAATACCTCTCTACTCTTTTCTATTCTACTCTCATATGCTTACCTTTGTATACTCTTTCTTTCATATAGTTCCATTTTTTCTTTCTAAGCTATGGCACCAATAACCACATTATTCAAAACCATCGCCATCGTCTTTGTGGTCGCTATGTTCTCCCATGCTGCCTCCGCTCAGTTCGGCGGAGTCGTCTTTGATAGAGTTCAGCTGCCGGCATCATCACCGGCACCGTCTCCTGACGCCGGAGCAGCGGGGTCCGTTTCAAGTTCGGTGGCAATGATTGGGGCTTCGATTGTGTTGTCGTTGGTTGCCCTGTTGAAGCACTAGATAGGTTTCTCTAAGATTTTTCTTATGGATTTATATATTTTTTGTATCCAAACTTTATTCTTGGTTTATTTATTTTAGTGGGTGGATTATACTACTTGTTATGTACACAATTTATTTTTATCGTTATGTAATATATCGTTTTTTTTAATATGTAATATATTGTTGTATTATTGATGATACATTGTCACATTGATATTCTAATTGTTATTCTGCTTGTCTTTCTCTTTGATATTCTTTTTTCCACTTTTTTATCCCTACAAATTTAGCAAGTTTTTATTATAGTTCTTATAATTTTTTTCATTGATATTGGTTCTAATATATTGCAAAATTTTGATTTTAGTCTTTGTGAATGATGTGTCAACATCATAATTGAAAAATTCAACAATTATTATGGTAAGTGTCATATGTGAAATTTATTCATCATGTCATGGTTAAAAACCAAAATAAAAATTTTGGATCATTTAAGAATCAAAACTAATGAAAAATATTTCTAAAAACTAAAAATAAAAGTCATTAAATTTTCAAGAATAAAAATTGTATTTAAGTAATGTTAAATTAATACTAATGCTAGACATGGACATTTAACATCTTGAAAAAAAAACTAAAGGAAGATAACAATGCAAGCGTTGAACAATGTTCTTCTCTTTTTCATTTTTTCCAAGCTAAGATGCAAGGTGTTTTAGTTTATACAAATAATTGGCATCAAATGAATTTAAAAAAAAAAAACGATTTTTATTTTTAAATTTTCAACAACTGCAACACTTGTTGCCAATTTATTTTTAACTGGTCAGTGAAACCCTTTTTAAAATTGGAGCACTTGGTTGAATTTTGACTTGAAGAGTGCAGAACTGAAGAACATCGACTGCATTCAAGTTTATATTATACCTTTGTGAAATGATTGATTCACAATTGAGATGAAAGTGAATTTGATGAAAAAACATAGGAAATAAAAATTGTAATATTAAAAAAGAAGTAAGATTAAATGAAAGTCTTCATGGAAGATTTTTTTGAAAACCTAATCTCAATTTTTAAAGTAATTAAAGTCTATTTGTTTATTAAAGTAAAGTAGTAATTTTTTAGAATAATTTTTTATGAAAGTAATCAATTTAACTAACATAATTCCTATGGTTTTTTAAAAAATAAAGTAAGTTTGGACACATCAAATTATCCTAAAATTACACCTTTTATATTCTTACTATTTTTTCAATTATACACTCATTTACGTCTTCTTATCTTTCTCTTATATTCTTTCCGTTACATCACATCATTAATCATTTATCTATCTTTTTTTTTTACATTATTTTGAAGTGTATGACAATCATAAATTTAAAGAAAAAAATTCATAAAATAAAAAAATGACATGGGATCCTATTTCCTCGTTATCTTGGAACAACTTTGATTTGAATAAATAATTGAGTATTACTTTTGTGTAATCAAATTTTGGATAGTTTTCTAATAATCCTCTTATAAATCAATAGTTATTTGATAAGTTAACTACTATAATTTAACTCATTTAAAGCTACTAATACATACTTCCTCCGGCTTAAAATATAAGTAAAAAAATATTTTTTTTGGTTTAAAATATAAGCAAAACTAACAAACTTTCTTAAATTTTATTTTATTCCCAATGCAACTTTCCTAAAACATTATTAGAAAATTGTTATCTTATTTAATTTCTGTTTCATTCACAATGCAACTTTCCTTAAATACCTCTATTTTTTTATAAATTTTAGAAAATTAAATACAATCAACTAACATTCTTAATAAGCGTAAAATTAGTTAAAGTTGCTTATAATTTGAGTCAGATGGAGTAACAATTACTTAAAATTGACATGGTACGATACGAGCATGTTTGTTTTTGCTTAAGATTGTAGTTTTGGCTTTTAAATAATCATAATTTAATGTGTTTGTTTGCCAACGTAGATTATAATCTTAAATTATATTATTGAAAAAATAATCAAAATCTAATAGCTCCCTCATAGGAGTTGTAGATTATTTTTTTAGATCCATGTAATTTTATTATTTTACCCTTATCACTCCAACATATTAACTACCTCATTATCACTCAATACTTTTTTTTTTGTAATTTACTCAGTAAAAAATAATATTCTTTACATTATTCAAAGAAGCAAATCAATTTATAAACACGCACACAATGACATGAATTAATTAACTAACTTGTTAAGCAACCATTGATTCATTAGAAATTGTTGTTCAACTATATATTAAAAAAATTGATTGCATGATAGAAAAATTGTAAATTATTATGAAATAAATTCTTTTTTACCAAGAATCTCTTCTTGACAAAATATGTAAGACTAATCTCTCAACCTTGATCATAAATAAAATCTCACCAAATCTACTATTCTTAAAAATGAGTTTGAACTTTGAAATCACGTAATTCTTTCACACCTTAATACTTAAAAAACTGATACACCAAAAGAAAAAAAAAACAAGTGTTGGTTTATGGAATGCAATTGAAGTTCAAACTTCTAATAATTTCCCAGCTAATAAAACAAAAGGAAAAAAAATCACATGTGTTTCGTCATCTGAGTGCGGTAGCACTATTATTTGGTCATTTGGTGGAACATGGGCCATAGATTTTGTGGTGCAACAGTGCAAAACAACAGCAATAAAGACAGGAGAAATCAGCGCATGCAGCCGCAGCAAGAACAGGCAGGCAGTATAATTAATTAAGAGGCACATGGAAATGTAAAATGTCAGTTGTATCAAAATATCTGTCTTACCTTTTTTATTTTTTTTCTTTCAAAAAGTTCTTCCGTAAAACTTAAATTATGGCATTTTTTTAATGAATATAAATTAGGTGAATGTCTTCTAAAAATAAAATAAGATCAAGTGCTAGAATAATTAACGTTAGTTTCTTACTGCTTCTGCTTGTTTGCTGGTTTTGAAGCCAGTAACTTAAAGATTGGAACTTTTGGAAGTCATGCTCCAAACCAACAAGACACCGGAGGAAACCTGCAATAATTAACGTTTCTTATAAGCATCATATTGATGCATTATGATTAGTCCACACCATTACAGTAAATGATAATCCCAATTGACAAATTCTCTATTACAGTAATTCATAAAAGGCATTATAATTTCTGAAATTTTTATTTCCACATGAAGATCTTGATGCAAATTAAAATACTAATAAATATCATTTGGTTCATTTCTTTATTCTATCTATCTATATGAAGCTAAACTCATCATTGTTTTGTTTTTTTGTTATATATGCCTCAACCAGAAATCAATCTCACAACTTAGCATCTTCACCTGATCATCATCTAATTGATGACCATATGACAAGCAAAAGTAACATACACAAAAGTAGTATCAAAACAAATCAAAAAGATGTATCCCTCGGAAGAAGAAGTCAGAACATTAACTACTGTAGCTAATACAAAGTGAAACCATCATCATAGGAAACATGCCATCCTCTTCTACAAGGAGGGGCATTCTCATCATACTCAGCACAACAGCTCCATCTTTTCTTCCAATTGGCGCGGCCGGTGTTTGGTCTGTTATTCTTCTCATTCCATTTGTAGACAATGACTCCAGATTCATCACTCCATTCCCCATCTATTCCTTGGTGTGGTGGAGCCAATGAAAGTAGACCCTTATCTCCTACAACATTTCAAGCGTTTGAGCTAGATTACATTACATGCATGTGCTCACTGGTAGTGTTACAAAATAATAATTATGCTTTGAAAATTTATCCTGTTACATAGTATCCCTGTTATATGAAGAGCCACACAATGGTGCAGATTACCACAGTAATGTTGTTATTTTTAGAATAATGATATATCAACCTTAGCTTTACCATAAATTCGGATCAAACGGGCCAGCCCAGCCGGCCCGTGTCGGGCTAATGAATTGTCGAGCTGGGCCAAAAAAATTCGAGCTAAAATTCCCCTAGCCCAACCCATGCTTATGTCGGGTTGAATGGGTCAGCCCATCGGACTTGACCCATTTTGACAGCTCTAATTGATATCGTTATGCACTCTATTGAACCAATGGATGCCCCTTTACTTATGATCATTGCTTTTTGGCCCCATGTTTGACTTTTTGACCCTTTTATAATTTTTATGGACCAAAACACCCTTTTTCATGTTATTATTTTCGGTTCTATAAAGACGGAAGAGAGTTTCCGACTCAATAGAGTAAAATAAAAATTATTGGATATTGCTGGGAAAGCTGATTAGTGAGGGTTACTCTTCAGTGATTATTGGGATGGTAAAAAAAAAATGTTTATTCTCTATTACGAGAACTTGCTTTTACCCAACAAGCATACATGAACCAGATACTGAGAAAGGAAGGGAACCTAGGCCAAGTAGCGTTGTTGATGGTTTAAAAAAAGTTCCGACTACGAAGAGTCGGAAAAAATTTCCACCTTTCAAGAGTCGAAAATGTTTTTCCATCTTCGTGGAACCGAAAATAATAATATGGAAAAAGGTATTTTGGTCCATAAAAATTGAAAATGGGGGTCAAAAAGTTGAAGATCGAGTCAAAAAGCAATAGTCTTACTTATTTATTGATGGATTATTATAGGCGCAAACTCACTCTGTACTAGTTAGGGGTGAGCATGATCCGGTCCTACCCGGAGACCCGTCCAAACCCGGAGGGTTCAGGTCGGGTCAAACCCGTCTTCAATCATTCAAAGGGACAAACCCGAGTGAGAAAAGGACATACCCGATTCTACTAAGGACGGGTTTGGGTTCATGCCCGGGTCACCCGGACCCGGCCCGGACTTATAATTAATTAATTATATATATTAATTATAATTATTATTCTTATTTCTAAAAACTAAAACATGAATAAAAAAATATAAAACAATAAAACTAAAAGTATACTACGGTGTGTGTGATGCCAAGTTGTCATGAGGTTCCATTTGTTATACAGGAGTTCCTTATACTTATTGGAAAAGGATGAGCGGAATATGCATGATGCAGGATCAACAAAGGCGAATTCTTCTATTCTGTGAGTAACGAATTATAGAATTATACTTTGTTGTTGTTGAAGGAATTATATTAGTATTAGTATATTTCCTGTGGTTAGTTATAGAATTCTAGAAAGATTATGCAAATTTCAAAATTTGAATGGTTTGAAATTTTTTTTTAATGTTATTCATCTTTGTCCCGGGTGAACCCGGACCCATCCCTATTAGGACTCATCCTATTTTAGACTCGTCCTTACCTTGTCCCTCTCTAATTAGGGACGAGTTCGGGTTGAAAAGTTGACCCGTGCAACATTTCGGGACGGGTAAGGTCAAGCCCAACCCGTCCATGCTCACCCCTAGGACTACTAGTCATGGCATCAAATGTAATTAAATCACATCTTGAAATAAATCACAAAAAATCAAAGAGACAATAAATGTCGTTCCGTATTGATGTACATAAACATTACTCTTATATAAAAATTATTAAGCTAGTTTTGTTATATTCAATCAAATTATATCCAAAAGAAATTTAATTTAATTACTTTCGAATACAAATTTTTTAAATTCAAATTATTATTTTTCAATAAGCTTTAGACACAGATTTAATTTATAAATCCATTCGAAATGTTTTCAATTTTAATTGTTTCCGAGAACTACTAGCGATTACAGAAATAAATTTAACAACAAACACATCATTTGATTTATTTAAAAAAGAGAGAGAGAGAGAGAGAGAGAGAGAGAGAGAGAGAGAGAGAGAGAGAGAGAGAGAGAGAGAGAGAGAGAGAGAGAGAGAGAGAGAGAGAGAGAGAGAGAGAGAGAGAGAGAGAGAGAGAGAGAGAAATGAAGCCTTCAAAAGAAAATGAGGTGCAGAAATAGAGCACAGGAAATTGGTTGGTGATTCCATATAGAAACAAATCAAATATACCCCTTTCATCAATAAAATACTATCCTATAGTGTGTGGCTAAGAAAAAAAAGGGAAAATAGTCAAAATTCATAATTTCATACATACGCGTACCATTTGCATGGCCGTGAAAAGAGCAAGAATTTGGGGAATTATCTTGATCCGAGTAGAGGGTGTTGCATCTCAAGCACAGTTTCTTTGTTTGAATTGCTTTCCTCAGCGACTGAGAACAACACTTGACCACTAAATTGCCATGTCCATGATGAGATGTTGGGCTTGGCTTGCACAGAAGGAGTTTATCAGAGAAACTAACTGCAAAAACCATTCAGATTCTCCTTTTTTGTTTAGCTTCACAGATATAATAATAAGAAAATAGGAAGAGGGCAGTGACTATTAGTGGCAGAGGATGGGTGCTTCGCAGTGAAATCTGTATTGAGCTTATTTTATAGTGTGGATAATTATCACCGGAAAGGACATCAAAAAGAGAAATTCAATTCAATTTTATATATATTAGTATCACTTAATTATGTCACAAATCCCTGAAGTTTGGGGTATATATCTTTATTCTTATTTTTTTAATATCTGACTTCTCGAAGTTACTTATGGGTTTGTCATATACCTCTACTACCAATTTTAGCCAATTTTGCTGACATGTAATATCTAAATCCTAGTTAGAGGCAGCAGGTTAGACATGTGGTGCCAAATCGGTCCGAGACCGCGAGACCGCTCGGATTAGACCGGACCGGACCGAAAAATGCAGTCTAATCCGGTCCGATCCCAAAAAGTGGAGACCATACTTGAATGGTCTGGTCCACAATTCCAGATATTCTTAGACCATAGGGACCGAACCGAACCGATAGGATTAATAATTAAAAAAAAACCTACAGATAATCATGTGCATTTAATCCAATAATCAACTAATTAAGCATTTAATACTATTTTAGTGTTGAGTATTTTTGCACTTAATACTCCATGAGTTTCGTTCATGTAGCAATGTTTGCACTTAATACTGCTTTTTAGTGTGCAATATTTTTCATATTTTTGCTTGATTTTTTAAAGAAAAAAAACAAGAAAAAAGCAAAATAGACTGGACCGAATCGGACCGGAACAAACCGGGCCTAACCATTCATGAACGGTCTAGTCCGTTCCGGTCTTTGAAGATAAATAATGTTGGGACCGGACCGAACTAAACCATACTAAATTGAGCGATCCGGTCCATAATATGTAGGGGTGTAAGTGGTCCGGTCCGAGATCGCAAGACTGCTCGGACCGGACCGGATGGGACCAAAAAATGCAGTTTGGTCCGGTCTCACGGCCCGGTCTGGTCCCAAAAAGTTCAGACCATTTTTGAACGGTCCGGTCCACTATCCCAAATATTCTTAGACCGCTGGGACCGGAGCAGACCGTAAGGGTTAATAATTAAAAAAAAACCTACATATATAAAAATAAAGAACCTACAGTACAGATCCTTTAATGTATTTAATGTTTGTTGTAATTTGGTACTACATACTCCTTTGTTTTGTTCTGCTTGCACTCGTATATAAATAATTACTGTAGTTCGTTTACTTTGTTTCTCCGTATATTTGCCTTTTCTGCTGTTTGTTTTCTTTAATTTGTAGCACCTCACATGTTCTTATCTTCTTCCTTCTTAATTTCTCATGATCTCGTTGTTAACATTTGTAACAAAAGAATTTATTGAATTGGTAAAGATGAAAATAGTATATGCCAAAAAGTGTTTGCACTTAATACTACATATATTGCATTTTAGTGTGCAGTATCTATTATGCTTTTTTTCATATTTTTGCTTGACTTTAAAGGAAAAAAAAGTAAAGAAAAGCAAAATAGATCGGACCGGACCAGATCAGACCATTCATGAACGGATCAATCCGGTTCGATCTTTGATGGTAAATAATGTTGGGACCGGATCGGATCAGATCATATTAAATTGAGCGGTCTGATCCGTAATATGACTCACAGATCGGACCGGACCATTACACCCCTAATAATATGACTTACAGACCGAACCGGACCGAACCATTACACCCCTACTCTTCATGAACTACATACGGTGGAATCATATAGTCAATAGAGTTATAGATGATTCCGAAAACGTTACAGCCAGGCCTATGAGGGGTACAATACAACTACATTACTACAACAATCAAAATGAATCTTAGAGTGACCCATAATATTATTTTTTTTATAAAAAAAAACACTAACCAAACAGATTAAGCTTAAGAATGAATCATCAAAAACCATCCTCCATCACTTCCAACTTATCGAAGCGTAAAAACTTGAATTTCCGATACCAGTAAGTCAGATCATATTTTTGACATGGATATATTGGAAGTAAATTTTTATTTTTTGTTTTTGGCACCCCAAAATCAAAAAACTATTAAATGCTGAGGATATTTTAATCTTTTTCACGAAAAAATGGAATAAAAAATTCAATTATGGGGATAAAAAATTAGAACTCATTTTTATAATTTTTTTTTTTTTAAAAAAAGAACACAGGTCGGCCCAGTTGAAGATATGATGGATGAAATGAGGTTGCATGAGCCCCAATTGTACCGTAGAGAGAGAAAGGTACAGACTACAGAGGCAGCTAGGTCACATATCATGAGGTCCTGAATTGTAATTCCACCCAACCGAACACAGCAACCTCCGTTTCTTCTCTCTTCTTATTACAACCGACTAGCACTAGCCGCACTCTCCGTCAATCGTAATCGTCCTCACCCCCACGCGCCTTACTCTTCTTTGTTCAATCACCCAGACACCATCACCATCACCATCATGTAAGTAGTAGCATTCATTGCGTAATTTGGTAGTTAGTAATTACCGAACTAACTGAATTGAATTGGGTTATGTTTGGGTGTGCGCAGGTCTAGGATATGCGTGAAGAATCTCCCTAAATACACCCAAGAGCATCGTCTCCGTGATTTCTTCTCTCAGAAAGGTGGAGAAATCACTGACATCAAACTCATGCGTACCAAGTAACTCTTTCTTCTTTTCAAACTGATACATTGTAGTATTTCATTATGAAATTCCAATCACATATTTTTTTTTTTTTTTTTTGTGTGTGTGTGTTCTCCACCCCCCTCAGAGATGGTAAGAGTCGCCAATTCGCTTTCATTGGATTTCGAACCGAAAATCAAGCTCAACAGGCTATCGATTATTTCAATAAATCTTACCTTGACACTTGTAGAATTACTTGCGAGGTTAGTTAGTTAGTTAGTTACTTGTAAATTTATTTATTGAGTAAACTACCTCTTTCGTCCCTGACTTTATATGTATATGTCACTTTCGTATATGAAATTGTTGAAATTGCACATTGGTCTGACATCTTGGGTTATTCACTTTAGCCCCTGACTCCTTGCCAACGACTGATGTTGAATAACTTTTGTCAATCTCAAAGATGATTGTGTAATTTCAATATGGTTAGGGATGAAAATGATGAGCGCATGCAAAGTCGAGGACGAAAGGCGATAGTTTACTCTTTGTTTATTACCCAAACTGATACCCACACAAACAAACATGCTTTACTTTGCTAAATTATTAGGTGGCTCGAAAACACGGCGATGCAGAACTTCCCCGTCCATGGAGTCGACATTCAGCAAAGAAAGACAATAAAGTTAATGATCTTGAAACAGATACTACAAAGAAGAAAAATGCTGGTGGAGCTAAAGGACAAGGAGGTAAATCTAAGGAGGAGAATGCTGGTGATATTGACGACCCGCAGCTTCGAGAGTTTCTTGAGGTCATGCAGCCTCGGGTTAAGTCTAAAATGTGGGCAAATGATACTCCTTTAGTTCTATCAGATGGTGCTGAGAAGAAGAAGAAGCAGCCGATATCAAGGAAGGATAGCAAAGATGATGGCAATGATACATCATCGGTTTCAATCTGTGCTGACGACATAGTCCAAAGTGGCTCATTAGTGGATGATGATGGCAATGCAAATACTTCTGAACCCAATAAGTTACCTGAGCTTGAACAACATGATGAAGTCATGTCTGATACGGATTATTTCAAGAGTAGAGTGACCAGTGAGTGGTCTGATTCTGATAGTAGTGATGAAGACGATGGCGATGGCAGTGATGATGATGCGGAAGGCAGCGATGATCATGATAATGAAGATAAAGAAAATGACGATAAAAAATCTTTAGAAAGAACCGAAAGAAATGGTGTTGAAGAGTTAGACCTGAAAGAGGGCCAAGAAAATACTTCTGGGAAGGATGTTGCCCATGAAAAGGCTCAAGTGAATGCACCTGAGCAAGGAGGCCAATCATTAAATTCAGAAGATGAGAAAAGAGTTTTTGACCCGTGCCGACTGTTTGTTCGTAATCTGCCATACACCACCAGGTACTTATATAGATAGTTTTCTTATTTTGCCAACTTTTCTAATTCTATTGTTTTCAAAAGAAAGAAAGTCTTCAGCTAGTTGAATTGCCTACATTACTAATATCTATGTTTGATCATTTTATCGTAATCTCATTTATATCTGTAATTGGTTTTAATCATTGTATTGTTCTTTTGTTACAGTGAGGAAGAACTGGAAGAACATTTCAGTAAGTTTGGTAGTGTCTCAGAGGTTCATTTAGTTGTTGATAAAGATACAAAACAATCCAAAGGAATAGCATATATTCTTTACTCACTTCCAGAATCTGCAGCCAGGTAACAATCATTTAAGGATATGCTTTTGAATAATACTTCTGACCAAAAATGTTCGAAGTCTCTAAATCTGGATTTTTCAGTTAGGCTTTACCTAGAAAATAATTGTTATTACTAGGTCAGTAAGTTTGAGATTTTGAAATCTTCTAGAAGATTCGAAGTATGAATTGGAATTTGAATAAGAGATTTTTAGCAATGAATCATAAGTAGCTTGGGAATAGGTTACACACGGCCAACTAAATTGTAGCTACAGCATCAATAGACTTCGCTAACCTGCTACGTTTAGTGCTGTTTGCTTTATCGTTATTCAATCATGCTTCTTTTAACACTGACATTGTTTCACAACTTTACTTATTACATGTCATCGGCTGACATATCTTCGTAAATTTTATTTTCTAGTAGTCTATGTAACAGTATAATGATTGCTTATCAGGGCTCTGAAAGAGTTAGACGAGACAAGCTTTCAAGGAAGATTGTTGCATGTTATGAGTGCCATACAAAGACCTTCAGACAATAAAGAGTATGTAAAACATGAATGTTGCATTATGAACAGTACTATATTTTTATTTTTATTTTTGCATTATCATGACGGTTTTTGGTTTGCAATTTGTAGGAACAATGTTTCCAAGGACCAAAAGTCTAAAACTCTCAAACAACAGAGAGAGGAAGAGAGGAAAGCGGCCGAAGCTAGCGGAGATACTAGAGCATGGAATAGTCTGTTCATGCGCCCTGATACAGTATGTTTCTTGAATCATGATACAGGGCAAACACGGATTCTATTATTTCAGCCTTTTTTGGAGTAGTCAAGAGTACACTAAAGGATTTGGGTTTCTCCCCATACTCTGGAACAGTTTCTGTTAGATAGTTTTTAAAGGTCTTGGCCAAAAGGTTGCAAAACATTAGGAAATGTGCAGTCTTCATGACCCCTTAACTTCCGTATCAGATTTTTTTGTGGCCTCCATATTTCAAAGGAGTTGCTCTTTATGGAAAATATAGAGATTGGGCATATTTGCTTCCTTTTTTTTTTTCAATAGGTTGTAATTTGTTGTATATTCCCTCTTTTCTTTCCACTAAGTTTCCTTTTTTATTCAAATTATTCATTCTTATTTAAGTATCATTTCTTGATTTGTGGGGATACCTGCAGTTGGATAAATTGCAATGCTGTTATTTCCATCTAACATTCATGTGATTTATTGAAATGTGGAGACAAGCTTTAGAAGGGTCTGGATTCCGGATAAGTCGAAGCAAGACAGAGTATATGGAGTGTAATTTTAGCAAGAGGCACGTGGGCCTTACTCGGGAGGTGAAGGTTGGAGAGCATGTCTTAGCACAAGTCCCGAAGTTTAAGTATCTTGGTTCTATCTTACAGCAGGATGCAGAAATAGAAGGGGATATAAATCATAGGATTCAAGCAGGGTGGATGAAATGGAGGAGTGCCTCGGGCGTGTTATGTGATAAGAAGGTACCACTTAAACTTAAAGGAAGGTTCTACCGCACTGCTGTAAGACCGGCGATGTTATATGAGACAGAGTGTTGGGCGGCAAAGGGCACACAAGAGAATAAACTTCATGTTGCAGAGATGAGGATGCTGCGGTGGATGAGTGGGCATACCAGACAAGATCGGATTAGAAATGAGTATATTCGAGAAAAAGTCGGGGTTGCTCCTATTGTTGAAAAAATGGTTGAATCTCGTCTTAGGTGGTTTGGGCATGTGTGGAGGAGACCAGTGGAAGCCCCGGTTAGGAGGGTAGACCAAATGGAGGGTACTACAAGGGCTAGAGGAAGAGGAAGACCTAGAAAAACTATAGGCGAAACAATTGAGAAGGATATGGCAATCAATGCCTTATCAAAAGACATGATTTATGATAGGCCTTTATGGCGTCGTTTGATCCATGTAGCCGACCCCACCTAGTGGGACAAAGGCTTAGTTGTTGTTGTTGTTGTCACCTGTCCATCCTCCCTTGCCATTTTCTTTTGTTTTCATCCTTTAGTGGGAGCAACCGAGATTTTGTTTGTGACGGAATTGATACTACATTTTTTTCTTTAATTTTGATTCATGCAATTGTTTTTACTGATACTCTCTATTGCTCTCAGGTTGCATGTCTCTATATATTTTTAATCATTTGTTGTTGATAATAGGTTGCGGAAAACATTGCTCGAAAATATGGTGTCAGTAAAAGTGATTTACTTGACCGAGAAGCTGAGAATCCTGCTGTACGTATTGCTCTGGGAGAAACTCAAGTGATTTCAGAGACAAAAAATGCATTGAAAAAAGCTGGAGTAAATGTGGAGGCTTTGGAGGAACTTGTCAATGGTAAAGTTGATGGCTTAAAAAGAAGTAACCATGTGCTTTTAGTGAAGAACTTGCCCTATGGTTCTACAGAAAATGAACTTGCAAAGATGTTTGGGAAATTCGGTAGTTTGGATAAAATAGTTCTCCCTCCAACGAAGACATTGGCCTTGGTATTTTTCCCTCCCTATTGCCTTGGATGCTCTTTCATTTTTTAAATGATATTTATGTCAAGCTTAAAATCATTTGGGATCATATTTCAGATTGTTTTCCTTGAACCATCGGAAGCGCGAGCAGCTTTTAGAGGTTTATCTTACAAGCGTTACAAGTAAGATTTTCTTTTTATTTTTTATGGCCATTAATCCCTGTCAGCATTGTTAAATAAGATTTTAATTTACTTCTATAAACTAACAATCAAACCATTAGGCTATACTCCATGAATTAATTGACTGTTTCCTTCTCTCTTTGAACTTTGTAAAAAAAGGAAAGAAATAAAGGAAGTATACTTATTGTGCTTTCTAGAAGTTTTAGGCAGGCATGAAGCGTACAAGCTGTGCTGCAGCTTTACCTTCGGCGTTATTTGAAAAAGAGATGGGATAAAATAATGAGAACATTTTGCAAAAACTCTCTCGTACACACACTTAGAGGGGAGAGTGTGGGAGGTACAGATTATAGAGAAAAAGTGAGAAAAATAGTCCAGAATGAAGCATATAGTTTGTGGTCTTCTTGTATTACTGAAGTAAATTAGTTATTGCACTATAATCTATAGCTTGGAATTCATTAGTTAAGAGGGAGTGGAAAGTAAATCTTTCAGATGCTAATTGCACATACAACCATGAACTTAACTTTTTTGGTTCCTCAGATGGATGAACAATCTATGATATTACTTTTTTTGGTTAACAATAAACTATTTTCTCTCTTCCTCTATACATAAATTAATTTGCCCATGCTAAAAGTAGGTCCTTAAAAGTCTGTACTAATAGTACTATTGTCATTCATTGAACTTTTATATTTGATTCATATTTATTCAATGTAGGGATGCTCCATTATATTTGGAGTGGGCTCCTTCCAATATTCTAAGCCAAAGTTCAGTATCTAAAAATAATGAAGTTCATGGTGCAATTGGTGAAAAAGATGCCAAGCGGCAGATATTGGAGCAACATGTGGAAAGAATATCAGATGTGGACATTGATCAGGACAGAGTGGAGGTTTGACCTGTTAAATTTTTTTCATCCTCTACCAAAAAAGTTGTTTTCTTCTATTTTTCTTTTCCTATAGCTTTGTGCAGTGTTGTCAGATGTATTAGTTTCTTTGGTAGAATTAATGGAAGATAGCAGAAGAGAGAAATATAACCTAAGGATTAATATAAGCACAGACATGTATCAGCATATGTTTTAGTTTTTAGATGCAAGCGACAATTAAACAATGATCGAAATCACGAAATGAGGTATTCATTTTGCATGTTCCTACCTGTAGAAGTCCTTTAAGTGGGCTCATTATCTGTTCAAGCAAACTACTTGAATGTAATGCTCAACTGGTCCAGGAAAAATGTTATAAAGGAAAACAAATATACGAAACACTAGTATTTAATATTGCCATTTTATGTAAAATGGCAGAGGAATGAGGTGGGAATTTGGCCTAGAATCTCTGTCCTTGCCAACACGTAAATTGTTGACATCATATGATGCCACCATGGAGAAATATTCTGTAGATTATTTAGCATATCATTCAATATATATTTTGGAGTGATCTAGACTAGCGACTGGTAATTCATAATTCTTGTTCTATTATTAATCAATCTATCATGCTTCAGGCTCGGTCCCTGTTTGTCAAGAACCTCAATTTCAGGACGACGGATGAGACTTTAAAGAAACATTTTAGCGAACACATGAAAGAGGGAAAAATCTTGAGTGTCAAGGTAAATGGGTTAACTGCTAGCACTTTTTTTTAGCTCTTTTTTCATATATTTAATTTTGCTGCTGTCGCTAATAGGTGAAGAAGCATTTGAAAAATGGGAAAAATGTTTCTATGGGGTTTGGATTTGCTGAATTCGACTCTATGGAGACTGCTACAAATGTATGCAGAGATTTACAGGTATTCCATCAAACATTTGAACCGAACTTTGAGTGTCATGCATTTCCATATCCGAATTCTAATTATGATTTATTGTTTCTCGTGTTTTTGTTCTTTTAAATTTGGTGTAGGGGACTGTTTTGGACGGACATGCTCTTATTTTACAACTTTGTCAAGTCAAAGGAGACAGAGAAGTACGAAAAACACTTGAGAAGGATAAGAGCTCAACAAAGTTGCTTGTAAAAAATGTTGCTTTTGAGGCAACAGAGAAGGATCTGAGACAGTTGTTTAGTCCGTTTGGCCAGGTGATTACTCTTAAAAGTGATGATTTTCGCCAATTGCTGCTAAATACTCTTTTTTCTCCATTCCACTATTACTAAATGCAACTATTTCAGCTGTTTCTAAACTCTTGGTTCATTTCGGCTAAAGCATGTATGTATATAGATCACTTGTGCAAGTATGCAGTGTTTTCTTTTCACCCATGTTTGATTGCTCAACGTGCAGATTAAAAGCTTAAGGTTGCCAATGAAGTTTGGAAGTCATAGAGGGTTTGCTTTTGTAGAATATGTTACTCAGCAAGAGGCACAGAATGCACTTAAAGCACTTTCAAGCACCCACTTGTACGGCAGGCATCTGGTAAGCGAAACTAAATCATGGGTTTGAGAAATTTTATGTAATGTCCTGAGGGTGTTGTAAGACTTCAAATACTTGATCACACTAATGGACCTCGTTGTTTTTTCAGGTGATAGAGAGAGCTAAAGAAGGTGAGAGTTTGGAAGAACTGCGGGCCAGAACAGCTGCACAATTTAACGATGAACAAAATGGATTTCAAAATGCTACCAAGAAAAGGAAGCACGTAGCTATCTTAGATGAAAGAAATATGAAGTTTCAAAGGATTGCTGATTAGTACCCTGCCAAAGATCTAAATATGCTTGTGTATATATCCCTAATTTTAGGGATAGCAATTTTGTTGCAACCCTTTATTTGCATTTTAATTTGTCCCAAAGTAGGAGACAGGATATATTGGCATGACAATTTTGAGTTGCCTTATTCATTCTATATGACTACGTTTGATCAGTAATGGAAGCGTAAAAATTTGCACTTATGACATCGATGAGTCGGAACATATAGGTGTGTTGGAAGTGTTTTTTTTTTAAAAAAAAAAAAAAAATTGACATTTCGAAGTCAGAAACTATTTAACTTTGAGGGGTATTTTAGTTTTGTTTTGTTTGTTTTTTTTTTTTTACGAAAAAAAATGGAGACCAAAAATTAAAACTCATCCTGTTTTATCAAGGGAGTTTGGTCAGAACTCTGGTTTGCATATGGAAAAAACATTTCGTAAAAGAGTTAGCCCAACTAAATTGTTTTTGGCTCGAATAAGATTATCTCATGTGAAAAATACCTAAAATTAGACAAGAATTGATGCAAACTATGAAAATCTTTAAAATAGAGTTTCTTTTTTTCTTTTTTTTTTTTTGGTTGCCCACCCGATTCCCTAAGTACTACCTAGGTACATACGGATCCGACCCGGGTCGCGTGCCTGGCTATGGCAGGTGAGTCTCCCAACATGAATTTTCTGCATTCACAAGGACTCAAACTCGAGACCTTGCTTAAGCGAGACCGAGCCGCTTACCACTCGTCCCAACCCATGTTCTCTTAATGTGGAAAATTTCTTTTTTTTTTTTAAAAAAAAAATAGAAATAACGAAATACACAGAAATATAGTTTGACAGATACTCTCGAACTACATATGATTGCACAGTGTGCCTAGCAAGGTTACGAGAAACAAAAAGTTTGCCACCCAGCTCATAGATAGCAAAGTTCCATGTAAAAAACCAAGAATTATATTTTTACTATGGTTTGGCTTAAACTCATTTATTAGATTTGATGTTAAAAACTAAAAATTAGTAATAATATTGAGGGATAAAGTCTACTATGTCTAAAGTAATACTTTTTTCGTTCCGCTTCTATATGTACGTCACATTTTAAATTGTTTGTTCTCATATGTAGGTCACTTTATATTTTCTGGCAGGTGTTTAATTCTTTTTTCCTAACCTACATATATTAAATGAGTATTCTTATTAACAAATAAAATGAGTAAATTGATAGATTTTTTTGTTAAAAACAAGAAATTAACTACTCATGCTAATCCATGTGTTTTAATTAAATATGACTTATAAATAAAAACAAATGAAGTAAATCTTTAGTTTTTCAATGCAAAAATATATTTTTAACTTCTTATCTGTAAACCGGATAATTTGTTTCACTATGAGGATGCTTATGGAATTGTTTTCCCTACACTAGTGTAATTTGGTTTTGTTATGTTCGGGCTTTTAGCCCCGTTGATTATATAAAAATAATAATAATAATAAAATCCTTTTCTTATAAATCAGGGCACGACTTTGCCTTTTTCTTTTTTTTTTTGTCTGAATTCCTTGCGGAACCATCGGTATCCCCAAGAGCACCCTTAATACCAGGGAGCTCTTGAGAGTTGAGACTAATCCGGAGCGAGCTGCGTGGCTGGCTCTCCCAGCGGGATGTTTTTAGTGGGAATCGAACTCGGGGCTACTAACACCCTTGTCCTATTCTCAGGATTTCAGTTGGGACCTTATACCAACTGAACAAACCCCGTTGGTCTCACAGCCCTTTTTTCTACAATTAAAACTACTTATCAATTTTTTTAGGAGTTTTTTTATTTTATTGAAAGAATAAACATCTTTTTTAAAATGTGTCCTCATTTGAAATTTTTTATTCTCGTTTCTAAAAGTTGAGATTAAGATTTTTTTTTTTTTTAAGGATATCTGCTACTCAAATTTGTACCACTCAAGTCAAATGAATACTATAACTGAAACATTTATTCCCTTCAAAAAATTATATACCTGAAACATTTATTCCGTGCACAATTTAAAATGTCATCTGTACTATTATATAAAGCAAACACTGTTTTAGGTTTGAACGTAATTTTGTTATGTCCAAAATGCCCTTATCATAATACTAATTTACAAAAATGACAAAGATATGAAACTCCCAACAATAACTGTTACTTCCTTAAAAAAAACTGTCCACTATTCATTCATTGAAAAAAACTGCCGTCCTATTTCTAATTAAATTTGAAACAGATTTTTAGCACAATGGAAAGTTTCACTTCAAAAGAAGAAAACTGGCTCTACTACCATTTATACCCCGTGCGGTGCACGGGGTGTGTTCTCTAGTATCAATAGTATAAACTCTGTAAAAGACATACTTTCAAATCGACCTAAAAGTTCAAAATACATTGTAGGAAAATTCTACCCCTGCTGCAGTTTATCATGCACTGGGCAGGGTTTTTTTTAATTTTTTTTTCTAATACGGACTTACTCAGAATATTTTTTAATACAAATTTTTAATGCAAATTTATTAAAATATGTCAATTTTTAATACAAATTTATTCAATATAATTAATCAATCTGTGTCAGAAAGCATATAATAAAGAAAATTCAAACTCAAATAACAAAAACATGTACATATTAGTAAAACATAAAACTCAAAACATATTTTTAATTTACCAAATACATTAAAAAATAAAAAAAATTAAAAAATAAATGGGCGGAGCATTTTTAACAAAACTCCGCCCGGAGTATAAAAGCATCAACCTACATTGTAACTTGTCTTAAGATCCAATACCAATATACTTCTTCCGTTTTACAATGTACGAAATAAGGAAAAAAAATAAAAGTACATTTATTTAGAAAATTAGTTATTGTATTTATTTTTTTAAAATTTGAAAAAAAAAATAAAGATATTTTAGAAAAATAGTATTGAGAACAAAAAATATTAAATAACATAATAATTTTTTAAAAATGTTTTAAAAAAAACATTATGAATAAAATAAAATCTAAAAATATTAGTTAACTTTTTCTTATATTTTAAATTAAATGAAATATATTTTCTTTAATATTTCAAACAAGAGAAAGTAGTATATACGAAGTAATATTCAAATGTTCCTTAAAGTAATACTAGTACATTAAAACTAATTAATTACTATAACGCATGTACAAATGAGAGGATATTTTAACACCTCGCTTTTATCCGTATACATCCCACTTTTTTTAAAATACCAAAAATATTATTTTCCAAAAAAAAAAATCACTCTCTTCCTCTTCCCTTTTCGCACCATTACCTCACCCCAACCCGACCTCACCCTTTCCACCGCCACCCCACCCCACCCTCACCCTCACCCTCACCCCACCCCATTGCCATGTCAACACCTCACCCGACCCACCCACGTCGCCCCCATCCCACTATGCATGTAAGTTTTGATCGTGACAAGAAAGAAAATCAAAGTTGAAAATAGTACTACAGTTGGTCTTGAGTGTCGTCACGATCGATCTTGGATCGTAACTGTCTTCACGACCTTGGGCCTTGATGATAGTCACACCTCCAACCAATAAGAATGGATTAATATAAATTCAATATGAAAAATGTGATGAAGAAAATTATGTAT
Organism: Crotalaria pallida; assembly: GCA_037953625.1. Taxonomy (NCBI): domain Eukaryota; kingdom Viridiplantae; phylum Streptophyta; class Magnoliopsida; order Fabales; family Fabaceae; genus Crotalaria; species Crotalaria pallida. The sequence continues at coordinate 175,490,573 of CM075650.1, forward strand.
TTTCCAAGTTATTGTTAAATAACTAAAAGAATTATTTTGTAATTGAAGATGAGTTTATAATTATAACAAAAACAAATTAACTTAGTTTTGCAATACTAATTTACTCATTTTATATAATTTAACAAATATTTCATCCATATTTATATGTATGACACGTTTTAGAAGAATTGTTTGTTCCTATATGTTGGTCATATTATATATTTAATATGATGTATTTAATTCTTGTTTTAAAAAATAAATTAGCCTTATTAAATTAATATTCTAATTAACTAAATTCAATTTCTAAAAAAAGTAATGTAAATAAAATAAGTAAAAATAACACCCTCGCTGGGGGTGCAGCGAGAGCATGAATTTGTTCTCTCGCTGCACCTCCAGCGAGGGATATTTTTTTTTAAATTTTTGTTTTTTTCTGTTTTGCTTCTTTGGCTTCAGTTGCTGGCTTGCTATGATGTTCTTCTTCTCTCTTCTCTGCTTTGGTTTTTCTCTGTTTTTCTTCTTCTTCTTGAATATTGTGTTGAATGTGAGAAGGTGTGTGAGAGATTTGAATTTGAAATTTAAACATGAGTGAAAGAAGGGAGGGATAAAGATGGAATAAAAAAGAGGTATTTTGGGATTATTGAAAATTTTTAAGGTTATTATGGAATTTTCATTCAAATAAGTGGGTTAACTAAGTAACAAGGGGGGTCAAAAAAGTAGGGCCCTTTTGTTATAAACAAGAAGTAATTACCTACATTAATCTATGCCCTTCGTTTAAACGTGACTTATAAATAAAATGATCCAACTAACAAGTGTTTTTTTTTTTTTGGTATAAAGCTAACAAGTGTTTTTAAAGCTTAATAGGAAAAACAATCATAAGTTAGCATTTTTTTTTTTTTTTTGAGAATCTCAAAAATACATTTTTCATTATTTTTATTTTTTTAGTTGCTTATCAAGTACCAAGAACACTTGTTAGCATTTGCCTAAATAAAAATGAAAGAAATATCTTCAAATACTCGATAAGATCATAAAAAATAATACAGTAAGAAAAAAGAAACTAATACTGCTTTGTTAAGTTCACATTCATGGTCGAAATTCCAGACAATTCAAAGTCATAAACTTTGGTCCTCTCATTAATTAGTCATTGTACTACTTTGCATGTACGTACTCTTGTGAAGTGCGGTGCTCAGTTAACTTTAGAGTTTAGACTAACGAGGCGTACATGCTGCAGGTTAGATTTTAGACTAAACAGGAGTACTTTCTCCCTTTCATAAATACTCCCTCTATTTCATAAGTTGGCTGGTTTAAGATAAAAATATTAAATACTCCCTCCGTTATTAATTATAAGATCATTTTGACACTTTTATTTTATCTTTATTTATAAGATCACATATTCTTTCCGATCTTGATTATAAGCACAAAAAAAAAAAATCACACTAATGGTCTTAAATATAAGCAAAATTTAACTAACTTTCTATTCTCAATACAATCATTCCTAAAATATATCTAACTTTCTATTCTCAATACAATCATTCCTAAAGTATAAAGTGGTTGAATCATTTAATTCTTGTTTCATTCTCAATGTAAGTTTACTAAAGTAGTCCACTTTTTTTTATGAATTTGAGAAAATTAAATGTACTCAACTAACTTTTCTTAATACATGTGAAATTAGTTATTTTTGCTTATAATCAAGATAAAAGGAAGTACCAATTTTCAATGATCATTAATTACTTTTTTCCACAAACACTCATACTCCATTCGACTCGAATTATAAGCAACAAAAAAACATACTTCTCTTGGTTTAAAATATAAGCAAAATTAACTAACTTTATTAAATTTTGTTTCACTCTCAAAGCCACTTTCCTAAAACATCCCTAGAAAATTGTTATCTTATTTAATTTTTGTTTCATTCTCAATACCACTTTTCTAAAATACCTCTATTTTCTATAGATTTGAGAAAATTAAATACAATCAACTAAGCTACTTAATAAGCGTAAAAGTAGTTAGATTTGCTTATAATTCGAGCCGGATGGAGTATTTATTTAACACTTTTTAGATTCTCTATAATATTAATTGGGGTAATTTTGAAAATACACATCAAAAGTTCACATTTCCAATACAAATAACTAAATTAATCAATTTTTTTTAATGGACGTAAAATCTCCCAAAGGGGTCTTATAATTAGGGATGGAGAGAGTTATATAAGAATTCAATATATTTTAATTAAAATATTCTTATTTAATTGATAATCGGAGAAAATATAATAATAAATATATGAAAATTATATTGAATAGAGATGGAAAAAATGAGTGATGAGAATGATAATATGATAAATATATAAGGGTATACTTGAAAAAAGAAATATTCCATCCATTTTTATTTATAAGTCGCATTTTAGAAGAATTCTCTTGTTATATTTATAAGTTACCCTGTAGATTTTCTAAGAAGCATTTATTGTTATTTTCTCTTATTTGTCATTTATTCATTAATGTGAAATAATACATTGTGAAATTTCCAATGTAAGTTAAGAGGGTAACATTGTAATGTCAAAATACTTTTTTAAAGTTTCAATAAACCTAAATCCGTGTAATATGGTTTAGTATAACCTATAAATAGGACTTGAGGGAGTATAAATGAATATTGACTTTTTTTAACTACATAAATAAGACTAAATGGCTAAAACTACATAACTTGTGGGACAGAGGGAGTAGTGTATTCAAAAGTTATGCACAAGTTTTAAGAAATTGTTAAATGACTTAAGAATTTAAAATATTTTGACTATAGTACTTCTATATAATCATTATTGAAAAGAGAAAGATGTTAAAAATGAAATAAATGATGATGTGATAAGTAAATATATAAATATCTGAAAAAAATAATATTAATTATTTGTCGGATTTATAAAAGATCAATACATACAAAACAAAAACAATACTTATGAATTGGAGTGAGTAAACACCAAAATTGATCCTTGGAATTTTTGGCAGAGTTTTTTTTTCCGGTTTTTCAAGGTATCCATCCGCCTAACTGGGTGATTAATCCTTTCAAAATTGTCGGACCTTTTCGGGGGTAGTCTCCAAGCGATGCCTCTTACATTTGCAAGAGCCGGGGATCAAACCCCCAACCACTTGCTTAAGTAGCAACACTTGCTTAAGTAGCAACAGATCCCTTACCATTTGTGTTAGCCTCCACGGATAACATAGTTACATTTAGTGTCTAAAAAAATACGATAAGTTTCAAAATGATCCTTGATAATTGTTCACCAGACAATTTGGTAGCTTAAAAAATTAAATCATCAAATAATTTTTAAAGTATTTTTCATAAAATAATTTGGTTCTTGAAAAATTTAATTTCACCCGAGTTAGTATAAACTTTTGAATATTAAATTGTTTTATAATTTTTTTAATACCAATTTGTGCCTATCAATTTTAGATTATATTTAACATAAATATTTGGAGATTAAATTGTTCCACAAAATTGTTTTTTAAGTACCGAATTGTGCTTATCAATTTTAGCTTATATATAATTTGAAAATTTTTTGATTTCCCTCGATTTATTAAAATTTTGAGGATTAAATTGTTTAACGAGATTTTTTTAATGGACCAATTTGTCTTGTGGAAGGACAATTTAGAGATTATATTTTTCAGGATCAAATTATCCTGTGAAAAAAAGTTTAAACAATTATTTAAAAAAATATTTTTCAAGGACCAAATTCAAGCAACAAAAAAATTTCAGGGACCGATTTCAGTTTTAATCTAGATTGAAATAAGGATTTTGATAATTGAAAAGTGTTTTCCTATAATTTTGTGCTATATGACATATGTTAACAATTTAAGGGACCGATTTCGGTTTTAGTCTATGGCTATGTGATTTTATCTGATTTCTGATTAATTGAACTCATAATTAACCTTGTGTTTTTATCGTGATTATTTGTTTTTATTATTTGTAGTACAAATATTCGAAAATAGGAACATAGTAATCATTATATTATTTGCAGTACAAATATTTGAAAATAAGAAAATAGTGTGAAAACACAGGAATAAACTGAAAATATAATGAAAATACAAGGACACATATAACTATCAATACTTGAAGAAAAAGAAAAAGAAAAAAAGAAAAAAATGTTTTTAAGTAACTAGTGAAACATGCCCTAATATAATTAAGCACCTCAAACTTTTTGTTATCCAATTTAAATTTCACAATGAGCTATCCCCATTATTATCTTGTTCAATATCAGAGGCTGCTTCATCTTCTTCTTGCAAGCTATCCATGCCAAAAACTCCATGGCCATAGCCAAATGCTTTGATGTGATCTTTTAGAGACCTTTTGTGTTTGAAATCAGAGCCACATAAACAATACCATATTTTGCCACAGTTCTTCTCATGTGTCCTCCAATCACCTTTTACTGCAAATGCTTTGCCACATTTTCTGCACATATAGGGTTTTATTCCATGCTTTCTCTTATAATGAGTTTGAAGGGTTCTGAAATCTTTGAGAGGCTTTGCTCTTGGGTGGTCAATGTTGTGCTTGCAACCTGGTGCACAACAAAAGCATGGAAGCCTTAGCATTGCTGTTGGTTGTGTTCCTTTTAGTGAATCAGGCCCCTTCCTGTATTGAGATCCATGTCCCCACATATGCATCTGGAACGAAATCCATGATAAATTAAACAAGATTGACAACTAGGTTCTGTTTGACATTAACTAGCCAATAAGCTGCTGCTTAAGTATATACTATTAACTAATTGAAAGCTTATAAATTTTTTGAAATCCTATAAGGCCGGTGAGAGTTGAAAGATGTAAGCTGTGATCAGCTAGCTGATTGAATTGAAATTGTTGTTTAATTTGATAAGATTAATTTATAAGGTACCTTAAGCCTAGCTTATAAATCGTAGGTTTATACCTTAAGATACACAAGCTTAATAAGCTCTTAGCTCATTAACATATGAGTAATTTATATGAACATTCAAAATTGACATCTGGAACATCTGCTTGTCTTATATGCAAAAACAATTGTTTCTGATATAAAATAAGCAAATGTTAAATTTAAATGTCAATTCTGAATGCTCACATGATATTATTTATTGTTAACATATATATAAACTCTTTAACTAAACATGCTCTAATCTGGGTCTACATTTAAGTATGCTCTTCCAAAATTTATTATATTTTACCATTACGGTAATTGTTATGCTCAGTTATGAAATATGAAATTTATTATTACTATGTTGTAATAGCATAGGCTTGTGGCATGGTTTTTGGAATCAACAGCTGGGTTAGCACTTTTATATCAACTTAATTTAGCGGATGCTGGGAGTTATGGAAAGGTGGGGGGCTTTTTTATCTGTATTTTTCATGGTTGAACTGTATTGGTGTTCAAAACTTTATGCTTTGTATTCTGTACTGTGCTTTTGGAATGAAACTTTTTATTTTATAAAAAAAAAAAGTTATGAAAAATTTGACATAGGGTCATAATTTGCTTACAATTAGTTCAGCATACAACTTTAAGTTTGAAACTAGTACTCAAAATAAATGAATAAATTAAATGTTTGAGAAAGAGAAGTAGTTATAATGCATGCATATATGTGACTTTTACTGAACAGACACAACATACACACACACTTATATATAGATTATGGATGTCATGGAATTTACTTTAAACGAAATTAGTTAAGGAAACCATCTAGTGATTGCCATAAGTAAATTTTTTTTTTAAAAAAAAAAAAAAACAAACAAGACGAGTAAAAAGCAAACCTATTATTTTCGGCTTCTCCTTCATATATATTCATGTGATAATTTGAAGTAAGTATTGTATACATAAGTGATTAACATAGTTTTCCAGCCAACGCTCTAATAATGTTTCTAATCTCCACAATGAGATCGACAAGTTTAGCAATAAAGAGAAGTTCGTACAATTGTACACCCAAACAAAGTTCTCTTGTTCATATACTCCATATGTTTATTCATCGATTTTTATAGGAAAAAAATGTTTCTATTATTTTGTTTAATTAATTTATGTTTAAAAAAAAGGTAAATACTAGAACAGTAAATAGAAACATTGGGAATATCAAACATAGGGAGTATAATTCTACTTAAATTATAGTATAAGGGGTTTAATTTGGGGGGCTGGCTCTTTTTATACTGTTAAGACTCCTGATAAATGATCTCATCAAAGACATGTCTTTCTATATGTTTTTACTTTTCAGTGCTGTTAAAAGACTGCATCAGGTTCTGTCTCTCTTGATGATCAAGATCATCTGAATCCTGGCCTGAAAGAGGCAATGTTATTTTAAAGATTTGTTTTACTCCTTTTCATTCATTGGCAGACTGATGCAGCACAGTGTTCTAGGTGACATAAAAAAGGCACAGGAGAAGAGGCTTCAACAATAGTTTTACAAGTTTCTAAAAGAAAACTAATACAATTAATTAATTTAAGTAATGAGTCTGAGAGCAAATAGTCACCTTCAGGTATGAAACAGAAGGATAAAAAACAAAACAAGACCATGCAAAGGGGATGAAAAGAAATAGGAATAGGAAGCCAGAATGATTAAACACAGCAAGAGGGTCCTATCTTCTTATATTTAATGTTAAAAAAATTTAAACTTATGAACATTTTATAAGGATAAAAAAAGGTGCAGAAGGGGGCTAGTTCAAAAAAATTATTGCATGTTCTCACACTAATAGTCTCAATCTCTTCTTATTAAAAAAAATAGTCTCAACCTCATTACTCAGCTATAATTACAGTCTTCTTAATATAAGCTTCTTCTTCTTTTTTTTTTTTTGGAAAATTTATCGGATTATTTAAGAAAATTAGATAATACATTGTTGAAATTATTGGAATTGAAATATCAATATTTAATATACTTTTTTAGTTACCTTTATAATTATTATTTGGACTCTAAAAAAAATTGAGGAAATAAAAATATTTGTAAAAAAAATAATTAATACTCCGTATCTATGAAAATTAGCAATTAAGCTTATAAACAAAAAACAAAATCAATAGCTTGGATGCGGCTGATATCATTATTCTTGGTTTCTCGATTTCCTGAAGTATGAAATAATTTTATGGTAGATAGATCAGGGTTTCATTAGATAAGAAATTCAAATGCAAAAGAACTGACCGTACCTGGAGATTGTTGTATCTGTTGAAAGTTTTAGAGCAAACATGACATGAGAATTGAGTAGGACCAATGAGAATCTGAGAAGGGGTAGGAATCCAGTACTGGCCCTTGTTCAATCCATGAAAAGTAGTGTGTCCTGAAATCATATTCACTTCCTCTTTTTCAGCCATTTCAACACAAGTAGTAGTAGTAGTAGTTGTTGAGACCTTCCTTGAAGAAGACACCAGTAGATCAGAAGAACAAGAAGAAGCAGCAGCAGCAGCATCCATTCTAGTTGGAAGCCCTATGTTAAGGGTAACAGTCACACCTCTTTCATCATCATAATTATCATATTGATCAGTAGGACCATTACCACCAGTGAAAAGACTCTGAATAACAACATCTCTGTCCTCTTCTAAAGCACAAGTACTACTACTATAGTTTGAATAATAATGTTCAATGTTGTTTTGGTGATGATTATTTGTGAGGGTTAACTTGTTTATGAGAGGAAGTGCTTCTCTGAGAGGAGGGGAAGAAGGGGGAGGAGAAGAAGAAGGAGGACATGCAATATTATTATTGGAGGAGGATGAGGCTGCTGCTGCTTCAGATTGATGAGTTAATTCAAACCTGTTGTTTGAAGAGTAATTAAAAAAAGGGTAGCAGGAGGAGGAAGAGGAATCATGATGATGATGATGAGAATAAGAGTAGTGATGAGGAGGAGGATGAAGAAGAGGAATGAAGTTGAACAATCCATCATCAAATAATTTGGGATGATGATGATGATGATTTTGATGAGGATCTGTCATGGTGCAATTTGTTTAAGCTAAGGCAACTTTGGTCACAGTTTTTTTGGATAGATCTTTATTTGGTAGTTAAAGCAAACTAGCTAGAGATAGATAGATATAGTATAAATATGGAGAGCATATATATGTATATATAATAATGATAATAAGTGACGAGTGTGTGATGAGGGAGAAGAGAATATTAATGCAGGGGCCATAGATAAGTTTATAAGGTGAAAGAAAAAGGCAAAAAAGAGAGAGTGGAAAGTCAAGAAATTACCCCCTGCAAACAAATAAGGGAAATTAAAGGTGAAAGGGAAAGGCAAAGGTGGAGTCAGAGATTAGACTTGCATCTTGTCTCCAAAGAGATAGAGTTTGTTGCACCACCACACACACTCAAAATGCACACAAAGAGGGCAGAGAGAAGAGAGAGGGAGAACATTCTATAGTAGTAGTAGTAGTATTAGTTTTGCTAGGGTTTAGATTTAGAAGGAAAAAAAACTAATTATTATTGATTAATATTTAGTTTTACTAAAATTTATAGACAACTTCCTTTATTATTAGAAAAGTAATAAGTTGGAAATAAGAAATTATGAGGTTCTTCTTTTTTTTTTAAAAAAAAATTAATAATCATGTAGGTTTTGATGCATGTATAAATTGGAGAATATAAATAACTTTCGTTGTTTTGTAATTTCTAATATACCAGTATCATGTAATATATATATATATATATATATATATATATATATATATAACTTAATAAATTAATTTACATTAAAAAGTAGTTTATTTTCTATCTAGGAATGGTTGATTTTTTTAAACGTATTTCCATAAAAACTTGCTCTCAAAAGTACAATTAACATGTGCCGTAAAACACATGCTGAGACACTCACCAGCAAACAATTGCATAGGATAGTTTTTTAAAAAAAAAAAAAAACATTTGTGTAGGATCGGATTTTGTTATTTTCGGACCTTGATTTTAAAGGTTGAATTAAAAAAAAAAAAACTAATATATTTTAACGGAAAGCGTACATCCCATATAATTAATTAAATTAACCAACTTTCTTAATAGATGAAGTGTATATTTTATGGCAAATGGTAACAAGTGCCCTTGTTAGCAGTCAAGTATAGCATATAAGTGTTGGAAAATGTAACTTTTGGAATTTTCGAGAGAGAAAATAATGTTCATTTATTGCATTTTTTCCACCTTTAGTAACCTTATGACATTTGTTAGCAACACCCATATTTTATTATAAAAATAAGTCAATGAATATTTTATTTACTAAAACTCATAATTTTTTTTTGATAAAAGACGTTCACCTTTATGTTCATTAATCTAAGCTGAACACAACCCTTCTTTTTGTTTCAAACTTCTTGACTTTGTAATAAAAGCTTTTAGTCAAATGTTTTTTTTTTTTACTTATTTAAGGTTTTTAGTCCCTGAACTTATGTGCTCTTTTGAAATTGGTCCTTAAACCTTTTTTTTTTTTATGCTTTGAGTCCTTAAATTTTGTTCAAATTTTGGAAATGATCCTTTCATCACTTAAGTGGTGATATGATCGAGAATATGTTATGTCACATTCGTCATATCGATAGGTAACGTGCCAAATGATGCCACGTGAATTTTTAAAATTAAAAAAAAATTCAAATTTATTAAAAATAATTAAAAATTGTTTTTTAAAATCTAATCTTTTAATAAAATTTAAAAGAAATTATTTTTTTAATAAAAAAAATCATGTAGTGTCCCGTGGCTCTACATAACACGTCACTCGTCAATATTGTGAAAGTGACGTGACATGTCGTCGGCTATATTATCACTTAGTTGACGAAATGACCATTTCAAAAATTAAACAAAGTTCAGGGAGTCAAAACATAAAAAAAAAATTTAAGGATCAATTCCAAAAGAGCATATAAGTTCAGGGACTAAAAGGATAAATAAACCTATTTTTTTTATTGATTTTGCAAACCGCCGTGTGTTTTTTTTATACTCTTTGATCAGTACCACATGTGTCCCAAGCGTACTTTTAATACCAAGAAATCATTGAGACTAATCCTGCATGAGGTCATGTTCCTATACCTCTTCCAGCGGAGTGTGTTAGCCGGGAATCGAACCCGAGACTTCTTAATCTCATGCCACATTCTCAAGTTCTCAAGTTGGCAAGATTGCACCAATTGAGCCAACCTCCGTTAATGCAAACCGGTGTTTTTTTTTTTTAGACAATGCAAACCGGTGTTTTAAAAGTATTAGTTAAGGAATAATACATTAAAAAAAGTTTATATTAAAAAATTTAAGTCTGTTAATTCTAAAATAAAAAATATTTTAATTTTTAAAATATTTTTTTTTATTTTCTTAAGCAATATTCTAAAAACACTTGTTATTAGAGTTAGCATTTCAGAAGTCTTTCAATACGTGATGAAAAGACACTCTGGCTTGTTTTTGCTTCAGGTCGGTAGTGGTTTTCTTAGTAAGTATCTTAACTATATTATTTAAAAAAGGGTTTACACAACTCTTTTTTTTTTTTTTTTTTAACACAGGGTTTACATAACTTTAGTTTTTAGGGTTGATGATAAAAATTTGAAATTAGCTAAGTTTTATAGAAAATACTTAATGTATTAGAAAAGATAAAGTTTTATATATTTTTTAAAAAAATATATCTAAATTAAAATGACATTAAAAAAATCCTTTAACAAAATATACAAATTATGCAAGCTAAGTTAACTTTGAAAATCAAAATCCCAACACTTTCAAAATATTAAATGAAATCATTTTATCATTCAAAATTGCTCTTTTAAAATTTTTAAACAATATTCAAAGTTCACTACTTTTGTTGACAGTTTTTTTTGCTATTTGTTCAAGGAGAGGAGTTCATAAAAAAAAAAAAAAAATCTTACTACATACTCTTTCCATCTCACAATGAGATTATAGTTAAAATAATTAATGAAAAATTTATAAATTACAAACTTTGAATTGTGATTAGTTGATTCATGCAAAATACATTAAATTAGTTTTTTAATAATTGATTGATGTGTTAGACAAACCATTAAACACTAGTCTCTTTAATTTTTTGATTTTTGAATTTTTTAATTATCCTGATTGGACGGAGGGAGTACTACAAATGAAAGAATGAAATGGGAATGGGGGAGAGTGTGAGAGGTTTAAACCAACAACACTCTTATTTCTATCGTGCGGTAGTTCTTTAAATTCACACAGTACTTACCTAAATCCAGCATTTGCTTGGCTTGGCGTGTTTAGTGTTTGCTACATTACATTTTGCACACATACTGATACTGTTAATTCTGTACCATTCCGTCTGTCTGGCTTTTTGTCTGATCGGTCAACAAAATATCAAATGCTCTATTGGATTTGGTGTAACAGTTTACTTTGATACTAATTTCTAGGTCAGTTCTTGTCTCTTAAATGCTCACAACTTAATTCAGGAGTTATCGAAATTTTATTGTATCTACATAACATACTTTTATGAATAAATTTAGTTGGGGACGGAATCACGTTGAGGAATTTAATCGTATGTAAAAGAAGTCATACATTATTTAAAATTTATTTTTTCCTTTTCATATGTAAATGTAATTTAATTTTTTTTTATCTTATTTTATACTTCCGTTGTTGTATAAATTCAATACATATTTTATACTACTACTTCTACTTCTCTTCCTTTGTAAATTGTAATATAATAGTAGTCTCTTTGGTATTGTAACGATAGAATATTTTGTCCCAAACTAAAGTTAAAATAATTGATGAAAATTTAAAAATTGTAAATTTTGAATTGTTATTGGTTAATCAATGTAAAATATATCAAATTAGGAGTTTAATAATTGATTGATGTATTAGACAAACCATTAAATACATGTTTTTTTAATTTTTGATTTTTTCCATTTATTACCTTTCTTATGGAACAGATGGAGTATATTTAATGTATCTTTACATAGTAAATCAATGCTTGTTTAACTCTTTATGATTAATAAATAATTTTTTCCACTTATGAATTATTTGAAGAAATTCTGGTTTTATTTACCATAATCTTTTCGTGGTAATTAATACTAGTAATACTAATTTTTTTCACTCACTCCTATTCATTATATTTTTGGTCCACCCGGAGTGTCCAACGCCGACCGCAGTGACTCCTATTCATTATTGGAAGGTAAAGTTGTAAATCCAATATTTAATAATGTATTGATTTTCTAAAATTACAATTACTATATAAGAAAATTTAGCCTCTAAAATGACATTTATAAAGGAACAGCAGAGGTGGAACCGTTTTTTTTCTTCATGTTATACTCTTATTTATCATAACTTTTTTTCACATGCAATCTCTCACTCTCTTTTTTAATAATGATTATATAAAGATACTATAATGAAAATATTCAAAATTCTTAAATCATTCATTCATTTTTTTTAAATTTTTAACCATAATCTTAAAATAGATTACATATGAAAAAGAGGAAGTAATAATTTAAAAAAAAAACTTTTTTGGGGTAAATAGTTCCAAGAACCAACTTAAATAATAAAGTTGTGAAACATAAAGTGGACATGCTCAAGTTTCAAACTCTCATAACAACGCTTTCTCTCACTCAAAAAAACACACACCAACATTTGCCAATAAAAAAAATAAACTTTATACAAGAAAAAAAACTTAATCATAAAATATCCTAGTACAATGTGTGGGATAACTTAAAATTATTTAATGAAAAATGATACTAAGAAATATATTAAAAAAAAAAAGAGAGAGAGAGGTAATTAATGATTCGATGTGACATTAAAAAAAGAAAGAAAAAAAATATGAAGTATAAGAGCATAAAAAAATTATAAGAATATAAAAGTTATTATTTAATTGCCAACAACTAGTATATTTTTATCCGCAGCAGAAATTTGGTATAAGCATGTTGGGACATCACATATATAATTTTTTTTATTTTATTTAGCATCAATATATAAGATCTTATGATGAAAGATAAGAGGTTAAATAAAATAGTTTTATTTTTTAAAAAATAAATTTTAAATATTTAAATGTTGTGAATTTAATTTTTCAAAAGTTTTTTTTTATCGTATTTTAATTGTTTATTCTTAACCCTAAAAGTTTAAGTTAAGTAGACCCATAATATTTTTTTAAAATAGTATTTTAGGAGCATTAAGAATGCTCAAATCCAATAAAAAAATAACTCAGTCATACAAAACTTTCACATAGATATAAAACGGATGTATTTTATTTTTTAATGCAAAAGAGAAAGCATATATTAACAAGGAGCATTAAGGTGCCAAGACCCAATAAAATTGATTGACTAAAGCCAACCATTGAGGGATCAAAGAGATCGAGGATGCTAGTTATACTAGAAATACAAGACCAAGGGTCCACACACCAAGCCATAAAATCATAAGCAGAGATTTAAACCATTCTACGATCTTACTTGAACTAAGATCATAATTTGCATAAGGCTAAACGAGCTTCTTTATTTGAACACCATCTCATTTCTCATAATTAAAGCCAAATGGACAAATTATAACATACCAAAACAAATTAAACACCCTGGCCTGTAGAAAATGACATTTAATTACATTGTCCTTTCACACTACTCTTATAATTCAAGGTTGCACGCAGCTGAATTATTATTTTTGAAGAAGTTTCCAGTTGTAACATGATTGCAACACGTGGAGCACTATCAAGCACAAGATTTTGGAGAGAGAGGCAGTCGGCAATGGGCACGCACTGTTTTGTGGGATAGATGTATGGAGGAAAATATGTGAGCTTGAAAATGAAAGGCAATGAAGGAAACGAGATAGTGATGGACAAATAAAAGCTAGTATGTACGTTAGAGATCGAATTAAATTGAAGAGAGATTTGATAGATAGATGGGGAATTAACTTTGGCAAGAAATTAAAGGCCGAGAGAAAAAAAATACTAATATTTTAACCATAAATTAAAGTTCTCAAGAAAGTTATTATGGGAAATATATTAATTCAATTATAATTAAGTGTTACTGATTTTTATACTTTTATGACACTGGTGGGATGATGTCCTTAGAGTATACATATAAAATAGCCTCTCTAAAACCCGAGCGTGTGGTTCAGTGGTAGGGATTGATCCACGCTTAAGCAAGGTCAGGTGTTCGAATCCTGCCTTGTGCATGCAGCAGCGTTAAATCTCAGGGCTAGCTGTCCCACCCATTAGAGGTGTCTACAAGCCAGCGAGAAGATTAGTCACTGCGATCGGCGGTGGACACTCCGATCATGAAAAAAAAATAAAATAGCCTCTCTAAGTATATAATGACCGCATTTTGGATCAATGATGTTTATTTCACAACAAATATAAACAAGTTTTCGGGTTGACTTGATCAAATTGTTCAACATAACTACCTAATGAATAAATTGATTATGATCCCTTAAAAAAAAAAACTAACAAGTGTTTTTAATTAGAACATAACTAGCTACCTAATGAAAAAAAAATGCTTGTTTTTATCTGGGTTTGTTTCATCCGGTTTATCTGGGTTTTGTCTTGTTTTTGCGCAAGTTGTTTTGTTTTGTGTGTTTCCAGTGGAGGGATGCCTCTGGATATATAGATTCTACTTTCCAGATCTGATGGTCATCCTTTTTCTCCAATAATTGGAAGGCTACTTATCGGGTCAGATCTCCCTTTGCCAACTGTTGATTGGCTACCGTTCAATGGCTCTCTCGTTTTAGATTTGAGATTCCTTATCGCCGAGCTTAGTCCCAGCATCAACGAGATTGTCATCTTGGAATTAAAGGCTATTGAATCTCTTGTTAGAGTCCGATTTTGGCAGTTGGTGATGATCCATGTCCACATGGAAGAGTCTGTTGTTGCACTGTATTTTGCTTTCCCTTTAACTATTATTAGTGTGAAATATCTTGTACTTATAATTATCATGTTTGTCGTTACTTGTATTGTTTCTGATCTATGAATAAAATACACATTTCCCTTAAAAAAAATTAGAACAATAATGTTAAATGCAGTTAGGAAGTTAGGACAGTTGTTAGAAAGTTTTTTTTTTTTCTAACAAGTTGTTAAAAAGTTAAATTATGTAGTTTGAAAGCATTGAAAAATGTAATTCTTTAAGTTTAAAACTTATGAAGTTTTTTTTACTTTTAAAAAGCTTAACAAATACCTTATTTATTAACAAGACTCTTTTCAAAATTAGATTGCTTTTACTGTTCAATAGTATAAAAACTAACGGACCATGCAGCAATCACTTACCGGCCGAGGCTTACAGCCGATTAAAAGTGGGGAAAAAAGGGCAATACTAAATTCTTCACCAATCCCTAAAGTAATATTAAAAGACAAAAGTATCATATATTTCGAATATAAGCAAATAAAAATATTTTATTAGTGGTAGCAAATATAAACAAAATTTAACTAATTTTCTATTTCTAATATAATATTATTATTTAATTCTTGTTTTATTTTCAATGCAAATTTTTTTAAGCAGTATAATTTTTTAAGAATTTGAAAAAAAAATAAATACACTTACTTAACCAATTTATTTAATATGTGTGAAATTAGTTTTTTTTCCTTATATTTCATATTGGAATAGGAAGTCTATTTTACTATAAGAAGTACCTTACGATACTAACATTACAACAAATTTCAATGACAATATTTCGGGACTTTTTTTTTTTTTTTGAATGACGGAGCTTAAAACCCGATTAAAATTTCGTTACAATGGAATAATAGACGGGGAAGGCTCCGATGCATGGTTAATTAAACCATGCATCGGTGTATGGTTTAATTTTTTTTTTGTTTTTCAAATTTTTTTAATATAGATTTATTCAGAATATTTTTTAACACAAGTTTGTATATAGATTTATTAGAATCTGTAAATTTTGAATACAGTTTTACTCAATACAGTTTTTTAAGAACACAGAGTAAAAAAAAAATAAATCCAAATTATAAAAATCACTTCATACCCGTAAAAAAGAAAATACATAGAATATTTTTTAATTGATTAAATTTTAAAAAAATAAATAACCCAGAAATAAAGGCATGAACCGGTGGATGTTATATGTTTACATGCACCGGAGCCTCAGCCTAGGCCGTAAGTAAATAAATTTATATAATAGACTTTATATAACAGGATAGTTTTGCAAATAAATTTATTTGCTTTAGAGATCGGTAAAGTATAATTACTATCAAATATTGTCATTTTTTCACTTAGGCTGTAAGTGACCGCTGCTTCCTTCCTTTGCAAGTGTGAGCTAGAATCACCGTTGATCATGCTAGCGCTTGGCTTCTTCGTTAAAACATATTTTCCACTCCATCTCAGTGTTAAATATTAATCGTGTACAAAAAGGGGTAATTTTAAAGCATAAAAATTTTGATGCTATAGCTACGTTGGATTTGGTTGTTTGTTGAATTTCAAACACCTTTTTGTTAGTTGGTGTTTCAATATATATTTTTTTTTTGTTTTTTCTGCTAAAACATTGTAATTATGTATTTGTTTGGTTGAGTACGTCGGATACTGTTAATTAATATACCTTGCTTATAAAATAAACGTGCACAAAAAGAAAGAAAATCAAATAATAGAACATTTTTTTATAGACAAAGTTTTTAACAGGAATATAGAAAAGAAAATTAAACAACCAATAATACACTAAATAACGTTTCTAGATATTAAACTCAACTTTTTGGCTGGAATGTGGGAGAAAAAATTAAATCAACAATAATAATACATCAAATAATGTCTTTATGTATTAAACTCAAAACTTTCAATTCTCAAATATTAAAAACTTATACATAACCATATAAATTATACCCACTTATAATGGAACTTATGAGAGAATGACTTCACTTATGAGATCTTTTTAACCGATTGGATACAAATCTTCCTAGTTCTTGAGCTCCCACAGGCCACAGTAACAACTTACAACCCCGTAGCCACCTCGAGATGGAAAAAAAATCTAGAGTAAAGATTCAATTTTAACTTTAAAAAAAAAAAAAACTTAATTGCAATTTTGTTTTTTCAAGTTGATTGATTTGTCGAAATTAGTCACTTTTTTTTATATATTTTTTGGTTAATTTAGTTATCTAATTTTCATTTTTTGGCAAATTTACTTTTTTATATCCAAATTCAAACTAACAGCAACGTGGTTAGCGTCCAAACACGTGTCACATTCTCATTTGCACTTACTGAATTTTTTTATAATTAATTTATTTAAAAACTAAAAAAATTAAAAGTAATGATTATTCATTAATATATCCTATTTATTTCTAAAGATTTTTCGTTTTTCTAGTTATAGTTGTTTTCAGCTGTTGATTTCACTATACCAAAATTAAAATTAAAGGATTAAATTGACAAAAAATAAAATAAGGATTAAATAATTCAAATCAATCAAATTAGAGAACCAAAATTACAATTAATCCAAAAAATTATATAAAATTTCTTTTTTTTATAAGCAAATATAAAGTTTTAAATAGTTTTTGAAAATTTTATTTACGGAAAAATTTGATCATGGGAAAAATATTGACACCAAATAGTCTTTAAACATTTATTATCTTAAAATTTTACCTTGACTCAAATTGTTCCAATTTTTTTTGGACCAACACTATCCCACTGAAAAAAAATTGAGTAGTCAAATTGTCCTGCGTAAAAATTAAAGAAAAAATCCCTCCACACATGACCAATTTGTGATTTTTTTCCTGAAAACAATTTGTCCCATAAATGAAATATTATATTCAATGACTAGTTGACGATTTTATCTTTTATCTAGTGGTGAAAATTGGGCGGATAAAAAATTTCAGTGACTTGATTGAATCTTTAATCATATATAATGATAGTATGATTTTGAACAATAAAATGATATGTTACCTAAATTCTGAAACCAATTTGAAGGCAAAACCTTGTAATGATAGAACAAACATGTAAAAAGAAAACAATTACGATCAAATTATAGTATTTTTCATGATTCATATATCAATGTAACTCAATATTTTTTTTTTGCATGGATCAATATAACTCAATATAATTGTGGTATTGTGAATTAATTTCACTTTATATTAAATTGCAATTAGTTTTGTGATCGATTGCCTACTCAAAAATGAGAATTCAAGATTGTAAATGAAAAAGCAAACAACAAAGAAATATCAATGTAATTCTATGATAAAGCTTTTTTTTTTCATCAAATTAAAGTTCTAGTTTAATTTTAAAAGCTACTGTAGTAAATGCAATAAAATTTCAAAGTTTGATATAATTAAATATTAAAAAAAATTTAAACGGGGTATATTTTTTGCTTTAAGCCTTTCACTTTTTGGGTGGGATTTCTGGTTTTATAGCTGTCGTTTCTTTGGTTCTTGTATTGTGTTTACAACCTTGTGCATTTTTTTTTTAAATTAAGTCTTTTATTCCGACAAAAAAATTAAAATCCTTTTAATTAACTAAAAATTTGACTTAATGGATGTGTGTTTAGTAAAAGCAAAAAGTTACTGGTTCGTTTACTCTGCTTTGAATTTTTTTACTGGTGCTTTGATTTGTTATGTCACTTATGTCTAACTACTTCTAATTTCTAGTAATAATGTGCTACTGTCTGGGAGAACTCATTTATTTGTACAAGAAATATATATTCCGTTAGCTTTATTGGATTTGCTTCTACCCACGACGTACAGGTCAAGCTGTTCGATTCTTTAGATGCAAAATATTTGAGGCACTACTTCTTTGAAGAGCGAAATTGGAATTATTGTTTGAAATTGTAATTTTAATTTCAATTTCAATTTTTTAAAAATTGTACTAATTAATTTGGAATTGTGATTTTATGTTTAAATTATATAACAGTTAGAATGCATAAGTGGAATTCCAAGCGCAATTCTAATTCTATTGTTTGATTTAAAGATCTAAAATATAAAAATATTGATGATGATAATATATTTTACATTTACTAAACAAAAATTGAATTTATATTTTGTTTTACTCGATAGGATTCAAAAACAAATCAAATAAAAAACTAATATATTAATAAAATATTTGTTTTGCAAACTTGTTGTGGCCCCTCCTATATTCTTGTTTTTAAATTTGAGTAAACAATTATTTTTTATTAAAAAATTATTTCACGTTTATTAATTAAGGAGGTAATTTTAAGAAGAAAAAAAACTAATTTCACGTTTGTTAAGGAAGTTGGTTGATTATATTTAATTTTCTCAAATTTATAAAAAAAATAAAGGTATTTTAGGAAAATAATATTGAAAATGAAACAAAAATTAAATAAGTTCTAGAGATATTTTAGAAAAATAATATTAAGAATGAAACAAATTTTAAAAAAATAGTTAATTTTACATAAATTTAAAAAACAATATATATATATATATATATATATATATATATATATCTTATATTTCAAAGCAATGAATGTATATTACTGATTTGCCTGCCCACCATTTTAAGATGTTTGGGTGGTGTCAATAATTCAAAAACTGAATCAAAAGGTCACAGTGCACATACTGCCTTTAAAATAATTGCACTAATTTAATTGGAGTAAGCCCGTGTTTTCAGGCAAGCTGCAAAAACACATGCAAGTCCAAGTCATGTATGTTGAATAGTAGATTTTTGGATTGAAATTGATGCTTCTTGCATTTTTAATAAAAAATACGTAAAATATATCATTTACAAATCAATATACGAGTACATCATATGTAAGATGACTTATGTTACACAGTCATACTTTAATTATAAATGATTGATTAATAGATGATAAATTGATAAGTAGTATCACTTTTTTTATATAGATTGATATATCATTAATTCATTACTATTTTAATATTTGTGTTACCAATTCTTTGCTAAAGTATATATATATCATCAATTTTCACCCATCTTTCCTTCACTATTAATTTTCCTCAAATAATTTTTACTTTCACCTTGTACAATTAGAATATGCAATTAAATGCATGATTGATAAATGTCTGAGCGTCTTGTTCAACAATGTGTACTTACCCTGACGCGCCATACTTTACACCTATATGGCTATGGTACGATGCTATCTATATTAGCACATTCAACTCTTTCATATATATTGAAGGACAATGGACATTGGACCCTAAAGGTCCAAGGATGATGCAATAGAGACGAGGTCAGAAGAAATTGACTGAATGTTGTCGGGTAATAATAGATTTCACTTCCTACTTTAATTTTATTGGAGATTAATTTTTGGTGGAGATTAATTTCTACTTGAAGTTGTTAGACATTCGTTCATAGCTCAACTTAGACGTTGGTTAACTAGCCCCAACCCCGTGCGATGCACGGGAGAAACACGAAATCGATAAAACATTTCATAAAGTTGCAATTAATATTACTTTTAATATATTGATAAAACATTTCACAAAGTTACAATTAATATTAGTTTAAATTTATTATTGAATAGTTATGAAGAATTTTAGTATGAATAATGTTTAAATGTAAACAAAGTATAATAATGTAAACATTATTGTTTAAAAATTGTTTAGGAATGAATTTTCAATTTGGGCGGACGGAATTTTCAATTTCAATTGGAGATTGGGGAAATTTGGGCAGCTATTGTGAGAGGGGAAGTTAGGAAGGAGGAAATGGACAGTGGGGACCACGCTAGGGAGCAAATGGGCGAGATGCAGTAGTAAATGGGGGGAATCACCGGTAATATAATATTATATAGATTAGTTTTAATTTATTATTGAATAGTTATGAGAAATTTTAATATGAATAATATTTAAGTGTAAATAAAGTATAATAATGCAAAAATTGTTGTTTAAAAATTGTTTAGGAAGGAGTCGATTAATATTATTATTTACGAAAGAGTCAATAAATTGAAATCGATTAACTTTCTTGTATGTAATATTTTTAAACTAAAAAATTCGCTTTTAAAAAAAGTGAATAAAATTGTTTTTGAAAAAGAAGTAATTAATGGCATTATAAATTCAAATCCAAATAACAAAAACATAAACATAAAAAGAATACAGAAAACCCAAAGCATAGTTTTCTTTTTAATATATTAGGTTTATTAAATAAAAAAATTAAAAAAAGAGCCCGAGCACCAAAAACCGGTGCATGGTAGAAGCACCTTTGTTTTATGTTTTATTTGTTTGGAACATTATTTGTGTCAGAAAACATATAATAAAAAAATTCAAATCCAAATAACAAAAACATGCATATAAAAATAACACAGAAAACCCAAAGCATATTTTTTTAATATATTAGATTTATTAAAATAAAAAAAATAAAAAAAAGAGTCGGAGCACAAAAACTGGTGCATGGTAGAAGCACCATTGTTTTATATTTTACTTGTTTGGACCACTACATGTGTCCGGAAGAATATATAAAAAAAAAATTCAAATCCAAATAACAAAAATATGTACATAAAAAGAACACAGAAAAGCCAAAGCATATTTTTTTAATATATTAGATTTATTAAAATAAAAAAATAAAAAAAGAGCCGAAGCACCAAAACCGGTGCATAGTAGAAGCACCATTGTTTTATACTATTTTACTTGTTTGGAACATTACATGTGTCTGGAAGAATATATAAAAAAAAATTCAAATCCAAATAACAAAAACATGTACATAAAAAGAATACAGAAAACCCAAAACATATTTTTTTAATATATTATATTTATTAAAATAAAAAATAAAAAAAAGCCAAAACACCAAAACTGGTGTATAGTAGAAGCACCCTTGTTTTATATTATTTTACTTGTTTAGATCATTACCGGTGTCCGAAAGAATATATATAAAAAAGTTCAAAATCAAAATAACAAAATATGTACATAAAAAAATACAGGAAACCCAAAGCATATATTTTTTTTAATATATTAGATTTATTAAAATAAAAAAAATTAAAAAAAGAACCGGAGCACAAAAACTGGTGTATGGTAGAAGCATCATTGTTTTATATTTTACTTGTATGGACCACTACATGTGTCCGAAAGAATATATAAAAAAAATTCAAATCCAAATAACAAAAATATGTACATAAAAAGTACACAGAAAAACCAAAGCAGATTTTTTTAATATATTAGATTTATTAAAATAAAAAAATAAAAAAAGAGCCGAAACACCAAAACAGGTGCATAGTAGAAGCACCCTTGTTTTATACTATTTTACTTGTTTGGACCACTACATGTGTCCGGAAGAATATATAAAAAAAATTCAAATCCAAATAACAAAAACATGTACATAAAAAGAATACAGAAAACCCAAAACATATTTTTTTAATATATTATATTTATTAAAATAAAAAATAAAAAAAGAACCAAAACATCAAAAACCGGTGCATAGTAGAAGCACCCTTGTTTTATATTATTTTACTTGTTTGAATCATTACCGGTGTCCGAAAGAATATATATAAAAAAAATTCAAAATCAAAATAACAAAATATGTACATAAAAAGAATACAGGAAACCCAAAGGATTTATTTTTTTTAATATATTAGATTTATTAAAATAAAAAAAATTAAAAAAAGAGCCGGAGCACAAAAACAGTGCATGGTAGAAGCACCATTGTTTTATATTTTACTTGTTTGGACCACTACATGTGTCCGGAAGAATATATAAAAAAAATTCAAATCCAAATAACAAAAATATGTACATAAAAGGAACACAGAAAACCCAAAACATATTTTTTTAATATATTAGATTTATTAAAATAAAAAAATAAAAAAAGAGCCGAAACACCAAAACCGGTGCATAGTAGAAGCACCCTTGTTTTATACTATTTTACTTGTTTGGACCATTACATGTGTCCGGAAGAATATATAAAAAAAATTCAAATCCAAATAACAAAAACATGTACATAAAAAGAATACAGAAAACCCAAAACATATTTTTTTTATATATTATATTTATTAAAATTAAAAAAATAAAAAAAGAGCCAAAACATCAAAAACCGGTGCATAGTAGAAGCACCCTTGTTTTACATTATTTTACTTGTTTGGATAATTACCGGTGTCCGAAAGAATATATATAAAAAAAATTCAAAATCAAAATAACAAAATATGTACATAAAAAGAATACAGGAAACCCAAAGCATATATTTTTTTTAATATATTAGATTTATTAAAATAAAAAAAATTAAAAAAAGAGCCGGAGCACAAAAACTGGTGCATGATAGAAGCACCATTGTTTTATATTTTACTTGTTTAGACCACTACATGTGTCCGGAAGAATATATAAAAAAAATTCAAATCCAAATAACAAAAATATGTACATAAAAAGAACACAGAAAACCCAAAGCATATTTTTTTAATAAATTAGATTTATTAAAATAAAAAAATAAAAAAAGAGCCGAAGCACCAAAATCGGTGCATAGTAGAAGCACCCTTGTTTTATGCTATTTTACTTGTTTGTACCATTACATGTGTCCGGAAGAATATATAAAAAAAATTCAAATCCAAATAACAAAAACATGTACAGAAAAAGAATCCAGAAAACCCAAAACATATTTTTTTTAATATATTATATTTATTAAAATAAAAAAATAAAAAAAGAGCCAAAACATCAAAAACCGGTGCATACCGGTGCATAGTAGAAGCACCCTTGTTTTACATTATTTTACTTGTTTGGATCATTACCGGTGTCCGAAAGAATATATATAAAAAAAATTCAAAATCAAAATAACAAAATATGTACATAAAAAGAATACAGGAAACCCAAAGCATATATATTTTTTAATATATTAGATTTATTAAAATAAAAAAAATTAAAAAAAGAGCCGGAGCACAAAAACTGGTGCTTGGTATAAGCACCGTTGTTTTATATTTTACTTGTTTGGACCACTACATGTGTCCAGAAGAATATATAAAGAAAATTCAAATCCAAATAACAAAAATATGTACATAAAAAGAACACAGAAAACCCAAAGCATATTTTTTTAATATATTAGATTTATTAAAATAAAAAAATAAAAAAAGAGCCGAAGCACCAAAACCGATGCATAGTAGAAGCACCCTTGTTTTATGCTATTTTACTTGTTTGTACCATTACATGTGTCCGGAAGAATATATAAAAAAAATTCAAATCCAAATAATAAAAACATGTACATAAAAAGAATACTGAAAACCCAAAACATATTTTTTTAATATATTATATTTATTAAAATAAAAAAAAAGTGTCAAAACACCAAAAATCGGTGCATAGTAGAAGCACCCTTGTTTTATATTATTTTATTTGTTTGGATCATTACTAGTGTCCGAAAGAATATATATAAAAAAAATTCAAAATCAAAATAACAAAATATGTACATAAAAAGAATACAGGAAACCCAAAGCATATATTTTTTTAATATATTAGATTTATTAAAATAAAAAATTAAAAAAAGAGCCGAAGCACCAAAAGCAGGTGCATGGTGGAAGCACCCTTGTTTTATATTTTACTTATTTGGACCATTACATTTGTCCGGAAGAATATATAAAAAAAATTCAAATCCAAATAACAAAAACATGTACATAAAAAAACACAGAAAATCCAAAACATATTTTTTTAAATATATTAGATTTATTAAAATAAAAAAAATAAAAAAAAAAAGCTGAAGCATAAAAAACCGGTGAATGATAGAAGCACCCTAGTACTGTTTGGACGGGATAGTCGAGAGAGGAGGGAGTAATTAAAAAATAAAGGTTTGGAAATGGGTGGAAAAAAAAGAAGAAGAAGTTTTGGGGAGGGGGGGTCCACATGGGAGAGAGAAAAAGGCTGGATAATTAGGGATGGTGAAAAATGGGGGAAACTTTGCTAATATAATATTAGATAGATAACTAGAAACCGGGATTCAAAAGAATATAGTTTGAAACCCCGTGTGGGTATGAAACAATTTTTTCTTTTTTTTTATTGTGAGGGGTACACCTCCCCCTTTTGCTCAAGGTTATATTCTTTGAGAATATTGCTGTTTCTAACTTATATATATACCGCTGCCTCTCCCTTTAGAGAAAATATGTGTTAAGACCCAAAAAAAATAATTAAAAAGATACAAAGACCAAGCCACGCACTGAGTCGAAAACATATTTTTAAGCAAATTTTTGGGTCTAAACACGTGTTTTCTCAATGAGTGGAGAGACAATCCTATTCCAATCGAGAACATGTATAATATATTTATGTATGGTTCCACCACATCCATGATATTTAACACATAAGTAGTAAACTACTCCTTTCGATCCTATATATAGGTCACATTCTAGAAAGTTTTCTTGGTCCTAATTATAAGTCACTTTATATTTTCTATGCATCATTTATTGATTTTTCTCTTTTTTGCCCTTATTAAATGTTTCGACTATCTATGTGTTTTTGTTGTTCATTAATGAGTGAATTTTCCAAGAAAAGTTAAGGGGGTAAAATTGTAATGTTACAATATATTCTCATAGAATTCATAAAACCAATCACTTTCATTGGTATGTGTAATTCGGTTAAATATGCCCTATAATAAGGACCGGAGGGAGTATAAACATAGGACTTGCTTGTTGATTGAGATTAGTATATGATTAGGATAGATTTAATTTTGTTCAATGATTAGCAGCAACAATGATAGGGTCTTGCTAACAAGTGTCCCAAGGGCACTGGTTAAGGATACTAAAAGTGGAAAAAATTCATAAGTCCAAGGTATTTATTCTCTCGAGAATCCAAAAAAGTGCATTTTTCCATAACTTTTAACCACATTTAATCTCTTAATAAGTGCCTTTACTTTAGCATTTTCCACAATGATACTAACATGTGAGTGTACTAGAGGAAAAAAAATGTATTGTTATCTTACATATTTTGCCCATTTCTAACTTAATTTATCTCATAGGATAGAAAATAGCTAGATAGCGTCACTAAATTTTGGATATTAAAAAGATAAAGCTAAGCAGATTATCACATCATGTTTATCTTATCTTTTTTATTAAATATGACCAAAATTGATATAGAAAATATTTTTGGATTGTTCTAACAACTCTGATACATAAACATCAGTTTCTTTTTTTTACAAGACTCATCACTTTTTATCCAAAAAGGCAAATGTTCCTCTGTGATGTCAAGCAAACATTTTCCTTGTTTTAATCCCTTAACATATACCACTATCCGCATCAAAGGTAATCAGAAGGGTCCCATCGGTACCATTTTTAGGCGAAAAGATTGTTGGTTCTGTGGCAAGATGCTATATTCTCGCTGTTGTATCTTCAAAGTCTCTCTCAGTTCTTCTGGATGTGCTGGCCCAGTGCCCTCCACCACCACTACCGACCCTAACGTGAAATCTAACACTACTCTTTTGTTCATACTTGCAAACATATATTACCTCAAAGATATATAGTTAAAATTAGGTCCATTTCGTTTTTTTATGTATACTTAATTACCTGCCTCCTGAGTCCTGCCTATAGGTGCTTAATGTTAATTCATCACATTATTATATCCTCCCACATCACGACTATACGTCAAACACGATTAGTTGAAACATGATGCCAGCAGTTAATTTCCTATTAAAAAGACTTTATTTATTGATACTAAGAATAAAATTTACTATAATAATTTTTATCTCGAAATAAATTACTTTTTTACTACGACCGTAAAACACACGTACTTAATTAAAAAATAACTATATATTATTTAACCGTTGATAAACGGTTTTGGTTCACTGAGAAGGGTTGATCCAAGTTTAAGCAAGATTGACGTTTGATCTTTAACCTTATGCATACGGCACTTTTAAATTATTATTAACCAACAATTTTGTCCAATAAAAACACATACAACTTTGAAATGAGATTAGTTAATGTGCTTGTATCGATAAATACCCTGGTTTGAAATATCTTTAAAAAAAATAAAATTACAAAATTAGCATATATTGAGGTTGGTTTTCCCAACTAAAGTTATATATATATATATATATATATATATATATATATATATAGAAGATCTAAACTCGAATTCTTACTTAAAGATAAATAAACATGTATCACCTTAATCAATCGTAAAGTGGTATAAATAAGAAAAATACATTTGAAAATATCATTACTAGATTAATTTAATATATATGTATAAAAATAAATATAAAAAGGTTCATTTAAAAAAAAATTGTTGTCTCTACTCTCTACCTTATACAGTTGCGTGTCCCCCATGAGTGAAAGGGATGGATCAAAGATGATGGGGCAACAAAACTGCAGAAGACTCCTTGTAATAATAAAATGGCCAAAGTGGTTCATGAAAAATAAATGCAAAAAATCAAGTATGTGTGAGAGAGGGAGGGATATCATTAGCACTCTAACTTGATTACTAAAGGTTGGTGCAAGTGAGGTTGACAGATGAGGAACCATTCATGGGGATATGAACAAATCATGATTGGAACTCACTGTTCACAAACACAGATAAAGTCATAGAATAATGTTATTGGAATATATAGATTTGATATACGGATTTAACATCTCATTTATTTTAATGTTTAAATTTTACAGTTAAATATTTATTTTATTTTTTCTGCATATAAGAAAAGTTAAATATTCGTGAGGTTGTTAACTAAGATATTCACAAAAACATCTTCCTAACGTCATAATTCTCATGTCAGTACAAAATTTCTGGGTTTGGCTCAAATGCAATATAACACCAAATATGCATCAGTGCATGTCCAATTCTGTCCGTTGATCACATACCATGTGTCATGGATGGTCCAGATTGGTGCTGACCAGTCAAAAGTCAATAGAGTCAATTTTTGCTAAAAGGGGCTTAAAGAAACGTTGTCGTTTCTAGGGGGGTTGGAAAAAAAAATCTGGTCTTCATTGATGTGAACCCTACTTGCTCTTCCTTGATCTCTCGATCTTCGAACATGCTCTTCCTTGAACCCTACCTGCTTGTTCTTCGTTTATCACTGGCTCTTCGAACATGTTCTCCGAAGCCGGTCTCAATTCTTGTAAACGCAGCAGAGAAAATGGGACAGCGTTTACAATTCATCGTATCTTCTTCTCTTCTTCTTCTTCTTTTTGATACAGCATAACCACCACACTAACATCAACACCAACACCACCGCCACCGCACGGCGATCCCGATACCGACCAACACTTTCGATGATATGTTAATGTTGGATGAGGATGATGACGGCGAGGATGGGGTTCTCGGCGCATGCGGCGGATGATGCGGTGGTGGGGGTGTGGTCTTAGACGGTGGCGCCGGATGAGTGCCGGTGGATGGGGGTGGTGGTGAAACTGACAGCGGTGTGGTTGATGGATGGGTTTCTGCCGGCGGTGGAGATGGAGTCGCCGGTGTTTCAGGTGGTGGTGCTGGAGGAGTCGCCGGAGTTGCCTTTGGTGGTGGTGATGGAGTCTCCGGTGGTGGTGCTGGAGGGGTGGACGGAGTTTTCGGAGGTGGTGCTGGAGGGGTGGAATGAGTTGCCGGCGGAGGCGCGGTGGAGTTTGCCGGTGGCGGCAGCGAAGATGGTGCTGGGGCTGCTGACATTAATATTATTATTATTATTATTATTAATTTTTAACTTTTATAAATAATAAATAAAAATATTAATAATTTAAAAAATAAAAAGAAGAAGAAGATGAACCGTTTGTAAGAATGGAACCAGCAGATACGCAGACCTGAGAAGGGCAGAAATGGAGGGGAGAAGTTGAACAGGTGGATCGAAGAAGAAGAACACCCAATTTTTGTTTAGATCAGTCCATTAATGCAAAACAAGGATTTAAGGGTATTTTTGTAATTTTAAACTACCAGGGTTTGTTTGCAAAAATTTAAACTATGAAGGCCCTTTGTAAAAAATAGGTGAAAATAACTTTGACTGCCAACTCAGCACATGCATCAGTGCATTGTTGGTGTTAAATTGTATTTGAGCCTCACCCGGAGTGGCCCTGTCACCATAATGTGAAGCCTTAATGCAGTGATGATGAGTGTGTGTTTGTTTCATGTTCTGCTCAGGTAGTAACTGCTTCCAAATATACTTATATAGTGTATTAGCTTCCTACAATTAATTAAGTTGAAATGATCCTCCTATCTAAGGATGTATTTGGAAAAGCGGTGGGGGAAGCAAACGCGCGTTTGCGAGAAGCTCTCCCCTTACCGTTTCTGCATTTGGGAAGGGGCTGACGCGGAACCAAACGCGCTCTAACCCTTTCTCAAGTTTCATGTATCAGAGACTTCAAGGAAATTCAAAAGGACATGCACAATACATGAAGCATAAAAATTTCTTTGCCACTATACATGAGTCTCTAACTAATGTGAGGCCTCATCCAACTTTGACATTACTATCATAATTGCGATTATTGCTTTTTTTTTTTTTACAATAATTCATAAGTGAGGTAAATATAACACAATGTTAAAATTGAACTATCATGAAAGCCAGAGGAATCAGGGAAACATTGAATAATGAAAAAAATCATTTTTGCACAGTCATAAAAAAATTGAAGGATGAAAATATTTTTTCCTTAAAAAAAAAATAATGAATGTAAGGCAATCCAAAGTTGTTTTCATCTCTATGGAGTACAAATCCAAAATACTTCACTTTGTAAGTAACTAACTAACGTGTAGAGCTTCTGTGGTCTCTTAGCTGAAAGGTGATAGATAGCATAATATAAGCATAGTGTGGCAGAAGATGGACCTTGAAATAAAGAGAGCAACAGTGCAGGTGATAGAGACATATTTCATTCGATTCAAGACCATTTGATAACTTTGTCATCAAAGTGGAGCCACCAAGCAGAGGTGACATGACTATCATATATAGTAGAAACTAAGCTCATAATCGTGTAGTACTACAAAACATGTAAAAGCTATATGAGCACCTGCAGCAGAAAATGAAAACCCACATGCCATTCAGCTCTAGCATTATTCTCTTTTGTAGTAAAACTTTTTTGAGAGGAAAAGGATCAGTCCATTTCATAATCAATTGAGTACTGTAACCTATTTTGACCTGTGACATTTGCTTTTATTCTTATACAACCTTTATTTAAATGTCACATTTTATATTTGAGAATCATTATATTTGCATCTCAACCATAACAAATGATAAATATAACTAAAAATATCATCATCATTTCATTTTTCACATAGAATTTAACTTTATTACCATTTAAGAAATAAACGACCAGCTTTATCGTGAAAATACTATATTCTGTCAAAACATTAGGCATATTTATGAGATAAGGTCAAGTCATGGGATCAAAATTCCGCTAGTGGTATAAAGTCCTAAATACCACTTTTGCCCTTAAAGATAAATGGCATATCCCGGAAATCCAGTGAAAAATTGACTTTTTTTTTATAATTTATAAATTTTCATAGCACTTAAAGAAGATTGAAGAAGAAGCATTACTCGGCCATGGCCCATATATTTCCACCCTCTCCTTAATTTCAAGAGTAGGGGTCCTTATCCTTTTGAGTTACAAGCGAAAGCAAAGAATATCCTTTATGTTGCTTCAACTTGACCAATTCTTATACATAGAGAAATAATTCCATCTCTTCCACAACTAACTTGAAGTTTCCTGTTACAAAATTCCAATTGAAAAGCCTTCTACAGGGGAAAAAGTACATCTATCAAGATTTGTGTAGTGATCATCAATAGTACAATACTACTGTGTGCTCATATTCCTCTGCCTTGGCAGAGCCTTTGAATGTAGCTCCCCTGGACTAGATTCAATGTTCACGCTTCATATGTGATCAAGAATGTGAAAGTGCAACTTAAACTTTCTATGGTGTGGATGTGATGATATGAGAGTGGAAGTAGAATATATAAATAGTCTATTGAGTTTCTATACCTGAAAATAATGCAACTAGCACTGTCTTCTAGAAGAGGTATATTATATTCTCTTATTATTACATTAGGGGATGGTAAATAAATGGGAAAATTATATATATGTTGGAAAAATATTCTTTAGGGAGAAACATATATAAATTTATAATTATACATAAAATGCTATACATGCATACTTGAACAGTGTAAATAGCTTAATGGTGTGTTTGGATTCGCGTCAGAAGCCGTTAGAAGCGCGTTTAAAGAAGCCGTGAAGCTTTTGTATAAACGCGATTTACAATCGCATATACAAACACGCTATAAAACATGTCAGAGGGAAGATGGGATTGAATCCTTCCTGAAGCAAAGGTTTTGGATCATTTCTGTGAACAGAAATTCAGGGCAAAACAAATCTACATGTCACATTCAAAGTTCAAATCATAGAAAAAGAAAAGGAGTCAAAGACTTTTGGGCACCAATTAACCAACATTTCCTCAAAACTCTAGGAATTTTCAGTTAATATTTGGTGTTGGTTAAGTAGCACAATTGACAAGATAGGTACAAAAGCAAGTTTGATCAATAAAGAGCACGCATTATCATAAAATAATGAGAAAATACTCTAATTAATACATCTTATCATAAGATACATAGGAATCTCAGTTTCAAAAATTGTTAGAATTTGGCTTACTTCCGAGTTTACTCTATTTGTTTGTAATTGTAACTTACACACCTTCAAAACTAACTCAATTAATTTATCTCAGCTTTTGTAACATCAATTTCAATACCTAACAATGCATGCCATTTGAACATAAAAAAGGTTGCTTCTAAATTATTTCTCATAGCATTGAGGTGTCAGCCATTGTGATAGAACCTCCAATTCTCCAAATGCTCTGTCCTTATCTCTTAAGCAGTGAGTAAAATTAAGGCATTGGTGCTCAAGGAAATATCTTAAAGTGATTTCATAATAATTTATAATCGTGACTACACATAACACCGGTCATGTTACCTCATTAAAAGCATTTTGTGACTACTCATCTCATTTCAATCTCAAACATCTGTGTGCAACTTATGCTCCAGCCTTAATTCACCTCATCAGCTTTTCATACACCCCAACCAGACAGCCACACATGCAAACAGACAGTTCCTACAGCAGGCATATGCATTCCCAAAAACTATCAGAGCAGTAGCTACACAATGAGCTACTATACCACAAAAAAGAAAATATAACAGATTACTTCTAAGAATTTGGTTCCAACTTCCAAAAAAAATTTAGTTTAGAAAAAAAAATTTTGCAAATAATTTATTTAGACATACTCTCACATAAGAGGTACTATATAATCACCATTGCTATCTATGAGTGCAACTCACGCAACTCTTTCTCTTTGTATTAGGATTGTACAGGTTACACCTAACTCAACCTCAAAAATATGTTGATATGTTGAGATTTACTGATTTAGGTAGTTGTCGAAACCGTATCACGTGATCACGTTTGGCCGAAATTGTCTATAACCATCCGATGTAGACTTACTTCCAACACACACCCCTCATGTCCAGGATTTGATATTTGGACATATGTGGGTGGCACAATCGAGAAGGTCACACTTTGATACCATACTAAAATTGTGCAAGGCTAGACCTAAGTCAACCTCAAAATCTGGCATATTAGATTGTGCAAGGCTAGACCTTAAGCATTGGCTTGACCATATTCCCATTCAACAACATACTTAATTATCATAAATCATGAAGTTGATTAATACTTTTCTTCAGCCACAGTCTCTTTTAAGTTAGCAAATAATATGTTCTTTGTTATTAACCTCTTGCCTATGAAGCTATTATCAAATAAAACTAATGTTTAAAAGCATACTTGACCACGATATCCAATCAAATTTCATATATAGAGATGAAATATGGTCTCAAAAGTCAAAACACCTGTTCATGCAAAATCAGTGACCATTGATGAGCAATTCTCACCTCTAAATCTAGAAGCAGATGGGAAATTATCAATAATATAATTGCAAGGTTACGATTTACATTACATCAATATTAACTCGTGATATATATTTTTGTTAGTTATGGTCATGACTCATGATTGATCATCAGAGCAAAAAGGAATACACTTGTATGGACCATTAAATTTTGACTAAACTGTATACCAAAAAATAAATAAATTTTGACCTCTTATGTGAGAGTATGTCTAAATAAGGCCCAATGGATAAGGCCCAATGGATCAATGTGCCATCTTTCACCATCAATGGTCCAGTACACCAACAATGTGTCATCTTGCACCATCATGAGTTAACCACATACACATGCGAGTTTTAAATTTTGGCCCCATTACTGAAATTGTGGCCCTCATTTCGTATTTTTATGGACAAAAGTACTCTTTTTGTGTGTTATTTTTTCGTCTCTAATGAGACGGAAAATTTCCATCTAGCTAGAGACAGAAAAATTCCGTCCTTGGACAGACGGAACAACCCATCTATTGTCTTAGAGACATATGTTTATATGTTATATGTTGCGGAATTTTGGTGAGCAAACAGTGTGAAGGTCACTTCCTATGAGGAGGAAGCCCTTCGGACAATGAAGGCATTTTGGCTGCCTTCTGCTACACCAGAAGCTTCTGTTAAAGTGGAAGCACCTTCTACCAGTACGGTCTGTCCTGAAGGAAATGAGAAACTGAAGCTAAAGACACTTTTCCCAGTCTAATTCACTGAAGATACTAGTGAGCATAAAAAATCCAACGCTCTTGATAGGACTTACATTTGTCCTAGCTGCAAAGTTACTCTAACCAACACAATGTCATCCTTCATCTACTCTCCTTGTCGGGAGCTTCGCTTAATCTTCTCCATTCACACATGCTTGGATCATCTAAGGCAAGATTTACCATATCTTTCATACCCTAAGAAGCACATCAACTTTTCCTAATTCCCACTCTCTCACAAGTTATGCCCAAAAACTAAGATAACCTATAATAATATAACATTGTAAAAATTGACAATTATGATAGTAATATAATTCCTAATATTAGTCAAAACAATTAATTAACTGAATAATAATAATAATAATCCAAGTGAAAAAAGAAAGAAAGAACCTTTGAATGTCTTTCTTCCGAGAAAGGAGGCAGCTCAGAATGCACTCTTTGCAGAAGAAATGACCCTTGAGGCAGCTCATGGGGTTGATGAAGGGTTTCAAGCAGAGGGAGCATATGTTTATATGTTATATGTTTGCAGAAAAGATGGATTCTTCCCACTGTCCAAGGACGGAATTTTTCCGTGTCTCTGGATAAACGTAAATTTTCCGTCTCCAGGTAGATATAAATGGGAATTTCCGTTACATTATGAACGAAAAAAGTAACACAAAAAAAAAATATTTTTGTCCGTAAAAATACAAAATGGAAACCAAAATCCCCGTTCGGGGTGGTTTTTATACAAGGAGACGCAATGGTAGCAGGTGAAAATGTAGTCACAGTGGTGGTTGGGGTTTAGACGGTTACAAACTTACAATTGTGTTAGTTGGGTGGTAGTCATGGTGGTAGCAGTAACCACAATGGTTATGTTAGTGGGAGGAGTGATGATGATGGTGGTGATGATGGTTGAATGATGCAAAAGATGATGAGGTAATATAAGTTTGCAACTCAAAACTGAAATTATGAAACCATTATTTGATGTTTTGAAAATAGAGGTGAAATTGTTCTGAAAATGAGTAAAAAACCATTTTAGCTCAGATTTTACCGAACATATTTTGTTTTGAAAATACACTTTTGAAACCAAAAACCAGAAACTCACCACCACTCCGAACGGGACCTTAGTAATGGGGCGAAAATTTAAAACTCTACACATACTTACATAGCATGAGTTAAGCCCAGAGTTTTTTTTTTCCCGGGAGATGATCATAAGATCACTCAACAACGTCATAATCAGATTAGATTGATAGAAAATGATAATTTATATCATGGTGTGAATTAGAGCGGGGTGAGCGTGTAGCTATTTTATTATACACTTTAATACTTGTCCATTTGCATTTTTATTTTTTTTATAGGCAAAACTTTTTTTAATAGGGAAAGGAAAATTAATTCCATTGCATTTCTATTGTCGTGAACTATTAATAAGAGAGAAAATTATAATTTTACTTTTGGTAATTAATTAGTCATGATGATATATTTTTTATCAAAAATATTTCAATTGTATATTACCTTCAAAAGTTTTTTTTTCCTATAATTGTATTACCTATTATGCTCTTGTTTGTTTTTAATAAAATCTGAAAATTAAAAGATTGGGTGGATGTACCAATAACTATTGCATGCATAAAAATGCAAGATGGAAGAGGAAATACTATAAAATAATAAAAATTAAAAAGGTTTTTTTTTTTTTAAAATGTAAGATCTTTGTTTAGAAGAACATAGTGAAACATGAGGAAAAATAGTGAAAAACATAAATAAAATTTAGAGATTTGGAAGGAAAGAAGTAATGTGGGTTGGTTCAGATACGGTTGTTAAT
This sequence comes from Crotalaria pallida, assembly GCA_037953625.1. Classification (NCBI taxonomy): domain Eukaryota; kingdom Viridiplantae; phylum Streptophyta; class Magnoliopsida; order Fabales; family Fabaceae; genus Crotalaria; species Crotalaria pallida. The sequence continues at coordinate 175,525,576 of CM075650.1, forward strand.
AACTCATGTTCGTTTTTTAATAAAAAACACTTTGTTGAAAGAGGCAATCATAAACCTCACATAAGATTAGCCTCACAAATCTAGGCTCAATGACAATGAGTCACCGGAAAAAGAAAAAAATGACTTTGGAAGGAAACTGTATGAAAAAACGTGATTATGGAAATTGTAGAAGTTTAGTCTTTTTTTTTTAACAGAATAATTTTTGAGCGTGTACACAAAAGAGTGCAACCCAATATATTTTTTAAAAACAATTTTTAAAAGTGAAGAATTTTTCTTTACGGTCCTCAGGCGTGGTTTCATTTTTGTTTATAACTGAGTAGTTTTAAATTTTTTATTAAAAAAATCTGAAGTTACAAAGATCAGTAAAAAAATTAGGCTAATTTATGGTTTTAGTTTCTGAAAGTTGGGGATGTTTTGATTTTGGTCCTTATAAATTTTTTTGACCTTGACTCATCCTTAATTGTTTTAAAAATTTGATTTTAGTACATGCCGTTATGAAAAATATGTTATTTGCGAATGTGGCTAACGAAACTCCACATTAACATACACGTGTGCAAGTATTGTGTGTCACCGGTACGATGACGTGGATGATGTGGATATATATGAGCAAAAGGGCCAAAGTCCAATCCACAAATGTTGGAAACTAAACTTAGTTTTTTCCATACGCGTTTGTTTAAAGTTAACAAAACAGTAAAACTTTTACAGGATGGCAAATGCTAACAAAGGGTTACATTGCCAAGTTTAGTAGTTAACAACCAAGAATGTTGGTGTACGTCAAAGAGAGTGCTAAACTCTAGGGACTTGTAATAGAAAATTTATAAGTATAAATATGACCCCACAAATGCATTGTATTATTCAGAATTCAGAGGAAAAAAAAAACTTGTAACAATAGCATTCAGAGAAAGAAATTAATAAAATAGGGAAAACTCCAACGAGTCCCTAAAGTTTGTGTTGTGTGTTTTTTTATTTATTTTACCTAGGCAATTTAATTTTATATTGCCAACAACAAACACATTTGGATTCGACTTTGGCCCTTTTGCTCATGCAGATCCGGATCATCCACGTTATCATACCAGTGACACACAATACTTGCACATGTGTATGCTGATATGGAGTTTCTTTAGCTACATTCGCAAATAACGGACTTTTCCTAACGGCATGGACTAAAACCAATTTTTTAAAACAATTAAGAATGAATTAAGGTCAAAAAACTTATAGGGACCATAATTTTCAGGGACTAAAAACATAAATAAGCCAAAAAACTACATCTATTATGATAGATTTTGTTTTTAAAGGTGATAGACACCAATTTTGTTAAGGCTTTATTAATAGTTGTAAATCGTAACCAACAAGCTGTTAGTGCAGTAGTGTCAGGGGCTGCATTTGGTAGGGCAAACTACGATTCGATCCCCCACAACAACGTTGTGAAAGAAATAAAACCTTAATCTCGGGACCCCTCGAACTGGATTAGTCGGCCCAATGGACCGAATACCAGAGTGAAAAAAAAATAATTGTAAATCGTAAATAAATTTTTGTACTATGTTACTTTGCCTATGAAAAAATGTTTTTGCAAGATTTAGAGTGAGCGCATGAGGATAGAAACAGCTTTTCATTTTAATAATAATAGTATTAATAATAAATATAATAATTTTTTTATAAGCAAAGGGGCATTAAAGCCCAAAAAAAAAAAAACTACATCAAAGGAGTAATACTTGAAAAGCAACCCCTTCCAAGTCCTCTTTCAGAAGAGGAATAAGAGGGGCAGGGGGCACATCTAATAAAAAAAATCAAAAGGGCCATCACGACCCAAATTAGCCAGCATATCAGCATACCGGTTTCCTTCTCTATATGAATGCTTCAACACAACTAACCAAGGGGAGCGAAGCAGCCTTCTAATATGAGCAACCAATTGATAATAATGATGAGCATGAGAGCAATTGTCCTGCACAAGATTATAGTAACTTTGGAATCCATTTCAACAAGAAGAAGCTCGATATTAAGAGATAGAGCTAGTTGCAGGCCATGGAGAAGACTTCACAGCTTAGCCTTCACTAATGAACAAACTCCCAAGTTGCAATGTAAAGCCTTCCAAAAATATCTGTCATCTTTTCTAATAATACCACCGCAAGCTGCCCTTTTGTCAAAACCTCTAACTGATCCATCCACGTTAAGCTTGGCATAACCTTTGGGGGGAAATCGCCAAACCACTAGGGACATAATGCGACCACTATCAGAAAGGATACGGGGCCCATAATAAGGGACATAATAATATTTTTTATATGGTTTTCAAAGTAGATTTTTAAAGAAAAATTAAAACCTTATTTTTAATTTTTTTTAATATATCATTCTTCAATAAAAAATATTTACTTATGGAAGAGAAAATTATTTCTCTGATTTTATATATAATTTTATATATAAGCTCCCTGAACAGCTTTAGTATCGAGTTTAGTTCGTAGTGATTCCTGGGCAAGAACAAGTCCTTGATTTTTTGTCTTTAATATAAGCTATATTTTTAATTTTCAATATACACCCTTATCTACTCAACATTTTTTAGAATCGCAATAATAATTACAGAGATAATTTTGAAAAAATATACTCAATATTTAAGTTTTTAATGACATTAACAATATTAATTAAATTTTTTAAATGATATAATTTGTAATCAAATGAACTTATATATAGAATCGGAGAGAGTATTATTTACCTAAAAACTGAATATTATTATTTTTTTAGGTTGCGAAAATAATTTTTTAGTTTTCAAGATTTAAACATAACTCTATTATTTGAAAGATAATACCAATCATAATAGATAAGTCAAAATAAAAATATAAGGGTCAAAAGAAAAAAAAATGACCACGTTTCTTCCTGTCGAAAGCAAGGATGGCCACTTTTATTGAAACATATTTTTGATGTTTTTAATTCTCACCTTGCACATAGGAAGTTTCCAAGGAAGGAACGGTGATGAGAATTTTATGAGTATTTTTCTATACTAATTTCTTGATCCATTCTATAATTTTAGTCTTTTTATAATTCCAAGACCCAAACGTTTTTATTCTTTAAATTTTAATTTTTCATTCAATTTTTTTTTACTCCTTTTTAATTTTATTTTTATCATCTTTCATCATTAAATTATTATATATTTATTATAGTAATAAACACACTTCATAATTAAAATAAAATAATATTATAATTTTTATAAATATTAAATAAAGACATTTTAAATATACTATTAATACAATAATCAATATTTTTTCAATGAATACACAGCACCTTTAAAGAACAAAAGCTGACACTTCATAATTAAAATAAAATAATATTATAATTTTTATAAATATTAAATAAAGACATTTTAAATATACTATTAATACAATAATCAATATTTTTTCAATGAATACACAGCACCTTTAAAGAACAAAAGCTGAGAAATAGAGGAGAGGGGAGTCCTAAATCCTAATTATTTTTTTTTATAATAAATCCTAATTATTTTATGCAAAGTCACTCTTCACATGTTTAATTCTTACTCTGTCGATATGATTTAACCTGGACAAAGTAGCCCGCGGTTAACCAACGTGCGGTTGGTCAAGTGGTAGCTCACTTGGTCCCTTAACCAACTGGTCTTGAGTTCGAGCCTTGGGTATGGAGCAATCCCCGCTGGGAGACCCTTACTGCTTAATGCGAGCCGCTGGGAGACCCTTACTGCTTAATGCGAGCTCAATTGGGTCGAACCGGATGAGTCGGATTCTGGATAAACTAAATCTGGGTACCGTTGGTGTACAAAAAAAAAAAAAAAAAGTAACCCGCGGTTCATAAGATTAAGAGCATCACACTCACACCGGTTAGCTGTGAAATTCGAGTACACCTGAAAAAGTACTAATATTATTGGCGTACCTGTTCCCATCTACTATCTATGTATAATGTAACACCTAAAATAATTACCCATAATAATAAAATAGGGACTGAAAAAAAAAAAATTTTAAAACGTTTGTTTAGTTTCATTTCATGTGAAAACTCATAGTCCTATTGTTCACTTATAAAAACTTCTCCGTGAAAATATTAATGAATTTGAAATTTGCTTTTTAATTATAAAAATCTGCCGTCGATCGGACGGAGTTTCGTTTGTTTTTAGGACTTTCCTAAATATTTTCCTTAACCTGTAAAATTTATTCGAAGTAGATTTAAATACATCAGAGACCAGCAGAGCCCAAAATATAGTTCAGTCTACTTAGAACATTAATTAAAAAGGGATACAAAATAACTTTCCGAACTCTTCGTTTTTTTTTTTCAAAATGACAAAGAAATTAAAATACAACAAAATTCCCAAAATAACCCCTGACCGATAGATGGTCGCTAAATACTATATACATTCCACCACGTGGAATGTACTCCTGTTCGGCAGGACACGTGTATGCTCCTTCGGTACCTGTAAAAATATAGCAAGAAGGGTAGCATTGCACAGTACTAAGGAAAATAGCTTCTAAGAAGCATAGCTGACAAACTAGGCCCTATTACAGTAAAAATTATCTATTAACTTTATATCCCTTTTCAGGTAATTACGTGCAAGCTCATTTTTACTGAAATAATTCCTATGTCCATCCTATCTTCTTAGCAACTCTACATTTGATCTTAAATTACTTTTCAATTCCACTTGTGCTACCTTTTTCATATTCCAAATTCCAAACTCATGAATTGACCAATTCACGTTCATATATCATTATTTTCATAAAACCTTTTTATTCTCTTTTCATTCATTATATCCACATTTCACTTTCAGTGTATTCCAGTCACGACTTTATTGCGTTCGCACCAACAAGCGCGATAACGTCTTACCACGTCTGGCCAACACTCCAGGTTACAACCGGTTTGCATCACTAGGAATTTAATGCTCCTGCCAGGCATTTGGCACACCCAAGGGTCTCTCGCTCAACCAGGACTTTCTCACCCAAAAGGCTTCACTCTATCAAGCTATGCTATCATGATTTCCATGTATCACAATACACTCCAATCATTTGGTTTCATTCTCTTTTTCATATATGCTATCATGATTTCCATGTACCACTGTACATTCCAATCATTTGGTTTCATTCTCTTTTTCATATTTCCAACACATTTCATTTCTTTTTACCGGCAGTGAATTAAGTCTTGGTGCATTGACGCCTAACAGAGCATTTGGACCTAATGGGAATTTAGCCTGGTGAGCACTTGGCCATTGGGAATTTGGTACACCCGGCAGGGGCACCTAGTCTGTCAATGCACCGATACTCAATTCAACTGCACTTTCCATTATCATTTAATTCATATATGATTCCCATTCTCTGCATTGGTTTCTAACCATCATCATATCACATTCATTTCACAAAACAAGCACTTAATTTACAAACATCACCAAATCACACATCATGAATATTCAAGCACAAACATCATTTCAATATCACATATTATCATCCAATTATTGTTGTCACATTTACACTTAACAAATTAAATCAAGCACAACATCCATCAAGGTTCCTTGTCACTCAATCACCATCCTCTAATTTATGACTCATTTACTAATAAACACCATTTCTCTTTTACCAAGCTATTCATCCTTAGTCCATTCTTCAATTACTCACTCATAATTTTTTACATCCTTTCCTCCTTACTTAGCCCTTTCTATATAACTCGCCTACGTTAACACTTAGTCCATTGTCTGCTTTACGAGTCACGAAACCAAACACGACACGAACATACATCAATAACAAGTAGCAATCAACGGATAATAAATAAACAGTCGACATACTCAGGTATGTCTCAGGGTACTATAAATTAAGTCAACTCCCTAGGGTTCTTCACTTCCTACTCTAATATTAATAAAAGAGAATTTATCATAAACCATTTAATTAATATAAAATTAACCCTTAACATATTAATTACCCCTAAGGTTCATCTCATTCACTTTACATATCCTAAGATTTATTCTCTTAATTAGTTATCTACCCCTAGTCATCATTACAACAACCTAGAATCTATATCCTTAGGAAAGGTAACACAAACCCCTCTTACCTTAAATGGGTGATGTTGAATCTCAAGCCTTAAGTGTAGAGAGGGAGAACTCCAAGCTATGGAGGAGAGAGAAAGTGGCCCATGAAGAAATTGAGACACCAATAGTTAGAAATGAGGGTGAGTAATTTGTATAACATGAATGAGAAGAGGAGAAAAACTTAAATCAACTTACTTTAAGCTTGAAAATGAAGAGAAAGGAAAATGGGTCTTGGAACCCTAGAACCCCCAATTTATGAATCCATGGTTTTTAAGAAGAAAGGGGTGAAATTCATGATGATTCAAGTGTTTATGTATGATGGGAATCAACTAAATGATGATGATTTAGTATGTTTTTGGGTGGATTTTCGTTGTAGAGGAAGCTAGGGTTTTGGGGTTGGGAATCGCATGAGAGAAGAGAAGAAGGAGGGTGGTGCGATTTGGGGCTGCTGCTGTTTGCACCAGTTTTAAAACTGGTGCGCGCCTGGGCGTGGCCATGGCGCGCCTGGGCGCGCGACGTTGGCTGGGGCTGGTGCGTGTGGCTGGCGTTGGATTCTGGTGCAGGACTGGTGGGGAGTGGCGCGTCAGCTGGTGCGCCATCAACAGGTCTGGTGCGTCTTAGGCGCGCCTGGGCGCACGGGAGGCGCGCCTGCGCGCCAATCTACCTGAGCTGGTGCATAAATTGCACCCTGGTGCGCCTGGGCGTGCACCGGTGCGCCTGGGCTTGCACCAGAATTCCAAATTTCGATTCGTCGTAACTTTTTCGTGAACCGTAGTATCGGATCCAAATTTTTAGACAAGCTTCCAAAGATCCTAAACTTTACATCCAACAGTGGGAATTGGGTTTAGAGCTATGGATATTTTATTCCTAATTTTCTCTTTTCGATTGACTTCTAACATCTAAAACGCCGATTTAATCCCCGATTTCGCTTAGATAATTTTGCCCGTTGCTACAAATGTCTCCTATACAACCCCTAGTACTTATAATTACTAGTCACCTTGCACCCAAAATTCTTTAAGTAATTAATCTACCCATTTCCATCACTAAAAACCTATTAATTCATTAATTAGGCTTGGAATTAATTTAGGGATGTTACATATAAAATATCCCTTTTCGAGGCATCAAGTTTATCAGAGAAATTTTTGAAACACCATGTTTGTCCCCTGAAGCTTTTCTGGCACAAGAGAGTTTGTAGGTAGATAATCATTATCTCTAATAAAATTACAATTTAAAATTAAATAAATTATTCAAAATTATTTAATCATTATATGTATGTACCAACGGGGTTTGGTTGAGTTGGTATAACCGTATAAGGCCCCGACTGAAATCTTGGGAATGAGATACAGGTGCTAGTAGCCCCGTATTCGATTCCCACTAAAAACATCCCGCTGGGAGAGCCAGCCACGCAGCTCGCTCCGGATTAGTCTCAAGGGCTTCCTGGTATTATGGATACTCTTGGGGATACCGGTGGTTCCGCAAGGAATACGGACAAAAAAAAAATCATTATATGTATGTAAAATTATTATCCTCAATTATTTGTTGGAAAAAAAAAGTAATCATTGTCCTCAACAAAAGTATTTAAAAAAATATTTAAAAATCACAAATTTATTTAATCATTATCTGTATGTGAAATCATTATCCTCAACAAAAATATTTAAAAATTTATAATAGTATCTCATATTCAATTTTACATTTTTTTCACCTTTAGATCTCTCTAATTCTAATAATTTTGTTCTCCTATTATTTTTTATTTTACATCAAACTAGCTCTCACCCCGTGCAATGCACGGGTTGTTGATATTTTAATTTTTTTATATTAAATATTTTAAATTAAAGACTATTATTAGCAACAACAAAAGCTAAGAGTTCAAACCAAACTGTACAACTAAATAACATTATCTCTAACCAAATTACAATTTGAAATTAAATTAATTATTTAAATTTATATAATCATTATTTGTATGTGAAATCATTATCCTCGATTTGTTGAACAAATCATTATCTTCAACAAAAATATTTAAAAAATCAATATATATATATATATATATATATATATATATATATATATATATATATAACTAGCTCTCACCCCGTGCAATGCACGGGTTATTGAAAATTTTATTTTTTATATTTTAAATATTTTAAAGTAAAGATTATTTTTATTTTAAAGTAAAGATTATTATTATACAATAATAAAAAAAATTATACAAAAAGGCAGAGACTTAAATCAAACACTACACTTAGAAAAAATTAATTTAAATAAGTTTGCTGAGAAATATTGTACTTTTTAGTATAAATAAAAAGTAACACTTTTTATCTGATATCTTCCTTATTTATTTAATAGATAAATTAACATTTTTATATGATTATCAACTTTATTTTAAAGAATCAAAAGTAAATCATATTTAAATATTTTCATCTTTTTTGTTTGGTGGTATTATAAGTAAATTTAAGGATAAATTAGAATATTCCGTATTTCATAGGACATGAAGACAACATTGAACTTGTTATTCTTAACTGTCTTGATTAATTAACACATTGCATTTTATAAAGAATATAATGACTGCTCTTTTTTTATATTTTTAATATTATATTTATTTATGTATAGATGAGTATTAAATTAAGGTATTTCTTATTTAGTTGATCGATGGAGTAACATTTTTTATATATCATTATTACGTTTATTATGATATTATGATTAATTGGAGTGAAATCAAAATTAAACTATTTTTAAATAATTTTTTGTTTGATGGTATTATGAGTATATTTAATGATAAATCAAAATATTTCCTATTTCATGGGACATGATAATTTAGTATTTTTTGAATATAAATTATCATCTTTTTAATATGATTATCACATTTATTATTATTATTATTCATATTTAAATATTTTGATATTTTTCATCGTTTATCTTATCTCAAATTAATCATAAGATTTGATCCTAAAAAATCTTTATCCTAATTGTTTTAATCATCTTGAATTATTTTATTTTTCAATTTTTGAAATGTATGTACCTTTGTTTTTAATCTGTTACAGTTTTATTTTAGAGATTATAACAACTAAAATATTTATCCATTGCAAACTTTTTAAAAAATGATAATCATTATATTCAATCACATATCCATATTATTTGTAATGTTTGAAAAAATCTATACTTTATTAGTATTTAATTTGTTTTACTTTTAAAAAAATATTGGAATATTCTTAATTTCGATATTGCAATACTGATAAAATATTATTTGGTTTAAAAGTTGTTTCAAGTAAAATTAAAAAATGAGCTCATAGTAATAAATAATATAAAAGTATGTAAAAAAAATTTCATTTTTATAAGATAATCTACCTTTATTATATTTTTTATTATAATTATCATTTAAATTTTAAATAAGGGAAGTTTGTGAGCTAAGATGTATACTCCAAACCCATCAACCTATACAGATTTATGATCTCTCCATGGATTACGAGGAAATTTCTAGATGAGACATGCAAATTCTTTTTCTTATATTTTTTTTAAGTATTGAATCTATCTTCTTTTTGTAATTTGTGGATAGCATCAAAAATTTTTATTCTCGAATATCCTAACCAAATAATCCCTAAGTTTTTTTTATAGATTAATCCCTCAGTTTTTAATATAACACTTTTTATATTAATTATTATTTTTTCATTATTATTGTGATAAAAAACAAATAAATTTATCTCGATAATACATTTAGATAAAGTGGTTACAGAAAAAATAGGAAGAGATTTAGATTGAATTTAGCTGTTTTTATCTTTGACTCTGTATTTGTATCTTTTTTTTTAATGTTGTTGTTATCTTTTAATATACATTTAGATAATGTTATTGTTGTTTATTTAATGTTGTTGTTGTTCATCTAGTTCCTTGCCTTATGTTATCATTATCGTGTTATTTCTTATTGTCTTCAATTTATTTGATACCTCTGGTTGAGTGTTATTTTCATAAAATGAATTTGGGTCCTATTAAATTTGACACGCATTTTCCTTCTAATTGGCTCTGTAGGGACGGAGGGAATATTGTAGCAGCAGTGAACAAATAAAAAAAATGCAATCAAATTCAGTTATTTAAATCTTTGGTGTAGATGGTTATTTAATCAAATTCATTTATGCAAGTATCGGTGTATGTCTATGCATATTTGAATATTAGGAGCTTCAGGGATTGTTTTGCAGCCAAGATAGTGCATTCGACGGGGCCCAGTCAACAACCAAACCCGAGTACGATTAATTTGATCTTCAACACAACATGACATGATGTTACATGCATACTCACATGATACTAATCATCATGATGATGCATCATGACTGCATGCATTTTTTTATTCATTAACAATAATAAAAAAATCTGATCAATCCAGAGATTTACTTGTATTTTGATCTATTACAATAAATAAAATTTATTTCGATATGTTACAATAAATAAAATAAAATAAAATTAATTATAAAAGAAACTGGTTCAGGCCTTGGTTCCCTTCTCCCGAAAGGGCTTTCCGTGGACTATGGCAAGAAGTCCAAGTTTGGTTTCACTGTCTATCCTTCGCCGCAAGTTTCAACTTCTGTGGTTGAGCCATATAACAGTGTGCTTTCCACCCATTCTCTGCTGAAGCACACCGATGTCGCTGTGCTGCTCGACAATGAAGCCATATATGATATTTGCAGATGCTCTCTTGACATTGAAAGACCAAGAAATAAATAATCAGGAACATAAAATACGAAATAATAAAATTAGAGAGAATTTTTGGAAGTAGAGAGATCTGAAGGTGAAACAAAGGTAAAGAATGAAGGTGAGATCATTTTATATATAGTGATTTATTTTAAATATTTTTTTTAGGATAATGATTACTTCTTTTTTCAACAAACTAAAGATAATGATTTCACATACAGATAATGCTCAAGCATCATCTCTTTGTGTTTATCGATCTTTTTGAGGATAATGATTTTTTTAACAAAATGAGGATAATGATTCAACATATTCCACATATAGATAATTTATTTAATTTTAAATTATAATTTTGATTAAAGACTATATTATCTACCTACAAATGCTCTGGTGCGAGTATTCCTTAAGCGAACAAAACGTGGTGCCTCGAAAATTTCTCCGACAAACGTGGTGCCTCGAAAATGGATGTTTTTATATAAGTATAGTAGATAGGCTCTCCCATTCAATTTTTAAAGTTCTATCTAATTCTAAGAATTCTCTTCTCCAAATTCTCTCTTTTATTTTTATTTTTTCCTCATTCCTCTACTTAAAGCTCTTAATTTTGATTTTTGAGTGTTTGATGAATTACTAATTAGATGATGCATATTTTGTTATACTTTTAATTGCCTTTTGTTTATTCCTCTACTTAGAGCTCTTAATTTTGATTTTTGAGTGTTTGATGAATTACTTATTAGATGATGCATATTTTGTTATATTTTTAATTGACTTTTGTTTAATGCTAATTTCAGGAAGAATGACACCAATGAGTTACTTTAAACAAGAGCATGACCTTGGTAAGTTGTTTTTTTTAAAAAATAAAATTGGTAAGTTGTTGTACATACTTACTTTGACTATTCTTTGTTGAAAGAATATGCAAATAATTGATCCTTTTCTCTTTTAAAAGAAGAGAATGGCTAAGACTCCTAAGATTAGGAAAAAATACCCTGATCGTATTCCGGTGAGAAATAATTTTGGTGAGTCTTTTGCCTGTTTGAAGAAACAATGTTTTTCGATTTATTTATGATTTTTTTTTTCATTTTTGTCATGAGATAAGATAAATGATGAAAAAGATCAAAATATTTAAATATGAATAATAATAAATGTGATAATTATATTAAAAAAATATTAATTTATCCATCAAATAAATATAAGAAATATCTTATAATATTATCCAATAAAAAAATCAGAATGTATAATTTTGGTTTAATTATATATAATTTTTCATATTAGATGTGATAATTATATTTAAAATATGTTACATTATCATGTCTTATGCAATAGAAAATATTTTGATTTATCTTTAAATCTACTCATAATACCATCAAACAAAAAAATATAAAAAGTTTAATTTTCATTTCACTCTAATAATTAATCATAATATCATGATAAAACGTGTTAATTAATCGATCAACTAAATAAGGAATACATTAATTTAATACTCATCTATACATAGACAAATATAATATTAAATATATAAAAAAGAGTCAACATTATATTCATAATAAAATGCAATGTGTTAACCAATATAGTCAAAAATAACAATTTCAATGTCGTCTTCATGTTCTATGAAATAGTGGATATTCCAATTTATCCTTAAATTTTCTAATAATACCATTAAACAAAAAGATCGAAATATTTAATACTGATTTGTTTTTAATTATCATAATAAAGTTGATAATCATATAAAAATATTAATTTATCTATTAAATAAATAAGGAAGATCTAATTCTGATTTACTTTTGATTCATCATAATAAAGTTAATAATCATGTAAAAAAAATGTTAATTTATCCATTGAATAAATAAGAAAAATCTCAGATAAAAAATGTTATTTTTTATTTATATAAGGAAGTACAAAATTTGTCAACAAACTCATTTTTTATTGTTCTTTAATAATAATCTTTACTTTAAAATATTTAAATATTAATAATCCGTGCATTGCACAAGATAAAAATAAAAAAGTTTAATTTTGATTTCACTCTAATTAATAAAATATGCTAATTATCGATCAACTAAATAAGGAATACATTAATTTAATATTGATCCATACATAAATAAATATAATATTAAAAAACGAACGGTCATTATCTTCCAATGAATTCATGTCCAATGAAATAAGGGATATTATGATTTATCATTAATTATTCTCATAATACCATAAAAAAATCAAAATAATAATAATAATTTTTGATTTATCATAATAAAGTATATTGAATAATCCTTTTTTTATAATTATTTTTGTTATTGTTTAATAACAATCTTTACTTTATAATGAAAATAATAATAATAATAATATTTAATATAAAAAATTTAATATCAACAACTCGTGCATTGCACGGGGTAAGAGCTAGTATTCTATATGATGCGCCTAGTCGCATGCTAAATTTTTTGGAACCGTCATTTTGCTCTTCGATATTGTAATAAGATCGTTTCATTTTTTTTAAGATTTCAAAAATTTCTCTTTAGTCATCCAAATTATAAAATATTATTCATGTTAGTCCTTATAAGTGATTTCATTTAATTCTTATTTCAGTATAATCTCTCACTTGTAAACATTTAATTCGATTTAATCCCTTATATTACTAAATCTATTTTAGTTACGTCTTTGGATTGGATGAAAATTAAAGAAATTTTTTCGAAATCTCAAGGATAAAAGTGAAACTACCTTGCAATGTTGAGAGTCGAGAATCAAAGTGGCAGTTTATCAAAAAAATTTCATTTGTGTTTCAGACGTATTAAATACTAATTTTTTTTTATTTTTTTAAAGAAAAATATTTAGGATACTTTTTTGATATTTTTATAATACTTTTTAAATATGATCAATATACTTATTTTGATTTTGTTTTTAACTTTTTAATAACTATTACCCTCTTCAACCGGTTAATAAAAGTTTTTTAAGGGAAATGTGTATTTTATTCAAAGATTAGAATTTGTACAAGTAATGACAAACATGACAATTATAAGTACAAGATATTTCACATTAATAACAGTTAAAGGGAAAGCAAAATATACTGCAATAACAGACTCTTCCACGTGGACATGGATCATCAACAAATGTTAAAACCGAACTTTAATAGGAGATTCAATAGCCTTTAATTCCAAGATGACAATATTTTTTATGTTGAGACTAAGCTCAGTTCGGCAACGAGGAATTTCAGATCTAAAACGAGAGAGTTGTTGGACGGTAGCCAAATCAACAATCGACAAAAGGAGACCTGTCTCGACGAGTAGCCTTTCAATTATTGGAGCAAAGAGGATGACCGATCATATCTGAAAAGTATAAACCATCCAGATGCATCCCTCCACTGGAAACACACAAAACAAAACAACTTGCACAAAAGAAAGACAAAACCCACATAAACTGAAGAAATAAACTCACACACTTTTCCAAATGAGGAGGAGGCCGAGAAACAGTAGATGAAAACAAGTAGGAGGATGGGAGGGAAAATCCTAATTTTTGTTGTGCTTTTTTAATAACGTAAGTAATACTGGTTAATACTAGTGAATTTTTGAAAAAAAAATAATGTTATTAATGCATTGTTTATCAAACCAATTAATTATTAAAACAAAAATTTAATGTATGTTTTCATGATTGATCAACCATTTGGTAAAATATGTAAGTATCAATTTTTTTATTCATTATTGTAACTTTAATTTAAACAAAATCTCATTTCAAAAGAAAAATTAAAACAAAATCTTATTTATTTATTTTTTAATATTATAAGACGAAGTGAATAGTATGATGGATTTTTTTTAAAGGAAAATATGTAATTCATTCCATAACAGAAAATAGTACAAGTAAATCCAACATTACAATAACAAAACACATATTTTTCATACAATAAAAATTGTTAAAAAAGACTAGATACTCAGCAATAACAGCAAACTCTATATGGATCAGGATCATCATCAACATCCAGCTTCGAATTCTAACTAGAGATTCAACAACCTTTGTTTCCAAGATAACTATCTCATCAATGCTGGAAGTAAGCACAGTTTGACGACAAAGAATCTCAGATCTGAGGAGGTAGAGCCACTAGACAGATGAGAAGACAGAGATCTGGAAGGGAAAAGCTGTCCCGAATATCAGTCTTCTAGTTATTGGAGAAGATAGAAAGATCATCAGATCTGGACAAACAAAAAGCCTTACCACACTCAAACACACAAAAACAAAACCCAGATGGAACTGGGACAAGAAAAACCACACCAGTTGAACAAAGGCAAGATTTATTTATTTAACTCAGATATAAGTGAGAGGAAAAAAAATCCACACACCAACCAAAGGACGGGGAGGGAGAGACCCTCCCCTTCTACCGCTATCACAGAAGAGAGAAAAACAGAGAAGGGAAGAGAAGAATATTGAGGAAGAGAGAAGGTTGAGCCCCTCTCTCTCCTCAAATTAGGATGAAACTTTTTGTCTTGGAAAATTGAATAGTATGATGTTTAAACTTTTAATATATTTTTTTTAAATAAAACAACTCATTTTTTACTTCATCTTTTATAATCATATCTCTAACTCACTTTTTGCTCTCACAACTTCAAAATTTCTCTATAATCTTTGAAATTTCATTTCTTTCCCCCCTTCGTACGAAAAACCAACGTGAAAAGATATGAATATGATTTTCATTACGTATGATATGGGCAAAACCTATGTGTCTTTTGCTATGGCCACCATTTTTTTAAAATTACATTTTTACAATGTCTTTTTTTTTTTTTCATATACACTAGACTGTTTCGAAACTTAAATTTGATAAAATTCTCTTATCTCCATATTTATGTCATATTGTGCATTTTCAGGAAAAAAAATTATAGATGTATATATAAACTTACACCATAATTAATTGAGTTTAATATATGTGCCCTGATAATGTAAAACATTTTACATTGTCGATGTATCATCCACCATCCATATGAATCACTTTTACTTACAAGTCAACCATTACTAACCTATCAACGATGGATGATATCCTGATAGTGTAAAAAATCTTTACAATGTAAATACATATACCATTTTCTCTAATTAATTAGCATACGTCACTGGTCGACTAATCACTAAACACTAGCATTTTTCATACATTTTTTTATATAAATTTATTTGAGTAAATTGTCATTTTGATCTCTGAATTTACACAACCCTTTCACTTTAATTTCTGAAATTAAAAAAAATGTTCTTAGGTCCCTGACTTTGTAAAAAGTCATTTACGTTAGTCCCTACCCCTAACCCCCGTCAACGAACGTTAATGGAATGATGAAGTGGTTGACTGGGGCTTTAAACGACATCATTTTTGCATCCTTGTGGCACTTATAACGGAGTAAATTGCCCCGTTAGTCCTATCGACTGCATCAGTGTCATGTTCAGCTGCACCAGTCCCATGTTTTGAAGCTGAACACTTCAAAATATGCACACTTCAAAACATGACACCGATGCAGCTGAACATGAGATTGATGCAACTGAACATGACACCAGTGCAGCCGATGAGACTAAATCGACAGTTTACTCCGTTAAAAGTGCACGAAGACGCAAAAATGACGTCGTTTAAGGCCCCCAACCGACCACGTTATCACAGTGTTAAAGCACGAGAGATCAATTTGATAATTTGACAGTAAAAAAATAAAGGCTCTGTTCGGCAACACGAGCTAGGAGCTTTTTAGCTAGCTAGGAGCTTTTAGATTTAGTCAATAAGCTACTAGCCCTGTTCGGTGAACACAAATTAGAAGGAGCTTATAACTTTTAAAAAGGGAGCTTGTAGCTTTTGAAAGCTAGCTTTTAGAAAGCTACTTCAAGTAGCTTTCAAGAAACTAAACTAGCTTTCAATAATTCATATACCAATTATACCCTCAAACAAATTTTAAAAGGCAAAACTGTTCGTATGGTCCCCTAAGTTATTTATTTGTTCCAATCTGGTCCCCTAAGTCATTTTCGTTTGAAAATGGTCCCCTAACTCATGTAACATTAGCATCGTTAATCCTTTCAGTCCATTACCTCCTAACATCGTCTATTTAAGTTGACGTGACAGCCAGAATGCCCAATGTAGACGATCCACGTGTACCCTCCACATACCACGTTAAAAGTTTAAAATAGTGGAGTCAAACGACGTCGTTTTGATACTTAAAGTCACTCACTTCATCTTCTCCTTTCTTCCATGATAAGTCGTTGTGAGTTAAGAGAGAAAAATACTAAACTTTAGAGGGAAAACAGAGGGTTGCTAAGGCATGTGCCAAGAGAGAACAAACTGCAACATTATCGTTGATTATGAGCGCGATATGGAGTTCGTTCATGGACGGAAAGGACTAACGGTGATAACGTTACATGAGTTAGGGGACCACTTTCAAACGAAAAAGACTTAGGAGACCAGATTGGAACAAAAAAATAACTTAGGGGACCAAACGAGTAGTTTTGCCATTTTAAAATTATTTACCTACCCTTAATTATTAATTATAATTTAAAAATTGTTATAATAAATTAATTAACTACATAATTAATAAATAAAGAAAATAAAATAATTTAATTAATTATAATTTAACCATTTCTATACTTTATTTATTAACTAATTAATTAACTATCTATTTAATAAATAAAGAAAAAATGAAAAAAAAATAAAATATAAATAATATAATGTAATATGTCTTTTCGGTCATTTAATAACTTTCAGCTATATCAAAAGCTAGTTTTGTCGAACATCACTATTTCAAATAGCCAGCTAAACAGCTACAAGCTCATAGCTACAAGCTCACAGCTCCTAGCTACCTTAACAGCTACAAGCTACAAGCTCACAGCTACAAGTTACAAGCTCATAGCTACAAGCTAGTTTTGCCGAACAGACCCAAAGTAAAAAACCAAATAAGAGGCATCAATAATTTTTAAATTTAAAAGAAAAAATGTTGGAATTGGAGGAAGTGGGGCCCACAAAGTGATGGAGGAGGGCAAATTGCAAGATGGGTCAAAAGAGGGCAAAAATATGGACCGTGGAATGGAAAGAAAGGCAGAAAGAGGGGCCTGCTTCGTATTTAACTCCCATCCTCACACATTTTCCCTTCTCCCTTTTCGCATTTTCAAAGCAGTGCCTCCAACTTCCTCGCGCAGCCACCCAATCCCAACAGGTTAACCCTTCCCTTCAAATACTCTTCCCTTCTCTCCCTTTTCCACTCGCACCCTTCCTTCCTTCCTTTGTTTCTTTGTTTTTTTAGTTTTCCGTTTCTCAGTTTCTCTTTTATTCTTCTAAAGGTACACTCCATTTTCACTGTTTTGTTTTGTTTCTTTATTCCATTTTGTTACACTATTATATTAGATCTGTTTTACTTTGTTCTTGTTGGATCAGATCTGAATTTTTCATGCTTGATTTCATCTGTATGCTGCTGAATCCCTTATTTTCTCATCTGGGTTTTCATAAAGTTCTCTCCTTTTTTTATTTTTTAACGCTCCCATGGATGGATCTTGCTACATTATTCCTATTGATTTATTCTTTTTTAAAAGAAAAAAAAATTGTTGTCATGTGATATATGATTCGATCCATTGCATATCTGATCCAATTTTATTTTTTGTCATCTGATCCTAGTATTTTGCCTTTCAAATCTGTATCCTTTTTTTTTCTTTTTAGTTTTGGTTTGTCATATCATGTTCCTCCTTAATTTTTATACAAAGTATAATAGTTTTAAAAATTAAGCTAATAGTGTTTCCAAAGCTTTGCAGTTTTATTTTTATTATTATAAAATTCAATATAAAAAAAAAATCTCAAGATTGCTGCTTTTGATTTAAACTTTGACTTTTCATTAACTGTTTTATTGATTGTGACTCATGGAGTCATGGTTGGTTGGTTGGTTAATTTAGTCAATGTTTTGTTTGATTTTGATTTGGTTGCCTGGTTTTAATTCAGCTTATTAGTTGTTAAGAGTACCTTTTAATAATATTATTTGTAAAATAAAGATCTTTGTTGGGGTGATTGACCATGTTAATGTGTTTAAGTTTTTTTGATCTGTTGCATCATGTTTCATTTCATTATGCTGTAATTTAGATTTATTTCTTTAGTTACTTGTTTAGAATTACAATTTACAGATAGTGTATGATGGTTACTGTCTGATACGCCGTTTATGTTTTTCTCTTTTCTGTTGCTTATTCACCTATAATCTTGTCTATGAAATTGTTCTGTTTCACTTATTTTTAGATCCATGTACTGGCTACATACTTTTTATGTCCCATTTGGTGGGATGTTTTAGATTGATCTCAATTGTTTCATGGTCCAATTTTTTTATTGTTGCTAATACTCATGATATTGGTAATGCCCTTGCCTTTTCAGCAACCTGTTATGATCATGTTTGCTAGATTTATCAACCTTATTTGACATTGTCTCCTTGCATTTTGTTCAGGAAAGTCACCATGGTTGATCAGCACCCATCAGTCATTGAGAAGGTTGCCGGCCAGCTCAATCTCCGTTCTGGTCTTTCATCTAATATGCAGAATTATGATGCAGCCTTCCGCAGGCCTGCTATGTACCAAAGGAGGTCATTTGGGAATTACTCGAATGCTGCATTGCAGTATCCAGTGATGCCATCATGCAGAGCTACAACTGATTTCTCTTCTGTTGCAACTGCCTCACCTATCTTTGTTGCAGCTCCTGCAGAGAAAGGCCACTTTCTTATCGATTTTCTCATGGGTGGAGTTTCAGCTGCTGTGTCCAAAACTGCTGCTGCTCCCATTGAGCGTGTTAAACTCTTGATCCAGAATCAGGATGAGATGATCAAAACTGGTAGACTTTCTGAGCCCTACAAGGGTATTGGTGATTGTTTTAAGCGAACAATGGCAGAAGAGGGTGTGGTTTCCCTATGGAGGGGTAACACTGCGAATGTCATTCGTTATTTCCCTACTCAGGTTTGTCGTTTTGCCCCTTTAATTTTCACTCTGCCATTAACTCTTTTGGTTTATTGTATGTAATGCTAATTTTCTATTCAAATTCTACTAGGCTTTGAACTTTGCGTTTAAGGACTACTTCAAGAGGCTTTTCAATTTCAAGAAGGATAAGGATGGTTACTGGAAATGGTTTGCTGGCAACTTGGGCTCGGGAGGTGCAGCTGGTGCCTCATCCCTTTTGTTTGTGTACTCCCTTGACTATGCTCGTACCCGTCTGGCTAATGATGCCAAGGCTGCAAAGAAGGGTGGAGAAAGGCAATTCAATGGTCTTGTGGATGTCTACAAGAAGACATTGGCATCTGATGGTGTTGCTGGTCTTTACCGTGGTTTCAACATTTCCTGTGTTGGAATCATTGTGTACCGTGGTCTCTACTTTGGAATGTATGATTCCCTGAAGCCAGTTCTTCTGACTGGTTCATTGCAGGTCGGTTTCACTCTCTTATACTTTGAGTCATGTCTTATTTGTTTTTTGATTTATTTGAGAGACCAAACTATATTAGTTCTGCTGACTCAGGTGTGTTACTATCATAGTGTTTGGCACGTGGATAGAATAAATATGATGCAGACGTTTTTGTTCTTTAGGATCCACTTATATTGGCAGAGACAAAATATACCAAACATATATCCTTTACTTATCTATTATACCGAGCATATAATAGAAACCCTATGTTTTGTGTTGACCTCTGTTCCAAACAATTATGTTTTTGTTCAAGTTAATGTTGACAAATATTGCATTTTTCTTTTAATGTTTCAAACATTTGCTGACACGGTTATTGCTGTTTCTCTCGATGATTACAGGATAGCTTTTTCGCTAGCTTTGCTCTTGGATGGCTCATCACCAATGGTGCCGGTCTTGCATCATACCCAATTGACACTGTTAGAAGAAGAATGATGATGACCTCTGGTGAAGCTGTCAAGTACAAGAGCTCCTTGGATGCATTCTCACAGATCCTCAAGAACGAGGGTGCCAAGTCCTTGTTCAAGGGAGCTGGTGCTAACATCCTCCGTGCTGTTGCTGGTGCTGGTGTGCTCGCCGGTTATGACAAGTTGCAGGTGATCGTGTTCGGCAAGAAGTACGGTTCCGGTGGTGCTTAATTTTCCAGTCCCTGATTCATACTATAGCTTTAGATATTGATGAAAATCATTGAGTCTTGAGAAAATGACTAATTGCTGAGGCAAATTTTGTTCAATAATTTACTCAATGGGATTTGGTCCCATGTCGGATCAGAATTTGATATTTTCAGTATGATTTATTTGAGTGGCTGGATAAGCAACTGTTAGCCACTTACCATTCCATTTTGTTTGAATGAATTTGAATTGTTGTGATTTGAGATCAATATATTCTATATCATATGTCTATTTAATACTTTCACTCTTCTACAGTTTCTAGTCTCTAGAATAACTTGCATGTGCCTTTTGATTTCAGGAAGTCTTTTAAAAAAAATATTTCTTTGTAAAACAAATTGATTATTGATACACGTGAATGGCATGTAGTGCGTTGTCTATTTAGGTGGCGAAAGCAACATGATCTGCCGTTAACTATGTGTCACCCCTACCTTCATCTAACAAATGGAACCCCAAGCTTTTTAGTAAGGTTGATAATGCTACAAAGAACATAATTATTGGACTTTTCAAAGAGAGTTTAATCTTAACTCTATCTATTGATGACCCTCACCTATGACTTACCTTTACTTTTTACTGAAGTTGTTGGTTGGATGACCAAATCCTGTTAGGAGATTTTAGGTCTAGAACCGATACCATAACTATACTAATTCAGAAAAACTTACAGCGAAGTTATCTTTACATGTATGTATTTCTTGACCTTGTAAAGGAGCTCTCACTCTTTCAACGAAAGACTAATTCAATCTTTGATTATTTTTGCCAATAAATTTCATTTTCAAGAATAAAAAGTAGAATTTTGACCATATACGATACCTGAAATTTACCGTCTCAATCCCTAAATCAACTGATTTTTTTTTTCAATAAGCACAATCAACTTATTGTTAATTATTAAAAAAGAGTAAAAACAAAAATTGGTCAGTAAAAGAAATAAAATCATTAAATAAAATCGTCTTTAAAAATTTTGTTTGTGTGCTAATTTTGTCTCAAAAAAAAATAATAAAGTTATCAAATGACCCCTAATTTTTTTTTTCACAGGACAACTTCAATCAATTTAGTATAAATTTTTAGAGATTAAATTATCTTATGAAAAAGTTTTAAGTAACTAAATTATCTCAAGGTAGAAAATTTTAAGAACTATATGATAACTTTTCTCAGAGTTGTAAACAAAGTTTTGAAAAATTTATTCTTTAAAGGACCAAATTTGGCCATGCTAAATTTTTTAGAACAATTTGGTTTTTTATTCATAAAAAACACATGGACAATTTTATTTTTTTTTAAAAAAAAAACACATTACTCATTTTGGTCTCTAATTTATTTTTGAAAAAAATGCTTATTTTAATTTCAGTTAGGGGTGTAAATGGTTTTACATCAAATCATAAGTTCGTTAGAATTGAACCAGATCGGACAAAAAAATGCATTCTGGTATCGTTTCATGATTCGGTCCAATTTCAAAATTTCCAAACATTGCCTAATGGTCCGATTCATAGTCTGCAAATCGCGAAGACCGGTTACTTAAATTTTTTATTTTTTTATTTTTAATTTAATTATGACTACTTCATTTGAACTTCTTCCCTACCTCAACCCCTCATCCCTACGTTTCAGCATTCAGCATTAGATTTTTTTCCCCTCTTTCTGCGTTTGTTCTTTGTATTCCAAAGCTTTATTCATCTTGTTTTTCTTATTTTAATGACTGTATTTTTCCTTGTTTGTCTCGTTCTATTAGATACATTAAATTATGTTGATTTCATTATTTTGACAGCAAAAATACTTGATACTATCATTTTTGGCTTAAGATGCATACTTTGTGGACTATGTCCTGATATCTTTGTGCAGAATATTTATACTTTGTGGACTATTTCGTTAGTTACAGGTTTGAGTACTTTGAATGAAAAATCAAAGTAGATTTGTGCTTCTTAAAATCAAAGTTTCAGTATTTTAAATTTTAATTGAATGTGTTAAATAGATTGGATCGGACCATTTATATTCATTTCAGTCTGATCCGGTCTTCATATATAAAATACATTACAATCGAATTAAACCAAAACATGTTAATTTGATTCATCCGATCATTAATAATTGTTAAATACCGAAACGGATCGTTACCAAAATATAATGAGTAAGAAGCCTACCGCTTCAAATGTTAGTTTTGCTTCCACCATAATAAAAACTTGGAGTAACACGAATGTTACTTTTAGTATGCTCGAACTATCTATAGTTGTTAATCTATTTCGAGACTTCATATTTTGCAATGAAGGCTAAATCATTCTTAAACAGGGTAATTCACTATAAAAACTTGCATTGCAGTAAAAAAAAAAAAACAAACTTGCATTGCATATATTTAGGATATGTTTGGATTCACGTTAATCCTCATTTTCATGTTGAAACAAAAACTAATCAGAATAACGTTAAGATTCCAAAATTGATTTTGGGTTAATTCACTACGAATTTAAACATGCACTAATTCATTGTCCATTAATTATCTCTCGCCACATGATATGAGTAAATTTAAAAGGAAGTGTAAATGATTACTACTAAAATATAGTACTCTTTCCGTCCCTAAGGCTCTATTTGGTTGCACGAAAGAAAATGGGAAAAGAGAAATAAGGAGAAGAGATTATGATGAGAAAATGAGTAAATTTTGTGGTTGTTTGGTAGTAAAGTTTTGCTTTGCACTGGGTGCTGTCATGCACCCGGTTTTGTGGCCATTGATTTGGGGCCACTTTTGATCAATGGCTGAAAATGTTTACCGGGTAAAGGTGGAACTAGTTACCCGGTGTACATACATCATCCGTTATGCATCATTTCCGTTCCGTTATGCACCTTTTTTTTTTCGTCCCTTTTTTTCGTCCATTTTTTTTATTTCTGTCCCTTTTTTTTATTTTCGAAGCTGAAGTTGAAGATGCGGAGGAAGGGAGGTTCGACGCTGAAGATGCGGTCAGAGGAAGAGATGGAGAGAAGCTCGAATGAAGAGAAGGTCGTATAGCTTGGAGGAAGAGAAGCTCAGAGGAAGATATGAAGAGAGGCTCGGAGGAAGAGAGGAAGAGAGGGGCCTGGACGAAAATGAGTCAAAGAGGAAGAGAGTTAGAAATGAGTGAGTTGGAGGAAGAGAGCAAAAGGGGGTTGGAATGTGGGAAAAATGGAAATATTGCACTTAGAACCGTTTACCTGTAATAACAGGTAAACTCAACAAATGCACATGTGCACTCTATTGTTGAGCAGTGCAAGGCAAAATTGTTCTGTTTGGTATGAGAGAAACTGTGAAGAAATGAAAAAGAAAGAAAAGTTGAGTTTTCTTTCATTTTGTTTGGTTAGAAAGAAAAGTGAGAAAAAAAAACAATAAACTAATGAAAAGACAAATATGTCCTTATTTTTTTTAGTTTATTAATAAATTACTATTAATATCAATTTTTATTTTTAACTTAAATAAAATTAAAAAACAAACAACAACCTAAACTAACATTGCACCCACTTTTTTTTAAAAGAAAAAGTATCATAATACCGTCACCCCTAAACAAATAAACCAAATTCCTTTAAAAAATAATAATAAAATAAACACTCCTCTTCAGATGTTGTGATCCAGGCCACACAACGAGGGAGATGGATCCAGATTTATTGTTTTTTAGGTGCAGAAATATTGTTATTAAAAAAACAATTGTGCAGAAGCTTAGTAGAATGAAAAAATCACGTTTGAAGGGAAGGACAATTTTGGAATATGAGTAAAACTCTTACTTTTTTCTCCATTCTCTCTTCATTTGTGAGAAGAAAATATTTTTGTATGGGTCGCACATTCTTTTCCACTCTCCCTATTTTCTCTAGGTAACCAACGGAGGTAGATTCCTTCTTTCCTTTTCTCTCCTCCCATTTTTTCTCTCTTTCTATCTTCTGCTGTTCCAAATGGACCTTAACTATTAGACTCTTTTGATCCTTTTATTTTTTTGTTGCTATTTATAAGACCTATACAAATTTTCAATGATCATTAGTTACTTTTTTTCACAAACACTCATATTTATTTAATATTTTTTAAATTCTCAATAATATTAATATGAGTAATTTTGAAAATACATATCAAAAATTCACATTCCAATACAATTAATTAAATTAATCAACTTTTTTAATGGATGTAAATTAGGGACGGAGGGAACAATAACCATTGTTAACTGAAACACAGCTGCTGTACGGCACGTATTGCAGGGTAATGTCACTTGCAGAAAAGTTTTCTCTGAAGATTTTTACCCGCAAATTCAATTCATATGTGCACTTTATTTATTTTTTTCAACTAAATTGTTTCGGTATTTATGTTCTTTCTTGGTTCTATGCTACTATCTTCTTTTCCTCTCTAATGTTACTGCTTTTACTGTATTTGTCATGATAAGCCAAAGAAACTGAACGTTTACTGTACGTTTCTTGTTTCTGCATTTATTTTTAATGCAGTTGATTGATTGACACTGACAGGGGCATGCAGAGAATTACCAAAAAGAACAGAAAACCAAGTCACTGGTAAAATTCAGTTCGGAAAATCCTATTTAATTTTGAAAAATTGCCAAAGAGTGTCTTTGAAATATTTTTTGGTTTGCAGTGTCTTTGAAATATTGGTTAAGAGAATAAAAAAGATATTTTTATATTGAAAAATGTTAAATTTAAAACATCCAGAACTAATGAATATAAATTTCTCTTAATAGATTCCTTAACTAATATCCGTAGTGATACTCTTTAATTTTTTATTTTTCAAAATCCAATATACAATTATATTATTTTTTTATTATATCTTTATTTATTATAAATTTTTCATTTTCAATATTTTTCTTGATAAATACACAATTTTAAGATCAATTTTTAAAAACTCACTAGTATCGAATTATTCTCAGCCTTGAAAAACTGACGTTATTTCCGGCAATCTTTTAGTTAAGCGGTGTCGGTTTTGTTTATTAAAAAAAATAATTATCGACATAGCTATTTATAAAAAAGTTACTCCTGCATTTAATTTTATCAAATTCTTAAAAAAATAGAACAGTTTAGTAAAAGATAAATTTATATTGAGAATGAAACAAAAATTAAATAATTTAACTACTTTACAAGAATATTTTAAGAATGATTATATTAGAAATAAAAAATTAATTAATTTTACTTATATTTAAGACCATTAATGAGATGTTTTTTTTTTTTAAATAATTGAGATTGGAGGGAGTAAATGTTAAAAGTAAAGGAAGTAAAGTAGCCCTCCAAACCAGGGTGTAGTTATGGCACGCCACCCCTTGTTTTTATAATCTCATCAGCTTTGTCCGAATTCCTACACAATTGAAAAAAAAAAAAAAAAAAAAAACCTGGATTATGGAGAGAGAAAGTAAACCGATGACAATTTTATGCGGTGAATGAGGATCTTCACGGGGACTGCTCCGTTTGGGGCCTTACGAACGGGGATTTTTCTCCGTGGGGACGAGGATGGGGGAGAAATTTTCCCCGGGATAATTTTGGGGCGGGGAATGAGAATTGTTCCCCGTCCCCGAACATTTACACATATGCTGTTATAAATTTATTTGTTTATAAATTTAATATTATGTGTTTTTGTAATTTCAAATCTATTATAGTAATAATAATAATAATTTAAAAAAAAATACACTAGACTACTGAATTAAAAAGTTAAGAATAGAAAATCAGAAATTCACAAATTAAATGCTCTGTATATTATCCTACTTCTTCTCCTTCTTCTTCGTTCTATACTTTCTCCACTCCATTCTTCTCTCTTCTACTGTTTTACAGACTATAGTTCTACGAATTTAAAGCAACAATGCATCTAATGAAAACTTCAGCCACATTGTTGAAAGCAAAAATCAACTACGAATTTAAAGTTTTTTTATTGAAATATTATTTCAGTTTATAATTTTGCTTTAATCTGAATTTTGATGACACTTTTGGATTCTTTAAATGTTTTGTGTATGTGGATGACAAAGTTATCATTTAATACTTTTGTTTAGTTTTATCATATTTTTTGACTGAATTTTCTGAATTTTAATGATTATTTTTTCTGCGGTATACAGGTTTAAAAATTCTATTCAGCAGGGTTAATTTTTTATCAGATCAAATTAAAGTTATGAAACTTTTTAAATATTTCGCATATGATTAGGTTCCCCGTGGGTATCCGTGGGGATCCGTGGGGTGGTGGGGAATGGAGATGGGAAACCATCTCTCCCCAGGATGAGGTTTGGCGATGGGGAGGAAATGAAATCTGAGAATGGGAATGAGAAAGTACTCCCTGCTTATTCTCTGCCCCGTTGTCTTCCCTAAAAGTGACACCACCAAGAAATAAAAAAAAAACATTTTTCGATTTTTAATATAAGTAAAAAATATATTAATTTTGGTCTAAAATATAAAAAAAATTAATTAACTAATTATTCACGATACAAAATCTTTTTTATAGAGTGATTATTTTATTTAATTTTTGTTTATTCGCAATATAATTTTTCTTAAATTGTTTTATCTTGTATGATGTTAAGAAAATTAAATATATTCAACTGACTTTTTTAATAAATTTAGTTTTTCTTTTATAATGTAATAAAGATTGGAAGAAGTATGGTTTTTAAGACGGGCTTTCTTGAGAAATTATTTTTATTCTTATTTACTCCCTCCATTGGTTAAGAATATAAGTTTTTTTTTTATTTTTTATTTATAAAAAATTTGCTTAACCTCGACTCTAAAAAAAATTAAAATAGTAATAAATATGTACTGAAGAACTAACTTCTGCGGTGCTCATAATTGTAAATTCATTTTTTTTTCTAATGAAAAAACCTTTTTTCAATGTCCTCGGTGTTAAGAAAATACTTAACTTTTAATTATATAGGTATTTTTTACAAAATTAATAGTACAATAAATATTGACAAGTGAGTGTAGCTCATATGGTCACTTATCAAATTTTAAAACTTGAGAATTGGAAGTCCCGAGTTCGATCCCGATGTATCATTTGGTGGATTTAAATCAAAATATTTTACCTATTAAAATAAATACAATTCAATATAAACTAATGTATTTATTTTATTTTTTAAATTTATGTGTCATGATCTTAAAAGACTTATATTATGAAACAGGTGAAGTATAACCTTAAAAAAGTATTCCCTCCGGTCTCAAATATAAGCAAATAAAAACATCTTATTAATGGTCTCAAATATAAGCAAAACTTAACCAACTCTCCATTTCCAATACAATAATTTCTAAAATATCTCAAAAAAGTGGTTGTATCATTTAATTTTTGTTTCATTCTCAATGCATATTTCCTAAAGCAGTCTATTTTTTTATGAACTCAAGAAAATTAAATACACTTAATTAATTTTCTTAATAAGTGTGAAATTAATTTTTTTAGCTTATATATGAGACCGGAGGGAGTATCGGTTTTTCTATCCTATGTACCTCATGCATAGGATAGAATAACATAAACAGTAAAATTGAATTGGAAAACTAAACAATTAATTTTTTAATTCATTAAGTATCATAATTTCCAACAAAACTTTATTTTTAAGGTATGATTAACCTATGCACCTGTTAAAAGACAAAAAAATACTATTAGTAACCATGTTAACCAATTTCTTCGTGTGAATATGTATTTCCTTTTACAAGAGGAAAAAAACTAAAATTATATATTAAAGAGGTTAGTTAATTTTATTTAATTTTTTAAATTTAAAAAAATAAAGGTAGTTTAAGGTTATGTTTGGAAATACGCATTAAAATAATAACATTGAAAATAATATAAAAATTAGATGAGATAATAAATTTTTATTAATGTTTTAATAAAATAGCATTGAAAATAAAATTTAAAAAATTAATTAATTTATTTTTATATGTTTTTAATATTATTACCTGAGGAAGTATAAAGGATCAAAAGGAGTAGGCTTATTTATAATTTTACTCTATAAAAGTTAAGCATGTTTTGATTTTAGTTTTTAGAAGTTATTTTGACCTAGACTAGTCTTTAAATTTTCAAACATTTTGGTTTTGGTTCATTCCGTTAGTAAAAATATGTTATTTGTTTGTGTGGTTAGCGGAACATCACATAAGCAATCAATGTGATCCGAGGTCACACCAATTAGGTGATATAACTTAGATGTTACAGATCCACGGACGCAAAATGGTCCGATAAGCAAAATGGTCACGTTTGCAAAAATTTTGAGTTAATGGGCTTGAATCATCTATGTCATATTACTTATTTGACGCTACCTTACATCACGCGGTTGCTGATGTGAAATTTTTTTAACCATATGAGCAAATAACATATTTTTACTCATGAAAAAAATCAAAAGCAAAATATTTGAAAATTTAAAGACTAGTCTCAATCAAAATAATTTATAAAGATTAAAACCAAAATACGCTAAAACAATAAATAAGCAAAGGAGTAAAATAAAAACCCTCTCTCACACACACTCTCTCTCTCTCGGAAATACTAATCTTGTTCAATTTCTCTTCAATCTTCATCCATCCATTCATTCGTTCATTCCTGCAATTGCGGATGCGAAACGAAACAAGGTGCGTTAATCAACTCACATCTTATTTTCTCTCTCTCGTCTTTGCTTCTACCATTTCCCTACTACTTATTCCTTTCCTAATTTCCTCTTCCTAACGAGGTTTTCTCTTCTCACCACCCACAAACCACTAATTCCGAATAATAATAACCACATAAGATTCAAGATTTTATGAATAAAATTGTGCCGTAATTTTATTTTCTTTCATTTTCTTTTTTTTTTTGAATTTTATAGGTTTGTTTGTTGATTTGTGTTTGGTTTAATGGATTTGTTATATTAGGGTGTGTTTGGTTGGTTATACTTATTGTAATGTGGCTATTTTGCTGCAGTTCTTGTTGTTGAAGGAGAAGAAGAGTGAAGAAGAGAGTATTGGTTTTCTGAAACTAGAATAAAAAGAAAAATGAATGATGGGAGACAAATGGGGTTGCATTATGTTGACAATGGCTTTACTTTTTCTACTGCTAATGAAACCTTCCCTGGTTTCTATCCACATGTGCCCTTGAATTATGCCGCCTACCCCGCCTCCATGCCGCATCAGGTTTCTGATTTCTTTCTTTCTTGTTTCTACATTATTATGTTATACTTTTTCGCAACAAGGTATTATGAGTAGCTTTATCTCGCAAAGAAATGGATGTAAGAGAAGAAACTTTCATCCTTTATATGCTAATTGCTATTGCTAGGATTGTTACATGGTTCAGTCATTTGTTCCACATACTACGTTCCGAATCTGGTGTTGTTCCATGTGTCACGTACCGGGTTTGTTATAAAGGAAATAATAACATAAAAAGTAACGAACCTGTGAGAACCATGTACCGTGTACCAGAGCCTGTACCGTGAGTCGTGTAACTATGATTGCTGGTTTGCTACTGCTACACTAATGGTTAAGTAATTAAGCTCAGGATGTGGGTTACTCAGGATCTTGGAAGGTCTATTTTTAGTATTAATGTTTGAAGGTTGTGTTTGGTATTTGGCATGATTTTGAGCACATTCATGGGAATGTCCTTTACCATTGAGATGCCCAGGATCTGTGTTTGCTTGAGCATTTTTTTCTTCTAATCTTTTATCAAACTATTACAAATAACATTCCCAAGTGAGATGTCCATGAATTTGAAAACATTGCCCGATACCAATTGCTAACTATTGAGAAAGGGAAGTGCGCGTGCAAAAATTAGTGGCAGTGATAAATATTTTTCCTGGTTGAACTGCAATGAGATCAACAAAATTTGTTGGATGCGTTAGAAGGATTTATATTTAACTGGTTTGTATGTAGAGTATAAACATGATTAGTGGATAGGACATTATGGCATCAATAACCAATAATTAACACGTCAGTGTATGCCACACCAAATATCAACACATGATTTTATTTTTGCTTTATCCTGTGTGTTTGTATGTCTGCAATACTGTTTTCTATTCAAACTTGAATGATAATACTGCTTAATCTTGTGGCCTGTACAGGAAAGTGACTACTGGTCAATGAACATGAATCCATATAAGTTTGGAATGTCTGGCCCTGGGAGTACATCTTATTATGGTTGTTACGAGGTAAGTGGTCATTTGCCTAGAATGGAGATCAACAGGGAAGAGTGGGAATACCCTTCAGTAATGATCACCGAGGAACCGGTTACAGCAGATTCTCCACCTAGAAGAGATGGAACCACGAGTATGCAGACTATTCCAGAAGAATGTTAGTTGAGATTTTATTACTCTTTACTATAAGCATAGGCCTGTGATCACATCAATTGTTCTCACAATTTTGTTAATATAGCTGAATCCACCTATTTATTTACTTTTTAGTTTAGTGCAATGCTAGCGGCAAATTAGTGTCCGGTGACATATTTTGGGGAGAGGGGGTCTTGTCTGGATGGATGAATCTTATTATTATTTTTAATTGGAGCTGAATTTAAACTACTGTTTAAAATTTTAATTATTCAGAAAAACATGAAATAATATGATAGCATCATTATTTTTCGGATTTCCTTTGTCCAAATCTTGCAAAACTTTTAACTGAACCTTTATTTTTCCCTCCCAGTTGACTTGAAACTAAGGCCTTAATTTTTAATTATTCCATAAAACAATTAGAATTATTATGCAGTATTTTAATTCTTGAGTTTCTTTTGCAGGCAGTCCAAACAATCATGAATCCAACAGTAGCCAGGTATAAAGCTTTGTCATTTAAAGGGACTAAATTTTTCACCCTTACTGATTGATTTTTGGTATAAAATTTAATCTTTTGTCTCTGGAAAGAACATTGAGTTGAGTCCCCTATGCTTGAAAATTGGGAGACATCATTTCAATTGTAGTTGGCTGAAGCTGAACAAGGCATACTTTCATAAACATTCTAATCTATCCACCCTACACTTCGTTCAATACAATAAGTATTAGTTGAAGTTAACATTAATCCATGTAACTTTGACCCTTTGGCAAATGGATAAAGCTCCTCTAAAGTGAGCTTGTCTCTCAAGTATTCAAGTTAGGGTGTCCACACAATAATTTAATGCTGAAGTCTCTAATTCTGTCTTGCGTTGCTGCAGGTCATATGGCAAGACAACATTGATCCTGATAATATGACTTATGAGGTGTGGTGCCATTAATTTTTAATTGCAAATACTTTTGTATGCCTGCATTTGCATTTGTGTGCATACTGCATATTTTCTTATTTCTGAATTTTGAACAGTTGATTATCATGTTTAGTTATTGCTGACTAAAAACCAGTTGCAATTAATTTATGTTGAGAGCTTTTGAAATTTAAGGTATTACTTATTAAGAGGACAAGGTGCCAAAGTTAACTTGTTTCCATATGTAAAGTTTTGTTTAGAGATTGGAGATTCTTTTGCATGCTTTGAAAACTTTAAATTATTTTATTGATGTTCAACATTCTTTCAAACAACGCTTTAAATTGTGACACCAAATTTGATTTGAATATTTAAAGTTAGGCATGCTTTTATCTTTGGTGATGATTTTTATTGTAATAATTTGACCTTTAAATTTTATTGGTATGCTGAATACAAGTAGAATTACTGAATTAGAAATCATGGGATCAATAGCCAATGATATTGTTTTATATGTGGTAGGAACTACTGGACCTAGGAGAGGCAATTGGAACTGAAAGTCGGGGTCTTTCTCAAGAACTTATTGATACGCTTCCAACTTCAAAGTACAAATTCAGTAGCTTATTCAAAAGAAAAAAATCTGTTAAAAGGTAATATCTTGGTTTTCAACATTTCTTATGGAATAGGTGAAAATACGACAAGCACAACCTTTTACCCACTAGGTGGGGACAGCAGCTACATGGGTCATCTGAGCATTATGTTCTATCATAGTCCAAGTCTTCAAAAAGGTCATTTATATCTAAGGCCTTTTTTGATGGTTTCACCTGGAGTTTTTCTCAGTCTTACTTTTTCCTCTAACTATTAGACTATCCTCCATCTGATATCCACTCTTCTTACTAAGCTTTCTATTAGTCCTCTTCCCACATGGTCAAATCACCTTAGGTGAGATTCAACTGTTCTTTCCTTATTAGGTGCTACTTCTATTTTCTCTCATGCTATTCTTGTTCTTGTCTAGTCTTGTATGTACACACATGACCAAAACTTCCTTGCTTCTGCCACACTTAGCTTATTTTTTTGTTGACTCTTTCTTCGTTATGATAGTTAGAAGTCTATTAAAATTTACAAGCCGTTGATATTGTTTGTAATAAGTACATTCTAACCATCCACATGTATCAACAACCTTAACCAACTTAACGGTGGTAGTTAGCATCCTAAAAGGATATATAAGCTGTAATTCTGTTGTACTCCATTTGGCAGCCACTGAATTGGGTAAAAGTGATTGGCAAGGTTTCTCTCCATCGGAGACCCTTGTGAGAATTGTGTGATAATTCTCTGTGAGTGCAAGTGTATCGAGAGTGAGTGGCTGTTCAGTAATTGAGACAGCTGAGTCTTAACATAACGCATTACAACCCGGTAAAATCTTTCTGCCACAAATTACACCTGATGCATTTTTTCGTTGCATATACGTAGCTTGAATCTCATGAATGGCAGATCCCTCTGTTTTTGCACCACTTTGTATGATTGGTCCAAGATAACAACTGTTTTGTTTGTGGTATGGTATGATCTCCAGTTTTCACCTCTAAGCCAGTGCTAGCACATGTCTTGCTAAATTTACATTCTATTTACTCCATTTTACTGCTAGACTTTTTCTTTTGGAAGGATTTTACAGTTAGACTTCTAGTTAATCCAAAACCATGTAGTTCCAAAATTTTTCTGCACAACTTCACTTTACTGTTTATTTCTTTTTTGACCATCCTATCACTACTATATGATCCACGAAAATCATGCATTATGACATTAACTCTTGGATATGCTTAGTAAGCACTTCTGAAACCAAGGTAAAAGGATAAAGGTCAAAGTTTGGCTCCTGGTTTATTCCTAAGTTGGAAATCCTCAGTGACCCCCATGTATTTCTTCAATAGTTTTAATCCCATAGCATACACCTATATAACCAATATGATTCCTCTATTCTTCAGAGCATTCCACAAGATCTCTCTATTCTACTTGTATATTTTGTTCCATTATCAAAACTTTATCATCCCTGCCCTTGATGCACTTCACTAAACCTAGTCTTTTGTCTCCATGTCCCTTCATTTGGGCAGCCTATAAATGTGTTTCAATTATAGTAAAAGTTAAACTCATCTAAATTTTTTGAAACATTCAGGAAGAATTAGCACATGCTTCATGATTGCGATGAAAATTTGAGTAAATTTGTGATTTGACCATATGACCACGATAACCAACGAGTAGAGAAGAAAATTCATTTTTACTTGTCTACTTTTTCTCTTATTTTATTTCCTCTCCTTTTCTTTCTCAATTCCTTTGGAAATAGAATGGTTAATTATTTTCTTTTGCTCTGTGGCTGAGGCTTGAGGGTATTAAAAGTTTTGATAGTCTTACTGTATCTTAATTATGAAGACTCAAGTTTTCTTTTGTCTCTAACCTAGAGAATTTGACTCAGTAAGCTCCAATGTTATGTGTAAAATTAACATCTATCACGGTGGTTTCATGTCTTTTATTTAATTTTTTCTAACTGGAAGTCATCATTGGAACTTTTGCTTTCTAGATTTATGATATCTATATTTATATTTCAGTATATACTAATAATCAAATTGCATCGAAATCAGGTGTGTAATTTGCCAGATGACATATAGAAGAGGTGATCAGCAAATAAAATTGCCATGCAACCATGTTTACCATGGTGAATGCATTACCAAGTGGCTTAGCATTAACAAGGTCAGTCAATGTGTTCTTCTGAAGTTCACTTTACTCTGTCTTCACAATTTGCCGTCCCCATTTCTCCATCTCATTTACCTTATTCTTTTCAGAAATGTCCAGTTTGCAACATTGAGGTGTTTGGTGAGGAATCAACACATTAGCATGATCATGGCAAAAAGGAGCGCTCCTTGCTCTATTAATTTTTGCCTCGTCTCATGTAGCTCGTTTTCTTCACTTTTATTTTTCATACACTTAGGTAGGTGTAGTAGAAAGAACTCCGGTACAGTGTTACATAATACATGTTTTGTTTACTAGAAACAAACCGAACAGTCGCATCTTTTAGTGGTTAATGTAGTTTGATCTTCTGTGTACCCATGTGATTTATTATCTTAGCTTTTGTCCCTTTGGTAATTTGGAGTTGGAAATGATAAATCTGTGTCCCAAAAATTCTGATTAAACATAGATATGTTTGGATTTGGGGATGAGAAATCTCGGAAGTCATAAGCATGGTTTGATGGATTGAAAATTGAAATGCGCATGGATGTTGGGTGATATGATTCTTTGTTACAGATTTGACCTACAAGATTACAAGAGTATGGCTCAAAAGAGTGGTGAGCAAGTTTTCTTGTGAAATCGTTGTGGGTGGTCTGTTGTGTTGCTTGTAGGTATTGATGTTGCTTCTGTCACAACATCTTAGTCAAAGTTGATGAAATTCTTGACATCTTTTAACCAAAAAAATAAAAATGAATTAGACACTGCTCATCAATTTTATGGAAGCTGAATAAGATTAAATGTAGTTATGCAAGTATAAACTTGCAGTTGTTTTGGTAATTTAATTTGTATAAACTGTTTGCAACTGGGTTCTCAGTATGTGAACAGTGACTTCTAGCTCCCTTATTGTGTCTAAGTCATCCATTTAAATTTCTAAATTGAAGGAAATTCCTTTTATGACGGGAAACCCACCTTTCCTTTTTATTTGAGTAATGATGTTAGTATGTTGACACTAGAAATAATGGATTTTTATATTCTTATTAACCTTTTTTTTTTTTAATCTTTCTCTTCCTGTACCTTCTACATTTTAAAATAAGATTTAGAGTACTGTATCATTTTTCAAAAACAATTTGCTTGAGCGTTGACTAATAGCATGTAAGTAATCATGTCTTGCTGTTTTTCCACCGTGAAATCTGTCTTCGCATTACTATTCATATCGACATATCGTTATGCGGTGCACTTGAATTCTGATGGTGCGATTTTGTGGCGGTGGGGATGAGGTTTTGGAGGTAATGAATACCATGCACATTATCAGTGATATCATTACTCGTGGTCCTCTTTCACCAGGGGACATGCCTTGTTTTGTTTTGTATTGTTTTCTTGGGATCAAATAAATGACGAATGTTGCTCTGAATATTCACAAGGTGCTGGTCGATACTATATCATTACTAATTCCCTTCTCTTCTGGTATGTCCTTGTCTCACTTATTTGTGAATAAAATGTTTCTTCGCTTGCTTTGAGCTTGAGAGCATGTTTGGTTTTCAATCTGAAAATTACAAAATCACGTTGAAGCAGAAGCAACTATTAGTAGCATTGACATTTCAGAATGGATTCTAGGTTAACTCACAGCAGAACCAAACATGCACTGACGCATTAGAATTATATTTAGAACTATTGCTATATAGCCAAGATATGTGGCTAAAAATGATACCGAATGTTGCCTACTCCCATGTTGATAAAAAATAGGGTTTGCTTAACCTTAGCCCTTAGGGCTGAGGATAAGGGGCTAAAAAATGGTAAAGTGACATTGAGAAATGAAGTCCACTATCACTTAAGTATTAAATCTTTAATTTTTCAATGTAAAACTGTTATTTTAAGCCTCTTATCAGGATTGGGTTAAGAAAATCCTTAAAAAATAAAATAAAAATATATTGCCTATTCGGACGATTGAATTCCATACTATTTTGCCTTTATTTTGGTTTACCGGTTACTATTTCCGACCCTTAATAAGTCTCGATCATTAATATAAATTCTCGTTAGAATTTTCTACAAATACTAATAATTTAAAATTCGAATAATAATTATTGGAATAGTTTTGAAAAAAAAATATATCAAAAGTTGAAGATTACTTACTCCCTCAGGTTCTAAATATAAACTCCATTTAGAAAAAAAATTGGTTATTAATGTAAGCCCTTTTTTTTTTTAAATTTTCAATAATATTAATTATTTCCTTTTCTCAAATATCCCGATTTAATCAATTCTTTTTAGAAATCTAATTATAATTATAGAAGTAGTTTTGAAGAAATATATCAAATGTTTATATTTTCAATACCACTAATACTACTACTAACTAACTTTTTTAAATAACATGTTTTTTAAGTTAAAAAAACATACATTTAGGACAAAAATGAATACAATATTAACTACTAACTTTTATATAATCCCGTGAATTTTCCTTGTACCAATGGGGTACTATCCAAATCACAAAACCATTTAGCTCATACAGCAGAAAATCTCAACGACTGGAAATACTTAGGACATGATACAATATTAAAGGCAAACTTTAATTATTAATTGCGAACCGTTACATTACAAATTGCACAGGCTGCAGCTGTTTTCAGAACTGCATGTAATAATAATATTGTTTTTGTTGTTATGCAGTGGCAGAGGGCAGTGCTACAAAACATAGTACTACTGTGCTAAAAATCTGTGGGTTAATTTGTCCTTTTTGATGTTACATAATCGTGTCCTGAAGCCGCATTTCACAAATCTAAGGAAAAATAGGTTACTGTAACATACAAAGATAAGGCCAGCATGAATCAAAGTCTTGGTTGTCCCAAAATCACTGCAGATAAGAAAGTGAATGAGGAACTGCTCCTAATGATAGGATTGCACAAGAAAAAATCGGGAAGAGAGAAGTTAATAAGAGAGAAAAATATGAAAAAATGAATAAATTTGTTGGTTAAGTAAAAAAAAAAAAGAGAGAGAAGAAACCTAAGAAAAATGAAACGTTTTTTCTTTTACATTTTTTTTCTTCCAATTTTGAAGAAAAACTTATGGTTTCCATCATTTTCCTCAATCAAACAAGGATGATTTCATATTTTTTCTATGTTCTTTCTCTTCAAATTCTTTCTTATCAAAATCTATCAAACCAAACAAAATGTAAAAAAAAGGTCCCGCCAACACATTGTTATCTTTTCTCTATTTTTAAATTCAAAATTTAATTTTTTTTATGTGATTATGTAATAAAGAAACGTTGTAAAATATCTTAAAAAAACACAATCGTAAGAAGAAGGTTAAAAGATTGTTCTTAAGATATTATTTAAGATAATAAAAAAAAGTGACTTTATATAACAAGCATACTATAAAAATGTTATTTTTAATTTTTGGATGACAACTTTTGTTTTTGTATTTCTTGCAAAATAACTTCCTTAAATAAACTTTAAGACACTCCTTAACCCTAAAAAAACCTTCTTAAACAAATTTTAATTGATATACACTGACAACATTTTTTTATTTATTTTGGTCGAAACCAAGTGATATATGGACTTCACATTTTTTATGGTCCAACTAATCCACCTTGGTTCCGCGAATTGTGTGAGTCTTTGATCCGCAAACTAATTGATATACACTGACAACATTTTTTAGATTATCGATATATCATCCATCATTTATTTACATGATTTTTATATAGAATTCAATAATCATAAATTCAAAAATAATGGATAATGCACCAATAATATAAAAAACCTTTACCCTATTAGTGCATAATCTATTTCATCTTTTAAAACACTTTTTTTTCCCATCTAGTTCCCCAAGTACTACATAGTTACATCCCGATCCACTCCGGGTTGCATTCTTGACTATGACAGGTGAGTCCCAACGTAGAATCCACAAGGAATCGAACCCAAGATCTTGCTTAAACGAGACCGAGTCGCTTACCGCTCGTCACAACCCATGTTGGTATATTTTAAACACTATTAATGTTAACAACTAACCCCAATTATTTTTAGTGTTAATTACTATTACTATTATTATTAGTCACACCAATTGTGATGGTGGTGGTGATGGTTCTAAATATAAGTTTTTTTTTAAAAAATAAAATAAAATAAGATTAGCTAATAAATATTTAATATGCTTTTAAAAATGATTTCTATAATTATTATTGGAATTCTAAAAATTATTAAATAAACAAGAATGTTTTTGAAAAGATTTACTCCATCCATTTCGTAAGTAGTGTATTTTAAAGTTATGTACAGATTTTAAAAAATGATAAATGTTGTAAAAATCTAAGGAATTTTAACTATTACGCCCTTATATAATAATTATATGAAGAGAAATAAAGATATCTCAAATGAAAAATAGAGTGAAATAAAGTGCGATGAAGAAAGATGTGATAAAAAAAATAACATTAATTATGTATTAAATTTTGTAAAAAACAATACATACTCTCTCTGTCCCATTATCTTGGTAAAAGTCAAACAAGTCAATGAAAATAAGAAAGTATCCATTTAACATATTGCATGATCCATTCATTAATTAGAAATTGATAATGCACAAAATTTTATATTATTACCATTAGTACATATTGCAATAATGCCTTCAAAACAAATCTTTAAATGTATTTTCCTTATTTACTTATCAATCATCGATACAATAACAATCTTTAAGATTTTTCATTTATTTTTTACTTTAATATGGGACAAATTTTTTGTTTTTTTACCAAGATAATGAGACAAAGAGAGTATAAAATATGTGACAAAAACTCTATGAACACAAAATGTGAAACGGAAGGAGTAATGTAATTGAAATTGAAAAAATATTTGCATTAAATAGGCTTACTACATCTAAGACCGAAAAAATATTACTATAATTAATTATTACAAAACCGACTATCAATAAGTAGTACTAGCTTATGCCACACCCAGTTATTATCATTCGATGTTGTGTGGCCTCCAATTTTATGCACCAGCATGTGATGTGGCAACAGGTGGCACGGCATGGCAACGAGACGGGTTTTGATAATACCAACCCCGCATCCATCATGATCGGAGCGGATTCGGGTACAGGTTTAAAGAGAACGAGTATGCAAAAGTAAAACCAGCACCCATCCTTATTGGGTTCGGGTAAAATTCACGAGTAGTCCATTCAATTATTTTTTAAAATCATTTTTATTATATTAAACAAAAATACATTATAATTCAAATAATATATAATAATAAACGTCAAATTTTAAAAATATATAAAAACTTAAGAATGAAATCATGGTTTTAACTAAATATGTTAATTTGACTTTATCATTTAACTATAATTAATTATAATAAAAATTATTTAAATTTTACATGGGAACGCGTTTAGAAACGGGGGGCGAGACGGGTACTTGAAATACCATACCCGCCTCCCCCATCTTTTTAAAGCGGATTTCGGTTTTGGGTTTTCCCAAACCCAATTAAAACGAATTTTTTCCACTAAAATCGGGTCGGTTTCAAGCGGTTGCCGCGGGTGTGGGTTTTTTTCCATCCCATGGTGGCACTACCTTAGCGGCCCAAACATTGAGTTTGTACGAAAATAAAGTAAAAACTACATATATTGCTCTTTTTGTGGTTTATGATTAATTTTGTAGATTGATTTATAATTTTTCAATTAAGGATCAAGTTACTAAATCATAAACCAATGAACACATATTTCATTGATCATCAAAAACGACAAAAATAAAAAATAAAAGGAAAAGTAAACAAAAAAATTTCAACAATCTGTTAAACACCAGAAAATTCTATTACTATATCTATTATTCTTTCGAAGTTTACATCGGATTAGGAGGGCCATTGAAGTGTAATCACCAAAATAGGATCACCTCAAAAAGTCAAAATGAATCACATAGTAATTACAACAATTCTACTGCATAATCCCGCAAAAAGAGCAATACTGCCCAAAATAAACTCATAATAACAACACACAAGCTCTATCATATGATTGAAGCTAATCAAATTTAAAAAACTGGAAATTTTTTTTTCTAGTCACAGATATCATATACAGAAAACAATTTAATTTGAGTCTAGATTATTCACACCGTAGTGTAGTTAACTCTACCAATTCAACAAGAATTCTCTGACCACAAAGTTTGAGCTCAGATCTTTGCTCAAAGAGATGCAAATATGTGTCATCTGAATTAACCACTCGTTAATAAAAACAATCTACATGTAGCAAGGGAGGTCCAAGATACACAAAAAAGGGGTGAAATATTTATGGTAACTAATAAAGATCTGGTTCAAAGTTCAAACACATACATTCTTATTAAAAAAAAAAAATCTACCTTGTGTTGCAGAGGAAACAATCCATAATCCTAGACCAAGCTACCCTTAGGCGAGGGGAAACCCTGTTGGTATATGTTCTTGATTCTCTGGCCATATCTTCCATAGTTTCGATAAAAAGGTTGAAGCATCTGATCGGTGGAACATAGAGGATCAAAGGAACAGCAGAAAAAGCCACTGTGAAGAACAACTCCAGCATGTTTTTCTGAGTAAAATGATAGAATCTGTAACAAAGTTGAAGTCTTTTAATTGTGAATTGTGATAATTAAGAAGAAGGGTATTTGGATTTGGGTTTTGTTGAGCTTTCTGAGATCTCAAACAAAGGCTTTAGAAAAAGTTGACTTTTAAAGTTTGGGGGAGAAGAAATAGTTAAAGGTTAAATTAAAGGTATGGAAAAATGGTAGAGGGGTAGAAAATGAAAGAGCCTAAACGACAACGAGAGAAGCAAGTTCTAGAAACTTAAGGAATGTTGGGCCAACCGAAACGGAACTCAGCCAGATGAAGATTATAGAATTATGTCTATCTCTCTCTGGGATTAAATCTGTTATTGGTTGAATAATTTATATTTTATAATTTTTTATTTAATTAATAATTAAATTTACATTTTTTGGGGTGATAAATAAATTAGCCTTATTTTTTTAGTTTTAGATAGGGTATAACCGTATAAGATTAAGACACACATATGTAGACTGTAGTTGTTGTAGTAAAGAAAAAAAAATACATCAACTGAGGTTGACATGGTTAGTGTAGGGCTGTGTCACTTAAACAAGTAGTTAAGGGCTCGATCCTCAACTCTTGCGAATGTAAAAAATTTCAATTGGGAGGAACACACTCCAAAAGAACTGAACCGTATCCAAGGGATTAATCACCATTCTTGCGTTAGTGGATACCAAGAAAAAAAAATAAAAAAATGGCCTAATTAGGTCACTAAATAATTTCTAATTCTACTGCCGCCCTTCTGCCCAATAACTTCCGAAAATTGAAAGGCTATTTTTCACACAACGAGTTATAGCAACACGAAAGCTTATAAGAGTTAGAATTTGGAAGTTTATAAGATTTGAAATTTCTTAAATTCAATTTTTAGAGTTGAGGATAAATATTTCAATTTGAATATATTTTATGGAGAATAATAACTTAAAATGTTTAAAATTATTATATGTTCAATATTTAAAAAAAAATACAACTACTTTTAAATAATTATTTTTAACTCTAAAAATTGAAGTTAAGAATCTTTATAAGATTGTCGAAAAGTTTTTAAATAATATCTAAAAGCTGAAATTAAGTTGATTCCTTAGTTAATTGAAGTGGAAATGTTTTAGAAAATTAATAATATATTTTAAATGAAATAAGCCCATAGCTTATATTCCTTCTTATCGTATTTATAAGTCATATTTAATTATGGGCTTATTTAAGTTTTTGGTCTCTGAAAGTTACCCGAGTTTTGGTTTTGGTCCCTGCCTTTTTTTTTTTACCGGTCCTGGTCCTTAAATGTCCAAAAAATTTGTAAAAGGTCCCTGCCGTCAGCCACATCTGTTATCCCGTGACGTGGCAAACGGAACTGCCACGTCACCCCACTCTCCCTCCTCCACGTCCCCGCCCATGTCATCAGCCCATCCACCTAAGCCCCCCCACATGCCCCTCACGTGCCACTTAAACTCAACCCACCCACTTCATAAACGTTGGTGCTTCTTCTTTCTTCCACATTCAGCATCATCTTCTTTGTCTGAGCCCCTCACTCCTCCATTCGTGGTTCAACTATGTCCTCCAGCAGAAGCTGCACGACAAACCGTCCAGTTCAGATCTCAAAGAGTAAGCGTTGTGCATGTGGGTATGTGTTGCTCCTTACTTCCCATACCCGGAGAAACCCTGGAAGAAGGTTTTGGAGATGTGCGAATTGGAATGTGAGTGAGTCTTTTTATTTTATTTTTGCTTCAAGTTTCGGTTTTTTTTCCACTCACCTTTGCCAAGTTCTCACCTTTGCCAAGTTCTCAGATGTACTACTCACTCATCATTTTCGTTATTTAAAATTGCAGAAGAAGGATGAAGAACCATGTGGGTACTTTAAATGGGAGGATGAAACTTCAGAGGAAGAGGAAGATGGTGTTGAAGTGAAAACACCTATGAAAAATGTTCCTTACGAACCTCCTTCACAAAATGTTGTTTACAAGAGAGGGTTTGAAGTTTGCCAAGTGTGTGAAGTTATGAAACTAAAAGTGTGTAGATTGCAAATCAAACTGGGAAATGAGAGAATGAAAGTGAAGATGTTGGTTGCTGTTTGTGTAGCTTTCTGGGCACTGACTTCTGCCATTTGCCTCTTCTCTTTTTTGGGTGGTCAAGGGAAACTTGTTTAGGTTTAGGATATGGGATA
The DNA here is from genome assembly GCA_037953625.1 of Crotalaria pallida. Classification (NCBI taxonomy): domain Eukaryota; kingdom Viridiplantae; phylum Streptophyta; class Magnoliopsida; order Fabales; family Fabaceae; genus Crotalaria; species Crotalaria pallida. Next base: position 175,568,772 of record CM075650.1, read on the forward strand.
AGGGCTTGTCATGTGATGTGTTTATTTAATGCTAAGTTTTTTATGTTCAGTTTTTGTTTAGTGTTTATGATATGGGAGAAGTGGTTGTACTGGGTAGTTTGGTGCTATGTAATGTGTAACTTTGTGAACCTATTGACTGAATCAATACCATGGTTGTCTTATGTTAGTGTTTGTTATCTTAAATTTGTGATTTATCTTGTGCCATTTGGCACTTAATGTCAAACCGTTCAGTATCTAAGTGAACATGGATGCAATTCATAAGCATTTAAATAAGGTATCGTTCAATTGTCATTAACATAGTTTGAAATAAGCCATAAGAATTGACACAAAGTTTGGCATTTGATTGTCATTAATAAAGTACCTGTTCATAACTTAAGTACATGCCCATAAGCTAGGTATAATTTCATCCCTTTACATGTCCAAAAAGAGGGATAAATATACATGCCCATATGCTCATAACTAAGATCCCTTTACAAAACAGCATCCAAAAAACAGGGATAACATACTGACATACCATTAAGTGCTAGCATATGGTAGAAATCAATGATCCCATAATAATTGTCCAAAATGAGGGATCATGCAATTTCTTAAAAGCTAGCAATATATAAGTTCAACTAAAATTAACTTAGTTACAAATCAACCAAAACATCCACTTGGTAATTACATAATTCAGTCATTCAGTTTCTATATTTCCCAAAACAAAAGGTGTTGTTTCAGCTGTCGTCACTCATTTGTTGTCCTTGGTGGTACTGAGTTGTGTGCTTGGTCCTTCATCTTGGAGTGCCTTTTCCTCCTCAGCTTCTGCCTGTCTTGCCATTTTCTAAAAACAGAAAACACAACATACATTCACAAGTGTGTACAACGTGAAGACAACATAAATGTAAATCATAACATAACATAACATAACATAACATAACATAACATAATGTTGCTTAATATCACCATCATGTCATAAGTGCTAGACAATGCTTTGACCATGTTAGCAAGTTCTGGTTCAGTAAGTAGGTTCACGATCTGGTCATAGGTTCTAGGTGGACTGTGACCTGAGATGGGTTCAGTGGCAGCCATGCTCGGATTATTGACCCCCTTCACCCACCTCCGTCCAGCAGCCCCCCAAGCACCCCAGCAACTCCAGCCACCACCACCAGCCGCCACCGCCAAGCCCACCATCACCACCATGAGTGTCTCTCTCTCTCCTCACTCTTGATTCCGTCTCTCTCTCCTTCTCCCTCTCTCTCCTCCTTTTCCTCCACCACCACACCACACCATAGCCGCCACCACGGACCACCACCCACCACCATCATCACCATGAGCTCTCTTCCCCTCTTTCCCTATTGATTTGAGTTCCCTTTCTCTTTTCCTCCTCCCTTGATGTTTCTCTCTCCTCTAGGGCTTTCTCTCTCCTCACCGGATCTCACCGACGCCGACACCGATCGTGGTTCGCACCGGGCTTGTGTTGGGTACTCCGAGGCTTGAAGCTTGGGCCTCGATTCGGCCGCGATCGTTCGCAAACAACGAGGTGCAACACCGTCACCGCGATCGGGATCGATTGTCCCCGCCGTGCTTGGAATCAAAGGTCGTGGAAGCTTAGGATCGAATTGGAGTCGAGTTAGAGCGTAAGCCGGGGAGTAAAGCGTCAGGCTAAGGTTACCCCTCTCGCTGTCATCGATTGAGGTAAGGGGTTTCATTACCGGCCCTTAAGGGGTGTATTTCTGGGTAGTTATATCTATCGCTAGGACCGGGGGAAATGTTAATTGTTAATGAACCTTAGAGTAACCCGCTAATAATGAAGGAAGAAAATTAGGAAAGAAAATTTAGTTAAAGAAGAGTTGAAACAATTAGCGACGAAATAAATGGAATAATAAGAAATAAATAAATAAACGGAATTATAAGAACGAGTGAGTAGCGTAAGTGAGAAAAGGGAGAAATTAGAGATTAACTATGGAGAGCCGGAATTAAATAAAGAAAGTGTAGGAATGAGTTGAGAACTAAATTAGGATAAAATAAGGTTAATAGAAATAAATGGAGTGAATGAGTAATTAGCCATTAGAGGAAAGAAATAAACGGAAAATAAGAGAGAGTTAACGGAAAAAGGAAATAATATAATTGGTACTAAATGAACGAGCTAGGTATTATTGAATGTGAGTGATGCAGGAAAAAGAAACAAAGGAAGAGAAAAAGAAAAATAAAAGAAAGGGAATGGAACTAACTAAGAGTTAGTATGAGAATAATTAGTAACAAAAAGTACTTAAGTATAAGATGGCAAGGAAATAATAATAAGTCGTTAAGGGAAGAATTGAGCGAAGTGAGACGATAATGGAGGATGAGGAAGAGTTAGGAAATTAAAAGTATTGGATAAAATTAGGGAACTGAAGTTAAAGGGATAAGACTAATACGATAATAAAGGGAAAGGATTTAAACGGCAGGAGGTCGTTAGACCCTGCCACGATAATTTAAAAGGCGGGAGGTCGTTAGACCCTGCCACCATAATTTAAACGGCGGGAGGTCGTTAGACCCTGCCACCATAATTTAAACGGCGGGAGGTCACGGGAGGTCGTTAGACCCTGTCACCATAATTTAAACGACAGGAGGTCGTTAGACCCTGTCACCATAATTTAAACGGCGGGAGGTCGTTAGACCCTGTCACCAATAAAAGATTAAAGGAACGAAAAGGTAATCGACATATTAACCGAATAATGGAATTAAAATGGAAATACAAATGGAAAATGGGAATAAGAAGGAAAGAGCGAAAGTAATAAGGAACAAGAATAATTAGAGGTTAAAGATTTATCTAAAAGAAAACAATTAGAAAGGAAAAGAATTGGGAAAGAGTTAGGAAGTAAAATAAGAAAAGAAGAACTTGAATTGTGTAGCATAGTATAGGCTTGAATGGTTTTGGCGTGTCGTATATATCTGCTTAGAAATCTCCTTTTTAAGTTCTGTGTGATGCTTCCCCTGTGTTGTCATTATTTTTCAGGTACACAAGTGGAGCATACACCAGTGCTGGCCGGGCAGGATCTTCATTCCACTACGTGGAGTGAATATACATATACATATACATTATATTTTGAGTGGACAACTATTTTGTAAATTTAAAATATGTAATAGTTGTACGCCCTGAACTTTGTATTCACCGGGCATTAGGATATGATATAACTATTAAACTGTTGTTGTTTATGTTTTTTTAAAGTTTCTGGACTGACAGGTTTTTAGAAGAAAATTTTGGGAAGTCCGGAAAACAGAGGAAACTCTGCCGGATTTCCGTAAAACCTTTTAATGAAAGTTAAGTTCTAAAACGAAATTTTTAAACTCCGATTTTAATAAAGCCTAAAAAATTTATAATATAAGTGAGGGTGTTACAATACTCCTTGCACTTGCTGCATCTTCTGATTCTTTGGTTTGGTTTTGGTGCAGGAACATGATTTTGTGGTGCTGGTGCAGGGTTAGGTTGGTGGACTGGTGGTGGTGTAAGGTTAAGTTGCTGGACTGGTGGTGGTGCAGGATGAGTGGGTGGTGCAGGGGGAGTCTGAGAGGGTGGTACAGTGGGTGGCTGAGAGGGTGGTGCAGGGGCAGCATTTTGTGGTGCAGGGTCTTGGGGTGCTTCAGGCTCAGGATTTTGAGGTGGTGGGGGAGGGAGTGGACAGGTTCTGTAGTTGTGCCCCACAGTGTGGCACCTGGAGCAAGTATGTCTAGTGTGTGACCTCCTCCACCTACTTTGGTCACGGGGCTCATCAGGTTCCCTCCTCCTCAATTTCCTTGGTCTCCCTGGACCTTTCTTGTATTTTGGAGGCAACATCTCCCCACGTTCAGTTTCAGGCCACATGTCCTGGCCATTTATTGGGCTGATTATTGGCCCATAACACAGCTCATAAGCCTCCCTTTTGTAGTAGCTATGGACATAAGGTTCCAAGTCCTCATTCTTAAAACTAATGCATGTAACAGCGTGCCTACAAGGGATTCGTGTCAAATCCCAAAAATTGCATGTGCAAGTCTTCCTATTTAGATTGACAGTGTAAGTCCCCCCATTAGGATGCATATGGGTGACTTCAAACAAGGCATTACCAGCCCATCTGGATACCCAACTACCACTAGCTACCACTTCCCTATCCAATCTTTTCATTGGTTTGGGCATTACATTTCCAGTGTACTTAGACAATTTCACCCTTAGTGCAGCAAATCTACCCATTAGATAAGTTCTAATCCACTCAAACATTGTGATAATGGGTTTGTCTCTAGCTACAAGGATAGTGCTATTAAATGCTTCACTAAGGTTATTCATCAACACATCAGTCCGAGGGTAAAAACTAAATGCATGTTTGCACCAAGAGTTTGGTGGATACCTCATGAGCCAATTGTATCCTGCCTCTGTTTTATCTTTCATCTCCATCATCTTAGCCTTCCACTGTTGTTCAGTTGTGGCCTTGGCTGCACCCATCATGATATCCCTGAGATCAGTTCCTCCACTGATTTGTTTTTTGAAGTTATTATATAAGTGTTTGAGACAATATCTGTGCTCAACACCATCAAGGAGCTCCTCAAATACAGATTCCAGCCCCTGCATCAAACCAAAAACATAAAATAATTATTAGTACTAAGCTTAATCAAAATCAGTAACTACACTCAATAAATTCATCTGATCCGAAACATGTACCTTTTGTTGATCCGACATAAAAACCCATATGTTGCTTGCCACATCCCCAAAGTCATCAAATAGATTTCTCAGAAACCATCTCCAAGTCTCTTTATTCTCAGTTTCCACCACAGCAAATGCAAGGGGGAAATACTGATCATTGGGATCCCTACCAACTGCTATGAGAAGTATCCCCCCATAATTAGTCTTGAGGTGGCAACCATCTACTCCTATAAATGGTCTACAAGCAGCCAAAAACCCAGTCTTGCATCCTTCCAAACACATATAGAAGCTACCAAACCTAGGCTGAAGTGTTGGGTCAGGCCTGATAAGCTTCAGCTTGCAAGTGTTCATGGAGTTCACCCTCTTGAGCTCAGCTGCATACCTCCAAAGAAGGCTGTACTGCTTGGCAGCATCCCCCTCAACAACTCGTTTGGCTATTTGCTTGGCCCTGAAAGCCCTCCAGGAGGTAATCTCAGTGGCATAAGTCCTTCTCATCTCATCAATGATTTCACCTATCTCATCTTGTTGTTGGATCTGACCTTGTCTTGAATCTCCTTTGCAACCCACTTTGAATTTGCATTTTTGTTATCAAAGACCCTTGCACATGTGTGTCTGTCAATGAGGGTCTTCAATCTGTAAGTGGTAGTGTTACCACACCTACTTGCGTATGCCTCAAATCCACAACCAGCTTTGCATACGACTCTTGCCCTCTCCCTATCATTCTTTACAAACTTAACTGCCTTGCCATGTAGCACAGAATACTCCAAGATTGCTTCCTTGAATTCCTTAATTGAGTGGAACTCCATTCCAACACTGAACCTAAAATCTCTCCCCATATACTCCTTTCGGAACACTGGATATCTAGGTCTTCTCTCCACATCAGACTCTGATTCATCCTCCACTCCACTGTCAAGCTCATCAGTCATGTACTGATCTTCCATTTGATGAGCCTCATCAATTAGATGATCAGGTGCAGGTTCAGGTGCATTGCCTTCCACTGAGTTGTTGGATTGCACATGTGTGGCACTCTGAGTTGTTGGATTTCTCTGACTTGTAGACCTCCCCCTCAATCGTTGACTTTGCCTTCTGGGTTGCAAAAGCCTTCTAAGATTCATTTTCTTCCTCCTCTTCTTTGATGCAGCACCACTGCTTGCATTCTGCACCTCATCAATCTCATCTGCAGCAGCATCATTAACTTCATTCTCTCTATGACCTTGGTCAGCTGCATCAACTTCACCTTCATTGTTATCAGCTGCAACACCATCATTCTCTACTCCATCATTATCAGCTGCATCACCATCTTTCTCTGAAACAAACCCATCATCTAAATCCTGACAGTAATCTTCCTCATTTTCTCCAAAAACGACTTCCTGGACACTATCATCACTGCTAATGTCTTCCACATCTCCTTCCACTCTCTGTTCCCCTCCATTAGTATTCCCCAAGTGAAGCACAGCTGTGGGCACTGACACAATATCATGTTCTACATACATGTCTACCTCACAATTGTGCTCAAGTGCATACTTGGCCAACTCACTTGCATGGGCATCATATGATAGTTCCTTTAGCTTTTCCAGACTGCCAGAGGCTGGTTTCCACCACAGCTTTCCAGATTCCATGTACCCCAAATCCTTAAGTAATGACTGAGCTTCAAAATAACTCCACTTGTCCACATCAATGCCATGGATGGCATGCACCTCTCCTCCATCATAAGTCACCCTAACTCCTTTACCAAATACACCACCATGGTGTACTACAACAGTGAAGCTCATACCTACAAACATGCAACAATATAACCCACATATCAGAGATATGACGAATACACACTTTACATGCAAAAATAAACACAATCAGAGACTAAAAAAACAAAAAAGCACACAGTGAAGAAAAAAACAAAATAGATTCTTTGACAACAATGAAAATGACGACTTTGTCCCCACAAACAGTATAGTTGGTCCCCACACACATTATACTATCATTAAACAAAGACCTCCTCTTGCATTAAATATGGTTAACAAACATTACTTCCATTATTTATTGAATCCACTGCCGTCCAAACCCTATCAAGTAATATCTTCTTAAACTAGTCTTTTGGTACAGTAAAGGAAAACCCTAACTTTTGTGGACAACAACTTCACATTTGTTAACCCTAAGTGGTCCCCACCAACACCCACATATACCAACACTTCGAATAAAGAAAACAAACCAAAATTACCACTATATAAAAGAGGAAAGAGAAGAAAACTACAGAAACAGAGACAACCAAGAGAAAGAGAGAGAAAGCAGAGAAGATATGGCGAACGAAGAAAGCAGAGAAAGAAGAGAAGAGATGCGTCGATACGTACCTACGAGGTTCTCTCCTTCGACCACCGCTATCAATGCACAGTCTCCTTCACAATTTCTGCTTCGATTTTCGCTTTTCCAGTTTCAGAGAGATACTTAGGGTTTTCGATTTGGGAGAGAAAGAGGGGAAAGGGAAAGTTTGACTAAGAGTGTTTGGTGTTTCTGACTAAGAGAGGAGAGACTCACCAAGCTTCTTCAAGAAGCTTTCAGGAAATCAAACGTTTCTCAATGGGTGGATTAAGAGGCACGTGAGGGGCATGTGAGGAGAGAGTGAAGAAGCTTCTTGAAGAAGCTTGACGAAACGAAGGGTTTCTGAAGTGGGTGGGTTTACAACTCACGTGACAGGCACGTGGGGGGCTTAGGTGGATGGCACGTGAGGGGCATGTGGGGGGGGGGGGGGGGGCTTAGGTGGATGGGCTGATGACATGGGCGGGGACGTGGAGGAGGGAGAGTGGGGTGACGTGGCAGTTCCGTTTGCCACGTCACGGGATAACAGATGTGGCTGACGGCAGGGACCTTTTACAAATTTTTTGGACATTTAAGGACCAGGATCGGTAAAAAAAAAAAGACAGGGACCAAAACCAAAACTCGGGTAACTTTCAGGGACCAAAAACTTAAATAAGCCTTAATTATGTTATATAGATCAATAAGAATAGTTATATATTTTGAAACTTTAAAAATGTATCTTAATATTACAATTTTACCTTCTCAACTTGTATTAAAAATTTCACGAATATATTATTTCATATTAATGAACAAATGATAAATAAGAGAAAAAACAATAAATACTTTCGCAAAAATACAAAATGTCTTATAAATAGGATAAAAAATTATTCTAAAAGGTATCTCTTATAAATAAGATCAGAAATAATATATTATGAGATACCTCAAATATTTGATCAAATTAGAGCTTCAAACCTTGTATTTTATTGAAATAAACTCTTTTATCAAACACCAATAAACAACGTATTTTCTATCAAATAAGTTGTAGTTGATTAGTTTACAAGCTAAAACTACTTGTATTACCGAGCACACATAAGTGCCGGGTGTAATTAATTACACCTCATGGGAGATTAGTATGATTTCTTCATTTTTTTTTCGTGCATAAGGAATTCTCGAAAACGATAGTTGAAGATTAATTTTTTTTCAGATATAAAAATTATGAAAATATGTTCGTCTTTATTAACAAAGTTTTTTTCCATACTCAATGTAATAAAACTATTGATATCGTATTCAAGGAATCCATTTACCTATAAATTATGTTATTAGAGCATGTTGGTTCTCCACATTTTGTTTTCGAAGGAAAAGACATTTGATATTGTGTTTTTAAGGTAGATTTTGGAGCATTTTAAATATAAAAAAAAAAATATATCCTTAAAAGATCTCAAAAGATTTCCTACTAAAAAATATTTTTGTGATCCAATGGGACTATAAAAATTCAAATAGTAATTTAGAATTATAAATTATTTCCAATTTTCGAAGAATTGAAATTAGAGAATTCATAATTTTTTGACTTATGCAAAGAATTATAATGTAAAAATTATAATCATAAAATTCAATTTTTTAAAATTGACGATGGCGGTGGAAAGAGTAATGGCAATGATAAAAATAAAATGGTGGCAGACTTGGACAGGTTGCAATGTGATTGAATGGTGGTAATAAAAAATCATCTCTAAACATCGTATTTGACATCTATACATACATCTGTCTTTTTTGGCAAAAACTGGTGGATTCTGCAGTTTCTCTCTCTTACATGACCCATAACTTTTTATCCAAAAAGGCACGTGTCACCTACTAGTGTCAAATACAGATGTTTTTCTAACATTTTTGATAAAATTTTTTTACTTTCAACTATTATTGATGATTGTAACTTTATTCTCGTAATGTCATTTCACTTTTTTTTGTTAATTATAAATGTAAATATTATTTTCAGATTTCGATAATTTATGTTACAAATAGTGGAAATAATAAAAATTATTGCTAAATTTTTTTGTTTAAATTTTTAAGAACAAAAACAAAATGAAAATACAAGTTGAAGTTTGTAATTAAAAAGTAATAATAAAAACACGAGCACATCCAAAATTAATAATTCAGCTAAAAGAAAAATACTATATTTAATCTAAATATTAGATAACCAACTGGGAATTGGTTGGCACAGTTGATTTGGACTGTGTTACTTAAGCAAAGTGATCGAAGGTTTGATCCCAACTTTTACGAATGTAAAGAATTTTAGTTGGGATGGTTATCCCCGAAAGGGCCGAACTCGCCTCAAATGAATACCGGAAACCGAAGAAACTCTAAATATTAGATATAAATGTTGAAATAGTAATTAGAAATTGGATTTGCTTTTCGTTGTTAACAAGTTGGCATAAAATTGTGGTACGAAAACCCCCACGTGTCAAAGAAAGGAATGGTAACAGAATAACAGATTGACACATCACATGTACCCCGAGAGCTCCATAGCCGCCAAAAGGTTTGAGAACATGAAGATCGCCACGCGTCACAAGAGTTTTTATTGCTTCTTTGTGCAGTTGCAATATTTATTACTTGGTATTCCGTCCGTTCCTATTTATTTGTCATATTTCAAACAAAATACACAATTTAAAAAATCTAATCATTACTCATATTTTCATTACATTAATTATCTTTTTTCTCACTGTACCATTTTTCTTTCTATAATCATTAATTTTTCTCCACTACTTACATAAACCAAAACATATATTAAATAAGGACAAACATGAAAAATAATATTTATTACACTCTTGTAATTCTCAATACGACAGATAAAAGGAAACAAAAAATCTCTCCAAAAATGACATATAATAAGTAACGGATGGAGTACTTGAGAGCTGTTTGCTAACTATGGAAAATATACATCTTACTAATTTGGTTGACCTTTTTAGTACTGATAGTAATTTGTTTATTTCTACGTTCTAGTAAAAAGAAAGAAAAGCCCTTAAAAAAAAGCCTAATCAACATATTATAAAATAGGAGAAGTTGAGGGCATTTTTGTCATTTTCATTTTTCCTCCTCCATCCTTGTTTTTCCCTCCAAATTTGTTTGTCCGTGCCTCGCACGGGAATAAATATTTATCTTAAGTTATTTTTAGTAAATTTTTATTAGTACAATTTGGATTACACATTTAATATAAAAATTGCCCGCAAACATACAATTTGCATTTCGATATTATTACAATTTGCACGGGTTATTAATGACTTTTTCAAAAGGAAATAATTTGAATCAAATATTGATATAAGAAATATATAATGCCTAAACGACTCGTCATATGATAATTAACCAGAAAAAAAAACGAATATAATGTTGTAATTTCAGAAATTCTAATACAAACAAGGCATAATATAGGCAAATTGGTATTAAACATTTAAACAGAGCATCATTATTATGAATAATAAATTTTGGGTACAACAGAAAAAACGGATATATAAGTATTAAAGATGAGCTATAATTTGGTATAATGATTTAGCTTAATACAATCAAATATGTACTCAGTCATGAATTCAAATTTAAAAAAATCTAAAAATTTATACAATATGTTGCAATTTAAATTGTGAAAAATAATGATGCGTTATTTTTTTTTGTGAACTAATGATGCGTTATTTTATACTTTAGACAATATACTTATTTACAATTATGAAGTTCTAATACAAGCAAGTAATTTGAAAGTTCGAATCTTATAAACACGAATTAATTAAAAGTGTGAAAACAAGTCTTATATTTCGGGACAGATGTAATAATAATAATGATGATGATGATGATATATATGGTAAAAAAATAGCTGCATTTGGACTTGCAAAACGAATTAATAACAAAATGCATTTGGAATGATGGATTAAATAAAACAAAAATCAAAATGAGTTGGATTTTTTTTAATATAAGAAATTATGTTGTTAATTAAAATTAGAAATAGCATAGTTGATACATTATTAGTTAATTTTTATTAATGAAAAAGTTGGCAGCTGAAACTAGATTCAAAGGTTAATGTTTATGACTATTCATTTCTAAATACATGCAAATCATTTTTATAAAAAGTTCATATTAACTTATTATTTAAAAAGACATATTTCCAAAATCTATAATCAAATTTGTTTTTTTTTAAAAAAAAATAATTAAATCCGTGCGATGCACGGGTAAAATTACCAGTATAATAAAAACTCCAAAAATTGATCTAGCCAAATTTTATTATCTTTCAAAAAAGTTTGCCTAGCTAATAAAGTATTAGCCATAAAATTGAACTTTCTTTCATAAAAGGAAAGATCAAATGCTGTGAAATTATTAACCTGGGTCATTTTTACGTTTCGGAAAAAGATTAGGGTTTGCTTATCAGCCGAAAAATACGCATAATGTGTAAAAAAAAAAAAATTACAATTATTTTTAATGGGGTGATGCCATTTCATTGGTTGTGCATGTTACACATACAAGATATGGACACATTTGTGGGATACGGGTCTCAATTGCTAACTGAATCAATTGGTAAAATGTGAGATGTGCAAGAATAGTTACGTGGCTTAATCCCCACAATTATTCATGATATCAATTAGTATTTACTTCTGCCATTGGGGCCCCAAAGGTAAGGAGCTTTGTATTTCACAGGGGATGTTTCGGGTTCGAGTCCTTGTGACGGTTTTCTTCTTAGACGTTTATAATCACTTTTATTTAAGGTGATTTATTAACCACTAATATTAACCTCCCAAGATCTCATTTGCTACGCCCATTACACATGAGTTTTGGGCTCGTGGTCAATGCAAATTTTTACATTTCCAACAGCCATAGATCAAAAGAAAAAATTATTACAAAGATCCTTATTCTCCTCATGGGTTCCTCTGTGACAGTAGATACATTCAGGGAGAGCGGAACCTTCAAAATCATCCTCATCAAAATCAATGGCACTAAGATCCTTATTCTCCTCATCAAGTTGATATGTAATTGACGTAACCCCGAACTCTTCCAACTGCTACTAGTCAATATCTACTCATATTATGAAGCAAATTATAAAAAAGATATAAAGGGATTTAGAAATTGGGGTTTTGGAAGTTATAAAAGTTATAGGAGGATGAAAGAAAATTATAAAAAGATATTTTGGAAATTAAATCATGTTCGAAACTAACTTTGTCGAGTTCAAAAATTAATTCTCCTTTAAAAAAATATGCATATCTTCAAAGGTATATTATAAAATAATTGGCCAGTCCATATTGTCACAAGATATTTCTGGGTTGATCCAACTATTATATGTCAAAATAAACAAAGCAATTTTAAGATATATGTTTCTGGAATAAACCAAGTCCCTGACTGTTTAGAAATGGTACGCATATTTGGTGTGCTTTTATACGTTATTTTTACTCCCATAACTTAAACATTTGAATTTATACATTGCAGTTGCTTGCATCATTTAAACTTTCTGGGGTCTGTCTCTCTGCACAATGTGTTACCCGATTATATGGCAAATAATTGAAGTTCATGTAAAGAATATGCTATCATTACAAGACAATAACAGTTTGTTTGGCAACTATGTTAATATACCCAATGTCTGCAACAAATCATTTAATTTCTACTGATCATCCTAAAGACTAAAGACCAGCACATGGTCACATAATACATGATACAAGTATTGACATGGATATGCATTTTTTTTCAAATTTGTCACTTTTAAGTATTGTTCACAAGATATTTTTTTTAAGGTGTGAATTCAATACGAGATATGTGTGATAAACTAGAGAATTATGTTACTATAGAACATCACATGATGTTTAGTCTTCTTATTTTATTTTTTTCTAGATGATGCTCTCTAGGCTTCTGAGGCTGCTCAATAATATGGTCTATTATTGTGTCACATTTTCCTCAATTGATCACATACATTTTGTTCTTGTTTTTGTCCTTTGCTTTTTTCATTCAAAAAGGAACAAAAAGGAAGGGGTGTTTACATGAGGAAATAGATGCTAAAAATTTAGTATTAATATTGAACCTCTTTGTCTGTGTGTAATTGTTTCTCATGTGACCATGTCCCCTCTATGATGATCGAATCCATAAACTTACAAATACTAAAAGCTAAAAAAGACAGAAGGATGAAAAGAGATGTTAGACTCCGTACCTTGGCTTTTCTACAGTTTCAAAATTGGTAAGCTTACATATCTTCTGTTTTTTCTTTATTTTCTATATTTATTTTTTGAGTATTTTCACCTTTTAGATGATGATTTGTTTTAAAGTACTACCACTTTTCTGGCCCCTGTATTTTACAATGTAGTACAACAAGGTGTAGGACATAATACCCAGGTGAGTTGTTTTTTCTTGTCTTTGTAACAAAGTAGAATGTTGCTTAACATACCCTCATAAGTATGATATTTATTTTTTGTTTTCTGCTATTTGCACAGGTGTAGACAGAGGAGACGATGCTTTTGAAACATTTGAGTAGCTTGAGAGGTTTCTGCTTCACTTATTCTCAGAAAATTGTGGAAGTCCTTATCATAATAGAGATAGCTAGATTGAGGGTGTTGAATAACTATATTGCCCTTACAATATTTAGGAATTGACAAAGACCCCCCATGATCTGAGATTTTAAGATTGGATAGTGACTGAGATTGATAACATTTGTGATGAATAGGATTTTTATATGATTCATGAAAGTACACTATGGGAAATCATTGGCATGTCAGAAGGGTGATTAGGTAAGGGAAAGGGAATCACATACATGACAGCCAGGAAGAAAAGGATAGATGTGTCCATAACTTTATCTGCATAATTGAAAAATCTTATGAAATTGATCTAGCTAATTATTATATTTTCACTTTAGCTTTTTAGATTGTAAATTTTTTTTTGGTTAAACCAAGGTTAATATCAAAGTAGTGCTTAATTAATCAGAAGAGAGATTCTGGTATTTACTGCTAATAAGCCAAAACTTAATTTGCCACTGTTTAGGGATTCTAACTGAGAAATCTATCTAAAACCAGGTTAGGTTGTTAGAGAAAAAAAATCTATATTAAGTTAAAATAAAATAAGGGTCAGGAAAGAAAAACAGATAATGTGGTACAGTAATTATTATGGATAAGAAATACACGTATAGTGCTTTAATAGCAAGCAGAAATCCTTGTCAAAGATGGAACAATAATAAGTAAAACAACCATATTTTAACCATACAATTAAGTTATCTTAAGCATTTTTCCTTCTCTACTTGATTTTGCCAAGAAATAACAGGATATATAATGCTCTAATTGATGTATATTCATTAAGTTCTCAGTCGTGGTACATTCCAGCAGGTCACTTGTGCTGCAAGCTTTCAATCAAACTGTTAAGGAGTTTTATTATGTGTATTGTAAAATTGAACATCAATACCAATATTTGAATACTTTTGCAAAATTGCTTTATTACTTTTATAACTCTCCTCACATCAAAAGTATTGTATATTATAACCATTGTCATCCTTAATGGTAAATTCTGCAGATGAAAAGTGAAAGTTTTTTGCACTTGAGTTCTCAAAAAAAGTATGAAAGTTTTGTTTGACATATTGTTTCATGTTGGTTGACAGATCAGAATTAGAGCCTTAATCTCTAATGTATGGCAGTGCCGGCAGTGATAGAATTATAGCAAGAATAATAAAAAAACAAAAAAAAGGGCATTGCTTTGTTGGAAGGTACACATGATTTGCTTCAGAAATATGCCAATTAAGTGGTTAGAACTTGTGAAATTCATGCAAAGAATGTAAGCTACACACAATGATAAAAGAAAATGAAAAATTAACAAACAATTGCTAAGCGTGCAACACTTGCACGCTTTGCCATTAAATTAATTTCCAAAAGTAGCATAGTCATCATCATCACTCTCTCTCTCTTTAGTCTCAACACACGTGAATTTGAAGTTTAAAACCTTGAGAGAGAGAGAGAGAGAGAGAGTATTATGTGAAGTGGAAGCAAAATAGTTTCTGTACCATATAATAAAAATATGATATTGATGATTACCTTGTGAGTGAAGTAAAATATATCGAAAAAGACAAGAATTGAGTCAAAGACAAGAAGACCAACCATTCCTCTCTGCTTCTCTTATCTCTCTCTCTCTTTTGTATTAGGGAGGTCCCCCTCCAATCCGTTTTCTACTCTATCTATCAACCAACAAACAACAAACACGATACCCCTTTTTCTCTCACTCTCTCCGGCTCTCTTGATGAAATCAGAAACCGAATAGCAGAAAAAAAATTTTTAATTGTTTTTTAAGAATTTGAAGAGTACAATAAGTGTTATTTTTCATATTTATTTTTATTAAATAAGTTTTGATTTACGTAAGTAGTTGAAAGAAATTTAATAATTATAAAAAAAAGCACAAAAAAAAATATAATTAATATATTGAAAACCAAGCAATGATTATTTTTAAATGGTATATAAATTAAAACGAAAGGAGTAATATATTTTAAAATTTCAATTAAATTTATCTTGTTTCAACTATAAGGGTAACATTTTAAGTTTTGAGGCTAGAAATAACACAAAGGGTAAGAAAGAAGATTTAATTACTACATGCTCTCTCATATTATATTTTTGAGGGAAAAGAGCAATTTTAAAAATTGAAGAGCTTTTCTCTCATATTCATATTTTAAGCAAACCCCACAAAGCATCAACATCATCATCACTATTTCCACCCTATGAAGCCTCCTCTGTGTCTCTTACAAACATTATTCATCACCTATATAGCTTTCATCATTCCCTTAGATCTCTATCCCAACACACTCAAAAGAAGAAAAAAAAAAGACCTTATAAACAACCCTAGCTATAGAGTGTGTAAATGAGGAAACCTGATATGATGGCCAAAGAAAACATTAGTAAGAGCAAGTTAAGGAAGGGGTTGTGGTCACCAGAGGAAGATGAGAAGCTGATAAGGTACATGTTAACTAATGGACAAGGTTGTTGGAGTGACATTGCTAGGAATGCTGGCCTCCTTAGGTGTGGCAAAAGTTGCCGTCTTCGTTGGATTAATTACTTGAGACCTGACCTTAAGCGTGGTGCATTTTCACCACAAGAAGAAGACCTCATCATTCGTTTGCATTCCCTTCTTGGCAATAGGTACTACTACTCTTCATTCTCACCTCAACATGTCCTTGCTTTGCTTTATTACAATATCAAGTTTATTAATTAACCTATAGTAGTTTTGAACAAGTAGGTTTTAGATCCAAATGTATACATTAAACAAAAATGTCTTTTTACAAAGAAGACATACATAAATAGGAGCTAATATATGATGCCTCACAATTTGTACCACTTTATGTGACACTTCATTTCTATTAGTTAAAAAATATTATTAAATTAATATATATTCAATTCAAAATGTATTTTCTTGATTAATAAAAATGAATAACATAGAATGTCACACATTATGGATATATATATGATGTACTCGACACAAATAGATGCAAAGTCTGATGTCACATAGAGTCACAGGATATAGGGACACTTCTAACACCTAAACATGAGTAACTAAAATAGGCAAATAGCAAAAGAAGACAAGAAGGCATATTTACTACTAGAAGGCAGATATACTTGCATAGGGATAGGGATCGGATAAGTGTATCTAAGGCAGACATGTAAGCATTAAAATGTACATTGCTTTTATTACATTTTATTTTGAAATGTCGTTCAGATAATTGTAAGAAGTTAGAACTATTCACTTCAAAATCAATATAGTGTCCCCTTCAGAGAACTTTCTAATGATTTTCAAAATGTATGTTTAGCTATCTATATATTGATTTTCCAGTTCCAGCTTCATGTTGATTTTACATTTTATACGCACTTCTCTTCTTTTTAGTCCTAAGCAAAGAATAATCCTAATTGACAGAACTTATTAACTAATGTGCTTCTTAAATTGAGTTGCCCTTACATTATAGTAGCTAATAATTTTGATGTTTTTTCTTAATGAATAATTTGATATACTTTGCTGAGAAATTAAATTTACTTGCCAATAATATTAATTTGTAACATTTTTTTGTCAGCTGTTATTTGTACATCGTGTTCTATAATTTCTTTTACAACAAATTAAATTATCTTTATCTTACCTATTATTCATTTTTTATCTCTACACGCATCTCACAAAAATCATAAATAAATCAAAGAGCTTTACTTTTTGAACCCTGTTGTTTACTCACTGAGACCCCATTTTTTTCGCCTTATACAAGGCGGAAGTACATTTTTCCGCCTTATACGAGGCGGTAGTGTAAAATTATCATATTTTTTCTGCCTTATACAAAGCGGACGTGCAAAATTATCATTTTTTCGCCTAGAAAGAGGCGGAAAAAACTGATAATTTATACTACCGCCTTGTATAAGGCGGAAAAATGCACTACCACCTTGTATAAGGCGGAAAAAATGGGGGCCGGTGAGTAAACAACGGGGTTCAAAAAGTAAAGCTCAAATAAAAGGACAACTAAAAGTTGTTAAATGCTGTCAAAATAACAATTTTTTTTACCAGCTAGGACAAATCTGTTCAAAAAGACACACAAGGTTATACTCCCTCCGTCCCTAATTATAAGGCCCTCTTAACACTTTTATTTTGTCTCTATTTATAAGGCCCTTTACCAATTTTCAATGAGCATTAATTATTTTTTTCCACAAACACACCTATTTAACACTTTTTAGATTCCCAATAATATTAATAGGGGTAATTTTGAAAATACATATCAAAAGTTCACATTTCCAATACAAATTAACTAAATTATTCCACTTTCTTAATGGACGTGAAATCTCCCAAAAAGACCTTATAATTAGGGACGGAGGTAGTACAAAATAGCGTTACCTGAAAGCATTTCATAGTGTTTGCCTATCTATCTAGCTGGGTATAGCTTCCAAGTGAAGGACACCAAATAATATATATATATATATATATATATATATATATATATATATATATATATATATATATATTGACTATTGAGTATAGTAGTTTGCTTAAAAAATATCTGCTAAATCATGAATTATTAAATATTCATATCTTATAATTCCATCACGTAGGATATGTAGCGTGCGAGGGCAATTATAAGGTTCAAATCTTATTTTCTAAGATATGATACCTTTGATAATCGGTTATTTTTAATAACGTTTCAAGTACTTATCATAAAATTATCCTTTAGTAAATACTACTTATTTCACTATTCATCCATTCTTTAATTTGTATCCGATCCGTTAGGTTGTCAAAGAAACAGTATCAATTATTTTGCATATTATGGTTTTTTATTGGCTTTCTGTGTTTTTTTTTGTCCGTATTCCTTGCTGAACCATCGGTATCCCCAAGAGCACCCTTAATACCAGGGAGCCTTGAGACTAATCCGGATCGAGCTGCGTGGCTGGCTCTCCCAGCGAGATGTTCTGTGTTCTCTTTTTTAATCACTTCAATTTTGAAAATAAATTTCAGGTGGTCTCAGATTGCAGCATGTCTTCCTGGACGCACAGACAATGAGATAAAAAATTTCTGGAACTCCACATTGAAGAAAAGGTTGAAAATGAATAACACTAGTTCTACTACTACATCACCAAATAACAGTGATGAGTTATTATCATCATCAGAGCCTAATGATGTTTTAGGTGGGATCATGCCCATTAATGAACATGACCTCATGACTATGTGCATGGATTCCTCTACATCAACATCATCATCATCCATGCAATCCATGGTTTTTACTGAGCAATTTGATCCCTTTTCCAATATGTTGATAGATATTCACTATGACATGAATGTTGTTTCACAAGGTTTCCATGACATTATTCCTCCTTCATGCATGAGTACTACCCAAGTTGGTATGGTAGAGGGGCATAATGGTAATTATGGGATATTGGAGACTAGCAATAATAAAATGGTGTTATTAGAGAGAGACTTGTCCCTTCCTCCACTAGAAAGTAGAAGCATTGATGAGGACAATAGTGCCTCAATTGATGATCATGTGAAAAGCCATAACAACAACCACTTCAATAATAGTTGCTTCAACAACACTGATCACATAATTCAGAGCTCCAAAGCAGAGGAATTGTTTGGGTTTGGAAATCATGGGCAAGGGGTGGAAAACTTAAAAATGGGAGAATGGGATTTGGAGGGTTTGATGCAAGATATATCCTCTTACCCTTTCCTTGATTTCCAAGTTGAATAAGTGACCATCTTTGGAATCCCTTTCCTCTTCTCTCTCTTTCATTCTTACTTCCATTATTTCTCAATTTTCCCTCTCAATACAGACACATACACAAATACTATATATATAATAATATACAATAATACAAGGAGATCCAATTTCACAAACCCTTTAGTTTGTAATATCTTGTTAATTACCAATTGTTTCTCTCTCTCTCTCTCTTTTTTTTTTTAATGCTATTACAAATTGTACACATGCACCAAATATTAATTCAATTGTCTTAGAGTATATGTGTATAGAGTGGCCAGGAATTTGTTGCGTTGTTTGGGCACCTGTGGTTTCCTCGTGTGAATGTCAATTTGCGGGAATATAATATGTAGGTTTTTGCAATAATCAAAGGATCCATTCATCAAGAGAGAAACAGTGAACATTTAGGATAGTCATAATAAGAATAAAGCTTCCAAACAAAACCTGCAACCTTCTTTGGGGTGAGCTTATTCCAGATTTGGTTGTAGAATATGGCTCTCAAAGCTGGTTGGAGAGACAAATTAAAAGCTGCAAATATGCACTTTTGACAGTGAAAACCCCTTGAAAGTCATGTTTCCAGGACCAATAATCAACACCTCCTTGCAAACGGAAGCAATTATATATGCAAGACTTCTTTCATTTCTTCAAATAGATCTTCCTCCCAAACAAATATATAATCTTCTGCGCCAATTAGCCAAGACACTACGTGTTGGTGGCTTGTGGTCATAAGTTGATCGATTATAATGGTGAATATGGTAGTGCGGTTACGAACTAGACATAGCTCCAAGATTGAGAATGAACTAAGATAAATCCCCATGCTTGGTTTTTTTATCTTGTCGATTTTTGTGCCGCAATACAAAGTTGCACTCATAATCTTATTCTTAGTTCATAAGCGCATCCCTATGTTTGTTGAGGCACAACATTTGATTCCTTCATTCAAAGAAATCGAATGAAGGAACACTCAATATTCAACCCTCCTTCTATTACTTGTTCACTTACATGATTTGAAAGTTGTGGTGGCCATGGCAACGATGATGGTTTTGGGAGTACATATTACTAGTAGATATGGTGGTTGAGAAGGTGGTGGTCATCCCTACTACGTTAAATGTGGAAATAGCGGTGATAACTTTGGTGGGTGGTAACAAGAGTAGTGGTGTGTTGTGTGTGTGATTGATAAATGGACAAAGATCACTTGTCTCTAAGTGTGTTTTCAGCTCTATACCCATTGCACAAATTTTTAAAAATTGAAAATTAAATTCTCCTAACATTTTTGTAATAATTGATGAAATATGATTGATCGAAGACAGGGAGATAGAAAAATTGAGGACAAAAGATCCTCATCCGTGATTGAGGGGGTGGGTTAAAAGGCGATGGTGAATAGGTATTTAATTTTTAATTATTTAATATATAGTAACTTGTAATTTATTCCGTCTTGTATTTATTATAGGCCATATTCCATCTAGTTTGAATGATTTTTGTATTAAAATTTTTTTATGGTACCACTTGTCAGATAATGGAGAGAAAATTAACTAAAAAGACTGATTTGTTGGACAACAACAATTTATAGGACCTATTTTTTTAAAAAAAAACTTAAAGGATTGATTTATAACCTAAAAATAATTTAAGAGATCAATCTAATAATTTTGGCTTTTTATAAATATTAAAAATCCATAAAATAATGTAGTCCACCAAGTTTTAATCGAGAAAAAAAATACTTATTAAGGTCGCTCAATTGTACTCTAAGTTATAATTATTTATAATACCTGAAAAATCAAAATAATGAAATAAGTATGTATTAAATTCATAGAAAAATATAATAAGTGGGTTAAAATAAAATAATTCTAATGATAAAAGTTTTTGTTAATGAAATCACTTAATATTTTTTATTCAATTTAAGAATAGTTAAGAATAATTAGAAATTTTTTTAATATAATAAAAAAATTAATAAACCTCAATTTAGGCTATTGTTATATGAAGTAATGAAAAGAGAGTGTTAATAGTCTCACCTAACTTCATAGTATATATCGAAAAAGCTCTTTTTTTTGTTCATATAAATTTTTCGCCTTAGTGTCTTCGTCTCTTTTTACTAGAGGTTTACTATGGATTATCAAGAAAACGAACCTGATATTCGTTTCTCCGGGTGCTTCTCTCCCTCTTTACGTCTTTCACTCTCTGTCTTTCTTTTCTTTTGTTTATTAATTCTATTTCTTTTCTAACTTATTTTTATTTCCAGTGTTACGTATAGGCGTCGCCGTTTTCGAGTAAGGCGTCACATCAATGTCGAGGATCAATTACCACAAGCACCAACAACACCCCCAACATATGATCACAAGGTTATTTATGTTATAAAATGTACTACTGGTAATTATTTATTTAATGTGAATTTTGAAATTAGGTTATTTATGGTATTTAACATAATTATATTATCTCAATGGATCCATTTTACGAGGATAGAAAACTCGTGACTAAATCTCTAAGCGAAAATTGATTCTTTATGACCATTTTTTTTTAACATGATCAAATTTAGTGAATTGGATGACTCTGTTGGGCTGGTTTGACTCTATTTTGATTTTGAATAACACATTTAGTGTTAATTTTTAGGATTTTCTTAAACTCAACTTTTAAGGTTGAGGATAAGAACCTTAAAAAAAGAATTTTGTATTGGAAAAATACAAAGTTTATACTTTGAGAACTGTGAACTTGGTTTTCACATAGATGTTCACTTTATTTGAACCTTTTATCCTCAATTCGTAGAGCTGGCGTTAAGTAAACCCTAATTTTTATTCGAGTGCAACTCGAGCTTTCGTTTCTAAACACTGCCTTCCCATTATGGGCATGCCTTTAGAGGCACTGCTTTCGAAGAAAGCAACAACAACAGGGAAGTGTTATGTACTGAAAGATGAACAGATCATTATTGAGGAAGCATGTGATATGGAGGGTGAAAGAGAGAAATTTGTTCACTATATTTGTGGATGGCTTACATGCAAGTATTAATCAAATCAAGGATGTTTCAAGGAGGTCTTTGAAATGGTAGGTTTGATTACATAGCAGCTACCTACCAGAATAAAAAAAGAAGCAGAAACAAGAAAACAATTTTGGATTCATCATATATGCAAATTATAGGTGGAAGAAGTCAGAGACGCAATCAAGCAATTTCACGGGATTAAGCTTCAAGATAAATAATATTTGTATGTTGGTTTTGCTAGATTTCCCTTGATTCCTAATAAAGGACGACCTGAATGTAACAACAACTTCAGATCTTTCAGGCTATGTTTGGATTAAGGGAATATGATGGAATGGAGTGGAGTAGAATGGTATTTTATCATGTTCCATTTTTTTTTTTTGATTTCATTCGTAACAATGGAGTGGAATGGAGGATGGTGGAATAGATTCCATCTCATTCCATCCAAAACCTCAATTTTTCTTATTACCCAAATTTGGAGGAGGAATGAAAGTTTTATCTCATTCCACTCCATTCCTTTCTATTCCACTAAACTCCGTTCTACTCCGCTCCATTCATTATTACATATCCAAACATAGCCATAGAAACAGAATATCAAGAGCAAGAAAAAATATATGAAAAATTGTAAAGAAGCAAGTGACAAAAGAAGAGGACAACTTCAGCCTCTTATATTTTTCTTCAAGTGAGGATAGGCTATGGCTTAAATGATCGGTTGTTGCTACTCTATGTGCACCTCATCAAAGCATTGAATCTGTTGAGTATGGCTCATAGGTGCTACAAAAGGGCAAAGGGTCACATGGACCAATTAGTGTCGGCAAGGGTGCAATGGTAGTGATGAGAGCAAGGAGAACTGCTGGAAACATCTACAAGCTGTTGGGAGGCACAATTATGGGTGATGCAGCATCTGTTGAATCTGATGATGATGCAACTAAACTGTGACATATGCGTTTGGGTCATCTCAGTGAACGTAGGATGCTGGAACTACATAAGCGGAATTTGCTGAAGGGTGTTCGCAGTTGCAGAATTGGATTGTGCAAGTATTGTGTTCTTGGGAAACAGTGCAGAGTTCGTTTCAAGACCGGGAAGCACAAGACCAAGGGAATCTTAGAATGTTCATTTTGATGTCTGGGGGCCTACAAAGGAGCCCTCCCTTGGAGGTTTCAGGTATTTTGTGACATTCACTGATGATTTTTCTCGCAAGGTCTGGGTATATTTTATGAAACATAAATCTGAGGTCTTTGCCAAGTTTAAACTGTGGAAGACGGAGGTAGAGAACCAGACATGGAGAAAATTGAAATACCTCAGGTCTGATAATGGAACTGAATACACTGACAAGAAATTCATGCATTTCTGTGAGGAGAATGGGATACAGAGACACTTTTCTGTGAGGAAGACTCCACAGCAGAATGGAGTTGCAGAGAGGATGAACAGGTCTCTGACAGAGAAGGCAAGGTGTCTTCGGTTGAATGCTGGTCTTTCAAAAGGATTCTGGACAGCAGCAATCAGTATGGCATGCTATCTAGTCAACAAATCACCACGAGCTTCTTTGGATGGAAAAGTCGCATAGGAGGTATGGACAGGTAACCCCATTGATCTGAGTAATTTGAGGATTTTTGGGTGTTCTGCATATGTGCACATTTCCAGTGAGGATCGGTCTAAACTTGATGCCAAGTCAAAACAATGCATCTTTATTGGTTACAATAAAGGTGTAAAGGGGTACAAGTTGTGGGATCCAGTTCAGAAGAAGGTGGTTATTAGCAGAGATGTTGTTTTTGATGAGCAGACCATGTTGAAACAGTCAGAGGTGACAGTTGTGCCAGATACAGAGTTTGAAAATTCCAGTCAGGACAAGATTCAGGTGGATATTGAGAAGACACCAGAGACTCCTAGGCAGATTGAAGCTCCACAACAACAGGAATCAGATTCAGATTCAGATGGAAGGAATGACTATTCCCTTGTGCGTGATAGGGAGCCTCGTCGCAGTGTACCTCTAGTGAGATATGGGTTTGAAGAGTTAGCTGCATATGCTCTTCTTACCAGCTCAGGAGACCCCTCTACCTTTCGAGAGGCTATGGCTAGCCAGGAGAAAGATGAGTGGATTGGTGCTATGGTGGAGGAGATGGAGTCTTTGAAGAAGAATCAGACATGGGATCTTGTTCAGTTGCCAAAAGGGAAGAAAGTTATTGGTTGCAAGTGAGTATACAAGAAAAATCCAGAAAGGTTCAAGGCTCGCCTAGTTGCAAAGGGGTATTCACAGCGGAAGGGGATTGACTATGAGGAGATCTTCAGTCCAGTGGTGAGACACATTTCTATCAGGGCAGTTCTAGCCTTGGTAGCCAGCAGGGATATGCATCTAGAACAGATGGATGTGAAAACAGCCTTCCTCCATGGTAATTTAGAGCAACAAATCTACATGGAGCAGCTTGAGGGATTCAGTGAACCTGGACAGGAGAGACTTGTTTCAAGTTGAAGAGGTCTTTGTATGGTTTGAAGCAGGCTCCAAGGCAATGGTACAAGCGCTTTGATTCATACATGCTCCAGATTGGCTATAAAAGGTGTGTTTATGACTGTTGTGTTTATATGAGGAGTCTTGATGATGGTTCTTCTATTTTCTTGTTACTTTATGTTGATGACATGTTGATTGCTGCCAATCATTTACATGATGTAAATGAGTTGAAGACCAAGTTGGGTAAGGAGTTTGATATGAAGGACTTGGGTGCTGCAAAGAAGATTCTTGGGATGGAAATTCACAGGGACAGAGGTGCTAGAAGACTATGGTTGTCTCAGAAAAACTATGTTAAAGGTGTTTTGAGCAAATTTGACATGAGTAGAGCAAAGCATGTGAGTACTCCATTGGCGAATCATTTTAAACTCTCTTTGGAACAATGTCCAAAGACAGATTCAGAGGTTGCAGCGATGTCTAAGATTCCTTATGCCAGTGCAGTTGGTTGTTTGATGTATGCTATGGTTTGCACTAGACCGGATTTGGCACAAGCAGTCAGTCAAGTGTGCAAGTACATGTCCAAGCCAGGCAAGCAACATTGGGAAGCAGTCAAGTGGATCCTAAGGTACTTGAAGGGTACATTGGATCTCGGTATCATGTTCAGCAGGGAGCAGAGTGTTCTTTCAGTTGTAGGAAATGTGGATTCTGACTATGCTGGTGACCTTGATGATAGGAGGTCTACAACAGGATATGTCTTTACTCTTGCAGGTGGACCTATATGTTGGAAGTCAGCTATCCAAGATGTAGTAGCTATGTCTACAACTGAGGCAGAATACATGGCAGTAGGTGAAGCTGCCAAGGAAACATTGTGGCTTACTGGGTTAGTGAAAGAGTTGGGTGTTGAGCAAGGTGGAGTTCAGTTGCATTGTGATAGTCAGAGTGCTATCTATTTGGCAAACAACCAGGTGTATCATGCTAGAACCAAGCATATTGATGTGAGGTACCACAAGATCAGGGAGTTGTTGGCATCCAAACAGATATTCCTTCAGAAGATTCACACTTCAGAAAATGCTGCTGATATGTTGACCAAGCCAGTCACCAGTGACAAGTTCAAACATTGTTTGGACTTGTTACATATTACTCAGCATTAAGTAGAAACCACACACCCTAATTGCCAGGAAAGTTTGTGCACAGAGGATCTTCACAGGGGTCTGATATTCGCCAAGGTGGAGATTGTTGAGTATGGCTCATAGGTGCTACAAAAGGGCAAAGGGTCACATGGGCAAAGGGTTATGGGCCTTAGTGTAATCTGTTTTCTACTATATATGCTTGTACTCTGTAACCCTAATTAGCACAAGAAATAATACGGAACTATAGTTGCTCTATAGTCGCAGACGTAGGCATCATTGGCCGAACTGCGTGACCAATTCTGTGTGTTCTCTCTCTCTTTCTCTTCTGTTTCTATTATTGTTGTTACAACAGAATCTTTGGGTACGCACTTCTCAAATTACACATCAATTCTTTCAAAATCACTATATGGGTGCATAAGAGGTCCTTCTTGAATTTGAAAATTATGTTATGCTTATTTTTATTTAAGTAAAGCAAACAACTTTCTATTTGAGAAGTTCATACAAGTCAAATCATGGGACCAGAATTGTATTGCAACTGAGAATCTCTTATGGACCAATGTAAAGAAGCTAATAACATCCCTCGATATATATGCATGGAACTCAATATTCTTTTAATCTTTGGCTAATCTTTTTGGATCATTTATAGATGTGATGTTGATGATGATACACACTACAAAAGGTGATTATAATGCCTCATTTATTGGAGAACAAAAATGAAGGTAGGGAAATCCTTATTCTCCTCAATTATCACAAGATGTGGCCATGTCTCTTCATATGGGTTGTATAAGGAAAGTACAAGCCCAGCTTATTTTAATTCTTTTTTAAGGTATCCATTATATACAATTGTGTGACTAATTCTTTCGACATTGTCGAAATCTTTCGGGATAGTCTTTCAGCAATGCCTCTTACATTCGCAAGAACCTGAATCGAAACTTCAACCACTTGCTTAAGTAGCAATAGATCATCTATGCTAGTCTCCATCGATAGCTTATTTTAATTTAGTTGAAGAATTAGAAGAACCAAAAAAATTAGTGATTCGGCTATCTATCTACACGTAGCCGGAAATTATTCAGGAGGACTTGGAGTCTGCTGCTAACAAAAACCTTAAAGGATAGGCAAAGTAAACCCAAAAGGAGTCATCAATTAATAGATTTATATCCTACTTCGCCCAAAAAGAACAAATCTAGATCTAAAGAGAAGCATGGTAACAATGAAGGCAAGGAAAAGACTCTCGTCATAGCATGAGACGAAGTCGACAACGAGGACATAAAAGGGATAGCTAATAGTAATAGAAAAGTATTTGACGGTAATGCTCTTTGAATCCGGGATTTCGAGAACAATTTTAGAGATCATTAGACAGCAATTCACAAGAAAGCTTTGCGATTATGGGAAGTGGGCAAGTCGCTCGGATTAAGATTTAAAGATGATGAAAAGGCTGGAAAAGCAACATCAAGAAACATAAATTTGGTTGCAAGGCTTTCGCTCATATGGTTAAGGATGTTGATTTGTTTTTGTTTTTGTTTTCTTTTTTTTTTCAAGGTATTTATCCGCATAGCTCGTAATGAATCTTTTCGATATTGTGTCTTAAGTTGTTGTTAGAGGTTGCTGGTGTAATATATTGTTGCAGTTCTGGTTTTTTCTGCATCCGTAATGTATTGTAGACTAGGCATCAAAATCTGCTAATTAAGATGCATAAAATAGGCTGCTGGTGCCGGTGTTTTTTCCTGTGGTTTAAAAGAGGGTCTCTTCGGCAAAATTAACTTGTAGTTTTGAGCTTGTAATTTGTAGTTATGAACTTCTAGTTTGCAGCTGTTAAGATAGCTATGAGTTATAAGTTTGTAGCTAAGAACTTGTAGCTGTTTAGCTGACTAATTGGAATAATGTTGTTCGGCAAAACTAACTTTTGAAATAGATAAAAGTTATTAAATGACCAAAAAGGACCTGCAACATTTTATTATTTTAAATATTAAATTTTTTTATTTATTAAATAGATAGATAATTAATTAATTAAATATAAAATTATTAAATTATAATTAATTAAATTCATTTTTTTCTTAATTTATTAATTATGTAGTTAACTAATTAATTATAACAAAATTATTAAATTATAATTAATAATTAATTAAAGGGTAGTAAAATAATTTTAAATTTTGTTTGAAGGTATAATTG
Organism: Crotalaria pallida; assembly: GCA_037953625.1. Classification (NCBI taxonomy): domain Eukaryota; kingdom Viridiplantae; phylum Streptophyta; class Magnoliopsida; order Fabales; family Fabaceae; genus Crotalaria; species Crotalaria pallida. Next base: position 175,596,585 of record CM075650.1, read on the forward strand.
GTATATGAATTATTGAAAGCTAGTTTAGATTCTTAAAAATAGCTTTGTACATTTGATATGACACTTAGCTGATTTCCTGAAAAATGTTTTCCTAATTTTTATTTTCTTTTTAGAATCTTTTTGAAATTTCCTTTATGTAAATTCATTTTATAGAAATGTTATCTATGAGTGATACCTGCATTTTGGGTAAGAAACACGAAGGTAATTAAAACCATGTTTCTTTTGAGTTATTTTCATAATTATTTAAGTTGTTTTATTATATGATGAACTCATTTTTTAAACATAATGTAAGAATTGCCACTTTTAGTTAAATTACATCCACCAACATTTTTTCACATTTGATATGACACTTACCTGATTTCCTGAAAAATGTTTTCCTAATTTTTATTTTCTTTTTAGATTGTTTTGGAACTTCTTTTGTACATACATCTTATAGAAATGTTATCTAGGAGTAGCACCTGCATTTTGGGTAAAAAACACAAAGTTAATATTTTTATTTTTTTTATGGGACACTTGTTTTTTTTTCTTTCCAAAATGACAAGTGTCACTCATAGATGTTAAATCCAGGATCACCAGAAACATAACCACTACCACCCTTTTCTTCCTTACCTTAGCCATCCCGAGACCATCTATCATTGCTGGGTTTCCTATTACTGTGATCCGGTTTTTGACATTGATAGACCATTTTTTCTTAATGGTTTCATGGTAGCCTTCACATGTTTTTGTTTGTTGGTTTGGATTTGCTTTGATATTCTAGTTTCTTGTCTTCTCCCTCATGCAATCTTCATTCCATGACTATTTAATTTGGAAACCATCCTCATCGCCGTTGCTTTCATTTAAGCCCGAATCAACTCCATCCTTCAACTAACTCCATCAAGCCAAGATCTAATAATTTCAGTAGTCACTGAAACATGTGATCTTATTCTATTCATCCTGTGTTCAATATTCATATTCTTCGATGTTTGGTATAATTTTTTGGTTACCTTTGATTTGGTCCTAAGTGACTATAACTTTTGCAAGAAACAAGATCTATAAATATAGTCACGGGAAACTCCTTGGCTAAACAAGACCTATAATTCCTTGCCTAAACTTCTTTATTCCATTGAATTCACGGGAAACTCAGCTCCCGAACCAAACCGGTTCCAAATGAAGTCAATAAATATTAAAAAAAATAAATTAAAATTGAACCAAATTGACTAATTTATATTTCCCATGGTCGGAAGTTTCATATCATCTATCTCATGACATGTGTTATAGTTTAAACACATATGTTACTTCACATTGCATATACGATTTTCTTTGGAATATTGAAATTATTTGCTACTGTAATTTTCTCTTGATATATTGGTTGTTTATATATATGTATGTATATTTTGTGTAGGCCAAAATGCTTGATGAAGACAGTAGTGCAGAAGAAATGGAAGAGAAGGAAAAGGTCAATTTAGAAGAGGACGTGGGCAAGAAAGAGAAGAAGGTTTGCACAGAAGTCAATGCAGAAAAGATTGATAAGCCAAAGTCTTTGAAAGTATATGTGAGAAGGAATAAAAAAAATGCTTGAGATCGATCTGTTAGGCCCGATATATTAGTGTTTGTGTAGTTGTTGCATCAGTGGGCAGTTATTTATGCAGTTATGGATTTGTATGCTAATTATTGATGGTGTTTTATGTGTTTATGAAGTGCCAAGGAGGTTTATTGTTAGGGTTTAGCTAAACCCTAGCACAGCTGCAAAGAACAAAGAATAATCTAGAACAAAAAATTGGTGAATAATACTGAAAACTTTTCATAATAATCTCCACCACGGAGTATGTCTCACTTAAGTACAAACAGGAATGGAAAGTACTGGGCTGGATAGGTAAAGTAAGTACCAAAAATAGATGGGTGGGCATTTTCACACCCCACATACAAATTCACACACCCCACTTTTAAATAAAAAACCAAAAATACCCTCACCCCTATCTCTTTCTCCTTTCCTTCATCCACCTCACCTCACGCTCATCCCACCCCAGCCCACCGCACCACCCACCCCACCCCTTCCCCCACCACGCACCACCCACACTGTCACCTTACCGCACCACCCACACCCCACCACACTCTTTTCCTTCCCTTCCTTCTTCTTCCTCTTTTCTCTTTTTTTTTTTAAAAATTTTGACCTAGGGTCGTGAGGCCCCTCACTACCGAGGCCACCCCATTGTATAGGCCATGTCACAACCCCGGTAGTGAGGGGCCTCACGACTCTGGTAGTGAGGCTCTTCACGACCCGAGGTCAAAATTTAAAAAAAAAAGAGAAAAGAGGAAGAAGAAGGAAGGGAAGGGAAAGAGTGTGGTGGGGTGCGGGTGTGTGTGGGGTGGGGTCATAACCCCGGTAGTGAGGGGCCTCACAACCCGAGGTCGAAATTAAAAAAAAAAAAGAGAAAAGAGGAAGAAGAAGGTGAGGAAGGAAAAGAGTGTGGTGGGGTGTGGGTGGTGCGGGTGCGGGTGTGGGTGTGGGTGGTGCATGGTGGGGGAAGGGGTGGGTGGTGCGTGGTGGGGTGGCTGGGTGGGAAGAAGGTGGATGGTGCATGGTGGGGTGGCAGGGTGGGGTGGGGGAGGGGTGGGGTGGCTGGGTGGGAAGGAGATAGAAATAGAGAGAGGGTATTTTTGGTTTTTTATTTAAAAGTGGGGTGTATAAATTTGAGTGTGGGGTGGGTAAATTTTTTTTGGGTCATTACAATTTACTTCCGTGTGAATTCTTTCAACCAAAGAGGTGGCCTTGGGGTTCTTTTGGGCCTCTCCATACTGGGCCCTAGCGGTCCAGAGAAATAGAATTCTCACCCCAACTATTATTCTCACATCCCAATTTAAACAGTGAAATTTCATTTTTACCCTTCATTAAATTTTCAACTCGGGACTCTTGGAATATTTTTCCGAGAAATACCTTTTGGAAAAGTGAATAATTTTTCAACAAGTACCTCTCGGTTTTACTATGTGTGAATGTTTTTATGAAGGAGACTTCTTGTTAGGGAGAAATCCAACAAAGTGTGTATGTCTTTTATTGAATGGTTTTCAAACCTTCACCAATGTATGCTGTCATGCATACTGTTGCTGAAGGATGATTTTTGTATGCTGTGGTTAGTGGTTACTGGAGGTTAGTGGACATGTGTTTCCATTAATTTCCTTTAATCATGTTATTTTGCAAGGCGCTACTGTTACCATCAACATCAAGTGTAAGGTTTAGAAGCTGTTACGTACACTTTGTAACTGCTAAAGTTGGATTATTTCTTCCTGTACCGGTTTGGAGGGGATGTTTTTTTTCCCTGTCATTGCTTTTCCAAAATTCTGTTATGTATTTTTTAGACGACGTTTTTGATTTTCACATAGAGTATGGTATGTTTTATGCTCTTGTGTTATGGAATGAAATATTTTCTTATAAAAAATAGGATTTTCTTAACCTGAGATAAGAAACTAAAAAAAGTATTTTTGTATTGAAAGATTAAATGTTTAATACTTTAAGAGTTAGTGGGTTAGTATTCCAAAATTTTTTTCTACTTTTTTACCTCTTATGCTCATCCCGAGATTAAGCAAACCCTAAAAAATAATATTCAAGCTCTCAATTTTAATTTGCCACTTTAGTTTGTGGCTTATGTAGGTGAATCCATGAAAGGTCATTATTGACGAGTTTTTCAAAAAATCCCTTTTTAGTTAACTTTTAAAAAAAAAATATATATAAAGCGACTTATAAATAAGATTATGAAAAAAAATTAAAGAATGCAACTTATAAATAGGATCATGATGAGAGTATATACTTTTCTCAAAGTTTTAAAAACCGAACCAAAAGTCGGCCCAACAAAAAAATTGATGAACTAGGCACATGATGACATGAACGGTCCGATAGTCCTAGCTAGTGAGAGCCACATGTGCAACCATAGGGGTGTAAGTGATCCGGTCTCGGATCGCGAGACCAATCAGACCGAACCGGACCGGACCGAAAAATATGGTATGGTCTGGTCTCACGGTCCGGTCCGGTCTAAATATTTTTAGACCGTTCTCTTGTGGTCCGGTCCACGGTCTCACAAAATTTTGAGACCACCAAGACCGGATCGGACCGATAGCAGAAATATAAAAAAATAAAAATAAAAGTAAAACACAGCAAGTCAGTCACAGCCCTCAAAACTCAACCCTATCTTAACGAACAAAAACTCAAACGTCCCTCTCTCTCTCTCAGTACACACTCTCCCTTTCTCTCTTCTCATAAAAACCCTAGCAGTCGCCGCCGCCCTCCATCCGCCCTCTATCCACCCTCCGTCCGCTCTCTCTCTCCCTCCGTCTCAAGCGCTCGCCACTCTCTATCCCACCGTTCGTACCTTCACCGTTGTTCGTCTCTCTCGCTGGAGAAGCCGCTTCCGTCTCGCAGGTCGATGCCTCCGCCTCTCGCTGGTTCAAGCCTCCGTCTCCTTCGTCTCTCTCGCTGGTCGCGGCCGTCGAAGCCTCCGTCTCCAGATCTATGCGTGTTGGTCGCTGTTGTAGCTGGTCTCTTCCTCTCCAGATCTGTGCGTGTTGGTCGCTCTGTCGTCCCAGTTCAGTATGACTTGTGGGCCATCTTCATGCTAATGTAGTGTTTGGCCCATTCCCTTCTTTCTAGAGGTGTTGTTTTTCTTCAACTGAATTTGTGGATCTGCTGTGCGTGGTGTTTTTAAATTATTTCTGTCTATTGTGAATTTGTTTTCTACTTATTTGTTTTCTACTTATTTTAGTTTTGGAAATTGTTATTTATCTGTAAGTACTTTGATAATGGTCTAGACCGGACCGGACCGATTATGTTCTGTCCGGTCCGGTCCGGTCTCTGAGTGTGGATAATGTCTGGACCGGACCAGACCAGACTGCTTAACTTTAATCGGTCCGGTCTGTGATATCCGTGAAAGACCGGACCAGACCGGACTGTTACACCCCTATGCAACCAGACCAATGAGAACTAAACCTGGCTGAACCGATTGGACCGAGTGCATTGTATGTTGATCATTGACATATTTGTCGATCGCGAGGTGACTGCTACACGCTCTAAAAAACGACTATAAAACCACTATGCCAACATATTTGTTAGGTTTTTCCTTCAGATGTGGACCACTTGTATGATGACAAATGTCCATGAAATGGTGAGTCAAATTTATCTGTTTGTAAAAGTCAATGTTTGCAATTCAATCTTAAGGATTCAAAAGCAAAAATACAAAGTTATTGAAGGGTGAAAAAGCAAGGTGTCATTAACACATCGTTTCTTCTTTAATTTCTTCTTAATTCATCATGTGTGTTTATTTCTCTGCGTTTTCTATGTTTCATCTTTCTTTTCTCTGTCTTGTTCTCTCCTAGTAGTTCACACACTTTATTTCTGATATGAGGGAGAGACCACTTTCTAGATCCAGCAAGTTGAGCTCCTGTTCTATCTTGCCCATCCATGATATATAATGGAGCTTGGGTATCAGAATCACCATTTACCTCATAGAGGATCAACACTTGTTACTCTTTTCCTACTTGCATTCTTTTTCACTTTCATCACCCATGTTTCCTCTTCTTCTATCTACCCTCTAACTATTGATGCACTTGTTTTGGACCCTTCAAAATGGTGTTAGTAGCAGAGGAAGAAACTGTGTTAACAACACCTTGCTTTTTTGACCTTTCAGTATCTTTATATTTTTGTTTTTGGATCCTTAGGATTGAATTGTAAACATTGACCATTTCAACCAAATAAATTTGATTCAGCATTTCTTACATATTTGTCATGTATAAGTGATTCACACAGAGAGGGTATCAAACCCTTTCTAAACTAAGGGGTTTTAAAGTATTCACCTGTTAGTTATGCTAAGTTGCTCACAACATTATATTTATTTCTTTTTTACTGATCTATGAACAATGATCTATTGGTTGAACTGATAAACCAGTAACAATATGGCTTAACCGGTTTGAATACCGGTCCAATAATTTTAACTATATATTTTAATTTTTTTGGTGGTTATGACGTATTAAGTATTTTTTTTTTCCATGGCTTGGTGGTCACTTTGATATTGATTACACATTTTTTATACAATTAATTAAGATTTCTCAATATCTTAAAATTTCTCTGTTTTGTGATTGTTATATACGTGAGATGGGAGTGATGATACGTCAAGAAAATTCTTTATACCAGGAAAAAAATGTAGCATAATTCAAAAAATATAGTAGAAAATAATATACTAGGAAATATTTGATATCGTGTCTCAATATAAGAATTTCTTACGTATTGTTCTATGTTTCTAATGCATGCATGTCAACATTTCACACGCAATATTGTTTGCTTTGTTGACGCTCTGTATATAGTGATTAATCTTTACAAACGGGTCTATTACTTGGACCATGCAATTGACGGATAATGATGCAAATGTTCCCAGCTTTTTGTATGTGTCTAATTTGTTTAATGTTCGTCTTATTAGTGTATCTATTATTTTGCTTAATTCCAGTACAAGCCGGTGGCATTGTTTAATTATATCGAGCCCAATGAAACTGCTAGGTTGTTCATTCACATTTTATAATATATTTTATGTTACAAATTTAGTAGGTTCAACTGGGGAAAAGATGGAACTGATGAATGAGGATGACTTCATTTTCGTTGAATGCGGAATTTTTTCGGATCCGATAACATGCCGTAGTTATACGTACCTTTCGTTTTGCTGTGTACTTTCATATAATAAAATATAATTCTAATTAAATAGTTTCTTGCTATGACTAGCTAGTGCATAGTTTCAAGGATCGGAGTGCAAAAAGAATAATAAATCGGGAAATAAAAATTCAACATTCGTCATCGATATGTTTTATTTTATAAGCTATACTGTATACGTTTGAAAATGATAATAAAGTTACCAATCAGCTCCACAAAAATAATAGAAATTACAGGAACCACATATTTTGAGCCTCAATAACTGAATCAAATTCCAAATAAAACTGCATCTTCCTGATTAAAGTAGTGCCTATTATTTGTCATATTTTTAGGGTTCAAATCCTGGTTACATTACGTTGAGCTGAAACCAAAAAAAAAAAAAATCCTGGTTACATTGTTTTAACCACCACTGTTTATAAAAAAATTTAAAAAATATTTAACTATAAAAAAATTGTCAGATTCATTGATTGTCTCATACGTCCATACATATAGAGTATCATGATTCAAATAAGGGTGTGCATAACTGAGGACAATCTATGCAACATAAGTTAATAATCATAAGTGAATTATTATTGCTAGTTAGCTTACTCATCTTCAAAAGGATTATTATTGTACTCGCGTGCGTGGACTGAAGAAATGTAGTAGAAGCAAGTTATTTTTAACGTGTGAATCTTGAGGATTAGTCATGCAGATTGAACGGAATTCAAATTCAAATTCAAATGTTGTACAATATCAGCTTTATAGCTGGCATGAATTGACAAAAGTAAATAGAAACTATATATAGGTTGCTATTGTGATATTGCTATCTCTTTTAAATAATGATGGATTTGATGAATTATGAATTAAAGAATTATATTGTGATCCTTAGTTAAATTATTATAATTTAAATGTAATGTTAGTATATAGAGAAATGTTAAATCCAGAATTAGGGTATGTTGGACCACACTCCATCTATCGCAGTAAGTGAGACTCCTCCGTCTTGTTGATGCTCCTCAGACCTCAATTAAACCCTAATCTCTCAATTCCAAAAAAATGTTAAATCCTCTTAAAAATATCAACTTAGAAAATTGCCTAAGTACAGAAAATTAACACCTGTCCAATATTTAAAAAAAAAAAATTATTCACTTTTGAAATTTGTTTCAGTTTTCAAATGTACCCCTTTCATCTTTTCTCATTCTCTCATTCAGTAATGTTCGTAGACTTAGATCCCTGAACTTGTTGTATTCTACTATTCTCCACTAACCAAAATCCATGCATGGTGCCGCCTTAGATCCCTTACCATGATGGCTCGAAAAATTTAACTACGTCCAAGTGTTCTCGCAACCGACACGATGAAGCAGTGGTGCGTGGTGACAAGTGAAGCAACGATAATTATATATATATGGTTAACTATACGATGGTGTTGAGTGATGGTGGTTTTGAAGGCCAGTGTGGATTATGGCTCATGGGGTGCCGGTGGCTATGGGTGGAATAGTGGTGGTAGAGTGGATGCATGGGTTCTGTGTTTTAAGATTTGGAAGTTGTGGTTGTCGGACAGAGATGAAAGGGTTATTGTGTTAACAAAAATGTTATGTGATCTTAAACATTTGATTTTAAACATATGACTTGTTATATATGAAAAATAATAAAATAAAGATTTTTATGTTAGTATTTTTAACATATAAGACAAACATATGTTTTATGCAAATATCAAATCTGAATGTTCAAATATTTGTGTTAAAAGAGTATATTTGGAAGTTATAAACAACTTTAAAAAATTAATTAAAAAAATTAATTAGTGGACAGTGTCAAATTTTTGTGGTGAGCTTGTTTTTTGGGTTAATATTTTTAGGAAGATTTAGCATTTTTCATTGTTATCAATAGAGTAGTATCTCAAAAGCAAAGCTTTAAGATTAACTACTATTGGATTAAGGTGGCGATTAAAGATAAAGAAAAATGTTAACCAGTATCTTAAAGATATTAGTTAAAAAATTTAAAATTGTTATTCCTTCCGTCTCATTATCTTGAAAAAAAAAATGCTAAAAAATTTGTCTCATATTAAAGTAAAAAAATAAATGAAAAATCTTAAAGATTGTATATTATATAGATGATTAATAACTAAATAAGGAAAACATATTTAAAAAATTTTTTGGACATGATATTGTAATATGTATTAATTGTAATGATATGAAAATTTGTATAATATCAATTTGTAATTAATGAATGAATCATGTATTATATTAAACAAATGCTCTCTTATTTTCATTGACTTGTTTGATTTTTATCAAGATAATGGGACGAAGGGAGTATTTAACATTGAAAATTATTGTGTTTATTACCTCCAAATTAAAAACACATAACTTTGTTTTATATTACAAACCTAGTTTTTTTTTAAACCAATATCCTAAAGACACCGTTAACATAACTCAAATACAAAACCCTCTATAATAAGTTGACTTGAAATTTTGGTTATCTGTTTCAATAATCGATCACTTCCGGAAACGAGTAGCGATAAGACTTTATAAAACAAGTTTTTTATTTTTTTTATAAAAGCAAAACTTATTAAGAAAAGTATAAAGATAGTATGAGAATAAATAATAAAGTATGTTTATATTGAATGAGTACTTTGAGAATATTTGATTTAGTTTTTCAATATATTTTACTATTATTTAACCTCTTATCTTTAGCTTTAAAAACTTAGATCAAACAAACCTATAAAACATTTATATTTCTATCTTTTCGTTACGGATAAAAAAAAAGAAAAAAGTCTCACTCACCATGACAGTTGAGTTAGTATACTACCAACAAGGTCCGATGAAAGCAGCCACCATCAACTGCTAGAATAGTTCTATGCAATCTGCAACAATTATATATATTTAAAAATATTTTTAAGGGAAATATGTTTATTTATTTGAAAATATTTTTAAGGGAAATATGTTTTAGTACAAAATAATGAGGTAGACGATGTGAGATTTTCAACAAGTCACATCCTTAAAAATCTATTGGATTAGATGAAATATAACTTTCAACCTAGCTATATTGAAAGGACATTTTTTGGCCCATGACAATCTGCGAGAAGTTGGGTTCTGATTCTGATATTATGTTAAGGTTATATCTCAAAATCAATTGTCTATGAAAATAGTATCCCAACAGGTAATTAAATCATACCAAACAAATACATTTTACAAAATCTATTCCATATCTGAATATATAAATGATGGTCATAGGATTTTGTCTGAAATAACATAAATAATAAAAAAAATGAAATAATTAAAATAAAAGTTGGTGCTAGTAAAAATTACTCAGGCCCCAATAATTACGGGTTGTTAAGTTTAGAGTTATTTCATCATAATTAATCATTTTGCTTAAGGGTCCGTTTGGTGCGTGGAATTGAGCATGAAATTGAGGGTTGGAATTGGAATAATTAAGGCTTGGAATAGGAATTATGATGTTTGGCTGTGCATTCAGTTGAAATTAGAATCACAATTCCAAGCTCAATTTCATAGATTTAGATTATAACCAAAAATACATAAACTCAGTTCTTACCCCTAAGTCTTGAGTATCATGAGTCTAAAAACAAAACACACAATCTCTTTACCGGTCCACCGTAGGGATGGAAAACCAGGTTACCCGATCGGGTTCGAGCTTGGGCCATGATTGGTTTGGGCCAAAAATATATAGCTAAACCCGATAGTGGGTTACCTTCTTAGCTAGATTGGACAATTTTTTCAGGTGATCGATTATAGCGGGTCGGCCAGGAGCCCGATTAGTTCGGGTTTTATTAAAGCGGGCCAAAAAACCCCAAGATCTACTCTGGTCACATACATTTTGAGAGTCTAAACCCGCTTATTTATCGGGCTTGTGTTGGTCGGCCCGATTGGCTGGGGCTTTTTTGCCGGCTCTAGTCCACCTCAAATGTTTCTTTTTCCCTTCTTCTACTCCACTCTATGAATCTTCTCATCTTCATGACTATCTTTTCCCTTCCCCTCCATCAACCACCATCACTAGAATACATGGCTCTTGTTAGCAAATCATCCCAATGCATCCATAACACAAGCGATGCACAAAAGGTTGTACGTTACGACAACTCTACAGATGATGATGATGACATGAAGAATAAACAATGAGATATAATTAATCTAATTTTTTCAATTTTACATCTTATCCCCAAACTATGATATTAGAATTTGAATTTGATGTTCTAATGCTTTATATATTACTCCCTCCGTCCCTAAATATAGGATCCCTTTGGGGGATTTCACGTCCATTAAGAAAGTGAAATAATTAAGTTAATTGTATTGGAAATGTGAACTTTTGATATGTATTTTCAAAATTACCCCTACTAATAGTATTGGGAATCTAAAAAGTGTTAAGTAAATAGAGGTGTTTGTAGAAAAAAGTAATTAATGATCATTGAAAATTGGTAAAGGGTCTTATAAATAGAGACAAAATAAAAGGGTCAAAAGGGTCTTATATTTAGGGGCGGAGGGAAAATAAATACAACCATAATTCCAACTTAATTCCAATTCCAATTTTGCAAGCCAAATCAACACTAAAAGAAAATGTTAATTATTTGGCATAAAAGAATACATTTAATACAAAACGCGTTAATTTATGCATTAAAAAAAAGCACGTGTTTATCACCTACCAGTATTTAAGAAGTGATCCCTAAGATATAGGATCATGTTCCCATTTGATTGACTAAAATAATAAAAAAAATTACTCAATTAAGAAATATTTGTCATTAATAATATTTGTATTTTTTTTAATTGTAATCATTTGTAGTTATTTCAATACATTTTCAAAAAAATTTAAGTTTAAATATTTTGTCACTTTCAGGCAAACCATCATTTAACCTAAGCGTAAACAACGATCACAAAATACAATAAAAATTGATTTTTAATCAGAGTTCTACACCTTATTGCAACAACAGTATAGGTATGAAAATAAAATAAAAATTAAATCTTTCACTTTATAAAATATATAAATTTTGTTTCATATTATGAAGTATAAATAATTACTACTAATAAATATTGAATTTAATCCTGTATCATAATATTATGAAACACGAGATTTCAAATGGAGATATTGGAAGAGTGAACAAGCATCTGGATGTGGAAATTGTAAGTTTCTTTTTTCAATTTTTTTTATCGGCAATGGAAAAAGGATTTTATTCAAGGAGCATGAGGGATACTCCAACAACCCCACAAGATTACAATATTAATATTGTTTAATGCACTCCCATGTTTAATCCATGTTCATTTTTCCAAACGAATAAAGATTATCTAATTTTTTCAAATGAACATGCTTAAACATGTACTTATCTTATTCTTCCAAACGAATAAAGATTATCTAATCTTAATAATTTAAAATTGACACTTCTTCGTTTGTTCAAAATATCCTATCAGATACAAGTGAGAATGATAAATGCTTAAACAAGAATATCAAAATTAATCCAACAAAAAAAAAAAGAAAAATGAAGAAAGTTGTTATTTAAATGGTGGATTGCAAAATTCATCTACAAAATCAACGAGAAAAGTTTAATAAATTATGATTTAGTTATATATACTTTGATTGATGCTGTTTCGATTTTTTTTTAACGCTAACATCCACTACCATATTTTGTTTTGGTGAACACACACATATCTACTATCTATATATAAAAGTATCCATTTTCCAGGCACCACGTTTGCCGGAGAAATTTTCGAGGCAGCACGTTTGTCCCGTGAAACTTTCCTCGCACAAGAGAATTTGTAGGTAGATAATCATTATCTCTAATCAAATTTACAATTTAAAATTAAATATATTATTTAAATTTATTTAATCATTATATGTTTGTAGGTAAATAACATTATCTCTAACCAAAATTACAATTTGAAATTAAATTAATTATTTAAATTTATATAATCATTATCTGTATGTGAAATCATTATCCTCAATTTGTTGAACAAATCATTATCCTCAACAAAAATATTTAAAAAATATTAAAAAAAATCACTATATATATATATATATATATAATAGGCTCTACCATTCAATTTTTAAAGTTCTATCTACTTCTAAGAATTCTCTTCTCCAAATTCTTTCTTTTATTTTTATTTTTTCCCTCATTCTTCTACTTAAAGCTCTTAATTTTGATTTTTGAGTGTTTGATGAATTACTTATTAGATGATGCATATTTTGTTATACTTTTAATTGACTTTTGTTTATTCCTCTGTTTAGAGCTCTTAATTTTGATTTTTGAGTGTTTGATGAATTACTTATTAGATTATGCATATTTTGTTATACTTTTAATTGACTTTTGTTTAATGCTAATTTCAGGAAGAATGATATCAATGAGTTACTTCAAACAAGAGCATGACCGTTGTTATACATACCTACTTTGATTATTCTTTGTTAAAAGAATATGCAAATAATTGATCTTTTTCTCTTTTCAAAGAAGAAGAAAAGGGCTAAGGCTTCTAGGATTAAGAAGAAATACTCTGATCGTATTCCGGTGAGAAATAATTTTGGTGAGTCTTTTGCCTATTTGAAGAAACAATGTTTTTCGATTTATTTATGATTTTTTTTCCGTTTTTGTCCTGAGATAAGATAAACGATGAAAAAAATCAAAATATTTAAATATGAATAATAATAATAATAAATGTGATAATTATATTAAAAAAATAATAATGGTAAAAGAATATTAATTTATCCACAAAATAAATATAAGAAATATCTTATAATATTATCCAATAAAAAAATCAGAATGTATAATTTTGGTTTAATTATATATAATTTTTTTATATTAGATGTGATAATTAAATTTAAAATATGCTAAATTATCATGTCTTATGCAATATAAAATATTTTGATTTATCTTTAAATCTACTCATAATACCATCAAACAAAAAAAATATAAAAAAAGTTTAATTTTCATTTCACTCTAATAATTAATCATGGAATACATTAATTTAATACTCATCTATACATAGACAAATATAATATTAAATATATAAAAAAAAGACAACATTATATTCATAATAAAGTGCAATGTGTTAACCAAGATAATCAAAAATAACAATTTCAATGTCGTCTTCATGTTCTATGAAATAGTGGATATTCCAATTTATCCTTAAATTTTCTCATAATACCAATAAACAAAAAAATCAAAATATTTAATTCTGATTTATTTTTAATTATCATAATAAAGTTGATAATCATTAAAAGTATTAATTTATCTATTAAATAAATATGGAATATCTAATTCTTATATACTTTTGATTCATCATAATAAAGTTAATAATCATGTAAAAAAATGTTAATTTATCTATTGAATAAATAAGGAAAATCTCATATAAAAAATGTTATTTTTTATTTATATAAGGAAGTACAAAATTTTTCAACAAGCTCATTTTTTATTGTTGTTTAATAATAATCTTTACTTTAAAAAATTTAAATATTAATAATTCGTGCATTGCACAGGATAAAAATAAAAAAGTTTAATTTTGATTTCACTCTAATTAATAAAACATGCTAATTATCGATCAACTAAATAAGGAATACATTAATTTAATATTGATCTATACATAAATAAATATAATATTAAAAAACGAACTGTCATTATCTTCCAATGAATTCATATCCAATGAAATAAGGGATATTATGATTTATCATTAATTATTCTCATAATACCATCAAACAAAAAAAATCAAAATAATAATAATTTTTTATTTATCATAATAAAGTATATTGAATAATCCTCTTTTTATAATTATTTTTGTTATTGTTTAATAATAATCTTTACTTTATAATGAAAATAATAATAATATTTAATATAAAAAAATTTAATATCCACAACCCGTGCATTGCACGGGGTAAGAGCTAGTATTATCATATGTTTTTACCTATTATAACATGTTATGTTTTTTTTTTTTAACGAGTAATAATATAGCTATTCATTTATTTAGACTTTTATTTATTATGACTTCCTCCTTTCTTTAATATATATAACACCTTTTTTTTTTTTTGCTTTCGCAAGGAGTGTCTGGGCTTTCGCACTTTGGTGGTCCAACTAAATCCACCCCAACCCTACGGAACTCCACTTTGTGGGCAGGGGTCTCCCAACGCGTGCCTCTCCGTTCCCTTTAAGAACTTTATTTTATTGTCATATTTATAAAATTTTATTTCGACTTCAAATGACTTTTTTAATTATTTCTTTTTATAAACATTATTATTTACTCTATATTTTTTTAGAGTCTTAATAATAATATAAAGGTAGATTTTAAAAAGTATCAAATATTGACATTCCAATGTTACTGACCATACTAACACGGTTCATTGTTTTAACATGAATTTTTCCAAAGGGTCTTAGATTAATGCTCTGCTCGGCAAGATGAGTTAGAAACTTTTTCGTTAGTTAGGAGCTTTTAGATTAAGTCATTAATCTACTAGCTTCGTTCGGTGAACACAAATTATAGAAGAAGCTTATAATAACTTTTAAAAAAGGAGCTTGTAGCTTTTAAAAACTAGCTTTTAGAAAGCTACTTCCTAGAAACTAAACTAGTTGTCAATAATTCATATACCAATTATATTCTCAAACAAAATTTAAAATTATTTTACTACCCTTTAATTAATTATCAATTATAATTTAATAATTTTGTTATAATTAATTAATTAATTAACTACATAATTAATAAATTAAGGAAAAATGAATTTAATTAATTATTATTTAATAACTTTTATATTTAATTAATTAATTAATTAATTATGTATTTAATAAATAAAGAAAAAAAATTGAAAAATTTAAAATAATAAAATGTTGCATGTTCTTTTTGGTCATTTAATAACTTTTATCTACTTCAAAAACTAGTTTTGCCGAACAACACTATTTTAAATAGTCAGCTAAACAGTTTTGCTGAATAGACCCTGTGGATCGGAGAGAGTATTAAGCATTGTAGGAACTTTTATTTTTGAATTGTTAATTTTTTTTTACTTACATCATAAGTGAATTTTAAAAAGTAGTGGTTTTCTTTCATTGATTTTTTTCAAGTACACGAAAATTTAGTAATATTATGTTTATGATTTTTTTAAAATAAATAATTCAACTAAAAGTAATACTATATAGTTACTATTTATTTAGTTATTACTTATTAATAAAAAAAAGTCTTTAAATACAAACTACAAATAAATTCAGTATTGAGGATTATATTTGCAAATTTACCAAACCCATATATATTATTTACCCGATAAGTTATAGCTACACACAATTATTCAAATAATAACTCAAACACAAAACATATATGGTATATTAAAGTCAAAACCATTTTTTTATGGAATGATTATTCAATCTCACCATGCAAAATACCTAAACAATATTTTTCAAAAATTGATAAACAAATAATTTATGCAATAGTACAATGTACGGGCTCAAAACGTAATGTAATATATTATATTAATATTTGTATGAATGCAACTTAATTAGTAACTCATTAATTAAATTATTAAACTAATAAGGCAATTTTATTACTCACATCATTGATCAAAGGTGACCCTTGATTCTACATAGAAAAAGATGGCGAACCCTGACTAAGTGAGCAAACTCACTCTTGGCTATTCAATACTCTTAATGGTCAATTAACTCATGAATCATGATGTAATTTGCCCTTTTGTTTTCTATCATTGAGTCTTCGAATTGGAAATTTGGTTACTCACGTGCGATTCCTTTCCCATACCTCAATTCAAGTTTTTAGGATAACTGAGGAAGGTCCAACTCTCTACAATCATGATGACTATGGCGGTTGAATCGGCAGTAATATGATTATTATATTGAAAATGGCAAAAAGAAGTTTTAAAAATGAAATTTCATATCACGTTTTTTTCGCTTCTTTCACCTTTCTCTTAATTGCTCGCCACAAACTCCATATCTGAGACGGAGAGAGGAATTAATTGAGAGTAAATGAAAAAGATAATCTATCGAAGCAAGAAAGTAAGTAAGTGAGAAAAGGGAAAGATCCTATGGGAGAGAAGCGAGTTGGGGTTAGAGACACACACATATATATAAAAGTTCGTATGCATTATATTGTCACAATTTAAGGCCAATACATTCGCTCGTGTGCATCGTCACGGTGCCAATCCAACCTCAAAAGGAAGAATTCTGGGTGAGAGGGAGGAGGGTCACGACACAATTGATTATTTTTAAAATTTAGAAAAATGAAAATAGGAAATGTTTTATGAAACCAAACAACCCCTAAAGTATCTCGAAAAATTTGTTGCAAAAGAGACTAATAATGATTATTTTGATCCTTGATTGATATTTTTGAAAATCAATTTAGACATTTTTATTTTTCATGGATCAAATCAAATTTTTGAGAGAACAAAATTTGACACTCTAAATTGAAAAACTGAACTAAATTATTGCATGAATGTTTGCCTGAAATACAAATTAAAATGTGATAGCTACTTAAAAAATGATTCTGAATATAAGCTTTCAAGTTGTCAAATTAATCATAATTGCCATAATTTAGGAAATTTTTAAATGATGACATTATAACATCAATCCTTAAATAAAGAACTTAAGTTATCTAAAAAAAATCGTTTTTTGTTATTATTTAAAGAAAAATAATTTGTTCACTTCTTCAGAAGAAAATAATAAAAGAAAAATAATTTGTGCCGTGCATGGCCCATAAACAATGTACATTAATAATTACCTAAAAGTTAAATGTGCCTGTGGACTGTGGTCCTTGTATCAATGTACATTATTACACCGAACTCTAGGGGGGATCATCATATATAGTTCTCTATACTTAGTTTCAGTAGCAACCGGGGAAAAGAACCTTTCTCAGATGCATGCTGAATTTCCTGATACCAAAAATATTAAATAATACAACTCTGTTACGTAAACATACATCTGTATTTGACATCTGTACGGAACACCTACCTTTTTTTGCCAAAAACTGGTGGGTCCTGCAGTTTCTCTTTCTTACAGGACCCACCAGTTTTTACCAAAAAAGACAGGTGTCACTCCCAGATGTCAAATACGGATGTCATTTAAACATTTTCCATAAGAACAGTAGTAATATACCTGGTTGTCTGTTTCTACCTGCAGATACCAATTAAGTTTCTAGCTAATTGCTACACACTGCATGGATCTGGGGGCGGTGTTTGCTGCACTCATCACTTCTACTAACTCTTATCTCAGCATGTAGCGTATCTCTTGGAACCTTCCATTTTTTGTATTTTAATTGTTAGTAAGGGTTAATAAGTTATCAGATAATGACATTGAGAGTTTTATACTTATATAAGTAGGCCGCCTAACATAACTGAGGAAGGTTTCAACTATAAAATACTACAAAAAATGCCTTTATCTAATTATTAAAAAAAATGCATTTATCGCTTTTTAATAAAAGAAAAAACAGATATTTAATTTGTACAATGTACTAAAATAAATTTTGATTTTATATGCTAGAACGGATACAGGGAGATGGGAGCATGGACTCATACCCTGTCTTTTCCAATTATATTGTTACGTAGTATAATTAAAAATAAATAATTAATTTGGAATAAGCTTTTTATATGGATAAATTTTATTTGTTTATCTAGGCAATAAATACATAATTTCTTTTATCTTTTGATTTAATTTCAGCCTTTTCCCTAAATTTTCAAATAACATAAAATACAGTTTTTTTGGTTTGCACCCTGGTATCCGGCCCACTGGGCCGACTAATCCAGTTCGAGGGGGGTCCCGGGGTTAAGGTTTTATTCCTCTCCCAACGTTGTTGCGGGGGATCGAACCGTGGTCCGCCCTACCAAGTGCAGCCCCTGGCACCACTGCACCAACAGCTCGTTGGTTAATAACATAAAATACAGTTGAATATTATTAGTAAATGCATTTCTTTTTCATCACTTTTTTTTTACAAGACATTTCATTTTCATCACTAATAGAAATACTTGCTTCATCCCTATTTATACGGCAAAGTATAATCTATATAAAAAAAAAATATTCTTACCTCAAAAAGTGTAATGAAGAAAGAGATAGAAAAAAAAAAAAAAAAAGAGAAGCAATTGATAATGTAATGTGGGAAAAAAAAAGATATAAAAAAATATAAAGTATAAATGAAAGTATAGGAAAATAGTGTGAAAATATGACTATTGCATTTTTATAGTAGTTGTGGCAATTATTGTGAGGGAGTATAGTAATATTGCGATGATTTATAACTATTGATTAAATCGTTTTTGCTCCGAAATCAATAACTCAATGATTATAAAAAAAATTTTAAAAAAAAAGGGAAAAAAATGCAAACAATGATATATCTTTGTTTAGGGCACTTGTTAAAGTTGCTAAAGGTGGTAAAACAATCATATGTTGACATTAATCATTCTCGCGAAAATATCAAAAATTACATTTTTCTATGCCAAAATACTACTTTTAGTTTCTTAACAAGTGCCCTAATGACACTTGTTAGCATTTTCCATCTTTTTTTTACAAACAAAAAAAATAATGATATATTTTCTTAATAAATAATTAATCTAAAAATATTGTTAATCACATATATGAATAATGACATGTGTAATAAAGTGATACTCCCTCCGTTCCTAATTATAAGGCCTCTTGGATAAAAATATTTGGTCATAAATATAAGACCCTCTTGTAATTTTTTCCAAAATTACCTTTACATTTAATCATTGTGGTCTAAGTTTCTGTGAGAATAAATAAATAAAATTGTATTTGAATATGAAATGGAATTTGTTTAATGGTGTAAATGACTTGGAAATTTATTCACTCTATTAAATATAGATGATAGAGTATCCAGGAATTAAATTAATTATTGAAAAATGAAAAAATTTATTATGTTCTAATAATAATTGGTAAAGGGATATTTTTGGAAGAACATATTAATTTAATATATAATTCAACAACATTTTCCTGGTAAACGTAAAAATGCCCAAGAGAACCTTATAATTAGGAACAGAGGAAGTATTTATCTTATTAATGATTGATTTACAAATGACATGTGTTACATATATTTATATAATTAAGAAAATATTTAGCATGATTTATTAGAAAGATGGTATGTATTTTTGTTAGCATGTGAAAATATCATTATTCTTACTCTAAATTCGTAAATGGTATTGTTGTTAGTTTTTTTTTCCTGTCACAGAAATCTTCCACACTCGGCTATAACTTCGATTTCCACGATGGACTCCTTTATAAATATATTCACTGCCCTTTCGATCTTTCAATTCTTCTATTCTTAAAGGTAGTTCATTAGTATCTTTCTATAGTATAACTAACCTTGATTTTTCTGATGATCTTTTCTTGTGTTTGTATTTATTCTAAACAAGATCTCAAACTTTGCAGAAGAAGCTGATATTGTTGAGGTTTGGCCTTATCTTAATCAACTCAAGTGTAGATCTTTGCTCTGTATAGTAGTTGAGTGAGCTATACAACACCATGGACGAGAATGGGAGTTCTGATAATAATGCACCCAACAACAAGTGGAAGATGCCTCTTAATGTTTTCTTTAAGGATGCAAGGTATTATTAGAGATTAATATCACCCATGTTTTTGTATGAAAAGGAGCATTTGTTTAGAATTATATAAATTTGTGACATACATTACATTATATATTTATATATTTATATATGATGCATATGAAGCTCTTAAGTGAAATTATTTATGCAATTTTAAGAACTAACTACAAATAATAATATAACACATGATTCTTATGCTTATGTGAATGCAGAAGTGTTTTCAAGCTGGATGACCTTTCTAAGGAGATATTAGGCATTGCATTCCCCTCAGCACTGGCTGTTGCTGCTGATCCCATTGCATCTCTGATAGACACAGCATTCATAGGCCACTTGGGTATTTACCTCTTCTCAACTCATAATAGCCAACTATAGCTAGCAAATCTTAGGTCATCATATATGATGTTAATGACAATATTATTATTTGGAATAATGTAAAGACTTAATTTATGCACTAAATAAACATTGCCGGCCTACTATTCATCATCATGAAGCCAGGTGCATGTAGCAACTTCCTTATAGCTGCAACTTAAATAATTTAATTTCATTCCAAAAAAAAAAAGCCTCTGTTATGCTTGCACCAGCCATTTGCTTTTGCCTGGCAATTGCTCTTGCAGCTCACTTGGGGATACTAGCTAGTTGCAACTTGCAACTTTTTTTTGTTTAAAATGTTTTATATGTGGTGCTACATATATGTGGGGTTTCCAAATTTTGGAGAACAAATAATGAAATGGTTTTGGATAATGACTCTAAACAGCAAAATCTAAATGTATTTGGATCCTCTAACTCGGTTCATAAATTTTGGTTATTAGATATCTTTTGCAAAAAATTGCAGTCATTAAATCCTTGTAAATTTGAACCATTAAAAATATCTTTCCTCCTGTACTTATTATAGGTCACATTCTAGAAGGTTTTTGTGGTCATAATTATAAGTCACTTTATATTTCTTATGCATCATTTATTGTTTTTTCTCTTTTTTGTTTTTATTAAATGCTTTGACTATCTATGTGTTTTTTTTGTTGTTAATTAATGAGTGTGAATTTTCAAAAAAAGGTTAGAGGGTAAAATTGTAATATTACAATATATTCTCATAGAATTCATAAAACTAATTACTTTCCTTGGTATTGGTATGTGTAATTCGGTTAACTATGTCACGATAACAACAGGGAGTACTATATTGAAATTTATGAGTTATACAAATGCTTAGCTAGAGAGTCCAAATTCAAACCTAGATCCATCGGTTTAGACTTTAGACACTTTAGGTGACAACTATTTTTTTTTTCCTTTGAATTTGAAGCTAATCAAAGTTGTATAGAGAATAAGCCAAAGAATATAATAGTTGCATATGGTATTAAAGAAAGTTGTGACATTTTAATGTTCAAAATAATAATGGGAATGTTTCCTTTTTCTCTGTTTAGGAGCGGTGGAACTTGCTGCTGCAGGGGTTTCGATAGCTTTGTTCAACCAAGCTTCAAGGATTACCATATTCCCTCTTGTCAGTATTACAACTTCCTTTGTGGCTGAGGAAGATACAATTGAAAAGCTACATATCAAAGCTACCGAAAACAAGTTAGGGGAAAATGTCAAGTTCAACGAAGTAATAGTGCCTGAGGATCATATGCTTCAAGACATAGAAAAAGGTGCACCTGAACAGAATAATAATACTGAGACTCCGAAACAATCTTTGACTGGAAATGGAGAACAAGCAACAAACCAGCTCACAGAATATAATGGCAAAAATAATGGAGATGGTACTTTCCCTCTGCAGTCTCTTTCTGATTATTATGTGTATATATGTGCATGTAGTCTGAATTTGGGTATAGCATAAGTGTTTTAATTATCTGGATGGGGCAGCAATATTGTTGTAGCCGCAGCAATAAAAGTTACCATAAACAAGATTTTGTTACTTGGAAAAATAGGAATGGAGAGAGATATATATCTTCAATAGGTTTTTAATTTATGGTTCAACTCGGTTAATCAGAGTTCAATAGGTTTTTATTTTTACATGAAGTAAAGTGTGGGATATATGATATGCTCCCAGTTGAAATTAAATGATAAGTGATTTCCTTGGCAGATGCAAATTCAAATGCATTCAAGTCTTCCCGTGTTACTAGTGGTAAAAAGAGTGAGGACAAAGTTGTGAAGAAGAAGCGACACATTGCTTCAGCATCAACAGCACTCATTTTTGGCACATTCCTTGGCCTCCTTCAAGCTGCAATCCTTATATTTGCAGCCAAACCTCTATTATATGTGATGGGTGTGAAACATGTAAGTTTCTTCATCATCATCATCATCATCATCATCATCATCATCATCAAGAGTGATTGCATTTCATTATCCATATTTATAATATATCTGTCTAAGCCTTTTTTTAATATTGGAACTATGTTTATGCTTTTGTTTAGGATTCTCCTATGCTAGCTCCAGCAATGAAGTACTTGAGATTGAGATCGTTTGGTGCTCCTGCTGTTCTTCTCTCATTGGCCATGCAAGGAATCTTTCGAGGGTTCAAAGACACTACAACTCCCTTATATGTCATTGGTAGGACGATGAAATTGTATACCATCTTGTAATTTGCAATTGAAGCATATATATGTATATACAAATTTTAATTCAAACATTTTCCCTAACTTGGTTTATTGTTTTATTTTAGTTTCGGGGTATGCAATTAATGTGGCATTGGACCCAATACTTATTTTTAAATTGAAATTGGGCATCAGAGGTGCAGCCATTTCACATGTCCTCTCCCAGTAAGTTTTACTTTGTTATACGTCCCAAATGAAGGTCGATTTTCTTTTCCTGTAACAATGTTTCATACTGTGGTATCTTATAAGATGGTGATCCTTGTAGGTACATGATGTCAATAACCCTCTTGTTGATATTAATGAAAAAAGTGTATATCCTACCTCCAAGACTTAAGGATTTGCAGATTTTCCGGTTCCTTAAAAATGGTAATTAAGAGCCTTATTAAACATAACATATGCGTGTTATTAAGGCTGAATACTCTTTATTACTTTTGAAAAAAAAAGTATAACCAAACTCAAATATATTGAGATCAATACTGATTATTAGTGAATGATGATGGCAACCTTTGCATTACTAATGTTGGATTATTTGTTTTCAATGTCATGATTTACAACAGGAGGGTTGTTGTTGGCAAGAGTGGTAGCAGTAACATTCTGTGTGACCTTGGCAGCATCATTGGCAGCAAGGTTAGGTTCAATTCCTATGGCTGCATTTCAAACCTGTCTACAAGTCTGGTTGACATCATCCCTTCTTGCTGATGGTTTGGCTGTTGCTGTACAGGTAATTCAGAAAAATATTTTTCCCACTTATATATATATGTGTGTGTGTATGTATATGTGTGGTTTTAAATTGTGGATATGGTTACATTTATGTTGAATTTGTTATTCCATAAAAATTTAATTACAATTGTGATCATGATACGGTTACGAAAATTGCTAAAAACATAATGTTGCTACCTCAATTGTGATTGATCGATCATGTACCCAAATTTAAAACATTGATTATGAAAATTAACATATATGTATTTAGCTTCTCGAATTCTTCTTAATAAGTATAAAAAATCAAAGAGATTTGTTACTTAGAACATCAAATTTTGGTTTCAGGATCTTAGACTATATTTTTTGTACATAGACATTTCAAAATACATAGCAAAAACAAGGGAACACCTTATGATCTCATTTTCTGATATTCACTCAACTTTGTTGAAAATCTAATTAAATACTAATCACTTTCTTTGGCTCATAGGCAATTCTAGCTTGTTCCTTCGCTGAGAAAGATTATAAAAAAGCAACATCTGCTGCAACAAGGACACTACAGATGAGTTTTGTCTTAGGAGTAGGGCTCTCTCTTGCTGCTGGATTTGGATTGTACTATGGTGCTGGAATATTCTCCAAAAACGTTAATGTTGTGCAATTGATCAGATTAGGCATACCGGTATATAATAAATTTATATCCCTTGTAATGTAAATTTTTATTGTAATGTGTGATTGTTTTCTCTAATTTCATTTAACTAATGAACCAGTTTGTTGCTGCTACTCAACCAATCAATTCATTAGCCTTTGTTTTCGATGGTGTGAACTATGGGGCTTCTGATTTTGCATATTCTGCATACTCATTGGTAATTGATCATATGACCTTTTTTAATTTACTTTTCATAATATGCCAGATTTATTCAATTTTTATTTAGTAATTTGTTACTAATATATAGTACTCTTTTTTCTGCAGGTCATTGTGTCACTGATAACTATTGGTACAGAATTCCTCCTCTACAGGAGCAAACATTTCATTGGGATATGGATTGCACTAACTATCTACATGGCTCTACGCATGTTAGCTGGTGTATGGAGGTAAATTTTCCCTTCTTAAGGATCCGAAGAACTAAAACTAAAAATCATCACTTTTGCTAAGCTTGGACGATCAGCACTTAACAGAGTGATAGTGGAAATGCATGTCACACACTTGGCAATATAAAATTGTATGATTACCGAGAAATTATTTATGATAATTTATTACCGGATGAAATAAATTTTATGACTCTGAACTCTGAAGCTAGTTTCAAAGTACTAGTATACATGATGCATCCGTGCATTGACCAACAAGTCTGGAGGATCATTCGCATATATGAAGAGTAGTGTACTACTAATAGTCTAATAATGCATTTGTATTAGCAATACAAACAAAGAATTACAACTCAAAGTGAGTTTCACAAAGAGTGCATATGCTATATCTTTCACCACATATCGTTTTCTCCTTTTTCTTTCAACTCCAAACCACCCTAAAGGAACAAAGGGTATTCTTAAAATTAATTAATATTTTATAATAATTGCGTTATTGAGCTTGAAAACAAAGTTTTCGTTCTGAAGTTTGATTATATATACATCATAAATTTATGTGCAGGATGGGAACAGGAACAGGACCATGGCGCTTTCTCAGAGACCACTCATTCACTTAGGATATCTAACTTACCAGGGCAATTTTTTTCCATTATGAGTTTCTCACTATATTTTTGTGTGATTAGTATTGTATCTTGAACTGCTCCATTATTTACGCATATTTTATTATGCTATGTATACCACTTCTATTTCTTTACTCCTTTTAGGAGTAATTGATATGTATCCTATACATATACTGATTTAGTTATGTAGAATATTCTTCTTCCTATGTCATTACATAAACTCTGAGTACTTAAACCTTTTGATTTATATGATTTTGGTTTTTGTTGAGAAAGAAAAATAATAAACTATCCCACATTGACTAGAGCATAGTGAGTTGAACAATATATAAGTAGAAAAACCCATAGACCTAATGCCTTAAGGTTTTAGGTCAAGACATGGTGTCATATTACTTATATTGTTGTTCACTCTCCCTAATTAAACAAAGACTTGGATCAAAGGGCTTATACTCAAAAACATTGGAGGAAAGAGAAAAACCTACAAACTCAAAACTACTTTGTGAAAATCCTGAAAGTTCCCGAAAGTTCAAAACTCAAAACCTACAAAGGACCAGGAGACACTTGATAAGGTTACTACATATAGAAAAAAAATCTAAAATTCACATTTATAACTTTTTTGGAAACATAAAAAATTACACATTACAACAACTTTTATCTACAATTGATTTCTTAACTAACATTTTCATATATATATATATATATATATAGAGAGAGAGAGAGAGAGACACTGGTGTTAAAAGCCCAGAGCACGGCTAAGCTAGTAAATTATAATGAAGTAGTCCAACATTATATTGCATAAGTCCCATTAAATATATATATAGTTGCTATAAACAAAGATGTTAACATTTGTTTCTACCAAAAATAAAATGTTAACATTTGTTTGTTTTACTAAAATTGTAAATATAGCTAATGTTAATGTTATTTTTTTTTCCTCATCTTCTTAGCATGAATACGGGACTAATATTAATATGAATATAATTAATATTGACGTGAATATCATGACCATAATAATGCTTATTTTTCTCACTTTCTTCTGTCTGAACTCATTATTATAGAATAAGATCATTGTAAATAATAAATGAGATTAAAGGTGTGATAAAACAAAATTATCGGCCCTTTGTTGTGCAGCTGTTGCTCACCCCATTGGCTTAATGGGAGCAATTTCACCGAACCTAGTTAGAAATGGGAGAGCTTAAAGTGACCTGAGATTTGAAATAATAGGTTAAGTGAAACAATATACTGTATGCTTCAAGAGCCCAAAACATTAAATCGTTCGAGCCTTTCAAGAGCTTCATATGTTTGAATTGTCGTTTTCTATCACCTGAACGGAAACTAGGATGACTTTCGATACAAGCTTACAAGAGACCTACATGCATGGTCAACAAACAACCACCGTCAACAATCCTCATCCCCTTCAACTCTAATACCACTTATTAGGAATGGAGAGCACAAAACAATGGAAAATTTAGAATAATGGGCTATGTGAAGCAATAAATAAGTAAATTGGACATATCTTAATTCAAAACATAAAGGTATTAAATTTATGGGTTTTATCACTTATATTCACTTAACTTATCCATAATTATGATATTATCCTATATGTGACTTCTTTACCACACAACTCACAATTGAAAATTTCAAACAATTTTGAATCTGTTTTTGAAAGATTAAATTGATAATACAAGATATTTGTGTCACTAAAATTAAAATACATCAAATTAATTTGTTTTTTGAACTGGAGTGGGCAAAATATTTTGTGGTAAATTATAATAACAAATTGGTAATATCATTATCATACTGGAGATTCGGTCACTTTTCTATATATTGTAGTTTAATTTATCTATCATAGTCATACCTTATATTTCTAGTAGTATCAAGTGATGGATTTGCTTTTGAAAATGTTGATGGATAGAGTATCCTTATTATACTCGTCGTGGCAAAATTGTTAGCTTGAAACATAAATTGAAAAACTTGATAAGAAACGGAAACCTGTGCTTTTTGCCTAATCATTTTGGTTTCACACTCCTGACTCCACTACTAAAACTAGTGGAGTTACCACATTATGATTGCTCAAGCTTTGGCAGGGAACTTTTACTAAAGATTTGTGCCGGCATCCACTAGGACATTTTTTGGTGGGAACAGGCTTGTTTTTGTCCTTCGGTAATTTTGAGTTCAAAAGGAAATCATATGCTTTTTATATTTAAAAAAGATTAAGATTAGAAGTCATTAAAAAATGATTTATTTGTGTCTTGGTTGGCAACCGTGTTTAAAACATGTTAGTGCGATTCACAACTTCTCTCTTTTTGGTTACCCAAAGCCTTTTGGACACTTCATCTAATCACCGATTTGCAACAGGCAGTTCACTTTAGGTTTGCTAGAAAGGAGAGGTCCTATCGATACTAACTTTTTTTTTCTTATATAAATCATGCAAGCTTTCTTGGTCCACTACAAATAAATATATAACTAATCTATCCAAAAACAAAAAATTGAAAGAGATAAGAAACTACATACTAGTATTTGTTTGGCAAGCATGCGAATTTAGTGACCCTACAGCTTGGATAAGATTCTACTAATTATGAAAGGTATTATTACGCTTGGGACCCTAATCCTTATGATATTATATTCGTATTAAATAATGAAGTTATGTTTATTCATGTACCCTTTGTCGTTATATTATCACGGGGGAAGTAGAAATAAAGACTAGACCCAATCAAAACTTGTGAATTTTCTTTTCATACCATACCCTCTTTTCACAAGACTACGCCACACCAAAAATAAAAACACAAATATCAATTCCCCTCATTGGTCCCATGTTCACACATCCATTACAATGATAACGACTCATTTGTTCGGCATATGATCATATATAGGGGGGGAAAGGAAGCATATTACGAAGAAATTTATAGATCATGACAATACATAAATTCAGATAACTTGAGAACAACTTTCAAAGAAGAAACACTAAATCGACTTCTATATATGACACTACCCCACCTAGCTTTGCCATTCCATCAAGCAAAATTATTAACCCCTCCCAAGATCTTGAATTTTTTTCAATCAAAGCAACGATGCAAAAGTGAAACATCCATTCGTTTCAAAGATCAGAATAAAATAGAATCGAGTCTTTCTTTTTGAACCCCCTAGTTACTCAATGGTCCCCATTTTGTATTTTTATGGACGAAGTTGTCCTTTATTTACCGCCTGAAACCAGACGGAAATAACTTTTCGCCTTTTGGAAGTCGGGAACAAATTTAATATTTTCAACTAATTGGAGTCGGAATGGTTAGAGTCGGAAAAAGCTATTAAATATAACTTTAATCATTTTCATTTTCAATTGGGCGGCTTTTAATGAAACTTGCAATTATGAGATTTGAATACTTTCTCGACTTTAACCAGTCGGAATTTTTCCGACTCTAACCAGTCAGAATTTTTCCGACTCCAACTAGTCGGAAATATTAAATTTGTTCCCGACTTCCAAAAGGCGAAAATAACAAGCGGTAAATAAAGGATAACTTCGTCCATAAAAATACAAAATGGGGGCCATTGAGTAACTAGGGAGGTTAAAAAAGAAAGAGTCAATAAAATCTCATCAAAACAGATGCATGAATCCAAAAACAAGACCACGATAGTGTGAATCCATTAAGCACAAACCATGTGTAGAAAAAAGGCTTTTTTACCCAACCCAAAGTCCCAAACGAAAAAGATTACTTTAACTCATTTTTCAACAAACATACTCAATCAAATTATAATCGATTCAGATTATAGTTGATCTATGTTTTTTGGCTATATCAAACACAGTAACACACACTAAGCATAGAGATACAAGAGGGTAAAAGACAATAGAATTGGAAAATGGCATGCTAATCAGTACAATATTCATTCTCCTCAGCAGTGCAATAATGAATTAGAGTACAATGAAAAAAAAAAGCAGAATCCTGATACAAAGCATTTGGAATAAAAATAGGGATACATAACCTCAACAGGATTTTTATCTTCTATTGAATTTTAGCCCAAAGAGAGGCTCTTCACCTCTCCTAAAGCTTTGTAGTAAAATAATGAATAACATTAAAAAAAAAATAGAATATCCTTCGGAAACTTTCAAGCCCCAACCACCTCCGCTTACTTCACCACATTCCAACCTTGAAGCCCACCCAAAAAAATTTCACCAAATGAATATGTACCTTATGATAAATACCTATCTCAACAAGATGATGTAAAGGGTCAATTAGACTAGACTACAAGCTGATCCAGTT
Organism: Crotalaria pallida; assembly: GCA_037953625.1. Lineage (NCBI taxonomy): Eukaryota > Viridiplantae > Streptophyta > Magnoliopsida > Fabales > Fabaceae > Crotalaria > Crotalaria pallida. The sequence goes on from CM075650.1 coordinate 175,625,965, forward strand.
GCATTTGCTCAAGCCAGGCTCCTAGAACAGAATGATCAACGGATTCAATTGGGGAATTGGAATTTGGTCCATCAGCAGATACATTAGAAGCTGCCAACTTCTCTTTCACCATCTCCGGTGGAGATTCCTTCACCAGGGATTGGACCCAAGATAAATCAGGCTCTTCCCCATTGTTCTTAAGCTCAAATGAGGACGACCTTTTCAATCGTCGACCTAGCTCATCTCCATTCACAGACCAGTCAACCTTTCCATTGGGAGATCCCCACTTAGACCAAGTGCTTACAGGAGAGCAGACTGCTGAAGCAGGATTGTTGGCCCCAAGTTCCCTTGAACTAAGGCTCCGCAGCTGTTGCAGCTGTTTCTCGCGCTGCGCAAACGCAGATAAACGAGAGTTCATTGGAGAGATGGGTTCCACACTTCTTGGCGACATCCTTCCAGGAGAAGAGGCATTAAATGAAGCCTGCAACAGAGGATGCTCAACATTCTTAGGAGACATCACATTGGTATTGATTGGTGATAACATACTTTGAAGCTGTTGAAACTGATTGAGAACTGCAGATTTGTGTGTAGGGGAAAAAACAGAAGCCGAAGCTGGGTCAGAGTATCGGGGAGATGAAGAAATCTCAGCAGAAAAGAGCTCTTCAAGATTTGACGGTGTTAGCGTCTTAGGCCGACCAGATCGACTCACTGAAACAGAACCAGGAGGACGGAGCTGTGAGAAACAACCCAAATCATTCAAAAGCTGCTGCTGGCCATCAAAATCAGACAACACATTGTAGTCTTCAGGTGGAATGTCGCGAGCACTGAGAGACGACCTCAGGCGACTAGATTGGAGATTGCTTCCAGGTAAATGAAGAGTCGGCACATTTTGCTGTGACCAAGCAGCAGATGAGAGTGAGTTGCCATTTGCGGAAGGGGACATTGGCTGCCCAAAGTAGGATGGAGACATTGAAGACACCGAGGATGGTGAAGCAGGCAAAAGGCTCAATGCAGCAGCCATGTCCATGACGTTAGGTGTAGAGGCAGCTGATCTAGGCGAAGGGACAGCAGATCCAGAGGACACATAGAGCGGGCGAAGTTCCTCCGTGGTGTGAGCAAAAAAACACACCCTTCTATTGCAGCTAGTGCCATCTTTGCAGAGTCGTGTCCGATACTGAGCCGGGTGTAGCCAGCACTCAAATACACCATGAGCATATTCACACAAATCTCCACGTCTACAAGCCCCTTTCCTAAACTCAGGGCATGGCACACAGCTGTAATGGAACTTTCTAGGGTCTCTCCTACGAGCATTCTCTCCAGGATGAACAAATGGACACTCAGTCCAATCATGAGAGTATGCGCGGGAACAAGGCCGGACCTTGAATGAAAACATACGAAACTCATCTGTAGCATATATGCTGTTTTTTATATCAGGAAGAGACGGATCAACTGGATATTCTTTCTTCTCTGATGCAGAACCAATCACTGCATCGGTGAACTTTGAAGCAATTGGAGAAGATGGCGAGCCGGAAGGAGAGTACAGCATCCCATTCTCTGGTGATGATAAATGCGCAGGCGAACCAGGACTTGAATTGCTAACAGATGCAGGAACAGAGAAATCACCAACAGAGCCATCAGAAGCACTCTCTGAAAGAAGCTCCTCAAGAATGGCTTTCATACCCTGAAGCTTTGGATGAACAACAATAACATCAACTGGGCGATTTCCATTAGCATCCACACAATTTGGATTGGCACCAGCCGATAAAAGAAGCTTCACAGCATCAACCGCATTAACAGACCCACCAGAAGCAGCACAGTGAAGAGCAGTGCTTTTATTCATCACACAGGCAAAATTTACATCTGCCTCCGGATGCGAGAGTATAATCTTCATAACATCGATGCTACCATAGGTAGCAGCAACCATCAAAGGAGTCCTGTGCTCAAGAACAATTTGCTTGGATCCGTTTTGACGAGCATACCAGAGCCCAACTTCATTGATCGAAGGAGGATCCTTATCTAAAAGCACCTTAAAACCCTCAATATCATTGTTAGAAGCAAGTTCCAGCAAACTGGAAAAAGAATCTTCGGTATGAATAGTTAGCGTTTTCATATCTCTGATTGATATTTGATGAAAAAATATTCTATATCTGATGAAGTAGATGGAACACAATCTTATAAAACTTCTCTGGACAACCGCAGACGCTTTAGTTAACTGGAAAATAATAAAAAACATGAGAATCCAATCCATTAAAAGTCACAAATAAACAAATAATTCAAACCCAATTACACAAACTTAACTAAAGTAGTACTATTTGGTCAAACTGCGATCATTTTGATTTTAAAAATCCTTTCTGAATAACACATTTGATTAGTTTCCCTTGGAAAATAAAAGCTGGAAAAAGGAGCTGAAACACAGCTTTTTTTTTTTTAAAATAAATTGTTCATCTTCTCTGACAATCACTGACCTAATTCACTTTAGCATAATCACTTTTTCAAAGCTAAACAAACAGGACCCTAAAGAACCACAGATTTCAACTATAACAACAGCAAGTAAAGATAAGAAAACCTAGATTCAATAAATAAAATTTAACAAGACGAATCCCTTTATAACAATCAAGTTAGTTATTCAAACCCAATCATTTCAACCACTGCACGATATAAATTGCGGGGTTCAAACCTCCACAACTATACAAAATATTTGCCTCATGAAAAAAAATAAAAAATTAACAAGACAGCACTACAGCAATAAAGTTAGCAGTTAAATTAAATATTATATCTATAATTGAAAAGTAAATTGCTTCACTCTTAAGTTTATAACACACAGCACAACACAACCATCTAGCAGATCTGAGACAAATCTAGAATCATCTTTAACACAACAGTTAAAAGTAGTATCACATACTCTGACAACAAAAAAAGTAAAAAGGTGTAAAAAATAAATAAATAATAAAATCAGAGAATAATGAATCTACTATTATCAAATCAAATCAAAAATAATTAAAATAATAATAATAATAATAATAGTAATAAATAAATATAGAAACACCTCTTGTTGTTCATAGCAGGAATCTACAGCAGTAAAAGATTCATCACATATCAAGATAAAGAGAAAGAGAGGGAGTGACCTATTACCGGTTAAGGAAGGTGGCGATCATGTTCAGAAACCGGAAGAGTGACCGAAGAAGAATGTGAGATGAGATCTGGAACTGGAAAAAGAAGAAGAAGAAGAAGAAGAAGGTGAGAGAATAAGAGTTAAGGCTTCACTCTCCATCGATGATACCGAGGAAACATAAGAGAGAGAGAAAGAGAGTAAGAAGAGTAACGTCGCGAAATTGAATTGAAATGGAAATGAAATGGGAAATGAAGGGGGGAAATTTAGGTCGAATTTAAGAAGGGGACGAAAAAATTGAAATGAAATGAGAGTGAAATGATACTGAAATGCACGCCAAATGAAGTCCAAGTGAAGGGGAAGCTTTTGGACTAGGTGTACGGGGAACCGGATGGTCCGGTGAGATAGGGATAGAAGGAGAAGGGGGATTGGGAAAAAAGGAGGAAGGGTTGAGGCGGTTGAGGGTGAATAAGGTGGAATGGAATGTGGGTTTGGGTTCCGCGAATGAAAGAGTGAAATGTGTGCGAATGAGAGGGGAGGGTGAGGACAGTGGTCAATTGTGGAGTCAAATCCAAGTAGTACTACTTCCCCGAACAAATAATAAATATATCCTAATTATAAGCTCAATGCCTCCAACCTTAGCTTCACAAATAATAAATATATCCTAAATTAATGTTAAAATGGTAGTACTAGTAAATCAAATATCCGAAAAATGTTACTTCTTCGATTTAAAATATAGCAAAAAAAAATGAAATCACGTTTACTAAAGAAGCTAATTGATTGTATTTTTTAAAAAAAAAATTATAAAAAAAATGTATTTTAAGAATATATAGTGTTGAAAATGAAAAAAACTAAATGAGATAACCATTTTTATAGATATTTTAGGAAATTAGTATTGAGAATGAAACAAAATTTAAAAAAGTTAGATAACTTTTGCTTATATTTTTTTGGTGTACACCAACCGGTATCCGAATCTACTTTACCTAGAATCCGATTCATATAATCCGACCCAACTCAACTCGTACTAAGCGGTAGGGGACTCTGAGCTAGGGATGCGCCATACTTAAAGCTCGAACTCGAGACCAATTTGTTAAGGAACTTTTTCATATATTTTAAATCATGAAAAATATGTTATTTTTCCTTATATTTCAAATAGAAGGGAATATTTTAAAGTATTTATAATTAAGTAATTAAGAAAAAATATATTAAATATCTAGAAAATAAATTATGCTATTAATTGATAGTAAAGAGAACAATTATAAAAATATGCAAGTTTTCATTTATAATTGATGAATTTCTTTGACTCTTGTTGAGTTAAACTTTTCAATTTTTTATCGATATATTGAAACAGATAGAATAAATAGGAAATTGGTGAAATATGTTTAATACTTTTTTATTTCACGTAAAACTTAATAATGCGAATTTTAAGAGAATGAATGATCAAGTCATAAGAATATTGAAAAAATGTTACGCAAGAATTTAATTAGTGACATACGTAGAAGATTTTAGTAATGCTAATAGTAACAATTATTAAAATTTGCATAAAAAATTTTAGATTGTAGCGTATTTAAGATCGGAATAGTATAGTTCAACTCATTTTCTTGTTCTTTCTCCGTCTCCTTCTCCTTTTTTTTTCTTCTGGTGGTTTTCCAGTCAGTACGTGAGGGAGAAGTTAAAGGGAGAAGGTTCTCTTCAGTGTGAGCGTTTTGTCTTATTTTTTCTAAGTTTTTTCTCAATTTATCTAAATCTCTCTTGCCTGTGTGAAGTTTGTTTTATAAATAAATGTCAATTTTTCAGTTGTTTGATTGGATTTTTTGTTTGGGGAGACCTGTGTGTTGTTGCAGTTTCCAGATCTGATGGCTCACTTCTCTTTTAAAGTAACTGGAAATATGTTGTTGTTTATGACAGTTCTTTCCTTGCAGACTTCTAACTCGCCTTCTGTCCAGCGGATCTCTCTTCACATATTTGAGATTCTTTGTCTCCGAAAAGTTCTTACTTCCAGTATTGATGAGATTGTTGTCTTGAAAATTAAGGTTGTTGAATCTCTTGTTCGAAACCGTTTTAGCAAGAGGTTGATGACGCATGTTCGTTCTTGAAAGATTAGTGCAGACTACTTTTCTTTTCTTAATGATGTTTGTATGAAATCTATGTATTTTGTTTTTATATTGCTGGTTTTAACTATAATATCTTTTCTTCTTAAATCAATTACATATTTCCCCGTAAAAAAAAAAGGAATAATATAATTTAGACAATTAATAGTAACAATTTAAAAAAGCAATTCAAAAATATGGATCAATGAAGACTAGCATAGATGGTTAGACGTATCTTTCTATTTAAGCAGTAAGTGGTTTGGGGATTCGACCATTGATTCTTCTGAATGTAATAAGCTCTGCTGAAAAATTACCTCTTTAAAGGTTCAACAATATAAAAAAATTAATTACCCAATTAGCAGAGGGGGGAGTAGTTTATCCTGAACCGTGGATATAACTATGGCTAGTTGTCTTAGAAACAAATATGCTTCTGATTTGGATGAAAATTGTCTTCAAAGAATATGTAAGGATTAAAACCAAAGTATAGGAATATGATATCAAAAGGCATATACACTTGTAACTTGAAATTAAAGAGCAATTTTTTTTATATAAGAAACTTGTAAGAACAACGGAGTCTTTGCCTTGCTAATGCGGCTAGAAGGCCCTTTCATCACTTTGATAAAGAACGATTTATAACAGGAAAGACACTCTTGTTTTACACTTCATGTTTTGTCTCTCTAGAGTCTAGCATTTGACCCTCTATTAAACCAAGAACACTCCTTAATCTTAAAAACAAATACACAGGGGTGTAACGGGTCGGGTCGGGTTGAGTTTTGATGAGGTTTAACACCCAACCCAACCAAAATAAATTGGGTTGGGTTGGGTTGGGTGATTGAGTTTATGTATTTTGATTTTTATAAAATAAAAACTAAAAAAATCTAAGTAAATATAAAAATAAAATTAAAAATAGAACAAAAATCACATAAATAAGTAATTAATAAATATTATCCAAATCAATCAAATTACATAATTATGAACCATATTATCCATAAATTACACAGTTACACAATTTTTCATCAAATTATGATAAATTAAGCATAAAATATGTTAGAAATAAATAAATAAATAAAATATATTTATATTAGTGGGTTGGGTTGGGTTAATCGATTTTTAAGATAATAAACTCGTGACCCAACCCATACTTGATTGGGTTACAAAATAAAAGACCAACCCAACCCGTCAAATATGGATTGGGTTGGATTGGGTTCATCGGATTCGCGGGTTAATTCTGACCCACTTACACCCCTACCAATACATATGGCTATGATGAACTATAGAAAACCATGCATTGAAATTCATTAGTCAGCCATTCAAACCATAAGAAGAAGAGGTATATGAACAAATTATATTTACTCTGAAATTAAAGTGCATGCAATTGGACCGAGGAAGCATTCTTACTTATTATATTACTAATTGCCACGCAATGAACATGCCAACTTGATGGGAAAAATCATCAATTGAATCGAACATTGACGGAAGCTACAAACTTAGGTTTACAGATTATATTCCTCAATATATATATATATATATATATATAGTATTTTAATTTTTTAAGGAATAATATTTTCATTTGTAATTAATCATGCTTCGCATAATAATTTTATACAAATATATTCAAGTTTTTTTTTCTCAATTGCACTTTTACTTCTTTTTTTTATATATAAAAAAAATTCACTTTTAATTAATTTCATTTTGGTCATTCCGTCAACATCACCAGAATTTCAAGGTTTATTATCAATTTTTGCAATTTTTTTACCGAAATTTAGGTTCTTTTACCGAAACCTATCATCTTCGTACTATTTCTCATCTTTTTAATCTAAAAATCATCCTAAAAGCTACAATCTTCATATACCTAAAATTATTTTTTTTTATGAAAAATAAAATAACAAGTCGAAACTTTTAAAAAAATTAAGAATGATAATATATAAATTCGAAAAAGGATAAAAAATGAAAATGTATCTCTTTGGAAAAAAAATAAAGAATAACATAAATAGAAATAAAGATTAAAAAAAATTAAAATGCATTTTCCAAATAAGATAATTGACCAAAAATATGTTTAATCTTTTTTTTCTCATTTTAAAATTAAAGAATAAACTAAAATTGAATTGAATGACAAGAAGGATGGATTTGGATTTGCATTCATAATAACCATTAATGGCGCCAAATTAAAAGGAAAAAGCATAGTATCCGAGTTGATGTTTAGGCCATGGAGAAGCAGGTAGAGAGATCAGTTTCCTTAGCTACCTAAACAACCTTTGATTTTGGAAGCTGGAAATCGATGCCGCATAGTGATTTTGGTTAGGTAACTTAGGTTAATGCTTAGCAAATAGACAATACCTAACCTATAGATTTGGGTCCCCATCTCTATTCTCCCATGAAAATGAAAGCAACTTCTATCTAATCTAATATCACAATTGAAAACGATGCCCCTCATTTTGGACTGTTTCATTTAGCTCCCTCTAAAGGGGTACCGTACCATGCCAATGTCAATGTGGGGACCCCTATTGTCATTTTCTGTTTTTCTTAATTAAGCTCTTCCTTATATCTTGTTTCTGCTTTCATTATTATTATCCTTAAAAATCATAATAAATCAACGACAGGTTACAATCATGTTTGGCGTATATGAAGATTCTTATATACACCGTATAGTTTAACATTATCTACTATTATTCAAGCACCATGTTATATGTACCTCTGCAACTTTTTAGTATCACGGATTAAATTATTTATATTTTTTACTTACTATTCATCTCTCTTTTTTTTTTCCATATAGGACTTTTCATCTCTTGTATGTACATTTATATGTATGAAAAAAAATTATTTGAATAGAAAAAATATCATAAAATTAAAACTCATGAAGATCTATAATTTGACTCACTTGTGATCTAATTTGGCTCGATTTGTTTAATAAAAAGACTAGATGTGTAAAAAAAAAATACTTCTTTTGTCCTATTATTTTTGTAAAAGTCAGACTAATCAATGAAAATATGGAATATCTTTTTAATGTAATGTATGATTCATTGTACTCATTAATTATAAATTGATATTAAACAATTTTTTTGTTTTTTTGTTTTGCACTCTGGTATCCGACCCACTAGACCGACTAATCCAGTTCAAGGTGGTCCCGAGGTTAAGGTTTTATTCCTCTCCAAACGTTATTGCGAGGGATCGAACCGTGGTTCGCCCTACTGAGTGCAGCCCTCGGCACCACTGCACAAACAGCTAGTTGGTAATTTTTTTGTTGTACATATTACTCAAATTTTTATATCATTATCAATAATACATATTTCACTAATATTCCATAACGTTCAAAGAATTGAAGGGAACTATAAAATTTTAAAAATTAATGATATCATCGTTTTTTTTTAATTAAATGCATCTTTCCTTACTCCAATCATGCATATAATATACAATTAATAGTATTTTTATTTATTATTTTTACTTTAATTTGAAGCAAATTTTTTGCATTTTTTTAACAAAAAAAAATAGGGCCAGGGATTATTAAACTCATCGAGCAACCCTATCTAACATTTTAAATATAATATATTATATTTATGATAAGTTTAAGTTAGAAATACTATTTTAATATTTATAATATCATATTTAAAATAAATCGTGAAAAGTGATGACATGTTATAGTATTTTTTTTATGTTTATAAAAATTTTAAACATTAGAATTTAATTTAACGTTACTCTGTAATTAATTACCAACAATTCAATTATAATCAAACTAATGAACCATGAGTCTTCGTCAATTCAACCAGTCCAATCGAGCATTGTTGCTTTCTTTATTCCATTTGATGTGGTTTTAGTATTTTTAATTTATTTTAAATTATTTCTCGTTTTAGAAATTTGAGTGTGTATTAATTCATTTTATTTTTTAATTTTAATCTTGCATTTAATATGTTGAAATATACATGTGAAATGAATGATAAAATTAATGTAGTATGATAATATTATAGTAAAATTATCTAATACTTCTCTTAAAAATTGAAGCATTAAATAACTTTTTAATCTGCATAAAACTCTTAAAACAATAAATAAATTGAAACGAATGGAATATTTAACAAGGAATGTTACCAAATGTTCAAGCAACTACTATAACATACTTAACTTATTTTTGAGGTAGATTATATATTATAAAAACTTTTTTACCAATTCAGTAACCTGCTAGTCGCTTGAAATTTTCCTTAGTTCGGCAAAGGATGCTCTGAACGTTAATTTGAGAAATATATAAATGAAACATTTTTTTTAAGTTTAAAACCATGCACAAATATTATTTCCGTTCTTACTAAATTTGATATTCAAAATGTCATTTGCCATATACCAACGAGATTTGGTTCAGTTGGTGTAAGACCCCAACTAAAATCTTGGGAATGAGACACGGGTGCTAGTAGTTTTGTGTTCGATTCCCACTAAAAACATTCTGTTGGGAGAGTCAGCTACGCAGCTTGCTACGGATTAGTCTCAAGGCTCCCTGATATTAAGGGTATTCTTGAGGATACCAGTTGTTCCGCAAGGAGTACGGAAAAAAAAGTGAATAAATTTTTTGCTATAATTCGGGCATCCTCACTTTATAACTAAGGAAGAAACAATTTTTCTGACGTAGCCAAGCATACCATTCTCACTAGCTAGTGTTCTGTTCAGGGAATGAATTGCGATTAATCCCAAATTTATAGTGTGCCCTTACTATTACTAAAGTAAACGCAGGTAATTAAATATCAAAACACGTTATATTAAATTTAAAAAAAATACTGCATTTGTCGTCTCTATGTATAATATCTTATTGAGACTTTTATTTTGTCCTTATTTATATATAAAATCTTATATACCAATTTTTAATGACAATTAAATACATATCAAATATTCACATTTTTAATATAATAACATAAATTAGTCAATTTTCTTAATAGACGTGAAATCTACCAAAATGGTCTTATATATAAGGACAATGGGAGGGAGTATATTCCATACTTAATTAAATCTAAAAAAAATGTTAAACAAGCATCAATTTAAAAGTGTTTAAAAAATATAATAATTATATCAACGAGGTTTAAATAGCTATGTTGTTCGAATATAATATTATGAGTTTACCTTTAAAAAAAATGTTATGAGTTTGACCAAAAATAATGATCAATTTTCGATTAATTATTAGTATTGTCTAAGAGACACCCATTGAAAAAAAAAATTAGAATTAATATATATGAAATAATCAAGAGTAGACTGTAATCATCAGTATTACATCGGATTAGGGACAAACAAACCTAGGCAGTGAGAATTTGGGCAGCCACCCAAAAATGGAAAAAAAATTATTTGTATTTTACTTTTTTTTACGCCCAAAATCTTGGATTCACCCTGATTATATTGGACTCAACGAGTATTGCCTAACTCGGATGAGTATCTATCCAATCACCTTACCGAAAAATGTTTAGCTTAATCAGGAATTGAGCATGAAATCTTAGACTTTTTTATGCTTGTCTGACTTTTACCAATTGGGATATGTTTGGTGGGTATATATTTTACTTTTATATATCAGGAAGCGATTGTGTTCACCCAAGCAACGTAGCATTTGAACAATTTCATCTTGTATTATTATTTGTGGATTGATCGATTATTGATCAATGTATGTCCTAATCACCATAGACATGATGGATCGGAGGAGATCAGAGGAAACTGATAGATGTTAGGGACAATTGTTGGTTTCAGTTAATGCGGAAGATGATACATGGTTAACAATGAAAGTGTATGAGAGGCGGTGGTGTATAGTGATATAAGGTGGGGTCGCTCTTATACTTAACTTGGAACAATCCAGATATATATAATAAGTGCATAGGATATGATAAGAAAAAACAAGTAAGGGTGGACCGTTTGATTCAAAATGAACAATTTTTTCACGCAATTGTATGGTGAATTGTACATTGTACCACCATCATAATTTAGAATTGTTGCAATCAAGAATTATAATAGCAATTTGTGGTTTTCATGAATCCTTTGGTAACGAACTAAATAAAGATAAAAGAAAAGACAAGTAGACAATATCATCCACTAAAATTGAGTGATGATGCATCATTTCATGTATATCAATATATGCACTTCTCGATATTATATATAATTATACATTTGCCTTTGCATATAAATTTATCCAGACACGATCGATCCATACATTGGTATTTAATATATAATGTACTATATGATACTATTATATTAAAGATATCCACAACATGTAAATATGATAATTTATCATCATCTTTTTTTTTCTTTTGGTTCTATTCGTTTTGATGAATACACTGATTTTTGAAGGATTCTTTAAACATCAAGAGCACTGCGGTTCAACAAAATGCACTCAGCTTTAAGTGAGTGGATGCACAATGGCAAACACATCAATTGCTTAAGTTAAAAACTCAACTAAAAAAATACCAACAAGATCTCTAAATCAGAAACATCAAAGCTCGAAACTTTAATTAAAGCAAGAGCCCATGAATTACATTATTCGAAGAAAAAAAAGGTATATATATACTTGAGAATAAGTGCAAGGGAATTAAGTCTTATATCAATGAGAAATAGGTAAAGTGGAAAATATATAAATGGATGAATTAATAAATTTAATATCTTAAAATTGAGTTAAAATGTGAAGTCTCATCCACTTGTTGTGTGTGTGTGTTTTTTTTTAAGTGTTCACTCATTATTCACTCATTGATTGTAAATATTCGTAATTATTGACTCTTAAATATTAAGAAGTAATTATAGAAATCATGGTTCAATTGGAAAATTATTAGTTAGTTCTGAACTATTGATAGTTTATTTTTTAATTAAAATAATTCAAAAATTAAATAATAGTTGGTGATGATTATGACCACCTAATAATTGTTCGATTCAATTGAATTCAGTATTGAAGATGTTGGCTCCCTAAATCCAAGTGAAGGCTTGTTGAAAGTTTTTTTAGTGATGAAGGCTAGGCGATTTGTTGTTTTGTTAGAAATGATAGACAAAAATGGTAAAGTTTGAAGAAGAACATCGTAAATGTACAGGACTGAATTGAATTAAACTTTTGATAATACAGAAAAACACAACCGGTTTCAACGTAAGATCATGCACGCTCTCATATAGAAGACTTACACTTAAAAAAATTGTTAAAAAAATATATAAGTAATTGACCCATGAATCAAATATTAAGATTTTGAATTAACATTATGTCTAATTTGTTATTTTTAGCTTTGTCCATGTATTGCAAACCTCTCCGATTATTGGACTACTCCACATTCCACAATAACAACAACCCAAATAAATCTCAAAACTGTCTCTATAAATATAGACAGTAAATCAAAGAAGTGAATTAATATCCATCAAAAGAAAAAAAAAAATACATTAATAATAACTAAAAATGTGCCGGCAAATCAACTAATAACATACATCTTTAAGTTTGTTGAAATTAAATATAAAAAAGATCAGTCTTTTTCAAGATGAGTTAAAACATAGCTAAATTAATAATACAAAATTAAAGTCATGATAATTAGACATATTAAAAGTCATTGCAGGCAATTCCTTTCAAATAAAGAAAACTCTGAAAGGCCTATTTCTCTTATAAAGAGGAATGACAATGAGACTCAATGGCATTTGCCAAGGCAAGAAGCATCTAGTTTGGTCTTTAGCTAGAAGGAGGGTCAAAATTATTGCATCTAGCTATGCTTGGTTAAAGAGGATTAAAGAAGAATGGCTTTGCCAACTTCTGTTTGGAGCAGCAGGAACAATATTCCAAGGCATTCCTACTCACCATCATGAATCATGATCCTGCAAAGCAGTTTATTCATTTTTTTAGACTTAATGAAACATAATTAAAAGCAAATGAAAACCAAATTCGAAAACTGAATTCACTTGAGCATTCCCACATACAAAATACAACGAACAACGAAATAAATGTACATGAAATTGAAAACATTGGAGAAGTTGGAACAGCTACAATGGCTATGATTCATCACTCACGTACTCCAGCTACTTAATTATCATGTTTCCCTGATCTTGCTTTCACACATTGCTTCACAAGCTGTTTGAAACCCTTTTTCTTTGGGCTATTAACCATTTTCTCTTCTTTCTTCCTATCTGCCTCCCATTCTTCCTCCAGCTGCAAACAAAACTTTCATTCAACACATTAGACCCTATTAATTAGTAGATTATCATTGAGAAATGATTAATTACTTTTGTGACTTCAAAAAATTTAAGTCAATGAATGAAAATTGTTACATATGGATTCTTAATTGTGTGTTGATAAAAAAATCTAATGAATACTTTTAAGACACAAATTGAATAGGATGTTACTATTTAAAAGTGTAATTTTATATATTCCCTTAAAAAAATATGAATTTATGATTATTTTTTTTCAATTGCTAGCAATCTTAAACACTTGTTAGTAAAGATCCTTTATTAAAATTAAAATCCAAGTTACAGTATTTTCATGTAATGGCTCATCTAAGTCATCAAAGTGACAATTTTGAAAGTTATTGAACCCATCTCCATAATATAATAATAGTACACCTGAATCAAATCCAAGCTTAGATTGAAGGGCTAATGAGTTCAATTTCCACGTGGACATACCTTTAGCATCCTATCCTCAATTTGGTTAAGCCTCTCTATTAGCGTTCCTTTGACTTCGGTCTCCATCAATACATTATCGATCGGACGGCAATGCTTCTCTAAGCTCTTTGGGGAGAAATCAACGGACGAGACACGACCGCTTCCGCTTGTTGGAGTAGAACAATATGAGCTCTTTGGTGATCGATTGCATCCTCTAATTTCTTCCAATTGCCTTAACTGTAATTTGTTAAAATAAAATGATGCATGGTTAAAAATGAGTTTATGGCCAAATATAATTTTAACTAGTCAAATACTCTATCTTTAAATATTAGCATTAGAAAATGAATTTGAATTGTTTCTAAATATAAGTTCTTATTTTAATTTTTTAATGAAATAATATGAAATTAATTATTTCTTTTTAATAAAAACTCATATTTACTCGACACTTTTAGAATTCTAATAATGATTATAAAAATAATTTTGACAAATATTATCATTTTTAAATATTGACAAATATTATATTTTCAAATATTAAATGATTTTCTTAATCTATGTAAAGTTCCAATTTTTCCCATTTAAAAATGAGATTAATTTATACTATGAATATAAATGCACTATCCAGAATTCATTACAATCATTTAGATTACTTTTAAATATAAATCAATAAATAAATGATGCATTTGACAATGTAAAGAAAATTTACACGGTTAACACGTAATCTATTTTCTCTTTAAAAAAAACACAGCCAATAATCTTTATTTTCCATGATTAATAAAAGATCTTAATGGACCAATCTAAAATCATCGCAAAGAAGAAGTTTAAGTTTCTCTTTTCACTAGCCAAATTTTATTACAAATTAGTGTAGTCTTAACTCGAAGTTGCAAACGAAATACTCTTACAAGCTAATTCAATTTTAATGACAAATTTTAAGAATACCATAAGCTTCTAAGTACTTTAGAGTGTAGACAATGAGAAACCTTTATTTATATTTTTCCCAATTAAAGCCTTTTCTTGAAATCCATATTTTGCTATTTTTTATTTGAGCTACATATTTTAAAACTCTGAAGTCACTATATATATATATATATATATATATATATATATATATATATATATAAAGCACTAGACAAATTTAAAATTAACTCTAATTGAACTTCCATAAATATTGAACATGCAAATATATAAATCTAATAAGCAAAATAAAAGTCACAAAGATGGGGCAATTACCATATTATCCAAGCGGTCGATCCTAGAAAGAATAGGCTCCTCAGTTGTAACCATTTTATATGTCTTCGTCTTCCTTTCTATGGATTCCTTAGCTTGAAAAAGATTATCTTTAACCTTGTGAAGTAGCCAGCCTGTGAATCAAGCTATTTGTTAATTTGGATTTTCATGGTAGCTGATTTATAAAGGAGGAAAAAAATTCATATTCATATTCATATCTTGAGAATGGTTCCAAAGTAAATGACACGCGTTCAGCTATCACTGTTGGCTGCGGATTGCATATTTTGACACGTGTAATGTATGATGACGTGTGACGATTTGAGTTGTTAAGGTTTTGTCCTTTTGATGTACTAAATGATATTCATTGGCTTGATTTTATTTATTCATTTATTCTTGCGTTAACAGATTCATTGGCTTCATTCTGAGGACACGTAAGGAGCAGCATGCAATGCATGAAATTGGAGAATGACACGTGTCACTTATGTGAAATTACCTGTCAAGATGGTTCTGGAAAAATGGAAATAAGTTGCATAATAATAGGCAATTTAACCAACATAGGTTGGTCAAGTGATAACTCACTTAATCCTTTAACCAACTTATCTCGAGTTCGAGCCTGGGTATGGAGCAACCTCCGTTGGAAGACCCCTATAAGTTAATACGAGCTTAGTTGAGGCGAACCAAATGAGTCGGATTCTCGTAAACCAAATCCAAAACTCGGTTGATATTAAAAAAAAATAGGTAATTTTTATTTGTTTATTTCGTTGGTAAGGAAAGATAAGTTCTCTTTTTAAAAGTATAGATTCATTTTGGCTTCTCTCCTTTCTTTCTTCACTTTTTCTTCAATCCAACCAAATTAAACCAGAGGATTACATTCATGCAATCTAATTTTGGATTGTTATACAATCTTATGTTAAACCAATGATAGTTTGTCAACTGACATGCAATTATTAAGTCATTATTTAAAAAGTCAAAATTACATGTTAGATGGCAAAGTATCATTGATTCAATATAAGACTGCATAACAACAATTCAAAATTAAATTGCATACTAAAAAGGCTTATTTATGTCTTTAGTCCCTGAAAGTTAGAGATGTTTTGATTTTAGTCCCTAATAGTTTTTTTGACCTTGACAAATCCTTAATTATTTTGAAAGTTTGGTTTTAGTCCATGTCGTTATGAAAAATTCGTTAACTGTCGATGTAGTTAACAGAATGCCACATGAACATATACGTGTGCAAGTATTGCATACTATCGATATGATGACGTGAATAATTTTGAACTACAGGAGCAAAAGGGCCCAAACCCAATTCACAAACATTTGTGTCGGGCTTGGACCCTTTTGCTCATGCGGACCCGAATCATTCACATCATCTTATTGATGGCACATGATACTTGCACACTTATATGTTAATGTGACGTTTCATAAGCCACGTCAGCAGTTCACGAATTTTTTCTAATGACGGGGACTAAAACCAAATTTTCAATACAATTAAGGATGGATTAAGGTAAAAAAACTTCTAGGTACCAAAATCAAAACACTCCCAACTTTCGAGAACTAAAAACATAAATAAGCCTACTAAAAATCTTCATTAAACAAAGCATAAACCTAGTCGATGTCAATTTTGGTGAATTTTTCTAACGAAGGTGCGGAAGTAAAATAAAATAAAATAAAATAAACACATTAAAAACTTGAATAACACCAAGTGATTATTCAAGTTTAGTTCATTAAAAACTTTACCAACCTCGTTTGTCTAGTTAGAAAAAATAAGGTTTAATTATGTCATAAGTTTTTGAAGTTTGAGGTACTTTTGTCAGATATTCTTGTACTTTTTTTCAATGTCTGACTCTCCAAAGTTACTTATGGGTTTGTCGTATACTCCTACTAACAATTCTGGCCAATTTTGATGACATGTAATATCAAAATCCTAGTCAGACGAAGACAACCTCTCTTTTCAATTGTTTTATTTTTTTTTAATTTAACTAAAAATATAAAAATATTAAGTTTTTTAGTTTTTTAAATTTAAAAACAAAAAGATCTTCGCCCACAGGGCACCAAGTGCTTAACCTCCTGCGTCTGATAAGGATTCTAATGTTACATGTCAGCAAAATGGGCCGCAATTGGTAGTAGGGGTATATAACAAACCCAGAAGTAACTTCGGAGAGTTTTCGGGGAGTCAGACATTGAAAAAAAAAAGAATAAGAGTATCTGGCAAAAATACCCTAAACTTCAGGAACTTGTGACATAATTAAGTCAAAAAATAAAATAAACACAATTAGTTATTAGTTATATTTATATATACTAGCGTATCTACAGACACGTGGTGAGTGTCTGTCGATCCGTATTCTATTGTCGTATTTTTGTCATAAAACAGTATATTTATAATCAACATTTTTATCGTTATATTTTATGTTAAAGATGAAAATATGCATGTAAGTATTTTTTGGATGCATTTTTAATTGATATATGGTTTCTAGCAATTAAAAAAAATAGTGAGAAGATCAATCAATCCTTCTATACTAATGTATTGATAGGACCAAAGCAACAAAGTAGTACCAATGTAAAAGAATATCTACACACTTAAGGAGAACCAACGGTCACACTTTCAAGTCCTTAATTCTATATTATAGAACTAAGATATGATCAAAGGATATCTACACATACTTAATTATCAAAATACAAAGCTCAAAGAGTAAGAAAATTGCAACACAAATGATATAAGGCAGACACAATGCGATGCATTATTTCACATGAAATCTCTTCTTAGATCTACGATCAATTTGTTAAAAAACCACGAAGGTAATAGTTCACATATTAGATGCAAGAGTAATAATCAAGAGTAATTATATCATAGAAGTGGTGCCACAAAAATCTGCAAGTCATATTAAGAATATGAAATAAAAAAGAAGTTATTAGTAGAAGGTTACAATTGATAAAACAAAATGAGTAAAAGGGAAAAAAGAAACAACATATCAATAGGTAGGAGGAACACAGTTTGTCCCACTTGCATAATTAGAAACTCTCCACCATAATAAATTCAAATTAAAATGAAAATATTAATGATGAAGAAGTAGATCATAGTGGAATGAGAGCATTCAACCACGTAAGTAATCATAAAAACAAATTTTGAAATAGGTACTTGCATGCTTGGTTGTCTTTGTTCACATAATATATGATTTGTCATGTTTCTTTTTTCTTGAATGAGATTTTTTTAAACAAATATAACATAATGAGAATGACTTTTATAAACATTGGAATGGGAAAACTGTAAGTTATGTTTTTTGAAAGGTGCTGATGATGGTTTTTTTTTGTTGAGGAGTACGAAAGAAAATCATATTTTTCTTTCATAAGTAGATTTTTTTTTTTCTAAAAAATATGGTGGACAACAAAAGTGACTTTCCCTTTTATGAGAAAGGACATTGCTTGCGGTTGATGGCAGTTTTAAAAGAGTGATACGGCTTCCTATATGGTTTTATTGAAATATGAGAAATAAATATGTCAATTCAAAATCATGTATTTAAAAAAAAAAAGAAAGCCATATAAGCCATATAAAATGCAAGTGATGATTCTATTTATTAGAGCTTGAGGGTGGCTGCGAAGATAAAGTAAGATTGAATGCAAATGATTTTGCTATTATTGGTATATGCTGCTCTTGATTTTTGCAGATCTACCTCCTTATGTTCTAATATATCAGTGGCAAAATCCATACTGTTTTTGGGGTGTGAAATGTCTGGTACTGGTTTTTACTGTTGTAACAGGATTTTATAAGTAAGGGGTTTTGTTTTTAAGTAGGTTAGGTGTTATGTAATGTGTTGCTTTTTTTCTTGCCTAAGTGTTGGTGTAAAAACATGTACGCGTATGTATTATGTACTTTAATCTCGGAATTATGTCTTATGTTTTTGTGATTTTGGAATGAATTTTTTCCTTATCCGCTTAAAAAAAATTATACAACGAAATAATATATCCAATAATGTAAATTTTTCATTCCATATCATTCTTAAGCCTTAAGTTGGTTCATTCTGTTACTTACCTTCTTTAAGTTGTACTTTTTTGTGAAGTAATTTTTTATGAGGAAAATGTTATGGTTGCCTAAAATTTTCTTTAGAACAACAATGGATACTAGCTCATCCAAACAAACCAACGAGAACTTCAAAAATTACATGATCTCTCGCAAGGGTCTATAATTGCGAGAAAGCTATGCCACATGTCTTAACAAATACATGAAATGAATACAAAGCCTCGTTATCTTACTACTATGATAGCGTCCTGTACTCCTGTTTATAAGGAGTGTATATTTATAAGGAAGTGCAAATCAAGGATCGATACTCAAAGTTAAGGAAGCCCCCTTAATTTGATTGGGCCTTTTTTTTTAACCATTTTACAATAATAATCCATAAACTCAACTATAGGTAACATGATATTCATAACTATCGATTTTGTAATATATCATTTTACTATAAACAATTCTTTACGACTAATGGAAACGCGGATCAACAGACACGAGAGTCATGACAAAATAACAATGATAAGTAAGAATTGTGAATGACAAATACTAAAGAATTGTCCGGGAGTCATTTTACTAAATTGCGGTCCTATTATTTTTTTTACTCTCTTCTTAGATTCGATAATGTTTCATTTTTAACAAAATAATAATGCATCTTGAAATTATAGATTCATCATATTCTGGAATATGACAACTAAGAATGCATACCGTTAATAATAACAATTTACACAAAAATGAAAATATTTAACATATAAATAATATTCATAAAGATCTATTTTTCAATATGTCATTTTACTATAAACAACTCTTTATGACCAAAATACAACAATGAGAATGCGGAGCGACAATTACGGGACATTTCGACACGCTAGTATTTATATATATGAGCCAAGTAAGTCGTATGACTTTGACAGCAAGTTCTTCAAAGCATATTAACACTGTTAATATGCATTGCTGCATGTGAAAATTTTATTTTTGCTTTTTAAATTTTTTTAATACAGATTTATTCAGAATATTTTTTAACACAAGTTCGTATATAGATTTATTAGAATATGTAAATTTTGAATACAGTTTTACTCAGTACAGTTTTTTAAGAACACAGAGTAAAGAAAAAAATAAATCCAAATTATAAAAATCACTTCATATCAGTAAAAAAGAAAACGCATAGAATATTTTTTAATTGATTAAATTTTTAAAAAATAAATAAAAAAACCCAAAAAGGAAGGCATGCACCGGTGCATGTTATCTATTAACATGTACTGAAGCCTCCCCAGGCCCGACTTTGGGGGTGGGCATTGAGGGCCACCGCCCAGGGCCCCATAAATTTTTTTAATAGTACTTATACTTAAAAAAAATAATAGTTTCATATTTTTTATCTTTCAATTATTAATAGTTTAGCATAATATTTTAATTTATTTTTTTTATTTGCTTACTTGACTTATAAATAGGTTAACTTATGAACTTTATTTTTATAATTTACTCCCTTTGTCCCTAAATATAAGATCATTTTGAGAATTTTATTTTGTCCTTATTTATAAGACCTAATACAAATTTTCAATAACAATTAGGTACTTTTTTCCACAAACACCCATATTTACTCAACAATTTTTAGATTCTCAATAATACTTATAAAGATAGTTTAAAAAAAAACATATCAAATGTTCACATTTTCAATACAATTAACTAAATTAACCAACTTTAGTAATGAACGTGAATTCAACCAAAATGATATTATATACAAAGACGGAAGAAGTAACATGAAAACAATTTTAATTACCTATTTAATTAATAAATTTTTTTTATTTTATTTCAACTCTATTTTATATAATATATACCTATTTTTATTATTGATTGTTATCATTGTTTTAATTAATTAAATATATAAATATATAGTGTTTTAATTGATTTATTTTTAATAAATTTTTTTAGTAAGGTCCCAAAAATTTTTTTGCCCTAGGACCCGAAATAGGTTAGGATCGGGCCTGCTCCCCCAATTTGACATAACAGTCAAGACTACGTGAATAACTCAGACATAACTACTCTTACATGTATTACATGATCAGTTACTATAATATTATTTATTATATAATAGATAATTTATGAAGATAGAATAATCATGTCCATGTGTTTATTTTATCTTCGAATATAAAGCATTGTCAAATATTAGATTAAAAAATATTTTAAATAATTGTTAAAATAAAAAAATAATCTAATAAACTAGTACCTTTTTCATGACTTTGCACCATTCTTCACTTGTGTCTCTTACATTATCGTAATTACACAATCTAATCCCTGATACAAACAGCGTTTAACACCCCTTAATGGATTTTAACTTAAGTTAGCCCCAAACACAATCAGGAGTCCATCACTTTCGTCCCCGACTCTAATGGTTTATGAGAACCATTTTTCACCAAGATAACTCCTAACTGTGTTTGAGAACCTTTTGCGGCCGAAACAAATGGCAATACACTCCAATTCAATTTTTTAACCCTTTTCTACCATCTTAACAATGATCAAAGCTTAGGATGCTTGATCTTAGAAATAATTCCTTGTCAAAGAAGCTTAATTATATTACAAAGATTAAAGAGAGTGGTTACTTTTCTTGAAACTTTAAAAAAGGTATTTTAACATTACAATTTTACTATTTTAATTTTGTATTGAAAATTTCACAAATTGACGTGTCTAGAATATCGAAGATGTTCCAGTCCAAATTTCCAAAATGAAGTTTGAACTGATTTTGATGTATGACGTTGACAACTAGTTCCCGATGAAGGAACGTAACAACCTAAGTCAGTATTTGAGTATGTGTTTGTGTGAGATGAGTTAGAAATACCCGAGAAGTCAAGTGGTATATATAGGATTGCCTGGGTGACTAGGGTATGCAACTTGGCGAGATCAAGTTTATCAAGTTATTGGGATAGCGAGAATCTCGGAAGCCGTGGTTATCTCAATGAGCTTATCAGTTGGTATAAACGATCATGTTGAGGCAGGCCCGGTCCTAACCTAATTTGGGCCCTAGGGCGGAAAAAAAAATTTGGGGCCCCTAATTAAAAAAAATAAAAATTATTAAAATTAAATCAATTAAAAATTTAGTATATATACGAATAATCAATTAAAACAATGACATCAATCAATAATAGAATTAATTATTAAAAAATAAGATTTGAAATAAAATAAAAAGTTATTTAGTAAAGAGGTAATAAATTACCTTTTCCATGTTGGATTACAAAAGTAAAATTCATTACTTCATATATTTTTAAATTAAGTGATCAAATGAAAAAGACAAATTAAAATATTATGCTAAAAATCATTGATAGTTAAAAGATAAAAAGAAATTGCAATTATTTAATTTTTTTTTCAAAAATAAATGTACCACTGTAAAAAATTATGGGCCCCTAAATTTTTTTGGGCCCAGGGCGGCCGCCCTTGTCGCCCTCCCTTAGGGTCGGGCCTGTGTTGAGGGTCACGGACTCACGGTGATAGCGTGACCTAGTCAACCTAGATTGAGATAAGAGCTTGGCCAACTTGGGCTTGGATCATTTTGCTAACCCAATAGTATTTAGACTCTGTCTGACCAACGTGGCCAACTCGGTCAACATAGTTGACCTGGTCAACTTGACTTAGTCATAGTCCATAACAGAAATGTATTACATTAATGAACAAAAGATAAATTAAAAAAATAATAAATATCTTTTAGAAAATACAATATGATATAAAAAAAAATCAGAGAATTTTTTTAAAAAACAATTTATAAATAAGACGGGAGGAAGTATATCACTTGTGGGGATCAATTCCAACTGGGGAGTAGCTTTTAAGCTTGCCTAGTTCAAGCTTTTTGGGCAACTTGGGGCTTTGCAAGAAAATTGATTCTGGTTAATAGAACTTTACAAAATTGACAACAATGCTAGCTTGCCAAATTTGAGTTTGAATATTAAGCTCATTCATACATGTACCTGCCCCAATTCTATGCACATGACACCAGCCACCAGGGCCCGTACGTGTTACATTTAGTCATTTACTGGTTCCATCTTCCATGACACAAGGCAATGAAGGCAGCTGGTAGTAGTTGCAACCAAATTGAATGTGAAGCATAGGAGTCAAACTAAGTACAAGTAGTAAATAAGCATTACCTACCTTTCTATTCAAGCCTCTAATGGCATTATCTAGGGTAAAGATATCATAGAAATACAAAATATTGGAATGACACTAACAAATAGTAACCAACAATTTTATTGTATTTTATTTTGTTCACATGGAGGGAAAAAAAGCGCAATCCCTAGAATTTGAACACCGGCTCACCAACATGTCTCGTAACACTATCAATTAAGCTAACTCTTGAGGACGAAGCTGGCTCATTGTTTTGAGAGGTCAAGTGATGTCAAGTCAACCATATTTACTTTCTAAATATAGATATGTAGGTCCAGAATTAACTAAACAATGTCTCCTAGTGTTTAAAAGCTTCATGCTCCTGCAAAATTTACTTCTTTCCCAAGGCAACTATATCAGAAGAAAATCTCCAAGAAAGAAGGGTGACAAAGATGTGATCCATATAATAGCTAGTAACATATAGTTTCTTAGATAGAACCTTATAAGTTATAACATAAAAACATAGTTTCTCTGACAAACTGGAAGGCATGTTCACTCAAAGTCATACAAAACAACAACCTTCCACAATTTAGTTCTAGTTTGATTCCTACTATATCCACTATATTAACTGCACATATTTTGAGCATGCATAAGCATATATTAAAGCTAAACCAAAAGTAATTACAATCCAAAATACAGCACTCCCACCAAGCAAAAGCTTCTTGTTGTTTTTGGTTTAGCAGTTGATTCCGCACTCCTCGATATTAGGACCGGTGACTCTTGTAGTAAACGGATCGATTCGGACCCATAACAGAGAGAAAATGGACGCAAGCAGAATAGACCATACCACCACGATGGTTGGCGTTCGATTCTGGCGTCCCATGAGACCCTTGAGGAAGGGATAGAGATGGATGATCACCCAAAATGCAAAGAAAAGCTTACCAAAGAGGGGGCCCCATGATTGGTAACCGCTGTTGATGGCATAAGAGATCCCGGCAACAACCCCTATCAAGTTTATGATGAGAAGACTAGTGGGTGGAATAAGAAGGACAGTCCATTTGACCATGTAGAGTTCTGCATAGTCTCCATCCTCATCTGACGCCTTGGAGGTAACAGTGAAGTTGGTGTCAACTTTGGCAAGCACTTTGAGTAAGCCTTGGAACACAGCAAAAAGATGCGACGAAATACCACTGATAACCCAAAATTGTTCATTTCTCCACCACTCGTCGATTCCAACACCACTCCACCTCATCTCGAGGATTCCCGTTGCAAAGATGGAAAGAAAGAGAGAGATAAACCATATACTTGCAAGGTTACTAATCTGCAAGGGGCAAAATAAAATAAGTTAAAGAGTATTTTATTACATAAGATAAGAACAAATGTAAGAAAGTTATATGTTTCGATATATTGGTTAAGAAAAACTTGGGAGAATTACTTCAATTTAGGAGATCCAAGTTAATATATTTCCAAATTTGGATGAATTAACCAAAAGAATGAGTAATCAAAACATATTAACATAAAATTAACCATGTTTGAACATTCTTAATTAATCAATAGATAATCATCCAAAATAGGAAGCATGTTCACTAGCATATCCTATAATTAGGGGTGGCAAATGGATGGATTGGATGGATTTGGATTTGGATCTTTATGGATGGATTTAAAAATATCCAATAAACTATTAAAATCCATTTCATCCTTCTTGAAATTATCCAAATCCATCCATATCCTAACTTAATGGATGGATTTCCAAAATCCATCCATCCATTGATCCATTTGAACGGATTGGATGGATGGACATCCATTTGTTTTTTTTTTTTTTAAAAAAAAATTAATAAGTTTTTTTGCACAATCTATTATTGGATGAACAATGCACTCAGAAGCATCAGCAATTTTAAGCCTTTTTCGTTAAAAGAACATAATTGTGATTCTCCCATAAAAGAACCCCTTTTGATTTTTTTAAACATAATTTTGATAAACATTCAGTTCTCACAACACATTGTAAGTAGAATCAGCACAACATTGACAAGAACATGATATGTACTGAATTATATATATTCATGAAGATAACAAACCTGCGGAATAATGAACTTGTTAGTCAGCAGACAGACAGCAGGTAAGGTACAATACATGAGAAGGGGAATGGAAGTGACGGGATAGATTGTGGTGTTCACATAAGCGAACCTCTCGAGCCACTTTAGCCTGCCACCATAACCGTACCAGATAGGACAATGTCGACTAAAGAGAATTTCCACGGAACCTAAAGCCCACCGAAGCACTTGGTCCAGACGATCAGAAAGATTGATAGGAGCGGAACCTTTAAATGCAGGGCGCTTAGGCATGCAGTATATAGAGCGCCAACCACGGGAATGCATCTTAAATCCAGTCAGAATATCTTCAGTAACAGAACCATATATCCACCCTATCTGTGGAACAGAAGACATATATTGATTTATCTTCTGACGAAAATAATACCATAAATGCAACCGTATTTTCTGATAGTTCACAAATCACAACAGGCACCAATACAATATTCGGTATAGAAATGCTCTTACACCAAAATAAATCAGTTTTCAACAACACAAATTGCTTATGAAGGCAAAATTCACCAAGGAAAATGCTAACAATTACTCTAAGGACATTGTTTAAGCAAAAAAAAAAAAAGGCATAAGACATTGGAAAATGATGCAATTATTATATCGAGAAGTACTGAACTTGATTTTCCAATGTTTGACCACCTTATTTTGGAATCTTTAAACAATGACCTTAGGGCACTTGTAAGCATAACCCATTCACCAAACCAAGGATGGTAGGTTCGATGAGATGTTCACAGTACTCACAAGCACTTACGTGCTTCTTAAGAGTGGAGACCCAGTCTAAAAACTATAACACCCCCCTTCCTCTCTTTCATTCGCTAAATCAATATAATAAGAAAAACGTGGGGGAAAATGATGCCTCATGCAAAATCTCACATTATTTAGAAGAGTGGCCCAAAAGTTCAATGGATAGGATGTGACTGGGAACAAAAACAAACATCAAAGGAATCAAACTTAAGACTACACCATACCTCAGATCCCCACTCTGATCTATCCTCATAACCACAGCTAATAACATGAATAGCCTCCTTAAGAAGAGTTTCTGGAGTAGCAGATTGAGGAACACCCCCATTCTCCATAAGCGTGGAGGCAACGAAAACAGCAGACTGGCCAAACCTTTTCTCTAGGCTCATTTGTGACATAAGTAGTGATTTCTCATCATCAAATCCAGTACCTGAAAAACAAAAAAAGTCTCAATAAACGAAGGTATAAATAATTGAAAGCAATTCAAAATCAATCGCTAAAAAGTATATCCCAAAGAATTTCCTGATTAGCTAAACACAAATTCAACATGGGGCACACAATTTAAGACATCATAGGAAGTCGATTTGAAGTTCCCATAGAAACACTAAAGCAAGCTACAATTATCTTTTTGTAAGCAATGGAATAAGAACAGATATCACAAATTCGTTTAAACTAAATGCGGTGAAAATGGTTTGAATAGTAAACCTATCCACATAGAAGCCAATAAAAAATTTGATATAGGGCTACCTTCTACTCCTTCTTCTATATCCTCTAGACTGAAGATGGGCACAGTTGGGTCAACATGCTTGCTAGATTTTTTCTTATCTGATCCCTTCTTACTAGATTTTGAACTCTTCTTCCGATTTCCACCGCAAAGTGAAGATAGCAACCTGTTTTTTTTGTGCTTGGGTTTAAGAGGAGGCTCATAACCATATAAAGCTGCCCTGTTGAAGACACATCCAGTACCCACGTAAACAGGACCTTGAATGCCATCCAAACCTCTCAAGTTTATCTGATTAGAAAGTGTCAAGGAGGGAAAAAAATATAAGCAACACAATTTTAAATCATGCACGTACTAACACAAGCAACAAGAATCAAAACGAGTAATAGAAATTGAATAACATCAACAGAAAATCAGATGAATATGGTGTAAGAGTCTTACATCAAAGAAAACAGTATTACGATTCGCATATCGATCATTTTTATCAATAGCATCAAACCTCTGCGGAAACTGGACAAAGCAAACATGTTTGCCAAGGTTGGGATCCATCATAAAGCACATAGCTTCCCTCAAGGCCTTGCTGTTGTTTATGTAGTGATCACAATCAAGATTCAATAAAAAAGGTCCATTCGTAAGGACAGCAGATACACGGACCTGCAAAAGTTATACACGTCACCACTGGTGAGATCATAAGTACATGTGTGCAAATAAGTAAAAACATTTTTTATTGTAAATGCCACTCACGAGTGCATTCATGGCACCAGCCTTCTTGTGATGTTGGAATCCTGGACGCTTTTCACGAGAAACATACACTAAACGGGGAAGTTCGTTACCGTCAGAGTCAAGTCCTCCACTTTGACCCAAGAAAACCTGCAGATATAGAATTCAATCATAGTGAATGCATACTCACTTCCGCAACATCCAACCAAAATTCAACAAAGACAATCATAAGACTAGCTCATATGTAATTAGTTACACGAACATAGAAATTTAAGCAACAAGAAACAATTGGTTGTACACATGATTTCATCACTCCAAAATTGGGACATGGTAATTCAGAAATAACTCCAAAGCTTATTAATGAAGAACAAGTTGCAAGAACCCATCTTCATCGTAAGAATTCAACAACGCAACTAATAAATAAATAAGTGAACTACCTGGATCATTCCTGGATGGTCTCTAGTGTTATTCCCGGGCCATGGTGTACCATCTTGCATCACCCATCCTTCTTCAGGAATTTTCTGAGCCTTTGCAACGAGTCCGTTAATACGAATTTTAAATTCTTCATATTCTCTCTGTGAAGCAAAAGAGGAGAGTAAAATTAAAAGATGCTTAATGAAATAACACTCATGCCAGTAGAACACATGCTAACCCGGACAGCAAAATGTAGGGCAATATCTTACCTTCATTGCTCTACGATCCTTGACAAATGATGGTTGAACCTTATCTTTCAAGTAGTCAACCTTCTGCGCAAAGTACCACTCGGGTGCACGCGGCTCAATGTTATACTTCTTGCAGAAAGGAACCCATTTCCTTGCGAATTCAGATGTCTCGGCAAGTGCTTCAAAGGTCAACATAGCGGCACCATCATCAGAGACATAGCAGGAGACCTTATCCACTGGGTAGTCAACGGCAAGAATAGAAAGTACTGTATTGGCAGTTACAAGTGGAGGCTCCTTTAATGGGTCAACAGTACTGACAAAAATATCAACAGCTGCTAGCTGTGACGGTTCTCCTTCCCGATCGTATCTGCAACTCACATGAATTTTGTATAAAAAGAATATCAGACTGGAAAAGGAAAATGACATGCAACATGTCAACAATGATTTTCTTATATAGAAGAAAGGGAAAGTCTAGAAAGCCCATACCTCAGCGAGAGCCGGTCAAGATATGTTTCGCGGTTTACCGGAAGCCACTTAGGGAATTGATCCAATATCCAAGATATGGCAAACCAAATCTCACACATAACTGATACCAACCACAATGGATATGCATTGGTCACTGGATTTGTAATTCGATAATGCAAGAATATGCAGAGGACAACCAGCCGCAGAACAATGACCAGACGATATGGATTAATCCGAGATGATGGAATAGAAACCTTCCTAGAAAGAGGTTGCCTAGCTTCATCATTCCTGCATAACAATGAAAAATTATATATGAATCCTATCTTACACTGAAAAATGAAGACAAGGGACAAGCATTGTACTCGCACACAAGAGAGTGAAGAGACTCGGTTAAGGACATTGTTTATTCAACACACAACTATATATAGTTTTTTGTTTTTACATTTAGTGTTGATTACCAAGTCCGCCTGATATCAGTCATAATATATTGCTATATGATAATCAAAACAACTGACAATCAATATGATATAAATAAAGCATACATGACATTAAAAAGTAGGCTAACAACGAAAAGAGAACAACACCAATTCTTCTTCTAATAAATAAATTAAAGAAAACACTCACAACAAGGAATCATCCACAAGCACATCAGTGCAAGCATCAATATCTCCAGCTCCTCTTTCAGAAGCAGCTTGACCTGTGCTCATTGGAATAACATTCTTGTCTTGCTTCATCTTCCATCCATCAACCCTTTCTTTCCAGGCTACATTTCCCAATCCTGAATCCACTACCCTAGTATTTGCTGCACAAGAATAGAACCAAATCACAATAAGATATGAAGCACAGATACAAATATAAGGACACGGGACACAGCGACACTGGTATAACACGATAAAGATACTTTGATATGGAAAAATTCATAAGATAATTGAAAGATATATTGATGAAAAGCATCTAATAACGGAAACCATTTGAACTATCCAACATAGCAATTAGACAGCTACACAAGGAAAAATACTAATCATAGTAGTCCAAAATGGGAGTCAGGAGGCAGAGAGATACGCGATTGATTAACATCAGACGAATACGGAAGGTTATGGACACGCTTCCCACCACCAACTTCAGGAGATGCCATTGACAGCCGCTCAGGTGAGGCTGCAGATAACTCTCCAGACACCTGAAATAGAAGATATGCCACTAATGAATTAATAATTTCTATTTCTATTAGAATAATTCTAGTGGGCCCGGAACTCCACTCCAATATCTATCCTATAGGGGAAGGTTGTCCTAGCCATTGTGAATAGTTTATTACTTGCATACTCAACTAGACTTAAACACACTCCCCTCATGCCCAAAAGCTAGCTGCCGGGGGTGCCCAACAGCCCAAGGCATTATAAATGGTTCATTTCTCACATGATCAAAAGATGTGGGACTAACACTTAACAATTGTATTCAAAGACCTGAAATAGAAGGGAAAAGTGGACTTTTTCGGAGGGGGCGGTATAGAACACTATGAAGGAACTATGAAGTTAGCTTAAAGACCTCTTGTCCACTGGTGAGCAGAGGAATGTGGTGGTGAGAAACTTCCTTATCATAATTAGCAGCTCCAACCTCCTCGGCACGACGGTATGTCATGTGCCAACTCAACATGCGCTCTGAAATTTTCTGCTTTTGGTTCTGATTTTCTGAATCATCATTGAAGTCACTAGCACCATCATCAGCACCACCGTCCTCTTCCCTGTCGCCAAGAATTGCAGGACTTCCTGGAATCAATTTAATAAGCAGCATGTAACTAATTAGAATGAGAAAGTATAGTTCATCATATATTGACAGGACGTTGCAGATAAAAGCAGACACCAATGGCATGTTTGTTAGGGAAGCCACCCAATCAGCCAATCGCTCAACATGTTTTATAGGGAAACCCCCCTTAACATGTTTTATATTGTGTTTTAGTGTTTAATAGCAAATAGAAGCCTAGCACCGGAATTTAAAGCACGTGCTGCCGAATTCATTAAGTAATATTAGAGAATTGAAATCTTAGTTTGCTCTAGTCTTTTATAGATTGCGCAATTAAACTATAAGAATGAAGAATGGCGAAAATTAACATACAACAGATAACAAATTTTAGCTTCATTTACCTTTGTGCCTCTTGTACCGTGTTTTGCACTGGGGGCAAGACTGTTTCCCATCCTTCCTTTCATACTCATAGCAAGGCCTGCAGACAGGGAAAGCACAAAAATCGCATGCAACAAATGGTTCACCATCCACAGTCTTCCCAACATTGTCACCACATATCTGGCAGACTTGGCCATCCAATGCTGTCACTGGCTTTCCCTGAGAAATGGAAATGGTGACAAAATATCCCATTAAGCATCAATCAACACTGACCACATCCCAAATATCAACTCGAAATTTTTATATGCTCCTGGAGCAAAAAGAGTTATTGCTCTATGCATTTACTGTGTACCGCATCGGCTAAGCAGACAATAATTAACCTTCTCTTTAACAACAATTTTAATGTTACAACTGAGGGGTCGCACAAAAACTTTTCTTGTCACGGGAACACATAATAATTTCTACAAAACAACATCAAATATTAGAGGGAATACACTACGCACATTGGGAGAACCACGTCACACAAGCTAGACATTGTGGTTGGAGAGCCACCCCACACCGGAATCTCATACTTTCCGGTGTGAGACTCAGTCCTATATCTTGCATACGACTCCTAACAGAATCAAATGGAAATGTTATTTTACTCACCCCAGCTTCCCCTTCTGACTCCATAGGAGCCTCTAATCTAGTGAGCACTATCTGAGATTATATCAATCTGGAAGAATCCTCAATTCTGATCCACTCCCAGTCTCCCACTTCAAAATGCAGCTTCTTTTTACCTGTACAAATTGAAAAGTTGGGTCAGTTCCAAGACACACGAGCACAGGACTAAGAATCAAAGTTGTTTTTATTCTAAGCTTTCAAATAGCATTTGATGAGAAAAGGTTGGATGAAAGAAATGAGGGTTAGATTCTAAAACAGTGAACCCCCCTTTATGTATGACTGAGATAACAAAGCACTTTTTTCATCCCATGCAATAAAAAAAATAATAAAAAAAGGTTATCTTTCATTGTTATTTTCGCATGATCATCATTTCTAAACTTTCAAAGCAGTCACATTCAAAACTTTACTATAAAAATATATTTTTTTTTTTAAAAAAAAAAAAATCTTTTCAAACAGCTACCCTTGAAAACAGATAAATCACTCAGAATCTGAAAAACCCAGATGGATTTTAGACAATGAAGCGAAACCAAACAAAACTTCTAAACTCAAAAACTCAAAAAACAGACAGAGAATGAGACAAAACCAGAACCACCCCACTTCAACAAAATTCCCAGAAACATCAAATAAAAATGAAAGGCAAAAAAAAAAGATAGAATCATTGAAAAACTCACTCTTTGGATGATTCTCTCTTTGTATTCTATTTTTGTGCATGAAAAAGGTTGAAGCTTTGTTTCTCTCTGTGTGTGTGTGTGAGAGAGAGAGAGAGAGTATAGCTGTTGATGAGTAATGAGATAGAGAGTGTAAAAAAAAAAAAGGAAAAAGAAAAGGCTTAAAGAAGAAGGAAGAGACAATGGTGTGTAGGACAAGTGGACAACAACAACACCGATAGCTTTGATGATGTTATTACCACACGACACTGACTGATGAAGCTGAAATCAAACGATTCTTCTGTACCAAACACTTTGAATAAACATTTATCCTTAATTAATCCTCACAAACATTTATTCTCAACAAATCCTAACCTTAATAAAAAAAATTAGTAGTCGTAGTATTTGATGAATAAAAAACTGAGTAATATTTTATACTGGGAGACGTTATTTGCACCCTTGTCATTGTTACATACACTCAACTTTTATAATTTTTTACATCATGTTTCCTATATTACCCTCATCATTACTACTCACACCCATATATTTATTATTTACACCCATTACTAATATTTACACCCTAATCATAAAACCCTATATATATAGACACCTTATATATTATTGCTTACACCCAACTTCTTCTTCTCCTCCATACAGATCCTCTTCTTCATAAAACCTTGTTCACCACTTTGCTCACTCAAAACTTGCATACCTTTTTAATCATTGAAAACAATTTTGTTGACATGTTGTTTATAATCGAAGGTAATTTCTTCTTCTTTTCCTGTCTCAATTCGTGAAAGATGCAAACGACGCAAGATAATCAACAGATTGGATGATCAATCCGTGAAAAAGTACACGGATGAACAATCAGTCAACATCGACGGACAAGGAATCCGAATCAATAGAACGGATGAGCAATCCGTAATTGTGACTGATGATCCATCCGTCTAAGGGACGGACGCGCCTTCCGTCTAGGGAGCGGCGGATGCCCCATCCGTTGAGGGCTACGGATGAAAGTCTTATAAACCAATCCAATTCTTATAAACCAATCCAATTCTTAAAACTGGAAGCTTGATTGAAATCTCCTGTTGAAAGGAATTGGATAAGGACGGATGCGCTATCCGTCAGGAATTGAATTGGACATGTACACTAACCTTTAAGAGACAAGAAGTTAAAAAATGTTGAAGGAAAGGATGAAGAACAAGAGGAGGCAGCGATGAAAGGAGGCAGCAATGAAGAAGAAGAGGAGAAGGCAATGATTTTGTGTTTGAATGAAGTGGGTGTGGAAGGGAAATGTAAAGTTTAATAGTATTGGGTGTAAGTAAAAATGAAAAGAAGGTTTAGTTTTTTAGAAGGAGGGTAATATAGGAAACATGGTGTAAAAAAATTATAAAAATTGGGTGTATGTAACAATGACTAGGGTGTAAATAACATCTCCCTTTATATTGATCCTATTTTTATCGTATCCATCAAATTAATTCTTGAAATTTCAGGAACTAATATAACCAATATTCAACAATTTTTGTTTATTACTTTTTTTTTTTGCTAAAATGATGTCCTTTTGATAATTATGATAGTTCATGTTAAAAATCATTGAATATCATTAACGTGATAGATTAATATGACTGGCATGTTTCTATTTCAGGATAAATTAGAATAAAATTTCAGAGATTAAATTAATCGATATCTACAATGTCATGAATTAATTTAATATATTACTCAATAAAAAAACATTAGAATATTGCCTTGTCACAATATAATAATAATAATAATGGTAATAATAATAATAATAATCAGAAATTAGAAATTAGAAATGTTTACTAGCTTACATTCCCTTTTAACATACTCTTGTACGTGCTATGCTGGATAACAGCTCCGTATTTCTTTGTTGTTTATGTTTTTTTTTTTCCTTTCGCAGGTGGTGTCTGGGCTTTCGCACATTGGGAGTCCAACTAAATTCACCCCGACCCTACGGAACTGCACTTTGTGGGCAGGGTCTCTCAACGCGTGCATCTCCGTTCGAACTCGAGATCTCATGGTTAAGAGGCCTAGTGAGTTGCCACTAGACCAACAGCACATTTATGTGTTTAATTGTACTTTTGATCCCTTAATTTTGTTAATTTGGCAAATTTAATTCTTTTATTTTTAATTTGACAAATTTAATCATTCAATTGTCAATTTGTAACGATTTTAGTTATTCTATGTCTAATAGAAGAACATGTGTCATCTTCTAAGAAATTTTCATTTACCTAGACAGATCAAAGTATATTTTAAGATAGATTATATTTACTTTGAAAATTAGTGAGAAATCCATTTATTAATTTATTAAATTTTTAATGTAAAATTAAAACTTTTAAAGAAGTTAAAATGTTTTTTTAAAGGAAGTTAAAATGTATCTTTAAACAAAGTTAAAAAAAAACTTTTATAATGTACAACAATCGACTAAACTGTCACTTTAATCTTTCGCTTTATAAGGAACTTTCCCTTTAAAGGGAAAAAGTTGCGAAGAACTAACATGAGTAGTTTTTTTTAAAATGAAGGACTAAAGAGTAATTATTGAAAACTCAAGGACCAAAGTGAAAGTTTTTTACAAAGTAAGAGACTAAAATGACAATTTAGTAAAAAATAATCTTTTATAGCATGATACTCCCTCTTACCTTTATTAAAAAAAAGTAACAAATTTCATAATTATTAAATAAGTTAGGTAAGTGACAATATAATTACTTTAGAAAATAGTAGAATAAAAATAGAGAATTATATAGAGTTATACAATGAGATATTTTATAAAAATAGAATTACTTTACAAATATAGTTACTTGAGAAAAGTTGTTTTGAGAATTATACCATGAGATAATATTTTATAAGAATATGTTATGAATGATCATATTAGGAATAGAAAATTAGTTATTTTTTTATTTAAGACTAAAATAGATATATTTTTTTC
Organism: Crotalaria pallida; assembly: GCA_037953625.1. NCBI lineage: Eukaryota > Viridiplantae > Streptophyta > Magnoliopsida > Fabales > Fabaceae > Crotalaria > Crotalaria pallida. The sequence goes on from CM075650.1 coordinate 175,660,798, forward strand.
TTATATTATATATTAGAGGGAGTATAGCTTATAATATGCACTAATAATATATAATACAAGTAATATATTATATATAAAAAATGGAACCATACTTTATTTGGTTATGTTTTGGAAAATTGTTTTCCTATATTAGTTTAAAAAATTATTTTATAAATTATCTTATATTATAAGAAAGTTAACAAATAATAACTAAATAAAATAGTTATCACTTTCTTCACAAGGAAAATGCTAAAGAGTGCCCTTAGGGCACTTGTTAAGAGCTTAAATATAGTTAAAAGTGTTAGAAAAATGAGTTGAAGATGGTTGTGTCATGGTATAATCCATTGCCTTAAAAACAAGATTTTCGGATAGCCGATTTGCTCCAAAGGTTAGCACAGCAGTTCTCTAACTCGTACACTCGAGGTAGAGAACTTGAAATCTCACAAAGTTAGGTAGCTTTCGAAAGAAAAGAATAGAGAAACCGAGGAAGAAAAAATGGTGTCAAATTACTGTATCAGAAACAGAAAGAAGAAGCACCAAAATGTATGGCTTAAAATGAGACACCAAACAGTCAGAAATTAATTGCCAACAAATTGTCATCATGGCCTATCTTAAACTCCTGCAATAAAAGGCTCGTAAAACTTGCAACGACCATATTAAAAAACGTGAGTAATTAAAAAAAAAAAGTTTGGCTAGTGGTCTTCCAAAAAGAGGACCCGTGCACCCGCCCGACTACAAGTGTGTATTGGGCCCAACAAATCCACTACAAAAACCAATAACTTATTTGTAAGTGTGTAGAGAAGAATAAAATATAAAGGTTTAAGATCTTTACAAATTAGTCAATGTGGAACTAAGGTTTACACCTTGTTTGTTTTAAGAGAAAATAGGTAAAAAGAAAATGGGATGAGGGATTTTGGAGAGAAAACTTCATTTTCCCTTATTTGGTTTAAGAGAGAAAATGGAGAGAAGAGAAAAAAAAAAACCATGAGACCCACAAAAAAAAGTTTTCTCTCCGAAATGAAGAGATTTTGGAGAGAAAACTGTAATTGACATCTTCACTTGTCCATTTTACTTCATATTTTTTTTTAATTTTTTAATTGAAAAAAATAAAACATTTTATTTTAACAAAAACAACTATTTTTATAATATTTTGGATTCGAAAATTTTATTATGTAATAAAGAATTGAAGTAAAAAAAATCTTTGACCATATGAAATATATATATGAAGAATAAAAAAAAATATTCATATTTTTGAAAACAATGGTGTAATTGTCTTTTGACAAATTCATTATTTTTTCTCTTTCCACTTTTCTCTTCAACCAAACAAAAGGAAAGAAAACTCATATTTTTTCTCTTTCCAATTTCTTCACATTTCCTCTCATACCAAACAACTATAAAATTTACTCATTTTCTCTCCATAATCTTTATTCCCGATTTCTTTTTTCTCATTTTCTCTTTTCATATTTCCTCTCGATTAACCAAACAAAATCTTATAGTGTGAATGTCATTAATTCCAACAAAAAATTATAGGAAAATGCATTTTTTTAAAATTCTCGAGAGAATAAATATCTTGGATTTATGAATTTTTTTCACTTTTAGTATCCTTAATAAGTGATTTTGTTAACAAGACCCTCTTTATAATAATACTTATACTGTAAGTTGATTTATAAGTTTTTTTTAGGATAATATATAGTATTCCCTCTGTTCTTAAATATAAAGCCTCTTTGGAGGATTTCATGTTCATTAAGAAATTGGAATAATTTGGTTAATTGTATTGGAAATGTGGACTTTTGATGTGTAATTTCAAAATTATCCCTGTTAATATTATTGAGAATCTAAAAAGTGTTAAATAAATAGGGGTGTTTGTGAAAAAAAGTAATTAATTATCATTGAAAATTGGTACGATGCTTTACAAATAAAGACAAAATAAAAATGTCAAGAGGATTTTATATCTAGGAAGAGAGGTAGTATTAATTTTCTTTTTCACGGTAGCACCCCGGGTGTGGAGAGTGACATTCTTTTTTTGAAATTGTTGAGGGACATTGTGACAACGTTAACTTTACTTTATGATCCGTGTGGAGGAATGCGAGGTGTTGCTTTTCCAATACTCTCTCAGTTTTCGAGTGTGCTTGGTTGACTAATAGAATTCTGCAACGTGGTCTATATTTAGCTTATGAATCACGTTAAAAAAAAGTGAATCTACCATATACCGATTTTTTTCTTCGACCTTTTTTTTTACTATTAAATAAATCTAATATATTCAAAAAGATATGCTTTGGATCTTTTTTTATTCTTTTTATATGCATGTTTTTGTTATTTGAATTTGAATTTTTTTAGTATATGTTCTTTGATACAGGCAAAACAGTTATATTAAATAAATTTGCATTGAATTTGAACCCAGTTATTTTGAAATAATAAAATTGGAATTAAAAAAAAATAGAGTATACTTAGTCATAATTGAGATGACAAAAGCCTCATTCATAAAAAAATGGAAAAGATAATAAAGTTAAGGAATACAAATTTCATAAATTATGCCCAAACTTTATTTTTATCCAAAATTTTAGATTATTTCAAAATTATTTTCACCCATCTTCCTTCTTCCTCTTCCTTTACCATATTCTTTCAAATCCTACTTTCACACCACCAACCTTAAATCTTTCAACCCACAACATAGATCAATGTTAATTCTCAAAATAAAATTATTTTTCATCTAGTTTTAACAAGCAAATGACTTAAAACCATCTTGTCATTCTCTATAAATGACTTAAAACCATCTTGTTATCAATGTTGAACTGTTGAAGCATCACTTAAATCTGAAAAATACCCTGCATCTAAAAAAGGCGTATTTATGATTTTGGTCCTTAAAAGTTTAGCGTGTTTTGTTCTCTTCCATTATAACAGATTTTTCCTGACGGAGGGGATCAAAACCAAAATGTTTGAAAAATTAATAACTAATTTTGGTCAAAATAACTTATAGGGACTAAAATCAAAACACGCTGAACTTTTAGAGATTAAAACATAAATAATATCAAACAGAGAAGTTGCGGGGTTTAATGTTGATAATTTTTTACCGCCATCGTTTCGGATAGCCACCATCACCACCAACCGTGACAATAGTAATGCCGCACGCGAGCCACCATGGCTCCTTTGCCCTCTCTAATCCAAATCTTAAAAAATTATTCATTTTTTTATTTTTTATACCTTTGCTGCAATTTGCGAGGGATATTTGCTATTCCCTCCGTTTCACTTTAAGTGTCTTTTTAACATCAAAATTTTGTTTCAAAATAAGTGTCTTTCTACCAAATCTAGGCAACATTTAATACAGTTTTTCCTTATTTACTCTTACATTTAATGTTGTTTTAGTTTTGAAATTTGTAATACTAGTAATGATGCATTGACAAAATAAAAATATTAAATAAGGGTATTTTTGGCAAAATACACATAAAACTTATAACAATCATCATAATCAACATTTTCTTAATCTATGTGCAAAAGTCCAAAAAGACACTTAAAGTGAAACGGAGAGAGTAGTTAATATTCGGTTTACTCATTATATGTTGTATTTAACTAAACTATATAGACTATAGTAAATACTCCATCCGTTTCATAACATTAGGCCTTTTAGGCCTGAGCACACAAATTAAGAAATTGTTAATTATTATAAGTGTTATGTATAATTTGTCCAAAATGCCCCTGTCAATCCTTATTGAAAATTGTAGTAGTATTTAATGTTTATTAGTAAGTGTGTCCATTAATTAATGTATAGTGGTTTAGAGATGAGAGAGATGATAAAAATAGAATTAATGAGGAGGGAATGAAATGATTGAATAAAGGTTAGAATTAGAAAGAAAAATATGTTTATGTATTGGAATTGTAAAAAGCCTAATGTTATGAAACAAGAAAAAAAGCTAAAAGACCTAATGTTCTGAAACGGAAGGAGTAGTTGAAGTTAGTGAGTAATTTTTTCAATTAACCAGCAATGGTTGCCCTAGTGGTGAAAGACTTGGGATTTGGGAGTGTGCTCCTTACAAGTCTCAGGTTCGAAACCTACTGGTTCAATCAAACATTGTTGGCCATGGGCATACAGAGCAAAAAGCTCTGGCTTCAATTGGGCCCTCCGCAAGTGCCCGGTGGGATTGGTCCCCCAGGATTAGTCAGCCCAGTGGACTGAATTACCTGAGTTATAAAAAAAAAAGTTAATTTTTTCAATTTAAAAAAATGTTTAATCATGTATTAAGTCCTTGAATTTTAAGGACATTTTATTATAAACTCTTTTTTTGTTTTTTTTTCAATATCTGGCTCCTTAAAATTAATCTTGCATTTGACATATATCTCTACTATCGATCTTAACAAAATTTTGCTCACATTTAACATATGCTAGTTATATGTAAAACGTTAATCACATGATACTGAGTGAGTCTCTTCAATTTTTTTCTAAATTAAAATTAAAATTAAAATTATAAAATATTAATTTTTTTAATTTAAAGAAAAATTAGCCCACGTTATGGTGGCATCACTTTACACATTTACATGGAGCTTTTTATGAGAAATTATTATTAGCGGCATTTAATTAAGGTAATTCAAGGAAGAAGTTAAATGTATACTACTAATGTAGTAAAAGAAAAGTTTAAATGTAAAAAAAAAAGAAAGAAAAGTTTAAATAAATTTTAGGAGTAGTAGATTAATTAACCAGTAAAAGAATTCATAAAAAAAATAATAATAATAAATAAATAATGTAAAAGTTAGGACGGGTCGGGTCGAACAAAAAACCCGATCCCTTTATAAGGCAAGAGAAAGAAGACGCCATTGCTTATTGCTTGCTCTTGCTCTTTCTTCCCAGTTCTAAGAGAGAAGCATGGCATCATCGTTGGGGTCTTTGAAATCCGCCATTTTCGAAAGGGAAGAGAGAAAACAGTGCGTCATCGTCATCCACTCATCCATCCCCTTCTTCTTCTTCTTCTTTTTCAATTTCTATTTCTATTTCTTCGATTTCTATTTCCTCTCTCTCTCTCTCTTACATTGGAACTGCAGGCAGTACCAGGCTCATATTCGAGGCCTCAATGCATACGATCGCCACAAAAAATTCATCAATGATTACGGTACTTTTCTTTCTCTCTCCTTATTGTTTGGTTTAACCAATTTGATTTGTGAATTATAATTTGAACATTAGGAATTTGTTTCAGACTCATTTAGTCCTTCCTTCCTTCCAGTTCCAGCGAGTAGTGGACAGTAGGAAATCAATCAAATTTTTTGAGCACTTGATTTGGTTGCTTCCTTGTGTCCTACATGAATAAGGATGACGAACAATCTCCTCCATTTAGAACCAAGGAAGGAGGCTACTGTCATCCTTAAATACCCCCTTTTTTATTTAGTAACCAATTTGCTACTGTCCTTCTTTTGCCATCAGAATTTGTTTTTTACTAAGTAAGGATCCTTACTAAAGTGAACTTGTGTCAAAAGTGAGAAAGTAACGGTGTATATCCATCACTGATTTCATAAAGTACATCGAGATATTTGCTTGCTAAAGGATATGGGTGGATATTCCTTACTTTCTCACTTTAAAGACCTCACCGTAGAGGAGATTTCCCTTTTCAGAATTCAGAACCAGCACCAACACTTCCTACCAGACTTATCTTGCCTGCTACTGGATCTTCAAAGGGAGAATTCACTGTGGCCTTTCTGAAAATTTAGTCTTTGATGCAGCGAAATAACATCGTTTGATACTTTATCCATTTAGCTTAACCCTTATTCAGAAAAGATTTTCGCTGGTGTTGTTGTGGTTGCTGTTGTTCTGCTGGATGTTTTTATTGCATTGTTGTGTACTTCAAGTTATTTTTACCGCCTTGTTACTGATGGAGAAGATTTCAGCATTCCGTGATGTTTTAGCTCAGTATTTTTTAGTTTCACTATATTATTTTCCGATCACAAGTATTTCGAAGATTTATTTTTTGTGATTACAGTTAGTATCTATGGGAAAGAAAAACATTCAAGCTTAAAGCTGCCTATTAAAACAGATCAAGACACGCTAAGAGAAGGATATAGGTAAGCTTCTTATCTTGCCTTTTCTTAAACTAAAACTGGTGGCAATTTCTTTAACAATATTCCTAGAGTTTGTCATGTTGGCTCCTGGCCCTCCTCTTCCTCAAATACAATGAATTGATCTTCCCTTCCTTTTGTTTTTCCTTTCATATTTTATATTATTTTCCTAATTCTCCATTTCCATTTCCTATTTTCCTACCTCCCTTATAATTTCTTCTCTAAACTGGTATTTTTCGGAATTTAATTTGTTAATTCAAATGTATTGCTAGATTCATACGCTCTGAGGAAGATGACATGAATCCATCATGGGAACAAAGGCTGGTGAAGCGTTACTATGATAAGCTTTTTAAGGAGTATCCTTCCTAAAAAATTTAATTTTTCCACTAGTATTATTTATACTGGGGGAGTGTCAGTTTTTTCTTTCTTTATAAATTATGTAATATTGGGTTTGGATAGAATTTGGCTAATTTAGTTGACAGAAGGAATGTGGATAATTAGTTTAAAAAAAAAGGGAATGTGGATAATGCGCATGTTATATGCAATACAAATTCTGAGTGTTGGTTTTACTAGATTTTGTATCATATAATATAGTCTTTCATATGTGATCTATCATCTAGGCCTATCATGCATTGTCAATCATTTTGCTTATTCCAGAGAGCACCACATCCACTTCTTTCTCTCTTTGATTTCTTTGCCATCATTCTCCTACCTGATTGACCTGGAGTTTTCTACCTGGCATCTCATGCACCTGAAGTTTGTGAATGTGTATTTGACAAATCTTGGTTAATTTAATTTGTGTACATTGACCATGAAAGTAATTCTGGCCTTGATTTTTTTTTGTCTTAGGTTTGTTATTGGGAACAAAAAGAGTTATTTGTGTTTTATATGGTTTACCAGAAGAACTTTATTAGCCAAGACACCACTAATTTGCTCTACTATCGAGACTTGTTGGCTCGTTTCCTTAATTCTTTTTAAGATATTGCCTTGCTGACATGTCACGCTACAAGAGTGGTAAGGTAAATACTCGTTACTTATTAGATATACTTTCTGATAAACTGCAAATATTGCCACCTATTTATGCTTATTTTTATGTCGAAAACCATTAATAATCTTGCTCATCAATTGAGCCCTTGACATATCACTATATCAGTTTACTTCCTGAGAGTTCACATGTCTTCTTTTGAGTCATTCTGTGGAACTTATCCAGGTGAAGCAAAACAATATATAAAGGACTCGATCTATTCAGGGCTCAGTTGATGCAGACCCTGTCTCTTTGGATGACGAAAATGTTTTACTTTATTATTATTTTTGTTTTGGGGATCACATTTACACCCAAGGGTAGGAATTTGTAACCTGCTCCTGCTACCTTTCTGCTTAAATGATGAAAATTCCTGCCACTAGACCCATAGAGGCTCCTTTATAGTCTTATGCTATGGTTGAGTCTGAAGGATGATGGAATGAATTGGAATGGGAATGGAATGGAAGGGGAGAGTAACCTTCCCATTGTTTGGATGTTTCCATTGCATTGGTTACATGCCAATTTGGGGGGAAAAGACTTTGGAACTTTTGTGTGGAATTTTTGCTTATTAAACCTCCCAACAATGGAATTCCATTTCATTCCTCTCTATCCCCTCTATCCGAACATAGCGCTACTGTATTATATATTGCAGTAAACTATACATCTTGGTATAATATTTGCATTCCTAGAATCTTAGTTAAAAAGCATTTTAAACTTCTTTTTTTTTTTCCTAACATTCTTTTTTCAAGGATAACAGAGGCTAATTTGTATTTGGTATTGTAAACCATTGGAATTCTTTCCAGGATAGAAAAAGGTTTTTATCATCAATCTCAGTTTTTTGGGATGTTGGTGATAGAGATTTTTAATTAAGTCTATTATTCATTTTACTGATTTTAGTGATCTAAACTCTAGAGTACAACTTTGAAGATCATATTGCTAATAAATGGAATTTTCTTTGTAGATTGGTCTTAGATGGAGGACAGAGAAGGAAGTCATATCTGGAAAGGGTATTAATTATTCTTTCACTGGATAGTTTTACTTAGTAATGATTCCCTTGCTCTCTTCCCCTGTTTCACGACAACCATCTTTGAAAATAAGTGCTTTCTAGGTTTTATCTTTCTGAAGGCTTCATTTAATTTTCATACTAAGGAACTTAGCCATTAAATTGTCTGATTATCCGCAAACAAAGAATGTTTGATTTAAAGTTTAATTGAGTTTCACCTACTTTGTATTTTCCCACATTTTCCCAACACAAGCTGGAGTTCTTGCCCTATTCTTTTTGCATTGTAGTAGAAGCAGTTCTCTTTAATTTGTTATACAGTTTGAATATATCTTTGGTTAGAATCCTGTTCAATTTAGGAATTAATTGGTTACATAACGTTGCAGGCCAGTTCGTATGTGGTAACAAGCATTGCAATGAAAAAAGTGGATTAGCTAGCTATGAGGTAAATTCTTCTATTATCATTAATCTTTCAATTTCACTAATCGATTCACTTGTCTGTCAGAGAAGGACACGGAATGAATACCATCCAAATAAAATGGTGTTACGAGAAGACCTAAGAAAACATACGGAAAAACCATTAAATAGTGGACCTTATTCTAATTGTTTAACCGAAATCTGGATTTAGATAGAACCCAATGACTTCAGTTGATCCATGTAGCCAGCTTTACCTAGTGGAATAAGGCTTTGTTTTTGACTTGTTTCACCAATGAATTATTCTCTCTTTAATTTAGCCATTCTTTCAGGCAGCTTCTGCTTGAGGGCTGGGGAGTTGATATTTGTGTATATATCTCATTGGGTGTTTACACTCCTTTATGTTCTTCTCTTCTTATTACAGGTAAACTTTTCTTACTTTGAAGCTGGAGAAAACAAACAAGCCCTAGTTAAACTGGTAACGTGTGAGAGGTGAGTCAATATGAGACAGTGCTGGTTGTTACTTATGCCATTGTTCTCTTGTAGCTTTTAACTTGAAATTCTAGAAATTTCCTTATGAATGATTCATTGTTCAACCATGCTCGTTAAATCATATTTCTTAAATGCTTCCGTTGTTATTGCTGTGCACTTCGTATTATTTTTGAAGCTTAAACACAATTACTTCATGGGGTTTGCTTATGCAACTCCGTCATAGAGAAATTTTGTTACTTTTGATGAATCTTGCTTTGGTGTTTGGTAATTGCATGGAACTTAAATTGAATCACTTGGGAAGTGTCAGTACTGATGGTCTTTTGAGTGCATGACTTTGATTAATCTGTCTGATATTTTGTTTAATATGTTTTAAGTTGGATCATCTGATCATGATTGAGAGTTTTCTATCTCCGGAAGTGTTTGCTTGTTTGAGATTCTACTGTAGGTCTTTCTGAATCTTTTCCTGGCAATAAAATTAATTACCTTCATTCCTTCAAGCATCAATGCATGTGGTATGGCAATTTCGTGCGATCAATGCAGAATCAAGCTTAGGATCTACTGTCTCAACAAATTGTTTTGAAGCTTACTGCTGTAATTGCCTCATTGATATTATAAATCATTGGGTTATCTTATTATTATTCACTGAAAAAACCCCAACTTTACTCGAGCACTTCTAGATAGTTGAAAACATTCCCAAACATAAGAATGATTCTCCCAAAAGCGCTTGTTGAAAGTAATTCTCTTCAAAATTTTGAATTTTACAATTGGCCAACTTATCCTAACTTTTAGGATTTTATGACTTGTATTTGTGGCTTATCTGCTTTATTTCTAGAATCTTTTTTTTGAACTAGGTAAAATTGTGTGTCATGCATTACTATGTAATTTTAGGTAGAAATTCAAATGTATTTCAGTGTCCTGTCGGTGGGAGTATCTCATCTAAAGGCATTATCGGTTTTGCTTGACATTTTTGTTGTAAGTTTTGTAGTAAATCAGTTTTGAGTTTCTGTTTCATTTTTGTTCTCGGTTATTTTTCTAATAGATGTGCACAGAAACTTAATTACAAGAGGCAGAAAGAGAAGGAGCAATTAGAAAAAAGAGAACAAGAAGATGATAGAAGAAAGAGGTGAGAACATTGCTCCCTGACCCTTCCTTATTCTTTCACTTATTATTGACTACAGAATATGGAGATTGAATCATCTCAATTTTAGGAATCGGTCAAAGAGTAATGATGATATAGATGAGTTCCAAGAAAGCAAGGAGAAAAGGCAGAAAGGTTTGAAGTTGCTCATGATGTGCTAATCTCCATATTTGTCAGTTTATCGTTTACTACTTAATTTACTGGATTGACCTGGCTATTTTCGCAATTTAACCTTTTTTTCATAAAAAAATAGTTAAGCAAAAAATAGTTAAGCATCAGATGAACTCACCAGTTGTTGTGCTTGATGCTTAAACTTTTTTATAATGTATTTACAGGGAAAGGGACTTCAATTTCAGCCAGTGATCAAAAAATTGGTGATGATGATAACTTTGATGAGTTTCTTGAGGAGATGTTTCCCTGATCTTAGCCTGATTGATTGCCATACCTGAAAAGCGCACTCATCCTGACACCGATGTTGGGCAAAGACTGCAGCACCTGTAAAATACAGGAATCAAGTGAGACTGAATGCTTCGGACAAATATTTTTTCCAAGGAATTTCTACTGTACCTTGATGTATAATATGGTGCCCAAGGTTATTTGTCCAGCGTCACGCTGATTTCATAACAAATGTTTGAATATAACTAATGAAATGTTTGACAACAAAAAGTTATCATAGTTCCATTTACCCTGTACATTTTAACTGTGTGTGTATAATATGATTGGCGAAATTTTATTCTGTACAGCATGGAAATTGTGAAATGGAAGGATCTGCTTGGGAAATTTATAATTCTTGTTAGACCAAAAATCCAATCTGGTACTGTCAAAATATGTATACTGGTGTTCAATTTCCCTCTTCAATAGTGTTAATTGCTTGATAAGTAAGATGCTATACTTTTATCATGAGACTTTGTATGACCTTACCGAGGAGAATTCCAGACAAGTTGGTTATGTAAATAAACCTGTAGTAATTGTTTTTTAATCAGGTATATATATAGTATTACCTGCTTTACTTCTTTCAGTTACATTTTCTTCACTCCATGCTCTTTTGATGAACTCTGTTGATGGTGATCTTCACCAGACTTATGTTTTTAGTTTCTTGTTCCATCGATAACTCAGTTGATGGTGTTGTTCCTCACAGTTCACAGGTGCTATGTATAACTTTGAAACTATGAAAAATGCTAATCAGTGTCCATAAGAGTATTGATTAAGGAAGTCAAGTAAATATTTATGCCTAGAAAAACATGATGTTTAACGAAAAATATTTGATTTAAATTTACAATGTTGATTTTCTCGTTTAATAGAGTAGTTTTTTAACAAGTGCTCTTAGAACCCTAGCTATCAATACTATTAAAGTATTTATGACCGAAAAAACGAATACATGAACAACCATATCAAAAAATTACTCATACTGTAATGAAGTAATAAACCGACTTTTTTTTTTTTTTTCTTCCAAGGGAAGTCTAGACTCACTGGGTGAGCTTGATGATGGGGTTCCTAATGAGACTCTCTAATAGGGCTCAGGGTAGGGGTGGGTACAAATAATGAAAGGAAATTATGGTGGATTGGAGGGTATCAAACTTACAACATAGTATTCAATTTTTACCAACTGCATAACCAACATAACATAGGATAATGGACACGGTGAGGGTGCATCTAACCATGTATTTTTTTAAGGTATTCACTCGCCTAACTAGATGAATGATCCTTTCGATATTGTCGGGCCCTTTCTAGAGTAGTCTCTTAACGAGGCATCTTACATTCGCAAGAGTTGGGATTGAACCCCAATCACTTGCTTAAGTAGCAACAAATCCCTTAATATTTGTGCTAACCTCCATGTATTTACATGTAAGCATTACTTCTATCTCATACTTACGTCTTAACTGATAAACTTCATTTGTTTTTGGAGTGATTATATAATTACTCCCTCCGGTTCTTGTTTTAAGGCAATATCAATAAAATTAGTTAAAAAATAAATTTGTATTGAAAAACTAAAAATTATTTTTATATTTATTAAATATTTCTTTTTTTCATATTAACTTACTATATTTTTCAAGGTTGACTTCTCTTATACATCTTGAGCATATATTAAAAAAACCGATAATAAAATATATGTTGAATAGTCATCGAGTACTTTAAGCTTAAGGTTATTAATAATAAAAATTTGAATAATGTTAGTTATACACTTCATTTACATGTTTCCTATTGTCCCATGTAAGTCTATCTATAAATATATATTCGCTCTTATTAAAACTTTTACACATTCATTTATACATTGATACAATCGTTTCTGCTCTGCTCATACTTTGTCATTTATTTTACCAGCCATATGCTTACCTAAGCCCAACACTTGTAGATCCTCTGAGTTATATGTATACATCATATCCTTGTGTGTTTTTTCATAGAATATTTATTTACAGTATCTTCTAGATGCCTAACCCCGCATTTATCTTGTTGACTAGCCAACCTTTCTTGGTAAAGATTCTCTCCCAATAATGGGATAACTTATGAAATGTGGCATCATCCACCACCAACATTTTTTCTTAAAAAAGCTAACAAATATTTTGGTGCCATTTGTGTAATACACATACCAAGTGATTAGTAGACAAGGGATGGGCCGATGGGGTCGTAGATCAGAACTAGGTAAGCTATTCTAGTTCAGAATTTTCAATTTAGAGACAAAAGGTTGCTATCACCTTTCTTCTTGAGTATACTTAGTAGTTGTGATTTCTCAGCCACAAGTTAGATTTGCGGCGTCCGAGCAAAATGCATAGTAGTGTTTTATATGGAAGATTATTTTAAGAAAAATACTTTTTGAGATCTTAGTTCAATTTTTAATAATATTTAATTATTTTTTCAAAAACATTTTTATTAAATAAATATTTTTTGAAATTACAATAATAATTATAGAGGTAACTTTGAAATAGCATAGTAAATGTTTATATTTTTAATACCATTGACAACATTAATACACTTTTTTGACCGATGTGTATTTCTCCAAAAAAGTCTTTACATATAGAACTAGAAGGAGTATTCTTTATTTTTATTCATGCATGCTTCGTTGATTTACTTTTATTTATAGTTTCAATCGTGCACATTATTTTTCTTTAAGCTCTTGGTCGGGTGCTCTTTTCCTATGTTTTTTCTTTTGCTTGAGCTTTAATTTGAAATTAAAAAAAAAATCTTTATTTGTTGTTTTACGAGTTTCATCTTCAATTTCTTGAGTTTTGTTCTTGGTTTAACAATTTCCTGTAAGAGAATTGGAAATGCATGAGCATGGCTCAAGAGATTAAAGACAAAATTCAAAAAATAAAATAAAATAAAATAAAATAAATCTGAAAATAAATATTGATAAATGACAATCGGGCATTATTGTAGATGCATCTCCATCTCCAATGTATATAATTAGAGATGATTAATAAGAATAACATGCATTTCATCGGAGATGCCTCCTACTCCTTTGTTTAATAAAAATAGTTAAACATAACATATTTATATTAAAAAACTAGTAATTTTTAAGAATATAATTCCAAAAACAGTGCGCGCATACATTCAACCCAAAATTAAGCAAAATACTAAAATATTGTCGTGGATAATACTTGGAGCGAGTAATTTTTCATATAAAAGAAGACTTAGTATATTTTTAAATATTTATTATAACATCATTACCTGATAAATATTTAATCATTTGCATTCAAATGATATTTGCAACTCTACACAAATTTATGATAAGTTTATTTGCATTTTTATTATCTAATTTGATTGATTTGGTGAATTTAATTTTTTATTTATTAATTAAACCAATTTAATCATTCAATTTTCAACTTTAGGCAAATTAAGTCATCCCGTCAAAATTCAAATTAACGATATTAACATAATTGACGTTCAAACACTGTTAGTCATGTCAACGTCATTAATTTGAATTTAGACAAAAAGACTTAATTCACCATAAATTAAAAAATTAAATTGATCAAATAAGTAAAAGAAGACTAAATTTTCTAATTCAATCAAATTGGAAAAAAGAAATGCAATTAAGCTTATTATAATATTGCAAAAATCTTATTTGAACATCTGCAATTAACATTTAAGTTTAATACCTACTTTTTTGGATAAGGAATAATGAGTCATTTAAAAAAATAAATTAATAAATCCATCATCTTTTACTCAAAATAATAGATCAAAATAATAGATGTTAATCTTGAATACAAATAACATAGTTGATAATATTGTATTGAAATCCTACGCATATTTAACATCAGCACGACTCCTCTTTCATAGTGTTCATTGTAACAACATACTCCCTCCGTTTCAGAATGTTTGGCTTTTTAGGTCTGAGCATATAAATTAAGAAAGTGTTGATTATTGTAAGTATTATGTATGATTTGTCCAAAATGTCCCTATTTAATCCTTATTGAAAATTGTAATGGTATTTAATTTTTATTAGTAAGTGTGTCCATTAATTAATGTATAGTGGTTTAGAAATGAGAGAGATGATAAAAGTAGAATTAATGAGGAGTAAGAGAAATTTTTGAATGAAAGGTTAATATTGGAAAAAAAAAATATGTTTGTGTATTGAAAATGTAAAAGGCCAAACATTGTGAAACAAGAAAAAAAGGCTAAAAGACCAAACATTGTGAAACGGAGGGAGCAGTATGTACCAACTCTGATTACCTTTCCACATATAGGTCATATTTTAGGGAGTATTAAATTATTTTTTTCCTAAATTGCACTTTTTTTTTCCCTAAATTGCACTTATTAAAAGAAGTAATGTAAATAAAATAGATAAAAATATAAAATTGATAAATTTTTTGTTAAAAACGAAAAATTAATTACTCCTCTTAAATTCTTAATACATACTCCCTCAATTTCATATGTAGTGTATTTTAAGGTTATACAAGGGTTTTAAGAAATGGTTAAATGATGTAAGGATTTGTTGTATTTTGACTATAACGCCCCTATATAATCATTATTTAAGAGAGAAAAAGGTATTAGAAGTGAAAAAGAAAGTGTAATAAATAGGGGTGTGTTTGAAAAAACAAGACTTATGAAACATAGTACAAATGCTAAAACAACAATACATATGAAACGGATGGAGTAATTTTAAAGTAGCAATTACTCCCTCTGGTCTCAATTATAAGCAAATAAAAACATCATATTAGTGATTTCCAATATAAACAAAATTTAACTAACGTTCTATTCCCAATAGAATCATTCATAAAATATCTCAATAAAGTAGTTGTATTATTTAATTTTTGTTTCATTTCTAATACAAATTTCCCAAAATAGTCTAACTTTTAAAAAATTGGAGAAAATTAAATACACCCAATTATTTTTTTTAATATTTATGACGATAATTATTTTTGCTAATAAATAAAGCAGAAAGAGTATGTAAATTGTGAAACTTTCATTTTCTCTCTTTAATTTCTCTCTTTCCATTTCTTTTGACCAAATAAAGAAAGAAAGCATTAGATAAAGGATATAGGCACATAAAACAGGGCAAATTAAAGGCGCATGCTTCCATTTTGATACCACATCCGACACAAAATCTGGTTTGACATCAAAGGTCAATGACTCAGCCTTGCCAGGTGTTCTTTCCATTTCCATCTTCCTCAACAGTCAACACTCACCCATCAAGATTGGGGCTTGCATCTAACACGTGCCTCACCCACGTGTCTTCCGCTAGATGCGTCGTTTCGCTTGTAATATTGTGCTGCTGCTGCCAAAAACGACAAGAAGCCTTTATTATTGCAAACGGCGGAGGTTGCCTCAATATGCCAAGTTGCCAACTCTATTTACTCGCCAAGTACCTTTCCTTCTTGTCTTCATTACGAATGAGGAAAAAAAATTCATAAAAAAAAAGTCTCCCATGCAAAATACTTACTCCTCCGATTTGAAATATAAACAACAAAAAATATACATTTTTTGGTTTAAAATATAAACAAAACTAACCAACTTTCTTAGATTTTATCTCATTCCCAATGCCACTTTCCAAAAATATCCTAAAAAATTGTTATCTTATTTAATTTTTATTTCATTCCCAATGCAACTTTTCTAAAATATCTCTATTCTTTTATAAATTTAAAAAAATTAAATACTATCAACTACTCCCTCCGGCTCGAATTATAAGCAATTCTAACCACTTTTCGCTTATCAAGAAGGTTAGTTGATTGTATTTAATTTTTTCAAATTTATAAAAAATAGAGGTATTTTTGGAAAGTAGTATTGGGAATGAAACAAAAATTAATTAAGATTACAATTTTCTAGATATGTTTTAGGAAAGTGGCATTCAGAATGAAACAAAATTTAATAAAGTTAGTTAGTTTTGCTTATATTTTAAACCAAGAGTAGTATGTTTTTTGTTGCTTATAATTCGAGCCGGAGGGAGTAACTTTCTTAATAAGCATAAAATTAGTTAGTTTTGCATATAATTTGAGCCGGAGGGAGTACATACACAAAATTTTGATTTTGAATTTATGAAGCTGAATCATATATGTTATATACTCTCCCATATCTAAATATAAGATCATTTTGATACTTTTATTTTGTCCCTATTTATAAAATCCTTAACCAATTTTCAATGAACATTAATTACATTTTTCCAAAAACATCCCTATTTATTTAACATTTTCTAAATTCCCAATAATATTAATAGCGATAATTTTGAAAATACATATCAAAAGTTCACATTTTAATACAATTAATCTAAATTATTTCACTTTCTTAATTGACGTGAAATCTCCCAAAGGGTCTTATAAATAAGGACGGATGAAATATTACTTACTCCCTCCGTTTCACTTTAAGCGTCTTTTTAACATCAAAATTTTGTTTCAAAATAAGTGTCTTTCTACTAAATCTAGGCAACATTTAATACTGTTTTTTCTTATTTACCCTTACATTTAATGTTGTTTTAGTTTTGAAATTTGTAATACTAGTAATTATGCATTGACAAAATAAAAATATTAAATAGGGATATTTTTGACAAAATATACATAAAACTTACAATAATCATCATAATCAACACTTTCTTAATCTATGTGCAAAAGTTCAAAAAGACACTTAAAATGAAAGAGAAGGAGTACTTAGCATCATCTCACATCATGTAGCTTGGCCGATGATGAGGTATTGCATTAATTATATCAATGAATAACATTCTTTTATCATAAAAAACCAAAAACTAAATATTTAAAAAATTAAAAAATAGTTCCGGTCCAATTAACTTTTAAATATTAAATTCAAAACATGATAAACTTTTAAAAAAACATAAACAAATCTTAAAAGAACTAAACAAGTGCATTTCTTAGAGTGTGGAATTTAAGTAAATAAATGATCAAATTTTCAAGAGTATTAAGGGGAGTAATACATTTTCTCTCATTTTTTAGACTATAAAAATTGTTCTCTCTCATCCATTTATATAAGTTATACTAGTATTTAACTTTATCACATAAATTAAGGTCAATAGTTACATTTCTTAAAATCTTAAAAAGTAATTTAAGTAATATTTTTTTTGAATATAAACAAAATTAAATAACTTCATTAAATTTTGTTTCATTCCCAATGACACATTTCTAAAATATCTTTAGAAAATTGTTATTCGCTCCGTTTTTAAATATAAGACCTTTTTGACACTTTTATTTTGTTTTTATTTATAAAATCGTTTACCAATTTTTAATGAGCATTAATTACTTTTTTCCAAAAGTACCCTTATTTATTTAACACATTTTAGATTCCTAATAATATTAATAATGGTAATTTTGAAAATACATATTAAAATTTCACATTTCCAATACAATTAACTAAATTATTCCACTTTTTTAATGGACATGAAATCTCCCAAAATGGTCTTACAAATAGGGACGGAGAGAGTATCTTATTTATTTTTGTTTCATTTCCAATACAACTGTCCTAAAATACCTCTATTTTTTATAAATTTGAGAAAATTAAATACAATCAACTAACTTCTTTAATAAGTGTAAAAGTGGTTAAATTTGCTTGTAATTCTAGGCGAAGAAGTATCGAGTGCCTTTTTTAAATTGGAAATCGAAATCGATGTACAGTAGTAGTAGCTGACAAATGATTACAGCAAATCCCATAGGAGAGAACAGAAAGAAGGACACGTCGCCAACGCACGTTGTGGACTTTAGACAGGTGTCCCAGTTAGGCAAGACTTTGCTTCGTGATGTTTTTTAAGCATGATGTCTCCCACGGGATAGTGCCAAAAAAATAAAATAAAAAAGCCTCTTTCCAACACAATACTACAGATTAATTATGTACATGATTTGTCTGCGTAAGATAACCCAGTTGATGGCTGCAGAGATACTTAGAATTTCTTCATCTCCAGATAATGGGTTTTAGTCTCAGATCTCCCATGTAAAAAAAAAAATTTATGTACATGACCCTTTCTAAAACACATAAACAATGGTCTAACAATTTTTGTTGTCTAACAATATTTCCTTTCACATTAAAGAAAAAACATAAACAATAATGGTCTTGGACTTGGTTTGGTTAACTCAGTTTTATAGTCAATGCGGGTCCCGTTGGAAGAGAATTTTGGTTTTTTGAAATTGAATGGGTAAATGGAGGATTACGTCCAGATTCCACTTACCCGTTATCATACAAATGGATGCTGTTAAGAATATCACGAAAATTTATCATAAATCTTTAGGATATTTGTGAAGAATTTTGATGTAATAATTATTTTTTTTTGAGATTTTGGAGAAAAAAGTGATTGTGAAATTATAATTGTTTTATATATTAATAATTTTAATAATATTTTTAGGACATTTGTTAACTAAATTCAAAAATTGATATTATGTCCATCCATAATTTTATCGCAATATTTTGATGCATGTATTTTTTACTTTTACACGTATAACAATGTAAATGTTCACCTTTCCAGTTAGATGGATGTTACAAGCATTTGTAAATTTGATAATCCTCCTATTTTTTGATTGACTCAGTTGGATGTAGTGGGTGATTAATAAAATACAGTTATTTTTTAACCTTAATAACTTTGAAATTGAGAAAGGATGATATTAAGAGATTAAAAAAAACATGTTTGTATTCAAAATTAAATATTTAATATAAGAGAAACAATGAATTGAACTTAGTTTTCTAATTTTTTTTTTTATTTTTAATCTTTTATCTTCATCATTTAAGAAACAAACCCATAAGAAAATATGGTATTAAGTTTTTTATTTTTGGTTTTTTTTTTTTATAAAGAAGATAATGATAAAATCATACCAATACATTTAAGCAAATAAGGAAATAAAGATTAAAATGATAAAGTGACTTTTTTTTTAATGAATGATAAAGTCCCTCTTACAATTAAGAATAGTAAAATTTTTACATTTATTTTTTATATAACTCTTTTTACACTTCGTATTTTTATTTATCTCTTTCCTTCTTCGTATTTTAAAAAATATAAATTAGCCTACAAAAAATAATTCATATCAGAATATATATATATATATATATATATATATATATATATATATATATATATCGGAACAGTGGTAGTATCTTACAATAAGGAGATAGAGTAGTATTTCACTATGTTTCCCTAATCATTTCATTGTACTTTCTTTTTCTGGTATAAGTTTCATATATACTGTACTATATTGAAGATGAAGCTTGATCAACTTTTCAACAATGTTTATTTAGGTCAGGAATAATATATGGTAGAAAAAGGAACTAGCTAGAAGAAGGGACCATTTTTGTGGACACATAATTGTTCTTACATTACACTCAACTCAAGTAATTAGGTAATTGTTGTTTGCATATTTTGTTTTGTTTTTTCTTCCAAAGCGGAGACATCAGAACAAAGACAATGACCTTTGCGTGAAGTAGAAATAAAATTATATTTCTTTCATTTTCCTTTTTTTCTCAGCAGGAATTTAAATTATAAAAAAAAAAAACAAGAACCTTATTATTGCTACTATTGTTTAGTCAATATTTAATTCTTATTGTCATCACTGCATCATGCTCCATTGTCTCTCCTAAGGTTGCATAGATAGAAAGAGAGAGAAAGAGAGAATGGGTCTTATCTCAATGCAATTCAGGTTTTGAAAACCAAAGCTTTTCATACAGTAAGTTCTTCAAAAGTATATGGCTTTATGATCTCAAATCACAACATCTTTAGCTCTGATTCAAATTTGACTACAACTTTCTGAAGGGTGTTTCTGTGTTTCCTTGTTTTTGTTTTTTTCTATGATAATCGGTTATGACAAGTGCAAATTTTCTTTTCAATATGTATGTTTGGCTAGCAAGTAAAGACGAGATAAAAAATTGATTTTTTTTTCTTTTTTTTAGTTTTTCAGTGTAGAGGGTAGCTACAAATAATCAAAATTCTTAGCTCAAGATCAAGCTTAAGTCTTTTTGGGCTTAGCTGAGTCTGAGTGGAGGGTGTGTATTCAAATTGATTTCCTTTTACTTATAGACACATCTTTATAGCATTTTTTTCCTTTCAATTTAGTCTTAACTTTGTTACCTTATTTTTCAGCTTTACAATTCAGTTACCAGATTGAGATTTGTTTAATCTTGTGCATCTATCCTTGTCTTTATATTTTTGGAATTTGATTATGTGCTTGTGTACCTATGATTTTGAAATTTTTGATTTTGTAACTTTTGTTTGGTTCTAGGAAAAACTAGTTTGAAGATGCCAGGGAAACCTGATACCGATGATTGGCGAGGAGAGCGTGGCGAGCAGATTCAGTTTCAATCTTCCATTTACTCTCAGCCATGGTGGCATGGAGTTGGGGAAAATGCATCCAAATCTTCTTCAGCTGATCAGCTAAATGGTTCAGTCATGAGTGGTGTCACACAATCAGAGACCAATGAAGGAGTGGATTTCAGTAAGCAGATGCAGCATGTTGTTTCTCCTTCATTGTCTGGATCTGATAAGTCAGGTGGCTGTATTTTGGCATCTCATTAGACTTTTACTTTATCAGCTATGTTATCACACTGAGTAGTCTTACTTCAGCTTAATTTTCACTTTGGCATCCTGCTTTAACAAATCAATTACACTTTTCTCCCTAATTATTACTAAAAATATAAGCATATGAACCTCTTTTAATACAGTTGTTTGCATTGACACCCATGTGTTTCATATTATGGGTTGGTTTTCATTACTAAGAGAAAATTATGAAGGAAATGCCACTCAAAACGATATTCTAATTGTGCTCAAAGTGAGGACTGTGTTTCCAGTGGTATGTCAATTTCGGTTGGTAAATTAGCGTTTTTGTGTTCCTTTTTTTAAATTTTTTTTAAAGGACTTTGTGGTGTACTTGCTTTTCCCTTTTGAAGGGGATATTGATAATAATGTGTTAAACTAGGGATAATGTGCTTCATTTTATAAGTAGGGAGCAAAGTGCAATTTCATGTATAAAGAAGGTATGAAAAGTTCATGAGGTTCATGGTAGAGCTAGCCAGAAGTGAAATGTGTCTCTGTACATACATTAGCATGGTATGATATTTATTGAAAGACTTCTTATTGGTATCAGGTGGTGATGTTACCAAAGAGTACCAAAGCATCAAACATACTCTGTCTTCAACCCCATTTACCATGGGAAAACACCTTGGTCAGAATTCCCAGATGGAACTTGTTGGTCATTCAGTTGTAAGATCCTTAAACTACATTTTTCTAAAATAGTAGATAGATAGGCATGTTGTACTTTTGTCAGATGTGACACTGCTTGTGCCTTTAATTTATACGTAATTGTGAGTTTATAGCTAATAAATTGAATATGGCACTTTGAACTACATGTTTAGTGTAAAAATAATGATTATAGACTCTTTCTATATATGATGCAGGTTGTAGCATCTTATCCTTATTCAGATGCACAGTATGGTGGAATTTTGACTAATTTTGGGCAACAAGCTATGGTATGCTAAATGCTATATTTTTATACTGACCCTCCTTTGATCCATTGAAAAGGGATTTTTTTTTTTTTTTTTGGTTTGGTTGTAGGATAGATATTGTGTAAACATATATTTACATAATGTAGGCTAATTTGCAAATTAAAACATTATTATTTGTTTCTGACAGAAAAAGGTTGCTATAAAACAATAATTATGTAAGTGAAAAGATATGGCTTATCACTTATTCACTTTGAAGAAATTGAGCATTTCAGCAAATGGTAACAATAAGCATGGAAATGCCTTTGGTTGTAAGCCATGGTTCTTTTTATTTTCCATTACATACTTAAAGCTAGACCCTTCACATCTTTGTAACATTAATCACTCAAAAGTGTCACCATTAATCCATTATGATGGTAGGATTGGTAGCATTTCCTTTTAGGATGGTTTTCTTTCTATTTTTTGGCTTTTTTTAAGTTTAAGTTTGACTCCCCCACCCCAATGTTTCTTGAGGCTTTTAATATTATTTTTGAATCAAGTAAACGAAATACTGTTTATTGCTAGTTTACTCCTCATCCTAACAGATATTGGCATGATTGTAGATAAACCCTCAGTTGTATGGAATGCATCATACTAGAATGCCTTTGCCACTTGAAATGGAAGAGGAGCCTGTTTATGTAAATGCAAAGCAGTATCATGGTATTTTGAGGCGAAGACAGTCGCGTGCTAAGGCTGAGCTTGAAAAGAAAGTGATTAAATCTAGAAAGGTATGATTGATATCTAAATTAGTAGGAAGAGGTTTACTATCTGAGAAAAAAAAAATTAGGATGAAACACAACTGAAGAAAAAATAGCTGTAAAATCAAATTTTGTTTAAAGCAACAGGTTGCTACTAGATTCATTGAAGTTTGTGCATTCATAGTCCTTGTATTGGAAGGAAAAGCTTACCCTGAACTGGTTCAATATAATCCATGTTATGGCTTGCATTATGTTTCATATTTTATTTCGTTTGCCTTTCATTCTTGTGCTGGTAATCGACTCTATCTTAGTATGATAGGCAATGGAACATTAAGCACCATTTCTTGGATTACATGCTGAACTGCTGATATTAGTTCTCTTCTCATGATTTCTTTGGCTATTTTGCTTTTTAATTAGGTCTGCTTCGTGTGGCTATCCGTATCTGATATAAATGACAATACTGAAAAAAATGTCAATATTGAGAATACTCGGTATTTTGCATATCCTACGATTCCTTTCAGTGGATAAAGATAGGTGTTACTAAAGAAAGGGAAAAGACATAGTAGAAAACAGGAGGAAATCATCCAGGAGGGAAAAGACATATTTTTACGGGGTGCGGAAATCATCCATTCTAAGATTTTTACCATTATGGATCATTAGTGTTACCCAGACGGTTTCCACAACGTAGGATAGGTTTGCACTATAGGGAAGGGAAGAATCATGTGGCAATACAAGATTTGATAACATTGACTTTAGATTTTAGTTAAGCATTTGAAAATGTGTGGTTATGCTATTCACTAATTAGCAACATAACAAAATGACAGTCTGTTCTGTGCAATATAGTCTTAAGCCAAGACTTGTGTATTCTTCTGCACCTAATTTAATGTGCATCTTTGTTGGACACTGAAAAGGAAGTCCTAAACTTATTTTTCGGGGCCAAAATTAATTTGGAGGTAGGGGTTAGGGTAACTAAGGCCATTAATTATAACACTTTAAAGTTTTACAATTAAGGGTAAAGCAGGAGGTATATGGTCCATGTTTAGATGTAACTTTCTAGTCTCTAAGCGGAAGTTTTAAATGAAAACTGTGAGTAGGATACATGATTATAGTTATGCAGGGCGGAATATCACGAATGATCATCATGTTTTTTTTTTCTTTTTTTGGGCTTCACAATGTCTCACATTGATGAGGTGTTGCTTACGTGGATGTTTTTGTACTCATCATAATTTTATTCCTCTCATTTCCTGCTATTTGTGTTAGGAATAGATCAAAAATTCATTCTTGTTTGGTTCGTTTCTTGCAGCCATATCTTCATGAATCCCGTCACCTACATGCTCTAAGAAGGGCAAGGGGTAACGGGGGTCGCTTTCTCAATACAAAGAAGCTTGAAGGTAACACTTCCGGTGGCGGTAATGGTGCAAACCCCTCAACAATATCTGGCAACTCATCTGCCGCTGAGCATTTGGTCACCAACAATGGGAATATATGCTCATCAAATGGTCAGCATGACAAATCGCAGTCCATGGTCGAGGGCATGTGCGAGGTGCAGAGTTTCACCATTGGTTACCATGATGGCAATGGTCTTTCATCACTATACTACCCACAGTTAAATGGAAAAAAAGATGGAGGCTGCTTTGATAGAGGGAGGGAAAGCATTTGCATGCTTGGAACCCCTAATGGGGCTATTAAGTAACATTCCCTCAGTGTTGGTGGGTTTCCTCTGGCAGATGGCAACAGTTGGGTACTGCAGCAAACTCTTGATATATAATTCTCCTACTATCTAAGTTTAAGAATATCTGCAATATAAGGTTTTTGAACAAAGATTAAGGAAGTTATTAAATACCATAAACTTTAGAAAACATAATCACATTTTACTAAATTACTCTGGTAATGTTCTCTCATTTCTTCTGGAGAAATCGAAAGAAAGCATAAAGTTAGAAAAGTAATAATTAATGTTTAATTGGTTTTCTAAAGTGACAAATTAAATGAAATAGGGAAATTAATGGTTTACTTGAATAATGAGTATCTAGAATCTTATATCTTGCTTATATCTCCCAGGTGAAGATGAAGGACTTTGTCTCGTCCAACTTGGAGGAAACCACCCTCATGATGCAGTGATTCTCAGGCAACTCATTCTTGGCTCAGTTACTTAGATCATAGTGGAGAGACCAGAAAGGAAGATTCATGGTACAATCCATGCCTTATTTGGTCTCCCCTTGTTTCCTAAATCCTAATCTCTTTATAAGTCCATTTGTTAAATGGATGAGAGAGAGAACAAATAACTTTGGTTTGTGAACTTTTTAAGATGGATATAATGGTGAAAGTGAATATTTGAAACTGGATTTGAAGGTTATAAAACTGTAGTGTGTGACTTGTATGACATAATCTCCACAACATGTCAACTTTCTTCTCTTTTATTTTATTCTATCTGTCCTATTATCCTTCCATATTTTGTCCCTAATAGGTGTGTATAGTAGTTTTTCTTTTATGCTTTTTGAGCTACCATGTGAAATTAGCTATAACATATTTTTAGTGTGGCTCTTGCATACACGTAATTTTTTCTGTATAGCAAATTTAATTTTATTCACTTCGGATGCACTTCCCACATGTATGGCAAATAAAAGTAGGGAAGGAAAAGTGCTCCATACTTAAATAGTAATCATTTTGGTTCTCACTTTTCATGTGTTTGTCACTTTTGTCCTTCACATTATTGAAAATAACCATCCGTTCTTAGATAGAAAAAAATTGTTAAAAGTTAAGTCTCTAACACTTGAGGAATTATTGTATGGTCCGGGACCAATGGTTCCGGATACATCCACACCGTTGGATGTATTATTAATTAATTAAAAATATAAATATTTAATAAAATCAACGGTTTGGATGTGGCCGGGACCAATGGTCCCGGACCATACAATAATTTCCCCTAACACTTTATTCATGTTATTCACTTTAGTTTTTGAGAAGGACTATCGGGAATAACACTTGTATTTTTTAGAGATTATTTTGTAATTTTGATATTGCGAGAAACGAAAGTGGCAGACACATACAAAGTTGGTGAAAATTGTGCGACTTTTAGGGATTAAATCTAGATACTTGCATTTTATGTTTTGTAGCTTTATGAACTAAGCTACTTATTGGGACGAAAAGAGTTGGGACAAGAAGAATTCTTTTGGATAGTAGCAACAAGCAATTGTATTCAAAAGCAGGGATGTAACGAGTCCGGTTGGTTTTTGAGGAGATTTAACATTCAACCCAACTAATGGGTTGGGTTGTTCTTTATTTGAGGATTAAAACCGGGGTTTAGTCTACAAACCCCAATGTTATCCTACAAACCCCATTTTTTCTGAAAATTCCGAAATTACCCTTCTTATAACTTCCCTCCATTTCATCCCTTTAACTTCTGAAACCAAAAACCCTAATCTCATATTCCCTTCCCCAACCTTTTATATTCCTTTCCCCAACCTTCTCCATTAACTTCCACCGCTTCCTCCATCGTTGTTCCTGATCACCGCCGCCTCCAATTCTTAAGGATTGGTATCCAATTCTTCTCATTACTGGCTATAACGTGGGTGACCTTGTTGGCAAGTGTCTCACTGCAGTGTACCTCCTTGAGAATGCGAAAATTGCTGTAGGTAGTTGCATAGCAAGCTTGTTGTTTTTCCCTCTCTTCTTAGGGTGCTTGCATGGCCCCATATTCTTCCTAACAGAGATTCCTGTGACAATACTGACTTGCTTCTTAGGGATTACTAATGGCTACCTAACTAGTGTAAGAAGGTGAAAAGGTGGTGGGGGAGGGGTTTGGGGTTTGTGAAGGTGTAAAGTTTTGGGGTTTGTGATTTTTTTATTATTTTTTTTGAATTTATAAGGGTAAACTGGACATTTCCCCATTAAAATGGGGTTTGTAGGATAAACACTGGGGTTTGTAGACTAAACCCCAAAACCGACCTAACCCATAGAAATTCCGGTTGGGCTGGGTCTAGGGATGACCATGGTATATGCCCATTCCCGCGGGTATTTATGCGGGTAACGGGTATCCGCGGGTTTTAAACTTTTATTATATAATTATATATTTTGTAATAATAATTATGCATAAAAATAATTATAAGATGAATAATTATATACATATGATAAATGCTTATCATTATAATTTCATTTTTAAAATTCAATATGAAATATAAATAAAAGAAAATTTATATGTTCTCAAAGTAATAAAAAAAATATTAATATACATATAATATTTATTTTTAAATAATTATTTTATATATGTGGCTATTCGCGGGGCGGGTATCATAATACTCATCCCTACCCGCAAGGAATAGCATTGGTATCCGTTGCAAGTATTTTTGTGGGTACCGCGGATATGAGTATATTGCCCATCTCTAGTTGGGTCGGGCGATTATGTATATGTATTTTGATTTTTACAAAAAAAAAAATAATAATAAATATAAAAATAAAAATAAATATAGAACAAAATCACATGCTTAAATGTCATATGCTTTAGTTTCAATGTTGATTTTATAATTTCGGTGTCTGACGCCCTGACTATTGCCCATAGCGTTTTTCCTAAAAAATGTTTTATATGCTTAAAAATGGAGCGTAAATGTAGTTTAAAACATGGAGCTAAAATAATGTATTTTTATTTGTAGTTTTACCAAGACTACCGTTACATATTCAAATTAGAAGCCCAATGAACGACTGATTTAAGCAAAACTACCATGACAAATTGGAAAAACACATCATTATTATTTTATAAAGAGGATTTGTGTCACAGCGATAATAATTGAATTACAGAATCGCAAAATTGTAGAAAGATGCGAATAAATATTGAGGCATTGCAGCACAATGTGAGTATCAACTCTATTTAAAGTTTAGCCTGTTCTTGCAGTTGATCCTGCACAGAGACCCATCAAAAAAATGAATAAATAAATTAGCACTATACAGTATACATATTTTAAATAAAATAATAGAATAATGAAGCCTAACAGAATGTAGTATAAAACACCAAATGCTAATCTTTTAAAACATAAAAAGAGAAAACCAATCATTAAAAAATCAATTAACTGAATGATCAAATATATGCCCTCGATCCATTTCAAGTTCCATTTTAGTTATACGGCACAAGAATTAAAAATAAAATGCTAGAAAAAAGTAATAAGTAATATATTATTATGTTCATTCCATTAGCTATAAGAACTTGCTTTCTTCTTCTTTTCTTTTTTTTTTAATATCAAAATAGTTCCTATAAATTTTAACTTCTTTGAAATTAGTTCCTGCAAAAAAAATTTTGCGTTTTGATCTCTACTTTTACATTCCGTTTTGGTTTTGGTCACTCGTATTAAATATGAATGAAAAACGCTAATATAGTCTAACGAAGAATGTTATAGTCGAGACCAAAACCAAAACAGAATGTAAAAATAGGGATCAAATCCAAAACAGAATGTAAAAATAGGGATCAAAACCAAAAGCTAATATTATAGTGGAGGCCAAAACATAATGTCCAAGTATCGTTTTCCATCTATATTTGCCATCAGGACCAAATCCAAAACAGAATGTAAAAGTAGAAACCAAAACCCAAAAAAAAATTGTAGGGATTAATTTCCAAAAAGTCAATATTTATAAAGACCATGTTGATATTTACTCCTTTTTTTATGCTTAATTACATTTTTGACCTTTATTTTATTTTCAATATTCACTTTGTTCCTTCATTATTATTTTTAATAATTTTGTTCTTTTATTTTTTTTTAAGATTCGGTTTGATCCTTCTGTCAAAACAAAGTTAGATTTTACCGGAGATAAAAGAAAATGGTTTGACAGATTCACCGAATTCTGGAAAATGGTTGCAATATTTTGGTAAAATCTAATTTTATTTTGACGGAATGACCAAACCGAATCTTTTAAAAAAAATAAAGGACCAAAATTATTCAAAAAAATAATAAAAAATCAAATTGAATCTTGAAAATAAGATAAAGGACAAAAATGTACCCAAGTTTTTTTATAAGAATCCTAAATATGTGGCCATAATGAGCACAATAGAAAAATCATTTTAGAAAATACCACACAAGTCAAGTTACCAACTTCTTGGTGTCAATAAATTTGCTCTGGTATCTAAGTAACTGCTTATGTGATGTTTCATAACCAAACTACAAACAAAGACTTAAAAGTAAACATATTCATCAAAAGTAAGCATATTCGGATCTTCCATAAATTAGTGTTCATAATCACGAAACTAAAAACTCAAATGATATCTTAAATAACCGTGTGAAAGAACTAAATGAACATACCAATTAATGTGGAATAAAGAAACAGAAAACAAAATGCAGTATAGGCATAAACAATTTGGAGTTACTAACACATACCTCTGTGACAAAGAAGGCATGGAAACCATATGGAACCCTATGAGGCAATTCAACAACAGCAACAGGATCCGCTGACATTGTTTTTGCATCAATGACATGCACGAACGATTTTCTGCGGCGTAGTAATTTAAATTCATACTTAGAACATAGCAATTAATGTAGAGAAAGGTGGTGATTATGGTCACAGCACACAGTTACTACAATTCATGCATACAAAAAATATTTTTGTAAATCAATGCTTGAAGTGCATAGACAAAAATGATACCCGATACTCTCGTCATGTACAAAAAAGATCAAATATCCATCATCTTCTTCCGAATTGGTGCCAGGGACTCGCGGAACGAAAATGGCCTCAGAACCAAACCTCCCTGGTCCTAATTCATAGAGACCTTGAACATTTCCTCCGACTTCAAGCTTTGTTTTTGCAGGATCTGGTTTGGCATGCAAATCAAATTTAATGATTCCAGTAACTTTTGCTATGCTGTCTAATGTGGTTCCAAACACGTATTGCTGCTTCCTGTTTTTGAAAATGAACGTAAATACAAGTGTCAAGTTGAAGAATGATTAAGAATAGACAAATATCGACTACCAAAAAATTTCTCAACAAGGACGGAACGAGCTTATTACCTGCCAGTGTAGCTTTCGTTCACCCTAGGAAAATCTAGAGCAGATGGTGATAGTTTCTTTTGAGAAGCTTCACCAGTTTTTACGTTGAATCTCATTTCATACCTGGAAAGAGTAGTCAGTGTATATAAACAAAGAACAGCCAAAAGAATTAGAAGGGTTCCATTAATTCATAATAAGAGAGTAGTGAGTCATTTTACAGCTCATTTGAGAAATTTTCAAGCTTTTTTTCCTTGACAGCTCCGCCGACCATTTCCAGATCTGGATTCTGCATGCGGCATGTGATCAGAACAACTTCATCCCCCTCCTCCCATGCATTGGCTAGAGGGAGGAAAAATAAAGAAAAAAGTCAGTCAGAAGGTTACAATAGACAAGCAAGTAGACAAGTCAATCACCATTCAAGAATTTTAAGCATAGGTTGAAGCTTGGGTTTTATATTAAAAAATTTATGTATACTACTGACGGTGCTCCTATAATATCATAGGGTGATTTGCATGTTACTTCAAGGAATTTTAAACTTCAACATCATAATTATTCACAAATCTAAGAACTTGTTTATAGGTTGGCTGGGAAAATTCATCATACTGGATTCATTACTCAAATTTTGTTAATAACCACTTCAATGTTATGGACCATTGACTTTTTTACTGAATCACCACTGCAGAATATCAATCGAATTTTTAAATTGCGGAGAAACAAAGACAAATGGACACACCATTGTGGAAGATGAAGCAGTTGGGAAGTTCAAACCATCTAATAAGCTTCTCATCCTTAGCATACCGAGGTAAAAGACCAAAACGAGCTTTCTTGGTCGAATCAAATGAGAATGCCAGTGTGTTTTTCTTCACCATATCCTGAAAATTGAATTTCAATCAAACAATGTAAGATTCATTAAATGCCATCACTCATCAATGGATGCAGAAAGTCAGCAGCGTTGATAATCAGAATCATTAAACCATTCTTGGCACAACACCTATCCTCCCACACAAGAAGACTCACAAAAGGAAAAAAAAAAAAAACAAATCACATGGCCCGCTTCCACTATCCTCACTGTAACAGTAATTTGGAGTTCCCTCCTTAGAGTCCCACAATATGCACATTTTATTTAAAAATCACTAAAAGGCAAGAAAATAGTGTCCAGAACCAACTATATCAAGAGCTTAAGCTATTAGGTAAGATAATGAGCATAAGCTTATTAGAAATCGCTCAAATATCTAATACATCCCCTCATCATACAAAGGCTTTTTAAACCACAGGCAAACTTTTACATGGTTAAAACTATAATTAACTAAGAGAATGAGGACAGAAAAGATTGATCTTTTGACCTCTCGGTTAAAATTACTCTAAAACCTTTTCAATAACCAAATATCCAAAAATTTTGAGCTGTTAGGCGCAGGCCTAGGATTTTAAATAAG
This sequence comes from Crotalaria pallida, assembly GCA_037953625.1. Classification (NCBI taxonomy): domain Eukaryota; kingdom Viridiplantae; phylum Streptophyta; class Magnoliopsida; order Fabales; family Fabaceae; genus Crotalaria; species Crotalaria pallida. Next base: position 175,691,860 of record CM075650.1, read on the forward strand.
ATCAGTCTCAGAATAAAAGCAAAGCATTATTTCTGATTTGTAATAAATAAGATCAGTCTCAGAATAAAAGCAAAGCATTATTTCTGATTTGTAATAAATAAGATCAGTCTCAGAATGTCAATAACAAGCTTGGTATTCTTGAACTATATAATTAACAAATTAGTCCTTTGTAAAATTATGAGAAAAGAAACACTTGCAATACCTTCGGCCTAAAGTACAAAGGAAGGTCCATGAATATTGCATAATTCTCTGTGATGGCAAAGTCATGCATCATGATGGGCTCTGATATTGTTATGGGTACAGGATCATGCATATAACCATCCTTTGAAATTACTCTGTATGTGATATATGGTGGTGTATGTGAATAGCCAAATGTAAACATCTCGCCTGCATACTCAAAATTTAGTGGTTAGAATAACTATTCCATTAAATCAGTGAACTTAATTACATATTTGTAGATGGCTTCACCAGTAATTGGGTCAACTTTTGGATGTGCGGTGAAGGAATGGCTCAATCTCTTGTCATAATCTAGCAACCCGAGTGTCTGCAAATCTCCATCTTCAATAACTTTAATAACATCTGCAAAATTCAAAATAAGACTATTCAAGTCCTACACCGGAAGAGAGTAAATACAACTATAACAAGATGGACTGACCACTGAAGGACAAACCAGATGTATCTTTTCAATCCCTTTTTCTATTCAGTCAATGGTATTTTATATAAAATCAAATTGTTTATATATCTTAAATAAAAGTAAAACAGATAGGAATTGTACATACAGGGTTTATCTGCTTCCGAGAGTGCTAGAAGCTTTCCATGGTGATAAACAAGAGCCGTATTAGCTGGCAGAAAATAGAGTATGAGCACAAGTTAGTTTCAGCTCTTGCAAAAAACATACAATGATTCCACCAAAATATGTGTTTGAACAATCAAAGGTTGGGTATCAGGTAATGCATTCTCGCTCATTCTAGAAAAGAAAATGAAGAGCTACTTTCAAAATCAAAAGATGAATCAGCTGTCTGTAATACACTTGGGAAAGTAGAAATACAATACTCTACTAAACAAAAGCCCAATCATAATATAACACTTGGGCAATTTTCCAAATGGGATATTCATTGCACTGGACAAAAATAGCAGAGTGTTGCAAATTTCCCCGGACAAACAATGAATTCAAAAACAAATTAGATAGCACAATTTACCTGTTGAATTTCCATAAGAAACATCCAGTACTTTTAATTTAGCTCTTAAAATTTGCATGTTAACTATGAACAGTCCAAATAGACCCTTGAGATCTCCAATCTGAAAATGAAATATAGGAAGCTACATTGGTCTTGGGAATCTGTAAAAAAAAACAGTTCTAAGACTAGCAAATTTTTCATTAAGCTTCTCTATAGTGACTTTCTTTTAGTTGACCTTTACTCCATTCAATCCACCACAAAATTATGGGTATGAGCAAAAGATGTCAATGATGATAAACAAGGGAGAAACTGGTAACACTAACCTTGCAGCATACACATCACTTGGAAATTAACTTCCAAAAGTTAACGAATTAAAAAAAAGAAAAAGATTCATGTTATGTTGCTGAAACTTCATTGCAAAACTGTATCAGTAAACTTTGTGAGTAACATGCATTGGTTTGAATGTCACTATTTATTCAGTGCTTGAGATTTTTAAGGGGAGGGTAGGTTGCTTTATTCCAACGTGTATTTGAATCCTCGCAATAAAGCGTCATCACTTATTATTCAAACATGTAATTCAGGAAACAGGAAACATACAGCAGCAGACAAAAGATTAAAAAGTTATTTAACATTACATCATACCTTCATAAATTTGGAGCCTCCAAAGTATTCTTCTTGTTTAAGACGAGAAGTTTTCACAAAACGGGAAACATATGTAGCTTTTCCATCTTTGATACGCAAACCATGAATCATTCTGCAGTTCAACAATACATAGATCAACATTGGATAACGAGATATCAAAACTATGAACTTTATATGATGCAATTGTTTACCCAAAATTTAAGAAAATCAGAAACTGTATGAACTTTATATGATGCATTTTTCACTCTGTTCATTTTAGTCACCACTTTTTCAGTTTGTCCATTTTATTCCCTGATTTACCAGTTACAACCAATATCATCCTTATGATGAACCTCCATCCGAAATGTTTTGTCAAACTGTGGTAGTATAGCGAAAATCCTTAAAATTATTCAGAAAAATGTAAATATTTACACACTAGATAAGAATCTGGCTATACAGTTCCAAAAGAACTGGGATCATATTTAGGAATTACACTGTGATCACTGATCACTGATTGCAATTGACATTATATTGGATTAATGCCCTCATGTTCTACAGATGTCAATGGAAACGGATAATCAAAATGCAAAATAGAGCATTCAGCCAAAGAAAAACTATGACACTTTGATTGCAGTTTAATCCTCATCAATATTCCCTAGCTTTGGCAATATTAAGATTCAGCAAATAGAGCATTCATCCTTCTCATGTTAGAATCAAATGTAGCCACTCTACTGACATGAAAAATTCTTAAACAAACTTTAAAGAACTTCAAGTTTGTGCAAAGGATGAGAATTACTCACCCATCTCCATCAAACCTGCAAAAACAGTGGGGAAAAACAAGGAATAAGCTTAAGAATCGACAGTAAGAACACATTTTTTATATTAAAAAAAAATAATAAAATCAGGTAATAAACTAAAAAAGGCTCTATGTTAATACCAAACCTTCCTACAAAATTGTGCAAAAACTCATAATATATAGTTGAAAGAATTCAAAACAACATTACCAATGATATCCAGCCACAGGAGCAAACTTTGGATTAGGTCCAACCCTGACAAACTCTCCATTCAAGCAATCCTGCAACACATACATACACTTTGTTATAAAATGATTGATTAAATTAAATTAAATCACAACTCACAAACCCTTTAATAATAATAATTGTACTAACCGGGAGGTGGCCTCTAACAGGGAGGTCCTTAATTGGAGGGGTCTCATCAGGTAAGGGAGCAAAATTACCGGAAAGGTAGTGATGTGGCAGTGAAGAATCATAGAACAACTTCACCACCAACTTCTCCAACAAATCAATCACTTTTGAAGTGAACCCTTTGTTTGGTTTTGGTTCCACCTTCACTATCTCAATACTTTTCTTCTTCTCATCATACTCCAACTCCATCATATATGGCCTGCTACCTGCTTCTGCCAAATCATATGATATTATATGATCACTACTATATTATATATGGTTGTGGTTCAGTGGTTCCACAATGCGGTAGTTGGCTCAGCAAGTGCCACGTTCACGTTGTATGGCTATGCAGATGCGAAATTGTATATGTGATGAAAATTCTATCTATGTTTATTGGCATTTTGCTATTTGGCAGGTGGCACCACCGTTTTGATAAAACTTAAGGGGTTTTGGATCTATTGTCACATGTGTGGTCTAGGGTAACTCTATTCACTGTACTCTTTGATCTTTCACAACTAAATTCATTTCTTTGGATTTTTTTGGCAATTCTTTTTATTTTATAAGGATTTTCTTAACCGAGGATAAGAGGTTAAAAAAGGTTGTGTTTCATTAAAAAACTAAATCGTAAATGTTTAAAAGATGATGAATTTAGATTTCCAAGACTTTGTTACCTCTAATCCTAAGGGCTGAGGTTAAGCAATCCTTATTTATAATATCTTATTTCAATTTTCAATAATATTAATTAAATTTTTGTAATAAAAAAGTATTCATATTAAATCAAACTTTTTAGAATATAGTAATAATTATATGTGTTGTCTCTATTTAATATGTCTTGGTTTATGTAAGTAGTGGAGAAAAATTAATAATTATAGAGAGAGAAAGGATATAGTAGGAAAAAACATAATTAATGTATTGGAAATTTGAGTAATGATTAGATTTCTTAAATGGTGCGTTTTATTTGAAATATGACAGATAAATAGAAACGGAGGGAGTACCATTTTGATATAAGATAAATCAATTATATTTTTTAGTATAATATCATTCATATAATTATATAATTAAAAATAATATATTATTTTTCCTAAAATATAAATATAAATATTTAATTATTTTCCTTTCACCTTAAAAAAAATATTTTTCTTTTCAAGAAAATAATTTCTAAAAAATGTAAAATATACATCTTCCTTAATGATTTTAATAAAAAATAATATTAGTTATTATATACATTATAATTTTTTCATTTAATTAATTTAATTTTCTTGACAAATAGTATTAAAAAAAATCGAATATGAATATCTCTTTTTCAATGGTTCTCGATAATTATTATTTCAATTATTCACTACTCCACTTTTCCTTCTTAAGTTTTATATTTTAGAAAATTTTGATTTCCATCTATTTGTTGTTTTGTTTTTATTTTTTTTTAATTCAAGACAATATTAGTTTTTTTCGATTATAAAATAATTATGACTTAAATGCACATTTCGCCCTTAACTTTTTCAAATATACAATTTTGATTTTTTAACTTTGTTAAATGTGCAATTTTGGTCTCTCAATATTATTATAGGTAATTTTATTTTTTAAATTATCATGTGAGTTGGCATGTGACTTTCAATTGTGGAGTAAGTGTGTCATATCATTAGTGACAAGACAACCCTTTAACATAATGATTAAATGTGTGAAATAGCAAAACTTAAAAAATCAAATCCACTTAAAAAAACACGAACAAACCAAAATCACACGTTTGAAAAAGTTAAAGAATCAAAGATGCAATTTAGCCTAATAAACAATACACGTCACTTAAATGTTTAACTTTCCATTCACTGTATTTTTTAATTTTTTACAAACCGAAAGGGGAAAAAATCTAAAATGAATTCCAAGCTTATTGATATTGACCTGGAGTTTGGGAGCTAAGTTGGTTTGATGTGGTTTAGTTTGATTTTTCATGAAAACCAATTACCATTAGACATTAGTGGGCTTAACCAATTAGCCAGATGGAGACCCTAGTTATCGTTATATAACACACCAAATAAATTAATCAAGCTGATTCCAAATCCTACTTCGTGGTAGATCATAGTTATGCATATACTCGTATTTAGGTATATAGATAGATGTGAGAACATGTCTCTATCACTTTTTGATGAGAGAAAAGAAATGGACTCATCACTGATTCTTGCTGGTACGAAGAATATAGAACTTTTGATTTGGTTTTGATTGAATTTGTCACCCATGTTTTTCAAGAAAAAAATGCTGAAAATCTATTTATATGGATAAGAGCTGTTGAGAATTTTTTGGTTCTGTAGTCAATTACGGATAATAAATTGTTAGGCACTCCATGTGTTTTTTTTAGTAATTAGTCATTTTGGTCCCTGAGAGTGTGATCATCGGTCATTTTAGTCCCTTAGAGATTATAAATACACGTTTAGTCTCTGAGAGAGTCTCACGTCAGTCATTTTAGTCCCTCCGTCAACTGAGGTTAAGTAAAGGAGTTAATTTTTCTGTCATTCATTTTGGTCCCCGAAACATGCATACATAATTCATTTTGGTCCATGAAACATGCATTCATAATTCATTTTGGTCCTTGAAACATGTATACATAATTCAATTTGGTCCTTTTTAAATTGTTAATTAATTCAATTTAATCCCTGAAACATCCATACATAATTCAATTTGATCCTTTCTAAATTTTTATTAATTCAATTTAATGCCTCATTTTTTCAGAAAACAAACAACTCAACATTATGTAGTATAACATTAAAACGTGTATGTATATAATATCTGAGCAGCACCTATTCACAAAACTAATTTTTTACTAATTTTCATGGGATATTTGAGGCATCAAAATGAAGAAATGAAGACTAAATTTATAGATATTTTGTACATAATTATTTTTTGGATTAGTTTTGTGAACATGTGCTGACTCAAATATTACATACATACAGGTTTTAATGTTATATCTCATAATGTTGAGTTGTTTGTTTTCTACTCCCTCCGTTTCATTTTTTTTACCTTTTAAGTCTGAGCACATATATTAAGAAAGTGTTAATAATTGTAAGTTTTATGTGTATTTTGTCTAAAATAATCCTATTTAATTCTTATTAAAAATTGTAGTAGTATTTAATTTAATTAATGAATAGTAGTTTAAATATGAGAGATGATAAAAGTATAATTAGTGATCAGTAAGACAAATGAGTGAAATAAGGGTTAGAGTTGGAAAGAAAAATTTGTTTATGCATTGGAATTGTAAAAGGCCAAACAATATGAAATAAGAGAAAAAGCCTAAAAGGTAAAACAAAATGAAACGGATGGAATAAAAAAATGAGGGATTATATTGAATTAATTGGCAATTTAAAAAGGACCAAATTGAATTATGTATATATTTCTCAGGGATTAAATTGAATTAATTGTCAATTTAAAAAGGACCAAAATGAATTATGTATGCATGTTTCAGGGACCAAAATGAATGATGGAAAAATTAACTCCGTTACTTAACCCCAATTGACGGAGGGACTAAAATGACGGATGTGAGACACTCTCAGGGACTAAACGTGTATTTATGATCTCTGATGGACTAAAATGATCGATGGTCACACTCTCAGGGACCAAAATGACTAATTACTCGTTTTTTTTAAGGAAAAAGTGTATTTTATTCATAGATCAAAAACAATACAAGAAATTTCACTCACACTTAAAGCAAAATACACTGTAACAACAAACTCTTCCATGTGATGGATCATCAGCAACTGCCAAAACCTGACTCTAACAGGAGATTCAATAGCCTTTAATACCAAGATAACAATCTCATTGATGCTGAGACTAAGCTCAGTTCGGCGACAAGGAATCTCAGATCTAAAACGAGAGAGTCGTTGGACGGTAGCCAAATCAACAGTCAGCAAAGAGAGATCTGTCTCGACGAGTAGCCATCAAATCTGGAAAGTTGAAACTATCCAGATGTATCCCTCCACTTGAAACACACAAAACAAAAACAATTTGCATAAAGGCAAGACAAAACCCAGAAAAACTGGGGGAAAATAAACCCACACCCTTTCCCAAAGGAAGGGGAGGGACAGATCCTCCTCCCCTTACCGAGAAATAGCATATGAAAACAAGAGGAATAGAGAAAGGAGGAGGGGAGAGAAAAAAATTAGGATTTTTGGGAAAATGCCAATCGATCTGGCAAGGAATCCTTTGCCGTTAGGCACCAACCGATACCCGGATCTGATTTACCAGAATCCAACTCATCTGATCCGATCCAACTGAGCTCGCATTAAGCGTTAGGGGTCTCCCAGTGGGGGTTGCTCCATACCCAAGGCGCAAACTCGAGACCAGTTTGTTAAGGGATCAAGTGAGTTACTACTTGACCAACCCCACGTTGGAATTATTAATTGTTTTCAAAATGGTCACTTAGTGTGAAAATCCTTTAAAACATTCATTTTATCTTTAACTAGGTATGATTATTTATTTCGGTTTTTCTATAGAGAAATGGAGAATGCACATACAGTGTAAAGTTTTATACCATCAGTGTATCATTCACCATTCATCAGTGTATCATTTACCAGGATCCAACTCATCCGATCCGATCCAACTGAGCTCGCATTAAGCGGTAGGGGTCTCCCAGCGGGGGTTGCTCCATACCCAAGGCGCAAACTCAGACCAGTTGGTTAAGGGATCAAGTGAGATACTACTTGACCAACCCCACGTTGGAATTATTTAATGTTTTCAAAATGGTCACTTGGTGTGAAAATCCTTTAAAACATTCATTTTATATTTATCTAGGTATGATTATTTATTTCGATTTTTCTATAGAGAAATGGAGAATACACATACAGTGTAAAGTTTTATACCATCAGTGTATCATTCACCATTCATCCGTGTATGGTTGTTGACTTTTAGATTAAAGTAATACAAATGAATGGTGCATGATGGTGCAAGAATGAGGAGTCAGACATTGAGAAAATAAGAATAAGGGTATCTGACAAAAGTACTTCAAACTTCAGGGGCTTATGACATAATTAAGCCAATAAGGAATATAAAAAGTTGATTCATTATAATAAAGTTGATTCATCAAATAAATAAGAAATATCTTATATAAAATGTGTAATTTTTATTTTTTTTGGTTGAAAATATGTGTCATTTTTTATACATACGAGAAAGTACAAAATTTATCAACAAAATAATTTAGATTAATCTTTTTAAGGATAAAAAATGATTTGAACTATTGCCTTTTTGTATAATTATTTTATGATGTTATTTAATAATAATCTTTACTTTAATATATTTAATAGTACTATCAAAATTTTAAAATTTTAATAGATTTATCAGTTGCTGTATTTTCTGCTACTGTCACAGCTTCAGCAGCTGCATCTGCACCTGCCTTAGTGGCCTCTTTAGCAACCTTAACCTTTTTTTCATCCAATTTTGTATTTTGAATTCAGTATCATATATAAGATGTTAACGATCACGTGTGTATAAGTTATTTAAAGGTTACGTGTGTAAGACGTTAACATCTATGAACGGAGAAAGTTGTCAAGGACTATCATGAGCAGCTTTTTTAAAAGTCAGGGACTAAAGAAGAATTATTGAAAAATCAGGAACTAAAATAAAAATACCTTACAAAGTGAATGACTAAAAGTGACAATTTAATCATAATCATAAATAAATAAATAAACAAACAAATATATCCAAAGAGGAAGATCGTTGTCGTCGCACTTCAAACTTGAAAACACAACCTTTTCACTTTGGTTAATTGTCACTTTGATCCCTGAAATTATATACCGCTTTCACTTTTGTCTCTCAAATTACGAAAATAGCTTTGAGGTCCCTGAATTTGTAAAAACGTGTGCACGTTAGTCCCTCCGTCAACGTCCGTTAACAGCGGCGTGACATGCACTTTAAATAATTCACTATAGTCCCTGTAATCACTTTAAATAATTCAATATAGTCCCTACAGTAATAATTTTAAGTTATTCATTATAGTCCGTGAAACTATACAATTTATTCACTTTAGTCCCTATATCAATATAGTTCAAATTCCATATTATCTCAAACAATTAGTAAAAAATTAACCAAAAAGATTAAGGGGTATGGAATACCTTCTGCATATCTGAGATGAAGTTCCATCCTTTAGAAAATTTAGCTTCAACTGAAATCAAGTTTGGAAAGGGAAATCACCTTTTGAAATTTTTTACCAAACATAATTCAAAACGCTCAAATCCTTTTGGGTGGCACAAACCTGCATTTGCATGAGATCTAAACATACACTTAGACTTAAGGAAAATGTCAAATTGACCCTTAACATCAATCAATTTGGTGCTGAAAAAATTTAATTTTTTTTCCTCAACAACCATATTAACTGACAATATGCAAAATGTGGAGCCAAATTGCTTTTACGATATGAAGGATCAACCAATCCAAAGTCAATTTCATGAACCAAAGTGTTGTTTTAGTATGTACAACATCGTTTTGTATGTTTTCCAAATTGTGCCGTTCTGTTTGAGTTTTTTTTATTAACACTGTCTGAGTTTTTCTCTTCATTGCACCAAAGATAATATTTATGCAACCAAAAATGTAAAACTTACGTCCCTGAAATTATATATTTAATATATTAAGAGTAAATTTTAAAGGTTTTCAATGTTTTGTTTTTGGTACACAGTTTTCAATATTGACTTTACACTTTTAATTACTTAAACATTGTCCTTAAAAGAGCAAGGATGAAACTTCATCTCAAATATGCAGAAGGTATTCCATACCCCTTAATTTTTTTGGTTAATTCTTTACTGAATGTTTGTGTTAATCTGGAATTTGAACTATACTAATATAGAGACTAAAGTGAATAAATTGTATAGTTTCAGGGACTATAATGAATAACTTAAAATTATTATTGTAGGGACTATATTGAATTATTTAAAGTGATTACAGGGACTATAGTGAATTATTTAAAGTGACTATAGGGACTATAGTGAATTATTTAAAGTGCATGTCACGCCTCCGTTAACGGACGTTGACGGAGGGACTAACGTGCACATGTTTTTACAAATCCAGGAACCTCAAAACTATTTTTCGTAATTTGAAGAACTAAAGTGAAAGCGATATATAATTTCTGGTAAACATTTAACTCAATAAATAAACAAACAAATATATCCAAAGAGGAAGATCGCTGTCGTCGCACTTCAAACTTGAAAACACAACCTTTTCAAAAATCCTCAAATTTTTTCCCGCTCTTATCACTCTTCCTCAAAAGCCAAACTTTCCCTTCTTCTTATTCGATTCTTCTTCTTCTTCTTCTTCTTCTTCTTCTGTAATTGATAATTGAAAAGCATGCACATCAAGGAGATATGCTTGGAGGGTTTCAAATCCTACGCTACCAGAACGGTTGTCCCCGGATTCGACCCCTTCTTCAACGCAATCACCGGCTTGAACGGTTCCGGCAAATCCAACATCCTCGATTCCATTTGCTTCGTTCTCGGTATCACCAACTTGCAGCAGGTTAGGGCTTCCAATCTTCAGGAGCTTGTCTATAAGCAAGGCCAAGCCGGTATTACCAAAGCCACCGTTTCTATCGTTTTCGATAACGCCGATCGGAATCGGAGTCCTCTTGGTTATCAAGATCATTCCGAGATTACAGTCACCAGACAGGTTCTCTCTCTCTCTATCTTTTTTTTTCTTCAGGGATGTTTAGATCATTTTGCATTTAAAAATCCAACTCTGTTATATAAACATCAGTATTTGACATCTATACGTGACACCTGCCTTTTCAGGCAAAAATGGTGGGTCCTACAGTTTCTCTTTTTTATAGGACGTATCACTTTTTACCCAAAAAGGCAGATGTCCGTTTCTGATGTCAAATACGGATGTCAAACAAACATTTTAAATCAACATCAGTCCTTTAAGAAAAAAGTTCTCAATTTATCAACTACTGTAGGAATTAAAAATGTCATAGACAAAAGTATCTAAGGGTATAGTGTATTTGATACTAGTGTTGAATACTATGTGATGTGATGTGATGTGATGTAATGTATTGGGGTACAATGCAGATTGTGGTTGGAGGGAGGAACAAATATTTGATCAATGGGAAACTTGCACAGCCAAGTCAAGTTCAAAACCTTTTTCATTCGGTGCAGCTAAATGTCAATAATCCACATTTCCTCATTATGCAAGGGCGCATCACTAAGGTTTTAAATATGAAGCCGCCAGAGATACTGTCTATGCTTGAGGAAGCTGCAGGGACAAGAATGTATGAGACAAAGAAAGAGGCTGCTCTAAAAACACTTGAGAAGAAGCAGAGCAAGGTTGATGAGATCAACAAGCTTCTTGACCAGGAGATACTGCCTGCTCTGGAGAAGTTAAGGAAAGAAAGAACACAATACATGCAGTGGGCTAATGGCAATGCTGAGTTAGATAGGCTAAGGAGATTCTGTATCGCGTATGAGTATGTTCAAGCAGAGAGGATTAAGGACAACGCTATATCCGAGGTGGAACAAGTAAAAGCTAAGATAGCTGAGATTGATGAGACAGCTAAGACAACTCAGGTGGAAGTAAAGGAAATGGAGAACAAAGTAGCTCAGTTGACTGCTGCAAAGGAAGCAAGCATGGGTGAAGAAGTGAAACCTTTGTCAGAGAAGGTAGATAAACTTTCCCAGAATCTTGTGAAGGAAACGTCTATACTAAATAATAAAGAAGACACACTGAAGAGTGAAGAAGCCAGCAAAGTGAATGTAAGTAGGAGGTGGTTTGGATTCATGCTTTGCTCGATTTCTCTATTATTTTTCATTTTAATTTCTAATTCTATCCATTTATGTGTTAAACTGTTTCCACCTTGAGTACCTGATATTTTGATTTTGAACATGGATGTTTTAAGATTGCCAAAAATATCGAGGAACTGAAGCAATCTGTAGAAGAGAAGGCCTCTGCTGTTAAAAGGGCTGAAGAAGGAGCAGCTGATCTGAAAAAGAGAGTTGATGAGCTCTCAAAGAGTCTGGAGGATCATGAAAAGGAATATCAGGTAGAAGAAGCATATACTGGCTTTATATTGTCAGAAATTATCTAGTTTATCAATGGAACTTCTAATAGTTTGCGGTTATTTTTAATTTTATCCTATTGCTCAATTTTTGGTAGGGTGTTTTAGCCGGCAAGAGCAGTGGTGATGAGGAGAAATGCTTAGAGGATCAACTGGGTGATGCAAAGGTAGCAGTTGGGAGTGCTGAAACAGAATTGAAACAGCTGAAAACCAAAATTACCCATTGCGAAAAGGAACTGAAGGAGAAAACAAATCAATTAAGGTCAAAACATGAAGAAGCTATTTCTGTAGAAAATGAACTAAATGCTAGACGGAAAGATGTGGAAAATGTCAAAATAGGATTAGAGTCTCTCGCTTATAAAGAGGGTGAGATGGAAGCCTTGCAAAAGGTCAGATTATCTTCTCTTCTGTTAGTTTCTTTTCAATCTAAGGAGATTTATGAGTTCCATTTCAATAAATCCTTCTGCAAAACAATTTTCAGGAGCGTGCAACTGAGGTGGATTGTGTACAAAAGTGGAAGGATGAGATACGCAATCTTTCAGCATACTTAGGAAATGTTGAATTTACATATCGTGATCCTGTCAACAACTTTAATAGGTCAAAGGTGAAAGGTGTTGTTGCAAAACTCATCAAAGTAAAGGATCCATCCACAATGACTGCCCTAGAGGTTGGACAGTATGATAATTAGTATCTGAATTTATAAATGAAAATTCATATATTAACCGCTTTACTGTGATCATATTCAGGTTACAGCCGGTGGAAAGTTGTTTAATGTTGTTGTGGACACAGAAAGTACTGGAAAACAACTACTACAGAATGGTAACCTTAGAAGAAGGGTGACAATTATACCTTTGAACAAAATACAATCCCATACTGTTCCCTCCAGAGTTCAACAAGCTGCTGCTAGAAAGGTTAGTCACTGCAGTATTTTTTTATTATTTATCTACTTATTTTTCCAATATGCGTCTTGATTGCTTAAGTAACTTAACTTAAGATTTTTGTTACATTCATTTCAGGTGGGCAAGGAGAATGCTGAAGTAGCACTTTCTTTGGTTGGTTATGAAGAAGAATTGAAGGTACACTTCCTTGATTTCCAATTTCTAATAACCTTCACTGTACATTTTTTTCCCTTTTTCTTTTTTAAATTGTAGCTAATGCGGTCATGGGTACTGAAAGCATTTCTCATGTCATTTTAACTTGTTTTGCTGCATCAAGTTCTATTTTGTATTTTATCTGGCTGGCCAACTAGTCAGGCCCCTGAAAAGTTTGATAGGTTTGATGTTCAGATGATTTTTCATTTTATATTAAACTCAAATCTGTTCTGACTAATTTTGTTTGTTCCAGAATGCAATGGAATATGTATTTGGTTCAACCTTTGTTTGCAAAACCATTGATGCTGCCAAGGAGGTAATGAGCAGTGGCCATGTTTTTTTACCGCTGAATTACATGAATAATTAATTTTTCATTGTGGTGTAAAGTGTATAAACCCATGATTGATATTATGTCTTCTACTTGTTGCAATTTAGATCTGCATAACATTTCCCTTTGCATTTCTTTTTAACTTGAATAACTGCTTGATAGCCATCTCTATAAAGTTTTTGGTGATTATATGCCAGGTTCTTTTAATGTTTTCTAGACGTACTATAATTTTCTTAAAGTACATAGGCTTCAATGTATAATAGAATTTCTTTTAAATTGTGTCACACGATGTCTCTTTTTAGCTCGATGATTCCTATTTCACCAAAGTGACACTATCTGTTTGTTGGTCATTCAGCCATACTTACCTAATATAGCACTTTCCTGTTATTGGTGGTGTTAAACTGTTAATTGCTTTAAACTTATAATGTTCAATATTATATACGTGATAGTTTCTTACTTACCTACATAGATTCTCAATTTGGTATGCACTTTGTTGGATGTCTGACAGGTGGCATTCAATAGGGAGATTCACACCACAAGTGTCACTCTTGAAGGAGATATATTTCAGCCAAGTGGTCTTCTGACCGGTGGAAGTCGAAAGTATGGTGCCATCTTGTTTCTGTTGTTGCATTTGTCACTAGAGCATATACTAGTATCTCTCGTTCTCTGTCCAATAACTTGCCTGCAGAGAATATATGCACGACTTTACAGGATTTTATATATTTTACTTTATGTTTATGGGGTTCTGTACTGTATGAAGTAATGCTTGAGCAATTGTATATACTGCTTGGTGTGTTATGACGGGTCTTTCATAACAGGGGAAGTGGAGATCTTCTGAAGCAACTTCATAATTTGGCTGAGGCTGAGTCAAACCTTTTGGAGCATCAAAGAAAGTTAACAGAGATTGAAGCAAAGGTATAATATGAACCACCACCACACCCCCCCCCCCCCCCCCCAATATTCAGAAAGCTCAATAAAATAGGGATTTTACATTGTTAAGAGAACTAAAATGCTATATGAGAAATTGCTACAAAATTGAGCCCAGTTTTCAAACCTCTGCACCATAGATATCTTGCTTCTATTTGTCTCACGGTCAGAGTAGCACAAAACCCGAACATTGGAAAAGAGAGCTTTGTGTACTGTTGTGAGAACTTGCAACTGATTATTTGTATTTGTCTTTTTAAGTAAAATAGTCCAAGTAAAAGATTCGCCTTGTTGGGGATGTTGGAGGTGCCACAGGTTAGCAAGTTATCACCGACTGGAGAAAGGGTGATGACTTGAAATTTGAAAATAGTAACAGACCTGGAGTGCAATATTAAACTCCAGGGTAATCTAGAGTTGAAACCCCGCTGTCCCCCAAAGAAGTGAGTGAATCAATGCTCAGAGGGCTTTAAATTCTAAAACTTCTCCATCAATAAGGTTTCGGCAAAAAAGAAAATTCAGAACTGTGTATAGAAAAGCTGCATATGGAATTGTGGTGCAGAGAGGATAAATGAAAGTAGTTGAGATTAGAAGTACATGCAAGTTGGTGACTTGCTGTGACGTTTCTGTTTAGAATCTGTTAAACCTTGCCTTGAATTCATTTAATTACACTTATGTGCATTTGAAAAGGTAGAATGGTCTACAGACATTGTTGTCTTAATGTATTTACAAAGACAATTAAAAATGGTGCTTTTATGTAGGGAATTGAACTCACATCAGTCTTTCATTTTAAATTAAGAGTTCTTGATATTCATTTTATATTAGATATTGTTGCTTTTGATAATCTTGTAGGTGTAATTATTTTTTTTCCTATTTCTTACATCCAAGATCATAGTTTGAAGATTAATCTCAATCTTATAACTCTCAGTACTTGACCTTGTATCTTGATACACAGATAACAAAGCTCCTTCCTCTTCAGAAGAAATTTAAAGACCTCAAAGCACAGTTAGAACTCAAGTCATATGATCTTTCATTGTTTCAGAGCAGAGCTGAGCAAAATGAGCATCACAAGGTTTTGGTTCCTTTCTTTCACTCCAAAATTTATCCACGAAAAACTGCAGTTTCACCTTGACTTCATATACTTGTAGCCTTCAGGATTCTTTTTCTCCTTGTTTTTCGTCTCTCCACAAGCTTCTTTTCACTCCATTTCATTTGTCTTTTTAGCTTGGGGAATTAGTGAAGAAGATAGAGCAAGAGCTTGAAGAAGCAAAATCTGCAATCAAGGAAAAAAAACTTTTGTATGAAGATTGTGTGAAGACTGTTAAATCACTTGAGAAATCAATCAAAGATCAGGATAATAATCGAGAGAGTAGACTAAAAGACTTGGAGAAAAAGATAAAGTCCATCAAGTCAGAAATGCAGTCATCTTCAAAAGATCTGAAGGTATGCTTGAAATATCCCAGTTTTTTTTTCTTTCAGAGTAATGATATTCCTACTACCTGCACCTAAAAAGGTGGTGGGAGAGAAAAGTTTCCTTTATATATACTAGCGTGCCGACAGGCACTCCCGTGCCTGTCGTCCCGCATTCTCATCATCATCATCATATATATATCATCATCATCATCATCATCATGAATGATTTGAACTGACTTATTACAACTGTATAATTTGCCAACCCATAGGTGATGATCAAGACATTACACTTTTGAAATTCCAGTTTGTAAGGATTGTGTTCAGAATTATTAACAACCTAAAGTAAATAATGAAAACAAAAAGATAAATTATCACTGCAGTGTGATAGCTAATTGGTTGGAGTTGTCAGATGTCTTAATGTGTAATGACTTCATGGCTTTGCTTGCTGGTTTATAGGGACATGATAATGAAAAGGAGAGGCTTGTAATGGAAATGGAAGCTGTTGTCAAGGAGAAAGGTTCCTTGGAGAATCAGTTAGCTTCAATGAGAACACAGATTAGTAATCTTGCCTCAGAAGTAGAGGAACAAAGATCCAAGGTAAGCATAGATATTTATTTTGATTGGATCTCTTTCTTTACAGCAAGAATTGGGTACTCAAACCTCTTTGGTGTAGGTTGTGGCTGCAAGGAATGATCTCGATCAAGTTCAGTCACAGCTGAATGCAGTTCGCCTGAAAATGAAGGAATGTGACAAGGAAATCAGTGGAATTATTAAAGAGCAGCAAAAGCTTGAACATAGACTTACTGAGGGTAGTCTGGAACGAAAGAGGATGGAAAATGAGGTAATATTTTAACTACTCTTGTCAATAGTACCCTTAGACCTTGTGTGCTAAAGAGCAATCTTCTATTGTTCAAGGTAAAACGGATGGAGATGGAACAGAAAGACTGTTCTGAAAGAGTGGATAAATTGGTAGAGAAGCATGCGTGGATTGCTACTGAAAAACAGTTATTTGGTAAAAGTGGGACCGATTATGATTTTTCTTCCCGTAATCCTGGCAAAGCGAGGGAAGAACTTGAGAAGCTTCAGGCTGAACAATCTGGGTGTGTTGCTTTGAAAATCTGACTTCTTTATTGTTAGAATTGCTATGATATGTTCATTTACCATGGTGACACTTGTGTTTACACATTTTGCCCCCATTTTAGGCTTGAGAAAAGGGTCAATAAGAAAGTAATGGCAATGTTTGAAAAGGCAGAAGATGAGTACAATGACCTAATGTCCAAGAAAAACATAATTGAGGTGATTTCTAATCTATTTCTACATTTATCTTCCTATCTTGCATAATTGCTCAATCATTTCTTGTCTTGCATAGAATGACAAGTCTAAAATCAAGAAAGTGATTGAAGAGTTAGATGAGAAGAAGAAAGAGACACTAAACGTCACCTGGGTCAAAGTGAACAAGTAAGTTTTTTTTTTTTCCTGTGATTTGATCCACTTAATTTCTATCTCTTACTGATTACTCTATTTTATTTTATTTTTTTTAATTTTTCATTTGACAATGGTTGAATATCTTTTTTTGTTCTGTTTATTCAGTGACTTTGGATCCATCTTTTCTACACTATTACCTGGCACAATGGCTAAGTTAGAACCTCCAGAAGGATGCAGTTTTCTTGATGGTCTTGAGGTTCGTGTTGCATTTGGAAGTGTGTGGAAACAATCATTGTCTGAACTGAGTGGAGGTCAGCGATCGCTACTCGCACTTTCTCTGATTCTGGCACTTCTTCTATTCAAACCTGCTCCACTTTACATCCTTGACGAGGTATGCTGTTCATGATTTTCTTTGTGATTTTTTCTTAGAATCCTAGTTATTTTATGACTTCAATATTTAGAAGAGACCACATGTGCGTTGTACTATTCTTTTGTACTTTTGAAGCAAACGATTATGCGGTTTAGCCAAATGTTTATTGTTCAATTGTCGCAGGTTGATGCAGCTCTTGATTTGAGCCACACACAAAACATAGGGAGAATGATAAAGGCTCACTTTCCACACTCCCAGGTAAAAAGGATCAATTTTGGCACTTTGGTGTAATTTTACGCAATCCTTTCTTTTCAATTCCAAAAATAAATAAAAGCCATCAAACTTGTTTGTAGGTTAAAAAAAAAAAGAATTAAAATAAAACATAAATTTGTCTTGTAGATTTCTTTATTGTGATTTTCCTTTTGTTTTTACAATGAAGTATTCAATTCATTTTATTAATGATTAATATTTCAAATTTCCAGAAAGTGACACAGTTCAGCATGCAATAAAATTGAATAACTTGGTTTCTTTTGGTTGTTTTTGATTTTCAGTTTATTGTGGTTTCACTGAAGGAAGGCATGTTCAATAATGCAAATGTTCTTTTCCGGACAAAATTTGTAGATGGTGTTTCAACTGTTCAGCGAACCGTTGCTAAGCAAAACAAGTGATAATATTTTGTTATTATTGCTTCATCTGTTATAACTCTATTACAAAAATGTTTGTCCTATGAGATAATAGAAATGAAAGGTAACACCTCTACTTGAGGTCCTTCTAAAGTAAACTAATGTTACATAGCACTAATGAGAGATGGTGGGTAGCATGGATGTGTTACTAATATGCTTGATTTGGGTTTGTATATGGAGAGAGATCGGTATTGTGAAATCTTTTTTTTAACTCGAAAAGCTTACTAATTAGAAATATGTGATCATTATCTGGATTGATTATTTTGAAGTTGAGACAAGTCTGTATGAATGAGGTGTGTTCCCCAACGTGTGGAGAAAAAATATTTGGCACCATTTTTTGGCAATCTGATTTATTACACTATTGTTTTTATCATCTTATTAAACTATATTAAATAGTGAGTGAGATTGTAAAAAAAAGTCATCTTACAACTATACCCAATGTAGCAGATAATGATTGAATCATAGAGCCATTTGTGCCTAATCTAGCTCAATACCAAGGATGTGGTATTTCTTTCATCTTATTTATAAGCATTTATTTTAATTTTACAATGATATTAATTATTTTTTTTTTTACAAACAACCCGATTTACTTCATAATTTTTAGAACTCTAATAATAATTATATGAATAATTTTAAAAGTTTATCAAATATAACTAATTCTAACATTATGAACGATATTAACTAATTCCTTTTTTTTAAAATTTAATATTAACTAATTCTTTAAATTTATGCAAAAGTTCTTCGATAAGGGTTTATATTAAGGAATATATGTAGTAATTCTATCAATTGGTAAAAAGAAGAATTAAATAATAAAGCAATATCACGGTAGAATACAAAATCAACTTACGAATTGATATTCATCTTAAAAAGATGACAAGTGTTATTTGTTAATCATTTTTTAATAAATAAAGTATCAGTTTATTACATATATTATCTGTGTATTTAATTTTAGGGTTTGCTTAACCTCAGCCCTTAGGGCTGAGGATAAGAGGTAAAAAAGTAGAAAAAAAGTCTTGGAATACTAACTCACTAACTCTTAAAGTATTAAATATTTAATCTTTCAATGCAAAAATACTTTTTTTAGTCTCTTATCCTCAGCCCTAAGGGTTAAGAAAATCCTTAATTTTATTAGTTGTTATCATTATATTCTATTTTTTAAAAAAAATTAAATACTTGTTGATCATTAAAAAAAAATGATTACTTGTCTTAAAACTAGAAAAATTAACATTCAAACATTCATTAGTCATACTAAAAAATTGAGCAATAATTGAGAGACCTACATAAAGAGACCTACTCATAAGTCTACACATTAGGATATTGACATTTGTCATTTAAGTTCTATTATTTAATTTTTTTAACTTAAAAATAACCAGTGTCATAATCTTATGTGTAGATTTGTAGGCTAGTAGATCTCTAAATCATTTTTCTAAAAAATTTACAAATTTTATACTACTCAAATTGTTTCAAATATTCCTTAGATACAAAGTTTGTAAGATTTTGGAGTTTGGACAGTGAATAAATAAGAAACCATGTTAATAAAATTTTCCAAATTAAAAAAAAAAAAAATACCCAAAAGTATATGACATTTCCAACTTATTGTTATTATTTTGTCGACCGATTTGATTTGCGGGTAGTTGGAAGTAGGAAGTAGGAAGAGGAAGGTGCATTTTTAATTGGCTTTCCAACTTCGCCGGAAAATCCAGCTCAGCCACCTTTCTCCTATGAACGATGGCGGAGCTGATTAGCGCAACCGTTAACGCCGACACAAAACAAAAAGAGAAGAAGAACCACACCAACAACGAGGAGGATAACAATAACAACGACGACGACAAGAAGAAGAAGAATAATAGCTCAGATCCAGAGCTATTCTGCTGCTTGTTGCAACCCGTCACCCCCGACTCCGATCCCGACTACATCGGCATCCGTCGTCTCCTCCTTCACCGGAAGGCCGACTCCGCCATTCTCCGCCGTAGAGTATGTGACTCAATGCTCATACCTAATTTCTCTCTGTAATTATATGATTATGTTCCTCTCTCTCTCTCTCTCTCTAACTCTCTCTATCATAGCTAAGTTTTCTTGTTTGTAGATAAATTTAGTTTATTTTTCTTCAGATCAATCGTGTTAGATTTTTCTGCTCTGTGTTGTTATTACTTTTTCACTTTTGGAATGAGATTCTGCATTTGAGTTATATGAAGCTTATTGTTATTGATTCCCTGGTTGTTATTAGGTACTGCTCGTAGCTAATTTGTTCAAAACTCCGAGCAGTAGGGCAGTACTTTGTTTTGGATCAACGCCTTTTCAATGGACATGATTTTTTTTATTTTATGATAGAGCATCATGACGTCGTTCGATTAGGTAGTTGGCTCCGGTCCCCAATAGGTAGCTCAGTTGGTAGACCGGTAGAGCTGCGGGACATCAAGTGCCAGCACTTGGCTTCGATCCCTGACAGTTGTAAAATTTCTCCCTCCCCAAGTCCCCAATCAAAAAATTTGCCTATAAAAAAATTAAAAAAGGTAGCCGACTCCACCGAGTGGGAATATGGTTTGGTTGTTGTTGTTGTACTTCTGTTTGGATGGTGTCCTTTTCAGATTAAATCTATGTTTCATTAGTTGACTACTAGATTTAATTTTTTTTTGTTATTATATTTATAAAAAAAAAAGAAAGAAAAACGATTTGTGCCTCCTTTGCCTCTGTGTTGTTGTTACTTTGTGACTTGGGGAGTAAGATTCTGTGTTTTGTGACATTGATATGTTTGTGTTGAAGGATTGGAGATGCAATGGAAGAACTTATGTGGCATACCGGAATTATATATCTAGGCCTAGGAACTGGGAAAGTGAAAGCTCACGCATCCCAAGCCTTCAAACTACTCCCGGAAACAGGTTGCTGAATTTTCTACTTGCTGTGATTAGCATACACATGTTTAATTTCGAATGGCATGATTCCGTGATGGTTATTCACTCATCAAAAGGGGATACAATAAAGATACCTATGATTGGAAATGGCGTTTCAATTTAGAGTGATATCTGGATATGTAGTTATCTTCTTAGATATTAAATTAAAATTTGATCTGCTGTAAAATATTTGATCGCAGGTGTTCTTATTTATTTAAATGCACCCCTTTTTATGGATGTTCTAACAAAATTATGATAATTATTTCTCAAACAAATTTACGAGGTGGATATGCTGTTTGTGAATATCTTGGACTGTTTTACTAAGATCGGAAGTTCTTTTGAGCTGATGTATTTTTCTTCATTACTCTTTTTTTCTGCAATGCTTTTTGCTAATGTAGAAGGATATCATATTCTCCAATATTTTCCTTCGTTTCCTTCTTGCACAAAAAAAAAAAATCTTATGTGAAAACTTTTTTTTTTATATATTTTTTCTCATTTGTACCATTACATTGAATGTTGATGTGAACTTCATGTACTTCTTCGTGGTTATTTATTTAATTTAGCTTAGCTTTTAGTCAAAGTATAGCCACATTTTATGACAGTGCAGCTTTCTTATTCATTGTGCTATTTTAAATTTTTGTTTCCATACAATTCTGACATCAGGGTAATTTACTGGTTGATGCATCAGTGGTCGATGGATTCCGTCACCAAGTCCCCTCTCCCGTTGGTCTGAGGTGGACAGCTGGAGTTCTAGTCGGGTACGTATCTGTAGATTATCTTGTAATATACTTGTACATTCCTCTTGCAGTCTTAGCAATGCATAGTAACCAAAACAAATTGGGATAGAGAGACATATCCATTAAATTAAGCACTTAGGTAGGTCTCAGGGTGTACTGTCATACTACCTCCGTCCATAAACTGATAAGGGACCACCCATTTAATTCCAGTGGCCACAACCTAGTCACAATGCTGTATGTGCTTTGCTCGGTTTGAGCATGCTGGCATCAAGGAAATGCAAGATTGTCCTTTGGCAGGGAACCTGGGTTTGTAGGAAGCCTAGGCTTATTAAGATATTTGTTCATTTAGGAAGAAAGGTTAGTAGAAGAGCTAAACAAAGCCTTCGGTAAATGAATTATTTATATTGCAAAAAAGTACTTGCTAAATTTGAGTTAAACATAAAACTGTTAGAATTGGGTTTATAATAGTCTTTTTTTTTATTTTTTTAAAATAAACTGTTATGAACTGGTTAATGTCAATTATGCCAATAGATGTAGCAAATTAAACCCAGTAATACACAATAGATGTGTTCAAAGAAAAAAGTAATATTAAGACATCATCTACATGGAACTATTCGCACCCTACTAGAATTCCGATCGTCCACCTCAGACCAACAGGAGAGGAGACTTGGTGACAGAATCCATCTATTCTGTAATATACTTGTACATTTGTTATGAGTGCACTCATGACCATATATGAAGTAAAAATTAGAAAAGAAACTTTGTTATGAACAAACCCTTGTTAGATGTATAATCCCGAGTCACATGTCAAAATTGAGCTTTTGTTTTCTTTGTAGGATGTGCAAAGTGGAAATCCAGCATCTAATCACCGGACAAGTTTTGGCTCAAGTGCTAGTGATTCTGATCGTCCACGGCATCGTGGGGCTGAGCCTGCTTATTCTTTTGTTGGAATGCATTGCATCTTTGATCAGTGCAAAGCCTCAGGTAATGTCTAGAACTCAATCTAGATGTCTTTCCGTTTTCTTGGTTATTAATCTCTAGTCTACTCGGTTTTCTTAGAATAATAATCTCGAGAACGCTTTTGTGTAGTTACGGTGTTAAAGTTTGGACACATGAGTTCCGATCTACTTGCTTATGGGGCCTCAGATGGAACCTTGACTGTGTGCTCTGTTTCTGAGAAACCTTCAGTCATCAAACAATTAAATGGGCATTCCAAAGATGTTACAGGTTGGACAGACTGGTATTGTTTCTTTGGTCTTTATTTAATCTTGTACAACATGTATGGTCATGACTCATGAGTGCAATATGGCAATATGATCTAATCTATTATTTTTATCTGGGGGTAGCCCTTCAGTATCTTGGTGATTATAGTTCTAATTTCTGAGCAAATTAACCAAATTCCAGGAAGAGTGATTAGCCATTTAACCATTGTTTCTGAATTGTTACCTGTTCCGAAACTGGAATTATATTTTCCTTGATTTCCTAAATTCTAATTCTCCCTATTTTTATGACAAAGACACAATATCTTATTTAATCTGCAGTGCGTTGATTGCCTGGACTTGTTCTTTCACTCTGCTTTCACTTTTATCGAGGACTTTTTTTTCCTGTTTCAAATCTGGCTGAATCTCACGTCAATTATAACTTCAGGAATGTACAGGTTTAACAAATATAATCCATGATGACGCATCAAACAGTTCATTATAGTGAGCTGTCATGCAATTTTGAGCTTAGTCGTTGGTTAAATTGGTTTTAAGTTTTACCGCATAATTTGCTGTATTTTTTTTTATCCATTAGGATGTCAATGCCAATTTTTTGTTGTTGTTCTGTTGCTTATGTCCTCCTTTTTAATCTCTTTTTTTTTACATCAATACTTTTATACTGGTTTATTTTCAGATTTTGATTTTTCATCGAACAATCAATACATTGCTTCGTCTTCATTGGATAAAACTGTGATAGTATGGGAGATAGAAAAAGGCATATGCATACGGGTGATATATGGGCTTTCTTCACAATCGTGTATTCGCTTTCATCCTGTGAGTACTGAGTACATGATATGACATTCATGTGTGTGTATTAGTGAATGCTGACCTTCTGACCTCCATTGGGAGGATAACATTGTTGTCTTTCTGAGTTGGACAAAATTCTTGGTGTCTCTAAGATTTGATTGAAAATCTTTAATACTTTTGGTAACTTTTTTTCACAGATTTCATCTTATAACGTATAACTGGAACAGAAAAACTGACATTCTCTGCATTCTATCTCACGCTTTGTGCTATAATTTATCACTCTATTTCTCTTGCTCTTTCCTTCTCAAATTCAAATAATCATTCTCTACAATAAATGAAAGAGGTGTTAAAATTGACTTCCCTATATTGAAGATGGCTATATTTTTTAAGGGTGGCTTTGAATCTCTCCCACAGTTTGAGTAGAACAGAGACTCATTGAGTCATGAGTTTGGATTTGCTTGTAATTTTTTATTTATTTTTTTCTTTTAAGGTTATTCAGTCCATTTGGAAAGATGTGGAAATGAGAACAATTTGCTGAATATTTCCTTCTCAATAGCACTTAGTGAAAAACAATCCTATGTATTTGATTTTTCCAAGTATATAATTTTATGTATATCATTATGTTTTTAACATCCTTATGTGGATTTTGATACTTTATGTTGGTAAATAAATTTATTCTTTTGCATTCATCTTTGGTTGCTACTGAAGATTGAATATCTTTTGTATTTGGTACAGGTGAATAACAACTTTCTTTCAGTTGGCAATGCAAACAAAGAAATCAATGTAAAAATTTTACCTGTTTCTAGTAACATTTGGGACAGCTCCTTTGCTGAAACCTTTTTATTTCAACTTGTTGATCTTAATCATTCCATTCTTAATCAGTGATATCTGAAATGCCATTTAAGTGGATCTGTGTTCTTTCTTCGTAGTGTAAAATCCAGTTCATTGTTTGTGGTTGGGAACTAAGGTCATGTTTGGAGGTTTTCGAGAGAACGGGATGAAATGGAAAAGGATGTGAATAAATAGAAAGGCTATGGGTGTTAATGTGGATTTAAAAGAATTACTTGCTGTGTGTTTGGATGATTAATGATGGAAGAAATGGGAAGGTAATGTGAGTTATAAGTCACACTGTAAAATTTCAGTATAGCCCCCTACAAACATTTTTAAGTAAATCAATTTATGGGATTAATATAGTAAATAACAAGCTTTAAAAATACTCATTATTCCCCAATTTGGAAGGAAACAAAAAGTCTTGGTTTGAGAGGGAATGGCTCTCCATACGTTCCCTTACCCTCCATAAAACTTCCAACTCCCAAGTAAGGATAATTATTCCCTCCCATCCTTTCCCTTAGATCACACAATTGGTTCAATTCATTGGGATAGTTATTATTAGGTAAAACTTTTAAGTAAATGTCAAGAAAAAAATGTTTGTTTGGACACCAGAAAAGGAGTAAGACAATAGTGTAATGCATTCATGGAACAACACATACTTCCATTTATGTTATGGTCAATATTGCCACCATTAGTGCCTTAGTGTCTATCCCACCATCTCTGATCTTTTCTCCCTTAAAATCCTTATGCTATTATGTTTTTTCCATTTCTTAATTTGCTTACCTGTCTAGATAAGTTAATATTTCAGTTTTTTATTTTTTATTTTTTATCAACATTTATATGCTTTACCACCAGGTATTCAATTTTAGCACTGGAAGGATAATTAATAAAACAGTATTTGACAGTGAAGTTACTTCTATGGATCATGATCATACAGGACATATCATATTTTGTGGGGATGCACAGGTGTGCTGCTATATACATGCAAACATATATTTAATTTATAGGTTTATCTTGTTATTTTTCTTACTGGATTGATCGTGCAGGGATATATATACTCAGTGAGTATGAACTCCCACACAGGTGGTTTATCTCGCTCTCATCGTTATCGAAGTAGCAGCAGACACAAATCTCCTGTCACAACAATGCAGTATAGGAGTTTCTCTCTACTGGCTGGAGGTCCCGTGTTGTTGACTTGTACTCAGGATGGAAATCTATCTTTCTTCAGGTTTAAAAATAATTTGCCATTAATCCAAGTGCATTCAGTTATCTTCATTGAACTCTCCTTATTGTCTTTGGAGCACTAAAGTTGGTGGTATATTGTAGTGTGGCTCTGGAGATAAAAGGTTATTTAACACTTCGATGCTCACTCAAACTAGCTCCACGTGTACACAAAATTCAAGCTTCTTTCTGCCCTCTTCTTTCCCTTGAGAAAGGAGAATTCATAGGTATGCTGATATCATTGTCGATTATTTTTGTTCCCTGTTCTATCCATGGGAGGATTTGTGAATTTTAACAATGCTGCTTTTATTAATTAGATCAATCTTCTGCTCTGTCTAACCTGAAAATAAGGTTCTAGAGGTTCTATTTATGTCGCATGCAGTCATAACTCAAGAATTATATACTGCCAGAATTGTTCCATAAAAAGTCTATCTTTACAAATATAATACTATCGCGAGCAACTCAGTTGGTAGAGCTGCGGAACATGAATTGTCGGAACCTGAGTTCAAACCTTGGTGCAACACTTTCTCCCCCTTCCCTATTAAAAAAAAAGGAAAAAAAAAAAATTGCCTATAAAAAAAATGCTGCCACAAGACTTGAAAGGCCATAGGGACCAATTTGGTGCAAACATTTAAGTTTTCTGAAGTATCTTTGACAGTTACCATCTTTCTAACATTATCCTCTTTTGTAATGTGAAGTTACTGGAAGTGAGGACTCAAATGTCTATTTCTATGATTTAACACGGCCGAAACATACTTGTGTAAACAAGCTACAGGTTTGTATTACTTCCATTTAAAGTAGTAATGCTGTATAATGAAGGTCGAATAACTAGGATTTTTATGATGCAGGGTCATCGGTTTCCTGTTACGGCTATTGCTTGGAACCATGGAGAAAACTTGTTGGCTTCATCTGATTTCTATGGCGTAGTAATTGTTTGGAAGAGAGCAAGAACAAATGAAAAAAAAAATATGTAACAATAGAACTATAAAGCATATGGTCGTCGAGGGCTTGTGATGATAGCTTTCTTTACATTGCTTTCCTTTTCGATTGTCTTTAACCTTTTCTCCCTTGTTATCCTTTGTGTTATTTTTTGTTTATAAAAAATTACTACAATGTCCTTTGTAGTATCCATGAAGTTAAGCAATTAGTCATACATAGCCTCGCAGGAAAAAGGAAGGACCTGTATTGCAAACGTTTATCCCTGTTTTTTGGTGAGGAAGAAACTGCATCTTTATGATTGAGGATTTATTTGTATTATATGATGAGTATATTTTGTTTTGACAATGTCCACCATGTAATTTTAGACTCAAAGAATAAGGTATTTGTTTGAGTTAACCCGTACTTGGCAGCATGTGAGTTTATCTAGTCAATATATTGAATTTCAGAATTAATTCTTCTCTTGTAATAAAATAGTGTTCTCATGTGATGTCTCATTTTTTATGTGATTCTCCGTAATGGGATTTTTTCTTTTTAAGGCTTAATTTTTCAAATTTCAAGCAACATTTATTTTAACTTATTTATCTTTGGTCCTTAGAGTTGAGTTTAGCATAACTCCGGAAAATGTTCTCAACCCTTAAATCTAAGCTTAAGTACTTACAAAACGTAATAATTTTATATAAGAAAATGTTGTATTTAGTTGTACGAGAAACAATAAATATAGGTTTTCTAGGATTATTTATCCTTTTGTAACTACTTATTCTCAACCTAAAGACTGAGTTTACTATAACCTTTGTGTATATGCAGTGGTTTTTCTTTTTTTTTTTTTTCAATGCCCTAGGAATCTAAACCCAATTATAATTGGATTACTAATGAGTCCATCATATATTTGCTGACGGAGCCGTTGCCTCCAAAGATAAATTCTACTGACATTTTATTTTCTTCCACTAACTTTTGTTCTTCAAAAAATATTGTTGAAAAGACAAGGGAAAATTAGCAGAAATATTCCTTCAACCATATTTCAATGCATTCTTCAAAGTGCGTTTAATTGAATTCGTATTTGACAAAGTCTTCATGTAGCTTGCTCTTGATAAAGGAGCAAAAAAGAAACTAGTTTATGTGATCATCTACCAGTATTACCATCTTGTTTATATTAAAATCCATACCCACTACATATCAAATAAAATATAAAGACCCCGGTATCCAAAAACATTCTCAATATATTACACACGTGAACATTCGCACGTCCTCAGACATAACAGACTATGACCAAAAAAGTTGCACAAAATTTTAAAAATTAGTCAGGGAAAAAATAACCAGCATAAGGTAGCATGCAAAATTGTAAATAATGTTACACTCTCCAACTTACCAAGAAAAATAAATGTATTTTTGAGTGACAAAATTCAGATGATGCTAACTAGTCAACTATGATTCAAACCATTTTCTAAGCTTTTTGGAAGATTTTTTGTCACCATCATTCCCTTGAGAACCTTTATGTGAGAACTTGGACCTATATTGTTCTATAAGCATGTCAAGCTTATCCACTGCCTCTTTCCCTATTGGCTCTTTCTTCTTCTTAGTCCTTCTCCTGGAAACATCTTGCCCTGATTGCTCTTCTTGGTTTTGCCTCTTCCTTTTTCTAAATCCACCGTCAACTTTGTCACTGGCGTTTTTCCTCTCGGTGTTGATGGTAGTGTTTTGAGCTTCGAGTGATGTTTTACCACGACTCTGCTGGCCGCCTTTTTCATTCTTTGGTTTCCTGGACAAGGCTTCTGGATTTTGTTTTGGTGAGGACTCTTCGGCACTTTTATTCTTGTGGTTGCCTTTCTGTCTTTTGAATTTGTTTCCTTCAGGGGACTTTCCACTTGCCATTGTGCCACCTGATTCGCCAGTCACATTCGCTGCTGGTTTGTCATGCTCTTGAGATTTTCGTTTTCTGTCTTTGGCATGTGTGTGAACTTGTTCTTTGCCCGGTTCACCATTTTCCTTGCCATCGTTGTCATCACGAGGAGCTTGCTGCTGATATTGTAGCTTTTCCTTTCGTAGTTTCAATGTTTGAACATTATCGAGAGCAAACTCCACAATCGGCCGATGTTCAGGGCTGAAAGTTTCTGTAATCGATGACAGACAGCGTTAGGTAAGATTGAGAACAGAAATCAGGGCACAAAGTAGCACCCTACCCCATATTTTTACGTAAACAACGAAAGTTACCAGGATTATTATTAAGAACTCTCAGAGCCACAAGGGCATGCTGATGCTCTGAAAATTCAACAAAGGCAACTCCACGTGAATAGCGTTCTGGAACAGCTTTTCCTTTTCTGTCATCTTTCAAGAACTTAATCTGCATGGTACAACATTAAAAAAAATCATTTCTTATATTTTACATGAACTGATATTTGACACATGGAAATCGTGACCCTACTAAACCAACCTGTCGAATAACAGGTTTTTGCTTCGTAGCTTTAGATATGACCGCTTCAACGCAAAGCTTCTTCAGTTGTTTTTCGGTCATTGACTTTGGCAAGTTGTAGATAATAAGCCTAGTTTTTGAAACATGGAAATTTGGTGATTGAAGCTTTGTTTTCTTCTTCCTTTCCAACCTGCAAATTTTCCACAGACAATTAGCTGCTGAGTAAAAAAGAAAAACAAGGAGGATGCAAATCCTTCACTTTTGCTTAAGTTGAAATGAGGGTGAATGCTGCAAGGACCCAACAGAGAATTACCAAAATATTGGGTGAATTAGAAAGAGAATCAAATTGATCACTATGATTTAGACATGAACCAATTGAACAGTCCCTCAAATGCTATAACCATATGATAGTCCCTCAAAATACAGGCCCTCAAGTGCAGCACACAATAATTATAACAATACATGCAAGTTAAAATTTTAATGCAGCTTGCACTTTGAACCATAAATACTCACTCTTGGCGTTTCAACATATCACTGGATGAAACCCCTTCAGCAGCTGGTGTTCCCTCAAGAATGAGCCCCTCCTATTACAAATTAGCAGAATACAAATGTTAGCCCAACTAAATGTCAGTTCCCACACCCTGCTGTTCAAGAAGGTAAGAGGAGAAGAACAACCTTCGCCAAGTAAAGATTGCGGTGGTCATGAACCTCGTTTTTAGCTTTCTCCAGTTCCTTGTCATGAGCTGATTTTTTATCCAAAGCCTTTAAAACTTTCAATGGTCTACCTTTCAGTAAAATACCCACATCAGAAGCAGCACTAGCTGCTGAAACTGCAGCATCGGCTGCTTCTACGGTTTTAAACTTAAGAAAACCAGTCCCTCTTGGTCGCCTGCATTGAGTGAAAGGGACTATGAATAACATTCTATCAAATAGACACAGAAAATAATGTTATAGGACATACTTCGTAACTTGGTGGAGAACCGGAGCAAAGTATTCCACTTCCCCAAATCCAGAAAATCGTTGCTTTACTTCTTCATTGTCACATTCAAAGGGAAGATTAGTTATGAAAACTGTTCTCTGCAACTCATCTTCTTCTGTTTGCTTGGGATTTGATAACTTGCTTTCGTTAGAAATTTCAGGCTTAGAAACACCTGAAACCTTTTCAGACTTAATAGAAGCTTTATTATCTGCATCCTTAACAATTTCCTTGGATTTTGGCTCCTCGTTTTCACTGGACAACATAGAATCATTGTTAACTGATGCTCCTTTGGTGGAGGATGCAATCAAGTTGTTGAGAACCTTTCTTGCAATGTCCGCTTCCTCATCAAAATTAACTTCAGAAGAAACGTAATCCTCCTCCACGGCGCCAGAAGAATCTATATCACTGTCATCTCCATCACTCTCAGTAATACTACTATCTTCGTCTTTCACCTTTTGTTGTCCTACAGAAATCACAAAGTATGTATTATTCATGTGGTTTAAAACAGAGTGACTATGGAGGGTATTTAGCATACTAAATTAAATAGGTCAAAAATAGAGAAAGTGATGTATTTAAAGCCAGAAAGTGGAATTGCAGTCTTGAAGACTTGAAACAGCTTCTCAACAAATAACGTGTAGCATAACTTACACAATGATCCAATACTTCAAAAGTCACACAAAAAAATGCCGACTCTTATCTATATTATTACATCAGCATTCTTACCATACCCAACTAAAGCATCAAAAGGGACAAACATAATCTACTTCTGAAATTTAAAAAGCTACAAAAAGGGCAATAAACTTTGACATAACACAGTCACCAAAAATATGCCAAACTTTGAAAATTTCAGTGAACATTGTAAAAACTCAGCAGCCTAACTCCTGTTCATTTGCCATTTTAAAAATTCATTGGACCTTAGAAAGCCATAAAACCACAGTCATTTTGAAGTGGTTATTTCTGAAGACATTAACCCTGGACTCTATTCCAATGCTGCGGTGGTTATTGTTTTTGCAGTTTGGAATCATTTAACACAATGGAATTCTACTAAAAGAAAATGTTGTACTCAAGCAATGTTCATGCACTGCAGATAAAACACTTCACAAATAGGATTTCTGAACTTTTTAATCATCTCATCTTTCTTCAAATATCTATATATAAAAAAAATGTTTTTGACATTACATGACAAAATGTTGCACATGAATACTTATTAAGTATAGGCAAACATGTCACAAGGTCCATTTCCAGCATACTCTAAAAGATAACAAAAAATAGTCCACTTCCATATAATTATATTAAGGGTTTTCTTAAGGCTAAAAGTGGACATCATGTGTTGGAAAATGGTACATTGAAAGAATAAAAACACTTTATATTTAGTTTTTCAAAACATGATATCCACTTTTAGCCTCTTATAGGGCTGAGTTTAAGAAAACCCTTATATTAATATCTCATAAAATTATTTCTATGAAACTTTAGTCATGAAGGAGAGCATTAGAAATAAGGATATTTTTCTACCTTTAAAACACAAAATCTCTTAATTCCCTTCTACCAAGTATGCAATCCACCTCAAGGTATAAATCAGTGTGAGACAAAGAAGAACAAGATCTAGACTAAAATAACCTAAGCTACTTAGCTAAAGTCAAATACACACAAGAATGAGCAATATCACTTCCACCGAAGATAAAACTTACCTTCTTCTGAAGCAAGAGCTGCGTTTGCATCACTAGTAAATATCTTTTTCGGAACAGCCCAGTCAACAGCTATAAGCCGTTTTGAAAACGTGGATCCATTGATCTTTTGAATGGCCTGAGACAGAAAAATAAAACTTATATGCAGGTTATTTCAAACACCAAGTACACAGTAAAACCTTAGTTGTAGTCCATACATTTTCTGCATCTTGCTTGCAAGTGAATTTTACAAATGCAAAACCCTTAGACAGACTGCAAATAGGAAAGGAGGAACAAGAAGCAGCTTCAGAAAACATTAAATCTAATAATATAATCTAACAGTTCGAATAATGAAGGAAAAATAGAATATACCCTGTGTCTGGCTTTCGTGGAATTAATACATCCCACACATACCCTGCAGATGAAAATATCTCTCTTATTTCATCTTCTTCAGCCTGAACCAAAGTTTAGTAAACTAATCAGAGGTCAACACCAAAACAAGGAAGTATTTCATGTTTTGTAATTCTAAGCATCAAACCTTGAAAGGAAGGTTTCTGACGATAAGCTTCCATTTCTGAGTCTTAGAGCCCTGACCACATACAGCAGAAAACATAAGAAACTAATATATCATAGATGATCATATTCAGCACACAGCGAAAAGTTAACTGTTGTTGTGTATGACCAAATGAAAATCAATATAAGAAAAGCAGGCAATAAAGCATAGACACAATGAAGTCTATCTTCTACCACCTAACAGATTATTTGATGATTATGACAGGAAATGCTCATATTTCCCAGAAAAACAAAACACAGCCTACAGTCTCTAAATGCCAATACAGATTACAGGCTATAGTCATTCAGCCCAGATGTTGGGCAGGGTAGACAAACAAAACTCCTACTTCGAATAGCAGATTATCTGGTGTATTGGAGAAAACTATTTAAGAATAATCTGAAGTAATTGCCCGACAAACATCGGAAACTAGGACAAAGAAAGAAGAAAAACCAAACCAAAAGCACTGAACAGTTTCAAGGTTCTTGAAGAATCATGCATCAGAAAATCCCATTATTCAATTACCTATACAATTATATATTAAGACAATACAAACCATAAACAACGGAAACTAGGACAAAGAAGGAAGAAAAACCAAACCAAAAGCACTGAACAGTTTCAAGGTTCTTGAAGAATCATGCATCAGAAAATCCCATTATTCAATTACCTATATAATTATATATTAAGACAATACAAACCATAATCAATAGCAGAAAGAAACTGGCAGCTACTTATGGTTTTTCATAAAAGAAGATGAAGAAAATAGGTTTTTCCATTGACACATTCAATATGCTACCATGGAATATAATAATTTCACATGAAGCAAAAATTCCCATTACAAATACAAAAAATAAAACCTCTCCTATCAGCTGGTAGTTATCCATGTACACTTTACCTCTCCACCTAGTTGCCGTGCCCAAACCGTGCCACCACCTATCTCCTTTTTATGTAAGGATGCAATAGCGGCTCGAGCTGACTTAACACTTGTATAAAGTACAGCAGAAGCATCCAAAGTACAGCCATCTTGCAGAAGACCTGGAAAAATTCCAAAATCACCTCTACCATCCCAAGCAGTACAAAGAATCTTTATGTAATATGATGAATATAATCTTCTTAATCATAATTTAGCTGAAAAATCATCCCTTGAGCAATTTCAGCGAACAAAAAAACTTCAATGTCCTTTCAGAACTCAATATGGTCGCATGAGAAAAAATACAACAAAATGTTTGTCTATAAAATGATACTACAGTTTACACAAAGTACTAAACAATGGTAAAATCTGAACTGAAAAAGCACATGAATGAAACCTATTATACTATCTCAACAAAAAAAATACTGTTATATCTTCTTTTTAGTACAACTATGACACATCATACCATTAAATAAACACAAAACCTATCTTGTCTGCAATATATATATTATGAATTGAAAATATCAAATTGGGCGTTACCGTGCTCAATATCTTTCTTTGGAAGCGGGTACTTAATTGAACATACAGTCCCAATCTCTTTGGCTTGGCGATGAACATCTTCAGCCATATCAGAGTTCATGAGACCACCAAATATTACAGTTCTAGCAACCCTGCCAAAAAAATGCAACAAGGAACAGCATTCCAAGAATGAAGTACACATTCACAAATAAGAAAGGAAATATCTATAGCATGGATCACATCATCTCATTTCCACTTAAAAGTCAGCTTTCAGGGATTATCGTTCACTCCTCTATTAACTAACTGGGTTTAAAAAATTGGCTAAAATACAATTACAGGGGAAAAAAAAAGGAGAGAAAGTTAGTACCTTTGCTTTTCTGAGCAACCCTCCTCATCAGCTATATCATTGCAAAGATCTGCTTTTCTCATTTCTGCAGGCTTCCTCGAGTTTCTTTGCTTATTTAAAGCTTTTACTTCTTAACGAGAAGAAAGAATATAAAGAAACACACATACATAAATACACGAGAAACTAAGATGAGTTATTGTATGCATAGAAACAGTCTCCTACCTTCTTCCTTAGAAACTGATACAGGCTTATCTGCTTCAGAAGTATTGTTGTCTTTATCATCATTTTTTGACTTCGTGAGGTCATCTGCCTTGCTCACTATAATTTCACAAAAGAAAGAGATAAAATAAACACAAAGGAAGAAGAATATTGATAATATTAAGCCATTTGTACATCTTTCAGAAAGTATATACTAGAGAAATGTGGCAGCTTGATAAGCCAGAAAGAAAGATTAGCATCAACCTTCATCTGCTTTTGGTTTTCGTTCTTCACGAGTAGGACGAGGCATTGCATGCTTCACTGCAATTTTACGACCCTCAACAGATGAACCATTCTTCAGCTCAATAGCACGGTTAGCATCTTCCTCAACAGCACTAAAGATTGCAGCAAATCAGCAATCAGTTCCAAACTAGAAAAAGCTATGTCACAAATTATAATTCTGATAAATGTGAAAGATAAGAGTCATATTTTTATATAAAAATAGAGTCGACAGATAAATTAAGGTTATGGATTAAAATACAAATTACGACAATAACACAGCAGCTATGCAGCATAATCACCATCAAAAGAAGACAAGCCGTACATCACTGAAGCACTAAGCAACTATTATATCTAGGCCTTCTAGGGAAAAAAAAAAAAAAAGGTTTAAGAAATGTTTGATCATTGATGTATAAATAATTTTGTGAACCACAGTACTCAAGTTATATTAGCAACATTGTGTCAAGATCATGGAGGATAACTGGCATAGAGTAGCAGAAGAGCATATAGCGAGCTGTGCAATGTTAAAGGATAGTTCAACCTTCACACAATCAGAGTGCATTTAGCAAAAAGAAAGAAAATGTATTTGGTTACTGATCTAAGGTTTCTGTTGGATAGTATTCATACTTAATGGTAGCTTCAATTGTCCATAGCCAAAGCATAAGCAAGAAAGATCGTGAATACAATAACTTAAGCTAAAGCTGGAAATTCAGGAACTGGTAAGCATGGAAGCAAGGGAATATAGAAGTTTTGTGCACACAACCAGTAAGAGAACTGAACAATCAAAGATGAAAGAAAGGAACATATAAACAAAATTAGACAAAATGAGAGAAGAAGACTATAATGACGTTGGTGACAATATAAATTAATTTTTTACAGGGCAAAAAACATAAGAAAACTTACAATTGAACATAACCAAAACCACGATGCTGAGATGACCCTGTAAATCATTAAGCAAAGATAACGATGTTAGAAATATACATAATTCATGTCTCATAAGATTCCATGTTCCTCTTGATGCATATACATAGGTTACTACTAACTAATCACAATTGCATTCATTATTTTTCTACCATCTACCTCTAAAATAAAAATATCTTCGGTGATACACGACTCAACGAGGCAAAAGTGAAACCAACATGAAGACAGATTGAGCTTATGTAGGTAACCCTGGTTGTGTTTCTTGCAAAGAAATTGCTAGCACGGTAGCATATCACTTACCAGTGTCACAAGTTGGCATTCTGTTGCATTAGATGTCTGTAGTCAATCCCAGTGGGATCCCACACAATCCCGGGATCCCATCCCAGTTTTTCATGGAGCTGAGATGGGATTTGCTATCCCATCCCAGATTTCCACCCCGGCTGTCCCAACTCCAAATCCCAGTTATCCCAAGTCCAAAATCCCAGTTTCCCACTGGGATCTCGCTGGGAAAGGGACGACGAGGTTAAAACCCGATTATGAACTCATTTTTAAAACGACGCGTAGCTTTGTTTGGGACCTTTGGGTCATTTCGACAAACCCCTGAACCTTTTATTAGATTTATGTCATTGATTTTGAGCTTATGACTTTAATTGTGTATTTTTCTATTTTTGGCCTTCATATGTGTATAGTTGCTTATTTTGCTTTCCTAAACATCCTTATCCCGGCCATCCCGCTATCCCCTTTTTGTGGGGAAGGCTGGGATGCTATGGGATCTGGGATTGACTACTTTTGAACACAAGAATACGACTCAATTCAGTTTACATGCTTCAGGCAATGCAGCCTAAGGCAGAAATATCTTATTCTAGTACCTCTGTCCATTAACACAGCCACTAATTCTTTGTTCAATGTTTCGAGAACTGAAACAGACAACTTCATCCTCCCAAGGAAATAAACACAAAAATGCAATAAATTCGCTATATACAGTTAGCAAACAATTTTTTTTTTACCGTGCTGCAAGTATACATGAATGATTTTGAGTTAAGTCTCAATTTAGTTCCGAAAAACACAGACCCTATTGGTACCTAAACCATTTAGTCCCTCAAAGTTACAAACGTTTGTAATTGGTACGAGATTAAAGCGTTTGAGTGAACAGTCTTCGGGAGACCAGTTTGGGTCACTAACGATTTTGTCAAGGACCAATTTGGGTTACTAAAGAAAATCTTATCCACGTCCTTCGCAGATGAGCCATCCGACCATGTATTAATATTGTCGGATAAGCCATCCGATTTTGTTTTTACAAAATTTTACACGGTTCATCTGATGGGTGAGAGTAATAGGATCACAGGTACAAATAAAATTTCCCGAATACTAATAACGATCCTAAATGATTAGTTTGTTTTTCTTCCAGCACCAAGTGTCCTATGCCAGTTTCTAAATGATTTTTTTATTTAATAAAAAAAATGCAATCTTTGTTTTTTTGCTTACCCTTCTGTGTGACCATGAAGCAACGCCTTACAGGTCCAACCTCACTGAATGACTCCTCCAGCTGAAATTTTGATTTTATGCAAAATAAAAAAAATAAAAAGTCATTCAACAAAATTAAAATATAAATATATATATCATATGAAAGAAGAAAGAAAGAAAGAAACCTGAGTGTTGGAGAAAGAGTAAGGCAAGTTTGAAACAAACACAGTTAAGTTACAGTGTTCTTTCCCATTTTCCTTCATCTTATTATTCTTCTTTCCCATCTCACTCCTCACGGCACGGCGTTCAACGTGGAGTTAGTAGCGGCGGCGGCGGCAGCAAGAGGAGGAAGCGGCGAAACCTATATGCTCTCTTTCTCAGTTACACTTACAGTAGTCTAACAATTGGGAGGCCAAGAAAACCTCTTTTTTATTAATTTATTATTTATTTATTAAATTAATAATTTATAATATAATATTATTTTTTTTAAATGGGTGGATTGGTCACATGTTTTGATTTTGGACCTATATTTTGTGTACATAGGTTTTTATCTTTAGATCATAAGAAGATGTAGGTTTTGGTCCTTGTTTTATTGGACGATTTCAGAATTTTTCATCCATAATCGATAAGATCAAAATCAAAATGTAACGAAAAATTAAGGACCAAAATCCATAAAAAGTAAAATTTAGAAACTAATTTTAAAGGGATTAACATTTATAGGAACTAATTTCAAAAATATCAATATTTATAAGGATTAATTTGATAATTAAAACTTGTTTATATTATATTTTTGCAACCAAACTAAAATAAAAGTAGATAAATTAGTAAATGAGAAAGGGGAGGCATCAAATTCATTCTAAAACGAGTGGCCAAATTTTAAAGAAAGGGACCTAATTTTAAAGAGATTAACATTATAAGTGGCCAAATTCAAGTGAATAGTCATTGAGAATTTTCAAGATTTAAAGAACTTGTTATGAATGAATTTGCACGAGTGCTTAAGTCTGTGCTTTTATTTTAGAAGTTTTTTATTGTTCGGGAATTTCTAAATGTACTCCTGCTTTATTTTCAATGTTCATTGTTTTATAATTTTTGTTATGAACTTCTTAAAATATTCTTTTTCACACATCCAATTTTTACTTTGTTTTTCTTTTTTCACTTTTACTTCATACACTCAATATATTTTTTTTTTTAACTTTTCATATTATTGTCTCCTATTTTCTTCCTCCATCTTCTTCCCTTTTTATCATAGACCTTCCATTAAACATTTTATACTCTCAATTTAAAAAAATCCTTCAAAAATAAAAAAATCATCAAATAATACATAATTGAGCTTCTCTCTTTAAAAAAAAAAAAACAAGGGTGTGTGGATAAACGTGATGGTATTGAATTGAAAATATTTTCTTTCATGGGAAGATTAGGATAATCAAGACCAGCTTGCAAATCAAAACAAGAATTCGTGTAACATGTAAGATGCATGTTTGAATCATAAAAAAAATGACAAAAGCTTTATTGATTCCCTAAGTTATAAACTTGTTTGAAAGTGGTCCCTCAAGTTTTTTTTTGTTTGAAAGTGGTCCCTCAAGTTTACTTGTGTTAAGATGGTTGGTTCTTCCGTTAATTTTTTCGTCTCCGATCATCTTTTCCATTGGAATTTTTTTTTCCGGCGATGAAGCTCTACTTTTTTTTTATTTTTCTTTGTTCATTCTTCACCAACAAATGTTCAAATTGGACCATCAATCTCTCTACCATTCTCCACCACTTCCAGAAGGTGGTGTTATGGGATTTGTGGGATTGGAGATCAAAGATATTGGTCGGAAAAAATGGAGTTTCGCCAAAGAAGATGATTAGAGATGGAAAATTTGACGGAAGGACCGACTGTGTTAACAAAAGTAAACTTAAGGGACCACTTTGAAACAAATAAATAACTTAGGAGACCAAAAAAGTAATTTTGCCTAAAAATATTTAATCAACGATGTGAAGCCAGGGTCAGGGTGCTTGAGAATCGAATTCAAAGGTTTGTGGTCACCATCGTGATTCGTGAATGGAGGAATTTGGAATAAAAAATTGGTGGTTATCTGGAATTAAAAAGCATTGTTTGGTACTATTTGACGATTTTTTTTGGAAGGGTTTCTAAAATTGAGAATATAAAGGGTTCATAAAGGTTTATGAGTAAAGGGGGAGAAGATGGAGAAATAAAAAAATAGGAAAAATATGAAAAGTGGGTTTTGGTTTCGACCGTCAACTATGATTAAGGATAATGCAAATATAGTTTTGATTTTGATCCTTATATTTTTAATGTCCAAAGGTTTTAGTCTTTATATTATTAGGTGTAGGTTTTGGCCCTTATCCCATTAGACAACTTTAACATTTTTCATCTATAGTTGATAGCAAAGACCAAAACCAAAACAAAATAGAAAATGAGGAACTGAAACCCAAACCCAAAAAATAAAACGTAGGAATAATTTCAAAGAAATAAACATTTATAGAAACTAATTTGGTAATTAGACCTGGTTTATATTATATTTTTGCAACCAAACCAAAAGTTAATAAACTAGCAAATGAGAAAGGAAAGGTCAGGCATCATCACCATTTTAAGTGGCCAGATTCAAGTGAAGAGTCGTGAGAAAATTCAAGATTTAAAGAACTTGAGTTATGAAAGAATTTATATGAGTGCTTAAGTTGAATGGGTGGTTTCATACGAGTGGCCATCAAATTTGTTTTCCCTACATTGCTTGTATTATATTTTGTAGGGGTGTAACGGTCCGGTCCGATCCGGTCTTTAATGGACTTTAGGGATCGGACCGATTAAATTAATATGATCCGGTCTGGTCCGGTGCCAATGATTTTCATATGCAAAGATCGGACCGGACCATTACGATCCGGACCGTTACGGTCCGGTCTATTTGGACCATTATTGTTCAAACTCTGTTTTTTTTATTTAAATTGGGCCTTCAGGCCCAAGCCCCTATTTCACTTGGAACCCTAAGGTTCCCTTTCCATCTCCAAGCAGCAGCAGCTGCTACGGCGGCGGCGGAGGGAGAGAGAGACGGAGGGAGAGAGAGACCAGAACCTAGCAAAACCAGCGGCGGAGGGACAACGGTGGAACCAGATCGAGAGTCGTGCATCGCGATTGGAGACTTCGAGCGACGGCTGTTGGAGAACCTTCACACCCCGAGGCTTTGAGCAACGGCTTCAATGGAGACTTCGGCAACGGCGAGCGGCGATTTTGATGGAGACGGCAAGTGGCTTCGATGGAGGCGGCTTCAATGGCGACAGCAAGGAAAAGAGAAACGCGATGAAGGCTTCTAGAGTGCTATAGAGGAAAAGAGAAACGCCATAGAGGAAGGGAGAACGGTGAGAACCGGAGGGAGGGAGAGGACGGCGGTGTGTGGCTGCTAGAGTGCTAGGTTAGGGTTGTGTGTGACTGTGTGTGTGGCTGGGTTATGTGAGTGACTGAGTGAGGGCTGTGTGATTGTGTCTATGTGTTAGTTTTAGGTTTTTATATATGTGGTCCGGTCTGGTCCGAACGGGCTGAAAAATATTGAGACCGTGGACCGGACCATAAAACAACGGTCCAATAATTTTGGACCGGACCGGACCATGAGACCAGACCGGACTGTATTTTTCGGTGCGGTCCGGTCCGATCTGACCGGTTTCGCGGTCTCGGACCGGATCACTTACACCCCTAATATTTTGTTCATTTCACTTTATTTTTCCCTTTAACTTTTTTAACTTGTTCCAAATTATTTGTCGTTTTAGGTATTTGAGGGTGTATTAGTTAATTTTTTCAACTTTAACATTGCATTTAATATGTTGAAATATGTGAAATGAATGATAATTAATATACCATGAAGATATTATAGTAAAATTATCTTATACTTCTATAAAAAATTAAAGCATTAAATGACTTTATTAATTCGAGTGAAATTTATAAAACGACAGTTAAATCGGAATGGAGGGAGTAGCTGATATGGAATACAAGAATATTGAATGATCATGTGATATCCAATTTAGTGCGCTCTCATTTATTATTGTATCTATACTATTATATAAAGAAAACTCCATTTTTTAACTAAAAAAACTAAAATATTAGGTGTACGTAATTTTGTTAATACCCAGAATGCTCCTGTAATTACTCTAACTTACATTCATCACTTAAAAAAAACTGTCGTTGGCAGTTTCAAAAATTAAAATTAAAATAAAAAAAAAACTACTGCAACTGCTATGCAGTTTCTAATCTCATTCATCTTAAGAATTGCGGTTTGTAGAAGTTAGAGGTTATTTTTTTTTGTCCAAAATACAAAGTAACGATGTATTATTTTACTATAAACAACTCTTTACGACAAAAATACGACAATGGGAATGCGGGGCGACAGGCACGTTGGCACGCTAGTGTATATAATTATTACACAGTGCGTTTTCGTCTGAAAAAAGTCTATTACTAAATATTGTTGTTATTTTTTTTTCACTTTTGTAGTCTTTGATTTAAGTTAAAATGAGAGAAAATAAAGAGGTTATTCAGTTTCCTCGGTCATTGTTTTGAATGCGCAAGAAGGAAAAAAATGTGGTTGGATCCACATCAAAATTTTATTTTCTCATCACAGAAGAAAACGCGAAGAAAAAAGTGTATGGAATAACAAATCTACCCAAACAATCTTATTACCTTTACTATCATGCTCGATCCTGACATTTTGAAAGGTCTTGGACGAGAAAAAAAATCGAGACCCCTAATTTAAAACACTTGCTAGGTAATATTTGAAAAACTTGTAATAAAAAAAATTCTAACGACAAAGTTTGAATAGCATTTCTATTAAAACATAGACTTTACCAAAATATTTTCAATACCTATAAATTCACACGAGTTACAATGGTAATTAATTCTATAATTAGAAAAATTTAAAAATAAAGAAACTTTTGAAGCGGAGTTTGAACAAAATGCTAAAAAAGTGTCGAAATAAAAATAAAATATTATATAATAGTATAATTATAATAAGTTTTTCTAACATATGCTCTAGGTTCATAAGATAAACAAATGTTAAAAAGTAAATATTCATGAGAAAATGATATGTTTGGTGAATTAAAAAAGATCGATTGTTTAAATTTCCAACACATGTTTACTATTATTGTTTGTTTATTCTATACACTTGGTGCAAATGTTAGAAATACTCAATTATAACTACTCCATCCATTTCACTTTAGGTGTTCATTTAGAATATAACGCTCAGATTAAGAAATGTAGTGTCTTTTTGAATTAAATTAATGTGGTGTTTACCTAATTTGTCT
This sequence comes from Crotalaria pallida, assembly GCA_037953625.1. Lineage (NCBI taxonomy): Eukaryota > Viridiplantae > Streptophyta > Magnoliopsida > Fabales > Fabaceae > Crotalaria > Crotalaria pallida. Next base: position 175,734,232 of record CM075650.1, read on the forward strand.
TTTATATATTTACTTTATTTTACTACCTACTATCTCCCTTCTTAATTAGGTGTGAATAAAATTGTCAAAAAAGTATTTATTGTTGTATTGATTATCTAAAAAGAGACATATAGAAACAAATTTTTTTATGCTAAAAGACATTTAAAGTGAAAGAGAAAATAAATGGTGCACCGACAATGTAAAGGTTTTTTACATCATCGGTGCATCATCCACTATTTATGTGTTTATTGTCGTTGACTTTCAAATAAAAATAATACAAACGAAGTGTGGATGATGGACTGATGGTGCAAAAAACATTACATCGTCAGTTCAATGTTCAAAATGAGATTACCTTTAAAAAAAATAATTATTATAAAAGTGAGTTTTATGTTATTTGAGCAAGAGAGCATAAAGACATTAGTAAAATCATTTTTATTGCCCGAAAAATTAAAAAAAAAAAAGCCAACAATGAGATTTGAACCCTTAACCTCAATGATAAAATTAAGATGCAATGACCAATTGGGCTATAACAAAGTATTACAAGGGAATTATTAAAAAAAATTAATATACATAATAAAATGAACTAATTTTTATATGGGCCCCCTAAAATTATGGGCCCAGGCGGCAGTCGACCCTATGGCCCTTGCCTTGGACCGGGCCTGCCCACTATATAGCTTTTTTTCACCGCTATTACCTAAATTTACAATATCCACACAAAAAAACTTGCTTCTTTTCTCCCCCATGACTCGTCGCATCAAACCCTAGATTGGGACCTCCCTTACCAGCACCAACTAGTACTCGAAGCAAAGAAAAGCTAATTAGCAGTTGCAAAGCTTGTATGGTTTTGGTTGACATGAGAAGATTACTGCTCTCGCATTAAAGGTGCACCTCCTTCGTTGATGTCATTATTTTTTTTATATGTATTGCTATTTGAATTTGATATGCATCAGCTTTCATAGTTCTTACAATTTATTGCTTTCGCCATATCATAATTGTTAGATCATTAGAACCATTTGTTTGTAGAAAACTTTGGATATTTTAGAAAATGAATTTTGAATTTTATAAGCTTTTTCATATGAATTAGACAATGATGTTGGCAGAACAAACTTTTTCAATCAACTAACTCTCCAAATCAATGACATTTTTATGTGTGAAATCAATAACTTGATGATTTTCCATCTTTCAAATTTTTTCATCATGTTGCACTTCCGCTTTCAAAAGGTGATCAAATCATAACTCAAGATATGAACACTTAGGTTTTGTAACTCTACCTAGCTACTAAGCGGTTCTTGGGGACATGGCATAATTCTTATAATTTCTAACTCTTGCTTTATCATTATTGTTATATTTTGCAGCCATATGTTTGTACAAAACTTTGAATGTTTTAAAAAAAATCCAATCAACATCACCTTTACCATAATTATATTTTGAATTTTTTTAACCTCAATTCTAGGGTCTTCTTAAAGGGCTACAATTTGCTGTCAATTTGAATGTTCATCACCTAGAGGTGGAAATGGATTCGGCTATTGCAGTTGGCTGAGTGAAGTCCACTTGTTCTCCTTCTCATCACTGTTTTCCTATTTTGAGGGCTATTAAGCTCATCTTGGGTTCTTGACCTCAATTCTCATTACATCATATTTACCGGGAAATTAACCAGTGTGAAGATTTGGTTGCTAATGAAGACCATCGTGGTTCTTTCCAGGTTACCTCTTTCCATATTGTTCCTACTTATCTAACTGCTCTGTTGAATGAAGATGCTTATGAGATAGTTTTCCCTAAAATGGTTGTATAGTTTGTTTTGTTTGGGTTGTTGCTCTGTTTATTTTATATATATATATAAGAAGAAGAAGAAGAAGATAAGAGATTATGAAAAGTATTTTTATATTGAAAAACTAAAAATTTAAAACATTAAGAGTGGTACACTTAACTTCTCAAATTTCCTTTTTACCATATTTTAACTCCTCATCACCATCCTTATGGTTAGTCTATTCTCATAATGTTTTTCTTATTGTTGAAAAGTTAGGTTCCTACCATATAGAGCATGAAATCTACCTCATATTTCATGTGGCTATTTTAATTTTCCATTGTTGATGCTTGTGAGATGAGTGTTTCAAAATTAGTTTGAGAAATGAAGCATAGGAAATTGTGATTCTTAGTTTTAGGCTCATAATATGTAATGGTTGTCAATGTCTTAATGTGAGGGGTAGTGATTCGTGGGGCAAATGAACAACGCATACTCAGTGATTATGTGACTCATTTTCCTCTTATACCTGAATAGCTAACAATTCATATATCTAATGAGTCATAGAACCTATTAAGATGAGTTGTTCGTTGTTCATTTGCCCAGCCAATCACCACACCTCACCTCACATTGTTGCGTCAGCGGCCATTATAAATCACGAGACTAACACTCAAAAATCAAACTCAAAAACAAATACCCATTTCTCAAACTCTCATTTGTAACTCTCATCTCACAAGCATTTGTAATGGATTCGCCAACCGAACACCCACTCCGTCATGTATATATATCCTTCTTCACAAAATTGAGTTAAAAAAATACATGTTCCCAAAATCTAAATTACATCATCTATATACTACCCATGTCAGGGAGGGTAGATATATGCAGCCTCGTTCTCCCAATCACAGAGCAAGGCTATTTCCAGGATTCGGAGGCCATGATCTCCCCTAATCTCAAGGCGACCTTATCAATGTGCTAAGAATCACCCTTGCCTTAAGCCTAAGGGAGTTTCTAAAGACCAGCAATAAAAAAATGTCGCACCATGCTGAATTCTAGTTGCGGCTACCCATCACTTCACCACATCCATAGATATTTTAATAAACATAAATAATGAAAAATAAAATATAAAATAATCTAATTAAAATGTCAAATATACCCTTATTCAATCTTGTACTATCTGCTTCTTTTGCAATCCCACCATCAACTTCTCGACTGACAACCATGGCACCATACTGAACCACTTCTCTCATGTTTAATTTTTTTTTAAAATTCCTGGCTAGTTGATGATTAATTTTTTTTATTGCATCATGTACTTATATTTTTTAATTCGTTAAAAAATCTAAGTGTAAATATCATCATCATAACACTAAAACAAAAACAAGATACGATATTTTGTAGTCACATATATGATAATGGTGACCAAAGCAATGAGATGTTTTTTGTAAGAAGTAAGCAGATGATATTGGACAGGAAAAGGGGAAAAAGGAGGTTGGAATGGGTTTTGAGATGGAATGGGGTATACCTTGGTGGGGCTGGGTTGTGTTGAAGGAAGGAGAGGGTGAAAGCAGTAACGGTAGTCAATATTGACTATGGTGGAGAAAAGTGGGGCAAAAGAAAAAAGGGTTATATAATAAGATAAGGCTTAATTATGGTTTTGGTCCCTATAAGTTGACCTCGTTTTGAATTTAGTCCTTAAATCTTTTTTTGACCTTGAACGGTCCTTAAATCTTTTTAAATTTTGTTTTTAGCCCTTAAATCTTTTTTTGACATTGAATGATCCTTAAATCTTTTTAAATTTTGTTTTTAGTCCTTCTGTTTGTCTTCTTCCGTCATCGGCTGACATGGCAAACGGTGTGCCATGTCAGTCTTTACATTGACTGCCAACGATGCAACTGATGTGGACCTCCTACTCATGTGAGCAGGAACCGAGCAGGAACCAAGCATTAACCGATCATGAACCGAGCATGACTTGTCAAACCGAGGGGAGATATCGACCGAGCACGAACCGAGCACGATGAACTGAGCACGATGAACTGAGCACGAACCAAGCTATGCCGTTACCAATTGCATCGTACTCGGTCAATATCTCATGCACGGTTAATGCTCGGCTCATGCTCGGTTCCAGCTCACATGAGTGAGAGGTCCACATCAGATGCATCGTTAAGAGTCAATATAAGGGCTGACATGTCACACCGTTTGCCATGTCAGAAGATGACGAAAGAAGACAAACAGAAGGACTAAAAACAAAATTTAAAAAGATTTAAGGACCATTCAAGGTCAAAAAAAGATTTAAGGACTAAAAACAAAATTTAAAAATATTTAAGGACCATTCAAGGTCAAAAAGAGATTTAAGGACTAAATTCAAAACGAGGTCAACTTATAGGGGACCAAAACCATAAATAAGCCATAAGATAAATATGACTTCTCGCAAATAAAAAACAAAAAACTGTGTTGGATGAAATACTGCACCATACAACACACCAAGTTTTTCTTTACTTGCAGAAAATCATATTTGTCTTATTATATAACCCTTTTTTATTTTACTCTACCTTTCTCCACCATAGCCAATATTGACCACCATTATTGCTTTCATCCTCTCCTTCCTCCATCATAGCCCAGCCCTACAAGGTATACCCCATTTCACCCCAAACCCAGTCCAACCTCCTTTTCCCCTTTTCCAGTCCAATAACATCTGCTTAGTTATTAAAAAACATCTTCTTGCTCCGGCCACCATCAACATATCAGAACTGTGATCACGAAATCTCATATCTTGTTCTAGTGTTGTGCTGTTGATAGTTAAAATACAAGTACATGATGCAATAAAATATTAATCATCAGCTATGAATTCAAAAAATTAAAAAAAAAACATGAGAGAAGTGTTTCATTATGGTGCCATGGTTGCTAGTCAAGCAGTTGATGGTGGGGTGGCAAAAGAAGCAGATGGTACAAGATTGAATAAGGGTATAATTGACATTTTAATTTAATTATTTTATATTTTATTTTTCGTTATTTATGTTTACCAAAAGATCTATGGATGTGAAGTGATGGGTAGCTACAACTAGAATGCAGCATAGTGGAACATTTTTTGATTGCTTGACTTTATAAACTCCCTTAGGCAGGGGAAAGGGTGATCCTCGGCGCATCGGTAAGGTCGCCTTGAGATTGGGGAGATCATGGGCTCTGAATCCTCGAAACAGCCTCTCCAATTGCGAGAGCAAGACTGCATATATCTACCCTCCCTGACTTGGCTGCCCTTTGGGTAGTATATAGATCATGTGCCGTAGATTTTGGGAACATGTATTTTTTCAACTCAATTTTGTGATCTTGTTTATTTTATGGAAAACGGTATGTGTTTGGTAAATTAATTAGTTTTGCTTGGATAGTAATTCTCATTCGAGGATATATAAGGTTCTACGAGATCTTTGTTGTTCACATTTTGCCTACATGATGTAATGTAAGTTTGGAGGCATAAAAGTGTGCTTAGTTGGGGTTGAGATCCCTTTGAATCAAAATGATGGGTGGTTTTCTTCTTTGATAAAAATACTTAAAAATTGAGTCTTTAAAACTTTTTGTAATTTAGTTTGATAATGAGGTGATGAATGGAGTTGATTGATGACTACATTGCTCAGTGTAAGGTACTAGGGTCACATTCAAGTCCAATTGAATAATTCAAGCCCCCAAGATACTTGTTTAGGATCACAAACATGCTAATTGATTTTGTGCATTTGCCTATTATTCAGTGTATATATCTGTTGTATTTTATGAGTACTTTGTTTCTGTTAAGTCTCTCGTTACTCAATTTATATATTTATATGTATGGTGCATATCTAATTTATGGTTTACTTACATATAATAATAAACTTCATTTTCTAAAACCAGGAGTCTCTACCAAGGGACACGAAAGGGTAAGATTATCAATTGATTTTCCATCATCCTCAAGTGCTAACGATGATGTCAGTCCTTTGGAAATGTCAGATTTTCTGGAGCGCTTACACGAAATCAGAACAGGAAGTGTCACCATGGACTTAGAGTCCCAGTTAGCTCGGAAGATGGAATTACTAGGCCCTTGCGCTGCTAGATATCCTCATATAGTGAATTCTGTCTTGAAAGCAACAGTGGAGCGTAATGAACAACATTCTCTTGTTCCCGAAACAACCATATCAAAGCAGACTGATATTGTAATTGTTTCGGATGAAGAAGATAATAGAGATGAAAGTTCATCACTACCAATTAATGAAGAGTTGCTTGAACAAGCATCTCCTGTAGTGAAGATGATTATTGTAAATCATCTCCTACAATTTGCTGTCAATTTGAATGTTCATCACCTAGAGGTGGAAATGGATTCGGCTGTTGCAGTTGGCTGAGTGAAGTCCACTTGTTCTCCTTCTCATCACTGTTTTCCTATTGTGAGGGCTATTAAGCTCATCTTGGGTTCTTGACCTCAATTCTCATTACATCATATTTACCGGGAAATTAACGGTGTGCATATTTGGTTGCTAATGAAGACCATCGTGGTTCTTTCCAGGTTACCTCTTTCCATACTGTTCTTACTTATCTAACTGCTCTGTTGAATGAAGATGCTTATGAGATAGTTTTCCCTAAAATGGTTGTATAGTTTGTTTTGTTTGGGTTGTTGCTCTGTTTATTTTTATATATATATATATATATATATATATATATAAGAAGAAGAAGAAGAAGATAAGAGATTATGAAAAGTATTTTTATATTGAAAAACTCAAAATTTAAAACATTAAGAGTGGTACACTTAACTTCTCAAATTTCCTTTTTACCATATTTTAACTCCTCATCACCATCCTTATGGTTAGTCTATTCTTATAATGTTTTTCTTATTGTTGAAAAGTTAGGTTCCTACCATATAGAGCATGAAATCTACCTCATATTTCATGTGGCTATTTTAATTTTCCATTGTTGATGCTTGTGAGATGAGTGTTTCAAAATTAGTTTGAGAAATGAAGCATAGGAAATTGTGATTCTTAGTTTTAGGCTCATAATATGTAATGGTTGCCAATGTCTTAATGTGAGGGGTAGTGATTCGTGGGGCAAATGAACAACACATACTCAGTGATTATGTGACTCATTTTCCTCTTATACCTGAATAGCTAACAATTCATATATCTAATGAGTCATAGAACCTATTAAGATGAGTTGTTCGTTGTTCATTTGCCCAGCCAATCACCACACCTCACCTCACATTGCAGCAGTTGCAACCATTATAAACCATGAGACTAACACTCAGAATCACACCTCACATTGTTACGTCAGCGGCCATTATAAATCACGAGACTAACACTCAAAAATCAAACTCAAAAACAAATACCCATTTCTCAAACTCTCATTTGTAACTCTCATCTCACAAGCATTTGTAATGGATTCGCCAACCGAACACCCACTTCATCATGTATATATCATTCTTCACAAAATTGAGTTTAAAAGATACATGTCCCCAAAATCTAAATTACATCATCTATATACTACCCAAGTCAGGGAGGGTAGATATATGCAGCCTCGTTCTCCCAATCGCAGAGCAAGGCTATTTCCAGGATTCGGAGGCCATGATCTCCCCTAATCTCAAGGCGACCTTATCAATGTGCTGAGAATCACCCTTGCCTTAAGCCTAAGGGAGTTTCTAAAGACCAGCAATAAAAAAATGTTGCACCATGCTGAATTCTAGTTGCGGCTACCCATCACTTCACCACATCCATAGATCTTTTAATAAACATAAATAATGAAAAATAAAATATAAAATAATCTAATTAAAATGTCAAATATACCCTTATTCAATCTTGTACTATCTGCTTCTTTGGCAATCCCACCTTCAACTTCTTGACTGACAACCATGGCACCATACTGAAGCACTTCTCTCATGTTTAATTTTTTTTTTAAATTCCTGGCTAGTTGATGATTAATTTTTTTTATTGCATCATGTACTTATATTTTTTAATTCGTTAAAAAATCTAAGTGTAAATATCATCATCATAACACTAAAACAAAAACAAGATACAAGATTTTGTAGTCACATATATGATAATGGTGACCAAAGCAATGAGATGTTTTTTGTAAGAAGTAAGCAAATGATATTGGACAGGAAAAAGGGAAAAAGGAGGTTGGAATGGGTTTTGAGATGGAATGGGGTATACCTTGGTGGGGCTGGGTTGTGTTGAAGGAAGGAGAGGGTGAAAGCAGTAACGGTAGTCAATATTGACTATGGTGGAGAAAAGTGGGGCAAAAGAAAAAAGGGTTATATAATAAGATAAGGCTTAATTATGGTTTTGGTCCCTATAAGTTGACCTCGTTTTGAATTTAGTCCTTAAATCTTTTTTTGACCTTGAACGGTCCTTAAATCTTTTTAAATTTTGTTTTTAGTCCTTAAATCTTTTTTTGACCTTGAATGATCCTTAAATCTTTTTAAATTTTGTTTTTAGTCCTTCTGTTTGTCTTCTTCCGTCATCTGCTGACATGGCAAATGGTGTGCCATGTCAGTCTTTACATTGACTGCCAACGATGCATCTGATGTGGACCTCCTACTCATGTGAGCAGGAACCGAGCAGGAACCAAGCATTAACCGATCATGAACCGAGCATGACTTGTCAAACCGAGGGGAGATATCGACCGAGCACGAACCGAGCACGAACCGAGCACGATGAACTGAGCACGATGAACTGAGCACGAACCAAGCTATGCCGTTACCAATTGCATCGTACTCGGTCAATATCTCATGCACGGTTAATCATCAGCTATGAATTCAAAAAAAAATAAAATGAGAGAAGTGCTTCATTATGGTGCCATGGTTGCTAGTCAAGCAGTTGATGGTGGGGTGGCAAAAGAAGCAGATGGTACAAGATTGAATAAGGGTATATTTGACATTTTAATTTAATTATTTTATATTTTATTTTTCGTTATTTATGTTTACCAAAAGATCTATGGATATGAAGTGATGGGTAGCTACAACTAGAATGCAGCATAGTGGAACATTTTTTGATTGCTTGACTTTATAAACTCCCTTAGGCACGGGGAAAGGGTGATCCTCGCCGCATCGGTAAGGTCGCCTTGAGATTGGGGAGATCATGGGCTCTGAATCCTCGAAACAGCCTCTCCAATTGCAAGAGCAAGACTCCATTTATCTACCCTCCCTGACATGGCTGCCCTTTGGGTAGTATATAGATCATGTGCCGTAGACTTTGGGAACATGTATTTTTTCAACTCAATTTTGTGATCTTGTTTATTTTATGGAAATCGGTATGTGTTTGGTAAATTAATTTTGAGTTTTGCTTGGATTGTAATTTTCATTCGAGGATATATAAGGTTCTACGAGATCTTTGTTGTTCACATTTTGCCTACATGATGTAATGTAAGTTTGGAGGCATAAAAGTGTGCTCAGTAGGGGTTGAGATCCCTTTGAATCAAAATGATGGGTGGTTTTCTTCTTTGATAAAAATATATAAAAATTGAGTCTTTAAAACTTTTTGTAATTTAGTTTGATAATGAGGTGATGAATGGAGTTGATTGATGACTACATTGCTCTGTGTAAGGTACTAGGGTCACATTCAAGTCCAATTGAATAATTCAAGCCCCCAGGATACTTGTTTAGGATCACACACTTGCTAATTGATTTTGTGCATTTGCCTATTATTCAGTGTATATATCTGTTGTATTTTATGAGTACTTTGTTTCTGTTAAGTCTCTCGTTTCTCAATTTATATATTTGTATGTATGGTGCATATCTAATTTATGGTTTACTTACATATAATAATAAACTTCATTTTCTAAAACCAGGAGTCTCTACCAAGGGACACGAAAGGGTAAGATTATCAATTGATTTTCCATCATCCTCAAGTGCTAACGATGATGTCAGTCCTTTGGAAATGTCAGATTTTCTGGAGCGCTTACACGAAATCAGAACAGGAAGTGTCACCATGGACTTAGAGTCCCCGTTAGCTCGGAAGATGGAATTACTAGGCCCTTGCGCTGCTAGATATCCTCATATAGTGAATTCTGTCTTGAAAGCAACAGTGGAGCGTAATGAACAACATTCTCTTGTTTCCGAAACAACCATATCAAAGCAGACTGATATTGTAATTGTTTCGGATGAAGAAGATGATAGAGATGAAAGTTCATCACTACCAATTAATGAAGAGTTGCTTGAACAATCATCTCTTGCAGTGAAGATGATTATTGTAAGTTTTTAATTTACTGTTTTTGTAATTATGTTAATTTGTGAATATTGATTCGTATAAATGTATCAGTAGTATGTTCCCTTTACAGGTTATTTAATTAAACTGTAGTATTTCATTTTAACATTCGTGGCAAAAGATTCTTGTAAACTATCATTTACTCGTTGTTGAACTATTGTTATTTTTTCTTACTTATGTTGAACAATATATTGCCTTTTCATATATATATATATATGTTTTAGATCTAACATTCACATTTGGCTGTTGTCTATACGTTTTTTCAATGTTATGTTTGTGGTACCGTACCTTATTAGTACACACATCTCTTACATTATTCTGGAAACAATAGAAATATGTTATTGCAGAGCCTGAATGTTGCATACTTAAATTTGACTTAGCTATTTCATAAGTTTCCTCCATTGAACAGCGTGCCTTTAGTGCAAGTTTCACCCGAATCTGACTTTTTGCCAAGTGTTCAAGTACTGTCATCATTGGTTAACTTGCTAAACTCGAATGTTTTTCACACAATATACAATTTCCGATACCTTTGATCATTTAGAGGATGCTTGGTAGTTGTGCAGATTGTAATACTGAAAATAAATAATTAGACTAAGGTTTTATCTAGATTTATATTCAATTTCCTCTTTCCTTTTTCCTTTTTTTTTTTCCTACTCCGAAGCACACTCCCAATGTTTGAACATTAATAGTATTATGATATATGGGCTTTCTGTTAATTTTTGAGAACATTTGTTTACATATTTTTATTAATTTGGATTACATGTGTATTGAGGTAGCATCCTTTCTATGATTCTGTGTATTTGGATTTAAATTTGTAGCTAACTTTAATGATTATATGCAAGTTTTTTCACTTTCATCCTTAACCATCCTTGGTGCAGCAATATTTATAAGATAATCATCCTCCAATTGCTTACTGTGGAGAAAGTGAAGATCAACCTGAGACAGGTCTTGCCCGTGAAGGTAACAGTGAGAGAGATAGAGGTGTTTATGTTGGTCTACTGGAGGAAGAAGATAATCAGGTTGGTACTGATGAGGAAGACCTATAAGATATTTGGAGGGAGTTGTCAACAACAATAGAATGTGCCAAAGTATATGATTCCTTTAATTTGTTTCAATTTTCAATAAAAACCACTGGTTTTCTTCAATTACTTTATTTTTTTACTCATTTTTGCATATTTTTCATGCCATTTTATTTGTGTCGTTTCCCTAGAAACTTTTACAAGTTAATGCTTGCTGAGACAGTGTTTTTCTTGTGAAGATAAGAGGAAAAAAAAATTGTTAAGGAAGAATGGACTGGTGTGGGGGAAATAAATTGATAGTTGAAGTACAGTGTCATAGTTCATTCAAGACTGCAAGTAATTTTGTATATGTAGGCTGAAAATCGTTTGCTCATTTCAATCAACTAAGTTTAGTATAATAGCCTTTATTTAATGTATATGCGAGAAACAGTACATGAATGCATATTGGATGTAATTTTATGTGTTGAAACGTTGAGCTATTACTCTTGCACATATCATGGTAATTTAGCTTTTAATGTAACAGAACATTGTTTCTGTTAGTAAAACTTGAGATAGCTGCATGTATTGTACTTTACAGTGCCGCTTTCTGGATAATTTAGGCTACGTAACCATATGCATATTATTATTATTATTATTATTATTATTATTATTATTATTATTATTATTATTATTATTATTATTATGTTTCTTTTTTTTTTAAAGTACTTGTAGCATCTTTTAGAATTCCTTTGGTACTAATACAATTGCACTACTCACTAGTAATTGATTTTAATTGTACTTATACCAGGATGCTTTTGTGAATCCTTTGCCTCATGAAAAACCAAAAAAAGACGAATGTGATCATTCTCTTATTTGAAAGATGATCTTGGTATGGTTTGTCGCGTTTGTGGGCTTATTAGCAAAAGAATTGAAACCATGTTTGAGTCCCGGTACAAGGTTACACTCTCATCTCTATGTTATTGGCTATAAATATTGGTCATAGAAGTTTGCTAAATGTGTGAAATTGAGTTTTGAGTATGAGACTTGAAATAAGACTCTTCGATTGAACATTTGAACATTTTAGAATGGCTTCAAACATAAATTGTGAAAATGTTAAGAGACCCATTTTGTACAGCAACTCTTGTGTTGCTAATTTGCGGTTTCCCTTGCCTCTTATTTTGTTTTTGTTGAAAAAATTTGGTGATTTATTTTATTTCATTCAGCTTACTTTCCAATAAGCACTCAGGAACTGTTTTACCAAACCGAAAGTATGTAACAAGCAGATAACTTGTATCACATATGCTTAATTGCTTTATAAACAATGCCATTTCACAATTCTCTTCATATATGTTCTGTACTAAGATTTAAAATTACTACCTTTTGAGGACAGGTGTTCAAAATTAGTTATTTTATCATATTATTTTATTGCAGGTTAAAAGGAGTACTAGAACCTAAGCGTCTGATATGATTCAGGGAATGGCAATGAAAAAGATGAGTCTGAAATTAAGATTGCTGAAGATGATCCCATGGTAACTGGTTTATCTGCACACCCTAGGCATATGATGCTAATGAAGCCTCATCAAGTAGAAGGATTCAATTTTCTTGTTAGAAATCTTACTGGTGAAAATCCTGGGGGCTGTATCTTGGCACATGCTACAGGTTCTGGGAAGACATTCATGATAATCAGTTTCATGCAGAGTTTTCTTGCCAAGTATCCTAATGCTAGACCTCTGGTGGTGCTTCCTAGGGGGATACTGTCAACCTGGAAAAAGGAGTTCCAAACATGGCAAGTGGAGGACATACCACTCTATGACTTTTACTCTATGAAGACAGACAGTAGATCTTCGCAACTCGAAGTGCTGAAACAGTGGGTGGAGCAGAGGAGCATCCTTTTCTTAGGATATACACAGTTCTCTAAAATAATATGCGAGGATGGAACTAGCAGCTAATCAATAGCTTGCCAAGAGATATTGCTTAAGGTTCCTTCAATTCTCATTTTAGAGGAGGGACACAATCCAAGGAATGATAATACTGATACGGTACATTCCCTTGCCAAAGTAAAAACCCCTAGAAAAGTTGTACTGTCAGGATCCCTATATCAGAAATTCAGAATCATGTCAAAGAGGTTTTTAACGTCTTAAATCTTGTGCGGCCAAAGTTTTTGAAGATGGAAACATCTAGGCTTATTGTCCATCGCATTTGCAGTAGAGGCCTTAGCTGATTACCTTTTTGGCTTGAAATCTTACACACCGGCATTTTTTTGCTCTTTTAGTAGCAATGAAGTAAATAAAACCATGTTTTTCTAGAGCATTTTGTAGAAGGAATTGAAGAGGTCCTTCTTGTAAATGCCTTTAACCTCATTGAAGTCACATCATCTCATTAAGATTGATGTGCTTCAGAAGTATAAGCAAGTATGGAATCAAAGAATAACAGAAATAAGGAATTCAATATTTTGAGCCTTGAAATGAATGCAGCACACATTCAACATCTAATCCATTACATCACATAAATTAGATTTCTATGTTTTGTGGATGTTTAGAGAACCATTCATAGTGATTTTAGCTTGATCGATAACCAGAAGATAAAAACTATAACCATTTTTCTTTCTTCTAAGCTTCATCAATTTTGGTATTTGTTAACTTGTATTATGGTAAGCAATATCCCTTTTGATATGGCAGAGTTTCTTCAATTTTTATTTGAAACTTCAAACATATTAATCTTCACTTTTACATAAAAGAATTCAAGAAAGATAGACTACAGTTGCAAGGTTTGTTGGTATTTTTTTGGATAAGAAAAATTTCATTCCAAAAAGACTAAAAGTACAAGTTGTACTTCTAGCAGAAAAAAGAACACAGTTTAAAACAAAGGTTTGTTGGTATTATATACAGGTTTTAGTTAGAACAGCATAGGAGTGGAATATATATTACAAGGTTTTAATACACTTGCCATGCTAATTGTGTCAAGATCAAGTAGTGAGAGCACTGATGGCAGAAATAATCTAGAATTTCTTACCAATTGTTTTACTTTATGTTTTGCCTTCGGCACAATAAGTTAGAATCGACTGACTATTCACCATAGCTTTGATTTTTTTGCTTAATTGATTCATGCAGCAAATCTGACATAGTAATATCTGTAGAAGTTGAATTCACTAGCTACATGAGTTTTTGGCTTCAGATGCATATTGAAATTTGTGGCTTTCTTGGTAAAAAAAAGCTAATCTAATTTTATTCTCTCAAATGGCATGAACCATGTCAAGTTGATGGTCCATAATGATTTTACTGCTAGTACCTTATTAATAATTGAATCAGTAAATTGGACATTCAATGCAATACAATTCCCTTTTTTTAATAATTTGGGAGATCAAATGGAGCTCTCACAACAAAATTGGCTAAATAAAGCTTTATTAAATATGTCATATAACATTAAATTAGATGAAAGAAATTTTTGAAAGATAAAAAAGGTGGAAAATACAAATGGCTAAGTGAACATCAATTTGTTCCTTTTTCTCGCACCAGAATTCAAAATTAATTAAAGGAAATATAAAGGATCCATAATTACAAAATTCAATTTCAATGTCTAAAAAAGAAAAAAAAATATGAATATAGCTATATGAATTTAATGTTAAACAAGAAAATAAGACATTATAATTGGAAGCGGTCAACAAAATGAAATGGTAACTAAGTTATGAACTTTCCTCTGTAAGATTTGAAAAAGAAAAAAAATCTTAGTCGGTGATATTAAATTGATAACAATTAAGGAAATTTAACGTGTTTATTTGGAGCCAATTAATTTATCAAGGTTTAATTGAGATTTTATTATATATTATATAAAATGTATGAGTTGTCTATCACTAATCAACACAACAACACATATGTTGTATTTGTTAGATTGAATCCTCACACTAGAGAGCTACTCAACAAATGGAGTTCTAACAACAAAAGTTAAGAAAATGAAGCTCCGTAAAGTATGTCACATGATACTAAATTAAGTGAAGAAAAGAGTTAAAAGGAAAAAAAAAAAAAAAGGTTGAAAATGCAAATGGCTAAATAATTAACATCATTTTGTTCATTTTTCTCACACTAAAATTCAAGATCACTGAAAGAAAAATAAAAGCATCCATAAATTATAAAATTCAATTTCAATGTCTAAAAAAAAAAGAATTGCAAGGATATGAATTTAATATTAAACAAGGAAATTTGAGATTTTAATTTAATTAGAGTCAATCAACTTAAAGGAAATTAAATGATAATTAAGTTATGAATTTTTCCCTATAAGATTTAAAAGGTAAAAAATCTTGGTGATATCAAATTGATGACAATAAGGGAATATTATATTTTTATTTGTAGAAAATTAATTTTAAAAAAATCCAATTGAGACTTATTATAGGAAATGTATCACCGACCTATCTATCACCGATCAACACCAACATTATATTTGTGAAACCAGATGCCTCCTCTACAAAGTTGACAAAATGAAGCTTTAGGAGTGATACTTGATTAAATGAAACAAATTTTTGAAAGACAAAAAATATGAAAAATGCAAATGCCTAAATGAACATCAATTTGTTAATTTTTCTCACACGAGAATTCAAAAGAAATGAAGCAAGAAAAATTAAAGCATCCTTTAATTACAAAATTCAATTTCAATGTCTAAAAAAGAAAACAAAAATCAATATATGTGATATGAATATAATTTTCAACAAGGAAATTTAAGATTTTAAAGTAGAGTCAATCAACGGAAAAGAAATCAAATGATAATCAAATTATGAACTTTCTTCAGTAAGATTTAAAAGGAAAAAACAAATATTAGTAGGTGATAACAAATTGACGATGACAACAAAGGAAATATTATATTTTTATATTTAGCCAATTAGTTTAAAAAGATTCAATTGAGACTTATCATAGAAAATATATGCACCTATCCATGACTAATCAACACATAAATCTCCATGCGTTTTTCATTATTTTGGTAAAAAATTGAAAAATCACGAAAATAAGAATTAATGTTATGTATTAATTACAAAATGAATATTAGTGTACATATTTATATCATTATTCTCTTTTACTAATAATGAATCAAATATTTACTTTCCAATAATTGAATATATAAATATATATATATATATATATTTCTTTAATTACTCAATCATATACATAATATACCATTTTTACTTATTATTTTTACTTTATATTTATATCAATATTTTTAATTTAATTGAAAATGTATGACCTACCTATTACTAATCAACATATATATTATAATTTTGGCATCAAATTCTCAACTTTGGGAGGTACACCACATGACACTTGATTAAATGAAATAAATTTTTGAAAAACGATTAAA
Source organism: Crotalaria pallida (assembly GCA_037953625.1). NCBI lineage: Eukaryota > Viridiplantae > Streptophyta > Magnoliopsida > Fabales > Fabaceae > Crotalaria > Crotalaria pallida. The sequence goes on from CM075650.1 coordinate 175,750,500, forward strand.
ATGGTAGAAAATGCAAAAAACTAAATAAACATCAATTTATTCATTTTTCTCACACAAGAATTTAAAACCAATTAAAGAAAAATTAAGCATCCGTTAATTTCAAAATTCAATTTCAATATAAAAAAAAAAGAAAAAAGAAAAAAGTAGTATCAGCTATATGAATTTAATGTTAAATTAGGAAATTTGAGATTTTGAATTAGAGTCCATCAATTTAAAAGAAATCACATTATAATTGAGTTATGAAATTTCCAGGTACTGTAACATTTGAAAGGGAAAAAAATCTTCAGTGATATCAAATTGATTACAATAAGGGAATTTTGGTGTTTTTATATGGAATATTTTTTTTTTGAACTTTGGAATCAATTAATTTAAAAAGATTCAATTGAGATTTATTATATATAGAAAATATATCATCTCATTGTCACTAATCCACACCTATATTATATTTGTGAGATTAAATGTTCGCAACACACAACAAAAATTGAGAAAATAGAGCTTTATTATGAGATATATCATATGGATGCTTTGTTTGATATATTATTTGGGACTTCAATTTCCCTTCTTCCGTATTAATCAATTGAGTGTATTAAGCAAAAATAAATAATTCACATTAATTAAGAAAGTTAGTTGAGTGTATTTAATTTTCTCAAATTCATAAAAAAAAGACTATTTTAGTAAATTTATATTGAGAATGAAACAAAAATTAAATGACTGAACCATATTATGAGGCTATTTTAGGAATGATTGTATTGAGAATAAAAAGTTAGTTAAATTTTACTTATATTAGTGTAGTGTCTTTTTTTGCTTATAAATGAGACCGAAGAAGGTATGTCTTTCCTTAATTCCTCTATTATATACCTAATAAACCATTTTTACTTATTATCTTTGCTTTATATTTATGCCAATATTTTTTATTTTTATTTTTTTATTTTTTTTTTTTTTTGCTTCCGCAGGTGTATGTCTTTCCTCAATTCCTCTATTATGTATGACCAACCTATTACTGATGAACGGATCAACGTATATATTATATTTATGAAACCAAATTCTCAGCTTTACGATGTACGCCACATGACACTTGATTAAATAATGAAATGAAATTTTGAAAGACAATTAAAATGCTAGAAAATGCAAAAACCTATGTTCATTTTTCTCACACAAGAATTTAAATTTCAAAATTCAATTTCAATATCTAAAAAAGAAAGAAAAAATTAGTATCGATCAGCTATATGAATTTAATGTTAAACAACCAACGTGGGATTGATCAAGTGGTAGCTCACTTGGTCCCTTAACCAACTGGTCTCGAGTTCGAGCTTTGGGCATGGAGCAACCCTTGCTGGGAGACCCCTACCGCTTAGTGCGAGCTCAGTTGGGTCGGACTGGATGAGTCGGATTCTGGGTAAACCAGATCTGGGTACCGGTTGGTGTACACCAAAAAAAATTTAATGTTAAACAAAAAAATTTAAGATTTTGAATTAGAGTAGTTAATCAATTTAAAAGAAATCAAATGATAATTAAATTATGAATTTTCTGGGTACAGTAACATTTGAAAGGGAAAAAATCGTCGATGATATCAATTGATTACAATCAGAGAATGGAGCTCATCAGCAAATTGAGCTCTCAGAACAAATTAAAAATGGTTTATGAAGTAAGTATGTAGCGGCTTAAGCGAAGCAAATTTTTGAAAGACAGAAGATCTAGAGGTGGAAAATGCAAATCAACACCTGTGCTTTTATTTTTTTTAAAATTAAAGATGATCGCTACAAGAAAAATACGTGTTTTCTGACGAATTTTTCCCGTCGAAAATTTTGATATTACTGACGGAAAATGCTGTCAGAACATGTTTTTTAAAATTTCAAACTGAATTTACGACGGATTAAGCCATCAGAAAGCAATTTCAATTCATTTGCGACGGATTTTTCGACGGTTTTTTGACCGATTGAATTTTTCTACTTTTCCAACGGATTTTATCCGTCCTAAAATGAATAAACAAAATTTAACAATATTTTTTCCGACGGAATAATCCGTCGATATTTTTTTAGTCATTTTCTAGTCAATTCCGATGGTAATATCTGACGTAAATATAATATATTCTGACGGATTTTCTAACGGATCTATTCCGTCGGAATTGCGACGGACTTCGAAATCCGTCGGAAACGTTTCCAACGCCCATTTTACTGACCATTTTCGTCCGTCGGAAAACTGTCGGAAGAAGTCCATTTCCGACAGATTTGGCCGTCGGTAATAACGATATTTCTTGTAGTATAATTTTTAGATTTTTATCCTAAGTTTGAGATTAATAAAACCTGACAAAAAATAATGTAATTGCCCATGCCGTAACGGATCAAAACTATAATTTAAAAAATACATTAATTTAATAAATAATTCAAAACATTGAATAAAATTAGAATAAACATGAATAAAATTTACTGTATGATAATAAATAATAAATATAAAATTCTAATATACTCTTATATATAAACTATACATCCTTAAAATAATAAGAAATCATTTTTATGTAAATATAATTATTATATAAAATTCAAATAGAATTGAAATAAATATTTTAATTCTTTTTAATCCCCACCCAACTTGGCATTATTATTAAATGTTAGTAACAAAAAATACTTTAAATTAATTAGAAGGTAATTAGACTTTATATAAGAAAATATAAACTATTCACACGTTAACTCTTCTCTAATACTCCCTCCACTTCTTATTATAAGTTCTCTTTCTCTCTCACAAAAGGTGTTTATAATAAAAACCGAACTACCGAAGGAAGTACTAAAAAAAATCATTTTTATGTGTATGTCCTTTTTAATTTTTTAATTATATTTTTATTTTAAGTTTTTTTAATTTTTTTTATTAATTACTCCCTCTGATCCTATTTATAAGACCTTTTTGGAGTTTTTCACTTCCACCAAGGATAATGATTAAAGTTGTTAGTGGCATTGAAAATGTGAAAATTTGATGCACTTTTTCAAAACTACCCCTAAAATTATTATTGAAAATATAAAAAGTGTTGACTTAATAGGGGTATTTATGAAAAGAAGTAATTAAATGCTATTGAAATTGAAATAAAATCTTATAAATAGGACCAAAATAAAAACCCCAAAAGGGTTTTATAAATAGGACCAAAGGGAGTATAAATACACATTTCCAACTCTTATAGCTTTGACTTTGGATATTTAAGATTCAAAGATAAACATAAATCATTTAATGCATTTATTGTCTACCAGTCACACACGCATTCTTAACACTACACAAATTCAACTTTTTTAAAAAGAAAATCCAATTTAATTATTTCTACCTCTAAATTTAAATATAAAACATTTTTCACATTTTTATTTTGCTTCTATTTATAACATCCTATATCAATTTTCAGTGACAATTAATTATTTTTTCCATAAACACCCCTATTTATTTAACACTGTTTAGATTTTTAATGCTACTAACTGGATAGTTTTGAAAATACATATCAAATGTATTTCTAATACTATTAACTAAATTAACCAACTTTCTTAATGAAGGAAAAATCTACAAAACGATCTTATATATAAGAATGGAGGGAATATTTACTATTTTAATTTTTTTATGGATAGTAAAAAGTTCATACTCTCCATCCCATTAACTCATCGATATAACCATCATGGGGTTGGTCAAGTGGTAGCTCGCTTGGTCCCTCAACCAACTGGTCTTGAGTTCAAACCTTGGGTATGGAGTAATCCCCGCTGGGAGATCCCAACCGCTTAGTGTGAGCTCAGTTTGGTCGGACCGGATGAGTCGAATTCTAATAAATCAAATCCGGGTATCAGTTGGTGTACACAAAAAAAAAACTCATCGATATAAAAAAAATGTGAAAACAATTCTTTATTATATAAGCATTTATGGGTATTTAATAAAATATTTTTATTTTTTGCAATACTTGTGTCTTATATGTGATTATGAAATAATAAAAATACTAATTATTTTAAATAAAGAAATAATTCAATTGATATTTCAATATTAAAAAATATTTCAATTAGCATTAACTAATTAATAAAATACTAATTATTTTAAATAAATAAATAATTCAATTGGCATTAAGTAATCTCTAATTCCTTTTTTTAAAATATCTAATATCTAAGTACAAAATTTCATTATTTAACAAGTAGGTGCAATTGACATTGTCATATATCAATTTTTTTTTATTGATTGAGAAAAAAAAATTATATCAAGTTTTGAAGGTTTGAGAGTTTTTAAAATTATTAATTTATTTAAATTTTTCATTATTTAACAAGTCGGTGCAGTCCAACTTTCTTAAGTTTTTAAAAAGTAATGATTTTCTTTATTGATTTTTTTATTCAAAATTTCAAACACACCATAATTTAGTTAAATTCGAATTTATGAATTTTTAAAATAAATAATTATAAAAAAAAACTTATAGCACCGATAATTAAAAAATATAATATGAGAATGGTGATTTTTCAGTTAAAAAAATTAACATAATATAACAAGTTATTGTAAACAAACATACCCTTACGTGTTTTATAAAAATATGTTAATTAAAAAAATTTATGATTTTTAAAAATAAATAATTAAAAAAACTTATATCACAAGTAATTGAAAAATATGATATGAGAAAAATGATTTTTCAGTTGGAACAAATTAACACAGTATAACATATTATTATATATAGACAAAAATACCCTTACGTGTTTTGTAAAAATATGCTACTTATGAAAATTTATGCTATTTTAAAATAAATAATTATAATTTTTTTAGCATAAATAATTAAAAAATATAATATGAGAAAGGTGATTTTTCAAATGAAACAAATTAACATAGTATAAAAGATTATTGTAGACAAAAATACCCTTATGTATTTTGTAAAATAACCTTGATACAAGTAAATTATTTAATTTACACTCTTAAATTTCATGTTTATATTTCATACGTCAGATATATTTAAATAAAAATAATAATTGATTTACATGCTCATAAATTGATACGTCATAAATAATTTAGTGAAATCATACTTTATGATTTTTTTTTAAAATAAATTAAATAATTTTAAATAACTTATTGCATATATGATAATTAAAAAAATTAATATGAATATTTTTATTTATTACTTATTAATAAAAAAAATTTAAATACAAACAACAAATAAGTTCATTAACGAGGTTTATATTTCCAAATTCGTTAAACTCATATATGTTACTTATTAGTTATTACACAACATGTTATAGATATATTCAATTATTCAATTAACACATGATGCACTCAAACATTAAAAATATTTGATTTTTTTTAGCCAAAACCATTTAAGCAAGCATAAACATAAAAACAAATTTTGTGTGAAAATGGGACGAAGAAGAAACAAGACGGGGATGTGAATATCTATAATTTTTTTTAGTATATAGAATTGAATATGAAAAAGGGAGATGTATGAGCCTATTAAGGGAATGATTTTGAATTGATTTGCTATCAATTGTGGTATATCAATCACAGATCCAGCAATAGGAAATGCTAACGAGTGATTTTAGGATAATTGCTAAAAAATAAGTATAATATAAAAAGTTAGAAAGTGCGATTTTTTATATTCTCATGAAAATAAAAAAATGAATTTATGATTTTTTTTCTTCTAAATTTAGTAACATTAATAAATGCTTAAAGCACTTGTTTAAGAAATTTGTTAGCGACTTTTTTATTTCAATTATCCATGTGTACTACTATGTTTTTCAAAGTACAATTATTATGGATGAATAAATGTCATTACAAATTTTGTGTGGAATGATAGATTAAAAATTACTCCCCTCTATTTTTTACTAACTTTTAGTCTTTAAAGATAATCCCCATATATTAAGAAAATACTCCATCCGTTTCAGAACATTAGGCCTTTTAGGCTTTTTTTCTTGTTTCATGACATTAGGCCTTTTACAATTCCAATACATAAACATATTTTTCTTTCCACATGTAACCTTTATTCAATCATTTCCTTCTCTCCTCATTAATTTTACTTTTATCATCTCTCTCATATCTAAGCCACTATACATTAATTAATGGACACACTTACTAATTAATAAACATTAAATACTACTACAATTTTCAATAAGGATTGATAGGGGCATTTTGGACAAAGTATACATAACACTTACAATAATTAACATTTTCTTAATCTGTGTGCCCAGACCAAAAAAGCCTAATGTTCTGAAACGGAGGGAGTATTAATTATTGTAAATTTTCAATGTGTTTTGTGTAAAATATTTTTATCTAATAATCCTTTTTATTGAAAATTGTATTATTATTTAATTTTTATTATGAAGTGTGTTCATTAATTAATGTATACTACTCCTTCTTTCCCAAAGGATGGTAACAAATTGTAAAAGTAAAAAATCAAGGAGACATGCATTTAATGATTTGCCTAACACATTAACTAATTAATCAAACAACTTATTTAATGCATTTTGCATTGATAAACTAATTACAATTCAAAATTTACAATTTCTAGATTTTTCATTAATTACTTTAACTTTAGTTTAGGACAAAACGTTTTACCATTTTTTTACCATCTTTGTGGGATGGAGGAAGTAGTAGTTTATGGATGAGAGAGATAGTACAAGTAGAATTAATGAGGTGTAAAAGAAATGATTGGATAAAGGGGGTTTATTAAAAAAATGATTATGCATTGAAATTGTAAATAGACAAAAGTTATGGAAAAAAAACTTAAAAGACCAAAAGTTAAGGAATGAAGAGAGTACATATTTTTTAAAAGTTTTTGAAAATTATTAAGTACAGTAAATAGAAATTTAATATACTTTATATGAATTTAATCTAATTTAAGTATCATTTATTTCAACAATTATGATATTAAATAAATACTTGTTTTTTTAAAGAAAATAAATACTTGTTATTGATCATCTCATCATTCATTATTTTTTTTTCCGAATTCCTTGCGGAACCACTGGTATCCCCAAGAGCACCCTTAATACCAGGGAGCCCTTGAGACTAATCCGGAGCGAGCTGTGTGGCTGGCTCTTCCAACGAGATTTTTTAGTGGGAATCAAACTCGGGGCCACTAGCAGCCTTGTCCCATATTCACAGGATTTCAGTTGGGGCCTTACATCAACTGAATCAAGTCCCGTTGGTATTCATTATTTTTCTTTGTTGCTCCTTAATTATTTATCTCATTAATCATCAATTTTTTTTCTCATTTTTTTTTATAGTTTTCGAAATTTACGAAAAGCATAAATGATATACGAGCGAAAATCTTTAATTGCAAAACGTGTCTTTTAGGAGTGTATCTGAGCGTCAAGCTTAAGAAATCTCAATTTTTCTTAAGAATGAATAAAAAAATGTTGTTAGTATTTCTTTCATCTCATATACTCCCTCCGGCTCGAATTATAAGCAACAAAAAAACATCATTCTCTTGGTTTAAAATATAAGCAAAATCAACTAACTTTATTAAATTTTGTTTCATTCTCAATGCCACTTTCCTAAAACATCTCTAGAAAATTGTAATCTTAATTAATTTTTGTTTCATTCCCAATACTACTTTCCTAAAATATCTCTACTTTTTATAAATTTGAGAAAATTAAATACAATCAACTAACCTCCTTAATAAGCGTAAAAGTGGTTGAATTTGCTTATAATTCGAGCCGGAGGGAGTATATGTTATGTATTTTTAGCTATTGCATATATATATATATATATATATTAATAAATAAATAAATGATATAAGAATTTGATATATTTTGATCAAATTGTCCCAATTTAATAATTGATGATGAGAAGGTAATAATAAATATATGAAAACTAAATTAAAGAAAGATGAAAAAATGAATGATAAAAAAATGATGTGATAAACAAGAGTATATTTAAAAAAAATATATAAATAAATATTAAGTTTTTAAAAGTAGATAACATATTATATTATATTTGATTTTAGGAATCCTAATTTGAGGAGAGAGAGGCTCGGCTTCTCTCTTTCTCAGTGTTCTCTTCTCTTCTCTGTTTTCCTCTCTTTTGTGATAGCTGTAGAAGGGGAGGAAGAATCTTTCCCTCCCCTTCCTTTGGGTTTTTCTCTCCCAGTTATATCTGGGTTAAATAAATAAATCTTGCCTTTGTGCAAGTGGTGTGGTTTTTCTTGTCCCAGTTTCATTTGGGTTTTGTTTTTGTGTGTTTGAGTGTGGGAAGACTTTTTGTTTGTCCGGATCTGATGACCTTCCTACCTTTTCCAATAACTAGAAGACTGATATTCGGGACAGCTTTTCCCTTCCAGATCTTTGTCTTCTCCTCTGTCCAGTGGCTCTACCTCCTCAGATCTGAGATTCTTTGTCGCCGAACTGTGCTTACTTCCGGCATTGATGAGATAGTTATCTTGGGAACAAAGGCTGTTGAATCTCTTGTTAGAGTTCGAAGCTGGATGTTGATGATGATCCTGATCCACAGGGAGTTTGCTGTTATGGCTGACTATCTAGTCTTTTTTTAGCAATCTTTATTATATGGAAAATATGTGCTTTGTTATTGTACTGTAGGATCTACTTGTACTATTTTCTGTTATGGAATGAATTACATATTTTCCTAAAAAAAAAAGTAGATAACATATGGAAAAATAAAATAATCAAAAGTACATAACTTATGCAGAAGGAGTATTAGTAGTTGGCTGCGCTTGAGAGTTTAGGCCACAACATTCTCTAGTCACGATAAGTGTTAGGCTGGTTGGAATTTGGCAGTGACAATGATATCAAGGTTAGATACTTGCATTAATTGGATAAAAATGTAAGAGAAGCAAATAAGATGATAGGTATTTATTGAGTTAGAGAAGCTTGTGAATCCAAATCAAAATTAAAATTGGTTCGTTTTTTCAACCTTGAACACTTTTTTTCAATCTTACAACAAATCAACGCACGAGCCAATTGAGCTCAAACCCACTTAACCCTAATAGTTGAGTTTAATCGAATTAGTCAATTACATTGGTTGAATGCCATGTTAGGTTAGTTAATTTGTAGGAGTAGTTCACAACCTTAACAGAAGAAGGAATATGTTAAATTAAGACACCCTTAAAAAGCATAAAACTAAAAGTTAAATTAAAACGAAAATGTTCAATCCACGCACTTCTTCTAGGTCATTAAGCATTGCACGAATAAATGGTAACGAATTTCTTAATTGCTGAAATACATCGAAGCAAATATGACAGAACTTTATTAATTTGACTGATAAAATAAATCATCATAACATCAATGAACATGTCTACCATCAAACACTAAACAATTTGCTAACCAACGACTTCCAAACTTTTGATAACATAAAATTTTTGAAAAACAACAATAGCACAATACTACAAATTAAAGAGCACTGTTACTTAAACAACAATAATTAAACAACAACACAATCTTAAACTTTGAACCAGATAATACAAATTAAAATAGCTAGGCAGATCAGACTAAAATTTGCTCAGGTGTAGAATGAGAAATGATTCGAATAAGTTGTTGAAATCATCACATGTTCTGATCTTGTTGCAAATAAATCCCTGCAATGAATCTTATAGAGATCATTTTTACACTTCAATCCCGCAGTAGGGGCAGAATTTGAAACCAGCCCCCAGGGCACGGTTGCAAGGCTTGCAGTGCAAGGCATCGCGGATAGCCATCGCCTTGGGTGTTCCGCTGGAAGAAGACTCGTTTAGCTCAACCCTCTCACGCGAACTCGAAGATCTGTGATTCTTCTTCAGAATGGCAGCAGCAGGTTTGAGGACTTGTAATTTTTGAGCAACAAGGCCTTTTATTTCTTTGCTCACACTTCCAAACTTATCTGTATCTATGCCTTCGATTCTTTTATCAGCAGTTACAAATTGATCAAATCCTTTCTTTTCTGCAGAAATTTTGAGATCAGTTTGAATTTGAGTAGTCCACCTTTTCTTAAGAGGCAAGCTTTTAGAGGATGGGGAAGTAATTGCAGTAGTCTCCTCCTCCTTTTCATTCTTCCTCTCTAAGCCATCTTCAACCTGAACCAACAAAATCCAATTATAATAATGCAGATATATAAGCAAAGATTAATTAAATTGAAAAACAAATTAAAGTAGATCATGTAATTTGGTAAAATCGGAATAAATGATGACCATTTTCATATGATTGTCTTTGTTAAATTCTCTTTTAATTTATTAAATACTCCACCTGTTCAAAAATAATTGATATTTAAGAAGTATATTAAACATGTTATTTTTTTAGTAAATCAATACTCAAGAAAAAATAACTGAAATTACACTTATAAAGAAAGTTAGTTGAATGTACTGTATTTAATTTTCTCAAAATCATAAAAAATATTACTACTTTAGGAAAGTTGTATTGGGAATGAAGCAAAAATTAAATGATATCACTATTTTCTAGAAACATTTTAGGAATGATTGTATTGAGAATAAAAAATTAGTTAATTTTTTCTTATATTAGAGACAAAAAAAAATATGTCTGAATTTTCTTATATTAGAGACCAAAGGGAATACTTATTTCGTCATTTTTGTCCTTGACTCTCTATAATTTTAGTCAATTTTTCTCCATTTATTATCTCTCTTATTAATTACTCTCCTAGTCTCTAAATATAAGCAATAGATATTGGGTTTCTCTTGTCTCTAAATATAAATATAAGCATTTATTTCAATTTCTAATGACATTAATTAATTAATTATTTTCCACATACACCCTGTTTAGTCAACACATCATAGATAATTTTGAAAAAATATACAAAATATTACAATTTTCAATACCGCTAATAATATTAACTAACTTTCTTAATTCACTTAAAAGTCCACCCAAGTGCTTATATTTAGAGGCGGATGGAGTAAATGATAGTAGAGTTGTAAAAGTAGTAATTAATGTTATATTGGATTTCTAAAGTGATAAATATTTAAAAGCAAATTTATTTTACTAAAGTGTCAATTACTCCCTCCGTTCCATATTATAGGTTACATTCTATAATATTTTCTTGATTCTAATTATAAGTTATCATTTATTGCTTTTTATCTTTTTTGTTCTTATTAAATATTTTGGCTATCTATGTTTTTTGTTGCTCATTAATGAATGTGTATTTTTTTAAAAAAAGTTGATAGGATAAAATTGTAATGTTACGGTGTATTTTCATAGAATGCATAAAACTAACTATTTTTTGACATGTGTAATTCGGTACTTCTAAGGAAGTATTTAGGATCGAAGAGATTAGAAAATGGAATAACATATTACCTCCATTATTTCCGCGGGAACTCCTGTAGAAGATTCTATTGGCTGAACCCTCTCATCTTGAATGGATTGTTCAGAAGTTATGGCTGGTACATCTACACTAGTACTAGTATTTGGGGCAGTGTCATTTTTCTGGCTTTTGGATCTTCTAGCTTTTAATTCTCTGTCCACACATGCAAACTTCTTCGTATAATCTATGACGCCAGCAGAAGGCTTCATCTTATCTTTCATAATGCACTTAAAAAAAAAAAAAGTTATTAGAACCGTATAAGTTGGTAATACACTTTACAAAAGTATAAAATAATTGAATGGACAAAGGAACATCACGGTATGTACTTCAATATTTTCTCTCCCTAAAAACATAACTTGAAAAAATATTAACGAAATGTTCGCGTAAGACAGCCCAGTTGGTGGCTGCAGGGACACTTAGGATTTCCCCCCTCCCGCAGGTCATGGGTTCTAGTCCCAGACCTCCCATGTAAACCAAAAAAAAAAAAAAAAATATTAACGAAATTAAACATGAATTCAAGTATGACAAATCAGAAATTTGCACATGCAGATCGATGTGGCAAAGAATAAACAGCAGTTTTGCTAATAACAAAGTGTCCAAGAAGCTAACATACCTTACGAAGTTTTAAATAAAAACATAACATTTAATATAAAGAAAACACACTTTACATTTAATATATATTTTCTTTAATTGAATTTAATATATTTCTTCTTTTTTTAATAGGCAATGGGAAATTATGTACTCCCTTCGACTCAAATTATAAGCAAAAGTAACTAATTTTACGCTTATTAAGGAAGTTAGTTGATTGCATTTAATTTTCTCAAATTTATAAAAGAATAGAGTAATTTTAGGAAAGTTGCATTGTAAATGAAACAAAAATTAAATAACATAACAATTTTCTGGGGATATTTTAAGAAAGTAACATTGAGAATGAAATAAAATTTAAGAAAGTTGGTTAATTTTGCTTATATTTTAAACCAAGAGAATGATGTTTTTCTTTTTGCTTATATTTCAAGCCATTAAAAACTTAAATCACAAACTTAAAAACTTAAAACACAAACTAAGTAACCCTATATATATATATATATATTAGAGGGATTCATTTACACCAAGTTAAATTGCACCTATTCTTATACCGCTCATTATAACTTTTATATCAAATTTAATTTAATTGAATCAACTATTAGATTGAAAGTTCATATCCTTTACATTGCCTATATCAAATTTGACCAAAATAAAAAATCATTTAGTACTTCATTTTATACGTCAAGATTAATGAAATATATGTCTTAAAAGTTAATGTTTAAATGTTTTTTTAATGTGTCACAAATGATTTAGATAACATATAGTAATAGTTATTAATCAACGGATAAATTAGTGATATTCATATTGTATAAGAAATTATGAGCGATGTAAAAATTGGTGCAATTTAACTTGATGTAAACAGAGGTAAACAGTGCTCTAAGAGCATTAGTTAAAGAGGTAAAGTAAATCATTTTATCAAGAAAAATATCATATTTAACATATTGCAAAGTGTTAAACTAAATTTACTAAGAATATTTAACGTAACCAAGAGTGAGTGAGCGAGTGAAGGAAGGAAGGCAACGCATGAGCGAGTCGACAATGTGGATGACTCAGTCAAGTGAATCCGTGAATCGATGAAAGTGATAATAGTGAGGTCCACACTCAAAACAAATCTGACTTTTAATCAAAGTGTTTTTTTTTACATGTGCGAGACATGAAATGGTGGAACTCGTGTTTAAACCTTTGTTACGATATTTTCTTTCTCTTTTCCATAAAAGAAAGGGAAAAAAGCCTATTTACCTACAAGAAAAACTTTGCTGATTGAATCGGATGATCTTTATATTTGAAAAGGAGTGAGTGAATGAGTGAAAACAAAGAAGAAAGGGAGAGATAGAGAGGAGAATGAAATCTAAGAGTAAGCGAGTGAGAGAGGGGATAATGGAGTCTATGAATGAGTTAAAACATATAATGGATGGAATGGAATGGCAAAGGGGAGAATGAAGTCTCATGTATTTATAGGGGTGCAGAATGTCCTAGACATTATCAGTAATTAATCGGTCAGAGTAATCAGTAATTATCCGGTCAGAGTAATCATTAATTAATTACTAGCTTGTCAAATTATTTATACATGGCTTATTATAAGAGATAGGGATTCATTTACACCATCTAAAATTACATCAACTCTGACATCTTTCATAATTTTTTGTAAACGTGAATTTCACTAATTCATCCGTTGATTAATGAATATATGTCATCTAGATCATTTATGTCAAATTTAAGAAAATTTAAACATTATTCAATGTATATTCAAATAACTTCATTTTCATATTCTTTTAAGACATAAATTTCGTTAATTTTCACATATATAAACGAAATACTAATTAAACGATTTTTATATTTTTGTGAAATTTGATATAGACGATTTACAAAATAAGAACTTTCAATTAAATGGTTGCTTCAATTGAATTTGACTTGGTACAAGAAATAATATAATTTAACTTGGTATAAACGGATTTTTCCTTATTATAAAATGAGTAGTTTGATGCGGCTAATTCCAAAACAAATATTGCAACCAACAAATACTAATAATTTGTAGTAAAAATTAAAAAATAAATAAATTAATCAATATGCCTTAAGTAATTCAATTGATCATTATATTTTTCATTGACCCAGTAAATGAGTATAAATAAAAAAAAATGATGATTCAAGGGAGAAGGGATTCAAATTAATTAATAGATCCTTGTGATGATCACAAATTAATTATAGGTTATCGATTAGGTAAAAAGTAATGAATTTACTTGAAATACTTTGCCGAAAAGATTTAGATATTTATAAATAAAAATTAATGTCGCAAATTTTAAACCTTTTTTAAATAAATGGCTTAATTATATTTTTGATCTTTCATTTTATTTATAAGTTTCAATTTAGATCTTAATATCGGCGAGTTGGTTGCTGATTGGGGCTTTTTTTCTTAATCAAAGCCAAAAAGGTAAAATAAAAATTTACTTTTTTGATTGTCTATTTTAGTTTATGGTTGCAGTGCTAGTTTCTGATAGGTACTTTAGTGGATTTTGGTTTTGGCATCAACCTGACCCTGGCCCAATATTGGCTACGACCTTGTCTTGGTGTGATGATGACAACCTCACTCAAGCACGATGTCGACTGCGACCTCAACCCGGCCAGATGATGACGATGATCGTGATATAGGCCCAAAGTTGGCACCAACCATAACCCAAACTTGATTTTGGCTTCACCCTACCAAAACCTGAAATTGGCTCAAACCTTGATTTGGGCTCAATGTCAGGTTGACCCCAACCCTGACCAGGGCCCGATGTCGTCATCAGGCCCTATCTAAAGATGACATCAAGCCTGAGGTCAAAGTCGACAACAATCAGGAACCTAATGTCATCGTCGATATGAACTTGATATCAGGATCAGTCGGGCTTTAAGTTGTCATCTAGCTCAGGTCCAATGTTAGGATCACATGTGGGGCCTAAGTCGATGTCGACAACTTAGCCTAACACTGACTTAACAATCTTCCCTTCGAGCATAAGCCTTTTTGAATATTTGACGATGTCTACAAGAGGCCAATGCCCGGTTGCCCAACATACATGCTATTCTTCATACTTGTATCACTATCAATCTCCAACGAAACACTCCGACTAACCTCCAATTGCTAGGAAGACTTACGATATAAAGGGTCCACATATGGATCCACCAATCGTGCTATGAAATACCCGTCAAGCTAAAGCACCGACTATGATAACACTTGTTATTACCGAGTCGACATGTAACCAATGGGCCAAAGAAGAATCACAACAAGCGAACCATACATCACATCTTAATCCAAAAAGGTAAAGCATCAGGTTTTTGGCTTCACCTATTTATATGTTCTTTTCATTACTCATTCCTCCTTGATGAGAGACTTATCTCACTCACACCTAATTTCTAACAGTCTCCTCCGCATGTGTGAGTCATCCACGTAAGAGCATGCTCCCACTTAAGTAGAAGCCTTTCGAGTGTTTTAACAATGTCGTCAAGAGCCCAACCCACTTGACATTTGGATCATCGACACCTTGTTCTCTTGTACCGTCATTCTCCACTCCCTCAAACTAAACACGCCACCTTCCCTCCACAATGCTAGAAAGAATTTCGACACAAGTGGCCTCACACATGGATCCATAATCAATCGGTTTACACAATACTCGTCCCAATCAGATCATCGACTCTAATATCACCTGTTAGGATCAAGGAGCCCAACCACTAAAAAGTTCTTCAATGGGCTAAGTGAAAACTTATATAAATAAGCTTGTCGCTACTTTTTGACCTAAACCTTAAGACATTGGGTTTGTGAATTTTTACACTTGTGTATGGCTTAATTATGTATTCAGTCTTTGAACTTTAGGGTCGTTTTGTCATAAGCCCTTGTTCTTTCGTTTTTCAATATATGGCAAATCTAGAAGCAACTTCGGGTAGCCATATACTTCCCTTACCAATTCCAACCAAATTTTGCTAACATGTCACACCGAAATCTTAGTCAGATGCAGGATGTTAGTCACGTGATGCCACATGGCTGAAGACCTCCCTCTCCATTTTTTTTCTTTTTTTTCTTTTTTTTTCTAAACTAAAAATATAAAATATAATTTTTTTAAAAGTTTTTTTAGTTTTTTTTTTTTTTAAAAAATGATCTTTGCCCATGTGGCTAACTTCCTACTACTGCTTAGGATTCTTATGTGACATATAAGCAAAATTTGGCCGGAATTGAAAGTAAGAATATAAGACAAAAATCCAGGAATAACTTCGGAGAACCAAATATTTAAAGAAAGAGTGAAGACCCACTTTGGTCCCTGTCGATTTTGCACACTACCAATTTAATCTCTGACAATTCATAATACAACATTTAATCCCTAAAAAAAATTTCATACCAATTTAGTCCCTCAACATTTTTCATATCAATTTAGTCCCTCAAGATTTTCAAATGTACCAATTTGATCCTTAAAATTGAGGGACCAAGTTGGTATGGAAATTTTTTTAGGGAGTAAATGTGGTATTTTGAATTGTCAGGGACTAAATTGGTAGTATGCAAAATCGACAGGGACCAAAGTTGGTATGGAAATTTGATCCTTAAAACGATCTGAAAAATAGAAACCGTGAACCGAACCATGAAACAACGGTCCAACAATTTTCGGACCGGACCGAACCATGAGACCAGACCGGACTGTATTTTTCGATCCGGTCCAACCGGTCTCGCGGTCTCGGACCGGATCACTTACACCCCTACGTGTAATAAAGAATAAAAGGGCCAAGGTGTAAAGAATATATTGCGGGCGTATTTTGTAAGTAATTTAAGTGTGCATTAACTGCCTACTTCCGGTTACTAGCAGTTCGTACAGGTACAAACTTTTAACCAGTACGCATGTTAACCGCTTCCTCCCAAACATACCCAAAGGCATTATTACTCTAGCAACTTAGCATCTCAACCAATCATGCAAGACATCAAAATCTACTCAAAGGCATTTAGAAGGACCTCTTCGTCTCCTTCTATAAAATGTTCTTGAAAAACGTGTTTTACTTGGGTAAGAGTGCAAAATAATGTTGTCGTAAAATTGTATCAGTCATCAGGAGATAGAAACGCATGAATATGATTAATTATTTAATTTGATTGCTACAGTACTAGCATGTTAAGAAAACTAACACTATACAACTGTAGCTAAAGTTTAAAGACATGCAGATGAGTCACACATAACTGTAGCTAAAGTTTAAAAGACAGAAAATTCAATTCAATAACTCCTACAATGTCCTGAACCAAAATCCAGCAGAAGGTGCTCATATAACAGAAAAAACATTTGCAATCCCAAGTCCTTTGAACGCAATGCCATGGTCTACCTGACATATACAAAGTAAATAAATGTTAGGAAAGAAAAGCAGTAATGATATCACATCACTTCCACAGTATCTTCTTCAAACAAGATAAAAATGAAGTAAATATTGTTTGTTGTGAATATCATTTTTAGAAGAAATAC
This sequence comes from Crotalaria pallida, assembly GCA_037953625.1. Lineage (NCBI taxonomy): Eukaryota > Viridiplantae > Streptophyta > Magnoliopsida > Fabales > Fabaceae > Crotalaria > Crotalaria pallida. Next base: position 175,767,767 of record CM075650.1, read on the forward strand.
TGTGATTATCATATGAAAATAAAAAAGGTAAGCAAGAGCAAGAGTACCTTTTATACAAAACTTTTACATCCTCCGCTAACAGTGGACTTTCGAGAAAAAGATCACCGCATTCTTTCACAGGGACTGTCTCAACTTCAAAAGCTCGATCACCACAATACTCGTTCCATTCAAACCACATTTTCGAAATTAATTCCTTCTTGAAACAAGTGCTGTGATCTTCTTCTTCTGGAGAATCAGCAGCTATCAACCGATATACAAAGACTTTCTTTTTCTGGCCAGGCCGGAATGCCCGACCAATAGCTTGGCGAGTAACCGATGGATTGAGATGAACATCCAAAATAATGATGCGGGATGCCCCAACCAATGATATGCCCTCTCCACATGCCTTGATTGAACCAAAGAAGATCTTGGCATCAGGAGAATTGTTAAATTTTTCCATGGAAAACTCTCTTTCTTCAGGGGTTGATTCTCCTGAGATGACAAAAATTTCTTTCCCAAGACTCCAACCTTTCCATTTCATAGCCAGCCTTTCCAAATATTTCAAAGGCAAGAGATATTGGCTAAAAACTAGAAGTTTCTCCCCAGCTGAGTCGCATAGATTTAACATGTTGCGAAAGAATTTTGACTTCACCCCATCTTTCACATCTAGTTTCTCTATCATGTCATCTAATTCAGCTATTTTCACCACACTATCAATTTTGCTATGTTCACCACATTTTTCAGCAATAGGCTTCAATTTAGGATGAAGATAGACAGCACTGCCCACAGAACAAATCTTAAACTTCCTAGATAACTTCTTTAATTTCTCAGCTTCATGCTTCTGCCTAGGGGTAAGCTTGAGCACCACAGTAAAATCTACAAGACCGGGAAGCTCATCAAGAAAATCTCCTTTATAATAGTGTAGTACCTGGCTGGTCATCTCACGCAAATCTTGTATAACAGCCACTTTCCTTTTGAAATCTGGGTCCTTTTGCAAAGTGTCTTCTACCACATCAAAGAAGCCTCTTTTACCAGAAGGTATATGTACTCTACTGAAAATGCGCTTGACAATAAGCCTAGAAGTCTCCAACTTCAAAAACTTTGGTCGCACTAGATTTAAGATGTTAAAAACCTCTTTGACATGATTCTGATATAGGGTTCCTGACAGCACAACTTTTCTGGGGGTTTGTACTTTGGCAAGGGAATGTACCATATCAGTATTATCATTCCTTGGATTGTGTCCCTCATCTAAAATGAGAATTGAAGGAACCTTAAGCAATATCTCTTGGCAAGCTATTGATGAGCTGCTAGTTCCATTCTCACATATGATTTTAGAGAACTGTGTATATCCTAAGAAAAGGATGCTCCTCTGCTTCACCCACTGTTTCAACACTTCGAGTTGCGAAGATCTACTGTCTGCCTTCGCAGAGTAAAAGTCATAGAGTGGTATGTCCTCCACTTGCCATGTTTGGAACTCCTTTTTCCAGGTTGATAGTATCCCCTTAGGAAGCACCACCAGAGGTCTAGCATTAGGATACTTGGCAAGAAAACTCTGCATGAAACTGATTATCATGAATGTTTTCCCAGAACCTGGAGCATGTGCCAAGATACAGCCCCCAGGATGGTCACCCGCAAGGTTTCTAACAAGAAAATTGAATCCTTCGATTTGATGACGCTTCATTTGTTTCATATGCCTAGGGTGCGCAGAGATATCAGTTATCATGAGATCATCTTCAGCAATCTTAATTCCAAACGCATCCTTTTCTTTGGCGTTGTATGAATCAGGCGCATAAGTTCTAGTACTCCTTTTCACCTGCAATAAAATAAACAATATTTACACCCAAAAAAAAAAAAAAAAAAAACTAAATTTCAACATCTTCTGTCCCCAACTATAAGCGACCTAAATTTTTTTGTAGGGCATATATAATGAGAATTATCAACTGTCATTGTTTATATAGCAATTAGGCCCATACGATACTACTAGGTTATCAACTTTACAGATATTTTTTTGGTTTAGTAAAGCAGTTCTTGAATCCAGGAAACAGCCTACATCTACCCTCCCCACTCCCCCGACCCCACAAGGTGAGAGCCTCGTGCACTGGGCTGCCCTTTTTTTTTTTAAAGAAGTTCTTGAGTGCTTATTGAAAGGTAAGTTGAATCAAACAAAATATAAAAGGCAAGGTAAACTGCAGATTCGCACTAGTTTCTGAAACACAAGGAGACTCTAACATTTCCACATTTCTCAATCCCAGCACAAATATTCGATCTGTGCGAATTATTTCAAGTTCCACTATTAAAAACTCAATTTCATGCATTTACTAAGCTTCTATGACCAATATTTATAGCCAAAACCTTTAACACAGAAATAAGAGTCTAACCTTGTACTGGAACTCAAATATAGTTTCAATCCCTCTGTCAATAACCCCACAAACACGACAGACGTAACCAAGATCATCTTTTAAAACAAAAGAATGATCACAGTCCTCGTCTTTTTTTGGTTCTTCTTCAGGCAGAGGATTCACAGAAACATCCTGTTAGAAGTACAATTGAAATAAATTACTGCATGAGTAATTCTAGAAGAAGCTAATAGTGGGTGCAATTAAAACAGTGGCAAAAGAACAGATGCATGCTACAAAATTTAAAAATTAAAAAAACTGTAGTCTGATATTGATATACATCACAAAATGGCATAATCCTCTAGAAAGTAGCAGAGTAAAGTGCAATACATCCAGTTGACAGTTGAGTCATGTTTTAGTAACAATGTTCCAAATACACTAAAGTTAAATTGTCATGATATGTGCACGAGAAATAAGTTGCAAGGTTTCAACACAAAAAGTTACAATTGCATTCAATATGAATTCATGTAGAGTAACTTACACTAAAGATGGCTGATAGAAATGAGCAAACCATTTTTAGTCTACATCTACAAAATTACTTGCAATCTTATATATAAATGAATGAATCATCAATTTTAACAAGTAACTACCCCACACAATGAAGGATCAATGAATTGGTTCATCTATGAATTATTCTTCTATAATTTATTCCCCTTGTCTTCACAAGAAAATTGTTTTGTCTCAGCAATCCTTAACTTGTCACAGTTTCTTAGAGAAACATCACAAATAAAATGACATGAAAAAAGTGCACAAATGAGTAGAAGATAAACTAACTGAACAATCCAGTCGTATTTATTGAAATGTGGAAACAAATTAAAGCAGTCATACTTTGGAACATTCAATAGCCATTGACATCTCCTTCCAAATATCATCAAGTTCTTCGTCTTGGGTATCAACCTCATCATCTTCGTCCTCCGCCACACCAACATAAACACCCTTATCTCTCACACTGTTACCTTTATCAGCAAGACTAGCACCTTTACCTCTCCCACTGTTACCTTTATCAGCAAGACTAGCACCTTTATCTCTCCCAGGGAAAAATGCCTCAAATTTCCGATCTTCATTTTCATCACTAAAGCGAATGGGAGGATGAGACTCCTACAAATCATTGTTGCACAAAGAATAGTTAAAGATGCCAGTAAAAAACTTGCATTATAAAAAAAGGACAAAACTTAGGTGTAGTTATCCAATGAGAATAAAAGTGTAAAACAAGTGACATAGTTGTTACATGTGTTACATCTTCATTTGGTAAACTGTAACACATGTTTTGTTTTTATTGGAGAACAGCATCACAAGCACCTGCATAACAGCTCCCAAGTTTTATCCATCTAATCATGAAAGGGAGCCATTTCCCTAACAGGTTAAGTAATTATAATTGATAATTGATGATTACCATTCTAACATGCAAAAACATATAGTCAGCCATATGCAAATGCTAGATCTATAAAAATAGACATTAACTTCTAAAATAATACAAACCACATCTCCCAGATAGATGTGGAACTAAGCCATGGCCATAGCCTCTTCACATCCATAAGATTCTGTTTTATACATATTAAATAAATAAATCAATAAATTCTTCAAAAGAACAGTTAAGAATAATAATAATTCAACTGCAAGTAAATGATATTTAACAAGAATCTTCTGCATCAAAACAGTTATAATGAAATATTAGTTAGTTAAATCACCACAAGAGGGAACACACTACTGATACATTCCATATAAATGGAAAAGATCATTCATAGTCCATACTTTTTTATTCACGTTCAATATATAAAGAATTACAAAAACAGTGAAAATCTTACAATCATCTTCACAGCAGGAGATGGTAGTTTCACGGGCAACACAACTTCATGAAATGGAAGCGACAATTTCTGATCTCTATCATCTTCCTCATCCGAGTCAATAATCACAACAGGCAATGATGCCGGACGAACACACTTTTCAACATGCTTATCCTCCAAATCAATGGCATCTTGATGTGCCAATACAGCAACTTGTTGATTTTCCACCGCGTGAGTGTCTTCGTCATGCTTCATTACCACTGTCAACAGGTGATCGAGAAGTGCAGGGTACTTCGCAAAGTAAGGGCCTAGCAATTGCATCTTTTGATCTAAAAGGGACTCAAAGTCCTTCGTGACACTCCCAAACGTCTCCTTGTCAACAGAATCCATGAGGTTAGATACTGCATACGGATTACTGTGATCTACAACATTCGATTTCTTGAGTGTATTATGCTCAGTTTTCCCATGTCCCAAGTACGGCGGATTATCGCTTGATAACTTCAGCCTCTTGTGTCCCTCATGAGATAATCCTGGTTTCAGAAAATGATCGTATTTTTCAGAAAGGCAGTAAATAAAACTGCATACAATATACAAATAAATACATACATTCACTGATGAGATAGCCATAAAAATTTGTGTGTATTCACACTAAAATCAAGCACTAAACAGAAACCATATATACTCAATCAAGGTACACTACGAAAAAGCATCACGACCGCAATTGCGGCAGCATCGGTAACGTCAAGGTTTAGGTACACTCTGAAACCACAACCGCCGCTATTTAAAACCTTGTACTCAATATAAAGCCCCACTTATTTTTTATTTTTTGCTATATCCATGAATATAATATAAGAATTAAGAAAACCAAGTCCAACACAAAATTAATTTACCGAAAACACACGAATTGAAAAAAAAACAAAAAACAAAAATTAAAGGAAGAGGGTTTGAAGGGGGAAAAACGAAGAGTACCGGATGAAGAGGAGCGCTTATGCGGCAACCGATGAAAATTAAACGGTGAGTCCATTGATCAGAATGGAAAGAGAAGGAGGAGTAGGGCATGCACTGAGAATCGGAAGAGGAATATTGGAATTTGGAAGAAGAAGAAGAAGAAGAAGAGAAATGAGTGAGAGTGAGTGTTGAGTTTTTTCTGTGTTAAATATATATGACACTCGGGGAGTAATCCTGTGTTTCGCATGTACAGGGTTTAGAGTAATAAATCATATTGATTGGCTCTTTGATAGTAGGTGTGTGTGATTAATGGACCAATCATCAAACTTTTTTATTTTTTTATTTTTTTTTAAAGGACCACCAATCATCAAAATGGCTTAATGAATTTGTTGCTTTTTTTTTTTAATAAACAGTGAATCTAGTCGCTATCATTGTTAGATTCTTCAAAGTTTTTTTTTTTTTAATTATTATTACTCGTATTAGGTAGAGTAGGCGTGTTTAATTATCGGTGAAATTTTTGATAGGGAGAAAGAGAATTTGTGTAGTTAGCAAGAATCGAATCTATATGTTCACATTTTTAATATATCGGAGTAGTTTTATTGATTGAGTTATCACTTTAGGACAATTGAATATTGTGTTGTCGTATAACCCATTTTCAAAAATAAGTAAAGTGATATTTTGATAAGCTATACATACAAAACTTTGATTAGTTCAAAGAGCGTGATGCTGGATTCGAACAACAAACCTCGCACATTATGATCAAAGCTCATAACCATTATTATAATTAGCGAATCAATTGTTCGATTCCCGACTCTTGCGAATGTAAAAGACCTTGCTAAGATACTAACCCCCGAAAGAGTCCGACAATGTCAAAAGGATTAGTTACCCAATTGCGCGGGTGAATACCTTGAGAAAAAAAAATAGCGAATCAATATAGATATTGTCTTATAATTTTTTTAGGTATACAAGATGTATAAAAGGAATAATTAAAAATAAAAAAGAGAATAGTAATTGGTGAAGTAATGTGATAGTAATAAAGAAATATAACAAATATAAAATAATTGTTTAGAAATCAAAATCGAGAGAATAAATGGAAATAAAAAAAACATACTAGTAGCTCCGGGTTCGATTCTCATTCAAAATATCTCGCTGGGAAAGCCAACCACGCAGCTCGCTCCGGATTAATCTCAAGGGCTCCCTGATATTGAGGGTGCTCTTGGAGATATTGGTGGTTCCGCAAAGAATACGGAAAAAAAAAATCGAGAGAATAAATGGAAATATAGGGTCTAAAATTGGAAATAAAATGACATTGTTGCAAACGCGTTAGAAACAACTGTATGGGTTAAGTTAAAGTTTCAACACCTAAGTGTGTTGGCCCAATGATAGTTTTAGGTACGAGCTTGATTTCGGGTGACGCAACTCGCGACAGCGGATGAATTAATTTGGACACGCTAGAGCTGTCAATTTGGATTGGCCCGACCTAGCTATTCGTGACTCTGGTTTTTCAGGCTGGGTTGGGTTGACCCAACTTTATATCGGACTAGTCATTTCACTAGCCTAGCCCAACCCATTAGTTTTTCGGGTTAGGTTGAGCTACCCCATGGACCATTTTTTTTCTTTTTCCAATAAAACAAAACAATTAATCATAACCAAATTAAAATTTCTTAACATTTTCTTTTGATTAAGACATCATTATTAATAATGAAAACAATAAATGAAAAGACGAAAGACTTTTATCTCATCTTAATTTTAATTTTATTACTGTTTAGTCTTATTCAGTAGCAAAATATTATAACACATGAAAAAAAATTAAGCTCGGCCAAATGGGTTGACCCGTATCGTTCTAATGAATTACAAACAAGCTTTTATCTACTACGACTTTTATCTCCTTCATGTTTGATTACAATAAACAATTAGTTATAGTGAAAAAAAACCTTAGCTTATTCATTCCAATTAATTGTGCCAAACATGAAATTGTTTATTGTAAAAAAGTTGTTTATTCCAATAATTAGTCCTTCATTGTTATTATACAAAAATGTGCCAACACATGAAATCTAGGAGTAAGGGAGTGAGAGAGGGGAGAATGAAATCTATGAATGTGAAAACATACAGGAGTAATGGATGGAATGGAATGACAAAAGGGAAAATGAAGTCTCATATATTTATATGGGCGACAAAATGCATGTCTTAGACACTATCAGTAATCAACCGATCAAAGTAATGATTGGTAAGCTTGTCTTATTACTATTTATGAATGACTTATTATAAGAGACAAGGATTCGTATATCCCATTTAAAATTACATTAAGTCTTGCATCGTTTATAATTTTTTATAAATATGAATTTCACTAATTTATCCGTTGATTAATGAATATATGTCATTTAGATCATTTATATCAAATTTAAACATTATTGAATGTATATTCAAATAGCTTTATTTTCTTCATATACTTTTAAGACATATATTCCGTATTTAAAGCAATCTAGGTTACCATTTATATTTCCAAAGTTGTTATTCATATATTTTTTTTTGGAACAATTATGAATGATTTATGTAGCAGTACGTTGTTAGAACCAAAACCAGAAATTGTGTGCATGCTAGAATACTAAAAATATACTATTAATATGTTACATTGGATCTTGATTTTGTGGATCGATATCTGTTAAATTAATCTTTGAGATTATCGAAATTTTAAATTAGTCATCGAGATAGGAACATGTCAATCATATTACTCATTGACGTTGATGGTTCATAAAATCAAGGATTAATTTGATCGATACTCAACGGTCTATGTTTATTTTTTTCCTGCCAAAATGACATAAGAACCACTTACGATCATTAACATCAGGGACTAATATGATTTATGTCTTCCAATCTCAGGGACCAATATGAAATTTCGGAAATTTTATAAACTAAATTGATCGCTACTTCCAAAGTTGCAATCTAACATATTACTCAAAAATATACTTTAGTTAGTGAATAACCAAGATATAACATGAGTAGAAGTTGTATCTTCATTTTTCTTTTTCCCAAGTGATGGAATACAATTTATTATAATATACAAATCCATATAATATGCATGCATTTGTAGATAGGATTCGGTTTGTTGTCCCTTTTTTTTCTTGCCGACTCTTTGTAGCAAAGTTTAATAAAATTCTTTTCTTTAAAAAAAAAAGGAGATAAATCATTAAAGAGCGAGTGCAACATGGCTTCATTCTTATGGTGTGAATGGATGGTGAACTGATACCGAGTAACATGAACTCCACTGAGTGCCTCATAAGCTGCTGCACCAAGAAATAGGAGCTGCTACTACAGTCCTGTCTTTCTTTTTGTTCGCACGACATGCTTGCGAGTATAGGAGGAAGCGTGCATGTATTAGTCACGAGTTCTACATGATGTGGTTATCACATGTAGAAATACTATTATTTGGCTACTAGTTTTTAGCCCGTGCATTGCACGGGTCTATACGCGTCTTGCTTTTTTTTTAAAATAGTGGAACTTAGTTAATAGTTAAGTATTAATGATTGAGTATTAAATTTATTGTATTACATAAGTTATATTCTATTTGTGAAATAATATTAATTTATTGATATTTGGATGACTTTATTCATTAAAATTTGTGCAAATAAGAGATACTTATAATTTACATCTAATTGAAGAACCAATATTCAAAATTCAAAAAAATGAAAGAGAAAATGTTTAAATTTCATAAGCTAGATATGAAAATGAAAATTTTGAGAAATGGGTAGATATGAGAAAATTTTCTACAGGTTGACCATCCCAATTTAGCAATTTACCCATGTTCCGCACTTTCATTTTTTTTTTACTCTAGCACACTTGCCTCTAATTGTAGAAACTATTATACAATTAAAAAAGATCTTCTAGAAACCGCTATACATGGATATCAAAAAAAACTTTTGCTTTATTCATAGGTAAAGTAATTCTTGGTGATCACAAATTTTTAAACAAAGCATATACTTTTGAATTGATTTTATCTTGTATGACAAATGTGTGATAACACAAGTTGAAAGGAATTGAATAATAACTCAAAGTATGAGTTCTCAGATAACAATTTTGTTAATTTTTTTACACGAATAAAATAATAAGGATTATTTATTATCTTATTATGGAATAAAAAAAATAAGGATATGAGCATTTTTTAAAAAAATAAGTGTGGGAACATTTTTCTTTTTAAAATAAAATAAGCATGTGAACATTTTTCTTTTTAAATTTTTTTTTCTTAGATAAAATACATTCTTATCACTATAACAATTTTCAAACCATAACATTCAAAAAGAAATATGAAATATGAAACAAAAATTAGGAAATTAAGGTAGCTTCTTCCAAGTCAAAAGCAAAAAAAGAAATTAGGAAATTAAATGTTTGGAGTCCCATCAATCCATGTGTAATGCATCCTTTCTATCTTAGAATGTTTCAATTGAGAAGATCCATAAAAATCATCTAACTTAGCAAAATCAATTTGAATGGTTATTCTTGGCCAAATTTCCCTTGTTCTACGATTTTGGCAACCCAAAAATAAAAATAAAAATCAAAAGCAATGAATAATGGAAGAAGAAAAATAGAGTGAAGCAACCCAACTAAAAACAAATGGAAAGTAAATTATAGTCCATATTTTTTTTTTGTTTAAATGAGAGGTCTTGGACTAGAACCCATGACCTGGGGAGGGGAAAATCCTAAGTGTCCCTGCAGTCACCAACTGGGCTGTCTTACACGGACAATTATAGTCCATATTTATTAAAACTGTTAATCATACTTGATAATTATAAATTTCATTATGCCGATAACAATGTAATTATATAAATCCATGTTATTATGTAATATAATTAAAGAAATTAATGTTAAAAAATGTTATATCATACCAATAATGAATCATAAATATGCTTCAATTGATTACCACCAAAACAATAAGAATAAGAAAAATCATTAAAATATGGTACCTGCATAAGATGTTGAATAAAGTATTAAAATGCTTGTTGCCCATATGGAAGCACCTTTTGCATGACATGGAAGCACCTTTGGCCCATCGTCATTGGAGATATCTTTAGGAGAAATATAGCAAGTAAAAGACCAGAGAATGAAATCCTCTTTTTGTTGAATACTCATATGCATAATTAACCGCTGCAATAGGTATTGAAACATTATCATTATGCTTTATATAATGATTATTGTTCTAAAACATAGAAGTATTGTAATTCTAATAATACTAATATTGAACAATAAATGATTAAGATAATTCATGTATCCATTAAGAAACATGAAAATTGACAAATAAACACATACTATTTTGATTGTGCTGCTTTCGTTTGCCCTGTAGCACTATTTTCCTTCTACTCCTTGCTGTTTTCTTCAATTGATTTTCATACTCTAGATTGCGATTCCTTTTCAAATTATCCAGTGTCCGTATGTAGTTGGATTCATCGAAGTTTTTTTCAATGAATTCTGGGTTTAAATCATTTAAATTGATTTGACCAAACAGTTGACGTTTTGGTGATTTAGGAGAAGTATGAGCACCAAAGCCTGCAATAATTGGTATACAAATAATCAGTCTCATGTACAATAATTGTTGTAGATAAGATTAATATTAAAATCAAAATTATGAGAACCTGCTATATTATTTGACTTTATGTTGCTTGTAATTGATGGTTGCTCGTGTGTAGGATGTATGACAGAATTCTCAGTACCGGGTGTAAATGAAGTTTTTGAACTTGCATGTTCATGCAACAATTGAGAAGATTGTTTTGAAAACCTATTACCCATTTTTTGAAATAAGATTTGGTTGCAAAAATTGTATGAAGAATCTGAAAAATGTGTTGAAAAAGAAATTCAATGGATAAAATACTATACCAATCAAATACATGTTGTCAGAAATATCAGTATTGGATAGATGAATGCACCGAAATGATTATTAGATAGATGAATAGCAGTATTACCACCCAAATTCAATGCACGTTCCTTGAGTATTGCATAGCAGAATTACCAGATGTAATTTTGATTATTGCATAGAATTACCAGATGTAATAAAACAGTTCCAAGACAAAGCAGAATTATCAGATGTAATAAAGCAGTTCCAAGTTGTTTGGAAAGGGAGATGTAAAAAAGCAGTTCCAAGACAAAGCAAGCAGTTCCAAGTGGTTTGGAAAAGGAGTTGACATTTACAGTTTTAAACTTTTTCATTTTTTTTTTCTAATTTTTTTTTTCAGAAAAAATAAAAGCATGGCATGTGGCAGCATAGAATTGTAGTATTTTGTAACTTTTAATGTGGAGGCTCCATTTTGAAATGGGAGAATGTGGAGCCTCCATTGAGACATCTTTTTATACTAAAGGGAAATATTGTTATGTCTAGCTATATATTCTCTCCGTCCCTAATTGTAAGGTCCTCTTGACACTTTTATTTTGTTCTTATTTATAAGGCCCTTTACTAATTTTCAATGAGCATTAATTATTTTTTTTCCACAAACACCCTGTTTAGTTAACACTTTTTAGATTCCCAATAATATTAATAAGGGTAATTTTGAAATACATATCAAAAGTTCACATTTCCAATACAATTAACTAAATTATTCCACTTTCTTAATGAACGTGAAATCTCCCAAGAGGGCCTTATAATTAGGGACCGAGGTAGTATTATTTTTCTAATTAATTAAGTGGTGGTTTTAGTCCTGCTCATGTGTATAATTAAATGTCACACATATTTGCTTTCTTAATAAATTCCCTTTTCTGGAACAATAAAAATAATATGGGTATTTTGATAATTTTAGCACTTTTATTTTTAGAGTGAAGGGACACTTTGGTCCCTCAAGTTTTTCGACAGGGATACTTTAGTCCCTCAAGAAATTTAATTCATTTTTAATCCCCAAAGTTTTCCAAAAGTGACAATTTAGTCCCTATCCAATTTCCGTTAGTCACTTCGTTGAGGGACTAATTTGGTACTTTTGGAAAACATGAGGGACTAAAAATGAATTATATTTCTTGAGGGACTAAAGTGTCCCTGTCGAAAAACTTGAGGGACCAAAGTGTCCATTCACTCTTATTTTTAATATGTATCATAAACAAATAAGGTTTCAAGTTATTATTCCCAAGAATATTAAAAATACTTAAGAAAGTCAATGTTAATCAAACATATATTGAAATGTTATTCATGGCAATAGCATGAAAAGATATCGTTTACAAAAGAGTATTAGTTCCCAACCCCCATTTATTAGCCCCAAATCCCAATTTAATAGTGAAATATCTAAAATGCCCTTACTTATTAATTTCCCTCCAAAACTTAATCCCCAAACCCCATTAGTCACAAACCCCAATCCTAATTTATGTAAAACTCAAACCCCATCAACCTTTCAGCTTCATAAACTGGTATTAGCAATCTCAAGTTTTGAGTGCTATTATTTTTCTCAACAATTAGTAAGAGGTTTTGGCTAAAAAACACCAAATTTATTTGGTGTTTAGATACACCATGTGTTAATTAAATAATTGTGTTTACCTGTAACCTGTTGTATAAGTAACATGCACGAATTTAATGGATTTGCAAATATGGACCTCAATAATGAGCTTATTTATTGTTTGTATTTAAATATTTTTTATTAATAAGTAATAAATAAAATTATTTATATATATATATATATACACACATATATATTTTAAATTATCGGTGCTACTAATACTATTCCAAATCTTTTGGTCTCCTATATTTTTTTTATTCCGTAATTTTGTTATTTTAGAATTTTAATGTATAAACATATTTTTTTTCAATTTTAACCATTCATTGAGTTATTTCTCTTACTCCTCATTAATTTTACTTTTATTCTCTCTCTCATTCCTTAAACCGCTATACATTAATTAATAAACACATTTTTTAATAAAAAAAATTAAATACTACTCCTTCTGTCCCTTTATATAGGACATTTTTGAGACTTTTATTTTTCCTATTTAATCATATATCAATTTTCATTTAATTATTTCTTTCCACAAACACCTCTATTTACTTAACACTTTTTAGATTTTCAATACTTTATAAATAGACGTGAAATTTACCAAAATGGTCTTATGTAGAAAGACGAAGGGAGTACTACAATTTTCAATACAGATTAAATAAGGACATTTCTAACAAAACACATATAAAACTTACAATAAACAACATTTTTTGATATGTTTGCTCAAATCTAATAGGCAAAAAAAAATTTGAAATTGAGGGAGTATATTTTTTTTTATAAAAAAAATCATATATTCTAATTTCACTAAATATATAAATGCATCAAACAATATATAAATAAAGTAATTTTCTCATATCAGGTTTTTCCTGACCCCATGGGTGTAAATCAATTATTTTCTTTTGTTGGAGTAATGTTGACCTATGAGATGTGAATCAAGTAATTAGGGTTATCATGACTCTTGAGGCATGAATCAAACAATTTCTTCTATTGAAGTGTCTATGACTTAGGAAGTAACCAGGGTTATCATCATCTTTGAGGTTTTAAATAAAAAATTTTCTTCTATTTGAGTGTCTCTGCTATAAGGGATGCAAATTATCAAGTAAATAAGGTTATCATAACATATGTGGGAGTAAATCAAATATTTTATTGTATTGAAATATCTCTGACGTAAGGGGTGCAAATCAAATAACTAGGGTCAGGGTGTAAACCAAACAATTTATTCTATCGAAGTATCTACTGCCTAAAGGATGCAAATCAAGCAACTAGGGTTATTATCGCATTTGCATGTGTAAATCAAATAATTTTTTCTATTGAAGTATTTTTTCTATTAAGCCTAACTAAATTAGCATTATTGGTCCCTTTAGATTTTATAATAATTGGTCAAACTTTATGAACCAAGATGTTTTTTACATTGTTTGCTAGTTATTGCACTTATTTTGAGACTACACTTCAACATAATTTATGAATTTATGGAATGTTTTGATTTCATTTATTGTCGTAGATAGTTCGCAAAGTGATTTTTGTCGTTCAACGTAAAAGCATAACAATTATAACGGTTGATTCCTTTAAATTATCATAAAGTTTATTCAAAGTATTTGGTTTAAATTTTGTCATAATTCATCATTGGAATCAACAAAATCAAATAATGGATACATAAAATTTCATGAAATCCTCCATTTTTTTTTATTTTTTTATAAAGGGTTGATTTATTCCAGAAAAATAGAGGGTTTATTTTACTGGTACTTTATAGGCTATGAGAACACGTAGGCCTATTTTTCCCTTTCTCTGTGATACCAACTATTCATTCTTTATAGCCATGACATGCGAGAATGACAATATGCTAAGAAAAAACTTGGTGGTTATACCTTCAAATAGTTCAAATTGCAGATAAAGTGCTGCATAAAAGAACTACGTATACATACTTGAACCCTCTATTGTTGGGGCACTATCTTTTGACCAGGAAACCTTACAATCATTTTACAAAATTTGTAAGAATCTTTCTCCAATGACCTTTCGAGAAACCCTTGCTATAACCAGCATGTAAAATCCTTGTCATATTCCTACTTTAATTCCGAATTCATAATGGCAGCTTGAGGGGAACAACACCAAACCAAGTGAAAATGAAACTGAGGTTGTGAGCTGCACTTTACAATTCATACCATGTGTTATAATCATCAACTATACTACTATTTTGAAAAATCTGTGAAGACAAGTAAATAGGGTCAATAGAAATGCAACTATTATCATCAGATACTATAACATTCAAGAATCAAACTGCATCCAAGTGACCAGTTTGTAATGCTTGAAAATAGAAAAATGTGGAGGGCATACCTCTAGAATATATGTGATCTCAAATCCAATCACATCATCAAGGAAGAAGAACCTAACAAATTATATGGGAAAAAATAAGTCATGACTTAACTAGTGCAAAAAATAACTTCCTATCAGTTGGCCTTGCAGTCAAAAATAATTGACAGCAAAATGTTGGATGTGAAACTCCTGAATCCTGACTGATAAATGGATATTTTAAAACGACATATATTTGGAATTCTAAGATTCATTGCAATTCCCTTACTTATGGTGATGAGGAAATATTCTGACATCTATACATAACTACAACTGACATCCAAAATCCAAACTAGGGAACAAATTACATATGAATACTCACCTTTCTGCTACGAAGACTGCACCGCGGACCTTCAGCCACAATTTCACTCCCTTCGGCCTATAAAAGAACCACAAAGTCGCTAAATGATACTAAAAGAAAGAAGAACAGAGAGATTGTAAATCCATTCTAACTGCAATTTTTCAATT
This sequence comes from Crotalaria pallida, assembly GCA_037953625.1. Classification (NCBI taxonomy): domain Eukaryota; kingdom Viridiplantae; phylum Streptophyta; class Magnoliopsida; order Fabales; family Fabaceae; genus Crotalaria; species Crotalaria pallida. Next base: position 175,783,139 of record CM075650.1, read on the forward strand.
TTACATGATCAACTATTGTAGGTGATAAGTATATTTACATAAGGCAAACTTTCCAAAATGAAAACCAAAATAGTAATAAGTTTCATGTCTGTTTTTTTTTATTTGGCTTGTGTCCTTTGTATTTTTTTTACCATCTTTTTGGGACAAGGGAGCAGGATTAGTGCCATTTTCACCCTTCTCCAGAGGCTAACAACATAATTGTACCTCTTTGCAAGCTCATGGTCCTGGGACCGGAAGATCTTGAAAGTTTTTTCAGCTTTATTTTGTTAAGTAATCACAATCAGACAATTCATATGAGAAAGAAAAAAACATTGCAGACTTGGACCCAAAACAACATGTGCATTAATATTAAGTTTCTCAACGGATGCAGACTATAGGAAATCATGATGCTGGATTGCTTGCACATTGACAATGCAAAATACTTTAACTTAATTAATTCCTCAAGATACAAAATCGCTAAACCATCAAGATATTGAGCAATAGGAAAATGCTACTCAACCAGAGTGAGTTGACTCGAATGAAAAGTGGTCCTATCGCTGTCTTATTTACCGAACAACCAACTTTAAGAGTGGAGAGAGAGCAACAAGGGAGTAATATATTGCCCCTTAAAATAGAACCATGTTTCAATAAGCTTACATAAGTCTGAGAGTCATTGATGTCTTAACTTTCTCTGCTTCGATGCTGAAAAAAATAACTGATTATAGAAACAGATTATGACGAACATTTGAAGAATGTTAATGTCTTAAGAACACAGTAATTTCTCCGCCATTAATTGGCTGCATTACTAAACAGCAAGGATACTACTAGTATGCTCCATTAATAGAAGATGAATGGCTGAGTTAACCAGTTGTATTGACTCTTCAAAAAAAAATCCTGAGCAATGAAGAACAATATAAATCCTAACCTTTTATCCATGGAAAGAGCTAATGATTTTAAAAGAATATATAAAAAAAACCTAGCGAGGACAGAGAGGAAGAGGAAGAGGAAGAAAAACCTTTTTAGATTTTTGCAAGCATGAGCGAGAATGAGAATTCAAATTGATTAGCAAGAACTCTCACCACCGTACCTAGATGCAATGAGTTACCATCTTCAGATCCGCTTATGGTGAGTCGTCCCTCCGATATCGAAACCGTCTCACACCTTCCCTCTGACATCCGCTATCTCTCTTTTCCGCCATTCTCTTCCTCTTTCACACGATTTCTGCCTCCTCTGTGTTGAAACCCTCTTCTCTTCTAGTCTTGATTCGATCCAAAAAGGGGGGGGCTGTTGTTTTGTTTTTCCTCAGTGTTGGAAACTCTTTCTCGGTGTTTTTCTCACCGTTGGAAGCACTTTTTCTGTGTTTTGCAAATAAACCCTTTTTGTTTTTTTAATAAATAATAATTAATATAAATAACTTGCAAAACCTGTTACAATAGGTAAAAAGTGGTGGTGTTTGAGAACACCAAAAAAAAACATGGTGTAACTTAGTCTTCACCTGAGTAAGATTATTTCACGGAATTTCTAATTCACACCAAAAAAAAGTTGATGATAAAAAGTATAAAAAAAACATTGAAAAACTAAATACTATATATATCGTGGTCGATCTCCTCCCACGATGACATACTTGAAGGTGAATGGGAACTGCATGCGCTGTTTCAGTGAGCAGAACTATGGTGGTATTGGCTTGATAGAGAGGGACAAGCAAGGAACAATGGTTTGTTGTGGTCAGATAAGAACACAATGTAATGTCTATCCAAACCTATGTTGCAGGAGGCAATAAATATAAATTATAATAGCATTACTTGAAGGTGTATTTTCAAATGGCCTTAGATTGTGGTTGCCGTTCGCTGACTTTCGAAAGTGATAGCAAAGGTTTAGTTGACTTTCGAGCGGTGGAGATGGTGATTGGGAAGAGAATGAACAGTCGCAAGTGATGGGGTTTTGTGGGGTTTGGAGAATGGTTTGATGTAAGGAAAAAATGATTAGAAATTATGTGGGGGTATTTTGGGATTATTAATAAAATGGGGGTTTGGAGCTAATAGATGGGGGTTGGGAACTAATACTCTTTACAAAAATGTGATTCTATGCCATGAAGCAAATATTTTTTGCTTTGAAGAATTGTTAGGTGGTTGATAGAACAACATAATTTATTATTTATTTTTTATATTTGTTTTAACTAAAAAATAAATTATGAAGGGTTGAAATGAGTTTTTAGAACATGATCTAAACTAATTAATAATTTAACCTACATGTTTTTAATTGTTTTTAATGAAGATGAAGATTCTGCCACTATCGGACTATTCTACCCTCACGTCGACGGTTCGATTCTCCACACCCACCCCAAACGACACGCACTTCATTTCCATTATTAAAAAAAAAAAAAAAAACACACTTTTTTGTTTTTTTACGTATTTTATTTTTCTTTTCACTCCTATTTATGTTTTTGGTTTTCAACTTTCAACAACGATTCTTCTTCTCCTTCTCCCTCTTCTTCTTCTTCTTCAGCGTTTACCCTCACACTCTCACTTCCAATGGCTTCTTCGCACTTTCACTCTACTGCTGATATCAAGGTAAAGCAAAAACCCCTTTCTCTCTTCTCTCTTCTTCAATTCCAACGTCGTGTCGTTTTGACTCCTTCTGATGTCGTTTTCAGGGAGCGAAGGTGCTCATGGTCGGTGCTGGTGGAATTGGGTGCGAGCTTCTCAAGACCCTCGCTCTCTCTGGCTTCCGTGACATACACATCGTGAGTTCTTTTCTTCTTTTGGGTCTCAAAGTTTCTTCCTTTTTACTTTTTTTACCAAGGGTTTTGAAATTACTATGCATATTATTTTTTAAAAAATTAAGGTTGTCTGTGGCTTTGTTAGGGTTTTTGAGTACTTGGAGTTTTCAGTTTTTGGTTAAAGTTTTCAACTTTATGTGTTGCATGAGATGGGCGGTGTTTCAAAAGTTTGGCGCCTTGGTGGTGTTGTTTTATAGTAATTATTATTATTATTATTATTATTATTTTTATTGTTATTTTTTGAAAAGGAAATTGTGTGTTTGTTAAGTTGGGGAAGTGTTTATGGAAGTGAGATGTGAATGGTTAGAATTTTTTTTAAAACTTTTTTTAAGCTCTTAATTGAAGTGTTTGAAATCGAGGATTTGCTATTGGAAATCTTCTATTTTTGGTGGTTTAGTTGCTGATTTATTTGTTCTGATTTGAATTTACAACCTTTGAGGGTTGGTGGCTGCGATTTTTGGTAGTCACAGCGATATTTTCGTGAAAACAAGGCACATGGATGGCTGTCCTTTGTGGGGAGAGCAATTTTGTTGTTTACGGTCTGTTGGTTTTTAGGTGCTTTCATGGTAATCATAGGGTATTGTTTAGTGGGGTGATGGTTGTTGTTCTTGTAGATCTTGCTATTTTGTTCAGAGATCTTGAGTTTTAGAAGTTGCTATTTTTGTAATTTATAACGATATTTGAAAATTATGTTGCTTTGAAGAGTAGTTTATGGTTTGTGGTAAGGCAGGTGATGGTATGACCATATTGAGTATCGATGTTGTAATGACTAATAGAATGACTAATAGACGGTAGTGAGGGTTATAGGTTGATGGAAATGGCAGACTGCTGGCTGCTGGAGGGTGTTTTGCCGAGAACGAGTTTCTTGTTAGGCTGTAAATGGAACTGCTCGAAGTGGATCTGTAATTTATTGATCAATTTATTTACATGTGTATGCGTAGAAAAATAATTAGTAATGTCATTTGGTTTTACAATTCTTTTCCGGGGATCCGTTCTCCTGATCGTAGTTTAGGGAGCTGAGTTGTTTAATGGATTTAAATGAGTTGATATCTGTCTCAGATATAGTTTTATTTCTCTGTATTTGCAAGCTGATACATAGGAAAATTTTCTCCCAAGAATCGCTGTGTACTAATTTTGAAGAAAGTTATGTTTTTCGTAACTCATGTTTTAGTCCCTACTTGTTAGTTATACTGTTAGTTATCAGTCAACCCCTATGAGTGGTAGTTGTAGTAATGGGATTTACTCGAGCATGTGTGTTATGAATGTGTTGATTAAAACATGCTGTTTTTGCAAATTATCTCTTGAGCTATCTGTATGGCCTTATGCTAATATGCTCTGACACACTAATATACCTCTTTTATTTCCATTTTGCAGATTGATATGGATACAATAGAAGTCAGTAACCTGAACAGACAATTTTTATTTCGACAATCGCATGTTGGGCAATCCAAGGCCAAAGTAAGTTAATCCATTACCGCTATCATTGTTTACTGGTTTTGATTTCAGTTGAACATCCACATGATGAAATTCTCAACCAGGTTGCCAGGGATGCTGTTTTAAAATTTAAGCCTGACATAAGCATTACACCATACCATGCAAACGTCAAAGATCGTGACTTTGATGTGGACTTTTTTAAGCAATTTAATGTTGTTCTAAATGGACTGGACAATCTAGATGCACGCCGACATGTGAATCGCTTGTGCTTGGCTGCTGATGTACCTTTGGTTGAAAGTGGAACCACTGGGTTCCTTGGACAGGTAACTAATTGTATTTATTGGGTTCTTGATAACCGATATTCATTTCCAAGAAGAGGTTGTGTTTCGGCAGTATTAAATAGGTTCTGGATCTACTGTCTTCTTGGGAAGTGCATGTCAAACTAGTTTATTACTAACATATCGGTGGTTGCACATGATGTCTGCTTCAAAATACATTTTATGATTAATTGTTGTGATATACTAAGATGCAGCTTTTCCATCATATTTGTGATATAGTTTTAGTTGAAAGCAGGTCACTGTGCATGTCAAGGGAAAAACAGAGTGTTACGAGTGTCAGCCTAAGCCGGCCCCCAAGACATATCCTGTTTGTACTATCACAAGTACCCCATCCAAGGTATGGGTTGGCTTTCATTTTCATTTGTACACCCCTGGATTTTTTTACATTGTAAATCGAAATTATTAGAAACAGTTGGAAGACTAGTACAGATTGCTTTTCATGAGTTGTATCAGATAGTAGATCGTTAAAGATGAGTTGAGTCTTTACCATGCATATAATTGACTTTGTATGCTCCTTTGTTTTGTTAATTCCTTTTTCTAGTCAATTAATCTTTTGATAAGCCTTTTGCTATGCAAGTAATGGTTGCTAAATAGTGTCTAGGGACTAGAATGTGAAGCTGCAGGGCCAAAGGGTCATTTGTATGAATTTATGGTTGTGTGATTTTCACTGAATGGAATCTTTTAGAATGCATTTATGTATTTTGATTATGATTATTACTCAAATGGAGAAGTCTCTTTTTATCATGATATTTTAGTCCATTGCTAGTTTTATCTTACACAGATGGATTAGTTTGTTAAACTCATGCTATTATAATTCTTTTGTTAATTTGGGCATCAATTACAATTATGAATTTTGTTTTTTACTTCAGACTTCTGAGTTCTGACTAATGAGTTCTAAGCTTTGATCTATATTGGCAGTTTGTTCACTGTATTGTGTGGGCAAAGGACCTACTTTTTGCAAAGTTACTTGGTGACAAGAATCAAGATAATGATTTAAATGTACGATCAAGTGATGCTGCCAGCTCCTCAGAAAATGTAGAGGATGTATTTGAACGGAGTAAGGATGAAGACATTGAACAATATGGAAGGAAAATCTTTGATCATGTCTTTGGGTATAACATTGAATTAGCTTTGTCTAATGAAGAGACATGGAAAAGTCGTAATAGACCAAAACCTATATACAGCAAGGATGTCTTGTCTGAGGAACTGACTCAACAGAATGGAGGTGTGGACAAAAATCATGTATCTGATGATGGATTATCAGTTTCTGCTATGGTTTCTTTGGGCATGAAGAACCCACAGGATATCTGGAGTGTTAAAGAAAATTCTAGAATATTTCTGGAAGCACTGAGACTTTTTTTCACAAAAAGGGAAAAGGTTGATTTGACTCTTGTTTTGATGATATATTGAGCTTGAGCTTATTTTAATCACTCCATATCTCCATCGAGGTGCTTAGCCGTGAAACCTTGTGTGTGTGTTTTTTTTTAAATATATTTTTGAGCAGGATATTGGCAATCTGAGCTTTGATAAAGATGATCAGTTAGCTGTGGAATTTGTTACTGCAGCTGCAAACATACGGGCTACTTCATTTGGCATCCCTCTGCACAGCCTTTTTGAAGCTAAAGGTATTGCTGGTAATATTGTGCATGCTGTTGCGACAACAAATGCTGTTATTGCTGGGTTGATTGTCATTGAAGCAATCAAAGTGCTACGAAGTGACATTAAAAGTTATAGGTACAAGTGATTCCTACTGCTGCATACTCTTATATTTTTTTATTGGTTGCGGGTTTGTAGTACCCTTAGATGTCTACTGTTCACATTAAAAAAGAAGTTTTATTGAGATCAAGAAGTATTGCTAATCAACCATGTCCTTACTCCTTAGGCAGAATGATACCTACCTTTTTGGCAAAGGAAAACAAAGTTCTCAGCATAATCATGCTGCTAGTGCTAAATCAAATAACATATATCTGATTTGCTTGTATTTTGATTTGAATGCTTCATAATTTTCACTGTCTCTTTTTGAACTTCAGCACATGATATTTTCTAGGGAATAAGATGTACAGATAGATACCAAAGATCTTTATTGTTGAGACTTGTTTTTCTGTATCTTAAATTAACTTTAATTTCTTTTGGAAGATACCTTATCCTCTCTTTTATTTCCTTTTATTGATTTCCTCTAATATCAACATACTCTTTTGCGCAGTTTACAAGTCAGTTTTAAATTTAATTTTTTCAATAATGTTTTCTTCTAATCTGAATTGTACATCTTATAGAATGACATATTGTCTGGAACATCCATCAAGAAACATGCTGCTTATGCCTGTGGAGCCATTTGAACCTAACAAGTCTTGCTATGTTTGTTCTGAGGTATGTCGAATCTCCCCTTGTGTCATCTTTTGCCTAAAAAGTAAAATCATTATTGCAAATTATGCTCACTCTGAATATATTATGTTTGTGGGAAACAGACACCTTTGTCACTTGAAATAAACACAAACAGTACAAAGTTGAAGGACTTGGTTGAAAAGATTGTCAAGGCAAAGCTTGGGATGAACCTTCCTCTTATTATGAATGCTTCATCTCTTCTTTATGAAGCTGGTGATGTTGAGGATGACATGGCTCCAATTTATGAAGCCAACCTTGAAAAGGTATGTTCCTTGTCTTTGGGTTGAATTTGGCATGACATTTTATTTAACTTGTTTCTTTGCCTTTTCAGGTGCTAGCTGAGCTTCCTTCTCCAGTAACAGGTGGTACAATGCTTACAGTTGAGGATTATCTGCAGGAACTCAAGTGCAATATTAACATCAAGCACAGGTTTTTACTTATCCCTATTTTTCTAATTTGAGCCTGACTATGGTAGTTTGTCATTCCTTCCATTTGTAGCCCTTTCATTTTTTTGGCTAGAAATCACAGATACTGGTATTTGATACCAATACGTTTATACGGATAAAAGTCATAAAATAATGAAAAACTTATTGATGAAAAATATCTAAAAAGTATCAAAATACCCTGATATGATATGTATCAGATACCTGATGTTATCGCATTTACAGAGAGGAGTTTGATGAAGAGAAAGAACCTGATGGGATGGTTCTCTCAGGATGGACTCAACCTGTGTCGGCAGCAGAAAATAAAGACAAGTCAATTGTTAATGGTGCAAGCACCTCAGATGCAACAACAGCAGTTGCAGAATCTGAAATGGATGATGAGATAGGTATAATTTCTCCCTTGAAGAAGAGGAAACTTCCTGATGCTTCCGATAATTCAAATGCTGCTGCTGAAACTAAGAATAATAAGCAATTGCAAGTAATCGACGATGAAGATGATCTTGTTGTGCTTGAGGGGAACGTAGATGGCTTTAAAAAGAGAAGATTGTGAAGTTGCACGCCAGAACTAAAATCTTGACTAGTTCTTACATCCTAATTTTGTATTGATAGGGAGGTTTGGAGATTCTTTTGGCCATAGTTGTTAGGTCTGCTGCTCCTAGTTTTTTTTTTTTTCCTTTTATTTCATCTGATAGATACGATCTTTTTCCGTTGCGCTTTTGACAATTCGCAGCAGCAATATGTATTATTCTTGCTGACGCCTGACAGAAGATCACTGACCTCACTAGTTGACTCCCTCACCTGAGATTAGTGAACAAAGTTTTGCAAACTGGGCATCTTATTCAATTATTCTCATGTATCTATTTTAGCATTGAAATTTCGTCATCAGAGCAGTGTGTTGTGGATTTCTTTTCTGAAAAACATGTTTCGTTCTACACTACTCATAGCATGTTTGTTTGAGCAGCTAGAACTCCACTTTTGTCCTAAAGCTCTGCCTCACAAGCCTTGGTAGTTGGCACACACGTTTTCCCCCTCCCCGAACGTAAAAACAAACATGCTATCAATGTATTGAAAGTTTGAATCTGCACCAAGGTGTAACCCTTTTTACTAGTTATATTTGCAGTGCATATGTACAAGGTGATCATAAGTCTTGATGTTTAAGGTATAACCAATTGGTAGCAACAAACTTTAAGATCAACTTTATGTTCTCTTTTTACCTTACATGCAAGTAAATGGTTTCAGACTCAACGTACATTTTAGTTGCTTTTTTAATTGTTTTGTTTTATTTTGTTTAACAATTTTTTTTTCTTCCAATTGAATGCTCTTACCTTTTGTTGTCCATTTGATGTGTGAGACATATGGGGCTGTTTAATTTTGGTCCATAAATCATTTAAGATGCTCTACTATTTTTATGGGGAGAATTTGTAAAATATGTTTTTATGTTAATAACGCCCAACTCAAACTAGTTTAGGAAGTAAAATAGATAATTTTGCCATTGAAAATAATAGTACTATATTAGATACAACGAAAACGGGTTGATTAGATTTCTCAAAGCAGACTTTCTCATATATTGTATTTCTTAAGGGGAGTAATTAACATAACTCTTAAAACAGGTTTAAGGGTTTAAGCCATGTACACCATTTCTTGATAGAACGGAGCAATCTTCACTCTACATCTCGAGAATGGATTAGTACAAATCCATTTGAGGCGTATTCACCTATGTATTAGGCATGCTTGCTTTGTTGTGTTATGATTTCTACTCTTTCAATGGCTTCTCTGAACAATGATGATGGGATTCCCATATTGTCCCGTTAAATTTGATATTTAGTTGGCTTGATTTATAATATTTATTTTGTTATTAATTCATAAATAAACCATAAATAGTGTGCCCCAACGAGGGAATAAAAACATTATTTTTAAACATCAGCTTTTATAAGAGGTCAAAAATGATAAAGGGATATTGAAAAACTAAATCCTCTACTTCTCATAAATTCAATATTTAATCTTTCGACGCAAAGCAATTTTCTTCTGCTTTTTTAGGGATTTAAAAAGTTTCTAACTATATATATTCTTTTTTTTTTGATAAATAAGTTGCTAAATAATTGAGATGCTAATGAACTATTCCAGACAACTTCCTCACTATATATAATGCATAGCATAAGTGTATGCATTTTTAAAATTCAAGTTGCTTAAGAGTTATTCAAGAATAGTTATAGTTATTCATACGAGTCTGTTGCCACATTTCAGGAAAATATTATACACTAACATACTAGCCATTGGAGTTAATTTGTGCTGTTGAAGAATCTCATCAGTTGCTGAGGAATCAGGAAGCATTCATTGAAGATGAGAAGAATATATGACTTTTCTGCATTTAGTTTCAACTTAAACTATGGATCCTAAATCATTTACATGGAAAATCTAATAAGTTGATTACAAAATAATTCACCAATCTTGCATGTCAAAAAAAAAAAAAAAGCCACATTGAAAATGTTAATTAAAATTTTGAATAATGTCTCGGACAGATCCATCTCTGATGTGGAATATTTTCTTAAGGGTATTTTGCTACTACACTTGTTGGTCAATTGCATAGAAATCCAAGCCAATTTCACTAGCTTCAACTAGCCAGTTTCTTTGAATTTGCTTCTACACGCAATTATTCTCTAAAAATTACATAACAAAATTACAATTCAATTATATAAGACCATATGAATCATGCTACTAATGCATATTTATATATACTTAAGCACCAGTAGGTTAATCTTATTACATATCTGATACATTTGTTTCTGCTACCATGAAACATAATACTCCACACACAATACAGAAAGCCAATCAGGTACATATCATCATGCACCATTCATCATACAGAAATTTTTTTCTATGCAAACCTTTGAGTAAGTTATTAAAATATTTATCAGTCCATATGAGGAATGCTCCATTCATGGAAATAAATTTGGATTTCATCACCTGCCATTAAGATTATTGAACTGTGCAAACATTGCAGTTCCAGAATGGCCATCAATAGATGTTGCTGGTGCTGAATTGTTGTTGTTGTTGTTGTTGTTATTTGCTTCTGGTCCTGGATTAGTAGTAGCAACTGGTGTGTCTTTGTCCTCTGCGATGGTGGCGGAAGGTGTGGGAGGAGTTGGTGAGGTAGGAACAGCCGGTGCTGCATTGTTTTCGTCTTCAGATTTGCCTTGTGTGAAAGCTTCTTGAAGCTGCAGTGCATATTCCAAGTTCCATAATACATCTCCCATTGAAGGCCTATCGACTCCATAATCAGCCAAACACTTCTCGGCAGCCTCGGCAAACTTCTTCATGGATTCGGGATTGATGTTACCAACAAGAAGAGGGTCAATGATCTTGTCAAGCAAGCCCTTCCTCTTCCACTGCATCGCCCAATCGGCCAAGTTTACTTGCTCGCGGGGCAACTGAGGGTTGATGGCTGGCCTTGCACAAAGTGCCTCAAGAAGGACCACACCGAATGAGTACACATCGGATTTTTCGGTCAATTGCTGCCTCCTGAAGTACTCGGGGTCTAGATAACCAAAGCTACCCTTCACTGCTGTGCTTACATGACCCTGGCCCATAGGTGCATCCTTCGAAAGTCCGAAATCAGAAACCTTCGCTGTGAAGTTTTCGTCAAGCAAAATGTTGGTGGTCTTAACATCACGATGAATGATGCCTTGTGCTGTGCCGGTGTGAAGGTAGTGAAGACCGCGAGCTGCTCCGATGCAAACCTCTAACCTTTGCTTCCAAGAAAGAGGAGGCATGTTCTTTCCATAAAGATGGTCTCTTAAATGTCCATTTGGCATGTACTCATAAACCAAGATCATCTCATCATTCTCATCACAGTATCCAATCAAAGACACCAAATGCCTATGCCTAAGCTTGGACAACATTTGAATTTCTGTCTGAAATTCTGTGATACCTTGTTCTGATTGTGGATTTCCTCTTTTCACAGCCACTTGAGTCCCCTCATCAATCACACCCAAATAAACATTACCAAATCCACCAACACCGATAATGGCCTTGGAATCAAAGTTCTTCGTTGCTTCCTGCAATTCTGAAAAAGGGAAATACCTTCCTAGTCCCATACTTGAATTGTACATGTTGCTCTTGCTGCCGGTGAAGCTTGTATCGCTGGCGTGCAGAGGAAGTAACCACGAAGAGAAGCTGTTTCTCTTTTGCCAATCCTGGGGCCTCTTGTGCCACTTGATCACCATGGCACCGAGTCCTACAAAGGCTCCAAACATCATGGCAAATCCAACAGCCGCCACTGTCCCACGGTTAGAACCATTGGCCTTTCTACCATCAACGCCGAATTCTCCATCCAAACTATTCACCGAGTTGCTCAACTTCATCACCTCTATACCATTCACAATGGCATTACCATTTCCACCCTCGGCACTTGCCGGCCCAACCTGAACTGTTAGCCCCTCAGTCATCAATGTTGCATTCACAACAATGTCTTTGTAATATGGTGTTGCCAAGGCACCGGTAATAGCTGACAAATCCAAGTTAGGAATTGCCATTTTCCCATTGACATAGACATTAAAGTAGAGTTGATTAAGCCCTTTGCTCACAATGTCACAAAAATGTAACCTAACAAGGTAACTAAAAGAGGTGTCCACATCAAATTTCCATGAGACATTGAAATTTGGCTGATCAACACCAGCATCACCCATCTCGGTAGCAGAAGCATACACGGATTGTGGTGCAATCAAAGGAGAGATTGTCTGCTTGTCAGTCGGGAACTTAATCGCGTTGGTAGCCACCGAAGCACTCTTCGCCAAGTTCTTGTTCGTGAGGAAAGCCTCATCAGAATCCCAAATTCTTCCAAGGGTGTCATTCGATGTGGTGATCATCGGTCCTCCATTATTGAGCCTAAAAACAGGTTGGATACCGTAAGTTTTTAGGCCAGAAAACTCGGCAACAGGGAAAAGGGCAGAGCCGGTGTCAAATATGAGGTTTTCAGGAGCTTGAACAACCTCAATGGCATTGACGAATGCTGCCGAGTTCTTCAAGGGAATGAAGGACAAGGAAAATTGTGATTGATTTGCATTGATGAGGTACTCCTTAAGGATAGGCTTGTCATTGTTGTTAACATTAAAGCTATGAAGAAGGACATAGGTATCTGTGTGAACAGAAAAAGTAGCCTTCTGAAGATCAAATACATTGTTTTTTATCGGATAGAAATGAAGGCGGATCCAATGAAATCCTGGCTGAGACAAATGGAAGGAATACTTAGCTTCCTGAATGAAGATCCTTGCATTTGCGTATATAGGTGAAGAAAGATTAGCAGCATCATTAGTTGAAACTTTATAGTCATCATTAGCTTTTAAGAAAGAATTGGCTTGATTGTCAGTTTTGAAGACTCTTCCATCAGGTAATGGAGGTGACTTATCTGCACCACAATTAATGAGGAAGGCATCTTTCGGGACGAAAGCCGAAGAAGGACCAGGACCGGCCGATAACGCGGGAGAGGACAAAGCCAAGAGAGAAATGGCCAGGAGGAGAGGCATCTTCAAAGATGACAAGGAGGATAGAAAGGGTACTAGTAACAAAAAGTTCTTGTGTTTTTTTTCTATCTTCCCCATACCTCCTGGGGTGAGGTGAGGTGAAGGGGGGGTTTGAATTTACAATTTAGAGTAGCAAGAAGCCTGAGAAGGGTGCATATAGTTCCCCTATAAGGGGAGGTTTGTTTTGCTCCCCAATTCTTCTGGTGGTGGAAAAAGAGAAAAAACAAGGGATGACAACTGTGACAGGACCTTGAATTCCACATAATTAGGCAAAGAATGTGGATGGATCATTGCTGTGGTTTAGAGGATTCTGCTACGTGACATGTTGTTTTTTTTGCTTTGTTTAGACATTACATTTAATTCATTCAATTACCAAAGACAAACTAAACAAACCTAGGTGAAAAATAGTTTATTTGAACAAGTCAAAACACAACAAAGCAAACTTGATGTTTTGGAGGGAGCATGCTCTATCTCTGATAATCTATCCTTCACTACCACTTTGAGTGTGTCTGTCATTTTATGCACGCATCAAGAACTTACAATGGCATGCAGCATATAAATTAAACCTCCTTTTTCCTACCATGTGAAGAACTTTATATATATTGGATTGATGGATTCATATCTTAACAACTGTTATACATTATAAATTGGATGATGACGTTAATAGTAAATTCAATAAATGCATGACGTTTTATATTTAACTGAACCACTATAGGTACTAAAATTCCTACAAATTTTTAGACTAGTAATTTTGTCTTCTAGGTTATTTTCCCATTTCAATTTGGTTCTAAAAGTTTTTCTCTCCCTCACAATATTTTCAATTCTCAATCAAAATTCAAAATTCATAATATTGACATTAACGAATTCATAATGTAAAGATGTACACAAAGTGTTCATATTTTTTTTTAAATTAAAAATTTTTTAGAACAAAATTGAAATCCAAAAATAAAACATTATACGCAAGTCTTCAAATGTTGAACCGGTGCTTGCAAGTTCTTTCGCAACTTTGTTTATTATTTTCTCTCTTTATGTGACTGCACGTAGAGGAACGTGTCTAGCATGTATGAATCTGCAATCTTTGGAGAGTGTATGGAAGATTTCTATGGGACTTGACTCTGTTAAATATTCACTACTAACTGTAAATTTTATAATAAATTTTTATGAATAATAAAAAAAAATTGAAATACTTAATAACTGATATCATATCTTAAGAAAAGAGATAGGTACATTTTTGTTTTGTGCGTTTCAAGTGGAGGGATGTCTCTGGATAGTTTCAATTTTCCATATCTGATGGTTATGCTCTTTGCTCCAATAATTGGAAGGCTACTCGTCGATACAGATCTCCCTTTGCTGACTGTTGATTTGGCTACCGCCCAACGACTCTCTCGTTTTAGATCTGAGGTTCTTTGTTGCCGAACTGAGCTTAGTCCCATCATCAATGAGATTGTTATCTTGGTATTAAAGGCTATTGAATCTCCTGTTAGAGTCGAGTTTTGGCAGTTGCTGATGATCCATCACATGGAAGAGTATATTGTTGCAGTGTATTTTGCTTTCCCTTTAATTATTATTAGTGTGAAATTTCTTGTATTGTTTTTAATCTATGAATAAAATAGACATTTTCCCTCAAAAAAAAAGATATATATCCAAGCAAATTTTTTTAAACATCATCGATTAGATTTGGTTAAGGATGTCTTACATCATAAAAAAAATGATCGCTCAAAAAGAACTCAACATCATGTAAGATACTATAAATTATAATCGCTTGGGAAAAGTAAAAACATCAAATAATCTCAAGATATTAACCAACCGATTTCTCATGTAAATTTGGTTTTTTAATGTATTATGCCATACAAAAAACCTACAAAAAAATCTATATAATGAATAGTGTGTGTGTGGGGGGGGGTGGGTCTTAATATTAATTAAGGCAATTAACTAGTGTATTATAAATCCTAAGGAAGCTGGTGCATCACAACAAGTCAAAATGTTTCGAATCTGTTGTATATTTTGAAACAATATTGCTATTTTGTACGAAATTTTTAGATGAATAGTTTACGATAGTATTGGTAAAACGGGCCACGACCTGCGGGCCTCAAACAAGACACAAGTTTTGTAAAAAAAATTAAATGCAGATTTTTTTGGAGTATTTTTAAAAAATTAAAAGATTCATTGAATATTTGAATATTTGCTTACGATTTGCGAGCATTTATTTTTTTTAAAATATGTGCTAAAAAAAAGAAAAAAATTAATTTAATTTATTTTTTTTAATGCGAGCCGCCCGCAGGCCGCCCTGCCCGCAATGCGGACGCGCAGGGCCTGGAAATTAGGTCCTAAAAATTTTAACGGGCGAGCATGCGCCCACATTTTTTGCGGGTCGAATGCGAGCGTGGGCCATGCCCACCCATTTTGCCAATACTAGTTTACCAACTACTTTTGACCAATCACATTTAAGAGAGAAAACGGTTTACACATGACTTTGTCGAAATGCATGAAAATAAGCAGTGCTGCAAGTGCTGCGTATGTCGTTTCAAGAATTCACTTTGAATTCGCACAAAAAGCATTTCCCATTTTGAAATACGTCAAAAGTTTACAAGTCCTATATATATATATTGCCGTTTATATAAAAAAGAATGTACCCTATATTCCCCAACGTATAACCTTTAAAAAATTTATATATACCAAAATTCAATTTAGAGGTGGTAAAATAGTTAGTGACAGGAATATAATAATGGATCGGACTTGCTATGCCCGCATGAGCTTATGCCTTTGTTGGGCATTTTCAGTGCCAGTGTATTAGGCCCTTTCTAAACATTCGATTTATCCTTCAGGGACATCGATAAAATTGGAACAATACATAAAATTGCCACACTAATTAATTATTCATATATGTGCCTAAGATGCATAAACACGTACGTGAGAGAAAAAAGTCATTCATGAACATTAAATAACAGGGGCACATGGAAATAGAGAACTTTAATTTAATTAGTGGCTATGCTGGCCAGGCAATTTTTCTTTGATCTTGTCAAGTATACTCTTCTTCTCATGCTGATGATCATGGTGGTTTCCACCGTTAACAGTGGTGGTTGAAGTTGTTGTATGTGAATGCTGCTCTTTCACTCCTCCTATTCCTGGTAGCTTCTCTTTTATTTTATCCTTGAGTCCCTTCTTCCTCCTCCCACCTTGTCCATCATCCTCCGACTATATATATTAATTTTCCACATTCAAGCAAAACCAAGTTATTATTAAAAAAGATACATACATCGTTTACCCCCAAAAAAAAAAAGATACATACATCATCTATACGTTAGTTTGTTTGTATTGTATAATAACTTTGTTAAAACTTTCAAAAAATTAAGTTTGTTACATGCACACACACATTGTTGATTCAAAATTTAAACATCACCGGCCAATATAAAATAAGTAGAAGAATTTATAGTTAGGTGCACAATAGTTCCTCACAGGCTAGCTAGACATTACCAAAAAGCTAGATGCCTAAATCTTTATATAAACACTAGCTTGATTATGTTCCTCTATCCATCCGATATGCTATCATCTAAACATTTTTTTTATTTATAAAAAACGCAATAATTGTTTAATTGCAACAACTTATATTTATAACAATGATATAGTGATTATGTTCCTTCTAAACATTTTTTTATTTATAAAAAACACAATAATTGTTTAATTGCAACAACTTATATTTATAAGAATGATATACTATCTCCTAAAAAAAAAACAAACAAAACAATGATATACTATCAAGTATGAGTAGTGATAAAAAAAAAGTATGAGTAGTGATATACATGTAAATCCAGAATTGATATTTTTATGTATATTTGTTTGTCTTATATGTATATAAGATGTATAAATATAACACAAACAGATATACATAGAGATATCAATTCTGAACATACATATAACACAGGGACGGATCCAGGTGGTAGCTAGTGGGGCAAGTTCCCCCACAAACTTTTTTATTTTTTTTAAAATATTCTTATATATATGTTATATATTATATTGTGTATCACTTAACACAAATTATTCTGCAGCTCATTGGTAAATTCTCTCTGCACCGTTCCAGTTGCCTTAAGTTCGAGACTTGTTACAGGCATTTTTTTTTTAAAAAAAAAAAATTTGCAGTTCCTCGTTCTCAAAGTTTATGTATATTTGTTTTTATATATATAATAAACTTTATGTATGTTTAATTAGGTTATTATTAATTAATTTTTTTTAATATATTACTCTCTCCAAATCTTATTACGTTTTTATTGATATTTTTTGCAACTTTGAAAAAAAAATTATTTGATATTAATGAACTAAGGACAAATAAGAAAAAAAAAATAAATGTATCTTATAAAATATAAAGTGATTTATACATAAAATTAGAAGTTTTTAAAATGAGATTTATAAATAAGATCTAAATGAATATATTTTTAATATTATTTAAATATGTATCGCCCCACAACAAAATTTCTTTGGATCTGTCACTAATGTAACATTAGTAGTAATTAATAAGTATCGACCTACATATAAACTAGTGATATATCATATATGTCTTAAAGTGTTAATTTACTATTTATTAATAATTGATTACTCTTTCCGTCCCACGAGGACGGATTGAAAAATTAAAAAAATTAAGGATATAAACTAGTGATATATGTCTTAGTGTTAATTTACTATTTATTAGATTGAAAAATTAAAAAAATTAAGGATATAAACTAGTGATATATGTCTTAAAGTGTTAATTTACTATTTATTAATAATTGATTACTCTTTCTGTCCCACGAGGACGGATTGAAAAATTAAAAAAATTAAGGATATATTCGTATAATTGTTTGTTTAATACAAATCAATCAAATATTAAATATTTAATTTGATGCATTTTGCATTGCAATTAGTTATAATTCAAAATTTATACTCCCTCCGGTCGATATTATAAGTACATTTTTTCTCTCACAAAAAAGGTGCTTATAATATGTACCGGAGGAAGTAATGTTTAAGTATTTTATTTATTAAATAACTTTAATTTGGAAAAAAAATTGACATTTCTTTATTATGATTATGAAACGTTACTAAACGGAGGGAGTAATAAGTGAGAAGTGACACATTTGATTGTCTCGTAGTAAAAGCTGATCCAACAAAAATGAAAGGAAATGATACCGAGCTTGAGCTTGAAGTGCTGGCGGAGTGACGAAGCTCTCCACTCTCGCTCCTTCTCTCGCTGGCCAACAAATCTGCCACCGTGGTACCACCATGCTTGCCTTTGTACGTGGCGGTAACGACGCCGGTGAGACTCACAGGGTTGCCGTGCTCATCTGTTAACCAAACAGGGTTGCCGTATGGGTCAGTGAGTTGAATTGGGTTGCCGCGTTCGTCTAGTAGTTCAACTTCTCCCATTTTTAGACACACTATACTATAACTATAGGGACATGTTTTGTTTGGTTCTTTAACTAATTTAACTAGAACTACAAACAAACCTTGGCGGTGGTACTGGTCGGTGAGAGGATGCTGATGTAGCTTGGTGTTTGTGTTGTGTTTACACGTGGCTGGAGTATGTTGAACTTGAGACTGACACGTGTTACCATGTCATAAAGTTTATTCTAGTTATCCATATCTCAATTTATTATTTTAATTTTAAGCTCTGTTGGATAATGTGACTATCACTTACAAGACACAAATGTTATATCACTAGATAATAAGACCAATAACGACGTTGAGAATTAAAATCAAAATTATCAATAAAGTAAAAATTCAAAAACAAAATATTGGAAAACAAAAATCAAAATCTCTTATATTTAAGAAAATAAAAACATTTATTTTTGATAAACCAACAATATTTACCTATGCAACCAGGTGATTAATTTGTTTGCACCAAAGAACAAATCCATGACCACATGTTTAACGCCAAATGGGATATCTATCACCCATGCCCTTTGTTTTTGTGGCCTAATGATTGGTCGAAAGTGATGAATTGAAAAATGTTTACTTGTGTCAAATCACGAGTCATTGCCCCCATTGATACAAGTAATGTACTAAATTAGAAACCTAATCCTAATTGAAACGTAAACGGAACACTTTGTAGTCACAAGTAACAAAGTGCGTTCACATTTGAAGTTTGAAGTTTGAAGGCTTGGTGATTCAACATACAGTCAGAAAGCAACAAAAATAGATCTTTAAAATCGTACAACCCATGCATGAAAATGCTTATAATTCAATCTTCTACTACTAATAAGACCAGAAACATAATAATTCTACCAACAAAGGCAATTCATTATTTGGCATAAGGAAACTATTCTTTCACTAAAAGCAACTGCTGAAGTCAACCAAAATAATTGGTATTGCCTAACAATCTGTGAAGACCATTGCCCAACACCAACAACTCTAAAGGGCTAATGGCTATGTATATGTATAATGAAATACATATCAACAAAACCATTGACAACAGAACATCATTTGAGTATATGAATAAAAATTCATGCAATAAACAAATTGATCTGTACAATTTTTTTTTTTTTTTTTAAAAAAAAAGACCCTTGTTCTTAAAACACTATGTTTGTCTTTATATTTATCTAGTCCTTCTGTATGTTCTCCATTTTTCTCCTTTACAGAGCAACTCCAACTTCTAGTCTTGATGAAATCAAGGTTTAGTGTATGCAGATGCTAAAAATTTAAGATTGATGAATGACACCTTGCCCTTTTCAAAGTGGTTTTTATCGGAGGTTGCAGAGAAGATCAACAATGGAACCTGCTTTAAAGAAGAGAAAAAAAAAACATAAATTAAGTCAAAAACAAGAGACATGGAATATTGGAACCAGGGTTCAAATCCTCGTGACAACATTAAATATTTGCCTATCAAAAATAAAAAATAAAAAACTTCAGAGGATTTCAGGCATGTTATAGTCTAGAGCTCATGTATATGAATCAAAATTTAGAAGTTAAATACACGTTGCACCAAGAACAGAACCAAGAGAAATCTGGATGCAAAGAGGTTGCTAACTACAACAGGGGAAAGTTGAGAAAACTCTTATTTGGTTCTTGAAATGATGATGAATGTAATAAGACAACTTTAAGGGTGCATTTGCTAAACTGGGGAAAGTAACACGATGAAGATGCTGTAGTTTACCTCCAAACAACCCGTAAGCAGCTTATTGCTTGCTAGATTTCGCCCAAAAGAATCCCTTCTTTCTTGTAGGGTGATTATCTAACATGGATTTGGAACCCTTGGAGCCGAATGAGAAGTGTCTCTGCAGAAAAGGTTTTCCAAAGGAGCTTCTCCCACTGGAACTAGATTCCATCCTAGGACCTTTACCATGGTGCCCTTTATCTTTAAAATGATCAAACACAATAGAATCATCATCAATTTCACTGTCCACAATTCGTTTCTTTGATTTCTTGTTTTTAGCCTTTAAATCCATTTCAGCTTTCAGCGCTTTTTCAGACAACTTAAGAGTTTGTTTCTCACCGAAAGTGCAAACTGGGCAAGCTGGATCATACTTGTTGATTTCAGGTGTCATACTCTCCAAACATTCAGCATGATACACATGTCCACAGATTAGAACAGAAACTACAGCGAGGTCATTACTTGCAATTATCTTTTGGGAGCTCCAAGAAGACTTCTCAGATAAAAGTTTAGAGCAAACACCGCATGTTTGAAAATCAACTGGAGATGTTGAAAACCGACTACTTGATCTAAGTAACCTTTCACGATTAAAACCAAATGATTCACTGTCAAATGACCATGTCTCTCTATGGGAAGTTCCCATCAGCTCAGAAAAGCCAGGAACAGACCAACCATCTGAAGATCCACCACGGGAGCGAGCACCCGATTCATTGCTCCATGAAGGAAACACTGGCTTTTCTTCAGGCACATAGAAGCTACTTGATGACTTAAATCCTGGGATTCGGCTGTCAGAAACTTGGCGTAATAGTTGGTGTCCAGGGGAACGGGACGGATATCTTAATGGGGTAGAGCTGGAAGTAGGTAGGTGGTTTAGAGGTGGCAGAGGAGACGGTGACAGCGACATAGAAGGTAACGAGCATGAAAGTTTTGGGGGAGATGGACACGATACTGCTGATGATTCTTCCAATCCCTTCACCTATAAAAGAAATTCATAAGTAGGAAGTGTGTCAAAGAAATTACACATACAAAACTAGCAGAACAATAAAACAATGGCAGATTTCTTCACTATTATAAACTTACCTGTTCCACATTCACATCCAAGGAGACATTAGTAGAAATAGATTGATCTGAAACAAACAAGTCAGATACTGTAAACCAAGCAGTTGAGTGAATAATAATTTACCACTGGACAAATAACAGGATCAGTTCACATATAGTAAACAACAGGATCAATGTCATGCATGGGCACACAGGATGCACCTACGCATAAATGAGTCATATCAACCTAGCTTCACAATATATAGTTATTGCTTAGCACTCATGCAAAGTACGCACAAGTTGCAAGTCTCTAAATATATTATAAAAAATTTATAAAAAAAAACCCACTACCCTGTAGTCTTCATCCAGGGATCTCCATTGTTAAGTGATCTGTAATGGCACTATAAAATGTAGCCCGAGGCTGGCACCCTCCGAAAGGTGAGAGCTCTTCTCTCCCTAAACTTTTAGTTACCACAAAAAACTCTCATGGACCATCATCCACATTTGTGTGTTTATAACGGAAACTTCAATCACCATGGCTTACAAGATTTTCATTTCACTTAAATAATCACATACTAAATAATTTAAATAATCTGTGATAAACCATTCTGCACTAAAAAATACAACTATCTCCAAATCAAATTATCAAATGCCAACAGTCAACAAAAAGGGTTTAATAATCTATTCAAATGAAGAGACAATTCTATTCCACTTGGCTTGAGACAGACTTTCACCAAACAATCTGTTCAAAATTATACTCAAGATAACAAGCACTCGGGTTCAAGGCCAATTATTTCTTTGTATTTATTAATTGTATACATTAAAACATATAATCAATAAAGGGTGCAGAGCAACCGACAGAGAAATTAGAAAATTGTGGGCACTGTTAATTCAGGAATGGGGCACATTGAATGTTCTGCGAACATGCATTATGCTACACTATGGCACTAAGTAGATAAAATAAGTAAGGAACATCAGAATACACATAGCATATTGTACTTTTCTGGATGTTAAGGCAGTTAAGCTCTACTATGTACCATGTTGGCATGTTCTACCCTCTTTTCTCTCGATTCACCCATTTTAAGATATAAAATGCAGGATAAAGGAGAAAAAATATATCTTGTTAGACACGAGAAGAAATGGTATCAAAATATCTGTAAGAACCTAATTATCTTATTAGACAAGCTGATGTACTGATGGTCCAATGTTTCCTAAACCACGGAAGGAATACAAACAAAGAGCCACATCGATTATATGAGTGGGATTGTGGGAGTATAAGCACAGAAACTTTACAAATATTTTCAATATTTTAGTATCTCCAAGGGAAAAATTGTATCCTAATTCCTTTGGTTTAGTCAAAATAAGCCCTCTTGATTAGAGTTCATCCACCATATTAAAAATAATCATCTAATTCTCTCTAGATTTGCTAGTGCAATAATGTAAAATAAAAAGTAATTTGTTCCATTTATGGAATTATTATTCCAAGTTATATCCATACTTATCACTAATTTTCAATTTTTTCCTGCCTCTGAAAGCTAACGAAAAAGAAACATATGTTAGAAGACATTGTGTTTTAAAATGTAATGTAGCACAATGAATAATTTTATGTTTTCAACAAAGCCTTGTGATTATTTGGTTGATTCTAACTAGTCGATAGTGGTGCTATTGAGCGCTATAGCGAAACAGCGACACGGATTACAGGCTCTCCACTACGATTTTCACCATCGGGTCATGTTCCTGTGTAGTGGGGGTCACGGGTGCATTGGTGGGAGTCACAGCTCATAGCAGCTGTTTCAGCGAAGAGGGGTTAATGCTATTCTTTCCTTGGCAGCGGCAGTTTTCTTTCCCAACAGGAATAGGGCTTTAATTTTCACATTTCTGATTCCCTTGCATTTTTTTTTTACAACTTTAGCCTCACTCATCAAAATTCTATTTTACCGTCTTTAGTTCAACAAATCTCTATTTTGCCCTTTTTTATCTTTCTAAATGTCTTATTTACCCTCACTCAAACTCGATAAATCCCTATTTTACCATTACCTCTTCCACCCAGACCTTCTTCTTCATCCTTTTTTATTCTGGTTTGTTCGTTCTTCCTTCCTCTGGTTTGCTTTTTCTCACATCTTCTCTTCGTTCTACTCCTTCCTTGCCCAAGCCCATCGCAGAGACCCCCTCTGTTCTGGGTTCATCTTCTTCGTCGCACACTGCATTCTTCTTCTACTGCTGAGTGACATCTAGGGTCATAACTGCCATCCCTAAACGTCCAAATAGAGGCCATCCAGCTGGTGTCGGCAGCTCTGCTTAGCTATTAAGGATTGACCACTTAGATTTCATTCTATTTAATACTAGGTTTCCCGCATATCTCATATCAGATGGTAAAAATAGTACGAGAATGCAGTGAATGACAAAAAAAACCAATTCTAAAAAATCTGACCCAAGTAGGTGGCTTTTTAAAAGCAGAGTGCTGAATCAATGAAAGTTACCTGAAGTAGAATTTATTCCATGACCAGCACTACCTTCAGAAATTGGGTACTTTTGGCATCTATTCCTCTGATCACTCTGCAATGGGCTTCCGTCCTCTGATACATATGATGATTCATTTTTCATCTCCGACCCATCATTCCTGCTAATACCATCAGACAACCAAGTTATAGAAGCATCTTCACCAGCTACTCGCCCTCGATGATCCCACCTGAAGCTCCATGTCGGAGAACACCGAACATTCCGATGTAAGATTTCACCAGTAGATCCACCTTGTGCAGTTTTGTCTTTGGCTGCAACACAACAAGCAGCACCCATTCTGAAATAGACAACAGTATTTCACTTCTTACACCGACACAACCATTAATAGCATCCCCGAATACAAGTCTACAGCATTCACCAGTAAACACAGCTCTCTCCCTGTAACAGTAAAAAATAAATAAAAATAAAAGACATACCATCAAAACGATCGATTAACATGAAAATCAAATGCATAATCAGAAGAAGAAAAAGAACAAAGATAAATCATAATCATGACTCAACCCATATTCTTGCTGAAGTTAAGCACAAGGCTCCCAACCTTACACCAAAGGCTGAGAGACTGTTCCCAGAATTCGAAACCGAGACCTCAAAGTCACAAGGCGGCAACAACCTTACCGTCGCGCTGATTCTCACCCAAACTAAGGAAAAAAATTAACATACAAAAGCCGAGTATGGAAAAATAATTAATCTAATCCACATAAGTTTGTATTCCGAATTGGATAGTGTTTGGTTTAAAAGGTTGAAAATTTGTTCAATAAACTCAACCCAAAATCTTCACCCAATTGCTAAAAAAGATACTAAACTAACTCCCAACTGATAAAACAACTTAAAAAGCAATCAAAAACAGATAGAGATTAGTATCAGTGAAACAAACACCGCACACAGACGCACACAAGAGTTCAGACTCCAGAAACCATAGAATAAGTGTAACATGTGTATACTAACCTCAAATCAAACAGAACAACACCACTCTCAGCAACATGAACATAAATGGAATAAAAAAGCACCAAAATAATTTATTAAATAAACGAAAAAATATATATATATAAAAAAGGTTGTGGATTTGATTCCCAAATATAGAAAAACAAAAACAAATAAAAAAAAAAACTCATCACTCGAATACTCAATACTCACTCAAAAAAGTCAGAGTGATCCCAAAATTAATGCTGAATAAACGGAATTCACAGTCAAATCCACAAATTTAATTTCCCATATAATAATATATATAAAAATAAAACAAAATAATAAAAAAAAAGCACTCCTCGAAATAAAAAACAAATAAATTTAATATTTATTATTATTCGGAATAGAGACACGGAGAGTGAGCGAACCTTGAATAACGGAAGGGGTCACAAACTCACAGGTCGCAGCTCGTTCCTTCGGTTGGAAACAGTAGAGAGAGAGAGAGGGGTTTTGGAGAGAGAAAGTGAGAGGTCGCAGAGTGAAAGAGTGAGAGAGAAAGTAAAGACTAAAGAGAAAGGAAGAAGAATAAGGAGAAAGGGGAAATTTGACGCCGTTAGAAGCGGTTGTTGATCTGTTTTTTAGAGTTCCCGTTAAACGTTACGGCGTTAGTTGGTGCGCGGTTTCTTTTGCGAATTTTATTATGCCGCCACGTGAAAGTGTACTATTCACTCTAATTTTTTTTTGCCTTGTACATGTCATTTAGATTAGATACATGTTAATATTGTGTTAAGATTGTTTAAAAAAGTTATGTTCCACCAATAAAATCCAATACAATTCATAAATAGCTGATTTTTTTAAGACATAATGTTATAGGTTCAACAGTACAATAACAAAGCACATATTTTCCATACAATAAAAATTGCTAAAAAAGATTAGATACTCAGTCATAACAGCAAACTCTTTGTGGATCAGGATCATCATCAACATCCAGCTTCGAACTCTAACAAGAGATTCAACAACCTTTATTTCCAAGATAACTATCTCATCAATGGCGGAAGTAAGCACAGTTCGGCGACAAAGAATCTCATATCTGAGGAGGTAGAGCCACTGGACAGAGGAGAAGACAGAGATCTGGAAGGGAAAAGCTATCCCGAATATCAGTCTTATAGTTATTGGAGAAGATAGGAAGGTCATCAGATCTGGACAAACAAAAAGTCTTCCCACGCTCAAACACACAAAAACAAAACCAAATTGAAACTGGGACAAGAAAAATCACAACACTTGCACAAAAGCAAGATTTATTTATTTAACCCAGATATAACTGAGAGATAAAAAACCCACACATCAACCAAAGGAAGGGGAGAGAGATTAAGAGAGAAACGGAGAAGAGAAGAGAAGAAGAATGAGGAAGAGAGAAGGTCGAGCCTCTCTCTCCTCAAATTAGTTATTGTACCGTTGGATCTACTTGTATTATTTTCTGTTATTGAATGAATTACATATTTTCCTTTTAAAAAATGTTATGGGTTCAATTTTTGTTGGGTACATAAAAAACTTTGTTGAAAAAGGTCATATCCTCTTCAGTGATTTTTCTACCTCAAAAAGGATTAATTTCTGGTTATCGATCGAAAAACACCCTAAAAAAAGTTATTTTCATTGAAGAAATTTGTCTAATATTTTAAATAATTTAATTAATATATATTATTAGTGTAAAATTTTTCATACTATTGATATTTAAATTATTATTCATTTGAATTATTTTTATTTAAAAATTAATGATCATTAATTATTAATGGTAGATGACGTAATGCAAAACATATTTCTCAATTTTGAAATGCGATATTTTAAGGGGTTTTTTTTAATAAAAAACCAACTTTCTCTTAAAGTATGCTTATGTAAGGAAGAACTTCTTTTTTTTATATAGTTATTCATAATTTCCGTAAATTCTAACTTGTACTTTTTTATTATTGATTTTTATTGCAGTGTCGTGTGTTTGGATCAACTTGCGATTTATTTTAAGAATGGTGGCTAAGCTTGAATGAATAGGATAAACGGTAACCAATTGGGATGGTAAGGGAATAAGTTAAAGTTGTTATTGATAACATACCAAAATAAATTATATAAAGGATTTTTTAATATATGCTCTAAGAATAGTGAAATTACATCGGAATTGAAATAAGTCATTTAATATATCAATATATGATGTCTGCGTAAGATAACCCAGTTGGTGGCTGCAGGGACACTTGGGATTTCCCCCTCCCCCAGATCATGGGTTCTAGTCTCAGACCTCCCATATAAAAAAAATATCAATATATGATAATTTTAGTTTTCTAATAAGAATTTGGTTTTTTAAATACTTTTTTTTTGGGTGAGTTTTTTTAAATACTTTTAATATATTAAGAAATCTTCTTTTATAAAAAAAAAAATTAATCTTTCATTATTTGGGGTTTTGTTTGGGAAATATTTTAAATATTTTTATAATTAATGATTAATATTAATAATTATAACACGGTAAAAGGAGAATGATTTCATTTCCATCTTAAAAATTTTCAAATTCTTTTTCTCAAGGTGAATGAACCACTTAAATCAATATATTCAAACGGTTGACCCTCAGGATCGAACCGAGAACTTCCAATTCTCGAGCCTTAAGACTTGGTACATGATTATGTGGGTCACACTCATTTGTTATATGTTATTTGTGAATCAATTAATAATAGGATGATTATTACCATGTGACTCATGAATTTCATGTGTGATTATGAGAATGTTAAAATGATAAATGATAAATCATTTCTCATAAAAAAAATTAGCATGTAAAGATTAATTGAATTAAAGTATATAATCCATCACTAATTTTTTTTTTATTTTCTTAACTTTAACTCTTAAGGCTTAAGATATGCTTCTAAAAATAAACGAGTTTAATTAAAAATTAAATTATTATTATTATTAAGAACTTAAAAGCTTTGCATATTTAGTATTACAAGAAAAAAATTCCTCAATTGGGTGTTGAAAACCCATTTGTTTTTTTTATTAAGATCACAGTTATATATGAAAATAGTGATAAATGTTACTCCCTCTGGTTCTATTTATAGGGCATACTTAACTATATCACACAGATCAAGGAGGGTAGTTAGGTTTCTTGAAACTTTAAAAAAAATACTTCAACATTACAATTTTACCCTTTTAACTTGCATTGGGAATTTCACAATGTATTACTTCACATTAATGGGCAAAGGGCAAATAAGAGAAAATAACAATAAATGTGTCCTAGGAAATACAAAGTGACTTATAAATAGGACCAAAGAATCCTTCTAGAACGTGACTTATAAATATGACCGGAGGAAGTAATTTTTTATAGGCAAAATTTTTTTTGAACCCAAACGCTTGCTTCTAATATCCAACAACTTTATCAACTGAGATGATTCTTAAAATAATAATAAATATTAATTTGTTAACACATGTATAAAACTCAATTTAAATTGCAATATATATATATATATATATATATATATATATATATAACTCCATTTGATTATTATTTTACACGTTTTTGTGAATTTTGCAAGGTTGTTTGACTCAAATTTTTTTTCTAGATTTTTGTATTGAGCCCTAAGGGGTCATCAAGTCAACAACCAAAAACTATACAGGGATTAGCAAGATAGATGAGTTTCATACATCTCTCCAAACAATTGATTTTACATTTACTTGACATAGATTAAACTCAAGATATCGTACTTAATAAATTCAATCATTTATTAATTATATTGGTCTTATTGATATTTGTTTTTTTTTTTTTAAACTTGGCATAAGCCATAATTTATTAAATTAACTGACCCAAAGAGTCAGACAAGAAAACATGGGATGTTAAACCTAATCCTGGATACAGGAGCATGCACAATCCATTTAGCTAACAGCATTACCTGCTCTATTAACAAAAGAAAAGAAGCAATGATCAAAATATTTAGCTAGCCTCAAAATAGCATCTTTTAACATTCCTAACTCAGAAATATCTTCCTCAGGCAACTTTAAAGCAGATACGAGAACCTTGCAATCTGACTTGACCACCACTTTCCAAAATTGAGTTATTGAGCATTTACATATATTTATCATTTGACTAGATAAAGACACAAACAATAGGGACGAAGTTAAGAAGATTTTAAGTGGATACTTTTTTTATTAGGTAACTAACTTAAATGATTATATTTATATTTATATATAAAAAAATCGTTGCACCCTTTACACAAATAAATAATAAAAAAATATTGACTCTTAAAATTAAAGAATTTTAGTGGGGTAAAAGAGATGCCAATGCAAAGCTTGAGATGTGACTTGTGTAGTACTCGGAGTGGGAGGTAAGCATTTCAATTCCATGCATACCTCGGGTTACACTAAAGTATCATGAAAAACTAATATATTTCAACAAGTGATTATTATTAAATATCAATTAAAAATACTCTGTATTCTTCTTTTTTTTTAACTTCAAAAATACTCTTTATTCTTAATAATTCCTTTCTTCATGTTTTTCATTCCTTGCCAATATATAAAATATAAATAGAAAGTGATAGTATTGCTTTCGGTTCAATAAAAACTTTATACTTTCGCTTTCATATCATCACCTTATAAACTGATGTTATGGAAACTAACCAAATTACTTAAATGACAAATAATCTTAAATTTAGCTGGCTAATCAAAATAACTTTAGAATAATTTAATTTATCAAAAAGAAGTGATATAATTTTTTTTTTAAATTAGAACATTTTTTTATAAACAAAATTTTTAATAAGGAGAGATAATTATACAGTTGTCAGGAGTCAAATCGAAATACTCCTATTTTATGTTATGCAGTTTTATTAACTAAATTATCTATTCGAAATGCTTAACAACACTTCTAATAATTAGTAATGTGGGTAATATATGCCATATGTTGATTCTTTTCAGGTTAATGATTGGTTTATAGGTAAAAATATCACTTTCATATAATTAAGATAAACTTTGAACTAGTTTATTAGGGTATATAATTTTTCATTATAAAATAAAAAAATTACTTTGAATCTCATACTTGAACTAGATGTTGGGCCATGAAATAAGTGCATATTTGGATGCACATTGTGTTCTTTTAAAATTGATTTTGAGAAACAAAAGTGATTTACAGTTGCTTCAGTTTTGCTGCCTAACATAATTTTTTACCATGAAACAAAACACACACTAAGGCTCTGTTCAGCAACACGAGCTAGGAGCTTTTTAACTAGCTAGGAGCTTTTAGATTCAGTCAATAAGCTGCTAGCCCCGTTCGGTGAACACAAATTAGAAGGAGCTTATGGCTTTTAAAAAAGGAGCTTGTAGCTTTTGAAAGTTAGCTTTTAGAAAGCTACTTGAAGTAGCTTTCTATAATTCATATACCAATTATATCCTCAAACAAAATTTAAAATTATTTTACTACCCTTTAATTAATTAATTAACTACATAATTAATAAATAAAAAAATAAATTTAATTAAGGCTTAATTAATTATAATTTAATAATTTTATATTTTATTTATTTAATTAATTAATTAACTATATATTTAATAAATAAAGAAAAAAATTTGAAAAAATTAAAATACTACTCCCTCCGGTCCATATTATAAGCATTATTTCTCTCTCACAAAAAGAGTGCTTATAATATGGACCGGAGGGAGTAAAATATTGCATGTCCTTTTTGGTCATTTAATAACTTTTAGCTACTTCAAAAGCTAGTTTTGCCGAACAACATTATTTTAAATAGTCAGCTAAACAACTATAAGTTTTCAGATACAAGCTAACAGCTCCTAGCTAGCTTAACAGCTACAAGCTAGAAGCTCATAACTACAAGTTACAAGCTCACAACTACAAGTTAGTTTTGCCGAACAGACCCTAAGGCTGTGTTCGGCAACACGAGCTAGGAGCTTTTTAGTTAGCTAGGAGCTTTTAGATTCAATCAATAAGCTACTAGCTCCGTTCGGTGAACACAAATTAAAAGGAGCTTATAGTTTTTAAAAAAGAAGCTTGTAGCTTTTGAAAACTAGTTTTTAGAAAGCTACTTCAACTTTCTAGAAACTAAACTAGCTTTCAATAATTCATATACCAATTATATCCTCAAACAAAATTTAAAATTATTTTACTACCCTTTAATTAATTATAATTTAATAATTTTTATATTTTATTAATTAATTAGCTATCTATTTAATAAATAAAGAAAAAAATTGAAATATTTAAAATAATAAAATGTTACATGTCCTTTTTGGTCATTTAATAACTTTTAGCTACTTCAAAAGCTAGTTTTGCCGAACAACACTATTTTAAATAGTCAGCTAAACAGCTATAAGCTCCCAGCTACAAGCTAGCTAAACAGCTATAAGCTCTCAGCTACAAGCTCACAACTCCTAGCTAGCTTAACAACTACAAGTTAGAAACTCACAACTATAAGTTACAAGCTCACAACTACAAATTAGTTTTGCTGAACAGACCCTAACTCGCGATCTTGCTAATTTCACAAGTGTGATCATTGAAACGGACTGCATTGTTGTTAGTAACAGGTGGCACTCTTATGCTTTAACCGATTTATACTTTCATGAGATTGTGAATGTTGACTGTTTAAGAGTAATTTTCTTTTTTTCCAAAGGTATATATCCACCCGCGTAATTGGGTGACTAATCCTTTCGATATTGTCGGGCCATTTCGGGAGCTAATTTCTCAGCAGATCTCTTACATTCGCAAAAGTCGAGGATCAAACCCCCAACCACTTGCTTAAATAGCAACATATCTCTTACCATCTGTGTTAGCCTCCACTACTTTTAAGAGTAATTTTCTTTGGAAATTCTTTTTTTTACTCTCTATTTTTTAGTTGATCCTCTCCCAAATTTTTTTACACATATATTAAAGAATCAACATATGTGTATTTTTTTATCCAATATGTTGATGCCCAATGTATGTGATGTAAAAAATTAAACATATGCCAAGGATTAGCGTATGTATAAAGGGAAACGGTATATGTGTATTTTTTTATCCAATACACTGATCGGAACGTATGCATAAAGGGGTCAAACAATAAATGGAGGGAATTCGTCAACAATCTTCAAGCATTTAGATCTTAATAAAATGTAGAGTGAAGGGACATTTTGGTCCTTCAAGTTTTTTGACATGGACACTTTAGTTCCTCAAGAAATTTAATTCATTTTTAGTCCCCAAATTTTTCCAAAAGTACCAATTTAGTCCCTGTTCTATTTTCGTTAGCCACTTCGTTGATGGACTAAATTGGTACTTTTGGAAAATATGAGGGACTAAATTGGTATTTTTGAGAAACATGAGGGACTAAAAATGAATTAAATTTCTTGAGGGACTAAAGTGTCCCTGTTGAAAAACTTGAGGGACCAAAGTGTCCCTTCACTCTAAAATGTATACCCTAAGTGCAAGTTCAAGAATTGAAACATGATGGAATTCGCGGGGCTCAATAATCCCAAAGTAAAGTGAATAAACAAAATATGGGACGGACTAATCATCCGCAAGGTTAAGAGATGATTCATTCATCTTAAATAAAACAAAGGTCTACGGATTGAACATGCATCTTTTTGGAGCATTTGTTATTAAGACATAAATTTTTATTTGGGTGATGAGTAATGAATTTATGTGTATTAGTTAACGAAGAGTATTTTTGGAAGTGCGATAATTTTTTTTTTTTAATTCTTCAACGTGATTAACAAAGTTATGTGTTATTCATTTCGTCTCTAAATATAGGATTTCTTTGGGGATTTCACCTCCATTAAGAAAATGAATAATTTAGTTAATTGTATTGGAAATGTAAATTTTTTATATGTATTTTCAAAATTACTCTTATTAATATTATTGAGAATCTAAAAAATGTTAAATAAATATGAATGTTTGTGAAAAAGAGTAATTAATGATCATTGAAAATTGGTAAAAAATCTTATAAAAAAGGACAAAATAAAAATGTAAAAAATATTTTATATTTTGAAACAGACGGAGTAATAATTTTTTTTAATCCCACACAAACCTTTGATAGTTTAATAAGAACTTCAACTTAACATCATTGCTTTCACCCTAGACGTGATGAGACGGTTGGGTTGTGCACGCAAAATGAAAACGAAAAGCTACGTGTAAACAGAACCAAACGGGTTGATGATGTTGATGCTGTGTTGTTATTATAGTTCTTCAAATGTTGTGTCTAAGTCAAATACTAGTTAATATATTTCTTCTAAAAAAAAAAAAGTTTAATATTTCAACCCATGAAACCTTACCGGTTGATACCAAATTTTGGTATCGATCATGTTTCAGACACTTGATTTTTATGTTTATTTAATGTCTTGATTTAATTTAATTCAGCATAATGCTACTAGAGTTTTTTTTTTTTTTTTTTTAACGGTGATGCTAGAGAAATTGGAATTATTGTTACACAAGCAGGACGGAAAAACATGCTATTGCTAACTCTACGTAGATATATTGTTCTTTGAGAATAATATGGACCCTAGCATGTTTTGTCTGTGTCCTTTTGAATTTCTAAAAAAAAAAAACCATTTGCTTCTATTTTGTAACTAGTAAGTAAACTCGTACTCAGGACGGGTCATAACAAAAAAAAATATAATAATAAGAAATAAAAAAATTGTGTGTAAAATTATTGTTAGCAAAAATTGGGTTGTAAAATAAATTATTTGTAAAATTTGGTTTAAAAAATGAATAATATTAAAATTATATTTATGAAGAATTTGTATCGGTAGTATTTTTATTAAGATTGACAGAAAAGAAGTTTACCAAAAACAAAAAGAAGATTGACAGAAAAGAAATTGAAATTGTTAAATTTAGGAATAAAAAATTATGAGATATAAAAAATTATATAGTAATATTGTGCCTTGATAAATTGTTTGAAATCTATAATTAGTTATATAATTGTTTTTGTTTATTAAAATAGGTACTTGGTATATTGATATTGGCAAGAATTGCAAATAGATGAGGTTAAAAAAAATGCATAAGAGAACGAGGAGAAAGTAAGAGAAAGAATAATTAAAAAGTAATATGTCAGATACTTGATAATAGTCCTGAGAAAGAATGAGCTAGTAAGCAAGCCCGTGCAATGCACGGGGCCATTACGCGAAACCCCTAATTTAAACATGAAATTATTAAAGGTTTCATATCATGATTTAAATTTGATTAACAAACAATTGATTAAAATTTATTATCATGACTTAAATTTTATATTTTAAAAATAACCAAATTCTAAAGAAATTCAAATTAAAACATGATTAAAAACATATCAAGTGACAAAACTTTCCTTAACCAACTTAATTTGGTTGTTTTAGAATTTGTTGATTTGTTATATTATTTTCATGATTTTTTATTTTTGTAAGTTTTTATCATTTTTTAAGACAAATGAAGCATTTCAAATAATTTTTTTTTTAATTTTCTTAACTTCAATCCTAAAAACCCTTAATCTTTTGATTTTTTCAAGATAATAAAGTTTATCCCTTTTTAGATTCCTATTCTCAACCCAAGATTATTAAAAACTCTTTTTTTAACAATTTTCGTAACTTATGCATCAATGCATAACAAAAACCATTAATTAATAATAATCAACTTGAAAATATTCTTTAAATGTTGTAGATATTTCTCTCATATTTGTCTTCTCAATGATCCAATTAATTTCGGTCTTCTCAATGATCTCATTAAGCTTTCTTCTATTAGTAAATTTCTCTTCTATTAGTAATAGATTTCTTCTTTTTTTTTTTGAAAAAGATTTGAATCAGATTTGGAATAAAATAATTACATTCAAAAGAATAATATAATACCCGAAATTGAAACTTTTTAATGGAATACAAATTTTCGTAACTTATGCATCAATGCATAACAAAAACCATTAATTAATAATAACCAACTTGAAAATATTCCTTAAATGTTGTAAATATTTCTCACCTATTTGTCTTCTCAATGATCCCACTAATTTCGGTCTTCTCAATGCCATTAATTTCGGTTTTAAATATTGTAGATATTTATCTCATATTTGTCTTCTCAATAATCCCATTATTTTCGGTCTTAAATTTTGCAGATATTTCTCTCATATTTGTCTTCTCAATAAACCCATTAATTTCGGTCTTCTCAATGATCTCATTAAGTTCTCTTCTATTAGTAAATTTCTCTTCTATTAGTAATAGATCTCTTCGATACTAATAAGTACTCCCTTCTTGTCTTATTTATAAGACATTTTTGAGCTTTTATTTTGGTCTCATTTATAATACTACATTTTAAATTTTTTATAGCATGTATTTAATTTTTGTCTTGGTGGAAGTGGAAAACAACAAAAAAGTCTTAAAGATAGGACCGATAGGAGAAATTAAAAAGCAAGAGTTTTGTGATGAAAAATGAAAAATTAATTAATAACAATTTTCTTTATAATAAAAATTGTTATTAACTTTTCAATTATATTGCATCCATTATAAAAATTGTTATTAATGAACTTTTCGTTTATCTTCTATCCATTGATATTGAATCAGTAATACAATATCAATAAATCATAATGTATATAATAATTTTATTCAGGAATTTTTCTTTTAAGTTAAATTGTTGATGTGTAAATTTCAAGTGAAATGGATGTTGTTAAATTTAGATATAGAAAAATAAAATAAAAATAAAAATAATATGTATAAGGATTATATATATATAAATAAAAATAAAAATAATAAATATATATATATATTTAAATATATATGTGGATTAGATTTGATTCACTAATTACTATTAACTTTATTAAAAAATTGTTTAATTTAAATTATTAATTCGTTAAATGTGGAACAATTTCATATTTTGTGCAAAGACAAAATTGTATTAATTTTATAATCCTTTTTTTTTTTTGTTCAGTCTCATGCACTTATAATACTCCTCCCGTCCTATATATAGGGTATACTTAACTTATTCCACGGACCAAGAAAAGTGATTAGTTTTGCGAATTTTATGAGAATATATTGTGACATTACAATTTTACCCCCTCCATATTACTTGGAAAGTTCACATCCATTAATGAATAAGAAAAACATAGTTAGTCAAAACATTTAATAAGGGCAAAAAAAAACAACAAAAAAACAATTAATGATGTATAGAAAATATAAAATACCTTAATATATAAGACCAAAAATTTCTTTTAAAATGTAACCTATATATAGAACCGGCGGGAATATTTCATAAGATTAAAAAAGACATAAGATAAATAACAGAAAACTTAAATAGTTCGATTGATAATAATGATAATAACCAAATGAGTAGTAGGCTTAACAATCATATTTTAACACAACTTAATGAAAAAAAAAAACGTAAACAAAATAGCTAAAAACTTGTTAAGGTAGCTGACTTGTTCCATCTTATGCATTTATTAAAGAACTATGACATACACTGTAGGTTCAGCTACACAAAGCTTCTTTAAGACTCCACTATTAGTAATAATGTGATTAATTAGTAAAGAGATTATGTTATTAATGGGTGATTAGGCGGGAAATGAGGATTAAGGTGGTAGATATCCATTTGGATTTATAACAAAGGCAAATTTTAAAAAAAAAAACTAATCAGAAATAATATAAACTTGAGGACACAAAAGTAAGGCCCCAAAACAAACATTGTACATGAAAGTTGAGTTACATACAGCAAAACACCTGGTTATAATTTCACAAAAGTAAGGCTCAGCATCATTATTAATTTCCATGGACAACACAAACACATGATTATTCTATTTCACTTAGATCTATCCACATCTTCTCTAATGAGCAGCATGAATCGGTGGATTTCATTTCAATGCAAAAGAAACTAACAACATAGATTACAAATTAATTTTTTTTGTCTAAATCATAGGACTCCTCCATCCATGTGCAAGAAAGCTCTAATGATTAAGTTTTAAAGCAACTTAATTTAAGTGAAATCACATTATATAGAAATATTATACCTAAAAAACATTGAAACACAAAGAATGGTGACGGATGAGACAAAAAAATGAACAAAGAGAAACATAATTTGCAAAAGTTATGATAATTTAAAATTTGCACTGCTATGTGTTGCACAAAACTTTCATCTTAGAGCTTTCCTTTACTAATTCATTTTTGGAAGAAAAAAAAAATATCTATAACCTAGTCTCACTCACGCACCCCTGCATCATATTTGGTTGCTGTCGTTGTGCTCTCTCATATTCAGTTATCTGCATAGCATCCAGCAATAGCCTTATCATTTGATGAAACAAAAAATTGATGTGATTTCACATTGATTCTTAATCTGTGTGTGTTTGTATGTTATGTTAAGCACCACATAGAACCAAAGCATCCAACAACAATTCAGTTTATAACTTTATATCAATAGCTTCCAAACCATATTCTATCATGTAAACTTTAGTAAGACTAAAACTAAACATTCATAACATACAAAAGAAAAGAAAATATGATAAAATCCGAGTTGTCAACATTGATTATTCTCACCAGCATTCTCTTCCTTCCCAAGTGCAACCACCACTTTCTCCAAGATTGCTTTTGTTGGCTGATGAGAGAGATCAAGGAAAAAAAACAGAAATCAATAAATCACCAAAACAAAGATTAAATAAAAAAAGTCAATCTCAATTTTCAATCATCAACAAATTGCCTCACTCTTAATCTCGACATCTCACTAAACCCAGAAACCATCGTGCAGCCCTCACCGTCGAGTCTTGGTCACCTCCGGTGATCAATTAAAAATAACACACAATAGGAGATCTTCAAGAGCTTTGCAGTCAAGAAGAGTAGAGACTCCATTTGCTGTTACTTCTCCACACTTCTAAACAATAGGTTTTCATGCAATCAAAGTTATACACAAAAACATAAAGGCATGTTACGTTTATGGATTTTAATATAGTTTAAGTAAATATACACACATAAAACCAATATTCCCAAATCCATTTGCAAAAAACAAAGTTGAACTTTCTCCTTCATACTATTGATGCATATAATAGTGATGAAGTTTTTAGCTTGCATATTGATCAAGGTTATGTCCTATAGTAAATTGACCTCCCAATTCAGTAGGCTGCATTAGATTTTATATTTAGCCTCTAAGAAACACAAAAACAATTGAGCATAATATCAACAAAACCACATTAATATAACATAGGCATCTTACCTAATTGGTTTTTGTGATCATTCTTAGCTATGTTCAATCTTGCTCTCTAACTTGAACAATAATACCCTACTTCATTCGTTGAGTCCATGGATGTCCTTCATTACACATTCCTCCTACATATTTTTCTTAATCAAAGTTATGAAATATTTTGAATTGCATTTTAAGAAATTGCAAATTAAGAGATTCCAGTAATCAAAGTTAAAGAAAATACCCCTTAATTTCTTCAGTACTACTTACCCTGTGCTTTTACATCTCTTCACAAGGTCCTTTTTCACTCCTCCGTGAGGTCACCTTCCATTGCATGATATAAACGTTCTCCTTTCTTCTTCCGAACAAAAACAGTGATACGGTTGGAACCTTTCCATACAACAAATAAAGAAAAAATTTAAATAAACATAAATCTAAAAAAAAATCCCTTCCAAAACAAAAAAAAAAAACCATGTAACACAAAACCATTCAAAAAATGCATCTTTAGTTTGCAACATGTGTAGATCTGAAACACCGAACACGTGGGATCTCATAAAGAACAAATTTTGAGTTCTGGTTTTGTTTTTTGGCCTATTGAGTATTCGAAAACCATTTCTAAAAAAAAAAACAGAGGAAACATCATCTCACAGAGGAATTTGTAACCCGTGCAGATTTGCTTCTTTCCGTTCTTTCTGCTGATCGCCCTTTTAACTGCAAGTGAGGTTAAAAAAAATGGAACACCAAAAACAATATTACCTCAAACACTATGTCGTTGATGGGAGAGTGAGAGAGAGTGAGAACGAAAGAGAGGGAGGATGAGTAGCAAAGGAGATATGAGAGGGATAGAGAGAAAGAGAGATGAGCAGATATTTTTTTTTCTTTTTGTTTTGTGTTTGTGAGCTTCTCCTAGAAGCTTACCAGTTACCGGGAAGGGCATTCCATTTTTTTATTCCCCACATCTATTAACCACATCCATGAAATAATATTATTTAATGCTTTATCCCTTCATTTAGTGTGTTAAGTTGATTAAGTGGGGACCACTGTCAATGGTAAAATGGGAGGGAAAAGCCCTCAATTTATCGGACAGTTTTTAACAACGTTGATTAGGTAATGTCCCGTTTGTATATAAGATGCCACTTTGGCATAAGTTCGACTTGTAATATAAGTTGCAACTTGCAAGTGACTTTGTACTCCCTCCGTTCCTAAATTTAAAATTATCTTGACACTTTTATTTTGTTTTTATTTATAAAGTTTCATATCAATTTTCAATGATCATTAATTACTTTTTTTTTTCACAAACACTCCTATTTATGTGACACTTTTTAGATTTCTAATAATATTAATAGGGGTAATTTTGAAATTACATATTAAAAATTTATATTTCCAATACAATTAACTAAATTATTCTACTTTCTTAATTGACGTGAAATCCCTCAAAAAAAACTTTATATTTAATTATTTCTCCTTGTTTGTGTATATGCTTATGCCAGAGAATTTATAGTGGATTGGTCTACTTTTTATTTTTTTTTTAAAAAAAACCGACGAGCCAAATGTTGGGCTTGCTGATGAGGCTGTATGTTCCTGTCTGATACTTAATTTCTTTTTAAAGAATGTTATATTTTCCCGATTTAATTCAGAGGATACATATTTCTTTTATGAAATTATTATTTGAGATAGATTGTTGTGAAATTTTGATAATGTAATATTTCCGAGGAAGAAAATGTAAAATTAAAGGGATGTCAGCTATTTTACAAACGAGAGTATATTTGCTGTTTCAAAAAATATGTCATTTCATGTATTACTTATTGTAATGGTTAAAAAATATACTACAATAATGATAAGTTGAACATTTTTTGGGATAGAAATAATGATGTTTCCTCACAAACATGTACAAGCAACAATTATGTAAAAAAAATAAAAATTCAAAACAATTTAAGTTACATATCTTATCATCACAAATCAAATAGTGCATGGAATGATGATAAATTTAACGAGACATCAAATGTTTCCCCAAAATTAAATGTTTATGCCTATTGCTTGTTTCAATTTTATTTATAGTGATTTAAAGTTTCACAAGCTATGATTGATATTCGTAAATAAACTTTCTAGTATGTAGACCATAAAAATAGGAGGATTTGGTATTAAAAATCTCCATTGGGTGTTATACATAGGAAATTTCTAAAATGCAATCAAAAATTGAATGGTTGCTATGCAACCCATTCTTAAACCAATAAAATCTTGTCACCTAAGATATGTATGCCACATCATTACTTAAATTAGTCAAAATTAAGTTTTGCAATTTAGTCCAACATAAAAACTAGATTATTGTAATTTAGTCATTTTGTACTTTTAGACAAATTATAAATTTTAAATTTTTTTATATAAAAAAAATTTCTTAAACCCAGAACTCATCTTCACCTGTCAAAACCCACCGCCACCGCCGCCTGCGCCGGCGTCATCGCCACCACCACCGGTGGCACCGGCGGCGGTGGTGGCGGTGGGTTTTGAGAAGTGAAGATGTGTTCT
Source organism: Crotalaria pallida (assembly GCA_037953625.1). Taxonomy (NCBI): domain Eukaryota; kingdom Viridiplantae; phylum Streptophyta; class Magnoliopsida; order Fabales; family Fabaceae; genus Crotalaria; species Crotalaria pallida. The sequence goes on from CM075650.1 coordinate 175,823,225, forward strand.
GGGTTTAAGATTTTTTTTTATATAAAAAAATTAAAATTTATAATTTGTCTAAAAGTACAAAAGAACTAAATTACAATAATCTAGTTTTTATGTTGAACTAAATTGCAAAACTTAATTTTGACTAATTTAAGTAATGATGTGACATACATGTCTTAGGTGGCAAGGTTTTATTGATTTAACAATAGGTTGCATAACAACCATTCAATTTTTGATTGCATGGTAGTAACACCCTTTATATATATACACACACTATTACGTAGTCAAGTTGAAATGAAGATCGTTAAGGTGATGTTGTTCTTTTTTTTTTTTTAACACTAAACAAAATAAATTTATTAATCAGCGGATAACCGAGCATCAAAATACACACAACAAAGGTTTATGAATAATTTGCTTAAGGATACAAAATCATGTGTTACCAAGTTGACCAAAACCATAATACAAAATAAAGCTTCACACTATTGTGAAGCAATAACAATAGCAAAAACACATACTTATTTAATCTCCTCTTTAAGGTGAGGTTGTTCTAAGTTTAACGATGCACGTCTCCGATCCAAATATGGGAACTTTCGGCCTTGTTTTCTTTTCTCAGCACAAGGTATAAAGTAAAACTTCTATTGCATAATATTATTAAGCACTACTCCAAGTACTAGTAGTAATTTTTATATATAATACAATAATATACTAAATGAAAATTCGTGGTTTAATTTCACTTTATCTGTTTTCGTTAAAAACTATACGTATAACAAAAATATAACTATTTCAAGGGAATAATTGTAAAACTTGTTGCTTTTCCGATTTTGTTTTTCGATGAAAATAAAATTGTAAATTAATTATAGTAATTGATTTAAGAGAAGTTAGAATGACCTTGAGTTTTCATCCTATGATGTTTTTTTTTTTTTTTTGGAACTTTTGAGTATTTTTCAGAGACAGTAGCACAGTTAATTAACTTATAAGACTGTTTGGCCTCTTGAAATCCTCCGAGAGATATACCAAAAACTTTACAAGAGCTTGTAATAAGTAATAACACACGTACGCTTTTTAATATCTATAATAATTTATGTTACAAAATTACTAGTTTTCGAAAACTAGGACAAGTAAGTATTTCTATTCTCTCTATATATGGCAAGCATGCATAGGTATATTATCATTATTATTATCACACTGCGATACACTGGTTTATTTATGGTACTTATTCCAATATACTAACTTCTCATACTCATATGTGGAACGTTAATTCAATTGGGTATGAGCTTGAAAGGAGGCTTAGAAAGAGCTGGCGATGGGTCATATCTTCCGTAATCTTTTGTGTTGACTCTGAGAAGCCTCTCGTGGATGATGCTTACTTCTTCCTTGTTGAGTAACTTCCCTGGTCCTCCCTACCAAATTAAGCATGCATGTATATTTATGTAAATAGCGACTCACAAAATTTCAAATATATGGAGATAGATGCATGCTAGTGAAATGTGAATTTCAAATATATGCATGGAGATGGCATCGATGTGGTGGAGATGGTGGTGGTGATAATGTTAATGTATGAGGGTATGTACGAGGAAAAAATTTCACCATCTTAATAATTAGTTTATTTCTAACTCAGTTTCATCTATAAGATATAAAATATACAAGGTATAAAAAGAAATCCGGAACAAGATATAAAAAAAGACCTTGGAATGATTTTTTTTTTATATAAAAGACAATCTATAAGATATAAAATATACTGGATGAACAAGATATCATAAAATAAACATGATAACATTATTCTGTCATGCATGTTATCTTACCAAACTAACTCTTAATAATAAGAAGATCACATATTATTATTTTATCATGTTTTTCTTATATTGGAAATTAAGCAGAGCCCTAAAAAATAAAATAGCTAACTAATAGAAGTACAGCGGATTAAATACGATGTGATAAAAATAAAATATATCTAATTTCATATTGATTTTACTATCCATTGCCTTAAGACAATATTTAAAAAACTAAAAGTGTAAGTCTACTTTAAAAAGTAATGTATATAATAAATTAATAATCAATTTTGTTGTTTGTCAATATTGAGTTTACATTTTTAATTCTATTAAGGGTAATGAATAGCAAATCTCATTTCAAATATCTTAATTTTAGTTCATACTCTTTGTGAGTTTTTTTATTAAGCTAATGCATATTATTAACATACCAAACCCAACCCAACAAGTTCGTGGTTACCTCACTATAGCAGAGAAACAATAAAAAAATTCAAACACCAACCAATAAAAAGGATGTTTGAAATCTAATGTGAAAAGTTAAATAAATAAATAATTCATGATCATTAGATCATACGTACCTCTTGGGCTGAATTCAGATCTTCATCCAAGTTACTCATAAACTTTGGTCGTCCACCTGCACGTGCATTAAGCACAGAACGTCAAGGTAAGCTTTTTTAGCTGACATAACAATATGAGAGTTTACGTATATAAGTAACTAAGTAAGTACATGGCGTTGGGTATGTTTACAGAGATTTCAAGGTTTTAAATTGCGTTGTAGATTTGCAACTGTGGTCACATGGCGTTACAATATTTACAGAGATTATGAAATAAACTATACTATTATTAAGGAAAAATTCAATCAATACGGTAACATGCAATTGCAGTCACGATTTCTTATTAAAAGAAAATGCAATTACTGTCATGAACTCATGATATGTTAGTTAAACGTTGCAAACTTAATTGCATTCGTAGATCATGATTGGGGTGGGAATGAGTCAGGTCTAATCAAACCTTAACAAAAATAGGCCTAACATTTTTATTAAATGAGTCAAACCGAGTCAAGCTTTAAGTGAATCGAACCATAGGCTCCTATCTATGAGCTGGCCTAGCTAACTCATTTCCACTTTTAGATCATGATTTAAAATCTTGCATGGAATCAAATTTTATTAAGTTTTGACAAAAATATGCTTAACATTTTTATTAAATGAGTCGAGTCAAGTCAGATCTAAAATGAGTCGAATCATAAGGCCTTATAAGCCAGCATGTCACATTTACACCCTTAGACATGACTTAAAATCTTGCATGATATCAAATCTTATTAAGTTTTGACACACATTGAAAAAATTTGTTTAAATAATTTGGTTTTTTTTAATGTGTTCCTATCCATAGGACACATGTAAATGATATTTAAAAAAAAAATAATTTACATGTGAAAATAAATTATTTAGTAAAATGGGATATGATATCTTTTGATTTCTCCAAAGTTTTGTAACAAGCAACCTTATCTTTCATGAGTTAGATTGTTACAGAGGTAATGTGTTGCTTGCTGCTAAAGCGGGCAATATCACATGCATGGTGGATTGAGTTATTATAGTGGATTGAGTTATTATAGATGGTATTAGAGCCGGTATCAGATTGATGATCGGCAAGGATGTCGATTTTCCTGAGGGAGAGAGATGTGAAGTCTCACATCTGTTACGTTGGTTGGGAAGGAGAAAGACGTATGCTTTATAAGGGTGTGGATTATCGATCTTCCCTATGTGACATGTGTTGAACTCACTATCAAAACCGATAATATCACGCATGATGAGTCGGATTGTTACAAGTTTACTAACTTAGGTATCATTAACATGTGTCACATGACATACATTAGAAAAATCCTAATTAACTCGATAATGAAAGCTAAGTTAAGGTTAAGCCAAATAAACCATGTGTTTATCATGATGTAAATAATATCAATATGAAACACTAATAAGAAAATACAAATGTATGTAACGTTCTGTGTTCACTCCACACTAGCCAGCTCTGACAATGTATTATGAGACCAAAGGCTGCAACAGAAGATCTGGATCGAAGAGACTCACCTGCAAAAGAAGTTGAAAAAAGTGATGCAGAAATGAGGAGGAAGAGGAAGCTGAACTTTTTGAGACACATGAGACCCATGTTATGTATGCAACTTGATTGCTATTTTCTACGTTAACTTTCACAAAATATGATCAAGAGAATTGAGAAGCTGATGTTTCCTATCTATATTGAACGGAACAATTGATTCCCTAGCTAGGAGGACAGACTTATTAAAAGAAAAGAAGTGATGAAGGTCACTATTTTATTGAAAAGAAAAACCACACTTGTGCTCTTTAGTAGTAATAAATATTCAAACAGAAAAGGTAATGGAGACCACTTTGCTTTTGTTGCGGCACCAATTCTAACAAGTAAGTGGAGTGACATACACTAATTAGGATAATATATAGTTGAATTGATCTGACCTTAGTGCAAATTATTAGGGTACCCCTAGGCTTAACAACAACCAAAACAATTTTTCTATCGTACGTACCAAACTTTTACTTTATGACAATATTTTTTTTATTCTTTAAAGAAATAACGACATATTCACGCTTAACTTATTTAGCTAATTATGATCAAAATACATTTTAACAAATTAAGGATAGATAGATGTATACTCTCATTTATTCACTGTATGAATAATCTCACTTTAAAAAATTTAAATTTAAACTTTCATACTCTTTAGACCAATTTGAAATTCCAAAACTTCAAAAATAATATTATAGGTAGTAAATTAGCTAATTGTGGTGTTAATCAAGGAAATCCTCCCATACTCTATGGATAAGGAATTGATTTAATAATTTTTTTCACGTACATGGCAGTACATCAGTCTCTTGCGGCAAATGTTATTCTCAAAAATCATACTTTTAACTTGATAATAGTAAATTAGCCAGTGCTTAACAATTTGACTGACACGATACTAATCATAATCTATATCTTATATATTTGGCATTATGAATTTGATGTTGCTAACTTTTTATAGGATCAAAATTAAAGGGGGTTGAAGTGGAAAGTTAGAAAGCATGCTTAGGGATTAAAGGGGCATCTGTCCAAAGGATTTGTGCAAAAAAGTGGTATTAGGTTTGCATAAATTAGTATTTATCAATGGCAAGTGCTTCCAATTATCCTTCACGACAAGGACAACCACCAAATAATAAGGAAATGACATTGGTGGAGAATAAAGATAATAATCAGTGTAACTTTGTAAGATATTAAATATTATTGTTATCCTTTCTGCATGCTACTTTTTCTTTGAAAGTGGTTTTAGAATGTTCATTAGCTCCCTTAATTCAATCGTTATCTTCTCCACCTCTCTTAGAGCTCAATAATTGGTCAACTCACAAGGAATAATTTGTCGAAACATATAACTTCACTGTTGGACAAGTGTATGTGAGATTCATCATATGATGGAACAACCCAAAACGGGAAGATGAAAAATGAATATAGTTACCAACTTTTAGGATGCTGTGAATATATATTGTTTTTTTATAAGACAAAATTATATTAAAACACCAACCAAAAAATATAAGGTATGCTTCTTAGAAATATTACAACAATTATCAAAGTTTAAAAAAGCAAAACATCTCCCTTGAAGAAATAATATCGCCCCAACCAAATATTAGCAATTCCATATGCTGTGAATAAATGAGGTTCTAAGAAAGTTAGTTACTTTGAAAGTGAGCAAACAAATCTCTAATTACATAAAGTGTGTGATGAAGATCTAAAAGGGAATGTAGTCATACATACCCCCCGTGTTACTTCCTCCGTTATTTAAGAAACAACTTTATTCTTGAATTATATACTCCTATACTTCCTATAAATTAAGAATCAACTTTATTCTTGAATTATATACTTCCTCCGTTATTTATAAGTTGTGTTTTAACAAATTTAATTTTTTTCTGTATGTTATGTTATTTTAGAAATTTAATATTTATTTATACTTTTTATTATACTCTTATAAATTATATTTTTTTTAACAATAATTTTTTTTATATCTTTTCAATATAGTTTTTCCAAATTTATTATTACCTTCTTTTCAATAATTAAAATTAAAAAAAATAATCTGATCAAAATATATCAAATTTTTACATCATTAAATGATTCCTTCATCTATATGCATAACATATGATGAAATATATTAAGTTTAAAGGAGTAAAACACACAAATAGCCACAAACAAATCCCAATACAATCAGTAAATAATTGAATTTTTGTTTAAATATGTTTTTGGTTCTATAAATATATGAAATTTTGATTTTAATCCTTTTATTATTTTTTTTGTGTTGATCCTTTTATTTTTTGAAATTTTGATTTTAATTATAAGTGATGACATGCATGGCTAATACCGGTATGTGACAGATGTCAAATTAGTTACTAACTTGGCTAGCTATGGTCTTGATATGTCATCAACGAGGACTAAAATCAAAATTTCGAAAAATAAAAAGGCAAAAAGCAAAGAATAAAAGCTTAATTAAGTTTCCGGTCCTTGAAATTTAGAAAATCATTTTGTCACAAGCCCTTGTTTTTTTTTTCAATATATGACTTCCTGAAGTTACTTATGGCTTTGTCATATATCCCTCCTATGAATTCTAGTTAGACGTAGGAGGTTAATCATGTGGTCAATTTTTTTTTAAATAAAAAAAAATAAAAAAATAATATTTGATATTTTTATTAGTTTAATGAAAGAAAGAAAGAAAAAGGATTGGAGAGAGGTCGTTTTCACCCACATGACTAAATTTTTGTGTCTAACTAGTTATTTTGGTGTGACATATTAGCAAAATTTGGTCAAAATTGATAAGAAGTGTATATAGCAAACCCATAAATAACTTTGAAGAGCCAAACATTGAAAAATAAAGACTTTTAACAAAACGATCCCAAATTTTAAAAATGAACACATAACTAAGCTAAAAAAATATAGAAACTAAAATTAGAATTCAATACATCTATAAGAAAAAAATTTATTTAAGTCTTAAAATTTTTAAACATAATCTTTCAATCCTAACATCTCTAGGTGTCCAAGGGTTTCTGGAACACCCTTAATGAGCCAATTATATTAAATTTACCAATATTTGTTAATTTGGAATAAATATTATAGGGTGCCTTTGGATACATAAGAGATTTGTAATTTTCAAGAATCTGAAGTATTTTAATTTTTCTTAAGATAGGAAATACAGACATGAGAATGGTAAGATCAATAAAAAGATTTGGAGAGTATTGAAATTATAGTTTGAGCTAGGGATGATTTCAAAATTTCTCTTTTTAACATAAAATTTCGAAATCTTTCCTCAATTTCTAATTCCAACATTCTCCAAATCTTCTTTTCTTATTGCACATATTCATGCTCTTATCCTAATTTAACTTAAAATATTTTGAATTTCTAAAAATTTAAAATTCTTTATCAAACCATACTTTTTGACATTCCTTGGCTCAGATTTTTTTTTAATTTAATCCTTTTTTTAGGTTTATGGTTTTTGCAAACCTATGGTATCCTCAGGGATCCCCACTAGGCCATTAATAATGGGGTTTTCTGAGACTAATCCACTTCGAGGTCATGATGGTGTGTTCTCCAACGAGGTATTTTTCCTAGGACGAACCCGAGACTACTAACATCTGAATCCCATTCCTAATATCTCAGTTGGTTCCACAATACCAACTGAGCTAACTCCCATTGGTTTTTAATTTAATCTTATCTTTGAATAGTTGCATGTAGGGGTGAGCATGGGACGGGTTGAGACGAGTTAGGCTTGTCCCTCATCCGTACCGAAATGTTGCTCAAGTCAATTTTTCAACTCGAACTCGTCCCTAATTAGATAGGGATAAGGTAAGGACGGGTCCAAAATAGGATGGATCTGGGTTCACTCGGACACGGATGAATAACATTAAAAAAAATTCAAACCATTCAAATTTTGAAATTTGCATAATCTTTCTAAAAATAATATAAAATTTAGCTGATGAATTCATTAAAAAGAAATTACAAATCAAAGAGATAAGATTGCTAACATAATCAATGAGCAAATGCATACTGTACGTTTGGTTTTATATATATATATATATATATATATATATATATATATATATATATATATATTCAAGAAAGGACAAGAAAAGCTGTATAAGCAATATATATGGGTACAAGTTCGAAGACCTAATGTATGTTTAGTTTCACACACACATTCACACTTAGTACTTAGTAGTTAGGGTCTGTTTTTACTGTTTAAGGTTTTAGAAATTAGAATAATAATTATAATTAATATATATATATATACACACACATATATATATATATATATATATATATAAAATTATATACCGGGCCGGGACCGGGTGATCCGGGCATGAACCCGAACCCATCCTCAATATTGTCGGGTCTATCCTTTTCCTAAATGGGTTCGTCCCTTCAAAGGCTTCGGAACGATTTCGTCGGGTTGAGACGGGTCTCTGGGTAGGGCCGGGTCATGCTCACCCCACTCTTGCATGCATACACTCTTGTATAATGTATATAGTTCTAAACTTCTAAGCGGTATGGAATAATTTGTCATCGGGTTCACGGCATACTTGCAAAGCATATTTACAAGGGTTTTTCTAACATATTCTATTGCATAAATTTATTAGATAAATTTCTATCAATAATTGATCTAATTATTGTACATTTTTTTAAAAAAATAAATACATCAATTTTTTTATGTAAATTTATTCAAAATTGATTTTTTAACATGAGTCATCGCCTCATCGGACAAATATTTAAAAGAAAAACTATTTATAGAGTACTAATTAAAAGCATAGTTTTATAATCAAATCCTCTTTAAGTGCATACCACGGCAACTACTTTAGTGCAAACTTTTGACATTGATCTCTAACACAAAGATTAAACTATATAGATATTGTTAGGGGTGCCCTTTGGCAAGACTATATGGCGCCACTTAGTACCTTCAAAAACTTTTCCCCCATATATTTTCTGTCAGCCATTTTGTCCCATATAGAGGACTGTTACCATGCCATTGATCCAGCATGACACAATTTGTTTAGTCTTAGCTACTTGGAATCCTTATCATAAGCCATCCATGAAAGCATGAAGTTGTTAATCATTTTAAACGTTGAACGTCTTGGTACAAGGAAAATGGAAGTATAAGAAATAATTCAGAAGTGAAATGATTATGGAATGATATTTTATTTTTTTTAATATTATTAACCAATTGGATATCACTATTCTATTCTATGATTTTTTTTTGTTTGCACCCTGATATCCGGTCCATTGGGCCGACTAATCCAGTTCGAGAGGGGTCCCGGGGTTAAGGTTTTATTCTTCTCCCAACGTTGTTGCGGGGGATTCGCCCTACCAAGTGCAGTCTCTGACACCACTGCACCAACATGATTTAAGAAACTAAAACTTTTCGGTGTCTGCAATTAGGAAGTTTTATTGCTCCAACAAGGTAATGGAAAGAGAGAAGAACCACCAATAATAAGGAGCAGCCAATAATATTTTATGAGTAATTATATATCAACCTATAAAATTAACGAATAAATTAATCTATATTATTATAAGAAAGTGATGTGCTATTTGTTAACCAATTTTTTTATTGTATAAGTTGATTTGTAGGTTAATTTTATAGGTTTATAAATCATTTTTGATATTTTATAAGCTAAAAGCTAAGCTTGTATACAATATTGATGTTTAATTTATATTAAAGAATGGAAGTTACAACTTATGTGCATGTGTCTGCATCTAGGGACTAGGATGATCTAAACCCATTGATCATTGCTGTTCTTGATTGAATCGATTGAAGTTTGAATAGTTTTGAAGCCATTACTACCAACAGTTTTGTTGGTAGCAATGTACCTCCCTCCACAAGCTGCAGGATCAACGGGTGGAGGAAATCCAATCTTGTGCAGGAAATTCACAGAAGCTTTATTAGGCAATGCCTTCGTGAAGAGCCCAGCAAAATTCTAACATGAAGGGACTTGTTGATGTTGATATCATCATATGCGGTATTACCATAAAACAAAAATTAAATATAATAACCATTTTTTAAAAATATTTTAGAAATAATTGTATTGAAATTATAACTTTTTATTATATTTGAAACCAAATTAAATATTTTTTTTTCTTGTATTAGAGATCGGTGTGAGTATATCTTCTTTTCAATTGAGTCTTGCCGGTAGATAATCCATAACAACGAGTTGGATTTTAAATCAAGGTCATCAATCATGACCATTGCCATTGGCAAGAGATGTAATTTAGAAATTTCACTAGAAGGAAAAGTTCAACAACCCAGCTTTGTTATTTTTCATCAATAAAGCACAAGCTTTAATCACTTTTTTCATGAAAATAATTTTCTCGTTTTCACTATTTCATCCCTTCCAATCTTCATTTGCTCGTTGTGGGACTTCTGTGCTAAGTAAGCATCAATGTAGGAGTAAGATGCTTGTTGGACTCATCATTATTATGACATAATTCCACTTCTTATTAGCTATGAAGTATCGACATGATACCAAGTACCGTATCCGATACAACGATAAGTCAATTCCCAAAAACAGATGACACCACCTAGCTGCTGGTATCACCTTCCTTCAGAATCAGCACTGACAACTCAAAATATATTATATTAATGTTGTACTCTAAATAGACTAAGTATTGCTCAGGGAAATATATTCCCAAATTAATAAGCAATAGCCTTTTAGTATTGATGAGGATTAGGATTTATGACTATATTTTTTTCTTTAGTGTATATTGAAAGAAACAAGGGTCACAATCCAATGTAGAGCCAGAAAGCAATAAAAAAGCACAACTCAATAATACACAACAATATCAAACAAACTTAACAAGATGACTATGATGAGGCAGCAGCATCTACGGGTTTGTCACTTTCATGGCGTAGACTGTTTTCTCTGCTGTAAGCAGACTTAGCACCCTGATGAAGCAACACCAAGCATTCTTAATTAGTTATAAACATAATGTGACTGGTGATCATTGAAATCCATGCTAAAATGCAATCATATTGCACAAACTGATGCATAGTCCCTATATACTATAAGGTACTGATTTACGAAATTCAGAAAGTAACGAAATCGATTACTTGGAAAATAGTTCCCAATTTTTTCAATGCTCTGGCCCGAGATTTCAGAACATCTTTGGAGGCACTAGGGTCTCTAAGAACCTGAGAAAAAATAACAAGACAATTTTCTTAAGACATTGTGATTAATAGACCTTACGCATTTCAGCTTAACATTTGATAGATGTAACTAAAAATGCTTGGTGATCTTATGATGCACCATTAGCATTCCATGATAAAAGATCTAAGCACTGCCATTGAACTTGTTTCTAGAATAAAAGCCTTAATTATGTGAATAGAGCAAGGGATAACAAATAATGGTGAACAATATTGGTAGAAAGGCAACAAAACTAAATATAAATCAAATAGAGTTCCTAAAACTGTATATTAGCAAATGTCGTATTGCATGTAAGTAGGGGTGAAAATTATTAGTTCGAAGCTACCATAGAAGACTATCATCTTAAATCTCCATAAAGCAAATACCACAACTTACAGCTTGGCAGACATGTGACAGAGTTGATTCAATATCGATCACGTTGATGCGCCATAGGGAATTAATCATGGCGTCTTTCTTATCTTCAATAGCTTTCACTAAGTTCTCTTCTTTGTTTTCGCCTTGGTTTAGTTTCTTGATCTCTTCTTGTATTTGAATTAGGGACACAGCTCCTACACAAAGTATTCCAGTTTCGTTAGAAGCTTCCTAGCTTGAGAAACGCCCATGCATATTCAGCTTGAAACTTGAAAGCCTATGCAAGTATTTAAGAATAAATAGTGTACTACCTGAGGCTGCCGTGACTTGTGACTTTATCCGGTGTCCCTTGTCCCGTACCCACTCTGCCAAATAGGGAACATTCATAAACCGAATATCCTTTCCGAGTTCTTTTGTAGCTCTTCGTGTGTAGATATAACCAATTGTATGTAGCATGGCCTCTCCAAAAGCTGAAAATGATATCAGATATAAGTTAACACAAATTTCCAGGGGAAGAAAAGAAACATACTGCTCCTTTGGGGGCGCCAAAGGAGGGTTGACAGTTTGCTTAGTTAAGAGGAAGCCCAACCAAGCCCCAAGGTAATTAAAGGCGAAAGGGTTGCTGATGTCGTCTATAAGATTCTAATGAGATTATTGATAAAAGAATAGAAATGCACTTAAAAGGTGAAAGTGAGACTGTCATCCAACTTTAAATAATACACTATTTGAATTACAAGATAAAAGGAAGGAATCTACCAGCTTTTGAAAGATGGCGTGCTTCGGAATTTGCCCATTCTGTAAATTCATCCGTTCGACCATCAACAAATGGTTGAAGGCGATCCATCAAAATTGTAATAAGCTTTTCTTCCCTTTCCTTCTGCCAAGCCTGCAGATACAAAACTTGGTAATGGCTCCAGCTAACAAATATGGAGAGGTGGGAGGGAAGATTGGGGAGGGGGAAAACTGTAATAGAGCATTAGAAAATGAAAAATACTTTAATCTTTTCTTGAATTCTATGCCTACGAGTTTCAGGATCCTGTGAGTCTTCCTCGATTTCTATAGATGCTATAGAAGCCAATGCAAGTTTTCCAATATAATCTTCAAAATATTCACTTCCAAAAAGCATTCCAAATACAGCTGCAGGGTCAAGCATGGATTCTCTGAAAAATAGGAGAAAAAGTGAAAGAGATTAAACAATTAGTTCAGGAATTGCATTTCTGAAAGTAATCTATATGACTTAGCATTCAACTACAAAAGTAGACCTCCACCATTTCATGGACCATAATAACTTTCCAGTCATATAAGGTTGTCTAAACTTACTGTTGCACTCCTTCCTTTCCATGCTTATCATATGCTTCGCGCTTCTCCGGATCACTTAAAACCTGGTAAGCCTCACCAAGATTCTGCATATAGACACTAGAATTAGAAAAGCATATTGACGAGGAAAAAAATTGTACGATCCAAATATATAAATACTCCCATGTTTAATACTGCTTAAGCCAATTCATGGAAGAAAATGACGAAACACGTTGTCTACTTAATGCTAACTATTAATAGAGTTAAAACTTAAAACACACTTGTAAAAAGATATATAAAATTTTGTTAATTCAATCTAGTAACAGTACCTAGTAACCAAAGCTCTGCTTCTTAATGCTTACCTGAAAGTTCTCAGCAGCCTTTGGATCTCCAGGATTTTTATCGGGGTGAACAGTTCTTGCCTGAAGAATCAAGAGAAAGAGAAGGGGGAGATACATGTCAGCAGTCATCAAAGTGGCACGAAGAAAGCAATGACAAGCGTTTAAAAAAACAAAATCAGCATAAATGTAATCTTTCTAATTAATGAAAAAGTAAGCAAACAGAAGAAAGCCACCATTTCTTTTACTTTTTTTTTTCTACAATTCACCCTAATCTAGCCTACTAGCTCAGAAAATCACCAGATCTTAAGAGGAAGAAAATAACGAAAAAAATGATATTATCTCAGCAGACTCAATCTGTTTCACCAATCAAATGTTGTTGCATGTGAGCACATTTGCAGGCCTAACAACCACATCACAAGGCAATTTAAGAGTTCAATCTATGGAGCTTATTGAACTAAAAATTTGATTAATTAATTCTAACAAACAAAAAAATAAAGGATTAAACATGGTCAATAAACATTAGTTTACAAAAAGAACTACTAAATCAGTTGAGATATCTAAACTGTGCAGTACAAATCACAGAAAGGTTCAAAAATTTGAAATATCTTCCATAAATTAACAACATAAAAAAAAAAAATTAATCAAAACCATACTATAACAAGATTCATATAATTAGTTAATTACCAACCTGCATAAAAAATATAATCAAAATCATACTGTGTATAACCAGATCCATATAATAATAAAAACATAGACAAATCACAGAAAATTGAAGGGCATTAATCAATTAATTAATTAATTACCTTGATATAATAAGCCTTCTTGATATCTGAAGCAGATGCATCAACATTGACACCTAATATGTCATAGTAGGTTGTGTCCTTCACCATTGTTTAATTTTCTGATGTTTCAAATCAGAATTCACTGAAGCAAATTGAAAAATGAAAATGAACACAATTTTTCAAGAAAGGAAAAAAGACAAGAGGAAAAAACAAATATAGATAAGAAAGTGAAAAAGACCAGGGAAGAGTTTCCTAACAGAGATTTTGGAAGCAACCCAGCAAGGAATAGCATAAAAAGTTTCCAACTTTGAGATTAAGAAAAGAGATAATAATAAGAAGAAGGAGACAGGAGAATTCGGGTGGACAGGGGTGGCAGATTAAACGGTGTCGTATTGAGATAAATCGTGCCACGGAAAGGGAAATGGTTAGTTTTTCGGTTAAAATGGTAACCAGAGTTCAGAACGGGATAAAACTCAGGTGTTAATTTATTTTTTTTTTTGGTGATTTTTTTTCATAAGAATAAAGCATGTGTAATACTATTTAATTTGAATGCTATATTTATCTTAAAGAATAGCACCTCAATTGTGCTAAACTATTCCCCATGAGAAATTCACCAAAAAAAATTGTCACTCCATGAGAACTTTTAAAAAAAATTTATAATATTTCTAGAAACAAAATTTGCTTTTAAAAAAAATACTAAAGCTATATAACTTATTTATTTCATTTATTTTGAAATTTTTGAACTTGCCATAATTCATTTTTAATTAAAATGAGGTTCTTATCAGGAAAAAAAATTTAATTAAACATAATGTTTTTTAGGCTCTATTGATTAGAATTAATCCCCTAATTTATAACTATGTGAGCTTGTAATCTATGATCGTAAAATTAGCTAAAATTTGTTGAATAACTAAAAAAATATATAAAAATTACCACATATATATATATATATATATATATATATAATTTTCAAAAACTACATATTCAATTCAATTTTTTATTCATTAACACATTAACACATTTATTAGCCGAGTCAGAACGTTATAAAATATTTTAAGAAAATGATGTATAAGTTTCAAAATAAATTTATAAATCAATTTATTCCATAAAAAAAATAACATGTGTTATTAAGTAATTTTTTTTTACTATTGAGAAGCTAAAAAGTTTTTTTTAGTATAAACTTATATAGATTTATAAACCCATGTATACCATTGATTGCCTAAAACAAATTAAAATGAGTAATTTCTAAAACAAGTAAACCTCAAAACAAAATAATTCTTTTATTTATTGTCTCAAAACATATTTTTGCATATTTTATTTTGTGCATTTTTTGGCAGGTGTGTCATGACTCATGAGGTGGAGTAATTCAGACCCTAATAACATATGTCATGTCCTAAGTTGAATTTAGTAAGGCCTGATTGAGTTTCCTTATTTTTATTTTGAGCTGGCCAGCAGCCAGCTTACCAGATACTACTCCATAATGCTGCTTGAAAATCTGGTTATCACATTCACCCTGTAAAAATCTTTTTCCAACCATCCCACCACTATTATAGTACTATTTTAAGTTTTTAACGAAATGCAGCAGTTACAATTTTCATTTCCCAATTTACGGTATTTATTTTCAAATTTGAAGTACATATGAGTAATTGATCACACACAATTTGAGCGGAGCCTCCATGAGTTAGGCCCTCAAATTTCTTTAAATAAAATTCTTTTAAATTGTTTTTTTTTTCCTGAGGCATGACCCCTCCAAAACACTTTTTTGCTCTCAATTGTATATGGCACTTGTTTTTGATTTTGAAGTTAAAACTACCATATTTTTTTAGGGATAAAAGAAATGTTGGTTTTAGTCTTTTATGAAGCGGGTGTAGTTTCAATGATGGCATCCCAATAAGCATCATCCCATTGGTCTCTGTAACTTTCAGGCAATTCAACTAATTTCTTGAAGACCTCTGCCAACAGATTTTCCCTCCACTCTTCCAAAGGAGGCAACCCAATTTGTGTAACTAGCCAATGCTTGTAGTCAACCTACCAGTGGAATTTACAAATCAGAATCTGCTTTAAACTTATAATTTTGCACAATTGTACGGTACTCCTTCCGTCCCATTATTTTGGTAAAAGTCAAAGAAGTCAATGAAAATAAGAGAATATCTCTTTAATATAATGCATGATTCATTTATTAATTACAAATTGATATTACACAAATTTTTGTATCATTGCAATTAATACATATTGCAATATTGTCTCTAAAAAAATCTTTAAATGTGTTTTCTTATTTACTTATCAATCATCGATACAATATACAATCTTTAAGATTTTTCATTTAATTTTTTACTTCAATATGAGACAAATTTTTTTGTATTTTTTTTATCAAGATAATGGGACGGAGGGAGTATTAGACTAGATTTCTTTAAAACATACATGTTAATAAAGATGGAGTACTAAAATACAGGCTACAAAATTAGGATCCTAAAATACAGGCAAAGTTTCACGTAAAGTATTCACATAAAAGATTCCCTCACATGGAGGCGACAAAAACCTAGACTCTTTAACATAAAATAAGTGTAAATGAGGACAGATTTTGTAAATTATTCAGAAATAAAGGATGGATTAAAGAAACTTAGGGTGGTGCACATCCATCAGCAATATTGAGCTTATTGGCTACTATCATGCTTCTCTTTTTTCTTTCCCCCTTTTTGTTGAACTAAAAGAAGGGTACAATATTAGACAGATAAATTAATAAAAAATTCATGCCATTTAAGGTGGTCCTAGTAAAACTTTCTTACTAAGATTACGGGCAAAGTAGTGATTTTATTCTTTTAAGTTATTTTCGGATTTCAATTTTGTTTTAATAATTTTTATTTTTCAATTTGATGCTAAAAGATACAAATTTTTTATGATACAATTTTTTTTTAAAAAAAATGATGAATATATTTTGTAGATTTTTTCGTCTTGTACTTATTAATAGCAAAATTATGAATTTTGATTGAGAATTGAGTGTACACGAAAAAAAACTCATTAAGACCAAATAGAAGAAGCAATGTATAACATGTTTGGTTACAAATTTTAAAATCAATTTTGATCCAAACATCACGTCAGAAACAACTTTCTCATTTCAAAATTTATTTTGATGCACCTAATCATTCAAATTAATACCTGAAGTGGACGAAGGGAAAGAGCACAGGTTTTAGGCAATGCATTTTTCTCCATTTCTAGGTAGATATCTTGAACAGAATCCATCATCTCCTTTTCTGTAGGCAGCAGAATCTCACCGGATAAAACTTTTGCAACCCACTTGGCTTGTAATTCAGCCAAAAGGTAAATGGGTTCCTGGTCAAACAGAGTAAAATATCTTCAAACAGAGTCCTTGAAAAAAGTGCTATGATGGATGCTGATTTGTACAGTGCATTCCAGTAACAATTTGAGAGTATCATGGGACCTACGTGTGTGTAGCTTGAATTACTCTTTAAAATTTACAACTCTTTGGTTTTCAAAAAAAATGGAGAGAATTAACCTTCAAAAAAAAATAAAAAATGGAGAGAATTAAGGACAAGATCTAGTTATCACTAACCTCAGTGACAATACCAATGAAAGAGAGCCAAGGTGCTAATGCTGGAGGGAAGATGTGTTTATATAACGGTCCAACACACTTGTCTTCAACGGTTACAACTCCATTGGTTTCAAGGAATGGAAAATGGTATCTGTATCTGTCAACACATGTAAGCACAAAAAAATCATTCCCTACAAAGTTTATTGTTATCAGTTCAAAATGCAATAGAAAACCTGTGAGGAAATTAGGAACATTAATGAATTCTTAAAATGGCTATTTCTGAAAGCAGAAATGATAAATGTGAACCAAAAAATATTGAAGAAGAACAAGATGCTTGAAACTTGCTGATTGTACCCAGTGCAGTGGATTATGGAATCTGCAAAAATTGATGATCCATCTTGGAAGGCAATGGAGCCATCTTTATTCACACATTTTATCTGCAATAGAAGATAATATAAAGATGATAATCAACCTAGGAACTTGATAAAAGAGAATCAGCCTAGTAACATAACAAATAAAATTGTATGCATAAGTATTGTATACATAGTTACATACCATGCCATGGTATATTACATTTTTGAACTTGACACCAAATCGGTTTTCTTTGGCTGCTATATGAACCTCCTTTGCTACTGGTAAAAGATCTCTTGAGATATCAAAAGCACTTGGTCCATATCCAACTAAAAGCACAATCTGTTCAGCAGGATTACCAATTCTACTGTGAGTATGTAACATAACAAGACACTACCCATGTTATACCTTCTTTATAACTATTGATTCAAAGTAGAATTTTGCTATGGAAACAACAAAGAATAGATGATAAGTAATTATAAAATAGTTGTAAAAAAGAATGTGGATAAATTCATTATTCTTTCTAATAAAGAATGAACAAATAGATTTGAGGGTATTTTTTGTCAATTATTTTGTTTTTCCAAAGATATCGGCCGGGAACGTACAAATTTTGAGCATTGATGAGATATTTACACATTCACTGCCCTGTGCTTTATACATAACAACTTATAAATTTGAATATTATGCATACCTAAGTAATTATATTATTGAAGTAGAAAACTAATTTAAAGTGTAAACCAAAAAAAGAAAAAAGAAAACTAATTTAAAGTATTATTTTTAAAATATATTAAAAAACAATATAAAAATTTCACTAAATTAATTAAAAATGATTAATTTGGATCTACTCCGTATTATTTATCAATAATTATAAAAAAAATATGTTTTTAAATAATGAATAATATTGGGCTGGGCAGGGATGATGTCCTACTGTATATCTTGATTCGACCCAAAAATATCAATAATATTAAGTTTTAGAACACAAGTATGACTCAATAAGCTAAGGACCAAAATTACTGTACTCGGATTTTGATTCATTTGTTTATAGTTAGGATTTTCTTAATCTTAGATTGAGTATAAAATTTTGTAAAAATAATTGTATAGGCAAATGCTAACAAATGTTTTTAGGACACTTGTTAATAAGTCAATTATAGTAATCAACATTGTTAAAAAACGGTGGATCAATTTGAGGTCACTCCCGCCCAAATTACATTGAGCAAATGGCCCCACCACCGAAACTTACAAGGGTAACCTATTAAATGTGAATTTTTTAATCCCCATCAAACAATAAAGCTAAACAACATTTTATCAAATTGAGCTGTGGGCCCCGACAGTTTTTTACGGATTTGGATTCTCTACCATCACCAAAGGCATGCAGTCGGTGCAGTCAAGGTTAGAGTCATTGGATTCATCTCTTGGGTTTTTAAATCACACATTGTATGCACATAAAACTCATTCAATGGCCAAGATTCAGTAAAGTCAGTGCAGTCGATGATGGTAGAGAATCCAAATCCCAACAAACAATAGTACTATGTGCGTAATAAAAGAGTTTTTTAATACCCTGAGTATAAGCTTCTTTTCCAACCTAACCTAAGCTTCTGAGAGAAGCTGACAGAAGCTTTCATTTCCTCTCTCACTCTCTTACTCATTTTCTCTTCTTCTTTCTTCTTCTCTTTCACTTCGTCCTTCTGTTTCTTCCTCTTTCTCTTTATTCTCTTTATTTTTTTCATCAATCCATTTCTCTCTCCCTCTTTTTTTTCTCATTTATCTAGCTTTGTCCGAAAAGAAAAAGAGGTCTTTTTTATTCGAAGGTATGAGGTGATAATAAAGGGGTTTTGTTGTCTGAAATGGAGGGGTTTTGTTCTTTATCATGTGTGAACGTGCTCTATCATGCATGAACAATAATGAAGGGGTTTTGTTCTCTATCATGCGTGCGTTTTGTTATCTGAAATAAGGTATGAGAGTATGAAGGGGTTTCGATTAAGGGTTTTTTGGTCTGATTTGTGTTTTTTTTCAAGGGTTTCTTGTGTGGTGTGGGTTATGATTTAGGGTTTTTTGTATGATCGGGGATTTGATAAAGGTTTTTTTTTGTCCAGGTGGGACATGGGATCTAGGATCTTATACTATTCCTGCATCGTGTCATTGCAGGAGTTGACATGGAATTCGGTTAGTTTTGTCTCTCGCTTCGTTAGGGTTTTTTAATTTGAATTTTGTGCGGTTTTTGATCTCGAGATTGCGGTTCTGGATGTTGCTTTGTGTGGAGTTGGTAGTTCTTGCGGTGCATTTTTTTATTTGGATCTTGATGTTTTTTAATTTTGTAGGTCCGTTTTTTGTGTTTTGTTTTTTAATTTTGATGTTGTTGGTTTTGGTAGTTGCATGTTTTAGTTTGAATTTTCTGTTTAAAAAGTTACTGTCGTTGTGTGATTTGAATTTAACTTTGAGTTTGAATTATGGTGTAGGTATGGGAAGGAAGTTTGTGATTCAGTTGTGGCGAAATGTCTGACTGGAAGGACTAAGACGGTGGAGAAGGCTCAGGCGGTATTTACGCTCTGGGTGGAATTGGAGGCTGTGGATGCATTCCTGGTACTGTTCTTTTGTGCATTTGATTTCATTGCCGGGGGACTTCAATATGCAAGCTATTATAACACAATATTAGGACTTCAATATTAACTTATAATCACGTGGTCATATATTTATATGCAAGCTATTATATTTTTAATTTTTGTTATTTGCCTATGACTGAACTGAATGGTTGGTCTCTGGTTGTTGATTTCTACAAAATTTGTTTTCTGTATTTAGTCAGGTGCAACAACGATGAATTTTGAGTGTTAATTTGTGTATCATTTGTTTTGTTAGCAATTTATACTTATGCAAGCTTAGAATGTGAGTTTATAAGATAGATCTTAGAAAATTCAATGAGTTGCTGTTCCATTCTTCCAGACTAATGTGGGATGATGTTGGAGGTTTGAGGATCCTCCATGAGGCTACTTATTTTCCTCCCATAGCCAATTGCTTACACATCTAATTGTAGTATTGTAGAAAATATTAAAAAATATAAAATAAAAGAATTGGTGTCACATACTTTTCAATCTATATTCAATTTTATTACTATATTCAATGTTGGTGCCAAGTTGCATGACAAAGGACAAAGTTCCTGTCAATCTCACTCTCAACAGGTTTCTTTCTTCTTTTTTCTAGATCTTATAGCCCATTGATATAGTTTTCAGTTCTAGATCTTCAATGAATATGAGTTTCTCTAATTATTAACTTTCAGTTGGATTTCCATTTGATTTCTCATCCTTACAATTCCTTTGATTTCCCTTTCACTTAAATCCAGTATCAATGGGTTTTGAATATCTCCAGGATCTCTCTGATGATGCATAATAATATTAATAATATGGCATAATAATTTTATGACCAAGCTGGAGCTTGGTTACCTTATGCCCAAGTTATAGTAATTGGTTTTCTCTTTTAATAAAGAAAATCAGTTGGCTTACTTCCTTTTTCTTCTCCTACTCTAATACATCTGTCACTTATGTTATCCATTGATTTTGATTAATCTATGCACTTTCAGAAAGATAGGGCTTGGACAATGCAAGTGTTGGCTCTAACATGCTTATCTATGGCAGCCAAAATTGATGAGACTCAAGCTCCTATGCCTATTGATTTGCAGGTTGAAAATCTTCTGTTTCATGCTTGGTACATGTTAAGTCTCATAATTAATCTTTGATTTTGCATGTGCTGATCATTTATTTTTTATCCTACATGTTGGTGAATATGAGTTTGTATTTGAAGCTAAAACAATACAAAGAATGGAGCTAATGGTACTAATTGTCTTATTTGAAGCTAAAACAATACGAAGAATGAAGCTAAAACAATATAAGGAATTTTTGCCTTATTCCTTATGTCTCTCTAATTGTCTTTCACTTCCATTGTGTTGTTTTTATGTGTTGTATTTTATTGTATTGGTCAATTAATTTGTTGTATTGTATTGGTCAATTAATCTGTTGTTATATATCTTTGCCACATATGCACATCATTCGAAGCTGTTACAGACCTTCTCAGTGCACAAGCTACCCCTCTAAGAGTCCTAGATGATCCAGAGGTAAATTTAATGGCATATTTTCCCTGTCCTGATTCGAGTTTCTGACTTTAGTTCATTTTGATAGTTAAGAATCTATGTATCTCAAACAGAAAGGGACTGTTGTAAAGAAATTTACGGAGGAGACTTTGAAAGATAAGAATAAGTTGCTGCAACTCCTTTTTACATGTGCAGGTTTTACAATCAGGTTGCGGGTACAAATGAGCATGCTGCTATACTGCCCCTGTAGCAAAGTAAGTTTTGCTCATGCTTATTTTTATTTTCTCTATTTTTACTTTCATTTTGGTAGCGAGTTGTGCGCGAACACGACAAAATATACTTTTCTAATCTAACATGATGAAACAAGATATTATGTATTGTTCTTTTTGGTGTTGCACCTTTCACTAGAATGGAAGTGTTGTACTTTTTTATATAGAACTCACATGTCCTGTTTCTTAGTTCAAACACTACCTTTCACTGGAATGGTACCTTAGTTTGACTCAAAAAGGATGTAACAATTTTTTAGAGCAAAAATAAGTTTCACATTCTTAATCTATTTTTTTCTATTTCCATCCTTCGTACTACCAATTAATTTCCATGAATTTTTCTTAAGGTGGGGGTGTATCAGTTAGAATATTAGATACAGTTTCTTGTCCTAATAAAATCATCTATGGAAATTCAAATATAGTGCTATTGAATTTTGTCCTTCATGATAAAGATTATCTTTTCTATTTGTTGATTACCCTTTATGTGTATTAGTCTTCATTAGGTGATTAATGAAATATGAATGTGGCATGTTTGTCTGTGGATGGCTATTCCTGTCTGAATATTATTCCATCCATGAGAGTGACCATTTAGTTGTTAAATCAGCATAATGATTTACGATGGCCACTCTTATTGATATGTGTTATTTTGTTTACTACATTGGGACATAACTGTTCTAAAATCTTTGAGAAGTTATTCCTTGATTGCAGGTCTAAATTTTGTTGGTTAGTAAGTTAGTTAGTTAGTTTTTGTTGCTAAAACAACAAGAACTTATAAGTTAGTTTATGTTGCTAAGAATGGTCCATATTTTACTCTTCCTCTTATTATCATTACATTTTAAAAGTGTGCCTTTTAATAACTTAGCAACGTAGCATCGTCACACTATCATGTGATACCTTCTGATATGCTTTCCTTTGTCTACATTTTCGTTTTTGCAAAAAGTGACCTTTAATCAGTGAATTGCTGCAATTTCTTTTGAATTTGACTTATGTCAAGCAATGACTTTTAGTGTGAATCAAGTAGACCTTTTGGTTGTATTTGTTAAGCTGTTGGGCTGTTGTGGCACTAAAGCTAACTATCATTGATCTGGCTTTCATACAGTCGACAATTAAGGAGTTTGGAATTCAAAAAGTCAGGAGGTAGAAAGCAAGGCATTCGAAGGGACGAGGACGTGGAAGGGGTCGTGCTGAAAAGATTGGGCAGAAGATCTCGATGCTGATTTGGACAAGTATCTTGCAAAAGCATTGAATTTGAACTAAAACAACCACCCATGTTTTATTTTCTTGCTTGTGAATCTGTCGTTGTTAGGGGTACCGTGATGGAAAATCACACAGTCGTGTATATTTGTCCATTTAGGAAAGGGGATATATTACTTCTAGAGTCAAATCTTCTAGACACGGATTTATGCTTCTTCTGTCAAATATTTGCTTTTCGTGGGTATGATGTATACATTAGGAAACATATGCACTTAAGCCTGCTTTCACTCTTTTTAACCATTTGTTTTAGCAGCAAGTGGGTTATGATTTTTTTTTTGTTTTTTTTTTTTTTATAATCAACGGGACAGTGGGTTATGATTTTGAATCATAAGATAAATGAAAAACATATTTTATGCTTTTTAGAGTTTAACATCAAATTTTTTATTTACACTGATATTTTTATAACCGTAAATTAATAAATATTTCTTATATTATAATTTTGGTCATAAATACATTGCCCAAGGTTCAATTGAATAAAATGTTTTTTTTATTAAATTAGTTTTTTTAATTTATAGATGCATAAGGGAAAGAAATGCTGAAAGCGATTTGATCTTTGGGTGGATAATAAACATGATGCTTAATATGAATCATAAGGACAAAAGAAACTCAAACATCATAAAAACAAGTGGACAATACTTTTATATTATGATTCTTATAGTTTTTATGTATTTCATTCAACTTAGATCTTTTTATACTTTACAGTAAAGTATATTTAAACCAAATTAACGGTTGGACAATCCCCTGTGCATATATGTTCAAGCCAACAACAAGGACCATCGTATAAAATTACATTTATTCTTCTTTTCAATACAATGCAGACATGTATATCAGTCCAAATAATAAATTTCCAATTCTCCAAATATGCAATATTTAATTACCATATGTTTACAATTGAATAATCACCATATCATTATCTGAGTTTTTTCTCATTTGTTGGAATAATGTTGGATAATTATTTTGGCTTGACTATGCCTCTTGATACCGAATTTGGCACAAAACTTAGATCTATCTATTTATCTTATTGGATAAAAACTATGTCATTTTCTGCATTCTTATTATTGTAAGTTAAGAGGGTTGCTGGAACTAGAACAAGAACTAATGCTGATTGCATTTAATGGCACTCACATTCTCTTATCATTCTAAACTTTGCTTCTTTGAATATTATATATTATCTTTCATAATTTTAGTTCTTATTCTTTTGGTTTTTTCTTAGATCTTTTATTTTAGTTCTCTATTATTTTGACAGCCAAGGTGATGATGTTGAGGTTGTTGCAAACTTAAGAGGAAACTTAATGGAAGATGTCCTTTTGGTTTGAGAATAATTGAGGTTGAGTCGGTGAAAGTGGTGTGTTTCTTTGTATAGATACTTCTACAAGGTGATAGTTGTGTCTAAGTTCGATTAGAACCTTTTCTTTTTTGCGGTTTGTAATGTAAGAGTTTTATGATTTAAGTAAGTTGAGATTGATCTTATGTTTGGAGCTTAAATTGTTTTTGTGCCTTGGAGATTTTTGGAGGTTGGTCTTATAATTAGTTGTATGTTTTGTATCTATATTATAATTATCAACTACTTAACTTTATCAAGTATATGTTTTATTCTGTGGCTCCTGTTTATGTTGTTCTTTCTTCTTTTTTTTTTTAATGTCATTTGAATTATGATATGTAGTTACCAAGTTGATTTGAGCAAAGGAAGTTTTAGTTTTAATTTGCCAAATCTACATTCCAAGCCTTTGGCCCTTACCTTTTAAGTTAAGGTTTTAGTTAATGTCTTTTTAGTTGTAAATAACAACCATTTAGCGTCCTCCTAATCATGCTAAAAATTTGTGTATGCTATTTCTAAGTTGCTGAGATCATCTTAGGTCTCATGTATCTGTTTGATGGTAAAATTTCACTTAAGTACATTACTCCAGACTTTTATTACTTGCTGACCATTTTTAAGTTGGTCAAGTACTTGAAATCAAAGAATTTTAAAGATTGAAGTGAGCATTGAATCAGAAGATAATTACTGGAAGTGCTAAGGAATTCAATTGTACGAGGATTGAATTTGTTAATGTGAATGTTTTTTTTAATTATAAGAAAATAAATAAATGAAGTTATATGTCTGATATGAATCATGATATCTAGCATAAATATGAAGTTATTGAAATTTTCTCTCAAAGGATAACTGGTCCTAAGTTATGCATTTTAATAAATTATGCATTTTAAACCAATTTTTTTTGGAAGAACCTGATTTAATTTTTTTTTCCAGAAATACACCTCCCTTCTTCTAAACTTAAATTCTTCTTTCTCATTCTTTCTCTCATTCTCTTATGCATTTATTTTAATCTCATCTATTTGCAATGCTTGCCAATATCAATATACCAAGTAACTATTTTAATAAACAAAAAAAAAATTATAAAACTAATTATAAATTTCAAACAATTTATCAACGTACAATATTACTATACAATTTTTTATACCTCATAATTTTTTATTCCTAAATTTAACAATTTCATTTTCTTTTTTTTTTCTGTCACTCTTAATACAAATACTACAATACAAATTTGTCATAATGATAATTTTAATAATATTCATTTTTTCCACCAATTTTACAAATTATTTCTTTTAAAACCCAATTTTTGCTAACAATATATTTACACATATTTTTTTTTATATCTTATTATTTTTTTTTGTTATGACCCCTCTCTTAAAAAGTGTTCTATACTTCATAGCACCGTTTGTGATGCAATTTGGTGATAACAAAAAAATGCTTAGTCCCTCCTAAACAAAATAACGTGACGCCAAATTGATCTTTGGGGAGTTTAAGAGATTTCACAAATCTTTCAAGGACCTAACTGATTTCACATGTATCTTTTATGGACATACGTGACTATCAACTCTATTTTGTTTTGTTTCTTGCATAATTTTGTGTTGCATATTTTCGCGATATGCACTATTATTGTTATTTTTTTTACTAACAATTTTTATACATTATTTTTTATCAACAATTTTTACTAACAACATTTTTACACATTATTTTTTTATACCTTATTATTACACACTTTTTGTTATGACCCGTCCTGAGGACGGGTTTACGTACTAGTAACTCTTAAAAAATTGTGATTTTTTTGTATTTTCAATATAAAGAAAATACTTATAATTATTTTACTAATGCTAAAATTTTTAACAAATACAAATTTAATATTTTAAGAATCATGAATTTAGTTTTTCGATATATCTTTACTTAGCTTTATTTATTCACTCCGTCTAAAAAAGAAGACAATATCATGAAAAGTAAAAAAATAATAATAATATTAATAATAAGGAAACATGTTTCTATTTTTTTTTTGTGTAACAAATCAACTGAAGTCGGTAATCTAGTTCATCATTAATTGGTTAGCCAATTATACATTATAATTTACAATTTTTAAGCATTTTTATTTGTTATTTGAATTTTATTTTGAGACACTTTTTTTGAAAAAAATTTTCACGGAGGGAGTAAAACTTTTAACTTCAACCCACAAATCCTTCCGACAAAAAAAAAATTATTCATTTGTTTTCTTACGTTATCTTTCATTATCAAATTGGTTTCTTATATAATTTTTTTTAGAGTTAATAGTTTGATAGGTCTACAAAGATACACGTGACATCAACTAAATCCCTAAAAAAAATTTCACATCAATTATATCCCTCAAAGATCAAAATAACATCATATTGGTCATTCGGTCCATCCCTCTTTCACTTTCTCCGTCAAGTGCCACGTGACACTTTTTTATTCGTCATCTTTTCAAACTCATTTACACACTGAATCACGCACTCATCGTTCCTTTGAATTCATAACCGTTGGATATATCCAATGCTTTAGATTTATGTTCTGTGAGGTCCTCTCCATGAAGTCTACCTTCAATGGCCACCGCTATGGTGATTGGTGATGCTGAGTTGGGTTCAGGCCTGAGAGGAATCAAATCACTGCCATCCCCATTTGAAGTCACCATGCCATGTCCTTGTATTCGAATCTAGAACCAGGGCAACGTCACAACCACCGTCACTACTGATAACTTCCCCGCTTCGTCATCGTCCTCACTGATTCGTTGCATGCCCCTTTGTATCTTCTTGTTAGTCTGATCTTCATATTAATTTCAGTTTCATTGATCTGTTGCCCCTTTATTTGTATCTTCTTTTTTTGTTATTATTTCTAGGTAATTGTTGCTGGCTGGGTAATGCGGATTGAAGAAGATATGAAGAGGAGGACCCACATGAGATGGGTTTGTTTGTTTTCATTTGAGGAGGAGGGGTGCTCTTACTCTTTTTTCTTCTTACGCCTACTACTGCTTAAGTGGGTGTGTGACTGTGTGGCATGTAGTGGAATGAGAAGAAGAAGAAGAAGTTATGCTTATGCAGCTATGGAGTTTGGGGAGGATGAAGAAATAATGAAGAATGGAGGATTTTTTTTTTTTTTTTTAACTTAAAATTTAAACCGTTGTTATAAATTGAAAGAGGGATGATCGGATGATTGAGTGTGTAAATGAGTTCAAAGAGATGACCAATAAAGAAGGCCGTGAGGAAGACCATTCAGGATCCAAAAATTTTAGGGGTCCTGTAATTTTTTTAATACTCACTTTTATTTTTGTAAAAAAATAAAAAATAAAAGTTACTATGTTTTTTCTATTTTTTAATTATTAATGGTTTTCAACATAATATTTTAATTTGGCTTTTTCATTTATAATCCATGAAATTCAAATAGATGAATTAATGAACTTTATTTTACAACCCAATATAAAATGCGTTTTTCTATTACCTATTTAATTAATATATTTTTTTTGTTTTATTTCGCCTCTATTTTATTTAACACCTATTTTTATTATTGATTATTGTCATTGCTTTAATTGATTAGATGTATAAATATTACATGTTTTAATCGATTTATCTACAACTATATACTCCCTCCGGTCCTATATATAGGGCATACTTAACCGTATTCCCCCGACCAAGGAAATTAGTTAGTTTTGTGAATTTTATGAGAATATATTGTAACATTACAATTTTACCCCTCCACTTTCTTGGAAAGTTCACATTCATTAATGAATAACAAGAAAACATAATTAGGCAAAACATTTAATAAGGACAAAAAAGAGAAAAAAACAATTAATGATGCATAGGAAATATAAAGTAACTTATATATAGGACCAAAAATTTCTTCTAGAATGTGACCTATATATAGGACCAGAGGGAGTATTAAATTAGTAATATTTTTTTAACAAACTAAACGTGTATAAAATAATTGTACATCTTCTTGAAAAAAATAATTTATACATAGATTTCCACAATTTCAAAATAGCCCATAGTGATTGTAAAACTAACCACAATGTTTTTATAACCTTGTCATTAATTGGTTATTAAGGATAAACCGAACCTCCACGTTTAATACTTTTGTTTTTTACTTTTTCCTAATAATATCAAAATATTATCTAAATAGTTAAAAACATTTGAGAAAAAACATATTGAATTAATAATTTACCTTTTTAAGCCATTTATAAATAAATCGAAA
Source organism: Crotalaria pallida (assembly GCA_037953625.1). Classification (NCBI taxonomy): domain Eukaryota; kingdom Viridiplantae; phylum Streptophyta; class Magnoliopsida; order Fabales; family Fabaceae; genus Crotalaria; species Crotalaria pallida. The sequence continues at coordinate 175,851,987 of CM075650.1, forward strand.
TATAATTATTAATGAAAAAATAGGAATGAGAGTGGGTAGTCTACACGCTAGTTTTTAATAAAAAAATTTATGAACTGAGGGATGGATGGAAAGACAAATATGATGTCATTTTGATCTTTGAGGGATATAATTGATGCGAAAAATCTTTCAGAGACTTAGTTGATGCCACGTGTATCTTTGGGAACCTATCAGACTATTAACTAATTTTTTTTTAATCATATTGGTTCATGTTTCTTTTCACTAGCAATTTTGTTCATGAATCATTATTCATTTTGTGTGGAGCAATATGATACACACACGTGTCATTTCTTTTTCCAACAATGCAAATATAATGTGGACTAATATAATATTGACACGTAGGATAAACAATGACTTAGACATCAATTTGATAACTTGATAACAAAAAGAGATCAATTTGATAAAAAAAGAGATATGAGAGACTAATATGATAAAAAATTATTTAATTTAGATAAATATGTTTTGTTTCTTTTACATATCGAAGAGATATAGCAACATGACATGATAACTGCTATGCTAAGAAGCATTGACGTGTAACGTACCTGGCCATGGAAAGGTTCAGGTACACGATAGTTATGACTATGCATCTGGCACCTCCCTCTCCACTCGTGAATCCCTTGTATCTCCCCAGCCTTCGCCTCACTGTTATGCCCCGTACACACCACCACCGCTTCATACCCTCCTTCCCTCTCCACCTTCCCATCATCCCTCTCCGTTTCAACCACCCACCCCTCTCTCTCTCTTTTCTCCACCTTCACCACCCTCGCATTCAACCGAGTCAACTCTCCTATCCCGAACTCCCTCGCGAACTTCTCCAGAAACCTCAGCACCTCCTCGTGACCCGGGAAAGTTCTCGGGTCGGATTCGGTTCGAAGGAATGGGTAATCGAGGAAGGACATGGTTGCGCGGGGGAGGTTGGTGCGGAGGGAGAGGTAGAGGCTGCTGTGGATGGTTTTCCGCGTCGGGTTTTGTGAAAGCGGATCGGACTCTGTTTCTGGGTTGTAGACCCAGGCTCCTCCTATTCGGGAGTTTTGCTCGAAAACGACGACGTTGTGGTTTTGGCGTTGGAGCTCACGTGCGGCCACCAGGCCTGAAACGCCTGCTCCTATTACTGCCACTTTCACTGACCGACCACTCATTGAGTTTAGAATTCGATACTGCTACTCCTATCTACACTAATTCCTTCCTTATGAAACGTCGTCGTATCCTATTGGTGGATATACTATGACTCACTCTCACTGAATGAATGAATCAATGTCTAAACCAATCACTTGTCATGCTTTTCCTTTTGAAAAATGATAAAAAGACCTGCTCAGATAGATTTACACGCAAATTTACACATAAATTTTTTTATATTTGTATTTTATTTTATTTCTTTAATTTTAAAAATAACAATATCAAAATCTCTTGTAAATTTGCATATAGATCTCTATATATATATATATTTTTTAAGAAAATAGTTGAACTTTTTTTCCATACAAGTCAACTCTATCAACTACTCATTTCATCCTTAAATATAAAATTTGGTGTGATTTTTATTTATAAGATTTTATATTAATTTTTAATGATAATTAATTACTTTCTTTTACAAATATCCTTATTTATTAAATAGTGATAGTTCAATTTTTTTTTTGTTATGGTGGATATTCTAAAAAATGTTGTGAAAATATGAGTAATTATTAAAAAAATAAATAATATTGTTAAAAATTAGAATAGAATTTAAACAAAAAATAAATAAAGTTTAAAGCTATAATGTTATATTTATGAATGTAAGAATATATATATATATATATATATATAATTATTAACGAAAACGAAAATATAATAATTAAAAGTCGTGGCACATTAAAACACCAACCAGTCAATTGCCTAGTGGTTGAGGCATGTTGTGCTTATTCCCTTGGTTGCTTAATATATATGTGCAAGGGGTTGATGGTCAACACTGCAGTGTCACGTGTCTTGCGTCACCGGCTTTGAAGCATTGTGACACGTGGCCATTTTTGCTTAATATTTTTGCTTAATACTAGTATATATGTGCAAGGGGTTGATGGGCAACACTTTGACGCGGCCACATGGTACCTTCGTATATAGTTTTGTTGATTGCTCCTTGTTTCATAAATAGTTTAAAAATTATCCATTTTTCGTAATTTGTTTGTAAAATCATCACACTTAAGTAAAAAGGCCTAGTGACTCGTGTAAGAATATTTATAAGTTGATTATAAAGGATATAGGAGTATTTTTTAATAACTCAACATAGTCGTGCAATAACTAGGTTTTTTGATATATACAAAACTCATGTTAGTATCATTTAAAAAAAAAAAAAACTCATGTTAGTAAGTTCTACTCTTCGAAAGAGATAAATTTGCATTTGAACAAATGTCTTAAAGTATTGTTTATTTTTATTTTTAATAGGCTAAAGCAAAGTTTATTGATTTAAGAGAAGGAAAATTGTCGTGGAAAAGTTTTTACGGGTTCTCTAATTGATAAGTTCTAGTCACTTGAAATAATTTTTGAGTAATATGTCAGATTAGTCCCTGACTTTGTAAGCGTCGGTCAAGTTAGTCTCTGACTTTATCGAAATAGCAATTTAGTCCCTGAAATTTCATTTTAATTCACATACTTCCCTATCTCTATCCCATTTTAAAGCAAATACATCCCTGCGATAATGATAGCAGAGACTAACTTGATCGACGTTCTCCTATCTCAGGGACTAAATTGTTATTTCGATAAAGTCAGGGACTAACTTGATCGATGCTTACAAAGTCAGGGACTAATCTGACATATTACTCAATAATTTTTTGTTTGATTAAATTTTTGACACTAGCCTTGCTCTAATTGTAATTAACTAAACTGAAAAAAAATACACAAGTTAAAACATACCCAAAACAGAGAATAAGTACCATTCTTTTCATTAACATAATCGATCTACAAGCTGTGTGAATCTTATTGAGGCGAAATCATCAACTATATTCCAGTACAATACACAAAATGGATAGCATGTGATAAATGCAAATTAAACTGGCCTATAGAGTCAGGCAAAGCCATTTATATGGGCCATAGAAATGGAGTGGACTTACAAATTTTAAATTTGATAAACTATAGTGAGAAGAGGAAGTGTCTTATGGAGATGAAATTGGCAAAGGTGGTAGCAGTGGTTTCTTGAATTTGGGAGGAAGTGGTAGCTCATGGATAGGCTTTTTGAAATATGGCTTTGGCTTTAGGGCAGGAAATGCTGAAATAGGTAGAGGCTTAACTATTGGAATTAGTTTAGGTACAGGTTTATTAAACACTGGAATAGGTAGAGGCTTTTTTACTATTGGAATTGGTTTTGGTATAGGCTTCTTGAACAAAGGAATAGGATAAGGTTTTTTTGTTATTGGGATAGGCTTAAAACTTGGAATTGGTTTTTGTGTGGGTTTCTTAAACACTGGAATAGGTAGAGGCTTTTTTACTAATGGAAATGGTTTTGGTATAGGCTTCTTAAACAAAAGAATGGGCAAAGGTTTTATTGTTATTGGAATAGGCTTAAAACTAGGAATTGGTTTTGGTATACGTTTCTTAAACACTGGAATAGGCAGAGGTTTTTTTGTTTTAGGAAATGGCTTGGGTATGAACTTAGGCAGAGGATTTTTAAACACAGGAATAGGTAGAGGCTTTTTCACTATTGGAAATGGTTTTGGTACATGCTTCTTAAACAAAGGAATAGGCAAAGGTTTTTTAACTATTGGAATTGACTTTGGTACAGGCTTAACAATTGGAATTGGTTTCTTAAATATTGGAATAGGTATAGGCTTTTTCACTATTGGAAATGGCTTTGGAATAGGATTAATTGGAAAAGATTTTGGTATAGGTTTTGGGAACACTGGAAATGGCAAAGGCTTTGGTATGGGTTTTTTCAATATGGGAGTAGGGAATGGCTTTTTCACTATTGGAAATGGCTTTGGCAGTGGAAATGGATTAATAACAGGAAATGATTTCTTGAATAATGGCTTCTTGAATATTGGCTTTGGAAGGAAAAATGCTTTGAATTTAGCTTCTTCATCATGATCTTCCGTGCTTGTCATTGCCAACTCTTGCTGTACAAGCTTGCCATGAGTGTTTACCTCAGTCTCTGCACAAAATATGCAAAAGAAATGATTCAAACATTAGATACTTCCGATATACACTCTCTCTCTTATCCTAAATGTAAGTTTTTTTTTTTAGAAAAATAAATTGATCTTTAATATAAGCTCATTTTTTAATTTTCAATGACATTAATCTCTTTTTTTTACCAACATCCCTATTTCCTCAACCTTTTTAAAAACATTCTCAAAAATAGTTAAAGGCTTATAACAATTCTCATGGCAAGTGTATGTGCCAAGCAATAATAGTACACACTAACTTGCTTGTAATAACAATTTTTATAGACCATAAAAATGGAAATGGTAAATTAGTTGGTGCTACTTTTGCATCATTCCAAACTATATATATGTGCACACATTTTGTGAATCAAATAATTCTTTCTTTCTTTTTTTTTTTTTAAATCTATATGAGAGTTTCAGAGTAGAACACAAACCTGAAACAACATTATTAGTTGCCACAGAAGAATGAGCGTAACAGAAGCAATGTGAAAGCAACAAGAGCAAAGAGAAGCGCACAAGTGCGCATTGCAGTGTGGAATAATACTTTCTCATTCAGAAAACAAACAAATATTCCACTCCAAGTTTTTAGGAATGAATTGAAAGATGAAAAGGGAAATATCTGAAGGAAGCTAAGCCTAGCCTTGACTTGTTCTGAGGTCATGACCATTGTGTTATTTGTAGTAGCCAGCTAGCTTAGGAGTAACATACAGTAGTGCTTTAATTTGCCTATCTGCCATAGTTTTTAAGTATGAATTGTGCTTGTAATGTTTGGTAGTACCATTATCATTAATTAGTAGTAACTTTGGTTAGTTGAGAATATATTTATAAATAGGTAGGAATTGGAAGTTCTGAGTCCCTGGTAACAGGATATATAATTTGATTGGTAAATTATAAACACTTCAACCACAAATTATTGGCTCACATACATATCACTTGGCTTGCGTAATCACTTACATATCTAAAGTCTGACCGAAGTTTAAGAAAAATTTGAAATAATTGTTATTTTTTAAATTATTACTCTAATGATCAATCGTTATTTGATTCGTTGTGCCTAATAAACACAGCAACTATAGAAGATTTATTTCCTCATGCATGCATCCTTGAGGGAACTAACGTTTCAACTCATAATAATATTGCAAATAAATGAAGGTAAAATTTGATTTTAGATTCTCATCACAATAAATCATGGAGAGCTTTACTTGCTGAATAAACTATTCTAGCAAGTTCCCTTTACCTTTTTAACTTTATTTACTGCTCGGATGAAAACAGTCGCCATTAAAAGAGCTTCTTAATTTTTTTTTTAAATATTTTCTTTTTTTTTTGGTGAACATTTTTTTTTAAATATTTTCGATTTCAGTTGATTCCATCACGCTGCGGCAATTAATCCTTAACACTAGTCACGATAGAAAACTACTACGGAGTACATCTTGTGAGAAAATTAAGGATCTATGTTCATGATTCTCACACAATAATAATTTACTATGAATGAAGATCATAAACAAGAACTTACCTGAATCCATTGTTTGGAGATCTTCTTAAGTTTGCTTTTAAGTTCCTTGATCGGATTAGTTTTTCTCTCATCTGTTCTTTTCTCTTTTCAGTTTTCTTTGATGATAGGATTTTCAGTTTTCTTTGATGGTAGGAGAATCCTTTTTAACCACTTAACTGCTTGTTTTTAACTGATACTGAACAATTGCACTATTTCGCCCAACAGTTATGTTGTTTGACAATTAGTTCTTTATAAAGGCAGAGGAGAGAGACTTTTAAATTATAAAAGACGCAATTGATTCTAAATAACTTTAATAAGATTAACCATCATCATATTGAACCCTCTTTAATAAGAATCAATCTTTTAACTTACATGAGCCACTATAGATTATTAAAATAATCTAACACTTCTAAGAAAAAGGAAGCCATCTCATTACTAATATAATCCGAATATGAATGTTTTTCTCGTGGTTTGATTCAGTTCAAGTTAATTTAAATTTTATTGTGGGCATTTAAAATATAAATTTAATATCGTGAGTTGATGTATTAAATTTTTTTTTTTATCATCAACGGGGCTACCGCCCAAAAGAAATTAGATTAAACGGGGAAAAGCGATCCCATAGGCATCCTCACAATTAAGGGGAAACAAATCACGAGAACATTGGGATAAAAATTACAATCAAAACCTACTGAATAGCCATATTAGCTAAAAATTCAGCACTCTTATTAGTCTCTCTATAAATGTGAGAGATAGAAACCTGCCAAGGAAGGTTAAGAAGACCTCTTATTTCACGGACCACCGGAAAGCAATGATGAGTAGAACCACAATGCTTCTTCACTAGGAGAACAGCAACCCGCGAATCCATCTCAATCTCAATAACATCAATACGCAGATGCTGCGCCAACCGAAGGCCCCACAAAAGACCCCATAACTCAGCCTTCACTGAAGTGCAAGAACCGAAGTTGCAAATAAACCCATGAACAAAGGCTCCTGAAGCATCTCTAATTAAACCCCCACAAGCTGCAGATTGAGAATTCCTGCGGAAAGAACCATCCACATTCAACTTAAAAACTCCTTCTTTTGGTGGCAACCAAGAAACCAACACCTCCTTTTTATAAATATGTAAGTCAACACCTGGAGACATTGCATCCTGAATGAAACAAGAATAGGATAGAGCTTGAATTAAAATATCAGAAAGCTTGATGCGATTTTGGTTAAACACTAACTCATTTCTGCTATACGGCTATGCCAGATCAAGGACAGCATCACACCAAACAGAGTTTGCCAATGCAACACACCAAAACCAACATCATTATTGGATAGATTCAGCATCAACCAATTTTGCATTCCTATCATAAAGAATCTAGCCCAGAACTTGTCAGCCACCACTATACTCCAAAGGTAACGAATTTCTTCACAGTCCCTAAACATATGCATCAAAGTTTCAGGAGCCTGCTCACATCTTGGACAGATCTGATCGTCACCCATATGTCGTTTTGAACGTTCCACGTTTGTGAGTAAACGCTCATGACAAACCTTCCATAAAAAAGCTTGAATGCGGTGTGGTCCAGGCCATTTCCAAACCAGCTTAAAGAGCACATTGTTCACACTATGGTTTACCTGGTTAGTAGAGTCCTGAAGAATATGAGTCACAGAAGCAATAGAAAACTCCCCATTATTTTCTTCAGTCCATGACAAGCAATCTGCATCTGAATTCTGCAACGGGGGACAATAGATGCAATAATAGAACGCACCTGAGGAGGAAGAATATCATTAAGAAGCTCCCACCGCCATCTGCCATTATCAACAAAATTCGATACTGAATTAAACCTGCACCAAGCTGGAACAGAAATTCCTGGAAGCAGAATCAGAGCAGGAGTACCCGGTATCCAAGCATCCAGCCAAAACCGAGTGGTTTGACCATTACCCAGGATCCAATGACTATTCTCATATATCTTATGACATGCATTCGTCATAGCTCGCCAAGTCATAGATGCAGAACTCCACTTTGCTTCATGAATTTTAAACACATCATCCACTTTGTATTTAGCAGTCAAGGCTCTAGCCCACAAGGTAGAAGGATTGGTAACATAACGCCACACTAGTTTCATCATATAGGTTTCATTCACCAATCGAAGTTTTCGAAAACCCAGGCCTCCATCTTCTTTCGGTGTACAAATTGTATCCCATGAAACTAGATGACATCGACGACGTTCACTAGTGCTGCCCCATATGAAATTACGACACAACTCTTCAATTTTATCACAAACCGAGGCAGGAATAGGAATGGTCTGCATAATATAAGAGGGAATGCTCAATATACATGACTGCGCAAGAGTGATCCGACCTGCAAAAGAGAGAGTTTTCATTCTCCAGCCAGAAAGTTTTTTCTTAACTTTATCAATTAAGAACATAAAATCAATATTATTGCATCGTGAGGATTTTATAGGAACTCCAAGATAGAGTCCAAACTCATTAGCAATATTGATTCCAAGTGCTTCCCGAATTGAGTTAGCCACTCCTTCACTAGTATTGCTGGAAAAAAAACTGATGATTTATTGTAATTAATCAAATGACCTGAAGCATCACAAAAAGAATCCAGCAAAGTCTTTATTTTTCCAGCTTGTTCAATAGAAGCCTCCGCTATAAGAGTTACATCATCAGCAAACATAAGATGGGACACTCTAGGTCCATTTCGACCAACAGTGTATGGATGCCAATCATGAGAATTAACACTATCTTGAATAAGATGAGAGACACGGTCCATACAGAGAACAAAAATGTAAGGTGAAAGAGAGTCACCTTGTCTAAGACCACGTCCCGAAAGAAAAGATGGAGAGTGTTCACCATTCCAATTTACACTCATAGAAAGAGATGTAATACACTGCATGATCAAGTATATGAAATCAGAAGCAAATCCAGCTTGTAGGAGTGTATCCTTAACAAAACTCTATCTAACACGATCATATGCCTTAGCCAAATCAAGCTTAAGCACCATAAAGCCTTTCTTACCCGTCACCCTTTTGAAAAAATGAACAATTTCTTGAATAAGAATAACATTATCAATCCCCAACCTGCCAGGAACAAAGCTGCATTGCGTTTCAGATATCAGATGATCCATAACTGGACGCAATCTATTTGCTATAATTTTTGTCACCACTTTGTAAATAACGTTACAAAGTGAAATCGGGCGAAACTCTGTGATTCTAGCTGGCTGATTATTCTTTGGAATAAGTGTAATCAGCGTATGGTTAACATCCCTTATTAAATCAGGATTAGAGAAAACCTGTTTCACAAATTGCAGCATTGAATCCTTCACCGTGTCCCATTGAGATTTGAAAAAAATAGCATGAAGACCATCCACCCCAGGAGCCTTATGTCTGCCCATGCTGAACAGAGCCTGTTTTAATTCAAACATAGTAACCTCATGCATAAAAGAGGCTATATCAGTAGAGGAGATAGAGGGGAAATTAACCACAGTACATAACTGACTAGGATTATTACAGTCATCAATGTAAAAATTGAAAAAATAATCACGGACCATATTTTGGAGTTCACCAGGATCAAAAATCCAAATGCCTTCATCATTAAGCAAAGCATCCACTTTATTCCTTTGTCTCCTAATAGTTGCACTTTGATGGAAAAAACGTGTATTAAATTTTTATTTTGAATAGAAAGAAATGAAAGAATACAACATACAGTAGTAAATTGTTCCACAGTAGAGACACTCAATCCAAATGAGAAAAATACAAAAAATTAAAAATAATTTTTTTAAGAATGATATAATAAAAATCACAAATTACAGTAATTGTGTAATTTAATATCCCGCTGATAAATAGGTAAAGTAAGTGTAACATGTGCGATTCCATTTTATCTCGTTGTTTTGTAGTATATTTTAGATTGATTTATGATTTTATTTTGAATCTATTGGATGTGAGTAGTTTTACTCAAGAAAAAGGAGAGACTAAAAGAAAAACTAAATTTATAGCGGTTAATTGAAATTATCATTAGCTGGGGAAATGTTTAGTGGCAAATATGCTTTAATTTACATCCGTACTGCCTTTAAATAAATTTACATGCGTACTTAATTGAAGAAATAATATAAACTATATAGTTAGAAAAAGTAGCTTATTCCTACCACCACAAGATTATGGGGTAAATTGAAATGGATATATTTCTCAGAAGTTTAAGAATAAAAAGAAGAGCTAACTAAGATGGAGCTCATTGAATGGGACTAATGAGCGACAAAGTTGGTTGTAATTTGGCCTTGCCATTTTCTATCCCTCGCTCTCTAAATACATTATTCTCAACTAACTATATATAATGATATGATACCTAAAATTACAAGCTATGCCTATTCATATTTAAAGTACATCTAATAGCAAGGCCATTTAAAGTACTTTGAATCCCAAGTTATTATAGCTAGTATAAATATCACTAGGATTATTGGAGTACAGCAACTCACTCAAGCTTTTTTATTCCTATTTCTTTTCAGCTTTAATTGTTGCCTACCTTGGTGTGGCCTAGTTGTTTTCTCAATGAGAAAGCTTTTCACTTTGCAATACGCACTTGTGCGTTTCTTGGTTCCCTTGTTTCTCATTGTCAGTTTCTGTTATGCTGATTCTGCTGCAGCTACAGAAATTTCAGGTTGATAGCCCATTTCTACACTCACATATTAATTAATTAATACTACTATTTTTTTCTAGGTTTTAATTTGATATATTTTTAATCTTGGTACAGTGTGGTCGTTTTAGTTTAGATCCTAGTTTTATTTTTTAATACTAAGCAAGTGTTTTAAGATTATTGTTTGAGATGAAAATAAAAAGGAATAATATCTCGAAAAACAATGTAATTTATTTTATTTATCCTTTAATATTAAGAGTGAAGTATCAACTTATTAATTCCTGTTATTTTTTACTGTGTTAATTTAGTTCCTGAAAATTTATAAATACAAATTAGTCTCTGAAGATTTTCGAATGTATCAATTTGGTCCCTCAATATTTTCTTATATACCAACTTAGTCCCTCATGTTTGAAAGACCAAATTGGTACATCCGAAAAATTTAAGGGATCAAATTGGTAAATCCGAAAATCTTGAAAAACTAAACGTGTATTTATAAGTTTTCAAAGACTAAATTGATATAATAAAAAAACACGAGAGACTATATTGATACTTCACCCTTATTATTAGTCAAATTTTTTTAATTTACACACATTAAGAAAAGTAATAATAATAGTTGTTATTCTCAAATTTATAAAAAAATATTGAGACTCAAAAGTTTCTCATATTTAAAAAATTATCAACTTTATTCATTTTTTCTTTATTATAATTATAATCCTATCACCTTAACAGTAGAGTGTAATTATGAAGAATATATTCCTTATAAACCTTTTTTTTCTTTATAAATTTTTTAATACTATTTAAATATTGTAAAGTGATTTATAATAAGGGATAAATAAATTTTAAAAAATGTCGGAATATATTTCAAGAACTAATAAGCTTTGATTTAAAAAACGTACTTTCATTTCATGAATTCCTTAATTGGAATTGGCACTACTATGACACTATGACACTACTAGTTATCGGGACCTTTTTTCTTTTAGTTTGTTCAACTAACTTAGTTTATTTTTTATTTTTCGTTCTACAACTTAGTTTCAATTTACTTAGTAGGAATGGAGATCCTACTATAGGTGTAAAACTATTTTTTTTGTGTTTTTATTACGCAGGAAATGAAGTGAACAAAGGTGTGAAGGTTGGAAACGAAGAGTTGGCAAAGACAAGCTTAGAAGCTCATGATGAAGAAGCAAAATTCAAAGGATTCTTTCATCAAAAACCAATATTCAAGAAGCCATTTTTCAAGAAACCGATTCCAATTGTTAAGCCAATACCAAAGTCAATCCCTATTGTTAAGCCTATACCAAAGTCATTCACTGAGGAAAAGCCTATCCCATTTCCTTTTGTTAAGCCAATTCCTGTTGTTAAGCCTATTCCCATTGTTAAGCCAATTCCAAAGGTAATTCCTATTGCTAAGCCAATTCCAATTGTTAAGCCAATTCCCATTGTTAAGCCAATCCCTATTGCTAAGCCAATTCCAATTGTTAAGCCTATTCCCATTGTTAAGCCAATCCCAAAGGTAATTCCCATTGCTAAGCCAATTCCCATTGTTAAGCCTATTCCAAAGGTAGTTCCTATTGCTAAGCCAATTCCCATTGTTAAGCCTATACCATAGCCAATTATAGTGAAAAAGCCTCTCCTTGTTCCGGTGATCAAGAAGCCATTCCATGAATCATTTCCTATCCCAAAAAAGCCCTTCTTCCCTCCACAATTCCCCTAATTTCAAGAAACCACTTAATCCTAACTCCATCAGATGATAAATAAGACTCTCACTCCATAGTTCCTAATATTTCACATATATGCTTCGAATTTTATCCGCTCCATTTCTAAATACTTTATATATAGGTATATATACCTATGCTTGTATCTCAACATAATTGTGTTTGCATAATCTTATTGTACCCATCATGTATGTTGTATTATAAAATTTCCCAGTGTTGAAGAAGGTTTATGATTCTCTATATCGTTCAATTAATTAGTATTTTCAATTTGAAATTCCTTTTAATATTTGTGGGATTTCGAGCAAACCTACTCTTACGGAAAAAAATAACTAAGAACATCCACGCTGGGATTTTTTCAATAATTAGGGACAGTTCCTAACACATGGTTTTTGTGTGAAAAAAAAGTGTATTTTGTTTCTATTTTGAGATTGTCCCTAGCTAATTTGGGACAAAGGATATGGCTTAAAGCATTAATTTTTTAATCTCAAAAAATGGAGAAGAAGAGGAGAGAGAAATATAGTTAGATAATGGTGGCTTTTATTTAATGTAAAAATTGATTTATGGATGAAGAAAAAATATGATAATTATTTTAAAGTATAAAAAACGTAAAAATAATAAAATAATAAGCGAGTTACATAATTTTTATTTTGCTGTTAAAAAAAATAATAAGTGAGTTACATTTAGGGAAAAAAATAATTGTCCGCCAATATAAATACTAATGAACATGAAAATAAGTGTACCGAAGAGTGATTGTGTATTTAATTGTGAAAAGTTGATTGCACAAACCAACTTTTTCGGTGTGCACCAAGGAGATAATTTGTCTGATAGTCGAAGACTAATACCTTACGAGATGTAGACATAATCGAAGTGGATTTTAACTTTACTAATAAAGTCATTTTCATACTTACAACAAAAATCGAACTTTTAATATCATGCTTAAATTAAACAATGAGTCATTTATCAATTGTGTTGAACTTTGTTAGTTTCAACTACTCCATCCGTTTTATAAGTAGTGTTTTTTTAAGGTTTTGCATGGATTTTAAAAAATGGTTAAATGATTTAATAATTTGGTATATTTTGACTATAAAATCCCTATATAATTATTATTAAAGAAAGAGAAAGATGTTGAAAGTAAAAAAGAGAGTGTAATAAATAGAAATGCATGTATTTTGAAAAAATAACATTAATTATATATTGAGTTTTATAAAAAAAAATAATACATACTCCCTTCGTCCCATTATCTTGGTAAAAGTCAACGAAGTCAACAAAAATAAGAAAATATCATTTTGATACAATGCGGATTCGATTTTCAAAATCAAATATAATGTATGATTACAAAGTTCAATCACACAACTTTCCATATTATTATAATTAATACATATTTGAATATATAATAATAATTTGATGTAATAATATATTTAGTGAATGTAATGATAATAATTGAAAAATTAATGGATAATCAAATTTTCTTTTTTTGTAATTAATTGTATCTTTCCTTACTTATTCAATCATGAATCAATCATGAATATAATATACAATCTTTAAGATTTTTCATTTATTATTTTTACTTTGATTTGGGACAAAAAAAATGCATTTTTTTACCAAGACAATGGGACGGAGGGAGTATAAAATAAGTGAGAAAAACTTTGTGAATACTTAATGTTAAAATGGAAAAGTGTAAAACAACTTAGAAATGGGGAATTGCTACTCCCGCCGTTCCTTTTATTGTGTAATCCACATGTTGACCCCAGGCTATCCCAATTCTTTTGGGTTTACTGTAAGGGTTTTGCTAGGGCACTTGTTAAAGTTACTTTAATAGGAAAAATAATCACAAGTTAACATTTATTCTTTTTTCGAGAATCTCAAAAAATGCATTTTTTAATGATTTTTATCTCTTTTTAGTTGCTTATCAAATGCCCTAAGAGCACTTGTTAGCATTTGCCTTACCGGAATTATATCTGTGATCATTGTGAGGGCAGAAAATTGGTTGTGGGTTGAGGAATTTGTATGTATCGACTCCAACCACCCTTGACCCTCCCTCTGCCGTTTTGCCCTCCTTTCTCTCTTCTTATGCATGCATGCATGCATCCGTTAGTTTCTCACCTCCTTCATTCATCCTTATCCAAGAAATTAAATTAAAGAAGCAGCATAGATGAGATAGAGAAACGTAATTCAACCTCACTCACTCCTCTATCTATTAGTTCTTCTTCCTCTTCTCCAACCCAAAAGTAACCTCACATAATCCTTATTTCCATTTCATTCATTCTGATCTCTCACTGTACTACCAACCAATCCACCGTTCCTCTATAAAACCACCGTCCGCAATTAAACATTATTGTAATTGCTGATAACGCCTTTCTCTTTTGAACATTAAGCTTTCATTGAACTTAGTATGTATTCAACTAGGTGCATGACATGACTTACTAGCTACTTAGTTATATTATTGACTTGCTTGATATCTTTTTCCTCATTATTTTTTGGCTTTTTTAAGCGATAGGTCCTTAAACTTAGGGGGTGTTTTGGATTTAGTCCTTGATCTTTTTTTTTGTTGGATCTGGTCCCTAAACTTTAATACCGTTTGGAATTAGTCCTTCCGTTAACCCAAAGTTAACTCCGTCAGTGTCTTCCAATAAGATGTTGCCACGTGTCCCAACTTGGATTTTTTTTTTTGGCTTTTTTGACTTTGAGGTCCCTAAACTTAGGGGGATAATTGAATTTAGTCCCTATCCTTTTTTTCGTTGGATCAAGTTCCTAAACTCTGAACCATTTTGGATTAAGTCCTTTTGTTAGTTTTAATCTAACACCATTACCCTGGGGAAATTTTTATGCCATGTGGACCAATAAATTAATGACACATGAAATTTTTCTTTTAAAATTGAAAAATTACAAAAAAAAAAATAAAATTAAAAAAAATTGATTTTTTTTTATAACGATGGGAATACAACGCGTCTGCGACGAGATGCATCATCGTCATGGTCGTGATGTCTCGAGCGCTCACCACTGCCATCAGGGTAACGATTTGAGAAGCTTTCGCCACCGTCCTCAAGGTCGCGCCTCGATCTGAGTTTTGTGCTTGCTTCGGTTTACAGCAAAAATCACTGTCACAGTCACGAGTTCGCTTGATGGTGTGCGGCAACGCTAGTTATAGCCAAAGCCCCTCGAACCTAGTTGCGGCGTCGACCCCGAAGATCCTCTTCGTTCTTCATCCTTCGCTTGGTCATCTTCTTTGCAAATCTGATGCGACACCGAAGGAGACCAGTCGCGCTTCCTTCACCGTGCAGCAGCCTCGCAACTTCGAACCCTCAACAACCTCAGCATCCTCTGCTTTCCAGCCTCCGCCCTCTTCTCCGCTTCCTCCGCCTTCTTCTTAGCGGCGCGTCATATGCAGAGTCTGGAGGGAGGAAGAAAGGCAACAAAAATCGTTGATTGACACAGAAAAATCTCTTTTTTATTACTTTAGAGTTTGATGATGAAGGTTTGGTAGGTGTCTAATAACTTAGTTTTTATCACTTGACACTTTAGTATGTAAATTTTTTCCCATATTTTTACTACTGCATTTATTTTTAGCATCACACATCAACAGGACAAACCAAAAGCAACGCACAATTTCCAACAGCACATAAATAGAATTCTTGCTCTTCACCTTAACTTCACGCTCTCAAAAATAGAGACAAATTGATAGGAACCTCGTATCTCAGGAGGTTTATTCCAGAAATAGGTGTGAGTATGGCAGATTTATAGGTGTGAGTATGACAGATTTATACTACCTTCGTTCCTAAATATAAGACCCTTTTGACACTTTTATTTTGTCTTTATTTATAAAACCCCATACCAATTTTCATTGATCATTATTTTTTTTCACAAACACCCTTATTTATTTAACATTAGATTCCCAATAATATTAACAGGAGTAATTTTGAAAATACATATCAAAAGTTCACATTTTCAATACAATTAACTAAATTAATCAACTTTCTTAATGAACGTGAAATATCCAAAGGGGTCATATATAAAGTGACGGAGGGAGTATTTCTCTAGCCTCTTTCTGGAACAAACCTTTTCCTATCATTAATTTATTACATTAACAATTAACAATAATCTAAGCATTTCAAAAAAAAAAAAAAAACAATAATCTAAGCACTTCATCATATATATAAATCAAATAAGAAATTTATAAGAACAAAACCAACAATACCTAATAAACCAAAAAATTTAGCAAAATCATTACAATTACATCAATCTATCCACAACAACAATAAGTGCAAGTCTGCAAGTTAGCACCAGAAATTCAAAAAAAAAAAAAAAAAAAAAAAGGCTAACCTCACCATGACTTCTAATGATTTGCACAAAAAAAAAAAAAAAAAATTATCCAAATCATTAGATTTACAAGAATCTACAGTTCTACACACAACAACAATTATTACAAGTTAGCAACAGAAATTTAAACAAAAAAAAATGGCTAACCTCTTCGTCGTTCCAATCAAACATTTCTTACATACGCAGAACAGAAATAGTTGAAGCGAAATCCAGAATCAAACACCGCACCATGAATTACTTCACTCATCGCCGTGAAAAACCAACACCATGAAAATTGAACCTAAGAAGAAAAAGAAAAAGAAAAAGCGTGCAGAAAATTTCGTCGCTAAATTAACGAAACACTCTCTGACAGAAGAAGAACAAGCATACAAAGAGAGAGAGAGAGAGAGAGAAGAACAGAGAAGCTTCAAGTTGCAGTAAAAACTGAAAACAGTAACGACCTTTGGAGTAAGGGGGGGCGGGTCGAATGCACGTGATGTCACGTGACAAGTGGAGATGTGTGCTGCGGTGGTGACACGTGTAATGGTTAGTATCTAAAGTAGTGGACGTGAGAGACTTATATCAAAAGCTGAAGCCTGATTGGTTAGGAGATTAGGACCTTGTATTTGATTTTTTTTTTTTTTTTTTTTTTTTTGCATGTTGTGTCCTTGTATGTGGGCTTGGTGGGTCGAGGGAAGTGGTGGAGGAGAGGTTAGGTAGCTTTAGAGGTTTTGTTTTCAAAGAGGGCTGCGGGGCCAGAACCAAAGTCATCATAATTTCATAAATATAAACACTTTAATTATATTTTTAATCGTGGCTAAAAAAATTAATTAATATTGTTAGTGTGTATTGGAAATTTGGAATGATAATATTTAATATAAGTTTTGAAAATTATTCATATTATTATTATTATTATTAGGATTCTAAAAATATATTAAGTAAATAAAATTATTTGTGAAAAAGATAATTAATATCATTAAAAATTAGAAAAGAGACTTTTAAAAAACGAAATGACTATAACATTAAATGTTTACATTTAGGAACAGAAATTTTTTCAACAAGATTATTATTGACCAAACAAACTTCTAAACAAGTGTTTAAAAATAATGATCAATGAAAATTGGTATGGGGTTTTATAAATAGAGACAAAATAAAAGTGTCAAAAGGGTCTTATATTTAGGGATGGAGATAGTATAAATCTGCCATACTCACACCTATAAATCTGCCATACTCACCTATTTCTGGAATAAACCTCCTGAGATACGAGGTTCCTATCAATTTGTCTCTATTTTTGAGAGCGTGAAGTTAAGGTGAAGAGCAAGAATTCTATTTATGTGCTGTTGGAAATTGTGCGTTGCTTTTGGTTTGTCCTGTTGATGTGTGATGCTAAAAATAAAGGTTTTTTTAAGTGATAGGTCCCTAAATTTAGGGGGTGTTTTGGATTTAGTCCTTAATCTTTTTTTTTTGTTGGATCTGGTCCCTAAACTTTAATGTTGTTTGGAACTAGTCCTTCCGTTAACCCAAAGTTAACTCCGTCAGTATCTTCCAATAAGATGTTGCCACGTGTCCCAACTTACAATTTTTTTTTTTTTTGCTTTTTTGACTTTGAGGTCCCTAAACTTAGGGGGTAATTGAATTTAGTCCCTATCCTTTTTTCGTTGGATCAGGTCCCTAAACTCCGGACCATTTTGGATTAAGTCCTTATGTTAGTTTTAATCTAACACCGTTACCCTGGGGAAATTTTTATGCCACGTGAACCAATAAATTAATGCCACATGGAATTTTTCTTTTAAAATTGAAAAATTACAATAAATAAATAAAATTAAAAAAAAACAGACTCTTGCTTCCTCTTTCTATTTGTTCGATCAGCATAAGTTTATTCCTAGAACTCAAGCATTTGTTAATCCATCCACCTGCACCCTATCTGTTCATTTTAGCTTATTATTACCTGATTTGAAGCACAACTGAACCAAGCATCATAAACAGACCCACCATGCCACAGAAAATTTTTCAGGCTAGAATGTGAACCACCTTCCCTATCTTCCTCTCGTTCCTCGTCGTGCTCGATCGTCTCGTTAAGGCTTGACATCATGGTTTCTTCACCTTCCTTAGGGGTGACATTGTTTTTCAGAATATAAAGATCTAAACAAAAAAAAAGGAACACACAAAGTGTCAAGTGATAAAAACTAAGTTATTAGACACCTACCAAACCTTCATCATCAAACTCTAAAGTAATAAAAAAGAGATTTTTCTGTGTCAATCAACGATTTTTGTTGCCTTTCTTCCTCCCTCCAGACTCTGCATATGACGCGCCGCTAAGAAGAAGGCGGAGGAAGCGGAGAAGAGGGCGGAGGCTGGAAAGCAGAGGATGCTGAGGTTGTTGAGGGTTCGAAGTTGTGAGGCTGCTGCACGGTGAAGGAAGCGCGACTGGTCTCCTTCGGTGTCGCATCAGATTTGCAGAGAAGATGACCAAGCGAAGGATGAAGAACGAAGAGGATCTTCGGGGTCGCCGCCGCAACTAGGTTCCAGGGGCTTTGGCTATAACTAGCGTTGCCGCACACCATCAAGCGAACTCGTGACTGTGACAGTGATTTTTGCTGTAAACCGAAGCAAGCACAAAACTCAGATCGAGGCGCGACCTTGAGGAGGGTGGCGAAAGCTTCTCAAATCGTTACCCTGATGGCAGTGGTGAGCGCTCGAGACATCACGACCATGACGATGATGCATCTCGTCGCAGACGCGTTGTATTCCCATCGTTATAAAAAAAAATCAATTTTTTTTAATTTTATTTATTTTTTTGTAATTTTTCAATTTTAAAAGAAAAATTTCATGTGTCATTAATTTATTGGTCCACATGGCATAAAAATTTCCCCAGGGTAATGGTGTTAGATTAAAACTAACAAAAGGACTTAATCCAAAATGGTTCAGAGTTTAGGGACCTGATCCAACGAAAAAAAGGATAGGGACTAAATTCAATTATCCCCCTAAGTTTAGGGACCTCAAAGTCAAAAAAGCCAAAAAAAAAAATGCAAGTTGGGACACGTGGCAACATCTTATTGGAAGACACTGACAGAGTTAACTTTGGGTTAACGGAAGGACTAATTCCAAACGGCATTAAAGTTTAGGGACCAGATCCAACAAAAAAAAAGATTAAGGACTAAATTCAAAACACCCCCTAAGTTTAAGGACCTATCGCTTAAAAAAGCCTTATTTTTTTTACCTTCAATAAGCTTCATCCTTTTTTGAAGCTTTTGTTAAGGGGAAGATTAAAGAGTTGATCGCCCCCTCTTTGATGAGGCTCTGGCTACTTCTTCACCGCAAAGGCAACGAAAATTTGTCAGACTCAAATGTCCCTTCCATAGAGGTATTCATGTGTAGTATATATGGTGAGAAAATTGGGTTGAGAGATGGTTAATTGTGAGTGCATCACATAGACCATTAGTAAGTAGAGATTATTTTGTCTAATATCTTATTAATAGAAGTTTATTCCTATAGTTATAAGTTGGAGCTGTTAGTACAATTTTTTTCTTTAAGGGATTACCCAAGCTAAGAGCTGTGATAGTCCGGATGCCCATAAATAAGATAATTTGTTAATGTTTCTAACCTTAAAAAATTAATTTTGAATACACATTATTCCATGTTTCGAGAATTTAAAAAACTATATTTTTTAAAAATTATTTATTTTATTTGACTTTTTAACAAATACATAAAGACACCTATTAGCATTTGCTGCCATGCTAAATTCGTGTTAAGCATACAAGCAAGCACGTATGCACGCACTCCTGTGTCTGTTAGCCTCTCTGAATTGAAAAACATGCATCACCTTAACCTCTCTGACCTCTTTGACAGAAGGCAACGAATTCTCAATACAAGACTCTAGCTACCTGTCAAACAACCAGGACAAAGTTTAAATCGTAGTTTCCAACACTACTCTGAAAACCTTGCCGTTATACTTTCTCCGATTTTGGATATTATATATTTTTTTAAAAATTATGTTTATTAAAAAAATTTGTTGATTATATTTAATTTTATCAAATTTATATAAATAAAGGTATTTTAAAAACGTTACAAAAAAAAGGTATTTAAAAAAATATCATTAATACTGAAATAAAAATTAAATGATGAGATAATCATTTATAAGACTATTTTAAGAAAATAATATTGAGAATAAAACAAAATTAAAAGAAAATAATTAACTATTTTATATTTTAAATTAAATCGAGAAAAATATGTTTATTTCTTATATTGTAAACCATAAGGAGTAATTTCACCAAAAAAATAAATAGATAAACCATAAGGAGTATATTATTTTGAGCAAATGTATGTAATCAATGTAGTCACAACTGTAATTGCAATACAATTTTTGTGATTTCTAAAATCTTAATGATGCCTTGTTTGTAACCTAAATTTAAAATTGCTCATTTAGTTCCTTATTCTATTTATTTATTATAAAATAATAATTCTTTTTTGCGGGTATCCTTATTACATGATCTAAACCATTATGAGCAAAAACTTGAACGAAATTTGATCAGAGAAAGTGAGCAAATCAACCATTGTAGAATTAGATTGAAGAAGATTTAATTAGAGTGAGAAAGGATGAAGTGTCACAGTTGCACAAAACCAGCATCATGTCATGCTTATTCGAAATTTTTTCCACCCAAATTTGTTTAGAATGAACCATGATTATGCAACGTGAAATTCTTTTACTAAAGGCTAAAAGAAGAATAAGGCAATTTTCACCGAATTCTTTCGCTAAATTCTTTTTTTTTTTTTTTTGGGTGAACTTCTTTCACCATGATGTCGATCATGCTTTTTTTCATCGGAGAAGGATAAAGTAATTTTATATTAATATTTTCATAATATATTAATTATTGTAAGATCCATTGAGAATGTTTTGATAAATGACAAAAGGTTTTGAACAAGCTACAAATGTGTTGATCAAGTTCAAGCTCATCAAGCAACAACAAACATCAAGTGATGAAGAGAGAGCAAGCTCATCAAGACTTAGTTTGGTAGTTTATGTTTTATTGTAATATCTTTCGCCTCTCAAGTCTTTTAGTTTATGAGTTTGGGTAGAGTTAATAGAGGTAGTGAATCTCTATCAAGGTCATGATTATATCATAATTTGAGTTTTCACTTAACCTAAAATCAATAGGTGGCTTAAAGGTTTGAAAGAAAAGGTTTAGTTTTTGAGAAAACAAGTTTTAATTGATTTTTTTCACTAAACTAATCGATTAAGGCTTATGTTAATCGATTAGAATTTTCAAAGCTTGCGCACTTAATCGATTAAGCAAGGTGATAATCGATTAAGACATGTATTAATCGATTAACACGTACAGATCTGGTTTTTTAAATACGTTTTTCACTTCCCAAAAGCACTTTGAAGTGTTCCTAACTTTTGGGTATTCTATATAAACCTTTTTCCCAATTATTGTGATCATCTAGAATCATTTTGATATTCATTTTACAAAGAATCAAGTCACTCTATTCTCTCTCACTTTCATAGATCAAAGCTTTCACTTTTACATTCTTTGATCAAGAATCTTTGAATCTCTTATGTTGATATTTTCATAGCTTTTGAAAGAGATTCATAGGATTGTTATTTTGTTTTTCATTTGAGTTGTAATCATTGCAAAGAAGGCAAGCTATCTACAACAAAGGAAGTATTGGTTGTGAATCAAGCAAACAAGCATTTGGAAGTCTTGTTGTGATAACAAGCAAATTGGAAGTCTTGGTGTGAGGCATCATCAAGCAAGTGGAAGACTTGTTGTGGGGGTATTAACAAGCAAGGTTAGAGGTTAGATTAGAGCATCAATAGGGCAAGGGTGTGGAGTATCTCTTGTAGGCTATCAAGAAGGGAGTCTTGAGAGGCATTTACTTGTAATTTGAGAACTCTAATTCCTCATAGTGAAGAATCTCTCTTGGTTGAAGAGGGGACTGGATGTAACTTTCAAGTGAATGAAAGTGAACCAGGATAAATCAGTGTGTCGTATCTCTAAACCCTTAACTCTTTACATTCAAGTCATTTCAATATTGTTCTTGGTTGAAAACCTAGAAAAGATTGATTTTCATAATTGATTGAATTGAATCTTAATTGTGCAAATTGATTTTGAGAAAATCATTTGTTTTAATCGTTTCGATTTGTTTCTTTCGAAAATCTTTCAAGGTTTATCTAACACCTATTCAACCCCCTCTTCTAGGTGTTCTCCTAGTGTCTCCTAGTTATTTCTTCCACCGATTGTAGGTTCTCACAATTATCACATATTTTACATATTACAAAATATTATTTAAAAACAAAGTTAAAGTTAAAAAATAATTAATTAAAGCATTCTCAAATTTCTAATCCAATAAACAATTTAAAACAAGTTAAAAATGCTAAAAGGATAAATAAATTAAAATATATGAAGTTCAATCTTGCAAGATGCTTTTAGTTTTTTATTTTTTCCCACCACCCAAAATAAAAACATAGTATTGAAAGTATTCAATAATCAAGGGCAAGGACCACATGAAGAAAGAAAAAATGCCTTTGGCACTCGAGCCACAAAGAAGAGACAGAGATGGAGGCATGGACGCAAGC
Source organism: Crotalaria pallida (assembly GCA_037953625.1). Taxonomy (NCBI): domain Eukaryota; kingdom Viridiplantae; phylum Streptophyta; class Magnoliopsida; order Fabales; family Fabaceae; genus Crotalaria; species Crotalaria pallida. The sequence goes on from CM075650.1 coordinate 175,874,823, forward strand.
TTGGCGGAAAACGAGTACGACACCTCACCAAAATTCAACTCATCATGATCATCATCACTTGGATGTTTTTGTCCATGCTCCTAGCTAACAAAGCAAAATAGGAAGAGTGGAAAAGACAACCCTATAGATTTTGTGTGGAGGGCTTTATGATTTCAACCTTGTTCAAGTTCAACACTCAAAGTTATTACCTCAAATTATATACACTTGTTAAAATTATTAAAAATAAAAAAATACAATAATTTAATATTATATTTTTTTAAAATAATAAAAATTATATTTTTAAATACTTATTTATTATACTTAAATACTTAACAAATGTTATAAACACTTATTATCATTTGTTATAATTTTATAATTCTATTATTTGTGTATCAAATTTTAAATATCATATCTAAGATCATATAATACATTATTTATATTTTTCACTTACTTTTTTATTTTCTTCATATATACTCCCTTCCCTACTGTGCTATTTATGACTTTTATGAGATTTTTCTTTTCCATCAAGGAAGGTAATTAAACTTGTTAGTGGTATTGGAAATGTAAAAATTTGATACTCCATCCGATCTTGTTTATTAGAAAAAATAACTAGCAGCACAAATATTAAGAAAAATAGTTAGATGCATTTAATTTTCTCAAATTCATAAAAAAAAAAAAGACTAGTTTAGTAAACTTGTATTGAGAATGAAACAAAAATTAAATGATTCAACTACTTTATAAAGATATTTTAGAAATGATTGTATTGAAAATAGAAAGTTAGTTATTTTTTGCTTATATTTAAGAACACTAATGAAGTGTCTTTTTTTGCTTATAATTAAGAGCGGAAGGAATATACCTTTTCAAAACTACCCTTATAATTATTATTGGGATTCTACAAAGTGTAGAGTATATAGGGGTGTTTATGAAAAAAATAATAATTTAATGATACTGAAAATTGAAATATGATCTTATAAATATGATCAAAATAAAAAAAACCAAAAGAATTTAATACTATATAGGATCAGATGATGTACACATTTTGTAAATATAATACTTCATCCGTTTCTTTTTATCTGTCATATTTCAAAAAAAACACGTCCCTTAAGAAAATCAATTATTACTTAGATTTCCAATACATTAATTATGTTTTTTCCCACTATACCCTTTCTCTTTCTATAATCATTACTTTTTCTCCACTACTTACGTAAACCAAGACTTATTAAATAGGGGCAAACATGGAAAATAACATTTATTATACTCTTGAATTTCTCAATATGACAGATAAAAAAAACAAAATAATTCTCCAAAAAACGACACTTAAAAAGGAAGGGAGGGAGTAGTACTATTCTTTTTTTTCTATGATTAACGTGATATATAATAAATGATATTTCCGTCAAAACCTTCGGGATTGATGCCTTGTACAAGAAACATTAGTACTTTTTTAATTATACACGCATTCACGAATGATATGATGCAATATCGGTGGGATTTGAATTCTCTAATATCAAATTTTCATAATTTCAGTAACTTTACTTCATATTTGAAAATAATTTATTTTATTTAATTAATTAAATTTAATGTGAAAATGAAGAGAGAGAATTTTATTTATAAATAAAGAATGAAGTCATTGAAGTTAGAAAATTCGAATTTAGAGAATCCAAATTCGATCAACGTGGGGTTGGTCAAGTGGTAGCTCACTTGGTCCCTTAACCAACTGGTCTTGAGTTCGAGCCTTGGGATGGAGCAATCCCCGCTGGGAGACCCCTACCGCTTAGTGCGAGCTCAGTTGGGTCGGACCGGATGAGTCGGATTCTGGATAAATCAGATCTGGGTACTGGTTGGTGTACACAAAAAAGAGAATCCAAATTCGTAGAGGTGTATGCATATTATGGTTTCGGTTTTAGGGGATAAACAAGTATATTCGATTTCCAGTACAGAGAGATCGATCCTCTCATGTCCCTTTTGTCAACTTATGAATATTCAACTTTCTTTGTTCTTTGTTTTAAGGGTGAAGTATATATCAATTTAGTCCATGAAGTAAATAGAAAAAAAATTTAGTCTATCATTTTTTTTTAATTATACAAATTTAGTTCATGAAAATTTATAAATATATATTTAATTTTTCAAAATTTTTGAATGTTTCAATTTGCTCTTTAAGTTTTTTATGTATCAATTTGATCTTTACAATAGGAGAAATCAAGTTGATATATAAAAAATTTTGTGAGAATAAATTGGGACATCCAAAAATATATATTTATAAATTCTCAAGACTAAGTCAATAGAATGAAAAAAATAATTGTTGCTTCCTTCTTGTTCTAAAAGCCTCCTCCTTATATTATTTATACACATCATAATTCATACCAGAGACCCATCAAAAAATATAGGTCCTAGCAGCCATGGATGCAGCAACTCCTCTACACATAGCAATTTATCCATGGTTTGCTATGGGGCACTTGACCCCATTTCTCCACCTCTCCAACAAGTTAGCAAATAGAGGCTACAAAATCTCTTTCTTCATACCCAAAAGAACACAAACCAAGTTACAACATCTCAACCTTCACCCACATCTCATAACCTTTGTCCCAATCTCTCTTCCTCATGTTGATGGCCTCCCTCATGATGCTGAAACCACTGCTGATGTGCCCTTTTCTTTATTCTCACTTCTAGCCACTGCCTTGGATCAAACACAGAAGGACATAGAACTTCTCCTCAAGGAGCTCAAGCCTCAAATTGTTTTCTTTGATTTCCAATATTGGCTACCAAATTTGACCAAGTCCCTTGGCATCAAGTGTGTGCAATACTTGATAGTATATCCATTAGGAACAGCATACTTTGGAGATGGACCAAGACAGAGCCAAGGAAAAGTTTTAACTGAAGATGATCTTAGTGAACCACCTCCAGGTTTCCCTGATTCATTTGTAAAGCTTCATGCACATGAATTAAGGTTCCTATCTGCCTCTAGGAAACTAGAGTTTGGAAGTGGTGTTTTTATTTATGATAGAATAGCTATTGGTACAAATTTGTCAGATGCAATTGGGTTCAAAGGGTGCAGAGAAATTGATGGGCCTTATGTGGATTATCTTGAGAGTGTGTATAAGAAGCCTGTTTTATTATCTGGGCCACTTTTGCCTGGGCCACCAAACTCTACTTTGGAGGAAAAATGGGCTGATTGGCTTGGGAAATTTGAGCCTGGTTCTGTGGTTTATTGTGCTTATGGAAGTGAAAGCCCGTTAAAGCAAAATGAGTTTCAAGAGTTGTTGCTTGGGCTTGAAGAAACAGGTTTTCCATTTCTTGCTGCCCTTAAGCCACCTAGTGAATTTGAGTCAATTGGAGAAGCTTTACCCAAAGGGTTTAAAGAAAGGGTTCAAGGAAGAGGGGTTGCATATGGAGGTTGGGTGCAACAACAATTGATTCTAGGACACCCTTCAATTGGGTGCTTTATAACACATTGTGGGGCAGCCTCTGTGACCGAGGCTCTTGTTAACGAGTGTCAATTGGTGTTGTTGCCACGCCTAGGTGCTGATCATATCATGAATGCAAAAATGATGGGTCAGAAGTTGAAGGTTGGGGTTGAAGTTGAGAAAGGTGAAGAAGATGGTTTGTTCACAAAAGAAAGTCTATGCAAAGCTGTGAAGAGTGTGATGGATGATGGGAATGAGTTTGGAAGGGAGGTTAGAGCAAATCATACCAAAATAAGGAACTTGTTACTAAGAAACAACTTAGAGTCTTCTTGTCTTGATAATTTCTGTCAAAGGCTTCAGGATTTACTCTGACTATGTTTGAGTATCAGTTACTTATTACAAATAAATCCAATTCAGTTGTTTATCAATAAATGTAACTCAATGAATTCTGTGTTTGGATACTGTATGCCTCTTTTGTAAATGTGAAATGGTTGGATAATAGGATGTTGAGATTAATAATTAAAATAGCAAAGTTAAATAGGTTTATTATAAGACAAGGGATAGGATAATAATAATATAATTAGATTATAGTACTTTATTATACAGCTTATTCTAGATTGTTCCTAAGCTTTATGATTATGCCAAGTGTATGGCTAATAATAGTTTTAATGTATCTCATATTCATTAGTATCAATGAAAAATGAAGTTTGTTATTACCTATTTGTTATTTGTTATTCTTTTGACTTAGTATTCTTGGTAGGAGCTCTTTGCTTCTTATCATTGGAGCATTTCCTTGTCTTTTAGATATTTAAACTTGACACTGGTGTTTTTATTACATAAGCAATTAATTTGTGGAATTCATATAAAAAAATTCCAAGCTTGTAGAATTTCATCTCTAGTCAACCTTAACTGTTGATTGAGTACTTTCACTAGTAAACGTTAATTAATTTTGTAGGACAAGTATAATGTCAAATGAGATTTTCTGCACATGACTCATCATGGTTGGAGGGGTACGATACCTTGAATTTTTATCTTTTAACTCTCATATTTGAATTGAAAGCTTGTGATGACCAAGTGTTATTGTTTGATATTGTGGTATATTTTCATTGTATAAGCAATTAATTGGAAGAATTCGTATCCCAAAATTCTAAACTTCTAAAATTTCATCTCCTTTTAACCCTCAACTTGCCAATTTTTTCGATTCCTCTAATTTGTTTTAGTTCTATTTTTTTTAGGGAGGTGGGAATTTTATTAATTCAAAAGGTCAGCATGAATTCCTGTGATACAAGGATAGGAGTTTTCGTACTCCAATAACCTATGTTGCTCAAATATGAGTATATATTATAAGGATTCAAGATACAACATTTAAAAAAAAATTGGGATACGAGTACAACCATACAAATTTAAATTTTATAAATGAATATATATAAATAAGATATAAATAAAAAATATTGGCATTAAAATATAATATGAGTATCTTACAATTAGATATTAAGATTCAAAATAAACCGAGATATAAGGACGATAGATTGTCATGACATTAACATACAAATTCTAAGGCAAAAACGACATTATTGATATTCACATCCAAAATATATCTTGACATTTCAATTACAAGTATCCAGAAATATCATACGTGTATCGATATTCAATAAGTACCTTGTACGAGTACGTCATCAATTTAGAAATACCCATATTTAAGAGTACCCATGAATCTAGAGCCAATAACCATTTGGAAAATCAATTTTGTTTAAATATTAAAAAAAATACATCTTAAGTGCAGATTTGCAATTGGTATGCATTATTTCAATTTTCCTCAAGTTTTTTATTTTGTGCATTATAGAGATTAACATCACTTGTTTTATTATTTGTGTCAATTCCTTGTGTCATTCCCCTTTTATTTGTGTCATTCCCTTTTATTTAATAAGGTAACAAAATTTAATATATTTAAACAATAAATTGCAAATTTTATTTTTGGACCAATCAGATAGAGTGACGTTATCTCGTCATTGCATGCATTTTAATATTATGGTTATTTTACCAAGTGGATTGACATAGTGGAAACTGGCTGAGCGCTTAGGGACTTTAGGATCAAAGACTCGAGTTCCGGTGAAGCAACAATTTCTAGGGGAGGATCCATACCGTTGAGTCAACGACTCGCACAGTTCGCAGATCTGAGGTGGATTAGTTGGACCACAAAAAATGTGAAGTCCAGACACCACCTAATTTCGAAAAAAAAATTATGGTTATTTTTAATTTTTTTTATTACAATTGCATTAATATTTATGCGATGATATGTTAGTTATGTGATATTCCTTCCGTTTCATATCTATTGCATTTAAAAATTATACATAAAGATTAAAAAATAGTTAAATGTCGTAAGAATTTAAAGTATTTTGATTAACTTTCAAAAAAAAAGTATTTTGACTATAATATTTTTATATAATCATTATTGAAAAAAGAAAAAGATATTGGAGGCAAAAAAATTGTAATAAATAAGCGTATAATCGAGAAACAAAAATATTATTTGGATATTTATATCTCACATCTAAGTCTAACACCTACTATTTTGGGTAAAGAATGGTACGCCCCTTAATATATCTTTCTAATTATTTTTCACATCTTCATCCAAAATGATAGGTGTTGGATTTGGATGTTAAATCTAGATATCCAAATTACATTATTGAATCGAGAAAAACATTTTTATTTATGTATTAGATTTTAAAAAAAATATACATATGAAACAAGAGGGAAAAAATTAAAAAAATAATACATATCAAATCGAGGAAGTAAAAAAAAAAAGAGAAAAGAAAATATACATTGCCCAGTTGGTGGCTGCAGGGACATTTAGGATTTTCCCCTCCCCCAGGTCATGGGTTCTAGTCCCAGACCTCCCATGTAAACCAAAAAAAAATATATATATACATTGCCAGATTTTTTACACTATCGGCATATCATCCATCATTGATGAATATATGGATAGTAGATGATGTACTGACAATGTAAAAAACTTTAAACTGTCAATGTATATATATTAAACTTTAAAAAAAAAAAGCATAAACAATAGGAGTATAATGTTGTATGTGATTCCTTTCCTTTTGTGATAATTTTTGCTAGAGTAGCCTAGCTCTAACCGTTAAGGTTCCAACATGCCCCCTTCAACGAAGCCTGCCGGACCAGGCAAAGGGTATCTATTGACCCATAACAAAGGGCAACTTTTGGTCCATAACAACCGGAAAGAAGTTGGGCTCTGGCTCTGATACCATGTTAAGGTTCCATCTCAAAACCAATTGGCAATGAGAGGAGTAGCCCAACAGGTATTTAAACCATGCCATATATTATGAGGCAGGCGATGTGGGACTTCCAACACTAACGGGAAATGCAAATTAAAAATATTAATTGAACCAAAAATAGAGAATTACTATCATTCTGTAGAATGACTTAGAATTTTATTTAGCTAATAAATATTCCATTACAAACACACGCAGGGTGGGTACAGTAGAATTACATACGCAAACGCAATTATGAAAGCGTAGCTTTACCTATATATAAAAACCTTATAAATGTGGAATATTTGAGTGCTATCTTCTTATGGAGTTGGGGTTGGAAATGACTATGCCTTGTGTGGAGGATAGAAAGGCTTTTTTGGGACAGGAAATGATTTATGGAATGGCTTCTTAAATACTGGAATAGGCTTATAAACTGGAATTGGTTTAACAACAGGAATAGGCTTATAAACTGGAATTGGTTTATATACTGGTTTAACAACTGGAATAGGCTTGTAAACCGGAATTGGTTTATATATTGGTTTAACAACTGGAATAGGAATAGGCTTAACAACAGGAATTGGCTTTATGACTGGCTTTGGAATAATAGGCTTCTTGACTATTGGTTTGTGATGAAAAAATCCTTTGAATTTGGCTTCTTCATCATGAACTTTGGGGATTGTCTTGGCAGCAACCTCTTCCTTTTCAAGCTTCACATCAGTGTTTACTTTATTCCCTGCATGAGAAATTAAAAAGAAAATTAAGTTATAGAGTAAAACGTGGTACTTCAAACATATAGAAATCATCACATCAATCATTATTAGAAGAAAATGGTACGTCTACAAATAAGTTTTTTGGAAATTTAAATAGACGCTATATTTATTTTTCTTGAAACTCATTTAATAGGAATAGTCGGGACCCAAATTTTATTTGGTACATTTTTTTTTTTTTTTTCCGCTTAAAACTAATTTGATGATCACTGTATCTTTTGGATAACAATATGAGATTTAATGTCATGATGAACCACAAACAAACCTAAAACATCGGTTGTTGCTAGATCAGAACTTGCATAGCAGAAGCTGACAAGAAGTAACAAGGGAACAAAGAAGCGCACAAATGCACATTGCAGAACGGAAAGGTTTCCCATTGAGAAAACAATTACTAAGCCCCAACAAGGTATATGGTAATTATGGATGGCCAATACCTGAAAGCCTGAGTTGCATTACTACAACAACAAGTCTTACTTATATATAGTAGTAATGAACTAGCTAGTCACCTAAATTGGAATCTTAAAATTACATCAAGTGGCCTGTGAGTTGCACTATTACTTAATTCTTGGGTGATGTTGACTAATTGTGTTTAGCTAGGGACCATTATGGGTAGTTGGGAATATGTTTAAACTTAAGAGATCAATTGCTGATTATTAACACCGTTTTTGCTGCTGAGATGATCGATCCTCCATTAAATAAGCCTCCCAAGTTAGGTGTTTCCCCTTCTTTTCTTTTTTCAATCAATAGAATAATAATGCATCAAACAGCGGAAAGATTCAAATAAGAAATGTCAAGGCTAAGTTCATATACATCATTAATTGTTAGTAGAAGTACACTGCAACAACGGAAGTCGGCTCGGTTATTGTGGAGCCAACTAAGATATTAGAAATGCTATTCGGTTGCCAATAATCACGGATTCAATTTCTAGAAAAATCACCCCGTTAGAAAAAACACTCTTATGACGTTGAAACGGATTAGTCTCAAAAGCCTAAGCTAACAGTGGTGGATCCATAAGATACCGTGGACTTGAAAAAGCATAACCAACCAGAGTAGTAAAGTAGTAAAGTGGTACTTGATATGAAGTGATTAGTAAACTAAAAATGTATTAATTATATAAATTTTTTTTTAACTTTGATGATAAAAAGAATATGAAGAGTATTGTTGCATTGAAAAAACAAGGGTTTATTTATTTTGAGAGATAGTTTCATATTTTTATTTTTAAAACTTAGTGATAATTATAATTATGACCAATGTTTTCAATTCAATTTTTGTTAATTGCGAATGTGACCTCATATTTTTATTCCATTTCTTATTTTAAAATTTTGAATAGGAAACAAGAAAAACCATTTAAAGTTGTATTTACTGTTTCTTGTATAAATACTTGGAAAGATAATAGAAAATGAAAACAAGAAATCATATTCATAATTAATGAAAATTGTAAAGTAAACAAATAAGATCATAATTATAATTATTAATCATTTTTAAAAATAGGAAGATAAAACATTTTTTAAAGGAAATAGATTGTAAAGATCTAAAACATTAAAAATAATAGATTGAGATTAATGGGTGTGTATCGATGTTGTAACGTTTCTTACACCATCAATCCATATATCATCAACCATTCATTTGTATTACTTTTTTTTGAAAGTCAACGACAATAAACACATGAATAATGAATAATGCATTGATGATATAAAAAACATTTACACTATCGGTGCACTATCTTTTTTTTTTTTGAACAGCAAACAAAACAATAGATTAAAAAAGATAAAAAAGAGCACAAGGGGTACTCTCATCCCCCAATTCGATTACATTTGATTCAAACACTCTAAAGGATTTAACAACCAATTTCCGAATGTATAAATCACAGCCTCATTGTGTGCCTTGAATCGGTGCGCTATCTATTTTCTCTAATAGATTTAGCTTAGCTTCTCAATACATATTTACCCATTTTAATGTTTTAACCTCAACCTTAATAACTGAAATCAACTAATCAAGCAAACCCATTATATAAATCGTAAATGTCGAACAATCTAACATAACAAAAATCCTGACAAATTCAATGTTAAACATTTTTGGTTGTGAATTTGTTCATAGGCTAAACTCCAAAAAATTATTCATTTAATTTAAGCTTAATTATGTGTCCAATCTTGAAATTTTATGATCGTTTTGTCACAATCCCGTGTTTTTTTTAATATCTTGTTCTTCAAAGTTACTTTTAGGTTTGTCATATGCTCGTCTCCTATCAATTTCGACCAAATTTTACTGACATGTCACACCCAAATCATGTTGAAACGCAAGAGGTTAGCCACATGATGCCGCATGGGTGAATGTAGCCTCTCTCTCCAATTTTTTTTTTAAAAAATTAAAAATATAAAAATATTAATTCTTTAGTTTTCTTAACTTAAAAAAATTCTTTGCCCATATAGCACTACCTGGCTAACCTCTTGCATCTAACTAAGATTCTGATGTGATATGCCAACAAAATTTGGCCGGTATTGATTGGAAGGGTACACGGCAAACCCAATAAATAACTTTGGCATTTCATCTTAGCAATAAAACTAGTTCAGAGTTATTAGTTAATGTTGATCAGTGTAACTTTTAATCAATAGTGTCATGACCCTCCTCCCTCACCCACACTTGTTCCTTTTGAGGTTAGATTGGCACCATGACGATATATGCGCATGAATCTTTCTGTCTCTAACCCCAACTCGCTTCTCTCCCCTAGGATCTTTCCCTTTCCTCACTTACTGTTTTTGCTCCAATTATCTTTTTCATTATTAATTCCTCACATATATGGAGTTTGTGGCAAACCGTTAAGAGAGAGGTGAAAGGAGTTGTTAATACCTAGTCTCCTTGATGTCAATACCGTGGAAGATGAATAACATGCAAAAGAAAAGTGACGCAAATGGGATTTAAAATTTCGTTTTAATTGCAAAATTGCCACCGTATCATTTTTTGAAACAATGAAAACGTCTTTTTGTCATTTTTAATATTTCCGAAAATAAGGACTCTATTTTCTAAAATTGGAAACAAAAATGATTTACCAAACATATTTTCATTCACCGTTTCTATTTTTTATGAAAATGAAAATAGGAAACGGACAAAACAAACAGACCCTTAATATTCACTTGATAAAACTTTTTTATTTTCGTTTAAAAAAAAAAGAGTTTTTTCTCCACTTGACCATGACTTTAGTGCATCCAAACTTAAATTTAATAATAGTTAGGAACACTCCATAATCCACATGAATGGAATTCTCAATTTATCACATGCTCAATTCATCCTTATTCATGATGGGATGTTTGAAGGGGTAATAAAGAGTATACAAATATGAAATGCAATATGGCTCTGCGTTACATGGGTTTATGTAATGCATATGAAATGAAATCCACTCCAATGGAGCTAATATTGTCTTATATTTGATGAGGAGAAAATCAAATTAACAATTTTCTCATTCAATTTGATGTTGTGGCGAAAGAGTTACTATTTGCTATTCAGATTAGTTTTAACTTTTTCATGTAAATCGATTAGAGGTGATTTATATTTTTTAGTAGGTGTAAAACAATTATAGCTGCAACTGATGTGATTAATTAGTAATTATCGTATATCTTATACTCCCTTTTGTTTTAGTAAAAAAATGTTTGGCAATTAAAAAAGAAAGTTAATATATAGTTTGGTGTTTTCAAATATTTTTTAGATAAATACAATAAACAAACATATATCGTGAGCTAAACAAAATTAATAAAAATAGCTGCACAAGAGAGAAATATTTTCTGTTTTTTATGCAGAGTGGAAGCCTGGAAAACCTCACTACTAACCTAACAAAAAAAGAGATTTACCAAACAATTTTAACATCTAATTAACCAACTAACAAAGAAAAATGAAATTTAATTATTACATGTAAGTTCCAACTTGATTTTGAATTTAAATTTAAGAATTAAATTCAAAATATATTCCAAAGGTCCAAATGTATGAATTTAAGAATAAAATTGGAATTTAAAAATCAAATTTATTTTAGATGAAAAACACAAATAATAACATCTAAAAAATAAGAGTTTCTTAAGCATAATAATTAGATTCCTCCAAAATAGATATAGGGCTACATTTTTAATTATTCTTTAAAAAAAATATTAGAAAAGGGTCACAAAAAAAACTTAAGATTTAATTAATAACACAGTCGCAACAAAAACAAAAGAGAGGTAGAAAAAATAAAAATTAAAAAACATAAAAGAAAAAAAAAGAATCTTTCCTTTATATATAAAAAATGCACAAATGAGACTTCCAAATTCAATCTATAATTCAAATACTCTCTTCACCTTAAAAGTTGGAGTTTTCTACTCATTGAAGGCATCCACATGGTAGAAGTTGGTTAATTAGTTACCTACTCATTTGAAACATCCATGTGGATGTGGTTAACTTTTCGAATTCAAAATTATTTCCTTATTACAAGTTTTTCTTTTTCTAAAAAAGTCTCTATTACAAATGCTTTATATTACATAATTTTTAAATTGCATAGAATTTGATAAGGTTCTATTTAAAGTGGTTAAGGTTCTAACGTTGAAGTTGAGCTTTTATAAAATTTATGGATTATGCTTTTATTTTGAAGTTGATTTTGATTGAATCCTTTTGTTGATGCATTTTTTTCCGCTCATTTTAACACTTTCAAAACTTGACTTGCATATGACTTTTGCAGCAATGTAAAACCATCGATTATTGAGAATATTTTTTGGCACTAGAAATCAATATGTTTGTCACAACGTGAGTGTATTTATAGTTGTTTGAAGATAGAACATGAAAATAAGTTTATTATACTAATATTGTTATATGGGTCAATTACTTATAAACCTTATAGTTTTGTGATGAGACTCAAAGAGCTTTAATATATTTAACTAAACTTTAACTTTCCTCTTATATATCATTGCATATCCAAATTACTTCTCAAACTCGTGTTTCGGTACATGTCGAAGAAATTGTATAGGACTGATGAACCTTATCTTCCCCTAGCTGTAAAAATAAAAAGGATAGCTTCGATATTCTATTGCAAGGGAAATCAACTTTCAATTTTTTACATTAGTATCTTTTATCCATTTCCTTTATTATAATATAGTGTTTTGCTTTTGCTGCTCTATTACCAACCGTCTTTGTTAAATTTGGTATTTTGTTAGTTTAGATTTAGTTGGCAAAAATACTACAGCCAATAAGCAAGCAAACAACTTATCAGTGCACAGACTTAAAACTAATAACAAATAATATTATAAACATGATACAGGAGCGGAAGAAAGTGATAGAGAGAGAAGGGATTGTGTGTGGAGAGGCTAGCTACTACGATGGACTTGGTGATATGCACCATTAGATCTATCAATTTTTAAGATCTAACGGCTTTTATTAGGGTTAGTTTGCTATACACTACGTAGATTGGTGCACATAAAAAATACTAGATGCGTGACGAGTGGCATATGAGAGTATTAGACTATGAGAGTGAGTGAGGGGGAATAGGGTGTGGAGAGGCCCAGCTGCTACAATGAACTTGGATGATATACATCGTCAAATCTATCTACTCACGAGAATTTTTTAGGCGTATTTATCCCTTTCTCCCTTTCTATTGCTTCTTGTGTTTTTTTTTTCTTCATAGCATTGTTCTCAACTTTCAAACATTTAAATAAAATGATTTTTTTTCTTTACAACAATAATCTGGCCTTATTTCCGTTGGCTATGAGATTAGCCACATGGATTAAATGATGACATATGATACTCTATCATACGTACATTACGTCCATTGATAAGGCCTATGTTAATCTCTAGATTTTTTTAAATGTTCTATGATTTTTTTTTTGTCTTCGTTCGTATCTAACAATTGGAGAATAGACGTCTTGATATATTTTCTTTATTGGATTTTTTACTAATCTCTACTACACATGTTCAAACTATTTAAGGCGAAATTTTACCATTATTTTTTACATGAGTTAACCTTTTCTTAAATATACTCATTTCTAATCTTATTTTGTCTAGTATGTTTGCTCACCCAGAATGCATCCTCATTTATACTCCCTCTAATGCTTATGATAAGTCACATTTAACTACTTTACAAGCGAAAATCACAGGCGAAAATCCATTTGGAATCTGGTCCTTCAAAAATTGAGAAGCAAGCTTTCATCTTGAAAAAGGAGACATCTTTCTTTTGATGGCCGCATCACTCTTCTAAAATCGGTACTGTCATATTTGTCTTTATACTTCTTTTCTTTTTTTAAAGCTCCTATTTGTGTTATAAATGAATTTAATAAGATTCAAAGAAGCTTTTTGTGGGGAGGGAAGGGAGAAAGTAGAAAAATCTGTTGGGTTGGGTTGGGTGGGATAAAGTATGTAGATCAAAGGAGGAAGGGGGTTTGGGAATCAAAAATCTAGAGATTTTCAATCTAGCCTTAGTAGGAAGTGGAGATGGAAGCTAATTAATGACAATAATTCTATGTGGCATAAGGTGGTTTCTTCAAAATACGGGTATGATAGGGTGAGGGGGAGTGTAAGTGGAGAGGGAGAGGTTTTTAAAAAGGGATCGTTGTGGTGAAGAGACTTAGACAGATTAGGAGAGTCGTCTTTTTTACGTTCTGCTGGTGTCTGATTTTATAATGGAATAATCAGGGAATTAGGGAAGGGAGATGACATATTGTTCTGGAAAGACTTATAGGTGAGGGATCAAAATTTAAAGAACAAATTTCCTAGACTATTTCAGATTGCTGCTGACAAAAATTCTATTGTTCAATCTAATGGAAAGTGGGAAAGGAGGGTGTTGACATCCAATTTTGTCCCCCAAACAAAATAAAACTAAAACATAAAAATATTTTTTTTTTAAAAAAAATGAAAAATAAAAAAATAAAAAAAATAAAAGAGATTTTGAAAAAGTTTTTTTTTGTAAAAAATAAAAAAAAACGAAAAATAAAAAATTCAAAAAAAGATAAGATAAAAATGTATTTTTTGTAAAAGATTTGATTAGTTTTTGTGAGGATGAAGTTAAAAAAGTTTTTTTGGTTAAAAAGATTTGTTTTTTTTATGAAAGGATTATCATCAAATTTTTTTTTATTTTTTAAAAAAAAATTGAGAGGTTATCTTTAACAAAGTTTGAAAGATTTGATTGAGGAATAAATCAGGGAATATTCTGCTGGACTTTCAAAGCCCGTTGAAAAAATCCTAGTTTTCCTAACCTAATTTTTTCTTATAGATAGATCTATCTTCCTCACAATTTGAAAGAAGAAGAATTTTACGCACACAATTTGAAAACACAATTTTAATTTCAAAGAAACAATTTTTGAAGATGCAATTTTCTTAAAAAAATAAAAAAAGGACGTATAGTTAAAAACTGGCGCTCAATTCAGCATGTGTGTGCCAAGTACTTTGTTACTATTTTATTTTTTTTCTTTCTCGGTTTCCGTGCCTAGCCTTAAATTCAAACCTCTGCTGCATTGTTAGTCCTTTCCTCCATCTGCACTACTTCCTGTTCCCAACCCCTGCGGTTCTCTTTTGCCTATGTAGCAGTACTAGCACTTCGTTCCAGGTATCTATTTTTTTTTTTAAAAATAAATAACAATAAATAATCAAATATAAACAAAATAAAAATGTAATTTTTTTTAATTGTTGAGACTTTAACTATTAATTTTTGAAGATTCTCTTTTATTACTTAATGATATGTTATTTTTGATACGGATTTATTTTTTTAATTCTAATTTCATCCTTGGATCTATAAATTTGATTTTTAGGATATATTATGAATTGAATTATTAAATCTAAATTAAATAGTTTGGGGATCTTAAATTTTAATAATTAAATCTCACATTTTTATTTAAATAAAAAATTATTTATTAAATTGGATATGTTTTGGTAATTCGATTTTTCTCACCCATGTGGAGGGATCTCTCGGACTTTCCTCCTATATTAAAAAATATAAGTATATAGAAGTAAATTTTCTTTTAAATAATCGACTTTTAAAATAAAGTAGAATCAAACATTTTTTTTATGAAAATTAAATAAATTTTATTAATTTATTATTAATTATGTGCGTTTGGAAATCCACCTTGGCTAAATGTTGAGGTCTTGTGCATATTTCCTCTTTGCGTCAAACATTTTTATAATAAAATATAAAAAACATTAAAAATTAATTTAGAACTACGTAGCCTTGATTCTTCATTTTATGAGGGTACGTAGGACCAAGGGCAACCTTGTCAGGCACAACAATAAAAAACAAATAATTTTGGCAAACCAATTATTTAGGTCTTTTAATTAAAATCAATCAAAGGTACCATTTTCGAATGGGCGAACGAGGTGCTAATACCTTTCCCGGTTCGTAACCGACTCCCGAACGTAGAATCTATCTAGTTCGAGACCAATCTTTGTCAATCTTTGTCCTTTTTAATTAATAATTATTTTTTCCGCGTTTTGGTAACAAATGCGGTGGCGACTCCATATTGGGTCAGTCGACCCCCACTCGTAGGCGAGACCCCGAGGGCGACCCGGGACCCCGGCCACGACATAGGGAAATGGATATTTGTAGAAAAAATCAGAATTCATTGCAGGCACAAACAGCGGGAGTGCTATTTTGA
Organism: Crotalaria pallida; assembly: GCA_037953625.1. NCBI lineage: Eukaryota > Viridiplantae > Streptophyta > Magnoliopsida > Fabales > Fabaceae > Crotalaria > Crotalaria pallida. The sequence continues at coordinate 175,890,830 of CM075650.1, forward strand.
AATGTGAAATGTAATTTGTGGGAGTTAGCAGGTTGAATTTCTTTGGTTTATCAAAAAAAAAACTACTTTACAAAGATCAAGGAGGGTAGTTATTTTTTTTTTAACTTTAAAAAAATACTTTGACATTACAATTTTATCCTTTTAATTTTTATTGAAAATTTCACAAATGTATTATTTTACATTAATGAATAAATGACAAATAAGAGAAAAAAAACAATAAATACCCTTTAAAAAAATACAAAATGACTTATAAATAGAATCAAATAATTATACTCAAAAGCGTTGTATAGATAAGATAAGAGAGAATAATACATTAAATTTATTATCTTGTTAGTGTTTTGCTATCGGCCTTATTGGTTGCGGTATAACTTTTCCTTATGCTTCGGTTGCAACTTTCCCCTTTTGCTTTAAAACACATATATGATTTCTTTTTCTTGAGTAAACTTTGCTCTAATCGCGACTACAGAAATATTGGGAGGAAATACAGATTAATTAAAAATATCAATTGAATAAAAAAATACAGAATTATGATATTAGATTTGAGGTAGAATTGATAACTTGAAACTTGAGGGAGAAGACTTGAGAAGAATTATTTGATAACTTGGGAGAGAAGAAATTAATATAGGCTCTTTGATCCAAGTCCTTGTTTAATTAGGGAGAGTGTGAATTAATGAGGTTAAGTGAACAACAATATAAGTAGTATGACATCATGTCTTAACCTTAAACCTTAAAACATTAGGTCTATGAATCTTTCTACTTATATATTGTTCAACTTAATATACTCTAGTCAATGTGGGACTAGTTTATTATTTTTCTTTCTCAACAATTAATACGTCCACTTTTAGAATACTGACGATTTTATATATTAAGGTGAAAGCACTATAACAATATATTTCCAATACATTACACAGTGTGTGGGTACGTACAATAGCATTATGCAAACGCAATTATGTTGAGACACAAGCGTAGCTATATATATATATATATATATACTAAAATCTTAATAAAATGGATCCATTTTAAGGAGAAGTAACAATTTAGGCATATGCGATTTTAAGGAAGGCTTTGGCTTTAGAAATGACTATGCCTTGTGGGGAGGATAGAAAGGCTTCTTGGGGAAAGGAAATGATTTATGGAATGGCTTCTTAAACACTGGAATAGGCTTATAAACTGGAATTGGTTTATATATTGGTTTAACAACTGGAATAGGCTTGTAAACTGGAATTGGTTTATATATTGGTTTAACAACTGGAATAGGAATAGGCTTAACAACAGGAATAGGCTTAACAACAGGAATAGGCTTAAAAACAGGAATTGGCTTTACGATCACTGGATATGGCTTTGGAATAGGCTTATAAATTGGAATATGTTTCTTGAATAGTGGTTTGTGGTGAAAAAATCCTTTGAATTTTGCTTCGTCAACATTAACATTGGAGCTTGTCTTTGCAATCTCTTCCTTTTCAAGCTTCCCATTAGTATTCACTTCATTCCCTGCATAAAAATTCAAAAGAACTAACATGAGTTAATTATACACGTAATAATACTTCTATGATAATAAACTTGGTTTTTTTTTTCTTTTTTATAAATTTTTTTTCATTCCATATAAACCAAAGACGAGAAAGATAATAAACTTGAGAGTTTCCACACAATAATCACTAGTGAATCACAAATTACATACATCTTGACATTAAAATTATACTATATCACTAAATTGAGGACTAACTAGTAAAGTGGGAAAATTATCATTCTCAATTAATTATGTATTTACATTCAAAATAAATAATCAATCATAATTTAATAAAATTAAAATTAAAATTAATTATAAAAAGGATAAGTGTGCGTAACTCATATGATCATGCATCAAGTCTTAAGATCTGTGAGTTGAAAATCCTGGATTCGATAGTGAAATAAGTATTTTGGGATATTAATTTCGTCAATTTAACTAGCTGTAAAGTGTTATATGGCTCAATATATTGGTCTCCGTAAGTTTGGTTCACCAAGTATATATTCCATGATAGATTTACATTCCTTAATTAGTTGCTTGAGATAACATACACCCTAATTATATGTATGTTATATATATATATATATGGATTTAATCTGTCTATATGTACACATTTTTGTATACCATATTATATATGTGTGTGTGAGAGTGTGAGTGTGAATCACTTACCTGAAACTTCAGTAGTTGTTGCTAGAGCAGAACTTGCAAAGCAGAAGCTGACAACAAGCAACAAGGGAACAAAGAAGCGCACAAAGGAAAGGTTTCCCATTGGAAAAAAAAAAAAAAACTAAACCACAAATATGAATAGTGAATACCTGAAAGTCTGAGTTGCACTATTGCATTAAGTCCTATTTATAATAGCTATATAGCCACCACTACTTACCATGGAATCTTAAAATTACATTTAGTAATTAGTAGCGTATGATCTTCTTCTATCAGGTTATTACAACTTTTTGTGAATATGTTAGGGACCGTTATGGGTAGTTGGGAATGTATGTGTTTAGAGATCAAATGATGATTAACACCGTTATTGTTGCTGAGATGATTGATCCTCCAATCCATTAAATTAAATGAGCCTCCCAAAGTTAGGTGTTCCCTTTTTCTTTTTTCTTTTTTTTTTTTTGGGGGGGGGGGGGGGGGGGGGGGTATCAATAGAATAATGCATCAAACAACGGAATGATTCAAATATAAAGTGTCAAGCAAGTACAAGTACCTGAACTTCATACATATATCAATAATGATCCATTCACCTATTCCATATAAAGCAAATTAAAATTGCTATTATTACTTCAGTACATTTTGATTGCACTCATTGATTGTGATGTTATGTACAAAAACTATGTCCTGATTTTAACTCGTACTTGAAAATATTGCTTCAAATAGTTAATAATAAACTGCAAAATTGAAAACGGAATGGAGTCAAAAGAGAGAAGGTATACTTTGGGTATGGTATTTAAAAGTATGTGGCAAAAAAAAAAAAAAAGTAGATAGAAATTTACACAAAATATATAGTTGAGGACCACGTTCCATAATGAGAATATAACAATTGCAATTGGTAGCCTGTGAGAGCTGTGAAGAAAGGGACATACGATCTGTCTTATTGCTCCAAAAGAAGAAAAAAAATTAAAGTGTTTGTGACTTGAGATATTAATAGCGTTTACTTAATTGTTGAACAGTCAAGAGTGTAAAGTTTTTGGGTTTGAATATGTAATTTATAAGCTTTTAGTTTTACTTTATTTGAATTTTGGTCCCTATAGTCTACACTATTACGTGTTTTTTTTTTTTTTTAAAAAATTATGGCGATGAATAATTCTAAATCATTCTAACATATCCTTCTAAATATCTTTATAATTATATTTTAACGAAAAGGTTTTTTGACATCACTATTCTTAGTGACAACCTGCCTTTTTTTATTCTCTTTTTAATATTAAAAAAAGTTTTATGATTTAATGTTTGATAAATTTATGGATAAGGTATCTTACATACATTTTCAGTTTATACATTGACCCAAAAGTTAAAAACAAGTCTAATGATTTTTTTATGTTCAGTAAACTTGGAATCACCTTACATACAATTTTATTTCATGAAAAATGCTAAAAAGTGTTTTTAGGGCACTTGTTAAGAGATTAAAATTGATTAAAAGTTATGAAAAAATGCACTTTTTTAAATTCTCGAGAAAATAAATAACTTGGACTTATAAATTTTTTCCATTTCTTTTTTGGGTATGTACTCTTTGGTCAGTACCACATGCGTCCTCAAGAGCACCCTTGAGAACTTTTGAGACTAATCATGCACGAGGTCGCGTTCCTATGTCTCTCCCGACGGAGTGTGTTAACCCGGAATCGAACCTCAGACTTCTTAGTCTCAAGCCTCATTCCCAAGTTTTCAAGTTGACAGAATCGCACCACTTGAGCCAATCTCTTTTTCCACTTTTGGAATTCTTAGCAAGACCCTTATTTTACTTATATGATAATTTAAGAGTTCAAAAATATGGTTGGTGGCGGTTTTAATACACCGTAAGCTTCGAGAGAGGTGTATACGGTTTTTTTTTGGATTACTTCCCAACCCTTTAGTTTAAGAAGAGTTTGAAATCCTTTCATAGTTATATCAATTAAAAAATGAAAAAACGATATATTTTGCCATATCAATTATCATAAATTCCCCTTTGTCCTTTGATTCTCTGAACTGCTTGCTTATTAAACAGATAAGCAGAGAGCAAATAAGAAGGAGAAGGGTCTAACCCCAAATTTGGGCATATATTGAGCGCTAGAGAAGTGAAATACCTAGCTTTGCATGGTGATCATATAAGTAAAAGGCTCAAGAACAGAAAACAAAAGGTTTGATTATACTATCATACAATACTTTTTCCGTTAAAACATGAGCAGTAACAAAAATAGGGAAAATTAATGAGAAGGTGAATATAGAACGGTGGGAACAGTGGGGTGGTGGGAGAAGGTGGATGAGGGAGAAGAGAAGAGAGGACAAATAGAGGGTATTGTGAGTGAATAAACACTACTGAATTGGGAGCAATTGATTTTTGCAAATTGGATCTAAGGATTTGATTGCAAATTTACAAAATTATGCATTTATTTGATTTGACAATTGACGTGCTAAAATATACCTTTTGTTGCTTTTTTATTGAGACAAATATGAGAAGGTATCAAACTCTTCCTACACCAAGGGGTTGGAAAGTAATTACCTTTTTATATAAGAGAGTATCTAAAATAGGTGTAAATATTAAAAAAAAAGTAATATAAAAAAGGGAGGTGGGGTCGGTGTATTGAAAAATAAAAATAAAATATTAACAACAGAGTTACATTCATTTAGTTTGTTGCTTTTTTTTTCATGTTAAGTTTTTTTTTTTTTTTGAATTGCATGTTAAGGTTAAGACTTGTTATTCTTTTAATTATTTTGATTAATTTAGTTTATTCATGTATATTACCTAATTTGTATTAGGAGATTAATGTAATCGTTGCTTTTTTTTTTTGGATTGAATCGGAGTATTCCTAAAGCCTAATTCTCCCCTATTTCAAAAGACATTTTCTTTTTGAACCCCATTATCGACTTTTTGGTTCCCATTTCGTTTTTTAATGGACTATTATGACCTTCAGCTAATTATAACTTCCGTCTCTAAATCGACGGAAACAACTTTTCAACTTGAATAAGTCGGAAATTCCGACTTATGTACGTCGGAATCTATTTCAGACATTCCGACTTGCCTCAGTCGGAAAAATTGCAATTTTGGTCCTAAATGACCTTAATATGCTCAACTTCCTTTTTGTTCATGCATTAACTTATTTTCTAGAATTAAATAAGTAAAAATAACATGTTTCTGAAAAAAAAAGCGTATTTTCATAATAAAATTGTCTAAAATTTATCGAGAAAGAGATAACTGTCTTTTAATTGTATTTATTTTATCAGTGATTAATTCAGGAATTACAAATTATTTTGCTAAGAAGATATAAAATTAATTGAAAAAATAAAATTAATAAGCACCGTCACGTGGAGTGAGTATCATTCGTGTGGATCCAAAACCAGTCACGTAGCACCCTTGCAATCCTGACCCTTCATGATGTCGGTTACACTCTACCACCCTCCGATTCATCACCCCTAAATCCATCCCCTTTATTTCCAGAAACATGTTATTTTTACTTATTAATTCTATAAAATAAGCTAATGCATGAACAAAAAGGAAGTTGAGCACATTAAGGTATTTTTCCAAAATTGCAATTTTTCCGACTGAGGCAAGTCGGAATGTTTGAAATAGATTCCGACGTACATAAGTCGGAATTTCCGACTTATTCAAATCGGAAGGTTGCTTCCGACGATTTAGAGACGGAAGTTATAACTAGTTGAAGATCATAATAGTTCATTAAAAAACGAAATGGGGACCAAAAAGTTGATAATGAGATTAAAAAAAAAAAGGTCTTTCAAAAAGAGCGAAACAAGTATTTTCGTGGGGAGTCCTATCTGGACCCCATGTGACATGAGTACAACTCTTGGGAGAAAATTTTACTTCCACATCGGCCAAAGACTTTACTTTCTTTCTCTTGTGGAAAGCCATACCTAAAACCAAAACTTGAAGGTGTGATGCGTGGTTGAGACTTGATCTTGGGAACCAACTTCCGTGGCTAGAAAGAGAAAGATGGTGATGGTGGTATGTAAGTGAGCCAGGTGGAAACATACGAATTAAGTGACCAATGAAAAGGATTTTGGAGAAATTAGACGAGCACCCTAATTTCAATAAGTATCCTAAAAACTCTCACAAAATTTTGGTTGAATATAGCTGCAAATATGTTTTATTAAATGCTTGTTATTGATAGATGTTAATCTAAGTAGGGTGTATGTAAATGAGTTGACCCGAAACGAATACTTAAAATTTAAGTTTGGCTTGTGAAAAAAGTAAAAAGGAAAACCTAAGTTTAACTTGTTTATTTAAATTAAACTATCCAAACCTAAAGTTTGAGTTTGATTTATTTAAAAAATTTGATGTTTGTATTTGAATATAAAGTTCATTTAATATTTGATTGATTTTTTCCGTAATCGAATTTCTTCCTAAATTACTTTTATATATTTTTGTTAACATTGACATAATTAACTTTAACAAGCATTTTTTAAACACGATAACAAACATTTTAAGTAATAAAAGTTAATACAAAATATAATTATATATTAATAAATCCTAATACATTACATAATATCCTGACATCTCGCGGTTCCCATAAACAAAAAAAAAAGAAAAATAAATATTTACCCTTCACAAAATTCAAGGATTCTCAATCAGAATTTATACAAAATAAAATTTTATCTAATGCCATATATATATATATATATATATATATACACATAAAATAAGTATACTTTTTCATAATACATATGTATGAGTTATGAAGCTTATAAAACTTGCCAAGTTTGCCAAAGATATTAAAATATTATCTCTGTTTTGACCCTCTTTGTTTGTTTGATTGGTCTATCTTGTCAGCTGTATGTGCGAGTCGGGTTAATGGTGTAACTTGAAGCTATATATCTTATCTAAAAGCTGTTTTATTGAACAGATCAAATTCAACAATTCTCTTATTACAAATTAAACAATTATTATCTTTCACTTGTTTTACAATTTTTTTTATAGGACAATACCTAATTTCTACACGCAACTCAAAAATCTCATCTAAATTTCAAATGACAACTACTACATACCGGTTGTCATTACTCATCACTTGGTGGTAATAATACTAATATATATATATTTTTTTAATTTTCAAAACCTTCGAAGTATTGATCAAAGTTTCTTATCATCATGCAGTCTTGCTTATAAAATATATCAATTAACTCTAACTTGAACATTACTTAGACTTAAAATAAGTACTTGTAACTAACAAGTCCAACACAATTAGCAAATGATTAAGTTCTTTAAACATGATATTAGGGGTTTGATTCCTGTCGTGGATATGGAAAACTCATTTTGATAATTTCTATGTCTCGGAAAAAATTAATATTCGACTATCGACAGAAGGATACCCTTAATGCATAAAAAAAAATAGGTACTTCTAAGCGAAAAGTTGAAGAATAGTTATATATGTTTGATAATAAGTGATCTTTACTATGAAACTATAGGTATTCTTAAGTGGCAATTTACATTTATTATCAATCAAATCATAATTATGTAAATAAAAAATATTTAGTTAAAAATATAAATAGTGATATCATATCAATAATTTTTTGTTGTCATGAAATTAGTTTAATTTCGACTACTTCGTTCTTTCCGTTCTATTTATAAATCGTTTTCTAGAAAAAAATCTATTTACAATGAGTGTGATATCATTAGCTATATTGCTCGGTGTCAAAGTACCCAGTGTATCCCATGTGCCATGAGTACAACTCTTGCATGAAAAATTTATATGTAATTTGTAGGTCAAGACCTGCAACCGCTCCAGGGTCATGGGAATAGTGAGGAACCACATCCTTGATAATGATTCTATGGGTCTTGCCACTTATAAATCTTCTCACATATCTCACACTTGAATACCCAACACTCTCTCCCTTCAAGTGTGAGTATACTCACACTTTCCGGTCACTCCCCCTTGATCCACCATGTCCCAAGGACCTGCAACCGGGGAGGTTCCAACCACCGGGGAGTCACATTGCTCCAGGGTCATGGGAATAGTGAGGAATCACTTATAAGTGAGACACCACATCCTGAACCAAAACCTTAAGACAATGATTTTATGGGTCTTGTCACTTATAAACCTTCTCACCCATCACATCCTATCCAATATGGGACTTCATCTCACACTTGAATACCCAACAAATAGTTTGGTCGTACTGTTGCTAATAATTGGTTTAAGAATGACTACAACCAAAATTTCTGGGTTTTGTAGTAAAGTGTAATCAACCTACAATTGATTGATTTATATATATTGTGGGAACCCGATTGCTACGTTGCATTTAAATAACGAGCAATTTCTGTATAATCGAGGGTATACCATGGATAATTACGTGTTACTGTATATTTGTAAATCATGGGTAAAAGTCAATTTGATTTTCAAGTTCCAAATTGAATCAACCCGCTGTTGATTGGGTTGGTTTGGGTAGGTCTATTGGACCTAATGCTTGGTCTATATTTCACATAATTAATAATTGAGATTAATAGGTATGCACTGAGGATGTAAAATTTTTTACACCATCAGTCTATCATCCACCATTAATTTGCATTACTTTAATTTAAAAGTCAACAACCATAAACGGATGAATAGTGGATGATGCACTGATGGTGTAAAAAACTTGACACTGTCGATGCATTACCCATTTTCTCTTAATAATTAACTAGTTATTTATATACCAAGTTCTTTCTATTTTCTTGGACAAAACATCAAGGTACAGTTATTTATACAAAGTCAATCCCAAATAACACAATAAATAGTTTTAGTTCTAATCTTGAATTAAGGTTCATTTAAAATAAATGTAGGGAGAACATATAATACAGAAGCTAGCTAGACTTTAAATCATGAAATCCAAGATCACCATGAGAGATGGTTGTTGGTATGGATGTATCAGAAATTCAGAAACCTTTAGGACCTTTCCCTAGCAAAGTCATCAAGAAATCTCTGTAGTCTCCTGATGTATCACCAATGACATCATCATCAAGACTGGATTTATACATGTTAGCATATTCGAATCTGGCTTTCAACAGGTCAATTTCTGCTCTAGTTACAATAGCTCTGTTGAGGGAATCTTCATCGGTTCCAAACCCAAGAATAGAATCTCTTACAACCTGAGTATTTTTTTTATAAAATAAAAAAAAAAAATTTGAACAGTTGTACTATATGATCTTGATAGAAATTTGAGGAAATTAGACCAAGCGCTTATCTTGATCATAAAAATGCAAGTGCCGTTAATTTGGTTCTTTCATAAAATATACATTAAGATAATTCTCCAATGTCAATTTTTCGTATAAAATTAGTCGTTTCATGTCATTTTTAACATCAAATTGCTCCTTCAACATTTGATATCATGGGACCAATTAGAGTAAGAATCAACTAATGAATTGAAAGCTTAGCAAGATAAGGCATTTACATTTAAGTTGTTACATGATAATTTATTAATTATTAAGTCACACTTTAGTATGCAGAAAATTACCTTTGCAAAATGTTTCTCAGGACTGCCAATGCACCATACCACCACAGTTAACAGAGATTCCAAATCACCCTTACCACAATTTTTTATGCCCTGTCAAGAAAATCATCCAAATCAATTGTCCAATGACAAAAATACAAAAGACACCATCAATAATGTAAAACCTTTCACATTAGTATTAAACAAGTGAGAGGGTATAACTCGCCAATAGTGTAAAGTTTTATAGTGTCAGTGGACAAAAATAAAATCTTAAATATAATAACCTAAATTATAAAGCAAAACCTGTTCCAATGAAATTCCATAGAGATGCTTGTAGCTTGCAAAAGTTTCCCTGAGCTGGAAAAGATTCCTGGTGCTAAGTATCCAAATAATATGATCATCATCTAATTTCTTAGTGTTGATGGCTTCATGTATCTTTGTTGCCTCTGACTTGGCAACCTCCAAACTTATAGCCACTTTATCATATCTATAGGAGCTCACTAGACCCAACAGAAGCTGCACAATACTCACATTATGTTTCCAGAGGAAATCATAGAACAAATCATGTTAGAAGTTAGAACTAATCATGAGCTTAATGAAGATTCTAACATTAATAATCTTAAATAGCTGTGATTCTGATGATGAAAAATTCATGCCTTAATTTTCACATTCAAGCCATGGTCAAATGGGGGTACATCCTGGTTTTAAATTGTGGTTGCTGTTGCTGCTAGGTTGAATTTACCGCAATCATGAGAAAATGCAACCGCTATTCTGGTCATGATGCGGTCTTGAAGACTTACAAAACCGCAATATTGCAACCAGAATTGTGGTTGCTGACCGCAATTTAAAACTGAGTCACAAAAAGCAACAAGTGTTTGCCATAACAGAATGAATGTTCCCTACTTTACATAAGTTAAGAATTGAAGCTATACATATACTTCTCATCTCCATCATCTTTTTTATTTTTTCTATAAAAGTTTTAATTATATCGTCGCATCTGAAAAATTGAACTTCTAATCATAGTTCTGAGGAAATATTTAATCTCATTAACCTTACAAAATGGTGTGTTTATGAGAAACTTTATGTTCTTACCTTTCTGAGGGGCTGAGGAACAGAAGCTACAATGTCCTCCTCAAGAGAGCAACCAAAGAGAGAGCAATAAGCCTGCCTCACAGCCACCAAATGGTTAGGATTTGATGCACAAGCTATTTCAACCAGAACCTGTAGCTGTTTAATCCCCTTCCTCCTAGCCTTCAACGCAACATTCGCCAGTTTTGCATCCCTTTCCGCAGGATCTTGAGTCCAGAGAATTATGGCATTCTGTTACATATCATAACTCAGAGTCGCGGTATTTTTGAGTAAATCACAAGGTTACTTCACAAAAAATGTCATGTTTTGAAAATAAGATTGGAAATCAACAATTCAATTAAACTCATAGTCGCAGTATTGTTAGGACGAACATCACTATCTTGACTATCTAACCGTAAGACTCAAGGATATATTTCCTTGAGCTTTGTAATTACCATCTTAAAAGCAGATTTGTAAGCCCCTCAATCAATGCTTTATCAGCTTCAATCTGCAGTGTAAGGCAAGGCTATTTCATTGCTGACACAGTTACTGAATGCCTTCATAGGCCGTTAACTTAACAACGAATTAAAAAAATAAATAAAAATTAGCTGAACTTATTAGTTTGTATTATCCTTTTATCTTTCATTTGCTGCTCTTCTTCAGAACCAATCTTTAAAAAGAAAAAGAAAAAGGAACAGAAGCACAGACAAAATAGCTTATGTGATCTTAAGCTCCCTTTCAAGAGGAAAAATTGAAACACATTCAGATTAGAGGCAACTTTTTAAAGTAAAAAAGCAATTCACTTCCCCATCCTTCATGAACATTATTAATAAAAGCGACAAGTCAAACAAGGCTTTTCTTCAATATTTCTTCCTTAATGTTTTTGTTTGAAAATTTAATCATCACTTTAAACAAAAAAACTAGAAGTTTCAAAATTAGCACAAATAAAAATAATGATTAAAAGTGCCATTATTTCAGTTGATATGATAACTCTATCATATGCCAATAAAGCACAATGTTGATGAATTGTTATTTGAAACAAAAGAATGCAAAAGCCAAGCCAAGGACAGAAATCATGACATACTCTAAAATCACCAGAGAGTTCAGAATAGAGACGATCAATGAGAGATTCTTTGTAAAGCTGCTGATAAGTTTCTCTGATTTCCTTCCTTTGCTTGGAATTCCTATGTCCTAATACCAAGATTAACTCCTTCTCATCTGTCCCAAGTCCTGTATCCATTTTCCCATCAGTATCATCTTCAACAACCTTGTAATACTGAAAATAACTAAATATACACATTGCCATAGAACATAGCATACCATAAAAGACAAAATCACCGAACCAGTACCCAAAATAAAGAAAAACAAAAGCATTTACACTCGGGTATTACATTTCATTGCAATGATAAAAATCGAGAAGTTAAGATAATTGCATGCATATAAATCACAAGAAAAATATGGTTAAGTAACAAAATAAAGTCAAAATTCGAAAACATTAAAAGAAAAAAAAAACAGTTTTTTTTTTTTTTTGCATAATTCATATCAATGTTCAAAAATTTGAAAAAAAAAACTTATAATGAAATCAAAGCATTTCCCTTAGGTATTACCTTTCGTTAGAAAAAAAAGATTGGTTACATATTAAAAAAAAAAAGTCAAAAACATTACCAAAAAAAATCAATTTTTACCATAATTCTCCCTGCTTTAATTCGGTGATTGCTTAAACCATGATGACATAAGAAGAGAAAAGAAAGGATATGAAGAAAACTCAATTCCTGTTTCATCTTTCTTCAGCATTAATACCTCTCCATGATGTTGTTGTTGTTTTTTTTTTTTTAAATATGAGAGATAGAGAAACAACCTTGGAAAGCTTTTCTAAGTCGTTCACTGTCCAGGGTTGGAGAAGGAACGGGCTCTGGCACTTTCAGTGAAGCCATTTTTTCCCCTCAGAGACAGTTTTATTTTCAGTGACAGCAGCAACTCCCTCAAAGTCTTAGAAACTGTTCTGTATGTTTCAGCTGTTTTTTTGCCCCCTCTCCTCAAAGTGACAACATTGTCAAAAGCATAAAACCAAGGATTTGGTAACTCATTTTCTGCTTTATTATTTTGCCACTGGTTTCATACAAGGAAACTTTGACTAAAAGTCCTTTGTGTTTTAGTAATTTCAGTTATGCACCCCCTTTTTTTTTTTTTGCTTGTATTGTAAGGAAGCATACCAAACTTTACATATTTATTTGGCAAAATAGGTACAATGGTCCCTTAAGTTATTTTTAGGTTTTAATTTAGTCCTGTAAGTTTTTTTTGTTCCAAATAGGTCCCTTATGTTTCTTTTTGTTTCAATTTGGTCCCAGAATCACTATTCATCCTATGTGGACCAATATGGTGTAGACACGTGTCACTTTCTCTCCACCAACATATACGTGGACCAATATGATGTTGCCACGTATGATGAATAGTGATTCTGGGACCAAATTGAAACAAAAAAAAACATAAAGGACCTATTTGGAACAAAAAAAACTTACGGGACTAAATTGAAACCTAAAAATAACTTAAGGGACCATTGTACCTATTTTGCCTATTTATTTTTGCACCCAAAAATGTTTTCAATGTACTATTTTTTTTATTTTAAAAATCAAGTGGGAAATTAATATCCAGTATATTAGTCAACAACTATTATTGGATTTGAATTCTCTAATGTAATGTTAGATTAACATTAGTGTAAAAATTATTAAAATCCAAAATAAAATCAAAATTTCTTGTTTTAGATTTTAGTAGTTTTGCACATATGTTACTTTAACCTTAAGTTTGAGAATCTATTTTCATGTTATTAATGAGTCTTCAACCCTCTTAAACATATTTTATAAAATTATGTTAAGAAAATTTATTTTTAATAATGTAATATTTAATAGGCAAATGTTAACAAGTACCTTTAATGCATTTGTTAAAAAAATATTTATGCCAACTGTATTGCTTTTTTCTTTTTAAAAGAAATGCCAACTTTTTTTTTGGATAAAGTATTAACTTAAAATCTCAGTCTAATAATCTTAGTGTAGTTTTTTTTTATTTTTATATATATTACTTCTTTAACCATCTCCTTCATATTGATAATTAATTCGTACCTTAGTTCTGAAGTTACTTAAAATCTTAATTAAATGGATATGACATCTAACCCGTTTAATTCACACTTGCATGGACTAAAATTATGAGATTCAATAATATATAGGATCACAACCTCCGTGTGTGAATACATTTTTTTTAAGTTTTTGCAGAATTTCTACAAAGTTATTATAACCTTATACTTCTTCCTATTTTAAATGGAAGATCTATTTGATTTTTTTTTGCTATTTGTAAATTTATATTCTAAATTGTAATAACATTTAACTATTTATTTTTCAAAAAATTTGCATTATGTAACATTTTTTATAATCTCAAATTATATGAATAATTTTGAAAAAAATATAATAAATATTTACTTTTTTAATATCACAAACAAAATTAATTCAATTAACCTATATTCTTGATGAATATAAATTTCTAAAAAATTAAATCTTGTAGAGTATTTAAGTACTCTCTCCCATTTGAAAAGTAAGCAAAAAATAAATATACATATTGCATTTGTTTTGCTTTAAAATATAAAAAAAATAATTAATATTTTGATATTTTTATTTAAATTTTCAGTATTATTCTTTAAAACATATTAAAAATATTATTATTCAATTTTTATTTCATTTTCAATATTATTTTTCTAAAATATGGTACATTTAAAAGGGGTACTGGGCTACATGCTGTTAAGCACAACATGTTAATCACGTTTTTTATTTGTTTTACTTTTGTGTCGGTGTGTAGTTCTTTTCTGGAGTAACACTCAGGCCCTCAGCCATCAATGTACTTTATCTTTTTGGAGCTGTATTGTACTAATGTGTTAATTACATGCTTTTCTATTCACATGCTTTGTCAGAAATGATATTTTTTTTCATATTTTAAAATATCCACATATCCCATTTTCGAGTGTTGTCATCATCTATATATGATGTTTTCTAGTAGATGTAATGCAGATAGAGCTAGATGTTCTTTCCTCTTGCAGCAGGGAAGTAAATGATCCTTTTGATTTCCGAGATTGTACTTATAGATATTTTTTTGAAACGGTACTTATAGATATTTTGGTCTATGAGATTAAGGAAATAATATTTTAATCCTTGAAAATATACAATGTTGATCATGTTAGTTTCTAAAATGAAGGATCTTGTAAAGGATACTTGTTAAGGATATTAAAAATGTTAAAAAATCATAAGTCCAAATATTTACTTTTTCAGAAACTCTTTGGCATTTTCCTTTAATTACCTTGATCACTCGTTAACAAACATTATCATATATCCGCTAACTAAAGTTATTTTAGTTTTAGTTGGAAAAAAAAAATTACTTTCGGGATTCATCTAGTGAAATTGTGGTCCATAGGTGGTGAAATTGTGAATCGTTATTCACCTTAGTCTCACGTGTTTTGTTAGTAGTTATCTTAAGGATGTAATTGAAATAAATTTAGTAATTTTCATGATCAAATTTAATAAAATATTTATAAATTAGGGATTAAACTGAAAGAGGAATCAAAGATAAACACTTCTTAGGAACTAATATAAGCAGTGACATTTTACAATCTCAAAGACTAATAAAAATAAATTTTTGAATGAAAGTAAAACCATCTTGCAATGTCGAAAACTACGGTGACAGTTTTGTGAAATTTTATTAGACAAAGATGCCTCATAAATAAATATAAGATTAATTTGTAAATAAAGACTAACCCTCTCAGAGGCGTAAAGATCATCTAAATGAGTTTTGCCTATACTCTTTTTCATACCCATGTCAGGGATCGAACCCCTAACATTATGATTAAAAAACTCAGCTATCTTGCCAACTGTGGAGGGTCTTGTTGATAACTATAATAACTCCATTGACTTTTCGTAGGAGCATAATGATATATATTTAGCTAAATTATAGTTTAACTACATGCCTACTTGAACGTCCTTTTCTTTTTTAGAGTACAATACACTAAATTTAAATCTCCTAATTAAACTTTATTTATTATAGTTAATATAGTAAACTGTAAATTACACTTCACTACCATATCATAACTTTTTGCTTTTCCTTATCCACAAATTAAAATTATTGATAATTGAGTACACTGGCACTCCACCCTTACAAAAGCAAATTACATACAGTAGACCATTTACAGATGCTATGATGCACGATAAAGAAAGATACGGAAAGACCACCTAAATTAAATCATTAACCCATAACCAGGAGCTAATTTTGATTTCATTATTTTATTTATAACTAATTTTGATCACATCAGATGAGTCATTCTATCAATTACTCCAGTATCATATTAATTAAAATTATGAGTTTGCTTATTAATCTACTAAATTCATTAAAAGGGATTGAACACTTGAATTTTCAATATAAAAATTATTCTATTTTTTTATATCTTATCTTCAACCTAAAGGTTTAAAATTATAACTATTTTTTCATATGATGACTTGCGAATAGTAATAATGTTGAATAATTGTCAAAAATAAATTAATGTCCTCCACCTTTTAATTTTTAGATGAATGTCCACCACTTAAGTGATACATAAATCAATGAAAGCATAAAACTTTTATCTTCGACCCCATTTTTTGATTTTTTATATTTTTGGTGATAATCTTTTGCTAGATTTTAAATCTTACTAATGAGTATCTTAAAGATATTTGTTAAAAAATATAAAACAAAAAAATTAGCTTTAGAAATCCAAAACTAACACTTTTCTATATTTTAAATAATATATTTTTTAAGACAAATATACTTATTTTTTCTTCTTAATCAATGACTTAATCCAATGCCTAAGTTAGCATTCTCCTTTATTTTTATCTAATGTTTCGAATCCTCCCCACCCACCTCTCACGTTCTAACCTGTCTGATCTGTCAATTAAGTTTAATAATAATTGACAATACTAGTAACCAATATCAACGCCTTATCTAAAATAAAAAAGTACTAACCAATATCAACAGTGGTATTGCCGGTACGGTACGAATTTTAGCCATATGTTATCTTGGTAGATATCAGCGTGTATTGCAAGGGATAGACCAACAACTAATACTATATGTCCATGCTACCATCATTACGAACTTTTAGTCATATTTTATTAACATTGTGATTTACATGGAGTACTGTTTGACCAAACACAAATATAGTGGTAGTATAATATTTTTTATTTTTTATTTTTATGAATGATATCATGTTTGATTAGGAGAGGGTGATCAGTGATAATTAGAAGTTGTGATTTACCTAAGAATTTTTAAATAGGCCAATGAAACCTTTAAATAAATATGTATTGAAATAAAATGATATATTTTTTTTTTGGTGAACGACATATAATGATATTTATTAAATGAATAAAATTTATGAATTGAACAATCAAACTTATACAACCGAACAATCACACTTAACAAACCTTTTTAAGGTCTAAAACTTGATTTTTAACTAGGCATTTAAGAAGGTTTTGTTTAGATGGTGATTAATGTTGTTGTTTGTTGATAGAAAAATAGAACCTCTAATTTAATGATGATATCGATTGATCATGTCAAAAACAACCAAAGTAATAAAATCAACATAATCAACGTAGAAGGATTAGTTTAATCACTTTATTAAATGGGTTAGTTCAATTTTATTGAAAGGACTAGATGTACACATATGGGTGTAAAACAATAAAAAAGAATATTTTAAAAAAAAATGACAAAAAAATAAGTGTATAGATAGAAACTTTGCAGTCGCGGAGCTTAAAAAAACTTTTGAGGAGCCAACATTTGTACTTCTTTTGTCTTATAAAAATTTTAAAAAAATTGAGTTTTTTTTTGTTCCAATTAAAGTGCCGATAATAAATAAAAATACTTAAAAATTATATATTATGTTGTGTTAAAATATCAAGATAAAAAATTGTGTTATTTTTCAAGTTTACCTATATTCAATATGATGTTGATTTCTGTTCATGATTAAAGAAAAATTAATAATCATTGAGAAATAAAATATAAATAAGATAGATAAATAAATATGGATGTAGTACAAAAATTATGTTAGTTGCAACATGTTTTGAAAAATATCGAAAACTTTACTAAATATTATACTGTCATGTTATTTAATAAACAAGACATTTCAATAAAAGTTTTACACTATTGATGTCTCAAGATCTAATTTGTGCATGTTTGGTTTGGTGGTGAAAAATCACGTTAGACCCCAAAATCACGTTGAATATGAAATAACTATGAGTAACTTTTACTTCCCATAATCAATTTCAGGAAAATCCAAAATACATCCAAACATGTACTTTATCATTATAAACTATAAACAATACTCTGTATTTCTCATACTATTAAAAGACACTTAGGACAGTATATAAGAGGTTATTGTATAAAATAACTTTGAAATAAATAAAGATTTAATAATTAAACTGTTGTTATAAACAATTCATATCTATCTAATTAGTGGATGACTATCTATTGGATTATGTTTATATTTAGTTGATACCACTCCATATTAGGGTGGATTGTGTTTATATTTAGTTGATACCACTCCATGTTAGAGTTTCCTATCTCCCTATAAATAGGACTCAACTATGATGTAAAATATATACTGAATATATCACAATATATTGTTTCCTCTCTTCTTCTCTTCTCCCTTATTTTCATACGTTTTATAACACGTTATCAGCACGATCGTTCTTTGCTCCAAAAGGTGTTGAAGCTAATTCATCAAAAGCAAGGTAAATTTTTTTTTTATTAATGTTTTTATTTATTTATTTTATCTTCTTTTGATATATAATATATTGATCCCGAAGTAAAAAAAAAAAAAAAAAAAGAAAAAAAAAAGAAAGAAAGAGTAAGTTCGGAAGCAACGGCCCATGCAGTGAATGACATATGCAGTGAAAAAAAAAAAACAATGGGGGCTGCATGGTTTGAATCAAATCCAAGGCTGTCTCAGCCACAAATCCAAGGCCGCGTGCATGGTTTGAATCAAATGTATTGCATCATATGTGCGGAAAAAAAAAAAAAAAAATTTGTCTTACTGTATTGCATCAAATATGAGCAACGAAAAATTGCCTTAGTGCTTTGCACAAGTAAAAATTACACCGAAATTGATGCAAGTAAAAAAAAAAAAAAAAAAAAAAAAAAAGACATATTTTTGTACTGAAAAAAAAAAAAAAGAAAACACAACACGCTGTAGATATTCAGCCGTGAAGAAAAGTACTGAAAAAGTACTTGGCCACGATCTAAAGATCCCATAAAAAAAAAAAAAATGTTGTAGATATTTAAAGGAATCTTAGCCACGATGAAAAGTACTTGCAAATAATATTTATTTTATCTTCTCGATGTTTTTTTTTTATGCAATTGCAAATAATATTTTTGGATGTGATCTCATTTATTTATTGTAAATAATATTTTTTTTATGTTATCTAATTTATTTATTTTCCTTATTTATTATAGAATCAATATGTCAAACCTTGCAAATCTTGAATTTTTCGCCCTTGATATCACTGGCAAGAATTATTTGTCATGGGTTTTAGATGCTGAAATTCATTTAGATGCAAAAGGCCTTGGAGAAACAATAAAAGAGGGTAATAAGGCATCTAACCAAGATAAGGCTAAGGCTATGATTTTCTTACGCCATCACCTCCATGAAGGGTTGAAAACAGAATATCTCACTGTTAAAGATCCACTTATTCTTTGGAATAATATAAAAGAGCGCTATGATCATCAAAAAACTGTAATTCTGCCTAAGGCCCGTTATGATTGGATGCATTTGCGCTTACAAGATTTCAAAACTATAAGTGAGTATAACTCAGCCATGTTCAGAATTACATCTCAGATGGAATTATGTGGAGAAAAAATCACTGATTATGATATGTTAGAAAAAACATTATCCACATTTCATGCAAAACAATTGCTCCTTCAGCAGCAATATCGTGAAAAAGGTTTCAAGAAATACTCTCAATTAATTTCTTGTCTTCTTGTGGCTGAACAAAATAATGAGTTGTTACTGAAAAATCATGAATCCCATGCAACGGGCACTGCTCCATTCCCTGAAGCGAATGTAGCAACACATAGCCACAATTCCCATGCACAAACTCGTGGTCGTGGTCGTGGTCGTGGCCGCGGTAGTTATCATGGTCGTGGAAACGGTTATAGTGGATATGGACCCAATCGTGGTCGTGGATATAAACAAGGTAGACATAATCGTGGTGGTTATTCGAAACATACATGGAAAAGGGGTGAAAATAATGAAAAAGGTGCTCAAATTAGCAAAAATAATGAAAAGAAATGTGATCGTTGTGGTATCAAAGGCCATTGGGCTCGTGTATGTCGTACAGCTGAACATCTTGTCAAGCCTTACCAAGAATCAATCAAGAAAAAAGGGAAAAATATAGAAACAAATTTTGCTTTTGAAGAAGACAATCCTGATTACAGCCATATGAATACCACCTCTCTAGATGTTTCAGATTTCTTTACTGATCCAAATGAAAATTTTGATTTTCTATCTGGAGATGGAACTGCCAAAATTTAATTAGATGTTATTGGTTTTAGTTTATTTTTTGTTTTTCCCTTTTTCCAATAAAGTATTTAGGTCTAGAATGTGTTTTCCTTTCTCTAATGAAGCAATAAAGTTTTTATTTTCAAGTTTTACCATTTCATTTTTAAGAATTCATATTAATTATCTATTTTCTTTGTATCGTAGTAAGAATGAGTATCTCTTTACGTGCTTCAAATAAAGAAATGTGTCTTGCCGATAGTGGAACAACTCACACAATTCTCAAGGATAAAAAATATTTCTCCTACCTAGTAATGCAAGAAGCAAATGTTAATACAATATCTGGTAGTACAAATATAATTGAAGGCTCCGGAAGAGCAAATATAATACTAACTGGAGGAACAAAATTGTGTATCAATAATGCATTACTCTCTACTAAGTCTCAAAGAAACTTATTAAGTTTCAAGGATATTCGTCAAAATGGATATCACATAGAGACCACGAATCAAGGAGGTATTGAATTCCTTTATATCACAAAAGTGATTTCAAATAAGAAATGCATAGTAGAAAAGTTGCCTACTTTTTCCTCTGGTTTGTACTACACATACATTAGAACAATTGAGATACATCATGTCGCAAACCAAAAGTTTGTGGATAATAATAAGTTCATTGTTTGGCATGACCGGTTAGGCCATCCCGGATCTATTATGATGCGAAAAATAATTCAAAATTCTTGTGGACACCAAATGAAGAACCAAAAGATTCTTCAAACTAATTGTCTTTCATGTGTTGCTTGTTACCAAGGGAAGTTGATCATTCGGCCATCACCTGGAAAAATTGAGTATGAATCACTAACATTTTTGGAACGTATACAAGGTGATATATGTGGGCCAATAGACCCATCATGTGGACCATTTAGATATTTCATGGTTTTAATAGATGCATCAACTAAATGGTCACATGTATGTTTATTGTCAACTCGTAACCATGCATTTGCGAGATTACTTGCTCAACTAATTAGACTTAGAGCACATTTTCCTGATTACCCAATTAAGAAAATACGCCTTGACAATGCTGGTGAATTTACGTCTCAAACTTTTAATAATTTTTGCATGTCTATTGGCATTGATGTTGAACATCCTGTAGCACATGTTCATACACAAAATGGACTTGCGGAATCACTTATTAAACGATTACAAATAATTGCAAGGCCATTACTTATGAAATCAAAACTTCCAATAACTGCTTGGGGACATGCAATTTTGCATGCTGCAGCACTAATTCGCATCAGGCCAACAAGTTTTAACAAATCATCCCCTTTACAAATGGTTTTTGGTCAGGAACCTAATATTTCCCATTTAAGAATTTTCGGATGTGCGGTATATGTTCCTATTGCTCCACCACAACGCACTAAGATGGGACCTCAAAGAAGGTTGGGAATATATGTTGGATATGAATCTTCATCCATAATAAAATATCTCGAACCAACAACGGGAAATTTATTCACGGCTCGATTTGCCGATTGTCGTTTTGATGAATCTATTTTCCCAACATTAGGGGGAGAAAATAAGCAGCCGGAAAAAGAAATTATTTGGAAAGAATTATCATTATCTTATCTTGATCCTCGTACAAAACAAAGTGAACTTGAAGTTCAAAAGATAATTCATTTGCAAAATTTAGCTAACCAATTGCCAGACGCATTCACTGACCTAAAAAGAGTGACTAAGTCACATATTCCAGCTGCTAATGCTCCAATAAAAATTGATGTCCCTGTTGGACAAAATACAATTGCAAATGAGTCTGAGGCACGTCTGAAGCGTGGCAGACCCATCGGTTCCAAAGATAAAAATCCTCGAAAACGAAAAGGAGCTAAGAAAGAAGATGGTCAATTCGAGGATATAATGGCTCTTGAAGAGCCTTCAGACATAATTAATAGTTCAATTCCAGAAGAAACTCAGGTACCTGAAAATTATGAAAACAAAGAGATCTCAATAAATTATGTCATGAATGGAATTCAATGGAACCGAAATGAAATCGACGTCGACGATATTTTTGCATATAATATAGCGCTTGAAATTATAAATGATGAGGATCATGAACCAAAGTCTATTAAGGAATGTAGACAAAGAAATGATTGGCCAAAATGGAAAGACGCAATTGAGGCAGAATTGAAGTCGCTTGAAAAGCGACAAGTATTTGGACCTGTAATTCGTACACCTAAAGGCGAAAAGCCAGTTGGATACAAATGGGTTTTTGTGCGAAAGCGAAATGAGAAAGGAGAAATTATGAGATATAAAGCAAGATTAGTTGCCCAAGGTTTTTCGCAAAGACCTGGCATTGATTTTGAGGAGACATATTCTCCTGTGGTGGATGCAAGTACTTTTCGATACTTAATTAGTCTGGCAGTACGTGAAGGGCTCGATTTGCGTCTAATGGATGTCGTTACAGCCTATCTATATGGCTCTCTTGAAAATGACATTTATATGAAACTTCCTGAAGGATTTAATTTACCTGAAGTATATAATTCAAATTCTCGAGAAGGTTACTCAATTAAATTGAATAAAAGCCTTTATGGATTAAAGCAATCTGGACGCATGTGGTATAATCGCTTAAGTGAATATTTAATTAAGGAAGGATATAAAAATGACCCAATTTGTCCATGTATTTTTTTGAAAAGGTATGGCAAGGAATTTGCTATAATTGCTGTTTATGTTGATGATTTGAATATTATTGGAACTCCTAACGAGCTTCCAAAAGCTGTAAATTGCTTGAAGAAAGAATTTGAGATGAAGGATCTGGGAAGAACAAAGTTTTGTCTTGGTTTACAAGTGGAATATTTAAATAATGGAATTTTGGTACATCAAGAAACCTATACTGCAAAGGTTCTTAAGCGATTCTACATGGACAAATCACATCCATTATGTAGTCCAATGGTTGTAAGGTCACTTGACGTGAATAAAGATCCTTTTAGACCTAAAGAAGAAGATGAAGAACTACTTGGTCCTGAAGTACCATATCTTAGTGCGATTGGGGCATTAATGTACCTTTCTAGTCACACACGACCAGATATATCATTTTCTGTTAATTTATTGGCAAGACATAGCTCTTCGCCTACAAGGAGGCACTGGAATGGAGTTAAGCATATACTCCGTTACCTTAAAGGTACAATGGATATGAGTTTGTTTTACTCAAACATGACTAAATCAGACCTTATCGGTTATGCCGATGCAGGTTATCTATCTGACCCTCATAATGGTCGATCGCAAACCGGTTATGTATTTACATGCGGTGGCACAGCTATTTCATGGCGATCTATGAAACAAACGATTACTGCCACTTCGTCTAATCATGCGGAAATTTTAGCGTTGCATGAGGCAAGTCGAGAATGTGTATGGCTAAGATCTGTAATTCAACACATAGAACAAAATTGTGGTATATTATTTGGAAAAATGAATCCGACCATTCTATATGAAGATAATGCTGCATGTATTGCCCAATTGAAAGAAGGATACATTAAAGGAGATAGAACAAAACATATTTCACCAAAATTTTTTTATGCTCATGACCTACAGAAGAATGGTGACATAAGTGTTCAACAAGTTCGTTCAAGCGAGAATTTAGCAGATCTTTTTACAAAGTCTTTACCAACTACAACATTCCAGCAACTAATACAGAAGATTGGTCTTCGTCGTTTCAAAGATATTTGTTCACATGAGGGGGAGCAATAAATACGCACTGCACTCTTTTTCCCTTAACCACGGTTTTATCCCATTGGGTTTTCCTGGTGAGGTTTTTAATGAGGCAGTATTCATTTGCGTATCAAAATTATGTATTTTTTTAGTAAAGTTTTTAATGAGACATATTTTGTAATAGTCATCCAAGGGGGAGTGTTATAAACAATTCATATCTATCTAATTAGTGGATGACTATCTATTGGATTATGTTTATATTTAGTTGATACCACTCCATATTAGGGTGGATTGTGTTTATATTTAGTTGATACCACTCCATGTTAGAGTTTCCTATCTCCCTATAAATAGGACTCAACTATGATGTAAAATATATACTGAATATATCACAATATATTGTTTCCTCTCTTCTTCTCTTCTCCCTTATTTTCATACGTTTTATAACAACTGTTATATTTTCATTGCATCTTTACTACTTTTTGATTATTTTTATTTTTTTGGTGGATTACATTTTGATTTCTTATTCTTAATTCTAGAGCTTTACTGGATATCCCCGATCACATCATTGCCGAAAACAAATCTCTCAAACATAATATTCCCTCCGTTTTTATGTGTAGGACATTTTTGGAAGATTTCACGTCCATTAAAAAATTGATTAATTTAGTTAATTGTATTGAAAATGTGAACTTTTAATATGTATTTTTAAAATTATTTCTATTAATATTATTGAAAATCTAAAACGTGTTAAATAAATATGGGTGTTTGTGAAAAAAAAATTAATGGTTATTAAAAATTGGTATAAAATCTTGTAAATAGAAACAAAATAAAAATATCAAAAGGATATTATATTTAACGAGGTGGTATTAAAGTTGAACACTAGTTAAAAATATAAAATATAAAAGTTGTTAACAGATTCCTCTTCTTTTTTTTTTTCTTTTCTTTTCCCATGGCGCATTGTTCCCACGAAAATAGATACTACATGCTTTAAGAAAAGGATATGGAATGAGCTAGCCTTTTCCTAATAAAAATAAGGGGAAAAAAAGCCGCCATGAAAGAATCATAATTAAAAGAAAGATTATTTTTTTAAAGTAATTCCCTAATATAGTATTCTCTTAATTCCATTTAAGTGGTTTTAGGCTTTTCATTGTGGCAGTTAGAAGCTTTTTAGCTTTTATCAATAATCTATTAATCTCGTTCATTAATACAAATTAGAAAAAAGCTTACACCTTTTTTTAAAAAAATGAGATTGTGGCTTTTGAAAGTTAATTTTTCAAAAATTATTTTAAATAATTTTTAAGAAACTAAACTAACTTTCAATGATGTATGTAACAGTTATATGTTCAACATCTTTTTAAATCACATTAATTATCCTAACCTAATTGATGACAAATTAATTTTTAATTAAATGTGTATTTAATTAATTATTAATTATAATTTAGTAATATTATTATACTTCGTTAATTACTTAATTGACTATATATTTAATAAAAAAAATAATTAATCGTAGATTAATAATTTTTTTATGCTATTAATATATGTAGAAAAAAATAAACTAAATAATAAATATAAATTAAATAATGTTACATGTTCTTTTCGATGAATTAAATGCTTTTAGCCACTTACATAGTTAATTTTATAGAACAATTCTATTTCAAATGGCTACAAACTTACCGTTATAAGATCAAATCTCTCAAATGCGAACTTATAATTATAAGTTAGTTTTGCTAAAAATACTCTTATTCGAAATTGAAACAATCCTGCGGCCGTAGTTGTATACACTCCGAAATGCGGGGCATAGCTTTAACCCGTATGTTTACATTTCTTAACTTAAAGATAAAATATACGTCCCTGATTATAAGACTCTCTTCGATATTTTTACGTTCATCAATGTTGTTGAATTCTATATTAAAATTGATATGTTCTTCCAAAAATACCCTCTAATTATTATAATATAATAAATTTTTTCATTTTTCAATAATTAATTTAATTATTTTACCATTTGTTGAATAGCCTTTGCAACTGAACTGGATTTAATCTTAAGTAACAAATTTGGGCCATAATTATTTTGCTGTTAGATTAATAATATAACTATCTCTATTTAATTGAGTGTTCCATTTCATTTGCTGAAATTATATCAACAATATTTTATGTAGTTTAAGCAATTAGTACTACTTACGTGTCCATTAGATTTTATAAATAAACATTTTTTAAGGAAAGGAGGAAGTAATATCAAGGACAAAAGAGTCTTTTCAAGTCCTTGTTATGCAACATTTTCATTGTATATTTCACGTGTTCACAATTCATTGGTCAAAACACGAAACAGATAAGCAAGCTTCTTTTGAATCATTTTCATACATAGCAAAATGACGAAAATAACTTAGCATGTCCCTATAAAATGAAGCATATATGTTCATTGCCCCTACCCACTCATAATCTCATATCATTTACTAAATTGCCTCAGCTCTCCAAACCTTCAAAGTTCTAACAAAGAAGACTTGATCATTCATAATGGCTCTCCATCAAGAGCTAGAAGCTGTCACCCACGCTTTCTCAGGTTCTTTAATTTCTTTAGTTTCACAATCAATCCTTCAACTTGAACCATATACAATTTTATTTTATTTTACTTCATTTTCAATATTATTGACATATATATACCCTACTTGTGATTATGATTGAAGGGCATGGAGTGGATGAGAAAGCATTGCTAACAATACTTGGAAAATGGGATCCTTTGGAGAGGGAAGCTTTCAGGAAGAAGACACAACATTTCTTTAGTGAGGATAGAGAACGCAATTTTCAGAGGTGGCATGATCACATTGTCCGTCTTCTCAAACATGAATTCGTCCGTTATAAGGTACATTTTCTCATTTTATTTTTTTCCATTTCTAGAATTTTGTTTAATTTTTTGTTTTCAATGTTAGATCAAACGTACTAACGTGGGATTAGTCAAGTGAATTATCACTTGATTCCTTAACCAACTGGTCTCGAGTTCGAGCCTTGGGTATAGAGCAATCCCGTTGGGAGACCCCTGCCGCTTAGTGTGAGCTCAGTTGGGTCGGACCGGATGAGTCGGATGCTGAATAAACCAGATTCGGGTACTGGTTAATGTACACCAAAAAAAAATGTTAGATCAAACGACTTTTCTCTAAAAAAAAAATAATTGTTTTTCTTCAATGTCTCTAAAAGTTTTTTATTATAAATTATTTTGATCACAAAATAAATTAATATTAATACGATTAGTTTGAGAATATATTTTATGTTTTGGCTTTTTTTTACATACTATTGTAATCATAATAGTGTGTAGAAAAAAATTAATGTGGTTTCGTATTTTTATTTCTTTTCATTTCATTTTAAAAAATTAAAAAAAAAATATTTCTCGATTTTCTGAACAATTCTTTGAAAATAGGGAGTCATATTTATATTTAGCAGGAGATTAAATAAAAAAGCCAATATTATAATTATGAATAATAACAAAAAAAGAAAAGTTCACTCTCCACTTTAATATTTTTCACAATGACATGGACATTACTTCTAGTTTCAAAATTGACACTGATTTCTATTATTTTGCAATTTTGTGTTGCAGTCGCACTTCTTATGACAGCAAATCAATTAAAATTAATGAGTTTTTTTTTCTTATTTATGGTTTTAGTCCCTGAAAGTTGGGTCTGTTTTGATTTTGGTTCCGGAATGTTTTTTTTATCTTGATTTATCCTTAATTGTTTCGAAAATTTGGTTTTAGTCTTGTCGTTAGGAAAAATTCGTTAATTGCTAATGTAGTTAACGAAACGCCACATCAACGTGTGCAAGTATTGCATGTTAGCGATAAGATGACGTGAATGATCCAGACCCGCAGGAGCAAAAGAGTCAAGGCCCAACCAAAATGTGTTTGTGTATTGGGCTATGACCCTTTTGTTCCTGCGGGTCCGGATCATCCACATCATCCTACCATGACATTCCATACTTGCATAGGTGTATGTTGACGTGACATTTTGTTAGCCACGTCAGTAGTTAACGGATTTTTCTTAACAACAAGGACTAAAACCAAATTTTCAAAACAATTAAGGATGAGTCAAGGTCAAAAAACTTATAGGGACTAAAATCAAAACACTCCCAACTTTCAAGGACTAAATACATAAATAAATAAGTCTTTTTTTTCTTCATTTTTATTCCTCTCTCTTTTCTTTACTCATATGTTGTAATTTTTTTTAAATGTTTTGACCATAAACTTAATGTAAATGTGAAACAAATTACAATACAAAGGAGGTCAATGCCATTTTTTAAATTGTAGGGCTTGTTCATGTCAACATACAAAGCTCAGGGGGTGTTGAATGCAATTTGTTCTACTAATTTTTCTTTTTTTTTTTTTAAAAAAAAAAAAAGCTTTTTGTTAAGAAAAGAAAGGCCCCTAGCTTTCAACGTTCTTTATATATTTTTTTACAATCTTTTAGCAAATTTGTATTGTTATTAAAAATATAATAGTTATGCTAACTTATTAAACGCCTGTAGAATGCTGTGGTGCTATGGGCCATGCATCCTTGGGAAAGGGATGCCCGTTTAGTGAAGGAGGCCCTAAAGAAGGGTTCAAATGCATATGGAGTGTTAGTTGAGATTGCATGCACCAGATCCTCTGAAGAGCTATTGGGAGCCAGGAAGGCCTACCATTCCCTCTTTGAACACTCCATTGAAGAAGATGTTGCCTCTCACATTCATGGCACTGACCGGAAGGTGAGCAGTGAGCTAGACTTTAACACTTATTACGATTTTAATTTTATTTTATTTTATTTGTTTTGGTTTGAATGTGACTGCCCATAAAAGTTTTAAAAACATTTGGTCCTTCACTTTGTGGTCCTTAAAAATATGAGTATGTAAAGCCCATTGCCCATTTCATCAAGTGTTTTAGTGTAGTGAATTCCTTTTTTTTTTACCCATTTACTTTGTTGACCCCCTTTATATATATGTTTAGAGGTTGGTGTATGTATAATTTTTATCCAGTGTTGACAGTATACTCACTCTCAGTTTATGTGTAGAGGGGATCAACAAGTGATCGGGGAGTAAAAAAAAAATGAACTTCCTTAGTGTATAGACAATATTCAAACAAATGAATGAGATGCAAGACACATTTGATTAAAAAAAAATAGAAAAATTAGAAGTTGCTAAGTATTTTTTTTTTACCTGAAGTTATGTTTTAACTATTTTATTTATAAGTTACACCAAATATAAAACGAAATATTTGCGAGACTTATTTGATGGACATAATAAAAAAAATATGTTATAATAGTTTATCTTATTTTATTATTATCTACAATTGGGTGATTCAGCAATACATAATAGAACTATCATGGCACTTTTTGCTTTTGGAAACAGCTGTTGGTTGCACTTGTGAGTGCCTATAGATATGAAGGAGCAAAGGTTAAAGATGACATTGCAAAATCAGAGGCCAAAACCCTTTCCAATGCGATTAAGAATGCTCAGAAGAAGCAAATTGTTGAGGATGATGAAGTAATAAGGATATTGGCAACAAGAAGCAAAATTCACCTCCATGCAATTTACAAGCATTATAAAGAGATATCTGGCAAGAACCTTGACGAGGTATTAACTATTAAGACACTAATTAATCATTTCCACATTACTCTTTCTACCTTAAGTTTTAAGATTTCTGTTTTGCTTAACTTATATAAGATTCTTTTTTTTTTATATACAAAAATTTCCTTTCGTGTGTCTAGGATCTTGATGACTTAAGACTTAAAGAGACTGTGGAATGCCTTGTTACCCCTCAAAAATACTTCAGTAAGGTAAGATAAAATTTCAATTTAGAATCTAATAACCTGTGAAATGCTAAGCTTCTGCGATCTTTTAAAAATAAAACAAAGCTATATTTATATATACATTGGTTATGGCTTCAGGTTTTGGATGCAGCAATGAAGGTTGATGTGGATAAGAATACTAAGAAAGCGCTTACTCGTGTGATTGTTACTAGAGCTGATATTGATATGAAGGAGATAAAAGCTGAGTACAATATTCTATATGGAGCCCCTTTGCCTAAGAAAGTTGAAGAGACAGCTAAAGGCAACTATAAAGATTTCTTGCTAACCTTGATTGCAAGAGGAGGCTAATTGAAGAAGAAATTAATTAAATAGAGAAGAAACCACTGGCAGAGTCATTAGAAAGTTGAAGTTCGGATTAAAATTTCTATCTTCTTTGTATTGTTTTTTTCAACCCCTATTTTCTTCGGATTCTTGTTGGCCTCTTTCACCGTGTGATGTTCTTCAATTTGTATGATTATGCTCACAAATTAAAAAGAAAGTAAAAATGTAATAAAATGCTTAAATGTTGTTGGTGTTTGATATGTTGTTTGCACAATTTTGGTTGGGGCCGGGTGGCTTGCTTCAGCTGTAAGAAAGCCTCTGCAGTCAACTCAAAAACACATAACATACATGTTCATCTTTTTCCTTGACCAAGATTGCAGGAGCCAAAGGAAATGTCCCCCTTTGCTGCAAGGCCTGGCCTGTTGAAATGTCTTGTTATATATTGGCGAGTTTGTTTAATGCTTAGCTTGGAGTTTTAGCCATTCTGAGGACACACCTTTTGGCAGCCAACAACACTAAACACCATTTGTAATTTATGGAAGTCCCACATGAAGCCTAGCTAGCTAGGTTATAGCACGCAGCATGAGCCAAGGTTGGAAGTTTGAACTTTATCCTAACATGCATTTGAGTTTGATGTTCCAGTCCAACTAAAAAAATGCCAAGAGTATGTTCCTGTGGTAAAGTTACCTCTGTGAGAGCAAGGTCAAAAAATTCTATTTAGTTTTGAACCTTTTCTATCTACTTAATTTGAATCAAATTGGAAAGGGGATCTTCAAAAACTTCACCAAATTAAACCTTAGCCTAATGTCATTGATGCATTGAGGTCAATCAAGGTGTAATTCAAACATAGATATCAGGTAAGTTAACTGCCACTGCAGATGGGTTCTCCAACTGGGAATTCAGCATAGACATCAGCTCATACATGAAGGAGGTGACTTCATAGAGCTTGGATTGGACCTCCATGTTGGCATGCATAATTGCATATCGTACTACAGTTGGTATATTTGAAAATGACACCGGTAATTTTTAAAACATAAGTAACATCAAAGTAAAATCCAAAATTTTCCCTTATGATCAAGGAAAATTACTTGGAGCGTGTTTTCGAAACTTTTTATTTTAAAATTTTCTTGTTACCTTGGTTTTTAAATTTTTTAATAGTTTTCGATTCAAGTAACCTTACCATTTGTAATCATATTGAGTAAATTACTAAATTCAAGACTAGTATTTTTGTAACTTATTTGTTACTTTATCTGAAACTATTTTGAGAGCCAAATTTTGAAGTTAAAGTGGGTGACTATTTATCTCTGCGTTAAATTTTTGGGGGTAGAGATACTAACCATGTCTTACACCCAAAAACTAGGTAACAAGATTGCCCCTCTATCACTCAATTTTAAGAGCCTTGTTTGGCTTAACAACCAAAAACTACCTCCAAAGTAAAAAAAAATAAAAAATAAAAATAAAAATAAAAAAAATCACGCATACACCTTCTCCTCCTCATATTTTTTCAAGAGTGAACTAAATAGAATAAAGAGTGAAAGAAATTATATTTTTATTTTAATTATAATATTATATATTAAATTTTTACTTATAATTTAAATCATTCATAAAATCATATATATATATATATTTTATAAAATTAAAAAATCATATATATATATATATATATATATATATATATATATTTATAAAATTAAATAGGTTGGCTCGATGAGTTTAATAAGCATTTTATAAAGCTTGAGCGTGACTTATTTAGATATATAGACTTTTTAAAAAGTTTGAGTTTGACTTTTTTTTTTATTAAAAGAGCTGAGTCTTGTTAGAACTTAAACAAACCAAACATAAGCCCCTATGAATCGACTTGACTCATTCTCACCCCTATATATTATGAGTGGGACTTTTGCCACGCCTCACTTGTGACTAGAAACAATCCATTTATATTATTATTTTCATTTTTACCCTTATTTATTTTTTTACTTAACATTCGGGTTGTGAGGTACACCTCACTACCGAAAATTTTTTGGTTGTGAGGTATACCTTACTACCAAAAAAAAGTCCCCATGGTGAAGTATAAAATACTTCGTTTTGCTACTTCTTTAAATTTATTTATTCAGTGTTACATGAAGGTTTTTGCTTATTATGTCTCATCTGTTTGAGTTGATGCAGCATAAAATCCAAATAGTTAATGAAGAATTGTGGAAAGAAGCACAAACCTACAGAGAGGATGTCATTTGTTAGCAATTTGAATTTTTCATTTGCTTATTTTGTTTTTTTTTTTTTTTCTTGTCTACTTCCGACTAACATAAGAATATGTTATAACCTGTTGCCATGATAAAGGAATGGAGCGAATAAACTTATCCTCCTTGGACACATGGTCCCGAGTATGTGATCTCACATGATATAACAAAGACAGTGTACAAGAAGTATAGGGATGGCCATTTGAAGGTACATCATGAAATAAGAGAGTCTATAATGAGGGGTGCAAGGATGGTTAAGTTGTTGCCCATTACCAAGCTCTGCTGGAGATGCTGTGTTTGTGGCAGAAATTAAACTTCAGGAAAGAAAAGTTGCAAACTGCTTAACTTTTATTCTGTTATATACGGTAATGTTGAGTAGCGTTTTCCACTGAATTTATACTGCGGTATCTTAATTCTTAACTCTCTGTTTGCACCTCACGACCGGGATTTTTTTTTATAGTGAGGTACTCCCTCACTGGTATTGTTTTTAAGAAGAAAAAAAACTAATTTTATTGGTATTAAGAAAGTTAGATGAGTGTTTTCAATTTTTTCAAATTCATAGAAAAATGCATTTTAGAAAACCTGCATTGGAAATGAAATAAAAATTAAATGTTACAACCACTTTGTAAAAATATTTTAAGAATGATTGCATTGAGAATAGAAAGTTTGTTAATTTTTGCTTATATATAAGACCATTAATGAAATGTTTTTTTCTTATAAATAAGTCGGAGAGAGTATTTTTTCGATAATAAGATATACCTCATGACCCGAACTTTAATTAAAAAATAAAAATAAAATAAAAAATAATAATATAAGTGAGATGTTTTTAATTACATGTGGAATGACAAAAGCCCCGGTCATATATTGTCACAAGAAAAAGTAACTTTTTATTTTTTCCAAAGCAAGAAATACTCATTCATCTAGGATTTTATGCTCATATTGATGTGCATATATGAGCGCGAGCCAGACTATACCATATTTAATGAGTTGTAGATTACAAACCCCACTTTATATCCTCAAACACCAATTTTAAAAGTGAAATTACCATAAGGTCTTAATTAAAAAAAATAGAATATAAACCCTTTTTTTTATCCCCAAAACCCTTTTCACCTTCCTAAAATTATCCATAAACCCCAAACCCTTTTTTCATATATCCTATTATAGAAACTTCTTACTCCTTATTTTCTTTAAAAAAAAAAAACTCTCTTCCTCTCCCTTTTATAGCTCAACCTCTCTCTCTCCCTTCTCCAAAAGTAATAGTTTTTTGGCATCCACTTTCATCAACATCAAATTTTTGGTGCATCACTGGAGTAATGTTCGTGTTGGCGATTGCGTTGTCACTAAAGTACTTTTTTTTTTAAAACTGGACGTACATTTTCCGACTGTGCAGTCTCGGAAAACCAAATTTCAACTTGAGACTCTCGGAAATCATATACACAATAAAGTCAAATTATATTTTCCGAGATACGTGGGTCGGAAATTAAGCATGATTTCCGAGAGTCCCGAGTCGGAATTTGGTTTTTTGAGACTGGACAGTCGGAAAACGTACGTCCAGTTTTTTTTTTAAAAAAAAACGTACCTCAGTGGTAACGCAATCGCCAATACGAACATTACTCTAGTGATGACCAAAAACTCGATGTTGATGAGAGTGGATGTAAAAAAACTATTACTTTTGGAGAAGAGAGAGAGATTGAGTGATAAAAGGAAGAGGAAGAGGTTTTTTTTTTTTGGAGAAAATAAGGAGTAAGAAGTTTCTACAATACGATATATGAAAAAAGAAGTTTCTTCGAATTAAATATTTTTGGTTTTTGTTCTTTTTTGCTTTAGTCAACTTGTGTCCACCAACTAACAAACGAATCTAGATTAACGCGAATTTTCTATTGAGATGCATTATTGTACTACCTTTTCCTGTCTTAATTTATATTTTAACATCTTTGTTTATATTTTATTTGCAATGTGATAAAGTCATATCATCAAAGTATATAATGCCTTATTTTATTTACGGAGCAAATAATTAAATAAGTACTCCAAATATTACATTATCATCAATTTATGTCAACAACTTTGTTACATAAACATCAGTATTTGACATTTATATGGGACATCTGCTTTTTTAGGCAAAAATTGATGGGTCCTGCAGTTTCTCTTTTTTACAGGACCCACCACTTTTTACCCAAAAAGACAGGTGTCCTCTCTAATGTCAAATACGGATGTCATGCAAACATTTTCCTTATGTCATAGAGCATAAATCAAAAAATTACTGTCCATGTAAGACAGCCTAGTTGGTGACTGCAAGGACATTTAGGATTTTCCCCTCCCCAAGTCATGAGTTCTAGTAGTCCTTTCCATGTAAACTAAAAAAATCAGAAAATTACTTTTAAATGAATAAATAAATAGAGGAATAGATGAGCACCCAGCATTATATACTCTGCTTCCCTCCCTGCTGCGGCAATATCCTTCAAAACTAAGCCCTCTTAATTTTGCTTCCCCTTCTTTCCGGCACTTACCTTTTGTTTTTATAATGGATTCCACTACTTCACCAACCAACAAAG
The DNA here is from genome assembly GCA_037953625.1 of Crotalaria pallida. Taxonomy (NCBI): domain Eukaryota; kingdom Viridiplantae; phylum Streptophyta; class Magnoliopsida; order Fabales; family Fabaceae; genus Crotalaria; species Crotalaria pallida. Next base: position 175,925,625 of record CM075650.1, read on the forward strand.
AAATAACCATGGAGATTCCAGATTTTTTTCGTCTTTACAACGATGGCACCATAGAACGTCTTCAAAACTCTCCAATTGTGCCACCCATGTTGGATGATCCTGCTGCTGATGGAGTTTCGTCCAAAGACGTTGTCATCTCTCATGACCCTTCTATCTCTGCTCGTTTATACCTTCCAAAAATAGACCATGATCACCACAACAACAACAAACTACTCCCCATCTTGGTCTACTTTCATGGTGGTGGTTTTTATTTTGAATCAGCCTTCAACCAAATCTACCATACCTATTTCAACTTGTTTGTCTCCAAAGTACATGTTCTAGTTGTTTCTGTTGAGTACCGGCTTGCCCCAGAGACTCCTGTTCCTGCGGCTTATGATGATTGCTGGGAAGCTCTTAAATGGGTCGCCACCAACACGGATCCATGGTTGATCAATCATGGAGACTTCAATAGAGTTTTCATTGGTGGTGATAGTGCTGGTGGTAACATTGTGCATCATATTGCCATGCGTGCTGGGGCTGAGGCTCTACCCGGTGATGTCAAAGTCTTTGGTGCAATTCTTTCTCACCCATTCTTCTTGAGTTCAAAGCCTATTGGATCGGAACCGGTAGAAGGGTATGAGCACACCATGCCCTTTGCGACATGGGATTTGGTTTGTCCATCAGCACCAGGAGGATATGATAACCCAATGATAAATCCTTTGGCAAATGGGGTGTCTGGGTTGGCTACACTTGGGTGCTCTAAGATTCTGGTGTGTGTTGCTCAAAAAGATTCGTTGAGGGACAGAGGGGTTTGGTATTATGATGCTGTGAAGAAGAGTGGGTGGCAAGGTGAACTCCAATTGTTTGAAGTAGAAGATGAGGATCATGTTTTTTACGCAGTCAATCCAGAATCCGAAAATGCTATGAAAATGCACCAACGATTTGCTGATTTTCTCCTTCAATAAAGAGAATTAACAACCATTATTAATTAAGCAATCTTATCGTGCAGGGTGTGGAGGGCAACCACGAGCCAAGCCCATCCCTCTTGATTACAAAATAGTATCGAATAAATTTATATATGTAATAAGCCCGTCCCTCTTTGCTTTGTTGTTGGGCATTTGACTTAGTTTCTTTTATAAATGAAAAACTAATTAACCTTAATTAGTTTGTTCATAAAATTATCAAAGTTTAATATGTTCATTCCCAGCTCCTTTCTCCTATAGCTTCTGTACCTGTCCTTAAAGGTAAAAGATTAATCTTTTAGATGTAGTCAGATTTGCATTATCAATTAATATTTTTATTATGGATTGAATCAACTCTCCTTCTCCCTCAAAACCACTCACCCTCAAACTCTTGACACCATCACTTTTTATTAGTTATGTGCGGTCATTAATAATTGTTGTGCAGAAATACTGCCACTTTTAACCAAGAATTATCAACTCCTTCTGAGGTGTTAAACAAAATCAAGGTCATCAAGACTTGGTTGTGATTAAAAAGATGCCAAAAATTCACCAAATTCCTCTTTGAATGGATTATTTCAAATCCCCTGCTTTGCCTCCGCACATATTGTATTTAAATGGATGATCAACCATGCATGTTGATCTTTTCTACAGTAATAAAATTCTTTTTTTTACTTTTATCATTCTCTATAGGGTGCATGGATGCAGTTGTTTCGGCGTGGTGGAGAGAATGTTCTCACATATTATCTTTGCATAAGGATATGTATGTTGCTGTTCTTTCATTTCTATTTTCTATTTTGATTTATGTACTGGTGTAGTAGCAGGTAAGTGCTTTTCTATTCTTGCATTTATTTTTTTTAATCTAATCTAAATTCTATATATATATATATATATATATATATATATATATATATATATATTGTAAATTGTGACTTGTTCTGTTTTGGATTTCTTAAGCCAGATGTATATTTTATATTTCTTATTTACTTTTTATGGAATGACATTTCTTAGCATTTTCGGATTCTGGATGGATTGAGAAAGTTAAAATAACGATCCTCAGCTTCTACTTCAAACATTTCGAGTACGCTTTGAACTCAAGAAGAAAGGGTGAGAAAGAAAAGCACCAAAGACTTTAGACACCACAAGGTAAAGCCTGATCAGCCCCCAAGGTAAACTGGAAAGGGTTTTCGAAAAAAATGAAATCAGAAATTAATTTTCTATGACGACGGCTTTAAGCAATCACATAGAGCAAAAAAACAAAAATTCATAGTTGAATAGTTTATGCTAGGAAACCTCCATTATATTGAAATAAGTATCATCTGGAAATATTTTTAAGACACCTCTAAGCACCGACCTTAGAGCTAAAATCGAGTTCTTATACTTTTACAAAAGAGCTATAAATTTTCAAAACTAAATTATGCATACTAATCCTTGTTTTGGGTATAAATAATAGTTTAAAAATAATGATGTAAGTGTTGCTTTCCGATAATGGAAATGGAGCATGAAATCCCTTATTAAGGATAATTAAAATTGGGAATACTTGCGGTGTTAGATTTGCTTCCTATTATAGTGATTTTTCTCATATGTATCTTTGAACGCATGTTAAGAAATCTACATTTGATATGTAAACATAAGGGATTGATGTAATTAATATCAGTTTCGTATGCACTAATTACATCAATTTATGTGCATTAGTTACATTAATTTCCTTTGGATACTTACCAGATATGGTTTTCTTAAAATGTGCCCTAGGTTTTACATTAGAAAAATCCTTATTGGAGTTTGTTGTGGGATGTTATCACACGTGTACCAGTAAACTTATTTGTTGATGTGTGATGGTGGTGACGAGACCTCAATTAGAGGATTTTGTCATCCAAGTTAAGGAATTTGAGTGTGTTTGTGTTTTTGTGTAAAAGGTGAAGATATCATACCTTTGATTCTTACCTGCCTCTTATAAGTTCAGCGACGATTTTGTTGTGTAACGATTGATTAATGGCAGGTTCGCGATTCTCACCAGAGGTGGGTATCCCGTTGTCGGTTATCCGATCATTAAGTGTCTATTTCGTATTTGCAACAGATACATTACTGTTGTGGATTATTATTTTGGGCTCCTCCTGGATTTGTTAACCCACTGACTTGCTAATCCATTAATTTGTTAAACTTCTGACCATCCTTGTTATCTGATCCGCTGGATATTCATTCGACCGGTAACATTAAGTATAATCCCGATCCATAATAATTACTTTACCTGTTAAAAACCCAAATATTACTGCAGGAAACCAACCCAACTTATACCGCAAAAAACCGACCACACTAGTACTGCAAGAAACCGGTGTGCCAATTGCCCGTGACTGGCTTACCGTGTCCGATTTGTACAACAACATGTTAGTTGTGACCAGTTAACAGGTGTATTACTCCGGTCCACAACAGAGTCATTAATGTTCACTTATCATCTATCTTCTGAGATAAGGATAAAATTGTGAAAATCATCATTAACATTTACTTGATTTTCTAAAAAGGCATACTCTGTCTATATAATCATTAAAAAATGATTAAATGAGATAAGGTTATACACAAGAATTAAAAAATGATTAAATATTGTAAGCATTCAGGATATTTTAACTATAATATATCTATATAATCATTATTGACGAGAGAGAACGAGATTAAAGGTGAAAAATAGGTTACGGTAAATAAAGGCATAATTATGAAAAATAATCCTCCATTTCATATATAGTACTCCCTTTGTTCCAAGAAGAAAGTAAAAAATGTAAAGAAAAATGTCTTAAAATGAAGTCTCAATAATAGATGAAAATGCATGCTAGGAAATTGTATATTATGATATGATGTGTGATTGATCAATCAATGAATGATATTAAATTAATGAATTAATGATTGATCGACTTATTAATTAGACAAAGTATTAAAAGTATGTTCTTTTATTTTTTTGACTTTTCAAAATATTACCATAATTTTTAGATGGAGGGACTATGTTTTAAGGTTATGTATGAGTTTTAAAAAATTGTTAAATGATGTAAGAATTCATGATATTTTGACTATAATCCTCTTATGTAATTTTTCTTTTTAATAAGTTCAGGACTCCAGTCCAGGTATCTGTCTCTAACTCTCTATATCATCATGTCATCACTCCCTTTATTATATAATCATAATAATCATAAAGCCAAGGATCAACCACCTTCATTGTGTACAGCACATTAAGAGGATAGAAGTTAAAAAAAATGAGGAAAAGAATCAGAAGAGCATTCTAATAAACAAAACTGACAAGGTTAGGTTAAGTAGGAGTAGGATAGTGAATACAACCTTGATAAGAAAAATGGTTTGCTATTTTGTACTACCAAATATCTTCTTTCCCGAGGTCAATGAAAATTGGCATTGTAGTTCTAAGAGCACCCAAAACAACCTCCTCCTCCTTCTCAATAAACCTTAACTCACTCCCACAAACTAGAAGCAGAAGCAGTGGCGCCACTGCCTTCGCTGCATTGGCCAAAAACATAAAATCTGAACAATAATTCCTAAAATTCAAATTCAGAACCCTAATACCTAAAATTAAAATCAAAATCGCAATATGAGAAGCGAGAAGACTTACCTTCAATAGAGAAGCCATTTCTCTGCACCGCAACAAGAAGGTACGTCTGTTGTTGTCCTTCCATTTCTTGTCGAGATGCTTGACGAGAACCATGACGTTGTCGTTGTCATCCGTTGTTGTGCTTCCATTGTTGTTGCCTCGTATCTGTCTCGCGACTCATCGGGGGCGACCGAGAGCGGAGAGATCTAGCTAAGGGTTTGTGTCTGCCATGTGGAGGTGACCAAAATGGTTACGGTGAAGGAAGATCCGGGATTTGTTGCGGGTGAGTGTACCGGAAAGAGGGTGAGGTCGGGGGTGAAAGTGAGAAGGGAGAGAGAAGCGAGAGTGAGAAAGATGGAAGAGAAACAGAGAGAGCAGAGGTTGAGAGAGTAGAGTGAAGCTTCTGGAGTGAACCCTTGCACTTGCGATGCACGGGGAGGTCAATTTATCTATTTTTTAGACTGGTCGTCAAAATGAACCACTCTTAATGAAGTGGTCTGAAAAATATATTTTGTACTAGTGCCTGAAAGAGGACCTATAGATTTTCAATGCAAGTTTTCCATTATTATATTTTTTAAACAATGCCCTTAAGACATTACTCACTCCGGCTCGAATTATAAGCAAATCCAACTACTTTTACGCTTATTAAGGAGGTTAGTTGATTGCATTTAATTTTCTCAAATTTATAAAAAAACAAAGGTATTTTAGGAAAGTAGTATTGGGAATGAAACAAAAATGAATTAAGATTACAGTTTTCTAGAGATGTTTTAGGAAAGTGACGTTGGGAATGAAATAAAATTTAATAAAGTTAGTTAATTTTGCTTATATTTTAAACCAAGAGAAGTATGTTTTTTGTTGCTTATAATTCGAGTCGGATGGAGTACTAATTAATTAGCAAGACTTATTTTCTTAATATATCCTCCTAACTCTAAAAAAAATTACTCCCTCCGTCCCTAAATATAAAGCCGTCTTGACACTTTTATTTTGTCCCTATTTATAAATCCTCATACCAATTTTCAATGATCATTAACTACTTTTTTCCCCCAAACATCCCTATTTATTTAATACTTTTTGATTCCCAATAATATTAATAAGGATAATTTAGAAATTACATATCAAAAATTCATATTTCCAATAGAATTAACTAAATTATTTCACTTTCTTAATGAACGTGAAATCCTCCAAAGAGACTTTATATTTAGGGATGGAGGGAGCATTAAATGTAAAAATTTATTTAATCAAGAAGAAATTGATTTACTCCATTCGTCCCTTATTATAGGGCACAATTTTGGTAAATTTGTTGTCCCTTTTTATAAGTCGTTTTAAAATATCTAGGTAACATTAAAGAGTTTATTCCAAATACTCCCCTCATAATTACACAGGGTTGATAGAGTAATAATTAAAACAGATAGATAAATGAATAGAGTTGTAAAATTTTAAATAGGAATAACTTTGGAGTGATAAAATATTTTTTGATAAATTTGAGAATAATAATTACTTTTATTTATTTCATGAATTTGGTAAAAGTGAGCTATACTAATACTCCCTCCTTTTCTTATTATCTGTCCGTTTTTGGAGAGATTTTTTGTTTCTTTTTATATGTCTTATTGAGAATTTCAAGAGTGTAATGAATGCTATTTTTCATGTTTGCCCCTATTTAATAAGTATTGGTTTACGTAAATAGTGGAAAAGAATTAAATTATTATAGAAAAAGAAAGAGTATAGAGAGAAAAAACATAATTAATGTATTGAAAATCTGAGTAATGATTGAATTTCTCAAAGAATATGTTTTATTTAAAATAGGACATATAAATAGAAACTGATGGAGTAAATGTCAGAGACAAGAGTACTATAATTTACATAATCATTGGTGAGTAATAACTCGTGCTCTTTCATCACACAGTGACACACGCTACGAGCTTACAACGATCACTGATTGGCGAATATGAGCACGAGCCAGACTACACACTTTCTCGTATTTTTTCCATGCGATTTTTCCAGCGTGTGAATTCTCTGCAATTTGTTACTGCATGAAATTTTAGCTATAATTTTTGTTAATGTTCTAATAAAATTAAAATAAAAAATAAATTAAAAAAATTTGGATCCTTTTCCGATTGCACTACTTGTCTGAAGTGAAATTAGACTATGTTTAAAACATTTGTTAGGATTTTTAATATTGAAAAAATAATAATAAAAATGTATTTTTTTTATATTTTGGAAATAAAATAATCTCATTTTTTTATAAGTTTTTCACTGTATTTTGCTTGATAACAAATACATTAAAAATATTTGTTAGTACTTGCTTTATTTTATACTGAGAAATATTCACATATTTGTTTGTATTTTTTTAATCATGTGTTAAAGTCGTACTATCAAGACATATGTTGTTTTATTTTTTTTTATTCTACTGAAAATAGATTTCCATTAAACAATGTTTAAAATATTGCACAAGAAATAAGTGGAGGCTGACACAAGTGAAAGGGGCTTGTGTCCCTTAAGCATGTGGTCGCGGGTTCGAGTCGTACCCGAGGCGCATGTGAATGGAGCAATCCTTACTAAGAGCATCGCCCTCGAAAGGGCCCGACCGTGGTGCAAGGGATTAGTCACCCAGTTGCGCGGGTGGATACCCTGATTCATCCAAAAAAAATATTGCACAAGAAGTAGATGGGATGTGGCAATAAACCAAATTCTATCCACATATTTTTTACCCACCCTATCCGAACAGATAAATTATGTATTCTACAAAAGGAAATAAAGACAAACAGAGAAAAATCTAGCCATGTTACTTAATATACTCTCTCCTTCTGGTTCAATTTATTATCCATTGGTTTTATAAATTTTACATAAATTAAGAAAAAAATCATTTAATATTTCAGTTTTCAATAGAAAAATAATATTATATTATTTTCACAACACATTAATTATCACACATTTTACATATTTTTACATGTTTAAAAAAGGTTAAAGTTAAAAAAATTAATTAATGCTTCATCAAATTTCTAAAACAATAAATAATTTTGAACGGATTAAAAATGTTAAAATAACAAATAAATTGAAACAGATGGAGTATATACTCCAACCGGTTTCAAATATAAGTAAATAAAAACACTTTGTTAATGACCTCAAATACAGGATAAGCAAAAATTTAACTAACTTTTTATTCTTCATACAATTATTCCTAGATCTCAATAAATTGGTTGCATCAATTTTTGTTTCATTCTCAACCGTACAAGTTTAGTAAAATATTTCAGTTTACTAAAATTAATGGCATACTTGCATCATCTCTCTTGCTCAACCCACAAAGAGAGATTATAAACTTCAATATCTCTAAATACATATTTGGGTGAGCAGAAGGAATGACAAGAATCACGTTGGTATAAAGTAAAAGGTGAAAGCTCCCAAAATCAGACCTTATCCAAAATCATTAAGACAAAACAGATTTAACGAACGAGTCAGATTTTGCTTGTCCCTATCTAAAACTACCAAACTTCAATCCTAAAGCTTTGTTTGGTTGCACGAAAGAAAATGGGAAGAGAGAAAATGGGAAGAGAGAAATAGGGAAGAGAGATTATGGTGAGAAAATGGGTAGATTTTGTGGTTGTTTGGTATGAGAGAAAATGTGAAGAAATAGGGAAGAGAGAAAAGTCGAGTATTCTTTCCTTCCCTTTGGTTGGAGAGAAAAGAGGGAAGAGAAAAAACAATAAATTTATCAAAAGACAACTAAACCCTTGTGTAACAAAATAGAAATAAATATTTTCTTTCTATTTCATATGCATATATTTAAGAAAGTCAAAGATTTTTTTTTTACTTCAATTTTTTATTACATGATAAAAATTTTGAGTCCAAAATATAAAAAAAAACACAATTTTTTATCGAAAAAAAGCTTTATTTTTTCCAATTAAAAAAATATTTTTAAATTTTTTTTAAGTAAAGTGAATAAATGAAGGACAGATAGGTAATTTTACCTCCCAAAACTCATTTTTCTCTCATTCTCTTGCCTATGGAGGAGAGAAAACTTTTTCTGGTGAGAGCTACCTTATTTTCTCTCCTCCCTCAATTTCTCTCATGAACCAAACAAAGAGAAAAGTTAGTTTTCTCTTTGTTTTCTCTCCTCCCAATTTCTCCTCCCCAAAATCCACCAAAATAAACAGAGTGTAAAAGTTGTGCTAACGACGATCCATTGATTATTTAGTTTTGAAGCAGAGCTTTTGCCTTTCTTCTGATTTTCATATATATATATATATATATATATATATATATATATATATATATATATATATATATATATTCACAAAACTATCAACCTACTATATTTCACCTTAATAAATATTTGATATCCCTAATTAACATTCATGTAATTTATACTCCTTTTTATAAAATTATTTCTAATGTATTTAGTATGTGGCTTTTATTACCCTTTTTCTTGTCTACTCAGCTAAAAAAAAGTGGAAGGATAACTATAAAAAAACAAATCAATTTTAACAAAATAAGAATTTTCCTTTTTATAAGTCAAAAGACTCTATTTCAAAAGTACAGTATATATAAAGAAGTATGAGTAGTCATACTTCTGCATCAAACTAGTAAAGCACAAACCCCCTCTCAGTGAAGATAGGTTTTGTAATACTCTCTCCGGTCCTGTATATAGGGCGTACTTAACCATATTCCCCAGACCAAGGAAAGTGGTTAGTTTTTTGAATTTTATGAGAATATATTGTAACATTACAATTTTATCCCCTCTACTTTACTTGGAAGATTCACATTCATTAATGAATAACAAAAAAACATAGTTAGTCAAAACATTTAATAAGGGCAAAAAAGAGAAAAAACAATTAATGATGCATAGAAAATATAAAGTGTCCTATATATAGGACCAAAGATTTCTTCTAGAAGATATCCTATATATAGGACCAGAGGGAGTACATAGAGTCGTCACCGTAATACTCCCTCCTATCCTATCTATAAGACTCTCACTCTCATCAAGGAGAGTGGATAAATTTGTTAGTTGCATTGGAAATGTGAAAATTTGATATAATTTTCAAAACTACCCTTATGATTATTATTGAAATTTTAAAAAAATGTTGACTTTATAAAAGTGTTAGTAGAAAGAATTAATTAAATTTTATTGAAAATTAAAAAAAATCTTATAAATAAGACAAAAATAAAAATCCAAAACAGATCTTGTAAACAGGACAAAAAGGAGTAATAAAAACTATTAAAAGAAGACAGTAGCTGTCTTATTCGCTCCTTTGCGGCCCCCTCCGTCCCTAATTATAAGATTTTTTTTATACTTTTATTTTGTCTCTATTTATAAGATCGCATATCAATTTTTAATTATTATTAATTACTTTTTTTCACAAACACCCCTATTATTTAACACTTTTTAGATTTTCAATAATATTAATAGGGGTAATTTTGAAAATACACATCAAAAGTTTACGTTTCAAATACAATTAACTAAATTAATCAATGTTTTTAATAGACGTGAAATCTCCCAAAGGATCTTATAATTAGGGACGGAGGAAGTACTCTATAAACACTAGATAGCGAATCTATTACAATCTTTTTTATAAGCACTTATTTTAATTTTCAACATGTATTATTTATTTATTTTTCACAAACATCCATGTTTATTTATTCACTAATTTTTAGAATTTCAATAATAATTATATATGAGTAATTTTGAAAAAAAATATAATCCCTCCATTCCATTTTTCAATAAGGATTAAATATTACTCCATCCGTCTCTAATTATAGGGTCATATTGAGTAAAAAAATTTGGTCCTAAAATATAAGACCCTCTTGTTATTTTTCCAAAATTACTCTTACATCTAATCATTGTGGTCTAAGTTTTTGTGAGAAAAAATAAATAAAATTGTATTGAAATATGAAATGGAGCTTGTTTAATGTTGTAAATGACTTGGAAATTGATTCACTGCATTAAATATAGATGATGAAGTATCTAGGAATTAAATTAATTATTGAAAAATGAAAAAATTTATTATGTTCTAATAATTGGTTCAGAAGTATTTTTGAAAGAACATATCAATTTTAATATAGAATTTAACAACATTGGTGGACGTAAAAATGCCCAAGAGGGTATTATAATTAGAGACGGAGGGAGTAATAAATTATTGGACACATTTATTAATAAAAATTAAATACTTACTAATTAATGGACATACTAATAAATGGACACACTTATTAATAAAAATTAAATGCTATTACAATTTTCAATAAAGATTAAATATGAACATTTTGGACAAATTCTAATCAACATTTTCTTAATCTTTATGCCAAGATCTAAAAGACCAATTAAACAAAATAGAACGAAGGGAGTACCAAATATTATCAAATACAATATCACAAACAATATTAACTAATTTTCTTAATTCAGCTCAAATTCTAATTTTCTTAATTCATGCTGAAATTCATTCCAAGGACTTATATATAGAAAGGGATGGATTAGTTGTTAATTTTCTTTTGGGTTTTCTTAACCTCAGTCCTTAGGGCTGAGGATGAGAGACTAAAAGTGGATATCATGTGTTGGAAAATGATACATTGAAAGAATAAAAACATTTTATATTTAGTTTTTAAAAACATGATATTCACTTTTAGCCTCTTATCCTCAGCCCTTACGAAAACCCTTTTCTTTTTTATCAAGGAGAAAATCAGCAAATACTTCCATCATTTTCATAGCATTTTCGGATTCTAGATTGAAAAAGTAAAAACCATGATCCTCATCTTCTGCTTCAAACAATTGGAGTTCACCTTGCCACCCACTCTTCTTCACAGCATCATAATACCAAACCCCTCTGTCCCTCAACGAATCTTTTTGAGCAACACACACCAGAATCTTAGAGCACCCAAGTGTAGCCAACCCAGACACCCCATTTGCCATAGGATTTATCATTGGGTTATCATATCCTCCTGGTGCTGATGGACAAACCAAATCCCATGTCGCAAAGGGCATGGTGTGCTCGTACCCTTCCACCGGTTCAGATCCAATAGGCTTTGAACTCAAGAAGAATGGGTGAGAAAGAATTGCACCAAAGACTTTGACATCACCGGGTAAAGCCTCAGCCTCAGCCCCAGCACGCATGGCAACATGATGCACAATGTTACCACCAGCACTATCACCACCAATGAAAACTCTATTGAAGTCTCCATGATTGATCAACCATGGATCCGTGTTGGTGGCGACCCATTTAAGAGCTTCCCAACAATCATCATAAGCCGCAGGAAGAGGGGTCTCTGGGGCAAGCCGGTACTCAACAGAAACAACTAGAACATGTACTTTGGAGACAAAAAAGTTGAAATAGGTATGGTAGATTTGGTTGAAGGCTGAGTCAAAATAAAAACCACCACCATGAAAGTAGACCAAGATGGGTACTAGTTTGTTGTTGTGTTGATCCATTTTTGGAAGGTATAGACGGGCAGAGATAGAGGGATGATGAGAAATGACAACGTCTTTGGATGAAACTGCTGTAGCAGGATGATCCAACATGGGTGGCACAATTGGAGAGTTTTGAAGACGTTCTACAGTGCCATCCATGTAAACACGAACGTAGTTTGGAATCTCCAAGGTTATCTCTTTGTTGGTTGGTGTGGCAGTGGAAGCCATTACATACAAAGACAAAAGGTAAGTGCTCAAAATTAAAGAAGGTGGAGGAAAATGAAGACGTGCGACTTCATTTTAATGTAGGGAGGGAGAGTATTTAAAGGAGGGAGAGAATAGCAAATCCATGTCTAAATTAGTGAAAAGAATAACAGTACTGACATTATTATTCTCAAAAGATCGATAAACACAAGAGAGATGATGTTTGAGCATTATCTGAATGTGAAATCATTATCCTCATTCTGTTGAAAAAAAGAAGTATTAATTATCCTAAAAAAAAATTTAAAAAAAATCACTATATATAACATGATATCACCTTCATTTTTTACCTTTGTTTGACTTTCAGATCTCTCTACTTCCAAGAATTCTTTAATTTTATTATTTCGTATTTTATGTTCCTAATTATTTATTTTTTATTTTATATTTGATTTTTGTTGTGTGTTTTTGCCATTTATTCTTATTTATTGCCATGTTATATGTTGTCTGTTACAACTTACAATATTTGAATGAAAATTGGTACTGTGTAGGATGGAGATAGATTTTGGCATATGCATGAACGCTACATCCGTGGCAACACGATTAAGTACCTTCGCGTTCCTGATGAGGTGTGTCGCAGTGGTTCAATCCTTTTTTTTCTTATGTCTTTCGATGAATAGGTTTATATTATTATTTGGCCATGTAAATCCTGGTAATAAGTTCTTTGGTGATAGATTTTAGTTTTTTGTTTGATTTTAATAGGGAAAATAATATTCAAAGCGTAGTGGAGGGAATAAGGTACGAATGTACTTTTTTTTATTTTTTTGTTACGTTGTTAAATATTATCGTCTATAAAACATAATTTATTAGTCCTAAAATAATCTTTGAAATTTTTGCTTTCAAGACTATTTGATCCCCGAAAAAGATAAGTTAAATTGAATATTCAAACTTAGAACTCATTATCCCAACAACATTAAAATTCCATCATTAATTATATTTAATAATTAAATTGAAATTAAAATCCAATAAATAAATCCCATAATATATTAAAAGATAACAACAACATTAATTCTGTCTAAAGTTTGATGTCTCTTCCTATTTTTTCTATAACCACTTTATCTGAATGCATTGTCGAGATATATTTATTTCTTTTTTTAATCACAATCATTATTAAAAAACAATTAATCTAAAAAGTGTTATATTAAAAAATAGAGAGATTGATCTATAAAATAAAATAGAGGGATTATTTGGTCCGGATATCTGGGAATAAAATTTTTGATCCTATCCACAAATTATAAATACGATTAATCTAATTAAATTAAATAGATAATAAATATAACATATATATATATATATATATAATTGGTTAAGGAAAGTGACTAGACATCTAACCAAAGATAAACTGCCAACAAAAATCCTATGATTTAAGGAATTATATAGAAATTGACAAGATAAAGTTGTCAACCGATATATGTACCCCTCAGAAGTTCCAAAAGAAAATTCACCGGAACATCCAAAGCAGAATGCTTGATGTAAAAATAAAAAATATATATATATAATTAGATATTGACCATATAAGATAAATAAATTTAACTCATTAAGTTTTTTTTTTAAAAAAACATTATGTTAAACGAGCTAATTCTTCCTAATATATAAAAATGTATCTTTTTTGAGCATTCACATCTTCTCTCGAAAATTCCCTTAAACAAGAGCATTTCTAAAAAAAAAAATCAATCTCTTAAGTTATTCATGTGCCACAAAGATTATCTTGAAAATATAAATATTTGTTTTTATTGTAACACCAAGTTTCTTCTCGAATAAATAAGAGATATTCTGGTTTATCATTAATTATACTCATAATATCATCAAAAAAATGTCAAAATGTTTAATTATGATTTAATTTTGATTCATCACAAAAAAGTAGATAATTATATAAAAAATGTTAATTTATTGATCAAATAAATAAGGAATATCTCAAATTTATTAACAAGATCATTTAGATTAATTTTTTTAAGTGTAGGGTTAAGTTTGAACCCATGACTTTTTTTATAATTAGTTTTTTATTTTTTAATAATAAACTTTAATTTAATATATATATATATATATTTAAAATATAAAAAATTAAATTATCAATAACCCGTGCATTGCACGGGGCGAGAGCTAGTGTAATATATGGAGGTCCATAATTGGAAAAAGAGTGATTGAATGCTCAAGATATAGTATTAAGCATACCCAGGGCATATTGTTAACAATACTCACCAAACTCTAATATATCAACATTGCATTATTATTATGTTATTAGACTCAACTTCAGACATTTATTATATTTCACAAAAGCAGTTAAAGGTCTGTTTAGTAAAACTTATAGTTGTATAGCTAACTTGTTGAACTAGAGATGTTTGATAAAATTAACTATGCAACTATTATACATGTTAAATGACTGAAAAGTACAAAATATATATTACATTGGATAATCCTAATAATACATACATTTAAATGTTATCAATTGCTCAAAGCATTATTGAGTAAAATTGCAAAAAACAAGCCCTATGCCCCTGTCGAGGCATACAAGCATGTTTCGTACGCTTCGACATAGGTGTAGGGCACGTTTTACATAAAAAACGTAGAACAGTGGGGCTGAGTGCGGGGGTGAGTGCGGGAGTGAGTGTGAGTGAGGAATGGGAATGAGAAAGAGAAGGAGAAAAAAATGGGTGATAAAGAAGAATGAGGACATTTTTGAAGAAAAATAAGAAATAGAAAGAAAGAAGAAAAAAGAAAATGAAGAAGAGAAAAAGGGTATTTTTGAAAAAAAAAATATTTAAAAATGGTCAAAAACCCAACTAAGGGATTAGAAAATCAGAAACCTTTATAGTATTATGAAACCATTAGGTATGATTTATTTTGCTGTCTTGACAAGGACATTAACTTTATCAAATAGTACTCAACTTAAATTCTCTCTTATTTTATTTATAGTTAATACTTAATTATATCACATAAATTAAAGAAAATAATTGTTTTTTTACTTTTAAAAGATATTTTAACATTATAATTTTATGCTCTTAACTTACATTAAAAAACTCACAAATATATTGTTTCACATTGATGAATAAAATAAAAATAAGAGAAAATAACAATAAATATGTCCTATAAAATACCAAGTAACTAATAAATAAATCGGAGAATTTTTATAGAATGTGACTCATAAATATGATTTGGTAGAATACTCTCTTTGGTCTTAAATGTAAATCACTTAGGAAAAAAATTGGACATTAATTTAAGATTCATTTTCAATTTTCAATGCCACTAATTACTTTTTTCTACAAATACTACCTCTATTTACTCAGTATTTTTTAAAGTCATAATACTAATTATATGAATAATTTTGAAAAATTTATAAATATTTATATTTTCAATATTATTAGAAATAATATGCTTTTTAATCAAACTAGTAATTTTACCCGTTCATCGCACGACTTTATTTATTTTTTTAAAATAAAAATTGATTATAGATTTTGGAAATATGTCTTTTTAAATAATAAGTTAATATGAACTTTTTATAAAAATGATTTACATGTATTTAGAAATGAATAGTCATAAACATTAACCTTTGAATCTAGTTTCAACTACCAACTTTTTCATTAATAAAAATTAACTAATAATGTATCAACTATGCGATTTCTAATTTTAATTAACAACATAATTTCTTATATTAAAAGAAATCCAACTCATTTTGGTTTTTGTTTTATTTAATCCATCATTCCAAATGCATTTTGTTAGTAATTCATTTTGCAAGTCCAAATGCAGCTATTTTTTTTACCATATATATCATCATCATCATTATTATTGGTACATATGTCCCAAAATATAAGACATGTTTTCACACTTTTAATTAATTCGTGTTTATAAGATTCGAACTTTCAAATTACTTGTTTGTATTAGAACTTCATAATTGTAAATAAGTATATTGTCTAAAGTATAAAATAACGCATCATTATTTTTCACAATTTAAATTGCAACATATTGTATAAATTTTTGGATTTTTTTTAAAATTTGAATTCATGACTGAGTAAATATTTGATTGTATTAAGCTAAATCATTATATCAAATTATAGCTCATCCTTAATACTTATATATTCGTTTTTTCGTTGTACCCAAAATTTATTATTCATGATGATGCTCTGTTTAAATGTTTAATACAAATTTGCATATATTATAACTTGTTTGTATTAGAATTTCTAAAATTACAACATTATATTCGTTTTTTTTTCTGGCTAATTATCATATGACGGGTCGTTTAGGCATTATATATTTTTTATGTCAATATTTGATTCAAATTATTTCCTTTTGAAAAGATCATTAATAACCCGTGCAAATTGTAATAATATCGAAATGCAAATTGTATGTTTGCGGACAATTTTTATATTTATGTGTAATCCAAATTGTACTAATAAAAATTTACTAAAAATAACTGAAGATAAATATTTATTCCCATGCGATGCACGGATAAACAAATTTGGAGGGAAAAGCAAAGATGAAGGAGGGAAAATGAAAATGACAAAATTGTCCTCAACTTCTTCTATCTACTATCTATATATAAAAGGATCCCTTTTCGAGGCACCACGTTTACCGGAAAAATTTTCGAGGCATCACGTTTGTCTCGTGAAGCTTTCCTCGCACTAGAGAATTTGTAGGTAGATAATCATTATCTCTAATCAAAATTACAATTTAAAAATAAATAAATTATTTAAATTTATTTAATCATTATATGTTTGTAGGTAAATAACATTATCTCTAACCAAAATTACAATTTGAAACAAAATTAATTATTTAAATTTATATAATCATTATCTGTATGTGAAATCATTATCCTCAATTTATTGAACAAATCATTATCCTCAACAAAAATATTAAAAAAATCACTATATATATATAGTAGGCTCTTCCATTCAATTTTTAAAGTTCTATCTAATTCTAAGAATTCTCCTCTCCAAATTCTTTCTTTTATTTTTATTTTTTCCCTCATTCCTCTACTTAAAGCTCTTAATTTTGATTTTTGAGTGTTTGATGAATTACTTGTTAGATGATGCATATTTTGTTATACTTTTAATTGACTTTTGTTTATTCCTCTACTTAGAGCTCTTAATTTTGATTTTTGCGTGTTTGATGAATTACTTATTAGATGAAGCATATTTTGTTATACATTTAATTGACTTTTGCTCAATGCTAATTTCAGGAAGAATGACATCAATGAGTTACTTCAAACAAGAGCATGACCTTGGTAAGTTGTTTTTTTTTTAAAATTTTGGTAAGTTGTTATACATACTTACTTTGATTATTCTTTTTTGAAAGAATATGCAAATAGTTGATCCTTTTCTCTTTTCAAATAAGAGAAGGGCTAAGGCTTCTAGAATTAAGAAGAAATACCCTCATCGTATTCCGGTGAGAAATAATTTTGGTGAGTCTTTTGCCTATTTGAAGAAACAATGTTTTTCGATTTATTTATGATTTTTTTTCCGTTTTTGTCATGAGATAAGATAAATGATGAAAAAGATCAAAATATTTAAATATGAATAATGATAATAATAAATGTGATAATTATATTAAAAAAACAATAATGGTAAAAAATAGTAATTTATCCAACAAATAAATATAAGAAATATCTTATAATATTATCCAATAAAAAAATTAGAATGTATAATTTTGGTTTAATTATATATAATTTTTCATATTAGATGTGATAATTATATTTAAAATATGCTAAATTATCATGTCTTATGCAATAGAAAATATTTTGATTTATCTTTAAATCTACTCATAATACCATCAAACAAAAAAAAAAAGTTTAATTTTCATTTCACTCTAATAATTAATCATAATATCATGATAAAACGTGTTAATTCATCGATCAACTAAATAAGGAATACATTAATTTAATACTCATCTATACATAGACAAATATAATATTAAATATATAAAAAAAAAGAGCCAACATTATATTCATAATAAAGTGCAATGTGTTAACCAAGATAGTCAAAAATAACAATTTCAATGTCGTCTTCGTGTTCTACGAAATAGTGGATATTCCAATTTATATATCCTTAAATTTTCTCATAATACCATTAAACAAAAAAGATCAAAATATTTAATTCTGATTTGTTTTTAATTATCATAATAAAGTTGATAATCATATAAAAATATTAATTTATCTATTAAATAAATAAGGAATATCTAATTCTGATTTATTTTTGATTCATCATAATAAAGTTAATAATCATGTAAAAAATGTTAATTTATCTATTGAATAAATAAGGAAAATCTCAGATAAAAAATGTTATTTTTTATTTATATAAGGAAGTACAAAATTTTCAACAAACTCATTTTTTATTGTTGTTTAATAATAATCTTTACTTTAAAATATTTAAATATTAATAATTCGTGCATTGCACAGGATAAAAATAAAAAAGTTTAATTTTGATTTCACTCTAACTAATAAAACATGCTAATTATCGATCAACTAAATAAGAAATACATTAATTTAATATTGATCTATACATAAATAAATATAATATAAAAAAGAATTGTCATTATCTTCCAATGAATTCATATCCAATGAAATAAGGGATATTATGATTTATCATTAATTATTCTCACAATACCATCAAACAAAAAAAATCAAAATAATAATAATAATTTTTTATTTATCATAATAAAGTATATTGAATAATCCTTTTTTTATAATTATTTTTGTTATTGTTTAATAATAATATTTACTTTATAATGAAAATAATAATAATCTTTAATTTAAAATATTTAATATAAAAAAATTTAATATCAATAACCCGTGCAATTGCATTGCACGGGGTGAGAGCTAGTTTTATAATATGTTGATGAGCTTACATTTGTGATGGGAGAGAGTATCGTTGGAGTAAGACTAGTGTTTTAATACACCCAATTTTTATGGACAAGTTTTCTCAATATTCAAATGTTACAATTTTACCACTAAGCGCACGAAGCATTATTCATTCAAATTCAATAATTACAATGGATAGAATTGGAATGTATCTAATGAAATACTGTCAGGACTTAAGCACATGAGAAAAGTCCAACCCGAAAGACTAATCCATTAGGTGGGAGAGCCTATGACTTAAGTACCATGTTGAGCTTCCTAAGCTACTCAATGTGGGACTCCTAACATATACGTACCTATAATAAAATCACAATCTTACAAGACATCATTTAAAAAATAAAGTAAGCATCCATTAAAACTCATGAGATACACTCACGTTCTTGCATTTGTTGCCACATCTTTGGAGTAAAAACTAAAAATTATGAATCACTTGTTATTATTAATTGATTTATGTGAGAATTGATAATTAAAATAAAAAAATTATATTTTTTTCGTCAATATAAAATTATAAATGAAGACTCATGGTGATGACATATATACAAAATGATGTTGTCCTCGTTGTTGCTCTACTGCTCCCATCAACAATAACTAGGAAAAAAGTGTGCAGTGTGCACCATACAAAGGTCCAATACCACGGTAAACTTTGAGAAAGGGCCAGAAAAAATAATGCACAGAACAAAATTAGACAAGACAAAAATATATCATTTTAATTTGTTAATGTTAATGTAGCTAGGTGGATCCAATCGGAGGTCACTTGAGCACTGGAGCAAACGTGGCATACTGTTCTTGGTTCATGTCCTTTTATTTTGAAGGGCATAAGATCCAATAATCCAAGTCATTTTAGAATTCTTAAACTACTCCATATGTGGTGTGTGACAACAAGCTAAGCCCGTAGAGATCATCCTTTTAGTGGAATTCTTTTAATGTTAAATCCATACTTTTTATAGGCAGAGAAAAAAAATTCTATCAACAGAGCAACCATTACATACACTCAAAAGGCATAACTAGAGTGCCAACTCAAAAGAGATCAGCATATAGAATGGGTCCCTCTTAACAGAGACCCAAAACAAGCTACCCAATTCATAATTCAACCTGATAGGAAGCAAAAAGCTATTCTACCAAAAGTGATTAATTCTAAAAGTTATGCCTATTCCTACAAAAGCTAATAAAAGATAATAAAAATAAATTGGATCATTTTTCATTGATTCTAAAACATAAGGGATACAATCCTTATATAACAAATATTAAAACCCTAAAACTATTATTAGCAATAGACTTGGCATAATCCTAAACACTAAGAACCTTCACTAGTACAAAATACATTTTTTAGACAGGTTCCGAAACATTTTTTTAAAGTCCATGTTGCTAAAAATACATGTTAAATGAGACCAGTTATAAACCAGTCTTTTTTATATTAACGAGACTGATTATTAACCACTCTGACTTAAATTTTTGAATCAGTCTGAATAATTATTTTGAACCGATCTGAATAATAATTTTGAATCGGCCTGAATAATAATTTTGAACCGGTCTGAATAATTCTTTGAACCGGTCTGAATAATAATTTTGAACCGATCTGAATTATAATTTTGAACCGGTCTGAATAATAATTTTGAACCGATCTGAATAATTCTTTGACCAGTCTGAATAATAATATTGAACCGGTCTGAATTATAACTTTGAACCGGTCTGAATCATAATTTTGAACCGGTCTAAATAATTCTTTTAAATCATTATTTTTAACTACAAATTCCGAATTAATTGTTGAACCGGTCTGAATTATTATTTTGAACTGATCTGAATTTGAATTATTTTTTGAACCGCTCTAAAATATTATTTAGAACTTATCTGAATTAATTTTTTAACCACTCTGAATTATTATTTTGACCGCACGCATCTTGGCAAGAATTAAGACATGCACCGATATGAAGCAAGAGGCAATTAACAGAAATGAAACAAGAGGCATCTACTAATTAATTGTTTATAATATATGTAAAGCCTATATATAGTATTGTTGGAAGCTAAATCTTGAATTACTAGGTCATAATGTCAACAAAATAGGCGCATGATGATGATAATAATAATAATAATAATAATAATAATAATAATAATCCCATAATATATCTAAATAAAGCTTGCATCGTTCACCAAAAAAATAGATAAAGCTTGCATCATCATTTTCCATATCACATGTGCACAGCGAAACATAGTGATACCTGCATAAAAAAATAATGGATGACTGATGTAACAAATTAAATTAAATAAGTTGACTTTTGGGAACACAATTTTGAATTAAATAAAATTATAAGCAATAGAATGATGGATGATCACTTACTCTACAAGAACTTGAATAGAATTTGCAGTAGAATCATCAAACTCCAGGTAAGGCTACAGTGAGTTAAACATATTAAACTCTTAAACCAGAATCACCATAATTGTATTATGAATGAATGAAAGCATCATATGGTTAACAGACATGGCTAGGATAACTCCATCAGCTTCAAAATTCCTGCTGGAAACCATAAAAGCAAGAGGATAACTCCATCAGCTTTAAAATGCTATGCTTGAATGAATTCAATATTCTAAACAAGTTTAAAAGTCAAAAGGCCTTTATCAGTTTAGTTTTAAGAAATGTATTGGATTAACCATAATGAAATGGATTACCCTCTCCCATTACAGCCAGTACCTAATACAAACAACTTTGACAATCCAAAATATTTGAAACTGTCCAAATGACATTTTCCTTTTACAATAGTAGCAAAAATATGAAATTAAACCCAAGCCAACACTTTTGGGGAAAAAATCTATTTTGCCTATATGTTAGGTAGAACCAATCCATAAAGATTACTATGGCCATTTTGTCCCCAAGTGCAAAAGACTATTTTTAAGAAAACTACTAGACATGTCAGCAATTATAACTGAAAATAGCACAGGAACCACATCATCACTAACAGAAAACTCTATTGAAAATTTTTGCATAAATACCTCTTCAGGTATAAGGGGGCATAGACCTTTAGCTCTTCTCAAGTGTGAATTTACATTCAATTCCTCATTAAGAATTCCTTCCTTTATTATTTGAGCCCTTCGGTGCTGTATGAGTTTAGTGAGTTTAGTTTTGCAATATCCTCCTACCAACCCTTCTAACAATACACAAAGAAAGTATTAAGTAATTACGTCTATGCCTAGGGAATATAAAATGCATTCAATACTTTCTTTATACTATACAGTAGGAGGATCAAGAATTTTTCTTAATTTAACCATTCTATCTATGCCTTATTACAAGGAAAGAGTCAAAGAATAAAATAATTAATCAAAAATATAAAGAGTTATTGGGTATACCTTCATTCCAGGTATTTGGACCCACTCAACAGCGATCCCAATAGCCTTTGAAAGAAACTCTGCTAAAGTCTCTTCTGCTATGGACAAAAGCCTGAGAAAAAATTACATGTGAATTGTGATTCCATAAGGCCAAAAAACAGTAATGCTTTCCTTAGGAATGCCCTTTGCAAATATGGTTACAACAACCTCATAAGATTTCTGGCAGAATTCATGCAAAATTTTAAAAAAATAAACAATCAACAACGTCTAAATGAATAGCCTCTTCACAACACAAAAGTAATTAGAAACTAATGGTGTATAACTGGCTTGTAATATTGCTATCTCATTTAAATAATGATGAATCATGAATTAAAGAATCACAACACTAATATTTTAGACAGAAAACACACTAATTTTAAGACTTTGAAAAGTAAAGTTGTGTAACCATAACGTACAAATTCTAATCATAACGTACAAATCTTCCTTTTAACCTTGGCTGACAGTTGCCATGCCATAGAGTTAAAAGCCGTCTGCCTAAGGTTTGCTGCTCAAAATCTAGCAAGTATACTTACTATGACTTCCACCATTTGCGTAGTTAGAAATCATGCATAGTTGCACACATCAAAACTGATGTTTTCCTTCGATTTTTGTTGGTGACGAGTGGTCAAAAAATAGAAAAGAAAATAAAAGTGAATTCACATACTCTGCATTCTCTGCCGATTAGACACAGCTGTGTGACATAAACAATATTCATTCTCTGCTGACTAGACACAGCTTTGTGACATATACCACTAATTAGATAACAGCCAGAAAAAGTAAGATTTTAGTATTCTAAAAGAAAACTCTAGGTCAAAGCATTAAGATAACTCAAAAATTGACATTTGGATGATCTATCTAACCATGAGAAATGAGATGGTCGAATTCTTAAGAAACTTAATCTGGAGCGCAGGACATGCCTTGGGACATGAATACAATATGTTTATGGAGTTAAGCTTAGTTCAAAACTTTGAGGACACAACACTGCTATGGTGTTTTTAAATCAGTATCAAATCAACATAAATCACATAATTGAATAAAAAGAAATATTGTTTTTAAAAGTTTGCATAAGTCATTGTAAACATAATAAAATGCTAACAATATCATCTAGTTATCGTGATATTTCCATTTGTATTAATATAAAAGAGGCTGGCCATTTGTATTTATGTCTCTCTTATCTATTAGTTGGAACTTTGAAGTTGTATAATATACTTTTGCTGACCAACCATTATACCCCCGTAGCCCTGGTCTAATTCCCGTTGTGTTGATCATTCTCTAATGTGGATACTTGTTGTATACTTGTAGATAATTAGAGTAAAATCTCGACCTCTTGGGTGTAGAAAATTATAGTCTTCCTTTACCTTTATTTAGATTCATGTCATAATTTGAAGGATCAGAACATATTAATTTAGATTCATGTCATGCTAATTGGCCCATCACAAACTAAAATTGCTTGATTGTAAGACTTTGGAAAGTTGCGGTAACATTCTCTAAAACTTCAGCCACGTACCTTTGTTCACATTCAGTGTTCATAAAAATTAACAGTATTCCAAAATTAATCTAAATTGAAATGCAATAAGTTATATGCCAGAACAGAAAGTATTCCCTGATTAACATCAAAACACACACATACACTCTTTTGTGCAAGCTTCAGTTATGTTTCTGCTTTTAGAGGGCAGGTAATTCAGATGATGTATGCAATGTATAAGTAGACCCATAACTCCAATTTTTTAGGCAATGATACAAAAGATAAAGCAAGAGCAAACCCGAAAAAGTTCAGCACAACCGTTGTACGCCAAGATATCTCTCAATTAACCAGGATGAAATTTAAAGATTAATTATCAGATAAACCAGAATAAACCTGAAGGTTCTTCAATTATATGATAAAACCAATGTAAATTATCAGATAATCACATTTATTTTCATTGGAGTGTAAGAAGTAAAGATTAGAAGGACTAGTGTTGTAATCCATACAAGTCTGGTTTGCCATCTTTAAGTTGAAGAAAATTTCATAAACCATTTAATGCCAAAGCTGTCCAGTACATGATGCATCCTCTATTAACTTATTACACATTGAAGGAAAGAAAGGAAAAAACACATAAATTCACAGACTCAAAAACTGAACCTCATGCTTAATTAATCACACTAAAAAATCAAAATGCAGTATATAAAAAAAAAAGAACAACTGAAAAGAATAACTTGCTTTTTGGACACAGAAACAATGAAATAAACAAGATTTTTTTTGTGTCTAAACATGTTAGTAATGGAAGAAAACTAGAAATCCATCTCAGATTCTAAGGGAGGCGATAGACACCAAGAGAGAACGGGAAAGAGATAGACGAAGGTGAGAAGACACCAGGGAGAGAGAGAGAGAGAGAGAGAGAGAAATAACGACCGGAGGGAGAGGCGAAGAGCGACGGTCATGAGTAAGGCAGTGGCAGCCATGAGAGCAAACACAGGAAGAACAGAGGAGGGAGACGGTGGTTGGAGCTTGGCTGGTTATTAGGGTCGGCGTGAGGAAATGAAGAAAGGGGAAGAAGCTTTGAAGTAGAGAACCCTTGCCCGTGCGGTGTACGGGGAAGTCAATTTATTTATTTTTCAGACTGGTTGTCAAAATGAACCACTCTTGTACAAACCAATGGCAACTTCCAGACCGGTTCCGCATCGGAACCAGTTTCAATTAATATATTTTTAGACTGGTCATTTAAATGAACCAGTCTGGTTTAAACTAATGCCAACTTTCAGACCGGTTCCGCACGGAACCGGTCTTAATAAAGTGGTCTGAAAAATATATTTTGTACTAGTGCTTCTAGAATTATATTTAATAAACTATTTATTTAATTATCTAACTATAATTATCCTACTCCCTTTCTCCATATGGGTCATATAATCAATTTTATCATTATATGGCCCAACATCCTATTATTGTCGACCCCTTGAAGATCAACCTTGTCCTCAAGGTTGGAAACATTAGAAATTATATCTTGCCAACATAAAACTTGTTCCACTCCCTGTACATGGTTGGGCCCAATAACCATAAGCAGCCCATCATTTGTAAGATCAAAAAATAAATAATGTCCAAAAATTTTAGCTTCATGTGCACCCAAGAATGGGATATCCAGCTGGTCAAAGGCACTGAAGAAGCTGTTATTGTCCCAAGTGATATGTTAATGAGCCAAGTACGTGTATGGGGACGTTAACGTATGATATGGTGCCAAAAAAATTGGCACCACCGCTGGTGCCATGGGTGTAAGCCATTGATCTCAGCTGAATACGAAATGGATGGTTGAGATCTTCAAACGGGAAACTTGTATACAGGTAAGAATACATTTTTTTATTTATGAATTAAAAATAATTGTAAATAAGAAATGATACAATGGGCCGATATATGGAACGGGCTTTGAAGAAAAACCTTGGCATATTTTTGGGCAAACGGTTTGTTTAACCCATATGAAGAAAATAAAAAAAACTAATAATAAATTGAAAATGTGAATTATGTTGTTGAGTGTATATTTTGCCCAGGTTTATCATGTTCTCATATTGTTATCTTCCCTGTTTAGGGTTCACTGCGTTCCTCGTTCCTCCTCCAGTTGTCTCTCTCTCCGAACACAACACACTCTTCCTCGTGTCCTCGCTGTGTCACAATCGGTCTCTCACTATGACGGATTTCCCCTTCGTTTCTCTATCACAATCGCTTCTCACTTTGTCGTCACTCGTCATCCATGAAGAATTGTTCTCCCCTGCCCCTGTTGGTGTATAAAATCGTATCCATTAACATGAACATTGATTCTGCTCTGCACGTGGCACAAATCCGCGATAAAGGTGAAGAAAAAATTCAAACGGAGACTCAAAAGGCTATGCACGTGGGTGGATTTCAATCTCGAAGAATGAATTTCGTGTTGGGTGACAGGATTTGGGATTAGGGTTTTTTTAATTTCCCCTTTCATGTAATTTTTCTAAATTTGTATATTGTTATAATTTTCCTCTTTCATTGTTGTCCTCCATTGTAGAATTGAGATTATAAATTTGATTTTGTCGAATGGAATTGGTGTTTTAAAATTTTCCCATTTCATTATTTATGTTAATTTTTATGCATGTATTTTTTGTGTTAATGTCTGTGTTGGCTGTAGGAAGAAGAAATAGAATATTTTTGTTTGGTAACGGATTTGTTTTTAGTGGTGGGTTTCGGCTAAAACATTAAGATTTGCAACACGTTTTGAGCTAAACGAATTGGTTTAGGGTTCTTTTTACAGAGAGAGACAAGGAGTTGAGGGTGAGATTTGGTTTCTGTTTCTCGAGAGAGAGAGAGAAAGAGACATGAATTTATATTCTTTTATTTAAGGTCCTTTCAGTTGTTTCAAAGAAGGCCAGGTAATATTTGTTGTAAAACCCATAGCTGACCGACGTGTACAGGTGAAAATACGGTCTCACCGCTGGGGACGTAGGCCTACGGAACCACATTAAAAGCCGTCGTATGGGGACTTGCTATTTGAAATTTCAAGCCCATAAACCACCTTTCTTTTGATTTCATGTGCAGTAATAGACTCATTCTCCACTAGTGATGGTTGCAAAGGCTCGTGTAAGGCCACAGAGTTCCTCCTCAACGATTCTGTTATTGTCTCATTTGATATTGCCACGTGGCGTGTCATGATTGGGTTACTAAGAAGCACACGGATTGTGCTTTTTGTGAACGGTGTAGATTGATTTATCTTTTGAATGGGTGGGTGAGATTGCATCATCTTCTTCCCAAGCAAATTCTCAGATTCAACATCATTTTCTCCCACCTCTTTAATTTCTTCCCTCTTTCCCTGTGTGTTGAACCTCTGAAAGTGAGAAAATACATCAACCCTGTTTTTAAACTCACAATCGGAGATGACTACAGGTGGTGTCGATAGAGGTTCGCACGACGTGGCACGCGGTTGTGAGAGTGGTTCCCTTGACGGAGCTCGCGGCATTGACAGCGATTTCAATGGCGTAAAACGCGATGGTGAAGGAGATTGAGTCACGACGACGGCAACTGGAGGCGCGTCATCGTCACGTGACGAGTGTGGCGGTGTTGCGGTGGAGAGAGGTGCCGACGATGGCGGCTTTGACGGTTGGGCTCGGAGTCTCCCGAAGATCTCCTCATATCTTCTGCCGACCGTGGTTTTTGGTGGCGATTCGGTGGCCAACGACGGTGATGGAGGTGAGTGTGAGTCGGTGGTTGGCGGCGGCAGAGCAAGGTTGAGCAACGAGTTCTCGATCTCTCTCCCATATCTTTCGCCGGAGACAACTTTCGGCGACAGCACCGACGCTCGCAACAGTGCTTGTGGTTGTTGATGGCACGCGTCTTTTCCTTCCTCCTTGACCTTGCCAGAGATGATATCCAGTGGCAGCGGTGGAGTACGAAATGGAGGACCATTTTCTAGATCTGGTATTGCCTTTTGTTCCTCCCTATTTTGAGCAGTGTTTTTCACTTCCAGAGTACATGTATCATCAATAGCACTAGAAAGGGGAAGGGGTTTGGCCTTGATTGCAAGATTTGTGTTCAACTGAAGGAGAACCTTGCGAATTTCAGTGAAGGGATCTTCAACCAGAGTGTTGTCAAATGGAATTTGAGGTGCTGGCTGAGATGGAATTTCCTTTGAGTATTATTTGGTGAATATGTTGTAGTAGTATTTAGTTCCATCAGGATTGGAAAATTCTTGCCACTACCTTGACTGAGGGTGTGAAGGATAGGAGTAGCCTAAGGGTGAATAATAGGGTGGTTGTGGTGGTGGTTGTCGTGTTGGCCACTGTGGAAAGGACGATAGATAAGAGTGTAATGGTATATATACTGGATAGGTATAAGTGGTGGTTGAGAATGTGGTGGTTGAGAATAAAGAGGTGAGGGTGGATAATATGAAGATGATGGTGGTTGGTCCCATGGATATTGTGAGTTAGGATTTGCCATGGTAGGTGGGGAGGTTGGGTAAAAGAATGAAAACACCAATTGATAAGAAGCTAAAAACTATCCTACCAAAAGTGATTAATTCTAAAAGCTATTCCTACTCCTACAAAAACTAATAAAAGATAATAAAGATAAATTGCATCATTTTTCATTGATTCTAAAACATAAGGGATACAATCCTTATATAACAAATATTTAAAACCCTAAAACTATTATTAGCCATACACTTGGCATAATCCTAAACACTAAGAACCTTCTAGAATTATATTTAATAAACTATTTATTTAATTATCTAACTATAATTATCCTACTCTCTTTCTCCATATGGGCCATATAATCAATTTTATCATTATATGGCCCAACATCCTATTACACATTCATTCAATCAAATAAGCTAATATCAGATTAGAAACTAGCATCACCCCTAGGTAGTTTCATTTTTCAGCATCCCGTATAATTCTCTATTTCACTTCAAATAGAATAAATATGAAGGAAATTTGTTGCCTTCATATATCAAATAGAAAAGGGAAGCACTTAATCTTCAAGCACTCTTTGATCAACTTAATAATATCTGTACAAAATTGGCATTCAAAGAATAAGTGATTCCTGCACTCTTCTTGAGCATTACACAGAACATATATAGTTTTTGTCTGGAATCTGAATATTAACAACATGCTCCAATCTACTACAATATTTGTAAATAAAAGCATGTTTTAGGATATTATACGGAGTATTTATATATACTCCCCAATAAATAAAAGCATATATATACAATCTAATCATTGTGCATAATTTCCCATCTTTACAACAGGAGGTTGAGGATGTTTGGCGCTGGAAATTTGATGTTGAAAGTTGAGTACATTTACTCAGTGTGTTCAGTGTATGCCTAAATTCAGCAGTTATTGGAGTAGTCAGGTACCACTGTACTTTAAATGCTGAAGTAGTGTTGTCTGTTAGTTCTGAAATCTTTTTGAAATAGTATTGGATATGGAGTATATAAGATGTATGTTTAGGGAGCATTTTAATTTAATGAGAAGGAAATGGGCAAAGGTGGGCATGATTTTATGGCACGTTGTTATATGGTCTATCTAACTGATGGCCAACAACATTATTTTCAATAATGGAGCCTTTGATGAGATTTCTTTGTCCGATCTTATCAAAGTTAGATTATGTGGGTGATTTAATTTTGTTGGGAATTGCATTAGTGATCACTTTTCGAAGTGGTGTATTAGGCTGACTACTTGTATAGCTATGCTTAAACTGTATGTAGAACTATTTTTCTGGTTGGTTTGAGCACCACTAGTGTTTCATTTAATTAAATTTGGTTTATCAAAAGAAAGGAAAATGCTAACAATGGATTGTAAAAAATAGAGACAGATCAAGACAATAATAGAGACCGAAATTTCCGTCTCTGACTTTTCTATCTCTGATAAAGACGGAATATGTCCATCTCAAAACAAAAAAAAATTTAGAGACGGATATTTTCGTCTCAGGTTTTCATATATAAAAAAGAATTCAGTGTTAGAGACAGAAGAGACCCGTCTCAAAATAAAAAGAAGTTAGAACAAAATTTTCCGTCTCTGATGTTTTATTTAAAAATAAAAACAATAAAAACAAAAATTCCAAAACGTTGTCGTTTCGGCGACAAAAAAATAGAGGGAAACTCCTTTTCCCTTTAACTCGTTTTACTTTTCCCTAAGCCTTTTCCCTTTTTCTTCAGCCAAAATTCAAAAATCATTTTCCCTTCCCCCACTACACCCCAAAATCAGGTTTTCGTCTCTATTATTTTTGCAACGCTGTTTTTAGGAAGGACTCACTTTTGTCTTTAAGTTCGTCTCTAAGGTTATTAAAGACTAGTTTGTTCTTATTTAAAGACGGATTTGATTCCATCTTTAAATCAGACTTTTCTAATAATGAAAAGATTATCAACACAAAAAAAAAAAGCATACACAACAAGAACCCTATAGCATACTGGTAAAAAAAAAAAAAAAGGAACCCTATAGCATATTTCTGAAAAAGCTCATGGTCATTAAATTAAAATATCATATTTCACATGAACTATGCATTGATTGCATGTTGCAGATTTTATTCCAACTTCTAATCATAAGTACTCCCCGTGGTATCTCTTATAAGAAAAATGGTGCATGCATGTTTTGTTTTCAAATATAAAAAAAAATTAATCAACTTTCTATTTCCAATATAATTATTCCTAAAATGTTTCTGAAAAATAGTGATTTCATTTAATTTTTGTTTCATTCCTAATACAACTTTTTAAAAGTAGTCATATTTTTATGATTTTGAAAAAATTGAATATATTCAACTAACTTTCTTAATAAGTAATTTTGGTAATTTTTTCTTACTCCCTCCGTCCCATTATCTTGGTAAAAAAATGCAAAAAAATTTGTCTCATATTAAAGTAAAAAATTAAATGAAAAATCTTAAAAATTGTATATTGTATCGAGGATTGATAAATAAATAAGGAAAACACATTTAAAGATTTTTTTTGGAGACAATATTGCAATATGTATTAATTGCAATGATACGAAAATTTGTATAATATCAATTTGTAATTAATAAATGAATCATGTATTATATTAAAGAGATACTTTCTTATTTTCATTAACTTATTTGACTTTTACCAAGATAATGGGACGAAGGGAGTATAATAGAACAAGAGGGAGTACTCTTCAATACAAATTATGATTGATCAGTCCGCCAGACATATCTTATCTAAATTTTTTATGTGGTAAGTTTATGTCCAAATAGCTCCACCACAACGTTTAAAATGAGTTCTCAAAAAAGGTTGTCAACTTGTGTCTTTTGCTCTCCATCGCTTACTCACTCCGTCCCTAATTATAAGGTCCTCTTAGCACTTTTATTTTGTCTCTATTTATAAAGCCTTTATCAATTTTCAATGAGCATTAATTATTTTTTTACACAAACACCCCTATTTATTTAACACTTTTTAGATTCTCAATAATATTAATAGGGATAATTTGAAAATACATATCAAAAGTTCACATTTCTAATACAATTATTTCACTTATTTCACTTTCTTAATGGACGTGAAAGCTCTAAAAAAAACCTTATAATTAGGAACGGAGATAGTATTAAATATCTTGAACTATTAAATGAAGATTTTTTGCACAAGATTTGATGCAAATTTGATGAATCGATGTTTTTATCATTAGTGGGGAACGAAAACATGCTGCTTCGTCCGTCTCTATTTATAAGACCCTTTTGAGAGATTTCACGTCCATTAAGAAAGTGAAATAATTTAGTTAATTGTATTGGAAATGTGAACTTTTGATATGTATTTTAAAAATGACCCTTATTAATATTATCGGGAATTTAAAAAGTGTTAAATAAATATGGGTGTTTTTGGAAAAAAGTAATTAATGCTCATTGAAAATTGGTAAAAGATCTTATTAATAGAGACAAAATAAAAATGTTAAAAGAGTCTTATATTTAAAGACGGAGGGAATAAAAAACAAAAAGAAATATACTCCGTAAGTTGGGATTTAGTAAATTGAAGTTTAGAAAACACTTGCAATGATTTATTTGCATTGAATTATATCCACCGTTCAAGTGATGGGTATTCATAAGACACCGCAATGAGAAAATGAAGTTGCGAGATATATACTACTCCCTCCTATCCTTATTATAGGTCACACTCTAGAAGGTTTTTTTGGTCCTAATTATAAATCATTTTATATTTCTAATGTATCATTATTGTTTTTTCTCTTTTTTGCCCTTATTAAATACTTTGACTATCTATGTGTTTTTGTTGTTCATTAATGAGTGTGAATTTTCCAAAAAAAGTTTAGAGGGTAAAATTGTAATGTTACAATATATTCTCATAAAATTTATAAAACTAACTACTTTCCTTGGTATGTGTAATTCGGTTAAGTATGACCTATAATAAGGACCGGAGGGAGTATAAGGCTAGAGTTGTAACACAAAATTTTACAGAAAAATTAGCAATTGATTATGATTAAACATATTCTCTGATGGTGGATCCAATTATTTTAAAGGTCTTGCTAATAAGTGCCCTAAAATTACTTTAATAGGAAAAATAATCATAAGTTAGCATTTATTCTCTTCTCGAGAATCTCAAAAAATGCATTTTCCAATGCTTTTTATCTCCTTTTAGTTGCTTATCAAATGCCCTTAGGACACTTGTTAGCATTTACCTTATTTTAAAATTATTAACTACACTTGTAAGTTCTTGAAAGACTTAAATTGTACTTCCTCCCGTTTCTAATAGTGTAATCCCTCCTACTCGAATTATAAGTAACAAAAAACATATTTATCTTGGTTTAAAATATAAGCAAAATTAACTAACTTTATTAAATTTTGTTTCATTCCCAATGTCACTTTCCTAAAACATCTCTAGAAAATTGTAATCTTAATTAATTTTTGATTCATTTCAAATACTACTTTCCTAAAATACCTATATTTTTTATAAATTTGAAAAAATTAAATACAATCAACTAATCTCCTTAATGAGCGTAAAAGTGGTTGGATTTGCTTATAATTCGAGTGGAAAGGAGTATAGTATACAGCAAGAAAATTCAGACATACATTTATTGGTCTCTAATACTTATAAGAAAAAGTTAACTGCTCGTAACTTTTTATTCCCAATAGAATCATTCATAAAATGTTTATAGAAAATAGTGATCTCATTTAATTTTTGTTTTATTTCCAATACAACTTTCCTAAAGTAACAATATTTTTTACTCTAATTTTGAGAAAATTAAATACATTCAACTAAATTTTTTAATATGTGTGATTTTGGTTAATTTTTCTTATAATAGGGATCGGAGGGAGTATCTTATGAAAATTGTGACGATTTATTTATACTCCATTCGGTCCTATTTATAAGACACTTTTTGTGGGTTTTCATTCCCACCATGGAGAGTACTTAAATTTGTTAGTGACATTGGAAATGTGAAAATTTTATATACTTTTTCAAAATTACTCCTATAATTAGTATTGAAACTCTAAAAAGTATTGACTTAATAGGGGTGTTTGTGGAAATAAGTAATTAAATGCTATTGAAAATTGAAATAGGATCTTATAAATAGAACCAAAATAAAAACTCCAAAATGATCTTATAAATAGGACCGAAAGGAGTATGAATAACTTCACAGTAATGTTTGCACGGAAGTATCTATCTGAAGGACTAAATACGTCTGAAGCATATCCTTAAAGATTTTAAAATATGAACATATTTAAAATCACATGAAACATACTCCCTCTTGTTTTATTTTTAAGAAAAAAACTAATTTCATAGGTATTAAGAAAGTTAGTTGAGTACATTTAATTTTCTCAATTTCATAAAAAAACTGATTATTTAAGAAAACTTGCATTGAGAATAAAACAAAAATTAAATGTTACAACCACTTTGTAGAAATATTTTAAAAATGATTATATTGGGAATAAAAAGTTGGTTAAATTTTGCTTATATTTAACATCATTAATAATTTTTTTTTGCTTATAAATGAGACCGGAGGATTATCCATCAAGGATTTAAGACACTTGAAGCATATGCCAAAATGAATAGTCATATCCTTGAATAATTATGAGGATTTTAATGGATCTTTAGTCCTAGTTTTGCAAGAGGCTTTAATGGACTTGAAGTCTAAAACCTTGAAAAATGTGTTGTATGTTGCAAGCAAATATTATTATTAGGGTTATGCTAACTTGTGCGTTCGAAGGGTATCGATTAAGGAATACATTAAGATAAAGTTCATATTGAAAATTTAAGTTCATTAGTTTTCGGTGTTATAAATTCAACATTTTTCAAGATAAAATTATTTTTTTTATTCTCTTAAACATTGCTCTAAGGACACTATTCTCTTAAACATTGCCAACAAATGTCCTTGTTAAATAATCAAATGTAGTATGAAAATGTTGGAAAGTATAATTTTTTTTATCTTTTCGAGAGAAGAGAAAATATAGTCTTATGATATTTTTTTCAAATCTAAGAACCTTCTATTTTTGTTGGTAAGTGTGAGATTTGTAGACTAATCTTATTTCTAAAATTATTTTAGGTCCTCCCCAGGTCATGGATTCTAGTCTCAGACCTCCCATATAAAAAAAAAAAATTATTTTGGGTCGGGAGATCCTATTACCCTTGGGCCGGGAGAAATAGAGGATTTGGATGACAGCCTCCAAATTTGTGTGTGATATTTAAATGTGCTCTCATTGTTCTCGAGTATCACAAAGGGTCTTGGTAACAAGTGCATTTTAATAGGAAAAATAATTACAGTATAAGTTAGCATTTATCCTTCTCTCGAGAATCTCAAAAAATACATTTTCCAATATTTTTTATTTTCTTTTAGTTGCTTATCAAGTGCCCTAAGGTCCTCTTAGGACACTTGTTATCATTTGCCTATCACAAATAGAAGGGGAGAAGATATTCATTAACAAAAATTAATTAAAGAACCAACCCAAGCACTTTCTTAATAAAAAAAATTAAAACATAATCAGAGCTCTTTTTCTGTTGGGTCACGTTGATTTTCATTAAGATCTTGAGCTTGCTGATTATGTGCCTCTGGCCGGCTTGGCCTTTGCCAATGCTAAGAAGTTTAAAAAAGGCTTAATTATGGTTTTGGTCCCTATAAGTTGATCTCGTTTTGAATTTAGTCCTTAAATTTTTTTTTGACCTTGAACGGTCCTTAAATCTTTTTAAATTTTGTTTTTAGTCCTTAAATCTTTTTTTGACCTTGAATGGTCCTTAAATCTATTTAAATTTTGTTTTTAGTCCTTCTGTTTGTCTTCTTCTGTCATCTGCTGACATGGCAAACGGTGTGCCATGTCAGCCCTTACATTAACTGCCAACGATGCATCTGATGTGGACCTCCTACTCATGTGAGCAGGAACCGAGCAGGAACCAAGCATTAACCGATCATGAACCGAGCATGACTTGCCAAACCGAGGGGAGATATCGACCGAGCACGATGAACTGAGCACGAACCAAGCTATGCCGTTACCAATTGCATCGTACTCGGTCGATATCTCATGCACGGTTAATGCTCGGCTCATGCTCGGTTCATGCTCACATGAGTGGGAGGTCCACATCAGATGCATCGTTGGCGGTCAATACAAGGGCTGACATGGCACACCGTTTGCCATGTCAGCAGATGACAGAAGAAGACAAACAGAAGGACTAAAAACAAAATTTAAAAAGATTTAAGGACCATTCAAGGTCAAAAAAAGATTTAAGGACTAAAAACAAAATTTAAAAAGATTTAAGGATCATTCAAGGTCAAAAAAAGATTTAAGGACTAAATTCAAAACGAGGTGAACTTATAGGGACCAAAACCATAAATAAGCCTTTAAAAAAAAAAAATTCATTTTGAAATGAGCCAAATATTATTGTAACCAAAACAGCTTATGTTATTAGCTATCACAGAACTTCAAGGAGTTATTATATAAATACTCAGAATATTGGGGTGGAAACACAGAACTTCAAAGATAACACAGTTTCAAAGACAGCAAGCAATATGACTCAAACAAAATCCATAACAAGACATGCTCTTAGAACAGATATTTTATTCTTTCCCCAGCAGAGTAAGGAGCAGCCTCTTGTAGTCTCCGGAGATTTCCTTAGCCACTGCATCCTCAAGGTGAACACTGTTTCTCTTGTAGTATAGGTCTTTGATGTCCTTCAGGTCCTTCTCAGCCCTTGTAACAAACACACGGGTGAGTCCATCCTCATCTGTTCCAACCCTTTTGATGGCATTGCGCAGAACCTACATAATGCAAAAAATAGGGTAACACTTCTTGTATTCACTTCTAGTATTCAATTTCAATTTGATGCTGTTTGTATCAAACAAATGTTCTAATAGGTAATGGCAAAACATCTGCATTATCAATTGACATATCATTCAAAATACATGATTTTTCGAAATGGAGCAAGAGTGGCTTAACTTATAATTAGTTGACGATGTAAAAGTTTATACGACAATGTATCAAAATTAAATTCATAATAATTATACATGTATAAAATGAAAGGGCATTTGCATAAAGAAAGTAAGTGTATGTCCACCTTTTCATAGTACTTCTTAGGGTCATTGATGCCACGGATGGCAACATGCACAGCCTTAAGGAAGTCATCAGATGCTGCATCCAACAGTTTCTGCAAAAAGAGAAAGGAACAAAGAAGATTATTTTCACTTTTTTTCCTGCTTGAAAATAATCATTTTAAAAGGAATTAAAGGCTTGGGAATGGTGATAAAAACAAAGCAAGGAGGTGCTTTTTGTTTATTTATTATTTTGTACCTTAGTGATGGAAATGCCATGCTCATCTCTGTAGCGGTTGAAAGTTGCCACAAGCTGTGTCTTGCTCCTTGTAGTAAGGATCCTGATAACTTCTTCATGGTTATGTTTCTTGTCTTTGATAGCCTCGTGAAGAATATCAGCTTCAGTTTTTGCCAATCTTGCATTGATCTCATGTCCACCGTACCTAAATGAGCTCACCAACCCCACCAACAGCTGCTCAAAATAAACCAAATTCAAACCATGAAATAGCTAGTCACCTTAAGCATCTAAGTAACTTTCACTAATAAAGTCCCTCAAATACATAAAAACCTGGTCAGATTCATCCTTTGGAACTTACTTGGTGGACAACTAAAAGGAAGAATTTAAGATTTTGTTAATGTTTGATTGCGCAGATAAAATCTGATGGAACAGAACAAAATGTCCACCTGCCTGTTTTTATTATCTCTTTGGTTACAACCTATCAATGGAATCAAAATGTTCTACTTCCCTTTTTTTGTTTATAAAATACATATGCTCTATTCTGTTTATAAAATACAACATAGAACATAACTTATGTTTAGTTATTCCATTCTGATATATATGTCTATCAAACACTATCTAAGGTAGTGATTATCATTACAGAGAATTATGAGTATGACTTGCCTGGCGAAGATGGCCGGTTGTATGAGCAGCCACATCTTCTTCCAAGGAACGATTGTAGCGGTTGTGGTAGGCACGCCTCACAACCAAAAGCTCTTCAGGTTCCAGAACAGAACCAATTTCCACAATGACATGGTAGTCTTTGCCAGCATTCTTGATTGCTACATTGGCCAACAACGCATAACGTTCTGCAGGTTCCAATATCCACCGGTACATGGCCCTCTGTTAAGTCAAATTCACTATTGTCAAATACATATGTAGTATATATGCACAACAAGTCAACAACTCAAATTCATTGTTTCACATACATTGGAAATATATTTAGTAAGAAACTTAGTATGCACTCCATCCTGTTCGAAATATATATATATATATATATATATATATATATATATATATATATATATATATAAAAAAAATCCTTATTACAAGTCTCTTTCACTAATTTTCATACCCTTGAAAAAATTAGCTAGTTAATATTGTTAGTGATATTGGAAATGTAAGTATTTGATATATTTTTTCAAAAGTACTCCTATAATTATTATTAAGAGTTTAAAAAGTGTTGAGTAAATACATTTGTTTGTGGAAAAAAAAATGTAATTAATGTCATTAAAAATAGGAATTGAGGTTTCTATTAGGACAAAAAAAAGTTTTCAAAGAGAGCTTATATATAAGATCGGATGAAGTATTTCTCTTGATTTAAGATTTAAAAAAATAATGAATTTTCTTAAATTTCGTTTCATTCCTAGTGTTACTTTCTTAAAATATCTTTAGAAAATTGTATCTTATTTAATTTTTGTTTCATTATCAATACTACT
The DNA here is from genome assembly GCA_037953625.1 of Crotalaria pallida. Lineage (NCBI taxonomy): Eukaryota > Viridiplantae > Streptophyta > Magnoliopsida > Fabales > Fabaceae > Crotalaria > Crotalaria pallida. The sequence continues at coordinate 175,963,676 of CM075650.1, forward strand.
TTACTAAAATATCTCTCTTTTTTTTAATAAATCTGAGAAAATTAAATACAATCAACTAACATTTTTAATGAGAAGAAAATTACTCCCTCCGTCTCTAATTATAAGGCCCTCTTGGGTAAAAAAAATTTGGTCCTAAATATAAGACTCTTTTGTAAATTTTTTCTAAAATTACTCTTACATATAATCATTGTGGTCTAAGTTTTTGTGAGAAGAAATAAATAAAATTGTATTGAAATATGAAATGGAGCTTGTTTAATGGAGTTTGTTTAATGTTGTAAATGACTTGAAAATTGATTCACTGCATTAAATATAGATGATGAAGTATCTAGAAATTAAATTAATTATTGAAAAATGAAAAAATTTATTATGTTCTAATAATTGGTAGAGGGGTATTTTTGGAAGAACATATCAATTTTAATATAGAATTCAACAACATTGGTGGACGTAAAAATGTCCAAAAAGACCTTATAATTAAGGACGGAGGGAGTAGTTTTTTTTCTTAAATTTCAAACAAGAGGAAGTACATATTGATATTATCAAAATCATATTATTGATAATTAATCTTTTCAATATTTAATACCTCAAAATCACCAGAGAGCTCAGACTCGAGGCGTTTGATGAGATCCTCTTGGTGAATGTCATGGAAAGCTTGTCTGATTTTCTGCCTTTGAGAAGCATTTCTGTGACCCAGAATTGCAATAACAGCCTTCTCATCAGTTCCCCATCCTACAAAAATTCATAATCCATTTGTTAAATTATACTTAAATTACCAGCTCTTTGAAAGATATCATACATTCATAAACAAAAGATTACTATTCATAATAAACAAGGGGAGGGAAATTATATTAGCATGATTGTTATTTGTAAATCAAGTATTGAGAATTTTATAATTGATTTTCAGGATGAAAATCTAGCTAGAGGCTATAATGTTGACAATCACAATCAGTATAACTTATATATATAAATAATCCAAAATAATTAAGCTTATAAAAAAAAAAAATCCTAATAACTAATAAAAAATGAAAGGTTGAATAATCTCTGACCTTTGACAGCCTTCCAGAGAGCTTCTGCATCTTCCTGAGGAGAATGGTTGGTAGGAGCAATGAGAGTAGCCATGGTTGGATGGATATCTTTTCACTGTGGTGGATGTTCTTCGATCATAGCTCCAATATATGTATTTATATATGATCAATAACCTATCTTCTTACAATGTAAATTAATTATTATTTTCCCACAAGAAGATTTGTTTGTATTCTTTTTTTTTTAAAAAAAAAAAGGAAAAATCCTATAAGATTCTGAAGATACACGCATTTCCCTTTATTGCATGCAACAATAAGCAACCTTTCTATTGTGCACAGTAAAGCTTGAGTTTATTCTAAATTTGAATATTTTTAACTATGATATACTTCCTCTAGTCCTAAATAATAAACCTCATTTGAAGACTTTTTTTTGTCTTTAATATAAATCTTATTTTCAATTTTTAATGACATTAATTATTATTATTTTTCATAAACACTCTAATTTATTCAATATATTTTAGATTCCCAATAATAATTATAGGAATATTTTTTAAAAAATATATAAAATATTTACATTTTCAATACCATTATCAATACTAGCTAACTTAAAAAAAAAAAACAATAGCGAATAGTTAATAAAGAGTGAGCACTTAGTTCATCACAAGTTGTATTCTCTCCCTCCTTTTTAAAAAGAAAAAAAAAAGTTGCTTCTAAGAAAAGTGTTTTTTTAATGTATGCTAGCACTTGGATATATTTGAAAAAATTTATATTCTTTCTATCTTTAAATATAAGACTTTTTTGAAAACTTTATTTTGTTCATATTTATTTAAGACTCTACATCAATTTTTAATGTCTATTTATCCCACAAGAATGGTAAAAAATGACAAAATTTTGTCTCAAACTAACTAAAGTTAAAGTAATTAATAAAAAACCTATAAATTGTAAACTTTGAATTTTGATTGGTTGATAAATACAAAATACATTAAATAAATTGTATGATAATTGGTTGATGGGTTAGACAAACTATTGAATGCATGTCTCTTTAATTTTTTTACTTTTCCAATATGTTATTATCCTTGTGGAAAGGAGGGAATACTTATTTTCATAAACACCCATATTTACTTAGTACTCTTTCCGTCCCTAATTATAAGGCCATCTTGAACATTTTTACGTCCACCAATATTGTTGAACTCTATATTAAAATTGATATGTTCTTCCAAAAATACCCCACTACCAATTATTAGAACATAATAAATTTTTTTATTTTTCAATAATTAATTTAATTCCTAGATACTCCATCATCTATATTTAATGCAGTGAATCAATTTCCAAATCATTTACAACATTAACAAGTTCCATTTCATATTCCAATACAATTTTATTTATTTATTCTCACAAAAACTTAGAACACAATGATTATATGTAAGGTAATTTTGGAAAAAATTACAAGAGGGTCTTATATTTAGGACCAAATTTTTTTTATCCAAGAGGACCTTATAATTAGGGGCAGAGGGAGTACTTTTTAAATTCTCAATACTATTAATATGAGTAATTTTGAAAATGCATATCAAATGTTCACATTTCTTATACCATTAATTAAATTAACCAACTTTTTAATAGATGTGAAATCTACCGAATATGTCATATATATATATATGGGGGACAAAAAGAGCATTTAATATGTGAATCGAGAATTAATTGATGTAATTAATGCATTTAATTATATATTAAATATATTAATATTCAAACTATTAAATGCTCTTTAAATTCAAATAAAAGTGGTATTGAATTCCATTTAAAAGTATTACTACTTTCGTCCCTAATTATAAAGTCTTATTCGGAGATTTCACGTCCATTAAGAAAATGGAATAAATTTAGTTAATTATATTGAAAATGTGAACTTTTGATATCTATTTTCAAAATTACCCCTATTAATATTATTGAGAATCTAAAAAGTGTTAAATAAATAGGGGTGTTTGTGAAAAAAAATAATTAATGCTCATTGAAAATTAGTAAAGAGCCTTATAAATAGGGACAAAATAAAAGTGTTAAGAGGGTCTTATAATTAGGGACGGAAGGAGTAATACTTAATTTTAAAATGAATAACACCTTATACTCATTCCATTCTCTATGTATAAGACCTTACTGATATATTTCATGTCTATTAATAAAATTGGTTAATTTAGTTAATGGTATTAAAAATGTGAATATTTGATATATATTTTCAAAATTACCCTTATTAATAGTATTGAAAATCTAAAAATTATTAAACAAAATAGGGAGCGTTCATGAAAAGAAGTAATTAATTGCTATTAAAAATATGTATAGAGTTTTATAAATTGGGACAAAATATAAGTGTCAATAAGGTCTTATATTTAGGGACATTCATATATATATATACATATATATATAAGACCCTTTTGAGATTTTTATTTTGTCCCTATTTATAATACCATATATCAATTTTCGATGTTAATTAATTGTTTCTTTCCATAAACACCTCTATTCATTTAATACTTTTTAGATCTATAATACTATTAATATGGGTAGTTTCGGGGAATCCTAATTTGAGGAGAGAGAGGTTCGACCTTCTCTCTTCCTCAATCTTCTTCTCTTCTCTTATCCGTTTTCCTAATTTAAGCCTTCCTTTGGTTGGTGTGAGGGTTTTTTTCTCTCCCAGTTATATCTGGGTTAAATAAATAAATTTTGTCTTTGTGCAAGTGGTGTGGTTTTTCTCGTCCCAGTTTCATCTGGGTTTTGTTTTTGTGTGTTTGAGTGTGGGAAGGCTTTTTGTTTGTCCAGATCTATGACCTTCCTATCTTCTCCAATAAGTAGAAGACTGATATTCGGGACAACTTTTCCCTTCCAGATCTCTGTCTTCTCCTCTGTCCAGTGGCTCTACCTCCTCAGATATGAGATTCTTTGTCGCCGAACTGTGCTTACTTCCGGCATTGATGAGATAATTATCTTGGAAACAAAGGCTGTTGAATCTTTTGTTAGAGTTCGAAGCTGGATGTTGATGATGATCCTGATCCACAGAGAGTTTGCTGTTATGGCTGAGTATCTAGTCTTTTTTTAGCAATTTTTATTGTATGGAAAATATATATGTGCTTTGTTATTGTTCTGTTGGATCTACCTGTACTATTTTCTGTTATGGAATGAATTACATATTTTCCTTCAAAAAAAAATATGGGTAGTTTTGAAAATACATATCAAATATTCACATTTCTAATACCATTAACTAAATTTACCAATAAAGTCTTAATTTTATGGGTCTTGCTAACAAGTGCCAGAAATCCACATTCACCACTATCTCAAAAACATAAAAAATCACACTTTTCCATAACTTTCATCTATAATTGCTTCCTTCTCAGGGGACTTGTTAACATTTTCCTTTATATATATATATATATAACCGAGTAGTTTTTTTATTTGGACATATAGAACATTTATGTGGTAAGGATCGGAGGATGTATGTTTACGCTAATTTTCAAGGAGAATATATACACTCCATCCGTTCCATAATTTTTTTTTGGGCTTCGTAGATTTTTTTTTCCATTTCATATTTTTTTTTTTACGATTCCAGTGCATAAATATTTTTTTTTTAATTTTAATCATTCAATCAATTATTTTATTCACTCCTCGTTAATTATATTTTTATCCCCTCTCTCATTTTAAACCATTATACTCCTAATAAAAATAAGAAAAATGTTAACAAGGGCAATTGTCAAAGAACTAATAATAGGTAGTTGTTTGAAAAGTGTGATTTTTTAAATTTCCGAGAGATTGATAAATGTAAATTTTAGATTTTTTTCTATATGTAATAACCTTAATAAATGCCCTAGCAAGACTCTAAAAATTAAATGTCACTACAATTTTCAATAAGGATTAAATATGAACATTTTAAACCAAGGTACATATAAAACTGATAATAATCAACATTTTTTTATTCTGTGCTTCCAGACCTAAAAGACCAAAAGAATGGAACAAGGGAGTATTATTTTTATATTTATTGGTATTTTATATTTGAAAGGAATATATATATATATATATATTATAAATAATAATAATAAAATAATATAATAATAGTATTATATTCTAAAATAAAAAAATGTATTTTAAGAAATTAATGACAATGTATAATATTAAATATATAAATATTACTTTTTTTTTGCTCTTTACATGCAATTCAAATATATATATGAATAAGGTAAGTAGTTAACTCATTTTTTATTTTAAAAAAGTATCAATTTTATATTTTTACTCAATTTACTTGCATTACTTATTTTATGAGAAATTGAAACTTAATTAATTAAAATATTTATTTAATAGAATTAATTTATAAAAAAACTTAAATATCTCTTATAAAATATAAAGCTACTTATGAAGAAACAATTCTTCTAAAAATATTAGAAAATTATAGGAATAAAGGGAGAATTATTACTTTTAAAACGATAAATGACATTACCTAATTTAATATTTTCACCAAGTTCAAAATAAATATTATTCCCCCCGTCCCTAATTATAAGGCTCTCTTGGATTAAAAAATTAGGTCCTAAATATAAGACTCTCTTGTTATTTTTTCCAAAATTACCCTTACATCCAATCATTGTGGTCTAAGTTTTTGCTAGAAGAAATAAATAAAATTGTATTGAAATATGAAATGAAGCTTGTTTAATATTGTAATACTTGTAAATTCATTCACTGCATTAAATATAGATGATGAAGTATCTTGGAATTAAATTAATTATTGAAAAATGAAAAAATTTATTATGTTCTAATTATTGGTAAATAGATATTTTTGGAAGAACATATCAATTTTAATATAGAATTCAACAACATTGGTGGACATAAAAATGCCCCAAAAGGCCTTATAATTAGGGACAGAGTATTAAACTATTTGATAAAACAATTTTTTTCTTATTAAAATCAAGCAAAATTATTCTTTTGGTCTTTTAAATTATATGTTTATCTCACTATGATTATCCATAACAATTTTTTTTCAATCTCTAATTGATTACTCATAGTTAATTAAAAATTAGAAAAAAATATGTTTTGCCACTTCAAAAATTGACAATGTCATCCCAAAATTTTCAAATATTTCAGCATTACTTTTTTTTTTTTTATAAAGTGGGGGTCGTAAGTACTCCTTATGATCGCAGGTCTACCCTGTGTTTAATACAATTTTATAGTTTTTCATAGTTTTTTCCTTGTTTGTCATTTTATAGTTTTTTTTTCCTGCTGACATTTTATACTTTTGTCATTCTCTACTACGATATATATTTGGGTGATTACAAAAGTACAAAATCATACTCTCAATTTTTATTTATCTGTTTTGCTAAAAAAAAAAAATTATCTAATTTCATGGATGGAGTAATTCTTGTTTTACTTGAACCTTGTGCGTATAGCAGGAGAATTGAATCTGCAGGACTCCCGTCCAATGAATCTCAAGTGGAATTGTTATTAATGAGTACTGTAGCCAACAAAGAATTATTACTATTTACTCCCTCAGTTTCAGAATATATGTTTTGTTTTTTAAAATTATTTTGTTTCACAATATAATTTTTTTTACCCAAAAAAAGAAATTTTTTTTATATAAAATTCAATACGGTACAATATTAATTATCATTTTTTATAATTTTGCCCATATTAGTTTTTTAAAAAGATAATGCATGAAAAATTATTTATAATGAGATAATAAAGATTAAAGAAGGAAAATATTAAAAAAATTAATAAAAAATAGAAAATGAGTAATGCACCGACAATGTAAAGTTTTTTACACCATCATTATATCATCCATCATTCATCTGTTTATGGTCATTGAATTTTAGATTAAAGTAATACAAATGAATGGTGGATGATGGGTTGATGGTGTAAAAAATTTTACACCGTCAGTGCAAACTCATTAATCTCATAAAAAAAATATTAATTATATATATTTCTGAATGAGAAAATGGAGAATTCACTTACAGTCAAAGGTTTTTTACACCATCAGTGCATCATTCACCATTCATCCATTTAAGGTTGTTGACTTTTAGATTAAAGTAATACAAATGAATGGTGGATGATGAACTGATGGTATAAAAAACTTTACACCGTCAATACATACCCACTAATCTCTTTCTTAATTCATACTCCCTCCGCCTCGAATTATAAGCAACAAAAAACATACTTTTCTTGGTTTAAAATATAATCAAAAGTAACTAACTTTATTAAATTTTGTTCCATTCTCAATGCCACTTTCCTAAAATATCTCTAGAAAATTGTAATCTTAATTAATTTTTGTTTCTTTCCCATTACTACTTTCCTAAAATACCTCTATTTTTTATAAATTCGAGAAAATTAAATACAATCAACAAACCTCCTTAATAAGCGTAAAAGTTGTTGGATTTGTTAATAATTCGAGCCGGAGGAAGTATGTTACAACCTTAAAAAATTTGTATTGTAAAACGGATGGAGTACTAATTAGTACCTCGGCTTATAATCCAGGGATCCTAGGCCAGGGACAAAATCAATGACATTGTGGCAGAATTTTGGATGCTTCGGCTGAGATTACAATGTTAAGCGAAAGCTGAAAATCTTATACAAATACTTAATGCTTAAACAAATATTAACCACATCCAGGTGTTCACGTTAATTTTTTTATAGACAACTTTTTTGGGAGTAACATATCAAGAAACAAAGTTGTCAAAATATAAACTTGTACAGGCTAATATTTTTAATCCTACTGCTCTGTCACTTGAGCTCAGAACCATGCCCATTTTTTTTTTTAAATGAAAAAAGGGACCTTCTACAGTTCTACTACACAACAATGGAATGATACAAGTTCTCCACGTGTTTATAACTATATGGAACCAGAAAACTAATGGAGTTGGTGATCTTTGATCATTATATTTGTTTATACCCACAAATCCACACTAAAACGCAACCTCTATGTTTTTTTGGGTAATTCGTATGCGTGACAAGAAACAGTCATATACCATTATATTTTTTTAGAATGTCATTTTACAACCAACAAATCATCGTATATAAATAAAGTGTAAAAAATTAAATATGTATTATATGATGAGTTGGAATGTTAATCCCTTTCAACATATGATAATCAATTCTGAGTTCCGTTTACTAGATGGGCCTCGGGCCACCCGTTATTTTCACGAAAAAATAACGACAAAAATAGAATCTGCACTTTTCTGTAGCTAATACCCACCATGTAAATCTAAGCATTAAGCAGTCTATATCAAGGGCTACGAAAACATGGTACAAACAACAAAGCCAAGAATCTTATTCCAGATGATACCCTTTATTCAAATGACAAGAGTTTGCCTTCTTTAAGCAGGATATAGGGTTTGTATATGCAAGGATGGACCCACATGTAACCTAGTGTGGACAAGCGCCTCCACCTTAGTTGAGAAAATTTTTATAATATTCACGAGACATTTGTTATTTCCACTCGTATATTTGAATTAAGCGTTAATTGGCCCTATTTCTTCTAGGTATATTTAAATGTTACATGTATGTTATTTTTGCTCCTTTTGCCTCAAATTTTTATGTTCATCATTGAGTTTATGTTTAATGAATGAAAAAAAATAGGTATTTGCAGCACTTTGTCCCCTTAATAATTTTTTTTCTTGATTCAACTCAGATTAATCAAAGGATCAATAATTCAATATGACTTTTGCAAACACGAAATCTTTGAAAAACAAAATTAAGATACCTTAATCAATGGCCGGTGGAATCCATTCACATATCTTTTATTTTATAACATGTTCATCAAGTCCCATTCATAATTGTTCAAACTTCATATTAAGGACTCAAGTTCAAGATTAATCACAAACTATAGCCATTAGCCACCAAAAAGCTATGGTTGTGATTACCGACTAATTAACTATATAAGATAGAGCTTAAGTTCTCAAACAGCAAAGCTGATGGAAAACTGGAAAACAGACTCAACAACAAAATCCATCATAGATAATAACGCACTAGACCCCAATATAACTTAACGCCTTAATATAAACTCATAGTCACAGATGCCTTGAAAGAAGAATTTTAATCTTCTTTGCCCAAGAGAGTGAGAAGGAAGTGCTTGTAGTCCCCTGAGGTTTCCTTGGCCACAGCATGCTCAAGAAGAACACTGTTTCTCTTGTAATAAGCCTCTGAGATGATCTTCAAATCAATCTCAGCCCTGCTCACAATCACACGGGTCAGTGCATCTTCATCGGTTCCAAGCCTCTTAACAGCATCACGCACCACCTACAAAATCGCCAAAAATATTCAAGGAAAAATCATTTTAACGAAGTTACAAAGATTGGTTGACTTTATTACCAATAAAACACATTGTGCAACATTTCAATGATAAAAATACAAGAGATAAGTTTGTTGAATAGTAATAGTTGTATAGTAATAGCATTAAAAAAAAAAAAAAACATTGTTCCATAGCACTGGCATAAAAAAAATGTAATTCAATGACAAAAATTAAAGAAATGAGTTTGTTATATATAGTAAGTACTAGACTAACATCATTAAAAAAAAGGGGGGAGTTTTTACCTTTTCATAGTACTTAACATGGTCGTTGATGACACGAATGGCAGTATACAATGCCTTCTGAAAGTCATCAGATGCTTCATCCAACAGTTTCTTCATAGAAAAAAAGAATTAAAAAAAAATCAATCAGATAACATGTAAAACATATGAATTTCTTTAATTCTATTTTTTTTTTTGTATGGCATATTTAAAGAATATTATGGTGAATTGAACAAAGGACATGAAAGTGGTGCCTTGATTAAGATTTGTTGCATACCTTAGTGATGGAAGTGGCATGGATCTCTCTGTAGCGGTTGAAAGTTGCAATCAGCTGAGTCTTGCTCCTTGTACTCAAGATCCTAACAGCTTCTTCCTGGCTTCCTTTCTTCTCTTTGACAGCCTCATGAAGAATTTCAGCCTCAGATTGCGCCAATCTCGCGTTGATCTCATTACCGGTGTACCTGTATGAAGTCACTAGTCCCACCAAAAGCTGCCCAAAACCAACCACAAAAAAAAAAAAAAACTCAATATCATAAGTACTAATATAAGACATAACAAGTCCATAACATTACATATTCATCTTATAATAATTCAGAAACTTTAGCTGCGAAAAATAGATTATTTGAATGATCGATTATATGACTAATTAATAAAAATTACTTGCCTGACGAAGATGGCCGGAGGTATGAGATGCAACATCTTCTTCCAAGGAGCGCTTGTAACGATTAAGGTAAGCGCGTCTCACCGCTAAAAGCTCTTCAGGGGAGAGAACAGAGGAAATCTCCACAATGATATGGTAGTTCTTACCACTTTTGAGAGCAACATTGGCCAAAACAGCATCGCGGTCCGCAGGTTCCAGCATCCAGCGGTACACAGCTCTCTGATTAGTACATATGAATTTCATAAACACATAGAATTCATCATTGACAAAATCACTTTTTTGTTTTTTTACCCTTTTTTTTTTAATCAATTATAGATTCTGATGGTACCTCAAAGTCTCCTTTCAGCTCAGACTCAAGGCGTTTGATAAGATCCTCTTGGAAAATCTCTTCATAAGCTTTTCTGATTTGTTGCCTTTGATAAACATTTCTATGACCCAGAATCACTATGACAGTCTTCTCATCAGTCCCAAATCCTACAAATTTTAAATCCACTCAATACATTACAAAGTTCACTTTTTTCAATCTATCAGTATATGATCATATTCATCAACTATCATTATTAACAGATTGGCCTAATAATTTTATTTTTTTTAAAAGAAGAAGTAAATGAGTTTACTTTAGGCTAAAAATGGTTAATCAAGACGAAAATTTGTCACAGATTTGTCACACATAAGATCAAAGACTAATAAACATGATGCAGACCTTTGAAAGCTTTTTGGAGAGCTTCAGCATCTGCTTGGGGAGAGTGGTTGCTAGGAGCAATAAGGGTAGCCATAACTGAATGTTTATACTCTATACTGCTTTACTATGATGATGATGTGATGAATAAATTTCAAGTCGTCACAGCTCTTGTATTTATAATACTCCACTATTGTATGTATAGCCAATGGCCTATTGGCCTATGCTTTGTGCTGTAATTACAAGCATGAATTATCTATGCCCCTTGTCATGCCTTGCAAATCTCGGATATGGCAAGGATTATTATTTTATTTAGACAATTATTTATTACAATTAACTTTCTTTCTTACTTTCAAAAAAAAGAAAAAAAAAAGAGAAAAGAAAACTTTCTTTCTTTTTCCTATTTATAGGAAAGGAAATCTGTGAGGATTTTTGGCACCACTAAAGTGAGAGGTGTTACCTGTCAACAGCTGGAAATGGATTATTTAGATTGGCTAAACTTGATTAGTGTAATTTTTCTGTACTTCTACGCAAGCAATCAATTACTCCCTCCCGTCCTATGTTTGTCCATGTATAGCACCCACTTAACCATATTTTCCGGATCAAGGAAAGTGGTTAATTTTGTGAATTTTACGAGAATATATTGTAACACTACAATTTTAACCCTTCATTTTATTTGAAAAGTTCGCATTCATTAATGAATAACAAAAAGCTATAGTTAGTCAAAGCATTTAATAAGGGCAAAAAAGAAAAAAAAAACAATTAATGATACATAAGAAATGGAAAAGACTTTGTTGGTAGAGACAAAAGTCACTGATCTCTACGCGTCGGAAGGGATTAGCTTTCGCCTATCAACTGAAGGATACCCTTAGTGCAAATATATATATATATATATATATATATATAAATTTTTGAATTATTCAAAGCATCATTTTTATTAAAATTTATTATTTTTTGGAATGGTTATAAAGGTTGAGTTTAAAAAAATTAAACTCTTCATTTAAAAAATATTCATTTTTTTTTACCGATATGGGTTGGGACGAGTGGTAAGCGGCTCGGTATCGCTTAAGCACGCAACCGGGATCGAATCCGAATGTACCTAAATAGTACTTGGGGAATCCGATGGAAAAAAAAAACATTTTGGGATGCTTGTAAGGATTAAGTTTAAAAAAATTAAATTTTTTTTATCAAACGGCGGTGTAGTTTTTTTTACATTAACTAGACATTTAATAAATTGAATTCAATTAGTTTATTGCCATCTACTCAGAGGACAAATCAGCCAAATGGACGGTGAACCTGAGTACCTAACCATCTCTAAATACTAAAGGCGTAGCTTGATTTGGTTCTAAATTAAATTGATAGCATAGCATGATGACACAATAGTGTACCTGGAATTTTCTGATTTGTATCAACTGCTGCATTAGCAATTAATAATAGGAGATATATAATTGATTGCAACTTTTTTTCTTTCCTTGATTGTCTTTGCCATTTCTGACATACTACTAACTAAAGAAGAATTTGGATGTGGATTATTAAAAGGCTCCAAGTTTTTTAGCCGCGGTAACAGTTTTATATCAAGTATAAAAATAGGTAAAAATCATTAACGTGGGGTTGGTCAAGTGGTAACTCACTTGATTCCTTAACCAACTCGTTTCGAGTTCGAGCTTTGGATATGGAGCAACCCCCACTGAGAGCCCCCTACCGCTTAGTGCGAGCTCAGTTGGGTCGAACCGGATGAGTCGAATTCTGGATAAACTAGATCTAGATACGATGTAAAAAAAAAAAAAGGTAAAAATCTAAAAATCTTATCTCAATTAAAAGTACGTCCCCTAACTTTACAAACACAATTTAAATTTTATTTAAAAGCAGTTTTTATTAAAGAATAAATTATTTCAAGGTATAAATAAATTACCTAATCCGTTCACATAATTTAAATTTATAAACAATTAAATTTAGAGAGTCATGTAATAATATGGATGTGATTAAAAAAAAGTACTCGCAAGGAGAGAAAAAAAAGAAGTAATTGTAATGAAAAAGTCTGTAATTTTTGTCAACAACTTCTTTCAACATGTAAAAAGTATCTATTTATCATATGTCAAATTAAACAAAACAAAAATGATTTTTTTACATCGTCTTTTTGGGTATAGGTGAGGCAGGGAAGAGAAAAATAGAAAAAGATAAAAGGCAAGTGATTGATTATGTGTTGGGAAGAAACAGTAATAAGAAAAAATGATGATCTATAAATTTATAAATTAATCTAAAAATAAACTTACACCAAAAGATGATAATATATACATATATATATATATATGTTACTTGTTAACCAATCAACAGTAAATAAAGTATTACTTTGTAACTTATGTCACTTTTTTTGAGATGCAATATTATTTGTAACAAAATTGATTTTATAAACCTATATATATTTTTTTTTTAAAAATGATAAAGTGTGAAAGGAAGTGTAAAAAAAAAATAAGGAAGAAATATCATTACTCTACAAAAATATACCCATGATGAAAGGTGTTGATTGTGGTTTTTCTAATATACTTTTTTTTAATTATTCATTTTTCTTTACTATTTTCATAATAGTTTGTTGAATAGGCGGTTGACATGAAAAATAATAATTCTTACATTTTTGAATTTTTCAAATAAGGTACATAAATAAAAATAAAAAAATTCTTCAAATATGACAAATAAATAAAAATAAAAAAATACTAATTTTATAACTTTCCATAAAAAAAATTAAAAAGTATTGATGTTGCTTAGTTTTCATTTGGAACCTCTATCATTTTGAGAATAATTAATGCAACACATTTCAATTAAAAATTATTTTTATCGGTATTTTTAACTTGTGTTAGAAAATCTCAAAATAATATACACACTTAACTGGAGAAAAAAAAATACTCTTGACTATTATATAAAATGACATATATTACTTATGGATCAACAGTTATTAATTAAACAGGTACCACTCAATAATACACTGTACCTTCTGAACGATAAAAAAATTAAAATTCACTGTACCTATATGAGTTATTATGATGACTTTTTTGGTTAATTTATTAATTAGATGTATCATTCTCTCCTGTAATTATTTTTGCTTTAAGAATGTCTAAGTTTGTTCAACTAATCTTCCTATCTAACTTTAAATTTCTGGATTCTATGCATCTGGACGTCTTTAAACCTTTTCTTTATAACTTTTTTTTTCATTCTTTTCATTGCAATTTTTTTGTCTAGCTTACAAGTTAGATGTGTGTAAGATTTTTTAGAGGTTTAAACCTAAAAAGCTATGTTTTTTTTATAGTTTTTTTTTATTATATTTGTCTCTTTAACAGAAAATGCTTGTTAGTATTTTATATTGTTTTTTCATATCATAGAGTCCAGTTTACTAACAATGATGTTGGCAAAATGATAGGATCATACTACGATTCTTTAAAAAAAAAAAAAACATTAGTTAAGAAGGCAAGTCTAAATACACAATGATAACTAGTATATATATATATCAGGAATTAAATATTGGTTCATTCTCTTTCGAAATTGTAGTATATCTCTATCCTTTTATGATAATTTGATTTCAGTAATAGTTTTTCTATAACTATAATATAATTTAACGGTTAGTCGTCCATTGAGATACCAACAATGCGTTTTTAAATACGAGTTTACATAATTATTCACTTGAGATGAGCACAGTCTGCCCCTAATCCCTGGTTAGTTCTCTGAAAAATTGAATCATTGATGCAATTTGCAATATACATATATAACTCAAATTAAAATGATAAAAGAAGGATAAAGAAAGTATACAGGAATATAAAATTAAAAATATTATTTTAATTATACTCAAAACCAAATAGTATTTGCTTCTGTTCAATTGTTTTTTATTTTATTTTTTTATGACTCAGAATCTGGGCCTCCCTGAACCCTTTGGACTCAAGCGCTCCCTCATAAATCAAGAGCATTCTTGGCTTGGCCAGGAATCGAGCACGTGACCTGAAATCCTAGTTAGATTAGCACCCTGATACTCAAGCCTGAACCAAACGGGCTACCCCTGGTTACTTTTGTTCAATTGTTGAAATATTTTTTTTACAAATAATAAAATTTTATTAATAATAGATCTAGCTCAAGCATCATAAGCATGAACACCCCCCACCTTTTATTAATATTTTTTTTAGGTGTGTTACATATTTTTAGAAGAAGTAAGATGTTTGTTCAAAAAAAAAAAAAAAGTAAGATGTTTCAATCTATAATTTATTCAGAGAGTAATAGATGCAAAACTCTCAACCAAATCAAACCTTATATGATTTCTTTTTTCTTTTTGGTTTACTTTTTTTTTTTGGTTTACAAACCTTATATGATTATAATGTAGCGAGCACTAGTAAAATATGTCGTATGTTTAGAAACCTAGTTAGTGTTTGGGACCACTTTTCAATTCCAGAATTTGATACTAATTGACTCAGGAACAGGCTGTTCACTACCATTTTAAGAAATATTACTTTGGACGACTCAAAAGTTATGTTGCAAAAAGGAATTTTAGGCCTATTCATTGGATCTCCAAAGTAAAACCTTTTTACATTGTTTTGCATCTCCCTCACCTATAATAATAAATCAATAAAACAACTACGTAATTCTTTACTTACTAAGTGGATGGATCAAACCTAAAAACTCAATAACAAATTAAATTTAGTATTGATTTGATGAACATTATAAAATTGGAATGACACAGATAATCACAAGCTTGAACTAAATCACAAACAAGGAAAAAAATTATTGCTGAAGGTGGATGATATGTAAGTTATAAACACAATTCAAACGTTACAAAATCAATAAAGTAAGAAGATAAATAAACATGTATATACATAAAAATAAAAATATATGAACAATAATTAATTAATACCTTTGAAGGACTTGTGGAGAATCTCGGCATCTCCCACAGGTGAAGTTCGATCTAGAACAACAAGAGTAGCCATTGTATGTAGATCACTAGAGAGCTCTTACTTTCTCTTTATGTTGTGAAGAGAGAAAAATAAAATGTGAGAAGATGGAATTATATAGATCGTTTGTGACAATTTATAACTGAACAATGACTCTTTGGGAATTAACACCTACTCACGACTATAATGTTTGGACGTTACTTTTGATTTGTAAATTAATTAATAATTATTAAATACATTAACAAAATTAGCAACTTTTCGGGCTCAAAATCACTTAAATGAAAAAAACTTATACCACCTTCAATAGGTGAAGCTTCGTTTGCTTGGAAAAACGAAGTGTATGTGAGATATCTTGAGTACCTTAATTCATGTGATGTAATGGGTAAAAATCTCAATTCACACCAAGTGGTCTAAGCAAGGGTGGATGCACCCAAATTCATTTTTGAATAGCTCTGGAATCATATCATAAACCAAGTAAAGAAATGTATTCTTGACATGGTATTATAGTTTTAATTGCCATAGAGGTTAATGAAGTAAATTTTGTTTTTATAAACAAAGTATTTTTTATATGCACGACGGAAATCGAATCATTGACATCATATTAAGGAATAGTCATTTATCAATTGTGTTGGGTTTTATTAATAGTTCCCAACCATCTTTTTATTCTGAAATTCAAAACATTTTTGTGATCGATTATTAAAAGAAATAGTTCATCATCCACTGACTAATGATAAAAATTCACTGTGAATCGGCCAACATTTATTTATTATTAAGGTAGAAGTACATATTGTCCCACAAAACAAAGATAACAAAGACCACACCACAAGAAACCAAGATAAGTCAATTAAACTCATAACAAGAGAAACATGCCCTTAGCTAGAGCAAATCCTTCAATAATCTTCCTTGCCCAACAAAGTGAGGATAAACTTCTTGTAGTCCCCATGGAACTCCTTGGCAATTGCATCCTCAAGATGGACACTGTTCCTCTTATAATAGAGCTCCTTGATGTCCTTCAGGTCCTTCTCAGCCCTTGAGACCACCACTCGGGTGACTGCATCCGCATGCTCAGTTCCAATCCTTTTGATCGCATTGCGCAGAACCTAAGCATCATTGCAAAATCAGCAAATTACAAGAAATTTTGTTAATTCTTTCCTCATGAGGAAATTATAAAATTGTTTAGCATATACTCATTTTGTAGTAGTTACTTTAAGTTCTAGTATCGATCAATATAAGAATCATCAAATGAATTTGGTTATTTTTGTCATGAATCACTAGTCCAATAATTGAACACTAGGTTGGTTAAGTTATAATACAAATTATGTCATGAGAGTGGAAATATAAAGTAAAAAAAAACTAGTGCATATTTTATTTATTTATTTATTTTTTATATTCAAGAAAGGAAGTGAGAATTCAACCTTTTCATAGTACTTCTGGTGGTCAGTGATGCAGCGAATTGCAGTGTACAATGCCTTGTGAAAGTCATCAGATACATCATTCAGCAGTTTCTGTATAGATTAAAAAAACAATCAAAGCAGTATCTTTTAATATTTTTTTATCAAAGGTGTAGATCAGAGAGCAATTAAGAACATAATAATAAAAAAAATTTAGAAACATGAAAAGACTCGTTTCTGTTATTATACCTTAGTAATGGATGTGCCATGGTCATCCCTGTAGCGGTTGAAAGTGGCCAGAAGCTGAGCCTTGCTCCTTGTAGTAAGGATCCTGATGGCTTCTTCATGGTTCCCTTTTTTCTCCTTGATCGACTGATGAAGAATATCAGCCTCAGTTTTCGCCAAATTCGCATTGATCTCATCACCACCGTACCTAAATGCGGTCACCAGCCCAACCAACAGCTGCTCAAAATCAAAATCAAAATCAAGCACATCCTCAAACCATTAGAAATTTAGTGCTCACTCCTCTAGCATTATATTTAAACATTTAATTTTAATTCACTATCACGATTAGAACCTGTGACCTCCGGGTCACAACACAAGTGACGTGACCTCCGGGTCACAAAGAGGTCACAAAGCAACAACCTTACCGTTCGTTATGTTGAGACTTCCCTTTCATCTATATGATTCATAAGGAAATTAATGATGTGATAATGCATGATTGTATGACTTACCTGGCGAAGATTGCCAGTGGTGTGAGCAGCGACTTCTTCCTCCAAGGAGCGCTTGTAGCGGTTGTGATAGGCGCGCCTCACTTCCAAGACCTCTTCAGGGGAAAGGACAGAGACAATTTCCACAATCACATTGTAATGTTTGCTGCCATGCTTGATGGCAACATTGGCCAAAACAGCATCGCGATCCGCTGGTTCCAGCATCCAGCGGTACACGGCTCTCTGTTCGGTTTAGACCAAATTGTGCAAAATCATGAGCCTATCCTATGACTAAACTATATGAAATTATTGAGGCAAAAATCATGTTCTAATTAAATGGTACCTCAAATTCACCACTGAGCTCAGACTCAAGGGATTTGATGAGATCACCTTGGAAAAGGTCCCTATAAGCTCTTATGATTTGTTGCCTTTGAGAAGCATTCCTATGACCCAATATTGATATAATAGTGTCCTCATCAGTCCCCAATCCTGCATAGCTCAAAACAATTTAGATATTAAATTAAATACTAAATAATCTCCTTTGTCAAGAGTATATCATATTGATCACCTATATTTTAAAGAAACAATGGTTAAAAATAATAAAACACACTCACTTGAATCCAATCAATTAAAATAATGTTCCCTTTTAAGAAAAGGGTAGAGAAATTATACAACCTTTGAAAGCTTCTCGGAGAGCTTCAGCATCTGCTCCAGGGGAATAGAAGATTGGAGCAATAAGGGTAGCCATATCAGCTGATTATATTTTACACGATATGGTTTTGGTTACGACGAAGTTTAGTTTCCCAGTTATTCTATATATAATCTAATTAATAACTTCCATAGATATGCTTTTACAGTGCTTAGTGTAATGCCATGCAAGGGGATTTTGACACTTTGCCAATTCGAACCTTTACTTTAGTAGAAAATTATTGAAGAATCAGGAGCTACGTTTATTCCTTTTAATTAGTATAAAAAATTAAAAGAGTGACAAACGTGAGATTGGTCAAGTGGTAGTTTACTTGGTCCCTTAACCAACTGGTCTCGAGTTCGAACCTGGGTATGGAGCAATCCCCGCTGGGAGACCCCTACCGCTTAGTGCGAGCTCAAATGGGTTAGACCGGATAAGTCGGATTCTGGGTAAACCAGATCCGGCTACCGGTTGGTCTAAAAAAAAAAATTAAAAGAGTGCATGCTTAGTTATTTTTTCTTGCAATTATTGAATGAGTTATAAATGCCAAGGTCTTACATATGTTGTTCTAATGAACAGGAGAAAAATAATTTGATTAGCAATAGCTATATCTTTTTTCTTTTTTTTTTAAAAAATAATTTTAACATTAGTTTAACCAACGTTACTTTTCACACTTATTTTATAATCATTGATTAAAATACATTTTTTTTTACAAATATGAAAAGAAGTGAAAATTAAAATATCAAAACAATTTTAAGAGTTTAATGGATATGAACTAATGGTGTAGAGTTTTTTACACCATCAGTCTATTATCCACCATTCATTTGTATTACTTTAATTTAAAAGTTAACAACCATAAACGGATGAATGGTGAATGATGCCGTGATGATGTAAAAAATTTTATACTATCGGTGCATTACCCATTTTCTCAATTTTTAATTGTTTTGAAAAAAAAAACTTTTGATTAGAGGTTATATGTCAAAAGTGATTTGTTGAAAAAAAAAATAATTTTACAAGATAAAAGACTTCACTCGACAAAAGAAGAAGGCCCAAAAAAATACAGAAGTATTTATGTCCCTTTTCATTCGAGTGAGGGGACCACCTATGTAGGACACATGAAGCCCTGACTGAGTAGATATGAAGAACCAAGAAGATTAATTAATTAAGTGATCCCAAAATGCAAAAAGATGAAGGGTATATAATATATAATCACAGTTTAAGTAATGCACCTAATTAGGCGACAACATTAAACGCAAGCATCAAATAAAAACCAATTTGTATGATACCTTTAAAAGCCAAGTGGAGAGTCTCAGCGTCTTGAGCAATAGAACTTATGCCTGTAACAACATTAAGGGTAGCCATTGGAAGCTAAGTATGTAGAATAAAAATTTATGTGATAATGGAGAGTGATTATAACATAGGCTCAATATATAATGCAATGGTTTCATAGGTGTTAACGCCTTCACACTATAATCGTGTTTGATTTTTGAACGTTACTTGATTTTTCATGTGAAGGGTAAGAAAGCCAGCTCAAAATTTTGAGTAAAATCTGCAAAGCAACTGAAAAGAAAACTTGATTCCAGGATTGGATTTGCGTGGCCAACGTGACTAGGAGGCGTTTTTTTTCTAATATTTTTTTGGCTTCTTGTGTTTGCGTGCGAATGCCACGCGGATGGTGTGGTGCAATCTTTTCAGGTCACTACTTCCATCCAATTAAAATTTGGATAACAGCACAACAATTTACTAATAAATCAATGATATAAATTATTTAATTAGGTTGTATTATTGTGATGTCAGCTTTTAATGATCAAAATTGAATGACTTGTCACCTAACTATTGATTTATTAATGAATTGTTGTGTTATCATTCAAATTTTGATTATATGATAGAAATGTTCATATTTTTATTAGATTTTTTTCCATCATAAAATATTGCAGAGTATTATTTATTTAATGAAAGTTTTATGTTGACTTAGTGTATATTTGATATAACTTGAAAAATTAAATTATGACTATATTTATGGGGATTATAATTTGCTTGTGTTTGGATGTCTTAACTGAAAAATAAATTTAATTTAATCTGTTTCATTTGAATCGTGTAAAAAGATTATTTTTGACAAAGTAAATTAAAAAAAAATAAAAAATATGAATGTGTCCGACATAAAGGAAAGTTGAATTAAGTGTCATGGAAATGATACAAAGGGATAAATGGGAAAAGTAAAATATCATGAAAAAAAATCTTTCAAGAAATAAGTTCATATTCTCTAAATTGTTTTATGAGTTTATTTTCTTAAAAGAAAAATAATCCTCTTTTATAATGTAATCTAGTTGCCAAACAAAATTAGATTATAAAAAAAATTATTTTTTCAAAAATTAAGCCAAAACAAAAATTTTAAGCTTTAATTTATCAAACATGTTCTTATTGAATGAAAGTTTAATCTTTAACGTAAAAATCCATATTTTTTTAAATTTTATATATTAAGGCATATATAATGAAACGAGTTTGGTTCAGCGAAAAGAGTTGATTCAAGCTTAAACAAGATTCGGGGTTCGATCTCTAACATTATGTATGCAGCGTCTTTAAATTGTTTGACGTGCAATCCTACTCAATAGATCTACAACTGTGCAATGAGATTAGTCATGTGCTCGCGTCGATGGATATCTTAATTTAGGATACCATATTATTAAAAAGAAAAGACACATCTTATTATTATTTTAAATATTTTTAATGTTTTTAGTAAATAATTGCTTTATATACCAACTGCGATGATCTCAACTACTCTAAATTGATTAATTTGTGGCTATCGAACGGAAGACACCTTTAGTATTAAAAAAAAAAAATATATGCATAATATTTTTATAAGTTTTCTTAACTGCAGTTCTGAATATTGAGAAGAAAAATCTTAAAATATATAAATTTTATTGAGAAATATTAAATATTTTGTATTTAGTTTCTCAATAAAAAGTGTTTATTTTTTAGTTTTAAGGGTCAAGAAGTCAAGAAATTCTTATTTTTATGATTTTGGATGCGTATATTTTCTTAAGCGGAAGAGAGAGAAAATACTGTCATCGAGTTTTTTTTTAATATTTTTTTTATATTATGCAACTTTATCATATTTTTTCTCTTTATCATATGAGCTTTCTTATTTAAAAGAAGCAAACAAATATTTTATTTATTTAAATTCATATTACTCATAAAAATATACAATTTGAGCTTCCTTAATTAAACTCTCACTCCTTAAGGCCAAGTATATTATAACAATGTAACCTATAAAAAAATTACAATAATGTTATTTGGACATTTGTATTAAACGTTTATCATTTTTGAGTAAAGAATGATAGATCCTTCAATTTACTTTTCTTATTATATATTAGATATAAATGTGCAAATAGCATTATTGAAAAAATGATGGATAAATGAAAGAGTTGTGATAAATAAACTTACAAAATTAACCCACAAACAAACCTATACCATAAAAAAGTAGCGTGTGTCATTTATCAACCAATCAAACTCTATTATATATGTTTGAGTCCATTCCTTACAACCAGAAAATTTCTCACACAATGTGACTCCCACATCAAAAGTTGAGAAAATAAAAGGTAATGAGACATGCCACGTGTCCTAAAAATTTACAAATTAAAAAAAGAAAATTATAAGGAGTGATATGTTGTTTCATAAGTAAAGTGATATGAAATGATACGTCGTTTCAACAGTGGAGTGATATATCATTTCAACAATGAAGTGATACGTCGTTTCAATAGTTAAGTGATATTTCGTTTCAACAATGAAGTGATACACTGCACTAACTTGATACCTTTTGAAATAGAGATGACATGTTGTTTCAGCAGTGAAGCGGTACATTACTAACTCAGTACCTTTTAAAATTATACAAATATATATATATATATATATATATATATAAGTATTATGTTTTTAATTTATTATTCAATTGATAACTGAGTACGAATATTGCACAAATTAAAATGGACAAATTACATATTTCATTATAAATCCATTAGAATTCACTTTATATTTAATTATTTTATTAAAATTACTGATTAAAGTTTATCTAAGTTTCCACATGTTCTAATCAATTAAAAAAAATCAATATAAATTATTACTCATATTTTTTATTCTTCTAAAATCTAAATTATAATTATTATATTATATAATTATAATTATAAATTATTATTATCATTATCATAAATAAAAAAATCAAAATGTTTAATACTTATTTGATTCCAATTAATCATAATAAATGTGATAAAGCAATCCAAAAACATTTTAATTTGTTCATTAAATAAATAAAGAATAGTTTTCTTTAATATTGATTTATGCATAAACAAATATAATATTTAAAAAATGAACAATGATTATTATCTTATAATAAATTCATATTCAATGAAGTAAG
This sequence comes from Crotalaria pallida, assembly GCA_037953625.1. Classification (NCBI taxonomy): domain Eukaryota; kingdom Viridiplantae; phylum Streptophyta; class Magnoliopsida; order Fabales; family Fabaceae; genus Crotalaria; species Crotalaria pallida. The sequence continues at coordinate 175,986,680 of CM075650.1, forward strand.
TGATATTCTGGGATATTATTAAGCTCATAATACCATGAAACAAAAAGTCAAAATATTTAATTCTTATTTAATTTTGATTCATCATAATAAAGTTGATAATCATATAAAAAGTGTTAATTTATTCATCAAATAAATAAGGAATATATCAGATAAAATGTGTATTTTTTTATACATATGAGAAGTACAAAATTTATAAAAAAATAATTTATATTAATTTTTTTAAGGATAAGGTATGATTTGAACTCTTCCCTTTTTGTATAATTATTTTATGCTGTTATTTAATAATAATCTTTATTTTATAATTAAATAATACTAAAAATAATCATTACTTTGACATATTTATATCAAAATTTTAATAACCTATGCGTTGCATGGGATAAGACCTAGTAAATAGGAGTAATAAGCAAGTCACTAAATTTATTTGTATGTTAATTCTGTAAGCTTGTCAATATATTTATTTGCACGGTTCGATCCCCCGCAACAACGTTGGGAGAGGAATAAAACCTTAACTCCGGGACCCCCCTCGAACTGGATTAATCGGCCCAGTGGGCCGGATACCAGGGTGTAAAAAAAAAAAAAAAAAAAAAAAAAAGAGGGAGGGGAAGAAGAATGTAAATTTATAAAATATAGAATTTATATTTACATTAACCGCAACATGTGAAGACTCCATGGCCCAATGGATAAGGCGCTGGTCTACGGAACCAGAGATTCTGGGTTCGATCCCCAGTGGAGTCGTTTTCTTTTTCTACACATATGTTTTTTTATACCTTTACTTCCTTATAACTTTTTCTACACATATGCATGTAGGGTCCAACTATTTAAAAGAGTTTTATCAATAGGTTCGGAACTCAGAAGTAAAGCTATAAAGGTAGATATACCTCCTCCACCTTCTATCTTTTTATTGTTTTTTACTTGAATAAACGGATAAGCAATTTTGATATTATAACAATTTTTTAATGTTTTTTGCTTGATGAGAGGCGAAATATTTTATTTTATTTACGATTTTGGAAATGCGGAAGATAATACGACTTGCATCAGGCGAAAATTGTTTTATTTTGTTTTCGTCTCGTTTCAAACGGAAATAATCTTTCGACTTGTTTCAGGCGATGAGGGCCCATCGCATTGCTTCAAACGGAAAGAATCTTTCAATATGTTTCAAGCGATGGGACCAAAAAGAAAAGATTATAAGGAAGTAAAGCTATAAAAAAAAAAAAGAAATGCTATTAACACCCACTTCATTACTACTTGCACCCGATTTTTATAAATATCAAGAGGAGATAGAACTTCAATAATGATGCAAGAACGTCATAATATCATGAGGAGATAGAACCTTGGCATAATCATTTTATCAACATCACTTGTCAATCTTGCTCCTCAGTTATTTTGACAATGAAGCTTCAATTTTTCCACGTGATCGAATTATAAGCAACAAAAAATATATTTTTCTTGATTTAAAATAAAAGTAAAATTAAATTACTTTATTAAATTTTGTTTCATTCCCAATGCCATTTTTCTAAAACATCTATAGAAAATTGTTATCTTATTTAATTTTTGTTTCATTCCCAATACCACTTTCCTAAAATACCTCTATTTTTTATAAATTTGAGAAAATTAAATACAATCAACTAACCTCCTTAATAAACGTAAAAGTAATTAAATTTGCTTATAATTCGAAGCGAAGGAAGTATGAAAATATGTGTTCCAAGGCTTCTAGAAGGAGACTAGTCGTTTTATAAGTTGAGATGTATTATCAAAGTCAATTTTTCTTCTCTCAACTACTCCCTCCGGTCCTATTTATAAGACCCTTTTGTGGTTTTTATTTTGGTCCTATTTATAAGACCCCTTTCCAATTTTTAATAACATTTAATTACTTCTTTCCACTAACACCTCTATAAAGTCAACACTTTTTAGAGTTCCAATAATAATTATAGGGGTAGTTTTGAAAAAGTATATCAAATTTTCACATTTCTAATGCCACTAACAAATTTATCCACTCTCCTTGGTGAGAGTGAAAAACCCCAAAAAGGTTTTATAAATAAGACCGGAGGGAGTAAATGTTTTTCATTTTTCATACAGATAATATATACTAATAGAAATCGAACCTCAGTAAACATATGGAGTATATAATAAGATATTCACATAATATGTTTGTTATAGTTAAAAAATTATATTCGATCATAAGTGGATACCCTTACACTTTCTTTAATGTAATCATTCTCTTAATAAAAAGGGGGGGGGGGGGGGGGGGGGGGGGGGGGGGGGGCGAAAAGATGTCGAACATGGCTAAATATTGAGCACCAATTTATATGTAAAAAAAATTGTACTAGTTATGAAGAAAACTAAAAACAACTGCACTCAACATGCACGAGTGGTTAAAACTTTTAATTATAGCTAGATGACTCAAATTTGAATTTATGTGAATAAATACAACTATTTTAAACACTTGTTTAGAAGTTTGTTTGGTCTATAATAATCTTGTTGAAAAAATTTCTGTTCCTAAATGTAAACATTTAATGTTATAGTCATTTCGTTTTTTAAAAGTCTCTTTTCTAATTTTTAATGATATTAATTATCTTTTTCACAAATAATTTTATTTACTTAATATATTTTTAGAATCCTAATAATAATAATAATAATATGAATAATTTTCAAAACTTATATTAAATATTATCACTCCAAATTTCCAATACACACTAACAATATTAATTAATTTTTTTAGCCACGATTAAAAATATAATTAAAGTGTTTATATTTATGAAATTATGATGACTTTGGTTCTGGCCCCGCAGCCCTCTTTGAAAACAAAACCTCTAAAGCTACCTAACCTCTCCTCCACCACTTCCCTCGACCCACCAAGCCCACATACAAGGACACAACATGCAAAAAAAAAAAAAAAAAAAAAAAAATCAAATACAAGGTCCTAATCTCCTAACCAATCAGGCTTCAGCTTTTGATATAAGTCTCTCACGTCCACTACTTTAGATACTAACCATTACACGTGTCACCACCGCAGCACACATCTCCACTTGTCACGTGACATCACGTGCATTCGACCCGCCCCCCCTTACTCCAAAGGTCGTTACTGTTTTCAGTTTTTACTGCAACTTGAAGCTTCTCTGTTCTTCTCTCTCTCTCTCTCTCTCTTTGTATGCTTGTTCTTCTTCTGTCAGAGAGTGTTTCGTTAATTTAGCGACGAAATTTTCTGCACGCTTTTTCTTTTTCTTTTTCTTCTTAGGTTCAATTTTCATGGTGTTGGTTTTTCACGGCGATGAGTGAAGTAATTCATGGTGCGGTGTTTGATTCTGGATTTCGCTTCAACTATTTCTGTTCTGCGTATGTAAGAAATGTTTGATTGGAACGACGAAGAGGTTAGCCATTTTTTTTTGTTTAAATTTCTGTTGCTAACTTGTAATAATTGTTGTTGTGTGTAGAACTGTAGATTCTTGTAAATCTAATGATTTGGATAATTTTTATTTTTTTTTTTTTTTTTGTGCAAATCATTAGAAGTCATGGTGAGGTTAGCCTTTTTTTTTTTTTTTTTTTTTTTTTGAATTTCTGGTGCTAACTTGCAGACTTGCACTTATTGTTGTTGTGGATAGATTGATGTAATTGTAATGATTTTGCTAAATTTTTTGGTTTATTAGGTATTGTTGGTTTTGTTCTTATAAATTTCTTATTTGATTTATATATATGATGAAGTGCTTAGATTATTGTTTTTTTTTTTTTTTGAAATGCTTAGATTATTGTTAATTGTTAATGTAATAAATTAATGATAGGAAAAGGTTTGTTCCAGAAAGAGGCTAGAGAAATACTCCCTCCGTCCCTTTATATATGACCCCTTTGGATATTTCACGTCCATTAAGAAAGTTGATTAATTTAGTTAATTGTATTGAAAATGTGAACTTTTGATATGTATTTTCAAAATTACTCCTGTTAATATTATTGGGAATCTAATGTTAAATAAATAAGGGTGTTTGTGGAAAAAAAAAATAATGATCAATGAAAATTGGTATGGGGTTTTATAAATAGAGACAAAATAAAAGTGTCAAAAGGATCTTATATTTAGGGACGGAGGTAGTATAAATCTGTCATACTCACACCTATAAATCTGCCATACTCACACCTATTTCTGGAATAAACCTCCTGAGATACGAGGTTCCTATCAATTTGTCTCTATTTTTGAGAGCGTGAAGTTAAGGTGAAGAGCAAGAATTCTATTTATGTGCTGTTGGAAATTGTGCGTTGCTTTTGGTTTGTCCTGTTGATGTGTGATGCTAAAAATAAATGCAGTAGTAAAAATATGGGAAAAAATTTACATACTATTAGGAGTTCTGACCAAAATGTGGTCTCATTTGCTGTGTCCTAGAGGCCTAAATCTGAACATGAAGGAAAGAGAGACTTTGCTGCTGTCTTTATTCGCTTTAGATGCTCAGAGCATTATTTATCAATATCAAAGGATGACTGAAGTAAAGAAAATAGAAAAAGAAAAATATAGAAATTGTGCCTTAAATACGAATTTGGTTACTTATTTTTGAAAGGTTTTGACAGTTGTGGGAAGGATATGGCAATCAATGCCTTATCGAAAGACATGATTTATGATAGGCCTTTATGGCGTCGTTTGATCCATGTAGCCGACCCCACCTAGTGGTACAAAGGCTTAGTTGTTGTTGTTTGACAGTTGTGGAAAACCATGTTTTTATGCTTCGTTTTGTCCCTCGGTTTGAGGTAGTGCTGGCTTATTTGACTTTGGAGTATTCCAATGTGAAATTTAGGAGACGAGGATAAGAATAGTTTATATGATGCAGAGGAAATTTCTTTGATCGGCTCAATGTACATGAAGAGACAAGGAGTAGACTATGGGACTGGAACCAGCAAACAGTATTTTAGAATTGATGTTCCAATCTCTCAATATTTCATCAAATGGACATGGAAAGTGGGGTTGGGGATTGGGAGTGGGGTTAGTTTGATTCGACGAGAAGGTCTCATGATGATTTTCTGGATCTTGACCATGGTGTGGAAATGGCAAAGGGCAGAGTAGATTTCGATTGCCTACGAGGCTGCGGCCTGCTTGTATAGTCACTTCCATTTGCTGAAAAGTAAAGTTTGGCATTAACAAAGACTAATGGAGGGGGAAGATGGTCATGGTTCATAGGCAAATACTGGATTTGTCTTCAGCTTTCTTGTGTTGTTTGGTTGGTGGAGTCTAGTTTCTGTTTAGCAGAGTTTTGTTTAAGTTCCCCTAAGCATTTGTGTTGAGTTTTTCTTGAGTACCACGACGATGTTTGTCATACTTGGCTGTTAGTTTTCTGAAGTTAAAGTTCTATATGGGACTGCCAACCAATAGAGCTATCTTGTTGAAAGATTTGTTTGTGGTTTCTTGAGTTAATCAAGTTATTGTTCATTGCAACCTTTGCAGGTTGTTAACTGAGTTCCTTTGCAAGTTATTCTTGAAGCTCATTTCAAGTTTTTGTTAGTATAGATTTTCCAGTTACTAGTTGTTAACTTTCGTTCAGCTTGTCATGTAACAATTTATGTAACAAGCCTTTGTTCTTAGTTCATTATAATTCCACTTAATACTTCAAAGATTGAAATTGTACATCACATGAAGTGGTAGAATTTTTTGTATCTGGTATGGCTGATATCCAGTTTCAAATATGCTCCGTCAGTCATAATTTTCACATGGCTAAACTACTCATTTGGTCTCTTACCTTATTTTTCAATTTCAAATTGGTCCCTTACTTTTTTTGGTTTCAAATTGGTCCCTCATGTTTCTTTTCGCTGTCAAATTGGTCCCTGAGTCACTATTCATCTTACGTGGACCACTATGATTTGCACACGTGTCACTATTCATCCTATGTGGACCAATATGATAGTGACACGTAGGATGCACGGTGACTCAGGGACCAATTTGACAGCGAAAAGAAACATGAGGGACCGATTTGAAACCAAAAATACATAAGGGACCAATTTGAAATTGAAAAATAAGGTAAGGGACCAAATGAGTAGTTTAGCCATTTTCACATGATACAAAATCTGTTTTTTTTTTTTTTTTTGAATGGTGATACAAAAAATCTGCTTCATTTCGTGAGATAAACAATTAAATGGTTGTGTCCTTCATTAGCTTTCAAGGGTTGTCTGACCCTTGAATTGCAGAAATTATGTCACACCTGATTACAGAGTTGCCATAACATTACTTGTGTCTATGAATGTTCCTACTGCTCACATTTAATTTTTTTTGCTTTTCTTTTTAGATTTTTCCTCATCAATATTTATTATATTTGTAACAATGGATTATTTTCAGCTTGATAACATAGTATGGGATGATCCGGGTGAGAGTGATGATCATATTGTGCCTTATTCAGAGGCAAGTGAAGATCTTCACAAGAAGAAAGAACGCAATCAAGAAGCTTCTGCTATTAAACTCACCGAGCAGAAGATAACAGAGGCTGGAACTGATTTTCATGGAAGGAAGCTAGGAAGCAGTTCCAAACTTGATAGTAGCGCAGGACTGTCTGCCTTGGGATATGGAACAAACTCATGGCCTGACTTATCTTTATCCAGTTCAGCTAAATCTGATCAGGGTTCCCTGGGACTGGGTACTGCTGAAGTACCCAAAACTTTAGGTGAATTTACTAAGTTCAGTTCAGTACGAATCGGTAAATTGCTAATTGCTAAAGTTATGATTAGATAGCATTTCTCTGTGTGTGTGTGTGTGTGTGTGTGTGTGTGTGTGTGCGCGCGTGTGTGTGTGTGCATATGCATGTCTACTGATGCCTTATGTGCTAGTGTCTCATCATCATTACGTGAAAAATAATAACATGTATGATATGTAGTTTTTGCTTATTTTTAAAATTATATATGTGTGACAGAAGAGAATATACAGCTTGAAAAGGATGCTGAAATTTTCCAAAGTACACATGAAGGTAAAGAGCAAGTTGATTTTGTTGACTATGGCTGGGCTAACATAGGAAGTTTTGATGACCTTGATCAGATTTTCAGGTAAAGTATATTATCTGAATCATTTTGTATATGATGCATGCATTTTCTGAGGTCATTGTAACTTTGGTCTAATCATATATTTCAGAACTTGACCAATAAGAGTAATGGGTTAAACTTCTTCCCTCTGCGTATTCTTTTTGAGAACTTCTGCATTACATATTTACTGAGCTTCTCACATCAATGAGTTTAAGTGCACTTAAACTTGTTAGCCCTAAACTCTGATGGAGCAACGTTTGCTGTTTTGCGTTGTTGTAGCTCCAAAGTGTGCAGAGGTAACGTTGAAAATGAAAAAGGAGGACATTATAATTTGAATTTTGGAATATATTCCCTCATTTAACTTTGATCCAAGACTTCATCTTGCCAGCTTTTTATTTTCATAGTCATTTTACAGTCCTTTTGATTTAAATATATTGTGCACATTATGGATGACATTTTAGAATATATTGAAAACATCTTATAATATCATCACTATATATTAGTATGTTTTTGAGTATCTTAGATGATATCTTAGGATTTATTTCCTATTTGTATTCCCTGATTTGTTTCCTTATATAATTTAGTTATGATTATGAGTCTACTAGCAAGATAAATAAGACCACTGGGTTTGCCTTTTGCATTATTTTCAACACGTTGTCATTATATATTCATATTAGAATTGATATCAATCTCATTATATTCCGTCTTTATTCTTTCTTTTCCTCCTTTATCTAAAACCCTCGATTTAACAACATTGAACATATGTACTAAAATTCCTGATTAACACTAAATATTTATTGACTTACATCTTTCCTTATACAATATTAGTTATGTGAACATTTGTGGTTTACAATGGTATCTGTCTGACTGAATATTCTCACAAGTGATGATTTTGCAGCAATGATGACTCTATATTTGGCCATGTAAATATTGAGAGTTCTGATGAGCCATGGTCTTCCAAAGATGTTAGTAACTGTAGTAATAGTCCTGCACCGATACCTTTGGAGGCACCAAGTCCAGCAAGGGATCTAAGGACTAAATCCGAGTCTTTGGAAATTAAAGCAGAGTATGCTCACTCATTTTCTGTTGGCTACAAGAAGATTGATGATCCTGCATCTCGTGATATACAAAATGCTCACACGACCGCAGTAAACATGGGATATGCTAGAGGTAAAAGTAAGCCTACCAGAAAGGAGCAACAGGTATGTTAAATCATTTTGCGGGATGACCATTGATGTAGCTAATACCAGACAACAGTTTGGACATTTGAATATCAATAATTAGCTAATATCAGACAACTAATGTGCCTTATATGAGCTACCCAAAGACTCTAAATCTACTAAGACAAGTAAGTCAAGAAAACTTAAGACTCAGGTAACCCTAATTGGGAATAGTAAACAAATCTATAGCCCAACTTGGGGTAATATATCCCAAGACCCAAAAAAAAAAACCCCATTCTCATCTGTTGTCGTTACCCACACATTCATTCTTTCTAAAAGTTCCAGAAATTTACAGGTTAAACCAGAGGGAAAAGTATTGCACAACTTTTATGGAAATTCATCTCTTTCAACAATCCCATCAGGACAATTTGGGAATCAATTGCCACCTTCTATTGTGCAATCTTCTCCTCCTTCTATTATTGGGCAACAGAAGCAGCTTCAAGGACCTGAGACGCTATACCCGAACATCACAAATCCATATGTGGCATCATCTGTGTATGGGAACCTTGCATATCCTGCTATGTCAATGTTACCACAGGCTCAGTCAGGAGATTTTCGGCAACAGTCTCTTCTTTCTGAGTATGAAATGTCTCCTGGTATAGTCAATCCTGTGAAGAAATCTTTGGACTCAGTCAAGCCTCTCACCATGACCCCTCAAGAAAAAATTGAAAAACTGAGGAGGCGGCAGCAAATGCAGGCAATGCTTGCTATTCAAAAGCAAAAGCAACAATTGGGTCATCAAGTTCCTAGCTCTAGTAACTCTGTGACTATGAACTGTCCCCTAGAAATGCAAAGTCATTATTTTGATGGGGTTGATCCTGAAGTGGAAGATCTAAGAACTCTTCCTGCACTAGATCCAGCAACTGAACAAAATGATTCTAATACAATCTCTGCGGCAATCAATGACAATTCTGTTGAAGACACCATTTTATACATGCTTCAGGATATTATATCGAAGGTGCGGTTGGGTTGATAATCATATATGCTTTGTTGTATAATCACTTCCTCTACTCTAATTCAGACATAACTATGTTCTTAAGGCAATTTTATTTTCTACAGTTAGATGTCAAAATAAGACTCTGCATTAGAGATAGCCTGTTCCGGTTGGCGCAAAGTGCAATGCAAAGGCAGTATGCTAGTGATACAAACAGTACAAACAAAAGTGGCCGAGATGAACTTAAAGGTCTTGCAAAAGAAGAAAGCAATAGCCAAAATAGGTTTGGATATGTATTACAATGCCTGCTATTTAATTTCCATGATTTTTCGGTCATAAGTCAAGCACGTATTATTTTCAATTCAGTATCTTTCCATCTTCAGTTCTTTAGGTTAAATAATGGATCATTCAGTATCAGCAATTCAGGTTAAAGAATGGCTTGTTTTAAACAACCATGGATTAGGCTATTTTCTTGACGAGTCTGTTAACTGCAATCAACTTGTTTGTGTGATCAAGTTGAGCAGAAGCTATTTGCTCTGTTTGTTATCAGTCTCTTAAAATATCTCGTCACTTTCCATATCTCTCTTCTCTCATCCATAACTTGCATTTAAAATTATGCCTTTTAATTTGTGATACCCGCAGTTACTCTGTTCAGTTGTTCTTTTTTCTGTTTTCTTTTTTTTTTTTTGCAAATTAAATGTTCTCATGAATTGTCCCAGTTTAGAAAATGAGCATCGTGAGGATAAATTGTAAACTTGAGTTTTGTGGAGAAAAGCTCTGAAATCCCATGGTTTCCTTAGTTAGGTACAAGTAAAACACAGTATATATTAAAAGACTCTTAATACGGTATATAAGTAAAACACAGAATGCAAGTTTGGTAAGAAGCAAGCTAGCATTGGGAGTTGGGACACTTGCTTTAAGTGAAAATTGGGTATCATGCTATGGCATAGGTCACATGGTTTAGGTATCTTACAAGGTACCTCCCATGTGAGAAGAAAGTAGGAGTAAACACATTGAAGAAAGATAACTGAATCCTGCCTTAGATGGTTTGGTCATGTGAGAAGAAGATTAATAGAGGCTCAGTTAGAAGAGTTTTTATCATGTGGAGAGGATAGCCCAATTAAGAAAGATAGTGGAAGACTCTTAAAGAAACAGTTATAGAAGACCTATAAGTGGATGTCATTTTATATGAGATTTCCCAACAAATATTATTTTTGAATTCAAGGAAGAAACATTGACCCTAAGAATAATATGAAATAATGAGAAAGTTTGAAATTATAAATTTGAAAATGTTGGGGACGGCCTTTTTTTTTTTTAGTTAAAGGGACTGGTTTACTTGTGAATACTGTGCCATTTAAAGGTCACTCTGCTCAATATATCAAAAAAGTATTTGCTTTTCGAAGATGCTCATTGACACTAGATTAGGCACCCCTTTAAATAAGAGCTCATTAACTAAGCCAAGAATATTGCTGGTTTTAGTTGAAACTTAAAAGATTTGACATGTACATGTTTATAAACTGAACACCTATTATTTATCACTTTAATAGGGTTTCCTTTCCTGGTTAATCATAAAAGTACTGTCTCCACTAAAAGCATGTTTGTCTTGCAAAAATAATGATCAATTGGCTTTTTGGTTATGGAATGATGCACCATTAGCCTTTTGATATGCTAACTTTAATTTTCCCTATGTGAACCATATGACAGATATGCTAAGATTCCTGATGTTGAAACCGAGACAAATCCCATTGATCGAACTGTGGCTCATTTGCTCTTCCATAGGCCGTTAGAGTTAACGGGGAACTTGCCTATTTCCACTAAGATGCAATATGAAAGCAAAGCTTCTAACCTGGAGAACTTTCCTGTAGGGTGCTTGCCAAATGAGGAATTGAAAAGTAATCAAGAATTTTCTCACCAAGGGTTTGAGAATTCTTGCTCTTTGTTTGAGTCCCAGCCTATGAATCAATTTAAAAACAGTCCTTGCTTAGACGCTTCGGAGAATGCTTCTAACAATGAGCCTGCTGATGCTGGAACTCAGGAGCTTGAAGCCTCCCAATGAAGAAAAAGATTCTCTAGGAATCTGATGGTAATTCCGTCATTTATTACATCCATGGTTATTGCTATGCTTTCCTCATTCGTTTATATATGGATTTACCGATAATGCAAATGTTATTTTTTATTGTCAGGCATCTGGATCATGATCAAGGCAAGTGTTAAAGTCAATCATCAAGAAACCTGTAGCACAAGTTTCTTGCATGCATGTTATGAACAATATTTAGGTTTGTTCTCTTTAAAAACTTGACACTATGTATCTCAGTATTTTAATATACTAAAGTGAGTGTATTTTAGTCTCAACTATTTCAGATTTGTGGTATTTCTACATATGTAATCTGGGGATATGGCTCCGTGAATTGGATGGCTGAATTTTAGAGGACATAAAGTGCATATTTAACCATTCATTGGAAAATCAATGGTGGAATGCATGCACATATATAACAAATTATGGAGTTGTTAAATTCTCAATCACTGAGTTTTGGATCAATGATTATAATTCCTCACTTTATTACGTTTTCCCTTCACCTTAGAGGAGAATCTGTCATTGGGTATAGTTGCTCATCGTCATAAATCAATGTATCGTCTAGCAATGTTTGAGATTGAGTCTTTTAGCTTGTGATTTTTATTTAGGTTTGTGTCCTGTGTTTGTTCTTGAATTTTGTCAAAAATTTCGTCATATAAATTTAAAAATAAGTAAAAATTGGATAGGGCTTGGAATAAAGTGAGCTTTGAGATAAAAAAGAAGAAGTGAGGTGTATTCACCTTTTAATTTTTTGAAGTGTGTATTCACTTTTTAATTAGTTTAAGTATCAAGATTCAACCTACTAAATGATCTGTATGTTTTTAGTTATTTCTAATTTTTTTAGTTGTCTTATCCTCTAGTTGTTAGCTGGCTTAGAAATTACTCCTATGATTTCTGTTAGTCGCACACAGAAGTACAACTCTTTGTAATGCACCTCTATACATAGGAATTGGGATCCTCGTTAGCTGTATGCCTGTATCTAATAAAAAATAAGTCTTCTTTCAATATTAAGATGGTATCAGAAGCTCTAATTAGAGAGCTCTGGTTCAAGCCGTCCTTTCCTTTCCTTTTCTGCTTGATCTTTCTTGATCCGGCTTCAATAGCAAACCAGAGAACCATAGGCCATAGCTATGCTGATTACTCTTCCATTATTACCTTCATCCCAAAGAAAATCCCTCACTACCAGTTTCACCATCCTTGAATGATAAAAATTATCATGCTTGAGCTCCAGCTGTGAAACATGCTCTCATGTCCAAGAACAAGATAGCTACAATTTGTTGCTTTCTTCAGATCCAACCTTCTTTTCAGAAACAATTATGCTCTACATTATATGTGCGTATGTGTGTGTATATATATATATATATATATATATATATATATATATATATATATATATATCTTGCATTGAAGGCTATCCATGATCAATTTTCTAGAGGTGATGTCTTTTGTGTGTCTGAGCTCCAAGAAGAACTTTACAAAATTTCAACATGGCAATCTCACTGTTTTAAAGTTTTAGTTTTTGATTCCCAGATTTGAATTTCATTTTTTTTCCCCAAAAAATCCGGTAATGCCTTTGCACTTTGTTTGGTAGCGGAGAAAATGGATGGAAAGAGAATGGAAGGAGAAATTTTAGAGAGAAAACTCCATTTTCTCTTGTTTGGTTCAAGAGAGAAAACAGAGAAAAGAGAAAAGTAAATATGGGGCTCATAGGATGTTGGGCCATATAATAATAAAGTTGATTATATGGCTCATATGGAGAGTGGGATAATTATAGTTAGATAATTAAATAAATAGTTTATTAAATATTTATAATTCTAGAAGGTTTTTAGTGTTTAGAATTATGTCAAGTGTACAGATATTATTAGTGTATGGAGAAAACTGAATTTTTGAATGGGTTGTAAGGAGGTGTTACGACCTGCAACCCCTACGACGTTTTTGAACGGGTCGTAAGGGGGTGCTACGACCTGCAGATCGTAAGCAACCCCTACGACATGACAGCTACAAAAAATTGCGTATCCATTCCGTTGTTGATCTCTAGCAAACTACGAATTAGCAACGGAACCGCTACAAACACATGCGTAACCGTGGAAAATGACTTCCGTTGCCATTTGTTGCACTTACCCATTCATATTTTGATCAACAACACAATTCAACTCCAATTTGAATGCTTGCTTTACTCTCTAGCAATGCCTTGTAGTCGTAGACTAATCCAAGGTTTCATTTCATTTTCTGAACTTGTATTTTAGCTTGCTCTTATATTATATATATCTACTTGGCTCAGATTAGTTGTTTTAATTTTTCTATGTTCAACAGAAGACATTGGCACAAACCATTATAAATGAAAATTCATGCATTTTGTGCATCTTTTTTTTTTGATTTTGTTAAATATTTGTTTGTAGTTAATTCAATCTCATATTGAAAATAAAAAGTCAATCCACAAGTTGATAGATCAAATAAAGTACTACCTTGATGAGGGCGGTAAAAACAACAAACATGACTTGGAGATCAATGATTTGTATGAAGAAGAATTCATGATGGATGGATAGATATAAAATAAATTAGATTTAGATTTTAGATGAATGAAGTAAAAAAATAAAAGAGAGAATAGAATACAGATTTGTGGAGGTTGCAGAATAAACTACTAAAGAGTACTAAATTGGCATTCTCTACTGCTGCAAACACACGAAAAAAATCAAATAATGAATATAAAATAAGAAATAATTGGAGGAGGGAATTATTAGGTGAAAAAAATTGTAAAGATTGAAAGGGAGAGCCTATTATATATAGTAATTTTTTAATATTTTTAATTTTTTTGTTGAGGATAATGATCTTTTTTCAACAAATTGAGGATAATATTTCACGTACAAATAATTATTAAATAAATTTGAATAATTTATTTAATTTTATATTGTAATTTTGGTTGGAGATAATGATTATCTACCTACAAACGCTCTAGTATGAGGAATTAATGCTTCTCGCGACAAACGTAGTGCCTCGAAAAGGGATCTTTTTTATATAAGTTCTAGCTTTTTATATAGATAATTTATTTAATTTTAAATATTAATTTGAACAGATAATTTATTTATTTTAAATTATAATTTTGATTAAAGACGATATTATCTACCTACAAATGCTCTTGTGCGAGTATTCCTTAAGCTAACAAAAGTGGTGTCTCGAAAATTTCGACGACAAACGTAGTGCCTCAAAAAAAGATGTTTTTATATAAGTATAGTAGATAGTAGATTGTTCTAACCATTTTGATTTAATTTTTTTTATTTTTTGAAATGGATGTAATTTACTTTTTATCAATTACATCTTTTTATCGGAGCAAGAGATTAGAACAACCACTGAAGTATTTCCCTATTACAATCTATACTTTATTGATATTTGTTTCACCTTTTAAAAAATCTTGAAGTAATTTTGATTTCGATATTTCAATATAATTGTTAGTTGATTATTAACACTATTAAGATTTTTTTTAAAGACTAATATTTATTAAATAATTAGAAATTCAAGTGGATTTGTTTGGATCTTAATTATTATAATGGATCATAGATTAGAATATTTATTCCTTTATATATTATCTTTATAAAATATATGAATATTACTTCTTTTTTAAGTTTTATCAATATTTAGTATTTTGATTCTTTATGTTTTGATTTGTATTCCAAAAAGATTCATAAATTCTGCCAGATAAAGATCTAGAAAAAAATGCAATAGTCAATAAAAAAATTTATATAAGTACATCAAAACAATAAATAAACAAATTGTAAAATATATCTTGAATGAGAGAAAAAAAATTAAAACAAAAACAACAATACCAAAGAGATACAATTTTTTTTTTTGGAATTCCACGAAGTTTCACGAATTCTCCAAAATAAGTAATTGCAACACAAATAATAAATAGAAAAGAGTCCACAATTAAAAATAATAATACCTCTCTGCTCCAAGAAATATCTTTTTTGTTTAGTTCTTCTATTGAAATTAAATATTATAAATTTTCAGAAATATTCACCCTGGAAAATAAAAAAATAAAAAATTGAAATATGTATATAAAATTATTTTGGGTGAAGAACCAAATTAGTCCCTGCTGTTTTTTCATTTTACGAACTTAATCCATGAAAATTAATAACTACTACACATTTAGTGCCTCAAGATTTTTAGATTACTAATTTGGACCGAAGATTTTCTTACATACTAACTTGATCCCTCATACTTGATCCCTCATGTTTTAAGGATCAAATTGGTACATCCAAAAAAGCTTGAGGGACCAAATTAGTACATACAATACATTCAAAAATCTTGAAGGATTAAATGTGTGTTTATAAATTTTGAAGGATTAAGTTGGTACAGTGAAAAAACATTAAGGACTAAATTAGTACATTTGTTGAATTATTTTTACATATCTTTCTTATTTGAGATAGTTTCTTTTATTCTTGACTTTACCTTCATTAGTTTCAGTGCGAAGAAAACTTCAACGACTAATGTGGTGGCTTTAAAAAGCATTCTTTTATAATTATGAGGGTAGATTCTCCACCGACTAGCTTTCCCGGGTGGTTGATGAATTGCATTTTATTTTTTGGATATTGAACATCCTTTTTTTTTTCGGTGAACCATCCTTTTTTTATTGTATAAATGAATATTAAAGCTAAGTATTCCTTATTATATGATGATTTAAGATAATATCTTTGTCGAGATAATGATTTGGAAAACTTAAATAATATATTTAATTTCAAATAATATCTCGGGTTGAGGAGAATGATGATTTAGAAAATTTGAATAATTTATTTATCTACAATTGTTCAGGTGTAAGAAAAACTCCAACAACAAATGTGGTGGCTCGAAAAGACATCTTTTTATAATAAGAAGAGTAGTAGATTATCATGAACCTATAAATTAATTCAATACAAATAAGTAGATTTTTTTTTTTGTCTGAACTCTTTGGCCAGTAACACTGGTGTTCTGAAGAACACTTTTAATATCAAGGAACCCTTGAGATTAATCTTGCATGAGGTCACGTTTCTATGTCTCTTCCAGCGGGGTGTGTATTGGGAATCGAACCTGAGACTTCTTAGTCTCATACGCTGTTTTCAAGTTTTCAAGTTGGCAGAATCGCACCATTTGAGTCAATCTCCGTTGATATACAAATAAGTAGATACCAATCAGGCACGTAACAGTTGATGAATTATTGCGTTTATTAAGCATCATATATATCAAAAGTTCGATTCTGTTACGTGTATAAAGAATAGTATGTTGATGATAAATGAAAAATCTAAAAAGTAAACATAAATAAAGTAAAAAGTTAAAGGATATCATTAATAAAAAAATTAAAGTAAATAAAGTTTAACAAAAAAATAAACTAAATAAACATGTTTTTCATATCGGATAAAGTATAAAAGATTCAACATATTTTAATATACTAATATATCTTTTAAAAAATACATATCAATTTAGTAGATATCGTACGTAAAGCAAATATATTCAGTTGACCAGAAAAACAAATAAACTAAGTAAACTTGCCTCTCATACCTTCTGATAAGGTAATATAAGATTCTACATTTTTTTTTATTTTTTTTTTGGATTTACATGGGAGGTCTGGGACTATAACCATGACCTGGGGAGTAGGAAATCCTAAATGTCCTTACAACCAGCAACTAAGCTGTCTTACGCAGACTAAGATTCTACATTTCTATCATTTATAGTAATGAAATATTCAACATGTTAATAGTATTTTTAAAAAATTTTCTTTTCTTTTTTTTTTTATCAGAAAATTTCTTAACTTCTGCTTTGATGGCTGAAGGTAAGCTTTCAAAAATAATTTCAGCCTATACATTATTCCTATTTCCATCTTTGTGTGGCACAATAATTTCACTTTCAATGTCCTCGTCCACGGTTTGGTCCGGTCTTTGATGGATATTTGGGACATGACCAATTAAATTAACATGATCAGATTCAATCCAATCTATTCAGCACATATAAATAATAATACTTTTTTTATGAATGGACCGTTCATAAATGATACTCAGCAATAACAAAAAAATATTTTAAAAAATTTGCTATAAAACCCCATTATTGTTGCTACTGCAAAGAGGTGAAAAGATTAAATTTGTTCTCACTACTACTTTACATACAGTTACATATAATATATATAAAGTGCAAGTCATTTGAGTATTATCTAATGCAGATAGAAAAAGAATAAACTCATGTTAACAAAAAAAAAAAGAAAAAGAATAAACTCAAAATTAAATACAAGAGTGCTATATATAATTAAGCAGTGGTCTTAACGGTCACACTGTTTTTTATTTTTATTTTTAATTACATTGTTTTTTTTTAATATATATAGAGTGCTACTTTACATACACATTTATTTTTTTAAATTTTTAAGTAACTGGTCGGGTCTTAACGGTTTCAAAAATAATGAAACCATGGATTGGACAATAAAGAAATGGTCTGAAAATTTTGAGATAGGACCGGACCATGAGATCAGACCGAACTATATTTTTCAGCTCAGTTCGATTTGTTCAGAGCAATTTCGCGATATGAGATCAGATAGCATACACCCTAGTCACTCTCTATTCATCCTCATCTTGTCCTATAAAAAGCCATCTAATAAACTCGAAAAATAATAATAATAATCAGTACCAAGTTATATTCTCCAGTTTTCAATTCAGTCGTCATGGAAAAAATGTATTCATCTCTTGTTTTTCTTTTTCTTTGCCTTAGTTGCATTTCTCTCATTGAGGCTCAAGGTTTTGGTGTTGAACTCATCCACCGTGATTCCTCAAAATCACCATTCTACCTTCCCTCAGAAACTCATTTCCAACGAGTTTCTAATGCTATTCGTCGTTCCATTAATCGTGTCAATCATTTCGAACAACGTTCTTTTTCTACAAAAAATGTTAAGTCTGATGTAATCTCTGATCTAGGTGAATACCTCATGAGTTACTCAATAGGTACCCCACCTTTCAAAGTCTTGGGTATTGTTGACACCGGTAGTGACATTGTTTGGTTGCAATGCAAGCCTTGTAACCCTTGTTACAAACAAACCACTCCAATATTCGACCCTTCAAAATCCACGACATACAAAACCATTCCTTGCACTTCTGATATATGTCAATCAGTTAGAGACTCTTCTTGCTCTTCAAATGATCAACAAAGTTGCCAATATATCATCCATTATGGGGATAACTCCAAATCAGAAGGAGATATTAGTTTGGATGTTTTTACCTTATATTCCACTAAAGGTTCTCCTGTCTCATTTCCTAAAACTGTGATTGGATGTGGTCATAGTAACATTGGTACTTTTCGTCGTGAAGGCTCTGGCATTGTTGGTCTTGCAAATGGACCTCTTTCCCTTATATCTCAACTTGGTTCTTCAATACAAGGCAAATTCTCCTATTGTTTAGTGCCAGCATTACCAAGCAATAACTCTTCAGCATCAAGCAAACTCAATTTTGGAGATGATGCCTTGGTTTCTGGTGGTGGTACTGTCTCAACTCCAATGATCTTAGACAATATATTTTATTACCTCAGTTTGGAAGGGTTTAGTGTTGGAAATAAAAGAGTAGAATTTGGAGGCTCCTCCTCTAGTGGTGATGGAAAGGGTAACATCATAATTGATTCAGGCACAACATTGACTATTTTGCCCGATGATGTTTACTCAGAGTTAGAATCAGCGGTAGCTGCTGAGGTTAAATTGGAGAGAACTGATGATCCCAATCAATTTTTGAACCTTTGCTACAAATCTCCAGTAGGTGAAAAATTGGATGTTCCATTAATCACTGCACATTTCAGAGGCGCAGATGTCCAATTGAATGCTCTTAACACCTTTGTTCAAGTTAGTGAGGATGTTGTATGTTTTGCTTTTCGCTCGGATTCAAGACTTTCCATCTTTGGGAACTTGGCACAACAAAATATTTTGGTTGGCTATGATCTTCAAAACAAAGTTATTTCATTCAAACCCACAGATTGCACCAGCATTGATTAATAATTCTAGGTAGAGTCAAGATCCTTTCCAAATCATTAAGAAATAAAGTAAGGGACTGTTTGCATATTGTTATTGCTTACTGTTGTTTTCGATCGGCTCACATTTAATTAGTGTATTGGGACTTATTTGATCGTGGTAATATTTTATAGTTTATGGTTTTATTTCTATAAAATGAAAGAAGTAATCCCAACGTGTTGATCTAGTTGCCAAGTGCCAACGAGCATTTGAATGCAACAACCAATTATTAACAATAACATATGCAAAAAATAAAGAACCAAAATAAATTATAAAAAAGATTAAGAGCAAATTGAATATTAAAAATAAGATAAATGGAAAAAATATAATTAAGCCAATTATAAACTTAATCATCAAACCATTCTCATTTTCATTTGTAAACTAAATCTATTTTTGCAGCGAGGCTTACGTGGGTTGGAACACTATCGTTCAAGAGGTCATTTACAAAATTCTTTGCATGGTTTATCTAGTTTATATTATTCTGATTTTTTTTTAATTTTCATAAAATTTAAAAAAAAATCGGAAAAATATTAAAAAATAAAATTTTCAGAGTTTTTAAAAAATATTTTACAGATTTTTTTTTAAAAAAATTGTTTTTTTTTAATATTAAAAAAGATTTTTTTTTGAATATTTGACTGACTTTTAAAAAATAAAATTTAAAAAAATAAAATTTTCAGATTTTTTTTTTTGAATATTTGACTGACTTTTAAAAAATAAAATTTAAAAAAAATAAAATTTTCAGATTTTTTTAAAAAATATTTGACTGACTTAAAAAACATTTTTTTAAAAAAATAAAATTTTGTGACACGTGTCACTTTAATTTTTTTTATTTTTTAAATTTAAAAATTAAAATGAGTAAAATGATAATTACATATATACTCAAGCATTACTTCCTTTAATTCATTGTTTTTCCTAAATATATAACATCCCGGATTCAATATCATCAATTTCAATCTAATTCCCTCCTTAGGGTTAATAAATAAATTCAAGCCGGGCACCTGGGTTTTTTAATTTTATGAACATCAAAATTCATCCGGTTCTTCTTTGATTTAGTCCTTTATTTTATTTTTAAATTTCAATTTGATCTTTTATTTTAAAAAACTGTCAATTTAATCCTTTATGTTTCTAATATATATCACTTTTATCCTTTTATCAATTTCAACCTTCTGTCTTCACAATGTTAAATTTTTCATCTTGACAGTGTTTAATGTTAAACGGAATATACTGGTTTCCGATCACAAGAATTATCATTTTATAGGATATCATATTTAATATCATATTGATGAAATTAAAGGATGAAATTGACAAATTTCAGAAACATGAAGTACTAAATTCATCTTTTTTAAATGACCAAAATGATACCTAAATATAAGATAAAGGATCAAAAGAGTATTTAAGCCTTTTATAAAAATAAAGGTTTTCAAATATTTCAAATAATATATATATATGCAACGGAAAAGCTTATTATTATGAAAACGATTACATACTACGAAAGCAAATCTACTATACTTATATAAAATCATCACTTTTCGAGTTACCACGTTTGTCGGAGAAATTTTCGAGGCACCACGTTCGTTTTAAAGAATACTCGCACCAGAGCATTTGTAGGTAGATAATATCGTCTTTAATCAAAATTATAATTTAAAATAAATAAATTATCTGTTCAAAATTAATATTTAAAATTAAATAAATCTACTATACTTATATAAAAAATCCCTCTTCGAGACACCACGTTTGTCCGCTTAAGGAATACTCGCACTAGAGCGTTTGTAGGTAAATAGCATTATCTCTAATCAAAATTATAATTTGAAATTAAATAAATTATCTATATGTGAAATCATTATCTTTTTTTATCGAAAATTAAATAAATAATTCAAATTTATCTAATCTTATCTGTGAAATCATTATCCTTAATTTTAAAATTTATTTAATCTTATCTGTGAAATCATTATCCTTAATTTGTTTTCCAAATCATTATATATATATATATATATATATATATAGTACGTAATATGCATTGGATGACTCCTCAACAATATTTTAGCAATAATGTGAATTGACTTACAAACTTATGGATATTCGGGTAAACAACAATCTCACAATTATATTCGCCTTCAATTTTGTTTTTTATTTTTTTCGTCATTAAATTTTTATAATTCTAATATTTCTCGCTCATTGTAATGTATATTATTTGATTATTAAGTTTCTCTCTAATTACTTTCTTTAATTCAGCAATTTGTGTGTACCATTGATCAAAATGTGGTTTGTTCAAAATTTTGATCTAGGTGTAACCAATTGTGTTGTAAGGGAGTGGAGAAAAACAAGTGGAGGAGTTCATCCCGACAAAGTAAATAATTTGTTTTTTTTAGTGATTGAGTCTTCGATTGCGGGTGAACATAGAGTGCATCAAAATCTAATGTTGTATTGTTTCAGGGTGGCTACCATAAACTACCAAGAAAGATGGTTATTTATTGTTATCTGCACCAATGGCCTATTTAATCACGCAAACAGTGGAAGATGGTGTGTGACGGTGGCCGATATACCCAATATCCTACCGTTTAATCTTCTTGAGAGATTCAAGCTTTAATTTAAGAAAACTTTATTTATGACCATTGTGGCACTATAATAATAGGATTTTATTTTTCTTCTATAATATATTTTGTCTATTGTAATAGATAAAAATCATTCTATATAAAAATATGATTTGATTTTATGCTTGATGTAAATATATTTTTGTTTTTTGTTTTTTATTGTGACAAGAGAATTAAAACTATTAATAACAAATCAAATGTAATCATCCTATATAATAACAGGATTTGATTTTCCTTCTATAATATATTTTGTCTATTGTAATAGATAAAAATCATCCTATATAAAAATAGGATTTGATTTTATGCTTGATGTAAATATTTTTTGTTTTTTATTGTGACAAGAAAATTAAAACTATTAATAACAAACCAAATTTTTTTATTAATATTATCTTTCTATTTTTTTCTCATATGATATGGACCATTAGTCCGAGATCAATTAATAATTTTAAATATTAATTGCGAAAAAAACTAAAAATTACGTTGATAAACTAAATTTATGTTTAGTCACTCACACCACTATTAAGATTTATATTATTAATTTTTTTCTATATTCTGTTGTTGATTTTTATATTAATTTTTGTTTATATTGTTGAGTTCCATATATAAAAAAGTTTTTATCATATGCATAATCTTTTATTCATAAGCTTCAATGACAAGTATCCAATTGCTCACTAATAGATGACATCATCTTTGTAGAAAAATTTAAATGAAAATGATTAGAACGATAATAATAATAATTTTTTGGATTCTATATTATTATTAACTTGAGATAAGATAATAAATGAAAAATATAAAAATATTTAATTATGATTAATAAGAATAAATGTGATAATCATATTTTAAAAAAAAAAACTGCTCCATCCATCACATAAATATAAGATTTATCTCATAATATCATCAAACAAAAAAGATCATAATGTTTAGTTCTGATTTAATTTTGATTTATAATAATAAAGTCAATAATCATATATAAAAATGTCAATTTATCCATAAAATAAATAAGGAATATGTGAGATAAAAAGTGTTACATTTCTATTCATATGAGGAAGTACAAAATTTATCAACAAGATCATCTAGATTAATTTTTTTTAAGTGTAGGGTTTGGTTTGAACGTCTACCTTTTTATATAATTATTTTTTGTTGTTGTTTAATAATAATTTTTACTTTATAATACAAATAATAATAATGATCTTTAATTTAAAATATTTAATATAAAAAATTAAAATATCAACAATCCGTGCATTGCACGGGGTAAGAGCTAGTTAATAAATAAGTTTAGAAACGTTAACGTGCTATTGAATGAATATATAAATAATGGTAAATGGCTACATAATAGGATCACTAATTATAACGATAAGATAAACACAAAGATAAATAAAGAAATAAGAGATAGAGAAAAGTGCAAAACAAACTTTTATCCTAGTCTGGCCTCTCGGACGAGTCCACGTTTAGGTTCCAATAAAGCTTATGTCCATACCCTCAACAACATGCTTTAGATTCATTGTATTGATCAATTGAAGTTCCAAAACCCAATACAATCCAAAAGTGACCTGCAAACTACTAAGCTTCGACCTTTCATAAGGGACTTCAATACACTCACAATAGGATGTCTCACCCTATTACACTGCCATAACACCTAAGGGATACATCACCCTTATAACAATGGCAATGAAGAACTCAAGCTTTTTAGTAAGATTAACAATCGAGAAAAAGAGTACGTAGTAAAAAAGATGAAGGTGCTCTCTCGTTTTTAAAAAATAAAACTAGGATCGGAAAAGATGAATAGTGAATGTGTGTTTTGAAAAGACAATCAAGTTGATTTTATTCAAAATTTCGAGCACCGCATATCAGGAAACAATCCATGCAATTAATATAATTGATATATCAAGAGTCGTTTTTTCGGATTATTCAAATAAATAACCGATTATCCTCAAAAGTAATTGATTAATTTTTAATGAGAATAATCGATTCATTCCAAAATAGTAATCGATTCAAACCTCTAGATAGATCATAGTATTATGTCACAAAGTAATTGATTTATTAATTGAAAAGAATCTATTCAAAGCTCACTGGAAAATGTACAATGCAACAAAGTAATTGATTCACCAATCATAGTAATCAATTACTTTCTTCATTTTTACATAAAAACATATTTCCTCATTCCAAACAACTATAATATTGATAAAAACATTCGTGGAACATGATTGCTGAATTTATTATCAAATATTTTAACCACTTCTTCTCCACAATACTTAGTTTTAAAACATAGCTTGAGTTCTAGGATACAGTGCCTTATATGATTATCCTAGGATGAATACATCACACTTGATTTTCTTCTTAAAACTTTGTTTCTCGTTATCAAAATATCATATCGCATTGGAACTTAACTGTGCAAATATGAGTTGATCTCTCATAGCATTCCGCAGGTATATCTTTACAAGTATGCAGAGGCACTCATTAGACGGGGCAAGGCCAAATGTCTGTAAAGCTTGTAACAAAAAGATAAATTATAATATGTTAGCATTGCAAATGTAACCGGTTCAAATATAAAACTAGTGACAAAATTGTCAGAGATTTGTTCCCTCCAAACATTTCTCACATTAAAAAATGCAAAACTTGAAACAGATTCACAAGGTAATACATCTCTTGCAAAAATATTAAATCTGATTTCTATTATTTGCAACGTTTGGCGAAGGAATATAATTAATCCCTTGAAAAAAAATATTAATTCAATATTCTATTATTGGTGAGGGATTTGCAAGGGAACTACTCCTTCGCAAAATCTTGAGACACATTTAGTGACAGATTTGCAATGGAAATTTCTCTTGCAAATGTAACTAGTTCCCACATGTACGAAACTATAGCGACATAATTGTGAGAGAATTGTTCCCTTGCAAATATTTTTAACCTTAAAAAATATAAAACTTGCGATAGATCAGATTCGAATTCGCGTGGGAATACATTGCTCACGAATATTTCTATAAGATCCCTCGCTAATAGCTCGCTAATGTCTCAGTTCGCTAATCGCTTGCTAAATGAGATTTATTTTAATATTTTCATGTTTTTGGACCTCAGAGAGCTAGGGAATTTACTTTTGGTTGTTAAACCGTGGCTAAACCCTCGCTAATTAGTGATAGATTAGCGCAAGAAACATGTTGTTGCTGATTTTCCTCGCTAAAATGGCTTTTTTTAGCAAACATATCATTTTTTTTTTGTAAAAAATATTTTTTAAAATTTGTTTAACCTTTACGTACAACGTATGGTACGTATTAAGGTTTAAAAAATCCTTAAAAGATAAATATTACCAAAATTTCCAAATCATAATTATACATTTATACGAGGAAAGTAAAGCTATATACTTCTTCCGTCCCTAATTATAAGACCCTTTTGACATTTTTATTTTGTCCCTATTTATAAGATCCCATATCAATTTTCAATGATTATTAATTACTTTTTTCCACAAATACCCCTATTTATTTAATTTAACACTTTTTAGATTCTCAGATTTTAAAAATATATATCAAAAGTTCATATTTCCAATACAATTAACTAAATTAGTCAACTTTCTTCATAGACGTGATATCTCCCAAAAGAGTCTTATATTTAGGGACGGAGAGAGTACTTATTAAAAATATTAAATCATACTCCATTCGGTTCGAATTATAAGCAAATCCAACCACATTCACGCTTATTAAGGAGGTTAGTTGATTTTATTTAATTTTCTCAAATTTATAAAAAAAAAATAGAGGTATTTTATGAAAGTAGTGTTGAGAATGAAACAAAAATTAATTAAGATTACAATTTTTGAGAGATGTTTTAGGAAAGTGGCATTGGGAATGAAACAAAATGTAATAAAGTTAGTTAATTTTGCTTATATTTTAAACCAAAAAAATATGTTTTTTGTTGCTTATGATTCGAGCGGGAAGAGTAGTGCAGGCTATATAGACCAATTCATTTTACGGAAATGCTTAATAGTATGACAACAATTTTTTTTTTCTCATAATTCATTTTCTCTCTCCACGATGATATTTCTCTCTCTTGCCAATAAAAACATACGGTGTATTCTAATTTTTGATTGTTTTTTTTTTTTTTTGGTTTACATGGGAGATCTGGGACTAGAACCCACGACCTGGGGAGGGGAAAATCCTAAGTGTCCCTGCAGCCACCAACTGGGCTGTCTTACGCGGACAGCTATTTTCCTAATTTTTGATTGTTAAAACTTAATTAAAGGGGGATTTGTCGAAATTCGCACAGCTATTTCTCGTACCAAATACTAGTAGGCTAGCAGCATTGTTCTTCTTTTTAACGATTTGGAAATTCAAAAATTGACAAGGTTTCCGTCTTCATAGATACATGCAAATTCATATAAGAAAAAAAACAAGTAACAAAAAAAATTCATGTAAGGCAAAAAATAATACCCGCATTGAAAGATATTGATTTCTTTATCGAGAAGGCACACGTGAGAAAGATAAACTTTATTTCCACAAACCTAGGAAACACTCAACTGTGATACTACGGTACTACAGTACTTAATAACCATTCATTTTAACGATTTGGAAGTAAATGTTCAAATATTATTGATAAGGTCATATTTCAGTCTTCATACATAAAAATTCATGTAACTGAAAAAAATACCCGCATTGAAAGACTTTGATTTCGTCGATATACTATTATGTTGTGTGAAAACTAATTAAGCAATAATTATTCCAGCGCATTCACTTTATGTATCCATATTTGTGTGCCACAATTTCACTATCATTGTACTTTAAAAAGCCTTCTAAGAAACTTGAATAATAACCTAACCAGCACAGTGCCAATTATTAAGTGATAGTCTCCAATTATCAATTCAATCATCATGAGCAAAATGCATTCATCATCTCTTGTTTTTCTTTTTCTATGCCTTAGTTGCATTTCTCTCATTGAGGCTCTTGGCTTTGGGGTCGAACTCATCCACCGTGATTCTCCAAAATCACCATTCTACCTTTCCACAGAAACTCATTTCCAACGACTTTCTAATGCTTTTCGTCGTTCCATCAATCGTGTCAATCATTTCAAACAACGTTCTTCTTCTACCAAAAATGTTGAGTCTGATGTAATCTCTGATCTAGGTGAATACCTCATGAGCTACTCAATAGGTACCCCACCTTTCAAAGTCTTGGGTATTGTTGACACCGGTAGTGACATTGTTTGGTTGCAATGCAAGCCTTGTAACCCTTGTTACGAACAAACCACTCCAATATTCGACCCTTCAAAATCCACAACATACACAACCATTCCTTGCACTTCTATAGCATGTCAATTGGTTAGAGACTCTTTCTGCTCTTCAAATGGTGATGATCGACAAGGTAGCAGTTGTCAATATCTTATTCAATATGGGGATAGTTCCAAATCAGAAGGAGATGTTAGTGTGGATACTCTTACCTTAGGTTCCACTAAAGGTTCTCCTGTCACATTTCCTGACACTATGATTGGATGTGGTCACAGTAACACTGGCACTTTCCGTGGAGAAGGCTCTGGCATTGTTGGTCTTGCAAATGGACCTCTTTCCCTTATATCTCAACTTAATTCTTCAATACAAGGCAAATTCTCCTATTGTTTAGTGCCAGCACTTTCAAGTGGTAACTTCTCGAGCAAACTAAACTTTGGAGATGATGCTGTGGTTTCTGGTGAAGGTACTGTCTCAACTCCAATGATCCTAGATGAAATCTTTTACTACCTGACCTTGAAAGGGTTTAGTGTTGGAAGTAAAAGAATAGAATTTGGAAGCTCCTCCTCCTCCTCCGAGGGTAACATTATTATTGATTCGGGTACAACGTTAACTCTTTTGCCAGATGATGTTTACTCTGAGTTAGAATCAGCGGTCGCTGCTGAGATTAAATCGAAGCGAGTGGATAGTCCGAATCAATTTTTGAATCTTTGTTACAAATCTACAGAAAGAGAAAAATTGGTGGTTCCATTAATCACGGCACATTTCAGTGGTGCTGATGTGGGATTGAATGATCTTAACACCTTTGTTCAAGTTAGTGAGGATGTTGCTTGTTTTGCTTTTCGCCCAGATTCAAGACTTTCCATCTTTGGGAACTTGGCACAACAAAACTTGCTGGTTGGCTATGATCTTCAAAATAAGGCTATTTTGTTCAAACCCACAGATTGCACCAAACAGTGATTAATAAATAACTCTAGGTGTTTGCATGTTGTTCTCTGGCTATTAAAAATAAAAGTCATACGGTATTTTACTTCTCTATGATGATTTGATTTAGGTTATCCTTAAATATGGCTAATTCACATTTCTATGGAATGACCGTTTATTGTTGATATCCTCAATAAATACTTTAATTTGTTGTTTTGTTATTATAATTTTGGGTTTTGATTTGATGTCATTTATCTTCTAGCTAGCTAAAATGTTATATATTGTCACCAACAAAGCCCAGCACAGTTAATTGGTAGATAGCTGAGTTCTTTAAGCATGATGTTAGGGTTTGATCCCTACAGTGGGCATGAAAAAGACTTTGTTAGTAAAGGCAAAACTCACTTCGGTGATCTCTACGCCTCGAAGAGGATTAGTCTTCGGCTGTCGGCTGAGGGATACCCTTGATGTACACTAAAAAAAATGTTATTTATTGTCATTTCGTTCTAAGTAATCAATCGCATTTCAACACGTACTACAATTAAATACACTTAGTGAACGATTTTCGTATTGTGTGTCAGCTGATATGTTATCACTACTATACGGATAATTTTATAAAATTTGATAATGTAACTCTTCAACATGCATTAACCATGGTTACTATAAAAATTAATAAAATGCGTAATTATATTAATCCTAATTATTTGAAAATTTCAAGAACTTATGCACATTTACTTCTTGATGATTTGAGACAATAATGAATAATATATTTTGTTAAATGATAAGATTCATCTTTATATATATAGTATATATGTCCAATTGATTTTTTAGTTAGTGGTATCTGAATTATTTTCATGTTAAATTATTAAAAGATGGGTTTACGAATTTCTATGTATTAATTAATTTTGAGAATATGAATGTGTTGTTTCCATAATATATAATTGTCATATTGTTATGCACTTGAGATAGTAGTATTTCATAAGAATGGTACTCCATTAAGAGCTGCATTGTCACGAGGGCTATGATTATAATCAGGCCGGTCCTAATCTAATTTGGGCCCTAGTGCGAAAAAAAAATTTGAGACCCCTAATTCAAAAAAATAAAAATCATTAAAAGTAAATCAATTAAAAATTTAGTATATATACGAATAATCAATTAAAACAATGACAACAATCAATAATAGAATTAATTATTAAAAAATAAGATTTGAAATAATATAAAAAGTTATTTAGTAAAGAGGTAATAAAATACCTTTTTCATGTTGGATTACAAAAATAAAATTCATTACTTCATATATTTTTAAATTAAGTGAGCAAATGAAAAAAAACAAATTAAAATATTATGCTAAAAATCATTGATAGTTAAAAGATAAAAAAAACTTGAAATTATTAAACTTTTGTTTTCAAAAATAAATGTACCATTAAAATAAATTATGGGCCCCTAAATTTTTTGGGCCCAGAGCAGCCGCCCTTGTCGCCCTTCCTTAGGGCCGGGCCTGATTATAATAATGCAATCATGTAAATATTTGAAATAATTCATGGTTTTTGAAACTGTTATTGGACATCCTTTGAAATTTTCATTGTTTGGTCTACCAAAAAAAAATAAATTTTCATTGTTTGGGATGGATTTATAACTTGTGCACTTTTTTTTTTGGTAGACAAAGGGGGCGAAAGCCCAACAAAAGAAAATTACATTAAAATAATGTCTCTAGGATACGCACT
Source organism: Crotalaria pallida (assembly GCA_037953625.1). NCBI lineage: Eukaryota > Viridiplantae > Streptophyta > Magnoliopsida > Fabales > Fabaceae > Crotalaria > Crotalaria pallida. Next base: position 176,016,324 of record CM075650.1, read on the forward strand.
CCCAGTGTAGTCATGAAATAGAAGAGATCTTAAACCATTGACAGGTTCATCAAGGATGCAACAATCTAAGCTCTTGTCCAAGCTGAAGTTGGCTAAGAAATCAGCACAAGAGTTTCCTTCACGATTCGTGTGGACGAAGTTGATTCTCCAATTGTTCTTCTTTAATCTGTTGATGTGATGAATCAGACTATTCCTTCATTTATATTGATCAGCATCAGCTTCTTTGTTGAGGTGCTGGACTATGGTGAGGGAGTCACATTCCAAAATTATGTTGGTGAAGCCTTTATTCAAGGCTATTTCTAGGCCAGTATAGATTCCCCATAATTCGGCATTAAAAGCGGTGGTAATGCCAATCCTTTTGTAAAATCTGCATATCCATCTGCCATTGCTATCTCTGAAAATTCCTCCGCAGCCCGCTGTACCGGGATTCCCTTTAGATGCACCATCGGTGTTGATCTTAATCCAGCCTTCCGGGGGCTTTTTCCATCGTATGAAAATAGTTTCCATATATCTTCTATGCTGCATGTTGTCTTGAGATATTAAATCTTGAACCTGCGATAAAATAAATTGTTTAGCATCATGAGGAACTTGAAAATTAGTTTCATAAATATTTCTATTACGCCAAGTCCAAAGAAAGTATAGAATACATAGAAATATAATTTTCCAATCTTTAATGTGATACTTCCCTTTACCAGAAATGAAGTTATTCCTACACCAAGTGTGGAGATCCAACGTGTAGAAATCCGGATAGTCCGCAACCTTAAGGAAAAGAGCCCAAATCTGGCGGGCTTTACTACAGTCCCGCATAGAATGAAGGGTGGTCTCCTCTATGCCCCTGCAATTAGGACATTCCGCAACACCAATTCCCCATTTGGCTTTACGACTATTGGTTAAAAGTCTATCGTGACCAACTTTTCATAGATGAAATTTCCATTTCTCGGAACATTTTGTTTTCCACATTGTTTCCCAAGGAAGTATAGCAATAGTAGGGGTTTCATTTGATAAAGTCATATATGCATGCTTGATAGTAAATTCTCCATGTTGAGAGCCTCTCCAAGCTATTTTGTCATCCTCCAGCTCAGTGTGCGGTCTAGGAATAGTCCTAAGCCTCTCCAAGCCTCTCCATTTTATAACTTGTGCACTGTATGTCACGAACTTTACTAGTATATTAAAATTTTTAGAATATTTCTAACCTATAATCAAAATTTGGATGGTAATACAATAATCCACTAATAATTCCACTATCTTGACTATTGTCACAGATTCTTTTTTTCAAAATATCCTCATTATGATTTTCAAATTCAAGAATCCAATTAATGATGACAAAATAAAGTTAGTCATCAAGTAAAAATTACTACTACAAAACCGTCGAGAACAAATATTGACTTATATCTCAAATAAGTAAAAATCCTATAGGAGATATGTATTGTCTAAAAAACACTATAAATTATTAGAAAAGAAAATAAGTGATTATTTAATAATGAAAAAGAACAATAATAAAAATATGTATAGTTTTTATTTGTAATCTATGAATTGCATTAATTATTTTTTTTAATTTATTAATTTTGGATTGCTTAACCTCAACCCTGAGAATTAAGGATAAGAGGTATAATAAAGTCTTAAAAATCTAAATATATTATCTTTTAAATATTTAAAATGTAGTTTTCAATAAAAAAAAAGTTAGCCCCTTATCCAAGTTAAGAAAATCCTTCAATATTTCATCAATAAATATATATATATATATATATATATATATATTTTTTAAGACAAAAAGAGTAGTACTCCTTTATTTTTAAGGAAACATTTTATCCAAGTTAACCAAAAGATACTGATCTAATGTATGTTGTTTAAATATAATTTACCAAATAAAAACAAATAAAATAAACTTTTTTTTTTAAGGAAACATTTTATCGGTACCAACCTTTATTCGGTTGACATTTCAATATCATTTGAAAAGATAAATATTGCCATATTTAATCCAGACCCGCCCAGGAGCAGAATGATAGGGTTAACCATCTAGACCCATGAATTTTAGGGTCTAAAATAAAAATTAATTTTCTTTTGACATGTATCTTAGTATTATTTAATAAATTTCTTATAGTACTATATTATAATTCAATTGATTAATGCACCTTAATTTATTCACTGAGGTCTAGAGTTTAAATCTTATTGCTAGCTTTTTAATTTTTCGGGTAATAAAAATAAATTTACTAATGTCATTGTTCTATATTGCCCAAATAAGATAAAGCTCACTTTTTTATTTCTTTTTAAGTTCATTTTAAACATTCAGTAGTAATAGTGTTTTGTAAAGTATATACTCCTTCCATTTCACTTTAAATGTCTTTTTAGCATTAAAAAAAATATTTTTATGCAAGTGTTTTTTAGAAAACTAATACTGTACAATATTAATCTCTTTTGACAATTTTATCCTTACATAATTAAGAAGAGAGATAATTAGTAGAAAAAATAAAGTAAATGTAATTATAAGAGAGACAAAGATCAAATTACGTAAACATCACATTAATTTAATTCAAAAAGACACATTAATTACATTTCTTACTCCAAGCATTATATCCTGAAATAACACTTAAAATACAACAAACAAATTAGTTGGGTGATTAATAAAACTTACATTAAATTATTGGTTGACTTAGCAATTCTAATCATTAAAAACATACATTTTTTTTATTATTTATTTATGTTAATATTCAAACCTTTTCTATCTTAAAGGAATCGAGCAAATATATTACCATTACTCCGTTTTTCCTTTTTATAATTTTTTTTTAAAGTTGTGACATTTGTATTCCCTTACACTTTGTTTAGTTTGGGAGAATTAGGGGGAAGAGATTTTGGGAGGAAATAAAATGGAAAGAAAATAGGGATCTCCTGTTTGGAATAGGAGAGAAAATGAAGAAAGAGAGAGAATTGGGTGGGACCCACCTAAAAAAATTTTCTCTCTTGGACTGGGGAGATTTTGGGGGAGAAATGTTTAGGTGTTGTTCTGTGCTGCCTTGGATACCTTGTTGTGTTGAGCCTTCCCTTCTATTGTTCATTTCATCAATGTAACTGTGTTTGTTTTTTTTTCTTTTGAATTTTGATACAAAATTTTATATATATATATATTTTTAATCATAATTTTTATTACGTAAAAAAATAATAAAAATAATATATTTTTTAAAATAATTTTTATCTTAATTTTTCTTTGCTTCACTTTTTTTTATTTTTTTATTTCAATAAAAAATTGTTTTATTTATATTTTTCACTTGGAATTTTTATTATGTAATAAAAATTGAAGTAAATTAAAAATCTTTGGCTATGTTTAATATAAGTACCTGTGGAAAAAATATATATATTCATTTCTATTATGTAAAACAAGGGTATAGTTGTCTTTTGACAAATTTTTTGTTTTCTCTCCACATTTTTCTCTCCAACCCATGCAAACAAAAAAAAGAAAACTCAACTTTTCTCTCTTCCTTATTTCTCCACATTTTCTCTCATACTAAACAACAACAAAATCTACTCATTTTCTCACATAATCTCTCTTCCCATTTTCTTTCGTGCAACCAAACAAAGACTTAGGTCCTATATGTATGACTCTTTTGGGGAAATTCATGTCCACCAAGAAAGTGGATTAAATATTGTTAGTGGTATTGAAAATGTAAGCATTTAATACACTTTTTCAAAACTACACATATAATTGTTATTAAAATTCTAAAAAGTGTTGACTTAATAGTTGTGTTTTGGAAAGTAACTAAATGTTATTAGAAATTGTAAATAATGATATTAGAAATAAGATAAAAAATCTTCTTAAAAGGGTGTTACAAATAGGACCACAAGAAGTATTTAAACAAAACGTAATTACAATATATTACTTTTTTTTTAGTTTATCATTTACCATATCTCCATAATAAATGATAATAAATGAAACTAACAAGCTTAAAAAAAAAAGTCACAAATTTATGACTCCTATAAAAATAAATCAGGAAATAGAAAAAATGATTGATAAATCTACAAAATTAACTTATAAGTAGTTTTACATTACAAAGAAAATGACACGTGTTACTTGCTTATTATTGATTAGTTAACAAGTAATATATGTCATTTTCTTATGGTATACACTTGTTTAATTTGTAGGTTTATTTTGTAGATCTAATTATCATGTCTCTAGTAAAAAAACCCCATAAAAAAAAGGTAAATAATGGAGAGCAGAATTACGAAAACGACAATTAATGTTGCCAAAATAATTTAATTAATCATACTTTATTAAGTTTTTTTTATACAATTACTAAATAAATAAAAAAAGAATAAATTTAAATAATAAATATAAATAAAATAATTTTATATGTTATTTTTGGTGTTTAAATAATTTTTAGCTATTTGCATAACTAGTTTTGCAGAACATTTTTATTTCAAACAATATAATTAATTAATAAAGTATTACAAAATTATTAAATTATAATTAATACACATTTTATTAAAAAACTTACTACTCCCCCTTCCATTATTATAAGGCACCATTTTGGTAGTTTTTGTCCATTTTTATAAGTCGTTTTAGAATATCTATATAGTATTAAATAGATTATTTCAAGGCTTGAATACTTTTTTGGTCCTATATCTTATTTTTAGGTTTCAATTTGGTCCTATATCTTTAAAAATAGTCAATTTAGTCCTTTATGTATCTGATATTTGTCAATTTCATCATTCTGTCATGATAATGTTAAATTTTCACCGAAATATACTGATTTTGTAATAGGTTTCTTATTCTAGTCATCAGAATTTGCATTTTATTGTTGAAATTTACATTTTTCATCATATTTGACACTTCAATTGATAAAATTTCAATGTCGTCCCACTTTTTTTTAGGGTAAAAATTGGCTCACATGTGTGCCTTTTTGTTTAAAAAATTGCAAATTACGACAATACAATGAAGATTATGGTGATTAAAAAAGGAATCTCAGGGGAAATCAGTATATTTCGGTGAAAATTTAATAATGTCATGACAAAATGATGAAATTGACAAACATTAAAAACATAGAGGACTAAATTGACTCTTTTTAAAGATAAAGGACCAAATTGAAACCTAAAAATAAAATAAAGGACCAAAAGAATATTTAAGCCTTATTTCAAATACATCCCTCGTAATTACATAGGGGTGATAGAGTAATAATTACATTAGAGAGAAAAATGAATAGAGTTATGAAGTTTTAAATAGGGATAACTTTGGAATGACAACGTATTTTTTAATAAGTTTGAGAGTAATAATTAATTTTTTTTTAATCTGCGTAAATTAGGTAAAAGTGATTTGATTAAGGGACAAAGGGAGTAATAAATGTTAGGGTACACATTAAATTAAAAATTAAATTGCAATCAATTGGGTTATGATAATTAATGTAATTATAAAAAATGTTGGACGGTATAATTGGTACATGAATTATTGAAAGATAGTTTAGTTTCTTAAAAGTTATTTCAAGTATTTTTCCAAAAATTGTCTTTCAAAAGTTACAAGTTATTTTTTTAAAAGCTACAAATTGTTTTTAATTTTTATTCGCCGAAAGAAACTAATTATTTACGCACGGAATCAAAATGTTGTTTGATATAGTTGGTATGTTGATATTATGATTATTTCTAGTGATTATAATCTGACTGGTAAAATTATAATATGTTAAAATTATACTATGTTTATGTTTTGGATATCTTAGTTGAAAAATGAAATTATAATCAAGCCATACATTTCCTATTTCCATATATGTGTGTACTGTGTAGCAAAATTTTACTAAAAAATTGTTTGCAAAATTAACTTATAGTTGTGAGTTTATAATATGTAGCTATGAATTTTAGCTTGTAGCCATAAAGATAACTGAGAGCTTTGAGCTTGTAACTGCGAACTTATAGTTGTTTAGCTGATTGTTTGAAATAGTGTTGTTCAGTAAAACTAACTTTCGAAGTAGCTAAAAGTTATTAAATGATCGAAAATTACATGCAACATTATATTATTTATATTTTAGTACGTATTTTAATTTATTCATTTTGTTCTTTATTTATTTATTAAATAAATAGTTAATTAATTAATTAAGTATAAAATCATTAAATTATAATTAATTAAACTCGCTTTTTCTTTTTTTAATAATGTTTTTAATTAATTAATCATTAAAAACTATTAAATTATAATTAATTATTAATTAAAAACACAATTAATTATAATTAAATTATTAAAAAACTCCTGACTAAACATGTAAAAAGAGCTATGAACGTGCTTTGGTTTAGTGACAGCTCACTAGGTCTCTTCTTAACTATGAGGTCTCGAGTTCGACACCCATGGGAACGGAGAAGCACGCATTGGGAGACCCCTGCCCACAAAGTGGAGTTCCGTAGGGTCGGGGTGGATTTAGTTGAGCCGCCAAAGTGCGAAAACCCAGACACCACCTGCGCAAATAAAAAAACATGTAAAAAGAGCCTTACACACTATCACTACTCTATTCTTTTACTCATTAAGTCCTATAAAAAGCCATCGAGTGAAAACCAGTACTATCAAATTATAGTCTCCAATTGTTCACCAATAAAAAAAAAATTATAGTCTCCAATTATCTAAATAAATCAACCTTTCATAACATAATAATGTATTATTCATCTCTTGTTTTTCTTCTGTTTCTTTGCCTTGGTGGCATCTCTCTCGTTGAGGCTCTTGGCTTCAGTGTAGAACTCATCCACCGTGATTCTCCAAAATCACCATTTTACCAACCCACACAAACTCATTTCCAACGACTTTCCAATGCTCTTCGTCGTTCCATCAATCGTGCCAATCATTTACAAAAACGTTTCTCTTCTAGTGAAAAAAATAATGTTGCACCTGATGTAATTGTTGATCCAGGCGAATATCTCGTGAGTTACTCGATAGGCACCCCACCTATGAAAACCAATCATTTAATATGTCTTGCTTTATGTAAGTAGTGAAGAAAAATTAATGATTATATAAAGAGAAATGGTATAGTGGAAAAAAACATAATTAATGTCTTGGAAATATGAGTAATAATTAAATTTTTTAAAGGTATATTTTTTCTTGAAATATGACAGATAAATAGGAACAAAGGAAGTAATAGGAAATGGAGCTAAGCGAACAATAATATAAATATGCATAATTTTTAATTGTAATTAATAAGTTACATTAACTATTATTTTATTTAATTTTTCAATTTTTTTTCAAAAATATTGATACAGAAGTAGTATTTATTAACCAAAACATAATGATCATAATCTTGATTAAATATAGTTTACTGAATAAAAACAAATAAAATAAACTCTCCTTTTTTTTAAGGCTTAATTGCACTTTTGGTCCCCCAATTTTCTCAATTTGGCGATTTTGGTCCCCCAACTTTTAATTTAGCGATTTTGGTCCCCCAATTTACGATTTGTAGCGATTTTGGTCCCTCCGTCAATTCCACCGTTAACGGTGCTGACGTGGCTGCTGACATGTGTCCCTCTGGTAAATTGGAGGACCAAAATCGCTACAAATCGTAAATTGGGGGACCAAAATCGCCAAATTAAAAGTTGGGGGACCGAAATTGTGAAATTGAGAAAATTTGGGGACCAAAAGTGCAATTAAACCTTTTTTTTTTAATAATCAATGACCTTTCTAAAAGCTTTTAATAATCAATGGCCTTTCTAAAAGCCCATATTAGATAAGAGAAAATTTATGATCTCACACTTTGTGCACAACTTTATTTGCTAAAACATTGTAATTAGCTAAAAAAATTGTAATCTATTAATAAGAGTTTATATTAGTTGAAATTTTACAAGTTTTTACGGTTGCGGTAATTTATACTCTAATATTTCTCTTGAGATTAATTTGAAGTTAATCTTGGCATTATGCTAAAACTCTATTTGAGAGTCCATTGTCACTAATTACAAGGTGTGTGACTGTGTGAGTGATGAAAATTTGGATTAGCAAAATTTGTAATTCCTTTTTAAAATATGCAATCAGATTTCCTTGACAAGTAAATTGTCACAAAAATTAAGGAGAAGGCTAACACGTGCGTATTTGTTAAGAGACTAAATATAGTTTAAATGTTGTTTCCAATTCTGATCTATTTTCTTAAAACACCTCTATTTTTTTTATAAATTTGATAAAATTAAATACAACCAATCAATCTCCTTAATAAACGTAATTTTAATTTTTTTTGCCTTATAAATTGAAGGGAGTATATATTAATTTTTCCTTATTAAAAATAATTTTAATTTTTTTTCCTTATAGGATATTTTCATTTTTCAATTTCTTTATGTACTTTAAGATGAGATATAATACTTTATGTCAGTTTTCAATTACAATTATAACATAACTGGTTATATTTTAACTTTAACTTTTTCTATACTTTATGAGATACATAAAATTTTTAAAACAAATTTTCTTAATTTTGTATTCGAAACATGTACTCGCTATTTTTATTTTTTGTTTTAATTGCACTTTTAATCCCTCAATTTTGTTAATTTGGCGATTTTGGTTCCCCAACTTTTAATTTGGCGATTTTGGTCCCTCAATTTACGATTTGTAGTGATTTTGGTCCCCCAATTTACTAGATGGACACGTGTCAGCAGCCACATCAGCACCGTTAACGGTGGAATTGACGGAGAGACCAAAATTGCTACAAATCGTAAATTGGGGGACCAAAATCGCCAAATTAAAAGTTGGAGGACCAAAATCGCCAAATTGAAAAAATTGGGGGACCAAAAGTGCAATTAAGCCTTTTTTTAAAGGAAACATTTTACTCGTACCAACCTTTATTTGGTTGACTTTTCAATATCATTTCAAAAGATAAATATTGTCACATTTAATCGTCCACAATTCCTTGTTTTGGATTTTGTTTGATCCTCCTCTCTCCGTTTCTTCAAAGAATGATAAAATTGTTTGTCCTAATTTTGGTAAAGTTGGTTTTGCTTGTTTCACCATGTTTAGTATTTACTCTCTTCGTTCCAATTTAACTGTCACTTTAGCAATTTCACACAGATTAAGAAAGTCATTTAATATTTCAATTTTCAAGAGAATTATTAAATAACTTTACTATAATACCCTCAAAGTATATTAATTATCACCCATTTCACATATTTCAACACATTAAATGCAAGGTTAAAGGTGGAAAAAATCAATTAATACATCCTCGAATTCCTAAAGCGACAAATAATTTGGAACAAGTTAAAAATGCTAAAGTGACCGATAATATGGAACGGAGGGAGTAACATTTTTTCTTGTTTCATATTGTTTGGTCTTTTACGTTTTCAATACATGAACATATTTTTTTTCTTCCAATTTTAACATACATTTCTTTCAATCATTTCTCTTACTCCTCATTAATTCTATTTTTATCATCCCTCTCATCTCTAAACCACTATACATTAATTAATGAACACAATTACTAATAAAAATTAAATACCACTACAATTTTCAATAAGGATTAAATAAGGGCATTTTGGACAAATTATACATAATACTTACCATAATTAATATTTTTTTAATTTGTGTGTCCAAACCTAAAAGGTCATCTATATTGAAACAGAGGGATGTGGACACCATGTTCATAAAACGAAAAAAATTCATGTATTATATGTTAGGTGTAGCTCATATAGTTATGTATTACCATAAATCTTAATATTTTAAAATTGGAAGTTTCAGATTTGATCTTGGTTTAATGATTTGTTGCTGAATTTAATTTTCCTTTTACTATCCTGATAATTAAAAAAAATCTTGGTCTCTAAAAAAAATAAATTCAGTCAAATGTAAATATTAAGTCATAATTTCATCCCATACTATTTCCATCTTTGTGTAGCAAAATTTGATTAACAACGTACCGTCACTCTATTCTTTTACTCAAGTCCTATAAAAAGCCATCGAGTATAGTCTCCAATCATCAAATTAAATCAACCTCTCATAACATAATAATGTATTATTCATCTCTTGTTCTTGTTCTACTATTTCTTTGCCTTGGTGGCATTTCTCTGATCGAAGCTCGTGGCTTCAGTGTAGAACTCATCCACCGTGATTCTCCAAAATCACCCTTCTACCTTCAAACAGAAACTCATTTCCAAAGAGTTTCTAATGCTATTCATCGATCCATCCGTCGTACAAAAAATAATAATAATGTTGCAGCTAATGTAATTATTGATCCAGGTGAATACCTGATGGAGTATTCCATAGGCACCCCACCTTTCAAAGTCTTGGGTATTCTTGACACAGGCAGTGACATTATTTGGTTGCAATGCAAGCCTTGTAACCCGTGTTACAACCAAACCACTCCAATCTTCGACCCTTCCAAATCCTCAACATACAAAACCATTCCTTGCACTTCTCAAAAATGTAAATCTGTTACAGACACTTCGTGCTCTTCGGATGATGATAAACAAAGATGCGAATATATTACCAAGTATGTGGATGGCTCTGCTTCAAAAGGAGACCTTAGTGCTGATACTCTTACTCTAGGTTCCACCAAAGGCTCTCCACTCAGATTTCCTAAAACTGTGGTTGGATGTGGACACAGTAACACATTGAAATTTCAGGGTCAAGGATCTGGCATAGTTGGTATTGGAAATGGACCAATCTCCCTTATAAATCAACTTGGTCCTTCGGTACAAGGCAAATTCTCCTATTGTTTAGTGTCAATAAGTTCAAACATTACCTCCAGCAAACTCAATTTTGGAGATGATGCTGTGGTTGCTGGTAAGGGTACCGTTTCAACCCCAATGTTCCTAAGCGATGTCTTTTATTTAGTAATCTTGGAAGGGTTTCTTGTTGGAAATAAACGGTTCGTCAAATTCCGAAGCTACTTTGATGCTGAGGGAAAGGGTAACATCGTCGTGGACTCAGGTACAACGTTGACTGTTTTGCCATATGATGTTTACGATGAATTAGAATCAGCGGTTGCGGATGTGATGAAAAATTCGAAGCGAGTTGATGATCCTAACCAAGTTTTGAACCTTTGCTACAAATATAGTGAGAAAATGGAAGTTCCAGTAATCACAGCACGTTTTAAAGGTGGCGCAGAAGTCCAATTGAAACCTTTGAACACCTTTGTTCAAGTTAGTGATGATGTTTCATGTTTTGCTTTCCGCGGCCTCAGACGTGATCAAAATGATCAACTTGCCATCTTTGGGAATGTGGCACAACAAAATTACTTGGTTGGCTATGATCTTCAAAATAAACTTATTTCTTTCAAGCCCAAAGATTGTGCTCAGCAGGGGAAGACAGAGAGAGGCTCAGCCTTCTCTCTTTCTCAATCTTCTTCTCTTCTCTTCTCCGTTTTCCCTTTTGTGTGATGATTCTCCCTCCCCTTCCTTTGGTTTGTATGTGAGTTTTTTTTTCTCCCAGTTATATCTGGGTTAAATAAATAAATCTTGCCTTTGTGTAAGTGGTGTGGTTTTTCTTGTCCCAGTTTCATCTGGGTTTTGTTTTTGTGTGTTTGAGTGTGGGAAGGCTTTTTGTTTGTCCAGATCTGATGACCTTCCTATCTTCTCCAATAACTAGAAGACTGATATTCGGGACAACTTTTCTCTTCCAGATCTTTGTCTTCTCCTCTATCCAGTGGCTCTACCTCCTCAGATCTGAGATTCTTTGTCGCCGAACTGTGCTTACTTCCGACATTGATGAGATAGTTATCTTGGAGACAAAGGCTGTTGAATCTCTTGTTAGAGTTCGAAGCTGGATGTTGATGATGATCCTGATCCACATGGAGTTTGCTGTTATGATTGAGTATCTAATCTTTTTTAGCAATCTTTATTGTATATTATTATCCTATTGGATCTACTTGTACTATTTTCTGTTACGGAATGAATTACATATTTTCTTTAAAAAAAAAAATATTGTGCTCAGCAGTGATTAATAAGATTAAAACTATGTGTTTGCTTCTTGTTATTATATTTGCTTAATAATGTATTTAGCTTGAATTTAGCAAATTATGAATAAAACTGCACATTTTATTTGAGTAGTAGTATTATTTTTAGAGATTATCAATGATTGTGCATTAATTAATAGTATAAAGGTCTTGCTAACGAGTGTCCTATGGGCACTTGTTAAGGTTTCTAAACTTAGAAAATTAATCATAAGTGCACATTACTTCATGTCTCGAGAATCTATAAAAATGCATTTTTCAATGGTTATTTATTTCATATGACTTCTTAACAAATGCATCAAGGGCACTTGTTAGCATTTGCCATAATATAAAGTGCAAATTTTACGCTTTAATTACAATATCGATCAATTATCCATCATTCAATATTATTAGTTTTAATTTAAAAGTTAATGATCATAAATATGTGAAAAATGAATTATACTTACTTTTAATTTAAAAGTTAAGGATCATAAATATGTGAAAAATGAATTATACTTTGACAATATAAAAAAAAATTAGTACACCAATTATTTTCTCGTGTTTATAATTGAATGTTATTTTTCATAAAAAAAATATTAGAAATAACCCCGTGGTGTTGATGTAATTGCAAAAGATCATTTGAATGCACCATAAGCAACGTAACGATTCATAATATCAAATGGTTCAGATTCAAAATATTAATTAGTAGTGGATCAGCCTACCCTTTAATAATATTACTATATGAGTTTTCTTGACTTCATCTCTTAAGATTGAGATCAGAACCCATATATATATATATATATATATATATATATATATATATATATATATAAACATCTTTTATGAAAAACAACTAAATATAAAAGGTGTTTATTTTTTCAATAAAATATTTTCCCATAAAATTTATACATCTTGAGATTTTATCCTTAATCTTTAAGGAAAACCCTAATATTATTGTTAGATCGATTAGTATATTGCTGCTCTAATATGAGTGCAATATAAAATTAACCCGCAGATCCTTGAAGGAAAAAAAAGAAGAAGAAAAAACTCTATTAAAAATACTTGTAATACTAAATCTTGATATATATATTTTTTTCACCAATGGTATCCTTCAGCCGATAGCCGAAGACCGATCCCCTCCGACACGATCGAACCCTTGACATCATGGTTAAAGAATCCAACTCTCTACCAACTATACTGGACCTTGTTGGTAATCTTGATATATCTCTAATTTCTAATTTTGAGATTTAATTAAATGTGTATGTAAAAATTTAAATTGTTTTAGTCTTATTCCTTGGGAGAGTGAAGTTGACGAGTAAATTGTTGAGTTGAGATCATCAAGGTAGCTAGTGTTAAGAAACACCCCCCCCCCCCCCCCCCCGTTTTTTTGTTATCCTCAATCCTATAAAAACTTAAAAATAAAAGTGTTTCATTGAAAATTATGTATTTAAATTTAATTTCAAAAAATCATTTTCACTTTAGATAGAGTTTTTTGTAAGAAAACCCTGTATTATTAGTATTATTATTTTTTATTTAAGTTTTTAGTCTCTGAATTCAGGTACTCTTTTGAAATTGGTCTTTAAACTTTTTTTCGATGCTTTAAGTCCTTAAACTTTGCTCAAATTTTGGAAAAGGTCTTTTCATCACTTAAGCGATGATATAACCAAGGATATATCACATCACCTTCGCAAAATGAGTAAAGGGTTTTCTTAGGATATGTTTTCCAAATTAAACGAATCCATCTTCGAAATACTTGGGCATTAATTCAGTTAATTAAGTCAATTGAATGTTTTAACAATGGTGTAATCGGATGATGAATTGTTCCGGCTCAAATTATAAGCAACAAAAAAACATACTTCTTTTGGTTTATAAAATAGTAAGCAAAATTAACTAACTTTATTAAATTTTGTTTCATTCTCAATGTCACTTTCTTAAATCATCTCTAGAAAATTATAATCTTAATTAATTTTTGTTCCATTTTCAATACTACTTTCCTAAAATACCTCTATTTTTTATAAATTTGAGAAAATTAAATACAATCAACTAATATCCTTAATAAACGTAAAAATTGTTTGATTTGCTTATAATTCGAGTTCCAACGAATATACTCCCTCCGTTTTTTTTCTTTGGTCCTTTTGACCTTTTTTCCTTGTTTCATATCTTTGGTCCTTTTACAATTCCAATACACAAACATATTTTTCTTTCCAATTTTAACCTTTCATCCAATCATTTAATTCACTCCTCATTAATTCTACTTTTATCATCTCTCTCATCTCTAAACCATTAAACATTAATTAATGGACACACTTACTTATAAAAATTAAATACTACTACAACTTTCAATAAAGATTAAATAGGGACAGTTTTGACAAAATACTTATAAACCTTACAATAATCATCATAATCAACACTTTCGTAATCTGTGTGTACAACTCCAAAAAGAAAAAAAAACGGAGGGAGTATGTTTTGCCGTTTGAATTTGATTATGTTAAAGTAGGGATGGCAATGGGTCCGGGTGGGTCCGGGTAGTGGGGTACCCGCATCCTGACCCGTGCAAAGGTTTTTGGACCCATACCCACCCGGACCCGCCCGGGTACCCGCTGCACAGCGGGTAGACGGGTCCCCGGGTACGCAGACAGATTTCACGGGTACCCATTATCCTTTTTTTTAAAAAAAAAACTATTTTTTTACTAAATTTTATAAGCTTTTCTCGAAAAAAAATTAAATTTCATAACATCAAATGAAACAAACTAAAATCACAACATCAATCAAATATATCAACAAAAAGAAACTTCCATCCAAAAACTACTCCACAAATAATCAATAAATTTGAGGTAACATAACAGTTCTATTAGTTACAGCAATGTTTCAACATTGTAGAATATAATTACCATATATCTGTAGTGAGAATTATAAGAGAAATGCAAATTAATTGAAGCTACAAAAAAGTAAAAACACTCTTACATGTCTAACAGTTCTATTGAGATATTATTTCATCCTCTATGGAAAAAGAATTAATGGCAACCATTCGGTATTGCAAGAACCAGAAATTTTATGTCACTCTATCTTAAAGCAAGACACAAGCACAATTGCACAAAGCATTCTCATATGTTCCTCCATAAATATCAAGTAGTCCTGCAAAACAAAAAGAATGAAAGATAATATGTAATTTAAACAAATTACATATATAACAAATAATATAACATATAAAAAATAAAAACACAATAATATAACATAAAAAAAAATTAGTTATATAATCTTTTTAAAAAAAGAGAGAAAGAGAGAGAGAGAGAGAAGAGTAGCTACTGACCTACTGTACTTAACAAAAAATCAGTTATATAATTAAAAAAAATCAGTTATTAAGTTATATAATAAAAGAAAGAAGATGAAGTTGAGGAAGAGTGGCTACTGTTCTTACTCTGCTGAAGCTGCACGGAGCCGGAGGAAGCTACTGTTGCTGCCTTGCTGGAACGGTGGCGGAACGGTGGACTACTGTTGCTGCCTTGCTGGACCAGAGGGAGAGTGGCGGAACGGTGGACGGGACGGGAACTACAGCTGCGCCGGCGAGAGAGAGGAGAACGAGGTGATGGATGAGGTGGCGACGCGGTGGCGGACGGCAAGGAAAATAAATAAAAGAGGTAGGGAAGGGAACTAAAGAAAGAAGAGGCGCAACAGGCAGCAGCTCCAGCCTCCAGACTTGCAATTTGAAACTAAGAAGGGAAATTAGGTTTAGGTTATTTATATATATGAGGGCACTAGTGTAATTTTACACGGGTCCGGGTACCCCATTACCCGGACCCGGACCCGGAT
The DNA here is from genome assembly GCA_037953625.1 of Crotalaria pallida. Classification (NCBI taxonomy): domain Eukaryota; kingdom Viridiplantae; phylum Streptophyta; class Magnoliopsida; order Fabales; family Fabaceae; genus Crotalaria; species Crotalaria pallida. The sequence continues at coordinate 176,031,983 of CM075650.1, forward strand.
CCGTTCTTTTTTAATACCCGTTGGAACCCGTTTTTTGATGCCCGCAGATCCATTTGTGGACCCGGACCCGGACCCGTTGCGGGTATTACCCGCGGGTACCAGCAGGTCCGGGTCTAATTGTCATCCCTATGTTAAAGGAACAGAAACAATGTCCACATCATTTGATGGAGTAAGCATGCGTGCGTTCATCATCGCAGTTTCGCATTTGAATGACATGTAAATCTAGTTGGCATATGTTATTGCTTTATTTAGGCTTAATTGCATGATTGGTTCTTTATCTTATTTATTAGATTCACTTTGGTTCTTTATCTTTTTTTTGCAATTTACTGGTCCTTTATTTTTTTTTTAAAGATTCAGTTTGGTCCTTCCGTTAAAGTAAAGTTAAATGAGAAGGAATATTCCAAGAATATTCTCCTTCTAGGCTTAATTGCATAATTGGTCATTTATCTTATTTATTAGATTCACTTTGGTCCTTTATCTTAATATTTCAAGAATATTCCCTCTTCTTCTTCTTCTTCTTCCTCTTCCTCTGCTCTCTCCTTACAGCGGCGGCAGCCACCATGGGCACACACCCTCTTCCCTCGAAAATCATCAAATTTCTTCAACATTCTTCAATTTTTCACGATTTTTAAGCTTTATTTTCATTGTTCCTCAAACAAATTCGTGTTTTTCGTTCTTTTTTAGCTTGAATTTAGCAAATTATGAATAAAACTGCACATTTTATTTGAGTAGTATTATTTTTAGAGATTATCAACGATTGTGCATTAATTAATAGTATAATAAGGTGCAAATTTTACGCTTTAATTACAATATCAGTCAATTATATATCCATCATTCGATATTATTACTTTTAATTTAAAAGTTAATGATGATAAATATGTGAAAAATGAATTATACTTTGACAATATAAAAAAAAATAATTTACATCGTCAGTACACCAATTATTTTCTCTTGTGTTTATAATTGAATGTTATTTTTCCTAAAAAAATATTAGAAATAACCCCGTGGTGTTGATGTAATTGCAAAAGATCATTTTAATGCACCGTAAGCAACGTAACGATTCATAATATCAAATGGTTCAGATTCAAAATATTAATTAGTAGTGGATCAGCCTACCCTTTAATAATATTACTATATGAGTTTTCTTGACTTCATCTCTTAAGATTGAGGATCAGAACCCACATATATATATATATATATATATATATATATATGAACATATTTTATGAAAAACAACTAAATATAAAAGGTGTTTATTTTTTCAATAATATATTTTCCCATAAAATTTATACATCTTGAGATTTTATCCTTAATCCTTAAGAATAACCCTAATATTATTGTTAGATCGATTAGTATATTGCTGCTCTAATATGAGTGCAATATAAAATTAACCCGCAGATCCTTGAAGGAAAAAAAAAGAAAAAACTCTATTAAAAATACTTGTAATACTAAATCTTGATATATATATATATAATATATATATATATATATATATATATATTTTGCATCACTGGTATCCTCCAGCCGATAGTCGAAGACTGATCCCCTCCGAGACGATCGAACCCCTGACATCATGGTTAAGGAACCCAACTATCTACCAACTGTGCTGGCCCTTGTTGGTAATCTTGATATATCTCTAATTTCAAATTTTGAGATTTAATTAAATGTGTATGTAAAAATTTAAATTGTTTTAGCCTTATTCCTTGGGAGAGTGAAGTTGACGAGTTAATTGTTGAGATCATCAAGGTAGCTAGTGTTAAGAAAACCCCCCCTTTTTTTGTTTTTGTTATCCTCAATCCTATAAAAACTTAAAAATAAAAGTGTTTCATTGAAAATTATGTATTTAAATTTAGTTTCAAAAAATCATTTTCACTCTAGATAGAGTTCTTTGTAATAAAACCCTTTATTATTAGTATTATTATTTTTTTTATTTAAGTTTTTAGTCTCTGAATTCAGGTACTCTTTTGAAATTGGTCCTTGAACTTTTTTTCGATGCTTTAAGTCCTTAAACTTTGCTCAAATTTTGGAAAAGGTCTTTTCATCACTTAAGTGGTGATATAACCAATAAGAATATATCACATCACCTTCGCCAAACGAATAAAGGGTTTTCTTAGGATATGTTTTCCAAATTAATAAACGAATCCATCTTCGAAATACTTGGGCATTGATTCAGTTAATTAAGTCAATTTAATGTTTTAACAATGGTGTAATCGAATGATGAATTGTTCCGACTCAAATTATAAGCAACAAAAAACATATTTCTTTTGGTTTATAAAATAGTAAACAAAATTAACTAACTTTATTAAATTTTGTTTCATTCTCAATGCCACTTTCTTAAATCATCTCTAGAAAATTGCAATCTTAATTAATTTTTGTTCCATTCCCAATACTACTTTCCTAAAATACTTCTATTTTTTATAAATTTAAAAAAATTAAATACAATCAACTAACATCATTAATAAACGTAAAAATTGTTTGATTTGCTTATAATTCGAGTTCGAACGAATATATGTTTTGCCGTTTGAATTTGATTATGTTAAAGGAACAGAAACAGTGTATGTCCACATCATTTGATGGAGTAAGCATGCGTTCATCATCGCAGTTTCGCATTTGAATGACATGTAAATCTAGTTGGCATATGTTATTGCTTTATTTATACCCTGTCAGAGAGTATCATTCTATTCTATTGTATTCTGCTGTCCTTCCTTCTTTTCCATTATGTAATAACCTTGATACATATAATGTGAGAGATATGAAGCTTCACCAATGAGATTGAATAATTCATATACTTCTGTCAATTCTAATTCATTCTAGTCTTTCAATTGATCCAGTTACTATTAATATCATAAGTTCATAACTGTATTTTGTACAAGTTCACTCAACACGTATCAAAACAACGATTATAATAGGGCTATACAAAAAAGTTGTGAACCAAATTAACCAAGTCGAAATCGTTTATGATTTTTGGTTCGGATTGAATCGGATATCTTAATCTAAACTAATTGTGAATAATTTTCAGGTGTGAGTTGTGGGTAAAGAAGTCTTACATTGTATAATAATGAATAAGTTAAAGTATATACAAGTTATAATGCTTATAAACTCGTTGTCTGATCTTAAGATTTTGGGTCAAGATGTGGTATCAAGATCGCTTATACTCCTATATAACTTCATTTAAATCCGTTATTTCAAATCTCCGATTCTATTGAGCTCACCCATTCCTTTATTCGATGATTTTTTGCCAAATATATTAAGATTAAAATTATAAGGGGTCTCAACTTTTTTTTTCAATCATTAAATGATTTTTTTTTACAACACATATGCAAATACCATTACTCGATCAACATATCTGATGGAGAGATTTTTTTGGTTTGCATCCTGGTATCCGATCTACTGGACCGACTAATCCAATTCGAGGGGGTCCCGGGATTAAGGTTTTATTCCTCTCCCAACGTTGTTGCGGGGATCGAACCGTGGTTCGCCCTACCAAGTGCAATCTCTGGCACCACTGCACCAACAGCTCTCGTTGGTTATCTAATGAAGAGATTGCATCATTAAGAAAAAATATATAAGTACAATAAACAAATTATCCGTGTGAATACTAACTCATAAATCCAAATATACAGATAAATGTAAATTTAAATGTTGTAAAAAAATAAAAGAAAGAAAGAAGGGAAACATAATAATGACTTGCAACGGGTGGCACATTGCGGTCGGTCTTGCTTTCTAGCTAAAATTGGCACTACGCAGAAAGTGCTCCCTCTACGTAGCAATATCGATATTATCCCCATCGGCATCATTCACAAAGTTTTGCACATATATATAGGAAATACAAAGTTTTTATAATTAAATATCAGTTTGGTTCCTGAAGAAGTGAAAGTGAGAGCCTAACTTAACAGAACCGAACGGTTCTCTCATTCCCTCGTCCAAACATATCCAATTTTAGTTGGTTTTTTATTTTGGTTTTTATGGATCGATTTTTGGTTATCCATCGAATCGGTTTGGATTTGAACACCCCTAGTTCTTGTCCAATAATGAGAAACTAATTCCAACAAGACATAGAAATCACCAAAGTAATTTTTATCTCTAGCAAAAAAAAAGGCTTTTCATACTCATAAGGATCAAATAATCAAAATCATGCTTAAATAACCCTACTTATCTTGCAATTATGGATAAGAGGTGAAAATCCAACAATTAACTTCATCTTCATTATCATCCGTTAACCTATCTCCTTTGCATTTGCTATTCCATGCTCCCTCGCTCCCTTGTAATTTCTAATCGCTATCGAACTTGTGTCAATCAATGTAATTAAAACCTGACTAATCGATTGGTACAACCAGAAAATTAATGAATCAGAATCTTGATCGATTTGATTGCTTAAATAACCGAACATGCAAGTGAATCGTTAACTACAGTCTAGATAGAACATGACTAAACCGATCAATATCAGGTTGAACTGGACCGAAAGACAAAGCGAATCTTTGGTGATCAATGCACATCCCCTTTTGAAACCGGGGCAAACCTTGGTTTGCTGCATGCTTAAGTAGCTTGCTCCCACCAAACCACTGAATTGTTGGTGTCTATATATATGAGTGAATATTAATTTTTATTACGTACATGATTTGATTTCTATGAAAATGATTAATTATATTATGATGTTATATTAATTATATACAGATATAATAATAAAATATGATCCATATGTGATTTAATTAATGATCCATTGGTTGAACCAAAAAATTAGTAAATCACTATTCCAATACCTTGATTGGTTTGATAAACGTGCAGTACAATTTTAATAATACTGATATAAAAAGAAGTATCGTGGAAGAAAATAAACATATTGATGCAGAGGCAAAAGATTAGAAAACTAACCACGTAAACTCAATTCAAAAAAGAAAAAATAAAATCCTAGTAATGTTCCAAATACATGAGAAATATTTTAAATCTTCATTTATGATAAAAAATGTTGCACTAAGCTTTTAAAACTTTCTTTACCCGCTTTTGAGTGTAAATCAAGAACTGTGTTGTTTTAAAAGCGAGAAGGTCCCGTTTTGTTAATGGTGAAAAAGTGAAGCAACAAAGAAGAAGAGGTGGAGAACTGACACGGTAATGATGATGCTAGTATTGTTGCAAATTGGAAAACCCAAACACTATCTTCTTTTGGATGAGGGTGAAGGATGAAAATGAAGATGAAGTCAATTGTTTAATATCTTAGTTTTTGGCTTCAATTTAGATATTTGGATGATGAGGATGAAGATGAAGTGAAAGAATGAAGATATACAATAGAGTTACATAGAGTTGAGAAGTAGATTATTCTAGCATAAAAGGCAGATTAGGACAATGGAAAAGGTATTTTTGGTGAGAATAATTAACGTCGTTACAACGGAAAGAAAGAATTAAAGAGCGTTAAAAAGACAAAGGATTAAATTGATTTTATTTTTTATACATTAAGGGTCAAATCGAAACATATAATTAAGATAACAGATCAAAAACGTATTTTAGTCTCATATATACGATGTCATCAAGTTAGATAATCCGATATAACCTGTTAAACATGAATAAGAAACTTTATCTAATGTTATTCAATCCGACTTTACAAACAATAGGAAACAAAATTTTGTATTGAAAAATGTAACTATCGTAATTGGTCAACAAACTTATATTAAATTTGGCTTCAATTGAAATAATAAAATTTTTGTTTGTAAGTTATTAGTTGACCACTATTTTAGACATTTGCTAAAATATGAAGTAAAGAATTAACTTATATAGCCTCATCCAGTTCATAACTCCCTTGAACCTCTCCAAAATTAAAGTTGTTAACACATCATATATTATTACAGATATACAAAACCACGCCAATGTATCCCTATTTAAATCCTGAAATTGAAGTCATTTATAAGACATCAAAAAAGAGAAGAAAAGGAAAAACAAACAAAAAAGAAGAGAAAAGGATGGAAATCAACACTTTTGCAAGGAAAGTTCTCACATTTTTTCTCTTCACTCTTTTCTCACATTTCTTCATCACTTCACCGACTTGTGCAATCTCTTTAAATTCTACCCAAAAAGTTAAGATAATTAACAATGCCCAAAACTTCATAACCTACGTTAAAAACTCCTGTAATTCAACATTATATCCATCATTATGCTATCAAACTTTATCTCCCCATGCTTCTAAAATTGAAACAGATTCTAAGAAGCTTTGCAACATCTCTCTCACGCTCGCCTTAAAGGTGACTCGCAAGGCATCTTCCACCATATCAAAATTTCAAAAGACCAATAATTTGACAAATACTGTAAAAGAAGCTTTACAAAACTGTCGTAAAAATGTCGACTCCTCAATAGGGGAGCTTCAGGATGCTCTTCTTGCCATGAGACATTTGAATGGTACTGATAAACATAAGATAAGCGGAATTAAGACATCGGTAGAGTTTTCAATCTCTGGAAATGACAATTGCTATGATGAATTCAATTCGATGGACATAGACATCAAGATGAAGGAGAAGATCAGAAAGGCTGTTACTAAGGCGGCAGAGGTCACTACCAATTCTCTGTCTTTCGTCGACCAATTAATTAACTAATTAAGGAAAGCGTGACCAAGGGTTTTCATTCCTTCTTCTTTATTAAAACTTCTCATTTGACTTTGATATATAATTTTGTTCCTATTGTGAGAATTTATTTCATTAAAAGATGATTTTCGTGTTACTGGTGTAATGGTTTATTGATTTTATTTTATACTCTTTTTTCCTCTAGTCATAGTATTGGGTGACTCCTTTAATTGTTCAACTAATGAATCACTAGCTCAACCACATATCAGTGAAATAAGAAATTAATTAGTAGTTTAAATATTAAATAATAAATGATTGTTGTAAATAATAAATAGTAAATAGTAAAAAATATCATAAAATATATTTATTTACGCCACATAACACTTTAATTAAGGCTCAGAAGGAAAAACTACCGAAATACATAGAGAATATAATAATTATATGCAATATTCGAATATCTTACTTTTATTTCTATCTCTCTAATATTACACTAGTAACATTTCCCAAGGCAATGCACACGTGTATAATGAAATGTTGTAATATACTTTATTCTCGTTTTGTCTAAATTATTTGTTTATTATATTGGTAAGCCAAAGTATATTAATCAAGAGAGTACTAGATGTACTATAATCCAACATTACATCAATGATTTTACTTTGAGGAAAGATAAATTCAATCATAAGGACCAATACATCATTTCAAGAAACCTATGTTTGACGGTCCCAAGGAGGAAAACCAAATCCGATCCTATAACATCAACATGTATTTCTTGGAACATAAGATTATTTCTTCGAAGCTAAGCCTGATGGACCAAAGTGTAGCATGAAAAAAATAATTTCCATCTTGTGCATTTTCCTTCATTTTAAGTCATAATAGAAAGTTTCATATATCCCTTCCATTGAATTAAGTTGGAGCAGTAGTTCGTACACCAACCTAATTCACAAAGCCCATCTAAGAATGATGGCTAATCTTTGCTTCACGACGATAGCATTGTACACAACTTGTATCAATGTTAACCCCTCAGACGTATCGAATTTGTCTACATAGGGATCTTTTCAAGCAAAACCTATCAACAAAACAAAGAGTAATATGTCAGATTGGTCTCTGATTTTGCGGGCACCGATCAAAATAGTGCTCGTGATAGTAACACGTTAGTCTTATTAGTCTCTAATGTTAAATGTCTATAAAGTCAGGAACTAATTTGACCAGTTTCGACAATCTCAGAGACTAATTTGACCGGTTTCGACAATCTCAAGGACTAATTTGACCGATTTTGACAATCTCAGAGACTAATTTGACTGATACTCAACGGTCTTTATTTAATTTTTTGTCCAAATAAAACGACGTCATTTTGGCTATTCCGTTAGTCCACGTTAAGGACCACTGACGATCAATGTCAGGGACTAGTATGACCTGCGTGTTCCTATATCACGGACCAATTTGAAATTTCGAAAATCTCAGGGACTAGATTGATCGGTGTCTACATAGTCAGGGAACAATCTGACACATTACTCATAAAGCAATGGAACGAATGATTTACTTCCTTCTCTCTCTTATACTTTTGATTAATTAAAATGGTAGTTATTTTAATAAAATTGCATATTAAAAAAAATTAATAACTAATTAAATTGTCAACAATTGAGTTAGGTTAATTAATGTAATTTTAATATATGTTGTAGGGTATATTTGGTACATGGATTCTTGAAAGCTAATTAGTTTCCAGAAACTTACCTTTCTGAAAACTAGTTTTCAAAATTTACAAACTCTTTCTAATTTGTATTCAACAAATTGAGTTAGTAACTGATTGTTTGAATCTAAATGCTACTAATTACCTAAAAAAACTCCTAGCTAAGCACATTACACAAAGCCTAAGTGTCGTTTTAGCAGTTTTAGCTTTTTCTATATTCCTTTTTTTTTAAGAAATCAAAACTGCATTAATTATCTTTTCCAATTTCTTTTTCCCCCTCTAAATAATCTTTTTTTTTTCCAATTTCTTTTTTTAAATAATCTATATACAAAACCTTAAATGTCAATTAAAAATTTGTATACAAAACCTTAAACTTTTTAAAAATCTAAACTAATTGTTAGAAATTTTCAAGTGTGAGGGGTTGTAAGGTAAAGAAGTCTCACATTGTATAATAATGGATGAGTTAAAGTGTATATAAGTGATAAGGCTCTGAGACTAATTGCCTTTATATTTTGGGTCAAGATGTTATATCAAGGTCACTTATATATAACTTCATTGAAATCTACTATTTCAAATCTCCATTTTTGTTGGGCTCCCCCATTCCTAACACTTATAGAACCAAGCCCCTTCTTCGGATATGATGACTTTCTGCAAAATATCTTAAGATTAAAACATCCGATCCGAAAATTATAAGCGATTTCGACTTGGTTCGGTTCTCAACTTGTTTTTCCAACCAATAAATGTTTTTGTTTACAACACATCTACAAATATCACTACTTAACATTTCTAATGGAAAGATTGCATCATGAAGCAAAAATACATAATAAGTACAATAAATAAATTATTCGTGTGTACTAAGGTTTTAAATCCGAATATGCAGATAAATGTAAATTTAAATGTTAAGAATAAAAGAAAGAAAGAAAGAAAGAAAGAAAGAAGGGAAACATTATAACTTGGAACGGGTAGCACACTAAGGGCGGTCTTGCTTTCTTGTTAAAATTGACATTGACAGAAAGGGCTCCCTCTACCTAGAAATATCAATATCTTCATCGGCGTCGTCGTTCACAAGTTTTCCACATATAGGAAATACCAAGTTTATATAATTAAATATTTTCAGTTCGGTTCCTAAAAAGTAAAAGAAAAAGCCTAACTGAACCGAACGAAAGGGTTATTTCATTCCCTCATCCAAACAGATCCAATTTTAGTTGGTTTTTTTTAATCGATTTTCGGTTAACCATTGAATCGATTTGGATTTGAACACCCCTAGTTCTCAACTAATAATCTAAGACTAATTCCATTGAGACATAGAAATCACCAAAGTGATTTTTATCTCTAGCAAAAAAAGGCTTTTTCATACTCATAGAATCGAATCATCAAAATCATGCTTAAATAACCCTAACAATCTTGCAATTATATTTGTGAGGTGAAAATCCAACAATTAACTTCATCTCCGTTATATTGTACTTATTATATAGTTTTGCTTCATGATGCAATCTTTCCGTTAGAAATGTTAAGTAATGGTATTTGCATATGTGTTGTAAAGAAAATCATTTATTGGTTGGAAAAAGAAAGTTGAGAACTGAACAAGTCGAAATCGCTTATATATATATATATATAATAAAATGACTCGGTATTTCTCTTGAAATTGAATCATTTAAATTTCTCAAAAATCTGTAAAATAAAAACCTTAAATGTCAATTAAAAAATTGTATACAAAACCTTAAAATTTTTAAAAATCTAAACTAATTGATAGAAATTTTCAAGTGTGAGGGGGGTAAGGAAGTCTCACATTATATAATAATGGATAATTTAAAGTATTTATAAGTGATTAGGCCCATAGACTAATTGCCTTGAGATTTTGGGTCAAGATGTTATATCAAGGTCACTTATATATATATATATATATATATATATATATATATATATATATATACCAGGGAGGGTCCGGACCCAGGAGAGGGGGGAGGAAACTTAAAAACGGAAAAGGAAAGTAGGGAATAGCAGGACTATTTTACATGCGATGATGATGCAGATTAATGAGATATAAATAAATTAAAGAGGACCAGAACCTTCTGGCGTAGCCGTGAAGAAGATCTGGAAACTATAAATAATTAAAGGAACCAGAACCTTCTGGCATAACCGTGAAGGAAGATGTGGTGAGGGAGAAAGGGAAAAAATTAAAAATAGACAAAATTAAAAGAGGGGACCAGAACCTTCTGGCATAACCGTGAAGGAAGATCTGGTGAGGGAGAAAGGGGAGAAAATGAAAATAAACAGAAACTAAAACATGAATATGAAAATACTTTATTATACGATTAAAAGATTGAAAGACATAAACATAAGATTGAAAGATTGAAAGACAGAAACTAAAGGAGGAGCTTACGAGATCTCAAAGGCTGGAATCTCTCCAAAACTCTCTCTGAAAGTCTCTCTCTCTAAAATTGTGTGTGTCTATTGAGAGCTGAGATGCTCTTTAAATAGACTTCTTCACCTACTGTTTGAACAGTGTCGGTTGCAAAACCTGCACTGTGTACAATTATTTGGGAACTATTACAACCGTTTAGGTAAAGTAAACCTGAACTATTACAACAGTATTTTACAATAATTAAATCGGAACTATTTCAACAGTATTTTACAATAATTTAATGAAAACTCTAGTCATCATCTAGGTTGACAGCAAAGCAATCATCTTCATTTTCTTCTTCCTCATTAGATGATGGGAGCTTTGTTTTCGAAGTTTCTGATTGGTCCGCTTGTAACAATTTGAGGATGTTTTGAAGATTTTCTTCTAGGGAATTCTTTGAGGTTGAGGCAGCAAGAGCTGCTGTGATTTTCGCCCTTTGATTAAGAATTTACAAGTCTCTGGATCAGCTACTTTGAGGAAGGTTGGATTCCTGCTGAACCAAAGATTAACTCCTTCTTTGGTGGCATGAGCAAAGTCAAAGTTGGCCCACCATTTGTGATAGGCTTCTCGTTGTAATGAGGGAAGTCCCATGCTGGTGAGATAAATATATTTCCACTGGAAGATCCATGCTAGTGATAGCTTAGAACAAAAGTGGAGACTGGATGGGATATGTTTGTCTTCTAAATTGATTCTAAATTTGAAATGTTGATATCCTTCTTTTACAGGTTGGGGAAGGATGTCGTTTGGTGGTCCAAAGAAAATCCACCACTGGATAAACCAATGGGGAAACACATAATTAATGTTTCTTTTAAAATAAATTAACCATGAGTGGCTGAAAGTTTGATTTTGGAACCAGAACACATTGGTCCAGGCTTGAACATAATCCCAATAATTAAAACCTGCGGGATCAAATGGTTGAGAAAATTTTTGTATTTTATTAAGATTGGTCCCAAATTGAGAAGGGGTTAATACTTTAAGGAAATATATATATATATATATATATATCTTTACTGAAATCCACTTTTTCAAATCTCCATTTCTGTTGGGCTCCCCCATTCCTAACATTTACAAAATCGAACGCCTTCTTCGGATATGATAACTTTTTGCAAAATATCTTAAGATTAAAACATCTGATCCGAAAATTATAAGCGGTTTCGACTTGGTTCAGTTCTCAACTTATTTTTTCCTACCAGTAGATGATTTTGTTTACAACACATCTACAAATACCACTACTTAACATTTCTAACGCAAAGATTATTGCATCATGAAGCAAAAATATATAATAAGTACAATAAGCAAATTATCCATGTGTACTTACGTTTTAATTATAACTAATTAAATACATATTTAATTAAAAATTAAATTGTCATCAATTAAGTTAGGGTAATTAATGTAGGTTTAAAAATGTTGGAGGATATAATTGGTTCATGAATTATTGAAACTTTGAAAGTTAGTTTAGTTTTTTGAAATCTATTTGAAGTAGTTTTCTGAATACTAGCTTTTAAAAGTTATAAATTCTTTCTAATTTGCATTTATCGAACGAGGCTAATAGCTTATTTACTGAATCTAAAAGTTACTAACTAACTAAAAAACTCCTAACTAACCATATCGTTTTATCATAATTGGCAATTTTGAGGTCGCTCGAGTCTTCGTTGACCAAGGAAGCTCGGCCGACATTCTCTTTTTTCTTACTTTCCAAGCATTGAAGCTGAGGTCTGCCGACCTCGTAGGATTTGAAGGTAATCTCATCAGCTTCACAGGTGAGGCAATCCGCCCCCTGGGAGCCATTCATCTCCCGGTGACCCTAGGCAACCAGCCGTCGGCCCGAACGGAGATCATCAAATTTTTAGCGGTTGACTCTGACTCCCCGTATAATGTAATACTGGGATCCACTAGTTGAACCAATAAATCGCTATTCCAATACCATGATCGGTTTAATAAAAGGGTATGATTTTAATAACACCCGTATTATCAAAAGTATTGAGGAAGAAAATAAACAGATTATTGCAGAGGCAAAGGATTAGAAAAAAAAACCAAGTAAACTCCACTCAAAAAAGAAAAAATAAAACTCCTATTAGTAATGTTACAAATACGGGGAAAAGTTTTTAAATATTCATTTATGATAAAAATGTTGCACTATGCTTTAAAAGCTTTATATGTCTACTTTTGAGTGTAAATCAAGAAGTGTTTTGTTTTAAAAACGAGAAGGTCCCGTTTTGTTAATGGTTAAAAAGTGACGCAACAATAAAGAAGAGGTGGAGGACATAGAAGGTAATGCTGATGCTATTGTAGTTGCAAATTGGAAAACACAACACTGTCGCCTTTTTGATGAGGGGGAAGGGTGAATATGAAGATGAATTGAAGGAATGAAGATATATAATAGAGTTACATAGAGGTGAGAAGTAGATTCTAGCATAAAAGGCAGATTAGGACAACAGAAAAGGTATTTCTTATGAGAATAATTGACGTCGTTACAACGGAAAGAAAGAATTGAAGAGCGCTAAAAAGACAAAGGATTAAATTGATTTTATTTTATATACATTAAGGGTCAAATTGAAACATATAATTAGGATAACAGATCAAAAACGTATTTTAGTCTCATATATACGATGTCATCAAGTTAGCTAATCTGATATAACCTGTTAAACATGAATCAGAAACTTTATCTAATTGTTATTCAATTCGGCTTTACAAACAATAGGAAACAAAATTTTGTATTGAAAAATGTAACTATCGTAATTGGTCAACAAACTTATATTAAATTTGGCTTCAATTGAAATAATAAAATTTTTGTTTGTAAGTTATTAGTTGACCACTATTTTAGACATTTGCTAAAATATGAAGTAAAGAATTAACTTATATAGCCTCATCCAGTTCATAATTCCCTTGAACCTCTCCAAAATTAAAGTTGTTAACACATCATATATTATTACATATATACAAAACCACGCCAATGTATCCCTATTTAAATCCTGAAATTGAAGTCATTTATAAGACATCAAAAAAGAGAAGAAAAGGAAAAACAAACAAAAAGGAAGAGAAGAGGATGGAAATCAACACTTTTGCAAGGAAAGTTCTCACATTTTTTCTCTTCACTCTTTTCTCACATTTCTTCATCACTTCACCGACTTGTGCAATCTCTTTAAATTCTACCCAAAAAGTTAAGATAATTAACAATGCCCAAAACTTCATAACCTATGTTAAAAACTCCTGTAACTCAACATTATATCCATCCTTATGCTATCAAACTTTATCTCCCCATGCTTCTAAAATTGAAACAGATCCTAAGAAGCTTTGCAACATCTCTCTCACGCTCGCCTTAAAGGTGACTCGCAAGGCATCTTCCACCATATCAAAATTTCAAAAGACCAATAATTTGACAAATACTGTAAAAGAAGCTTTACAAAACTGCCGTAAAAATGTCGAGTCCTCAATAGGGGAGCTTCAGGACGCTCTTCTTGCCATGAGACATCTGAATGGTACTGATAAACATAAGATAAGCGGAATTAAGACATCCGTACAGTTTTCAATCTCTGGAAATGACAATTGCTATGATGAATTCAATTCAATGGACATAGACATCAAGATGAAGGAGAAGATCAGAAAGGCTGTTACTAAGGCCGCAGAGGTCACTACCAATTCTCTGTCTTTCGTCGACCAATTAAATAACTAATTAAGGGAAGCGTGACCAAGGGTTTTCATTCCTTATTTTTTATTAAAACTTCTCATTTGACTTTGATATATAATTCTGTTCATATTGTGAGAATTTATTTCATTAAAAGATGATTTTCGTGTTACCGGTGTAATGGTTTATTGATTTTATTTTATACATACTCTTTTTTCCTCTAGTCATAGTACTGGGTGACTCGTTTAATTGTTCAACTAATGAATCACTAGCTCAACCACATATAAGTGAAATAATAAGAAATTAATTAATAGTTTTAAATAGTAAATAATAAATGATTGTTGTAAATAATAAATAGTAAATAGTAAAAAATATCATAAAATATATTTATTTACGCCACATAACACTTTAATTAAGGCTCAGAAGGAAAAACTACCGAAATATATAGAGAATATAATAATTATATGCAATATTCGAATATCTTACTTGTATTTCTATCTCTCTAATATCACACTAGTAACATTTCCCAGGGCAATGCACGCGTGTATAATGAAATGTTGTAATATACTTTATTCCCGTTTTGTCTAAATTATTTGTTTATTATATTGGTAAGCCAAAGTATATTAATCAAGAGAGTACTAGATGTACTATAATCCAATATTACATCAATGATTTTACTTTGAGGAAAGATAAATTCAATCATAAGGACCAATACATCATTTCAAGAAACCTACTTCTCACCTCTATGTAACTCTATTATATATCTTTATTTCTTCACTTCATCTTCATCTTCACCCTTCCCCCTCATCAAAAAGGCTGTGTTTTCCAATTTGCAACGACAATAGCCTCAGCATTACCTTCTATGTCCTCCACCCCTTCTTTATTGTTGCGTCACTTTTTCACCATTAACAAAACGGGACCTTCTCATTTTTAAAACAAAACACTTCTTGTTTTACACTCAAAAGTAGGCATAGAAAGCTTTTAAAGCATAGTGCAACATTTTTATCATAAATGAATATTTAAAAACTTTTCCCCGTATTTGTAACATTACTAATAAGAGTTTTATTTTTTCTTTTTTGAGTGAAGTTTACTTGGTTTTTTTTCCTAATCCTTTGCCTCTACAATAATCTGTTTATTTTCTTCCTCAATACTTTTAATAATACGAGTGTTATTAAAATCATAACCTTTATTAAATCGATCATGGTATTGGAATAACAGATTACTAGTTCAACCAGTGGATCCTTAAAAATATGCATATCGGTCATGTTACTTAATTATATTCGTATATAATTATTTTCTTAAAAAGCAAATCATATACGTAATAAAAATTAATATTCACTCATATAGACACTAACAATTCAGTGCTCTGCTGGGAGCAAGCTACCTAAGCATAAAGCAAACCTTGGTTTGAATATCATCAAAGTCATTTTCAAAAGTGGATGTGCTTTGATCACTAAAGATTCGCTTTGACTTTCGGTCGAGTTCAACCTGATATTGATCGGTTTGCCCTGCTTTAATCTGGTTCTTGACTTTAGTGAACAATTCACTTGTATGTCCGGTTATTTAAGCAACCAAATCGATCATGAGTCTGATTCATCGATTTTCTGGTTGAACCGACCGACTCGGTCAGGTTTTAATTACACAGATTAATACAAGTTCATTAGCGATTACAAATTACAAGGGAGGGAGCTAGGAATAGAAAATGCAAAGGAGATAGGTCAAAGGATGATAACAGAGATGAAGTTAATTATTGGATTTTCACCTCTTGAATATAATTGCAACATAGTTAGGGTTATTTAAGCATGACATTGATGATTCGATCCTATGAGTATGAAAAAGCGTTTTTTTTTCTAGAGATAAAATTCACTTTGGTGATTTCTATATGTCTCAATGGAATTAGTCTTTGATTATTATTGGTTGAGAACTAGGGGTGTTCAAATCCAAATCGATTCAATGGTTAACCGAAAATAGATTAAAAAAAACCAACTAAAATTGGATCTATTTGGATGAGGGAATGAGAGAACCGTTTCGTTCGGTTCAGTTAAACTTTTTCTTTCACTTTTTAGGAGCCGAACTGACGATATTTAATTATATAAACTTGGTAGTAATTCCTATATGTGGAAAACTTATGAATGACGACGCCGATGAAGTTATTGATATTTCTAGGCAAAGGGAGCCCTTTCTGTCAATGTCAATTTTAACAAGAAAGCAAGACCGCCCTTACTGTGCTACCCGTTCCAAGTTATAATGTTTCCCTTCTTTCTTTCTTTCTTTTATTCTTAACAACATTTAAATTTACATTTATCTGCATATTCGGATTTAAAACCTCGGTACACACGGATAATTTGTATATTGTACTTATTATATAGTTTTGCTTCATGATGCAATCTTTCCGTTAGAAATGTTAAGTAGTGGTATTTGCATATGTGTTGTAAAGAAAATCATTTATTGGTTGGAAAAAAAAAAGTTGAGAACTGAACAAGTCGAAATCGCTTATATATATATATATATAATAAAATGACTCGGTATTTCTCTTGAAATTGAATCATTTAAATTTCTCAAAAATCTGTAAAATAAAAACCTTAAATGTCAATTAAAAAATTGTATACAAAACCTTAAAATTTTTAAAAATCTAAACTAATTGATAGAAATTTTCAAGTGTGAGGGGGGTAAGGAAGTCTCACATTATATAATAATGGATAATTTAAAGTATTTATAAGTGATTAGGCCCATAGACTAATTGCCTTGAGATTTTGGGTCAAGATGTTATATCAAGGTCACTTATATATATATATATATATATATATATATATACCAGGGAGGGTCCGGACCCAGGAGAGGGAGAAGGAAACTTAAAAACGGAAAAGGAAAGTAGGGAATAGCAGGACTATTTTACATGCGATGATGATGCAGATTAATGAGATATAAATAAATTAAAGAGGACCAGAACCTTCTGGCGTAGCCGTGATTCGTGAAGAAGATCTGGAAACTATAAATAATTAAAGGAACCAGAACCTTCTGGCATAACCGTGAAGGAAGATCTGGTGAGGGAGAAAGGGAAAAAATTAAAAATAGACAAAATTAAAAGAGGGGACCAGAACCTTCTGGCGTAACCGTGAAGGAAGATCTGGTGAGGGAGAAAGGGGAGAAAATGAAAATAAACAGAAACTAAAACATGAATATGAAAATACTTTATTATACGATTAAAAGATTGAAAGACATAAACATAAGATTGAAAGATTGAAAGACAGAAACTAAAGGAGGAGCTTACGAGATCTCAAAGGCTGGAATCTCTCCAAAACTCTCTCTGAAAGTCTCTCTCTCTAAAATTGTGTGTGTCTATTGAGAGCTGAGATGCTCTTTAAATAGACTTCTTCACCTACTGTTTGAACAGTGTCGGTTGCAAAACCTGCACTGTGTACAATTATTTGGGAACTATTACAACAGTTTAGGTAAAGTAAACCTGAACTATTACAACAGTATTTTACAATAATTAAATCGGAACTATTTCAAACAGTATTTTACAATAATTTAATGAAAACTCTAGTCATCATCTAGGTTGACAGCAAAGCAATCATCTTCATTTTCTTCTTCCTCATTAGATGATGGGAGCTTTGTTTTCGAAGTTTCTGATTGGTCCGCTTGTAACAATTTGAGGATGTTTTGAAGATTTTCTTCTAGGGAATTCTTTGAGGTTGAGGCGGCAAGAGCTGCTGTGATTTTCGCCCTTTGATTAAGAATTTACAAGTCTCTGGATCAGCTACTTTGAGGAAGGTTGGATTCCTGCTGAACCAAAGATTAACTCCTTCTTTGGTGGCATGAGCAAAGTCAAAGTTGGCCCACCATTTGTGATAGGTTTCTCGTTGTAATGAGGGAAGTCCCATGTTGGTGAGATAAATATATTTCCACTGGAAGATCCATGCTAGTGATAGCTTAGAACAAAAGTGGAGACTGAATGGGATATGTTTGTCTTCTAAATTGATTCTAGATTTGAAATGTTGATATCCTTCTTTTACAGGTTGGGGAAGGATGTCGTTTGGTGGTCCAAAGAAAATCCACCACTGGATAAACCAATGGGGAAACACATCATTAATGTTTCTTTTAAAATAAATTAACCATGAGTGGCTGAAAGTTTGATTTTGGAACCAGAACACATTGGTCCAGGCTTGAACATAGTCCCAATAATTAAAACCTGCGGGATCAAATGGTTGAGAAAATTTTTGTATTTTATTAAGATTGGTCCCAAATTGAGAAGGGGTTAATACTTTAAGGAAATATATATATATATATATATATATATTTACTGAAATCCACTTTTTCAAATCTCCATTTCTGTTGGGCTCCCCCATTCCTAACATTTACAAAATCGAACGCCTTCTTCGGATATGATAACTTTTTGCAAAATATCTTAAGATTAAAACATCTGATCCGAAAATTATAAGCGGTTTCGACTTGGTTCAGTTATCAACTTATTTTTTCCTACCAGTAGATGATTTTGTTTACAACACATCTACAAATACCACTACTTAACATTTCTAACGCAAAGATTATTGCATCATGAAGCAAAAATATATAATAAGTACAATAAGCAAATTATCCATGTGTACTTACGTTTTAATTATAACTAATTAAATACATATTTAATTAAAAATTAAATTGTCATCAATTAAGTTAGGGTAATTAATGTAGGTTTAAAATGTTGGAGGATATAATTGGTTCATGAATTATTGAAACTTTGAAAGTTAGTTTAGTTTTTTGAAATCTATTTGAAGTAGTTTTCTGAATACTAGCTTTTAAAAGTTATAAATTCTTTCTAATTTGCATTTATCGAACGAGGCTAATAGCTTATTTACTGAATCTAAAAGTTACTAACTAACTAAAAAGCTCCTAACTAACCATATCGTTTTATCATAATTGGCAATTTTGAGGTCGCTCGAGTCTTCGTTGACCAAGGAAGCTCGGCCGACATTCTCTTTTTTCATACTTTCCAAGCATTGAAGCTGAGGTCTGCCGACCTCGTAGGATTTGAAGGTAATCTCATCAGCTTCACAGGTGAGGCAATCCGCCCCCTGGGAGTCATTCATCTCCCGGTGACCCTAGGCAACCAGCCGTCGGCCCGAACGGAGATCATCAAATTTTTAGTGGTTGACTCTGACTCCCCGTATAATGTAATACTGGGATCCACTAGTTGAACCAATAAATCGCTATTCCAATACCATGATCGGTTTAATAAAAGGGTATGATTTTAATAACACCCGTATTATCAAAAGTATTGAGGAAGAAAATAAACAGATTATTGCAGAGGCAAAGGATTAGAAAAAAAAACCAAGTAAACTCCACTCAAAAAAGAAAAAATAAAACTCCTATTAGTAATGTTACAAATACGGGGAAAAGTTTTTAAATATTCATTTATGATAAAAATGTTGCACTATGCTTTAAAAGCTTTATATGTCTACTTTTGAGTGTAAATCAAGAAGTGTTTTGTTTTAAAAACGAGAAGGTCCCGTTTTGTTAATGGTTAAAAAGTGACGCAACAATAAAGAAGAGGTGGAGGACATAGAAGGTAATGCTGATGCTATTGTAGTTGCAAATTGGAAAACACAACGCTGTCGCCTTTTTGATGAGGGGGAAGGGTGAATATGAAGATGAATTGAAGGAATGAAGATATATAATAGAGTTACATAGAGGTGAGAAGTAGATTCTAGCATAAAAGGCAGATTAGGACAACAGAAAAGGTATTTCTTATGAGAATAATTGACGTCGTTACAACGGAAAGAAAGAATTGAAGAGCGCTAAAAAGACAAAGGATTAAATTGATTTTATTTTATATACATTAAGGGTCAAATTGAAACATATAATTAGGATAACAGATCAAAAACGTATTTTAGTCTCATATATACGATGTCATCAAGTTAGCTAATCTGATATAACCTGTTAAACATGAATCAGAAACTTTATCTAATTGTTATTCAATTCGGCTTTACAAACAATAGGAAACAAAATTTTGTATTGAAAAATGTAACTATCGTAATTGGTCAACAAACTTATATTAAATTTGGCTTCAATTGAAATAATAAAATTTTTGTTTGTAAGTTATTAGTTGACCACTATTTTAGACATTTGCTAAAATATGAAGTAAAGAATTAACTTATATAGCCTCATCCAGTTCATAATTCCCTTGAACCTCTCCAAAATTAAAGTTGTTAACACATCATATATTATTACATATATACAAAACCACGCCAATGTATCCCTATTTAAATCCTGAAATTGAAGTCATTTATAAGACATCAAAAAAGAGAAGAAAAGGAAAAACAAACAAAAAGGAAGAGAAGAGGATGGAAATCAACACTTTTGCAAGGAAAGTTCTCACATTTTTTCTCTTCACTCTTTTCTCACATTTCTTCATCACTTCACCGACTTGTGCAATCTCTTTAAATTCTACCCAAAAAGTTAAGATAATTAACAATGCCCAAAACTTCATAACCTATGTTAAAAACTCCTGTAACTCAACATTATATCCATCCTTATGCTATCAAACTTTATCTCCCCATGCTTCTAAAATTGAAACAGATCCTAAGAAGCTTTGCAACATCTCTCTCACGCTCGCCTTAAAGGTGACTCGCAAGGCATCTTCCACCATATCAAAATTTCAAAAGACCAATAATTTGACAAATACTGTAAAAGAAGCTTTACAAAACTGCCGTAAAAATGTCGAGTCCTCAATAGGGGAGCTTCAGGACGCTCTTCTTGCCATGAGACATCTGAATGGTACTGATAAACATAAGATAAGCGGAATTAAGACATCGGTACAGTTTTCAATCTCTGGAAATGACAATTGCTATGATGAATTCAATTCAATGGACATAGACATCAAGATGAAGGAGAAGATCAGAAAGGCTGTTACTAAGGCCGCAGAGGTCACTACCAATTCTCTGTCTTTCGTCGACCAATTAAATAACTAATTAAGGGAAGCGTGACCAAGGGTTTTCATTCCGTATTTTTTATTAAAACTTCTCATTTGACTTTGATATATAATTCTGTTCATATTGTGAGAATTTATTTCATTAAAAGATGATTTTCGTGTTACCGGTGTAATGGTTTATTGATTTTATTTTATACATACTCTTTTTTCCTCTAGTCATAGTACTGGGTGACTCGTTTAATTGTTCAACTAATGAACCACTAGCTCAACCACATATAAGTGAAATAATAAGAAATTAATTAATAGTTTTAAATATTAAATAATAAATGATTGTTGTAAATAATAAATAGTAAATAGTAAAAAATATCATAAAATATATTTATTTACGCCACATAACACTTTAATTAAGGCTCAGAAGGAAAAACTACCGAAATATATAGAGAATATAATAATTATATGCAATATTCGAATATCTTACTTGTATTTCTATCTCTCTAATATCACACTAGTAACATTTCCCAGGGCAATGCACGCGTGTATAATGAAATGTTGTAATATACTTTATTCCTGTTTTGTCTAAATTATTTGTTTATTATATTGGTAAGCCAAAGTATATTAATCAAGAGAGTACTAGATGTACTATAATCCAATATTACATCAATGATTTTACTTTGAGGAAAGATAAATTCAATCATAAGGACCAATACATCATTTCAAGAAACCTACTTCTCACCTCTATGTAACTCTATTATATATCTTTATTTCTTCACTTCATCTTCATCTTCACCCTTCCCCCTCATCAAAAAGGCTGTGTTTTCCAATTTGCAACGACAATAGCCTCAGCATTACCTTCTATGTCCTCCACCCCTTCTTTATTGTTGCGTCACTTTTTCACCATTAACAAAACGGGACCTTCTCGTTTTTAAAACAAAACACTTCTTGATTTACACTCAAAAGTAGGCATAGAAAGCTTTTAAAGCATAGTGCAACATTTTTATCATAAATGAATATTTAAAAACTTTTCCCCGTATTTGTAACATTACTAATAAGAGTTTTATTTTTTCTTTTTTGAGTGAAGTTTACTTGGTTTTTTTTTCTAATCCTTTGCCTCTACAATAATCTGTTTATTTTCTTCCTCAATACTTTTAATAATACGGGTGTTATTAAAATCATAACCTTTATTAAATCGATCATGGTATTGGAATAACAGATTACTAGTTCATCCAGTGGATCCTTAAAAATATGCATATCGGTCATGTTACTTAATTATATTCGTATATAATTATTTTCTTAAAAAGCAAATCATATACGTAATAAAAATTAATATTCACTCATATAGACACTAACAATTCAGTGCTCTGCTGGGAGCAAGCTACCTAAGCATAAAGCAAACCTTGGTTTGAATATCATCAAAGTCATTTTCAAAAGTGGATGTGCTTTGATCACTAAAGATTCGCTTTGACTTTCGGTCGAGTTCAACCTGATATTGATCGGTTTGCCCTGCTTTAATCTGGTTCTTGACTTTAGTGAACAATTCACTTGTATGTCCGGTTATTTAAGCAACCAAATCGATCATGAGTCCGATTCATCGATTTTCTGGTTGAACCGACCGACTCGGTCAGGTTTTAATTACACAGATTAATACAAGTTCATTAGCGATTAGAAATTACAAGGGAGGGAGCTAGGAATAGAAAATGCAAAGGAGATAGGTCAAAGGATGATAACAGAGATGAAGTTAATTATTGGATTTTCACCTCTTGAATATAATTGCAATATAGTTAGGGTTATTTAAGCATGACATTGATGATTCGATCCTATGAGTATGAAAAAGCGTTTTTTTTTCTAGAGATAAAATTCACTTTGGTGATTTCTATATGTCTCAATGAAATTAGTCTTTGATTATTATTGGTTGAGAACTAGGAGTGTTCAAATCCAAATCGATTCAATGGTTAACCGAAAATAGATTAAAAAAAACCAACTAAAATTGGATCTATTTGGATGAGGGAATGAGAGAACCGTTTCGTTAGGTTTAGTTAAACTTTTTCTTTCACTTTTTAGGAGCCGAACTGACGATATTTAATTATATAAACTTGGTAGTAATTCCTATATGTGGAAAACTTATGAATGACGACGCCGATGAAGTTATTGATATTTCTAGGCAAAGGGAGCCCTTTCTGTCAATGTCAATTTTAACAAGAAAGCAAGACCGCCCTTACTGTGCTACCCGTTCCAAGTTATAATGTTTTTCTTCTTTCTTTCTTTGTTTTATTCTTAACAACATTTAAATTTACATTTATCTGCATATTCGGATTTAAAACCTCGGTACACACGGATAATTTGTATATTGTACTTATTATATAGTTTTGCTTCATGATGCAATCTTTCCGTTAGAAATGTTAAGTAGTGGTATTTGCATATGTGTTGTAAAGAAAATCATTTATTGGTTGGAAAAAAAAAGTTGAGAACTGAACAAGTCGAAATCGCTTATATATATATATATATATATATATATATATATATAATAAAATGACTCGGTATTTCTCTTGAAATTGAATCATTTAAATTTCTCAAAAATCTGTAAAATAAAAACCTTAAATGTCAATTAAAAAATTGTATACAAAACCTTAAAATTTTTAAAAATCTAAACTAATTGATAGAAATTTTCAAGTGTGAGGGGGGTAAGGAAGTCTCACATTATATAATAATGGATAATTTAAAGTATTTATAAGTGATTAGGCCCATAGACTAATTGCCTTGAGATTTTGGGTCAAGATGTTATATCTAGGTCACTTATATATATATATATATATATATATATATACACCAGGGAGGGTCCGGACCCAGGAGAGGGGGGAGGAAACTTAAAAACGGAAAAGGAAAGTAGGGAATAGCAGGACTATTTTACATGCGATGATGATGCAGATTAATGAGATATAAATAAATTAAAGAGGACCAGAACCTTCTGGCGTAGCCGTGAAGAAGATCTGGAAACTACAAATAATTAAAGGAACCAGAACCTTCTGGCATAACCGTGAAGGAAGATCTGGTGAGGGAGAAAGGTAAAAAATTAAAAATAGACAAAATTAAAATAGGGGACCAGAACCTTCTGGCGTAACCGTGAAGGAAGATCTGGTGAGGGAGAAAGGGGAGAAAATGAAAATAAACAGAAACTAAAACATGAATATGAAAATATTTTATTATACGATTAAAAGATTGAAAGACATAAACATAAGATTGAAAGATTGAAAGACAGAAACTAAAGGAGGAGCTTACGAGATCTCAAAGGCTGGAATCTCTCCAAAACTCTCTCTGAAAGTCTCTCTCTCTAAAATTGTGTGTGTCTATTGAGAGCTGAGATGCTCTTTAAATAGACTTCTTCACCTACTGTTTGAACAGTGTCGGTTGCAAAACCTGCACTGTGTACAATTATTTGGGAACTATTACAACAGTTTAGGTAAAGTAAACCTGAATTATTACAACAGTATTTTACAATAATTAAATCGGAACTATTTCAACAGTATTTTACAATAATTTAATGAAAACTCTAGTCATCATCTAGGTTGACAGCAAAGCAATCATCTTCATTTTCTTCTTCCTCATTAGATGATGGGAGCTTTGTTTTCGAAGTTTCTGATTGGTCCGCTTGTAACAATTTGAGGATGTTTTGAAGATTTTCTTCTAGGGAATTCTTTGAGGTTGAGGCGGCAAGAGTTGCTGTGATTTTCGCCCTTTGATTAAGAATTTACAAGTCTCTGGATCAGCTACTTTGAGGAAGGTTGGATTCCTGCTGAACCAAAGATTAACTCCTTCTTTGGTGGCATGAGCAAAGTCAAAGTTGGCCCACCATTTGTGATAGGCTTCTCGTTGTAATGAGGGAAGTCTCATGCTGGTGAGATAAATATATTTCCACTGGAAGATCCATGCTAGTGATAGCTTAGAACAAAAGTGGAGATTGAATGAGATATGTTTGTCTTCTAAATTGATTCTAGATTTGAAATGTTGATATCCTTCTTTTAAAAGTTGGGGAAGGATGTCGTTTGGTGGTCCAAAGAAAATCCACCACTGGATAAACCAATGGGGAAACACATAATTAATGTTTCTTTTAAAATAAATTAACCATGAGTGGCTGAAAGTTTGATTTTGGAACCAGAACACATTGGTCCAGGCTTGAACATAATCCCAATAATTAAAACCTGCGGGATCAAATGGTTAAAATTTTTTTTGTATTTTATTGGCTCCCCCATTCCTAACATTTACAAAATCGAACGCCTTCTTCGGATATGATAACCTTTTGCAAAATATCTTAAGATTAAAACATCTGATCCGAAAATTATAAGCGGTTTCGACTTGGTTCAGTTCTCAACTTATTTTTTCCTACCAGTAGATGATTTTGTTTACAACACATCTACAAATACCACTACTTAACATTTCTAACGCAAAGATTATTGCATCATGAAGCAAAAATATATAATAAGTACAATAAGCAAATTATCCATGTGTACTTACGTTTTAATTATAACTAATTAAATACATATTTAATTAAAAATTAAATTGTCATCAATTAAGTTAGGGTAATTAATGTAGGTTTAAAAATGTTGGAGGATATAATTGGTTCATGAATTATTGAAACTTTGAAAGTTAGTTTAGTTTTTTGAAATCTATTTGAAGTAGTTTTCTGAATACTAGCTTTTTAAAGTTATAAATTCTTTCTAATTTGCGTTTATCGAACGAGGCTAATAGCTTATTTACTGAATCTAAAAGTTACTAATTAACTAAAAAGCTCCTAACTAACCATATCGTTTTAGCGGTTTTGACTTATTCTATATATTTTTTTTTAAGAAATTAAAAATGTATTAATTATTTTTTTTCAACTTCTTTTGCCTTTATCATTCTCGAACATGCGAAATAATTGATCATTAATGTGCGGATGGATACTTATAATAACAGGGTTTGCTTAACCTCAATCCTTAGGACTGAGGATAAGAAGCCAAAAAATGGTAAAGTGACATTGAAAAATGAAGTTTATTATCACCTAAGTATTAAATTTTTAATTTTTTAATGTAAAAATGCTATTTTAAATCTCTTATCCTCCGTATTAAGGATCGAGGTTAAGAAAATCCATAATAAAATGACTCGGAATTTCTCTTGATAATTGAACATTAAGCATTTCCTTATTTTAATATTTTAAAACTCTGTATACAAAACAACCTTAAATAGTACTTAAAATGGACCATTTTGAGTAATGTTATCAATATATCTATTTGTGGTTTGAATACTAAAGGCTTAAAAGTTTTCAAAAGTGGATCTATTTTTTTTAGAAAAAAATACAAAAGTTTTTTTAATTTTTAGATAAATCATTTTTCATAAAACTTACTCATTTCGTTCATATTTAACTGTCCTTTTTGAAGAAGTTTTTTGTTTTTTTTATTTGTCTTTTTGATAATTTGATGAGTGCAATAAATGTTGTTTTCCATATGTACTCATATTTAATAAGGTATTGGTTTTTGTAAGTAGTGAAAAAAAGTAATGATTACGGAAAGAGAAAGGGTATAGTAGAAAAAACATAATTAATGTATTGGAAATCTAGGTAATGATTGCATTTCTTAAAGAGTGTGTTTTGTTTGAAATAGGACATATAAATAAAAACGGAGGAAGTATTTAGTTTTAGTAAAGAGTGAGGTTAAAAAAACGCATCTATTAAATATCTATAAATTATATTCAATATCTCAGTTAAAGTAAATTAATAAATGGCTTATTTAACATTTTAGTCCCTGAATTTATGTGCTCTTTTGGAATTGGTCCTTAAACTTTTTTTCGATGTTTTGGGTCCCTGAACTTTGTTTAATTTTTTGGAACGAAATGATCCTTCGTCACTTAAGTGATAATATAATCGACAACATGTCACATCACTTTCGCAATATCGACAACTGATGTGTTATGTAGAGCCACGGGACACTACATGATTTTTTTTTATTAAAAAAAAATTATTTTAAAATTTATTAAAAGATTTGATTTTCTTTTAAAAAATACAATTTATAATTATTTTTAATAAATTTAAAAAAATTTTAATTTAAAAAATTCACGTGGCATCATTTGACACGTTACCTATCGATATGGCGAAGGTGACGTGACATATACTCGGTCATATCACCACTTAAGTGATCAAATGATCATTTCCAAAATTTGAGACAAATTTAGAGACTCAAAGCATCGAAAAAAGTTTAAGGACCAATTTTAAAAAAATACCTGAGTTCAGAGACTAAAATGTTAAATAAGCCTTAATAAATTATATGGTATCTATTAAAGTGCATTCAATATGTTAAATATTCGCTTTATTATTATTTATAAGTCACGTTGAACTGAAACATATAAATTAAAGTGGACGATTAACTCATTTATTTATTACTCATGTTAGGAGTCCCATATTGAGTAACTTAGGAAGCTCAATGTGGTACTTAAGCCATGAGGCTCTCCCACCTAATAGACTAGTCTTTTGGGTTGGGCTCTCCTCATGTGCTTAAGTCCTAACAATTGGTGCTTTCATTGAGAGGTTGAACCACGGAAAGGGCTACCTATAGGCTGAATTAAGGTATATTACCGAATACTGATAGGTGAGTGGAGCCGCCAAAAGAGAAAGGGCTACCATCGGGTCAGTGTCGATAGAGTGAAAGCCGCCGTGGACGTCGGCCCTTAAAGGGGGCGGCAATGTTAGGAGTCCCACATTGAGTAACTTAGGAAGCTCAATGTGGTACTTAAGCCATGAGGCTCTCCCACCTAATAGACTAGTCTTTTGGGTTGGGCTCTCCTCATGTGCTTAAGTCCTAACAATTTTTTGTTTTTTTTTATTTGTCTTTTTGAGGATTTCAAGAGTCTATGTTTGTCCCTATTTAATATGTCTTGGTTTATGTAAGTAGTGAAAAAAATTAACAACTACAGAAAGAGAAAGGGTACAGTGAAAAAAACATATTTAATATATATGAAATCTAAGTAATGGTTTATAAAAAAAATTTAAGTAATGATTAAATTTTTTAGAGGGTGTGTTTTGTTTGATATTAATAATAGGGACGAAGTAATATCTCACGCATTTAATATTTTCTTTGAGTAATGGAAGTAATTTAATGAAGGATATTAATTAGTAGTAATTGCTTATTGACCAAGTGCAGATATCATTATTCAATTTCAATATATAGTACTTTTTCTTTTCTAATGTATAGGTTGTTTTAAGAGTTTCTCAATAAAGTTAATTAATGTTTCAGTTTTTAGGAGAAGTATTTCCTTTGGTCTTTATAAGACATATTTAACCGAATTATACATACAAAGAAAATAGTAATTAGTTTTATGAATTATATGAGAATATATTGCAACATTACAATTTTTTCTTCTCAACTTTTCTTGAAAAATTCACACTTATTAGTGAAAAAAAATACTCCCTTCGTCCCTAATTATAAGGCCCTCTTGGGAGATTTCACGTTCATTAAGAAAGTGAAATAGTAATTTAGTTAATTGTATTGGAAATGTGAACTTTTGATATGTATTTTCAAAATTACCCCTATTAATATTACCCCTATTAATATTATTGGGAATTTAAAAAGTGTTAAATAAATATGGGTGTTTTTGGAAAAAAAATAATTAATGCTCATTGAAAATTGGTAAATGGCCTTATAAATATGGATAAAATATAAGTGTTAAGAGGACCTTATAATTAGGGACGGAGGGAGTATATAGATAGTCAAAGTATTTAATAAGAGAAAAAATAAAGAAAAAATAATAAATGATACATAGGAAATATAAAGTGACTTCTAATTAGTATCAAGAAAATCTTCTAGAATATGACCTCTAATAAAGATAGGAGAGAGTATTGCATAATTTCCTATAATATTCTCACACTATATTAATTATCACTCATTTCACATATTTCAACATGTTAAATGCAAGGTTAAATTTAGAAGAAGAAAAATTAATCAATATAATATAAAATTCTTAAAGCCATAAATAATTTAAAATAATTAATATAATATATTCCCTCCGACTCGAATTATAAGCACCAAAAAACATCCTTCTCTTGGTTTAAAATATAAGCAAAATCAACTAACTTTATTAAATTTTGTTTCATTCCCAATTACACTTTCCTAAAACATCTCTAGAAAATTGTAATCTTAGTTAATTTTTGTTTCATTCCCAATACAACTTTCCTAAAATACTTCTATTTTTTATAAATTTGAGAAAATTAAATACAATCAACTAACCTCCTTAATAAGCGTAAAAATGGTTGAATTTGCTTATAATTCGAGTAGGAGGGAGTATAATTTAACCGAAGGAGCTGAGGGAGTAGTACAATTCACTTGCATTCTCACTCACCAAACTTGATGATAATCAGAGTCCTATAAAAACAGATACTAAGAGTGATCAAGTGGTATCAAATTAGTGATGGCAATGATAATGTCTTGTTGTTATTCATCTATTGCTTTTCTTTTGTTGTTTTGGCTTTGTCATATCTCTCTCATTGAGGCTCTTGGCTTCAGTGTAGAACTCATCCACCGTGATTCTCCAAAATCACCATTTTACCAACCCACACAAACCCATTTCCAACGACTTTCCAATGCTCTTCGTCGTTCCATCAATCGTGCCAATCATCGTTTCAACCAATCCTCTTCCATCGTTAAGTCCAATGTGGCGCCGGTATCTGATTTTGGTGGTGAATACATTGTGAGTTACTCTATTGGAACCCCTCCATTCCAAACTTTTGGTTACTTTGACACAGGTAGTGATCTTATGTGGTTGCAATGCAAGCCTTGTGAATTTTGTTATAACCAAACCACTCCAATATTTGACCCTTCAAAATCCACAACATACAAGAAAGTTCCTTGCAATTCAGATACATGTTACTCTGAGAGATACCTCTCATGCTCTTCTAATCATAACAATTTTTGTCAATATAATTTTACATACTTGGATAAGACAAACACAACAGGGGATCTTATTTTGGAGTCTTTGACTTTAGACTCAGACTCATCCTCTTCTATCTCATTTCCTAACATTGTGTTTGGATGTGGACACAACAACCATTTATCAGCCAATGATCAAAGCTCTGGCATAGTTGGCTTTGGAGTTGGACGTTTGTCATTTATATCTCAAATGAGTTCATCAATAGGGGCCAGATTCTCATATTGTTTGGTGCCATTGTCACTCACTAACACCTCAAGCAAACTCAATTTTGGAGAAGATGCTATAGTTAATGGTAATGAGGCAATATCAACTCCTATGTTACCAAATTACTTTTACATTGTGACCCTCTCAGCATTTAGTGTGGGAGACAATAGAATAGAGTTTGGAAACTCCCCCCCTTATGGTGGCAATTATAACACCGTAATTGACTCAGGATCAACACAAATTGTTTTGCCGGCTGATATTTATAACAGATTGGAATCTGCGGTAGCAAAGGTAGTAACTAACTTGGAGCGTACTAAGGACCCTACAGGAATAATGTCTCTTTGCTACAAAGCTACATTGGATGAGTTAAAAGTTCCTGTGATCACAGCGCATTTTAGTGGTGCAGATGTCCGATTGAATACTTTGAACACCTTTCTACAAGTTGCTGAGGAGGTTGTATGTTTGGCTTTCGTCTCAGTTAAGTTTCCATATATTATCTATGGGAACTTGGCGCAGCAAAACTTCTTGGTTGGTTATGATCTCCAAAAGTTTGTTGTCTCGTTTAAGCCTACAGATTGCACTAAGCAATGATTAATAGATGTTATCTTGTCCTTGTTTAATTTATGCTAAATAATACTAGTACATGGTACTCAAACTCTATAATGATTAATGGATATTATCTTGTTCATGACTTTAATTTGTTTACTTTACCTAGTTTATGATAAGTGATAATTATATCAACCACAGTATTACATTAATCGAGTACGCAAGGCATACTCAAATTCATAAAAAAAAAAAAAAAAAAAAAAAAATTATCATACAATTGAGTGAATTGACAATCTGGTTCTATTAATTGGACATATTTGTTGATGAGAAAATAATATAAGACACGTTACTATTAAGTACGTACACCACTTCTCAATGTAAACTTTCCCCCTTTTTTTACTCTTTATGCAATAGTTAAAGACAATGGTTACCAAAACCGTATTAATCTTACTACTAGTAGTATTTTTCTCATATCAAGATGTTCGTGTTAAGGAAAAGACCAGCAAAACATATCTCGTTATTAATTTTACTTGTATTTTTCAAGGAAAAGAACAGCCAAACATATCTTGGTATTAATTTTCCTTGTATCTATCTTCTGTCTTTTTGCACGGAAAAACTGCTAATTACTTCTATACATTTTCATGTTTTACATCTCTAACACGGAAGCTTGAGGCGTATAATCAAGTATAAGCACAAGGAGATAGTAGCATTTTTCTTTTTCTTTTTGTGCATACCAATAGTTAACACCTTTTTACATATCAAATAACTTAACATTATAGATGGCTGTACAAGCAACGTTTATGAGCAACGATAATAATTTCAACTTTAATAGAGAAGCAATTTATTGTTCTTCTCAATTTCAGTGTAAATAGTAATAATAATCAGTTTCATTTAGAAAGAAACCGTTCCCTTATTCATCAAATGACCACAACCTATGATTTACATATGTTCAAGTAGCAAGCCTAAATAAATAAACATAGATATACAATTAAAAATAAATAAGGAACAAACTTTGTGTGTGTGTGTGGGGTGGGGGTGCCTGGTTTACCCATTAATGGACCAACAACAAAAATGACTAGATCTCACTCATTGGTGGACCTTGGTTATGCACAAAAATGAAATTCCCTTGTTTCACTGGATATTTTCCAGTATCATTATGCAAGTACAATTTCTTCTGCACAACTGATCTTCAACATATTTCCAACGCACTGTTCATCACAGACTTCATCGTGAACTATCTGAAAATTGAGAATCGAAATGTAATTAGTACATTCGAAGAATAGATGCTGTTCGTCTTAAGCACACGATTTAGTAAAAATACACGCAAATATCCCGTGCTTTCATCAGTCCTCTCATAAACTAGTATATAGACACAATGATTAACAGATGGATGTATACAAAAATGACATGCTTACCGTTATATGACAAAGTTTAAGGGAGCAGAACTCAACTTCCCATGGGTCTTCGTTTCACCACCAAATCATCTGCAGAGTAGTAATCAGCTATGAGTCGGTACATGTACGACGGATTATGCCCTCCTCTGAGAATGAGTAATCACAAAACCAGCACATGCAGAAAAGAAACCAATGAGCATAAATGCGACAAAAATTCGATTATGAAGGAAAGCTATCATTTTCTCGCTCAATATCAGTTCAACTTACGTGTCGGTAATGAAGAGACTGACAAGATTTGGTGGCACATAATCGAATGTTGGATTAACAACATGGAGAGAACCTGTGCCACTTGCATAATCCATGCAATCTGAGAACTCCCCAAAGTCTAGCAGCTCAGACGGGGATCTAAGCTCGTTCAGTAAGACTTCGGGATTGTGTGGATACAAAGGGCATAGCTGCCAATAAATAAAAAAGCAGCTTCAGCAAAAGCATAAATGTTGGTAAGCATAGCAGTGCTATTACATTGAATGCTGCCTCAATAGAAATTAATGGCAAGCAATCATTGTAGTTAAGCATTCAATAGAAGTTACCAGAAAGAACATGCATTCACTTAAGAGATTAATTATATGGAAGTCTACTACAGTAAATTAGGCTACAACAACAAAAGTAATTAGAGCCACTAGGTAAGGTCTGCTATGTGGATCATATGTGCTTTGTCATAAACCATATCCTCATAAAGGCCATTTAGCTCTAAGTATTTCCTGTTTAATGGTTTCTCCTGTTGATTTTTTGGTCTTCCACTGCTTCTAACTCTTAGGCTATCCTCCATCTGATTTACTCTTTTTAGTGAGGCTTCTAAAATCTACTTCTCACACAACCAAACCACCTAAGGTGAGATTCTACTATCGTTGTCTCAAAAATTGTTGCCCTACTTCCCCTCTTGCATTTTCTCTTAATGCTATCTTGTCTTGCATGTTCACTCATCCAACGCAACCACCTCATATATACAATATAGAATTTATGCTCGTGTTGGATCTTTATCATCCAACACTCAATACCATAAAGCATTGCAAGCCATATAACCATGAGGTACAACTTCCCTTTAAACTTTAGAGGAACATTCTGATAACAAATAACACCAAAGCACTTCTCCATTTCACCCACCCTGCTTGAATCTTATGATTATATACCCCTCTATTCCTTCGCCACTGTAAAAGAAAAAAAAATAAAGAACCGAGATACTTAAATCGTGTGACTTGTGCTAAGGTATGGTCTCCATTTTTCACCTCTAAGGAAGTGCTAGCGCACTTGTGGAACTTACATCGCATATAATCTGTTCTGCTTTTACTTAATTGGAAGCCAAGTGCTTCCAAAGCTCTAGCTTAGCATTTGTTCTATCTTTCAATTCTCCCACTAGGACTATATCCTTAATGAAAAACATACAATGTGGTTAGCTATTGAATATGCTCAGTAAGCATAGCCAAAACCAAGGAGAAAAGATATGGGCACAAAGTTGAACCTTGCACTAGTTTTATAGTATATGCAAATAAATTTTTCACATATGCAACCTCCCACCAGTTGGCAGTAAACCATCATTCAATAATCAAGTCTTACATTGTTGATGAAAAAAAAAATTGAAAATTATACTAGAAACTTTGTAACTGATGGTCAGGGAGTATTTCTTATGCTCCCCTTCAGTAATAAAGTCTTACATTGCTGATAAAAAAAAAAAAAGAAAGTAAACTATCCTTCTATAGTTCTATTTCCAAATTTAAGAGAAAAAGGAAAGAAATTATTAGCAGACATCAACTTGACAGGCATAGAAGATAGAGAGTATATTTTAACAATATACCTTGTGACTCCCAGCAAGTACAACAAAAGGAACAGCATGCCTTTGAGCTGCAAGTGCAACCATATTCAACCCAATTGGGGCAATAACTCCACCATTAGCCATGACAGAATGAGCTCCAACAATAACCTATACAATGTTATGTTGAAAACCAATTTACATTCAGTAAAGGAGCCTTAATTAAAGATATAACACTAGGATTTTCAGTTACCATGTTCACTCGGGATATCATGGCAAAAACTGCAGAATCAGCTATTATTGTGGTCTGTAAGCCTCTTTCTGCCAATTCTTTGGCAAGGAGATGCCCTTGATATCTGATGGCACCAAAAGTCAACACAAAATTGTCTTAAGAATAAATCTATAGAAAACGGTATTGCTAAATAACTGTCATCATCACTTGCAATTCTTAACAAACTCACTGGTACCAACCTTGGGGCACCCTCTGCAACAAAGACCCGAAATGATCGCTTTTTCTCCTTTGCAGCACAAAGAAACTCTAGTACTGTTTTTGAACTGCCTAGCGTTAATATTACCTCACTGAAAATCATGAAATTAGACGTGTATAAATGAATAAGAACAGGAATAGGATTTCCTTCCATCTAACACATGATAAATTTCAAGACATAAATCAACTGAATCATGATACACTAGTTATTTAGTATATGAAGGGTGCAAGGAAAAAAATATAAAACAGAAAAAGATGATATATGCACCCTTGTAGTAATCAAAGAGATGCATAAATCATTTGCAGAACGAAACAAACAAAAATTTAGTAAATATGGATGTAGAACCTTGAACGAAGATCATACTTTTCCCAACAAGATAGAAAACAACATAGTATGCCAGTCAAATTTAACAAAGATAAAAATATTGAAGACTTGTTGCTTGGTGGTGTAAATTGTATGTCATTTATTAAATATATGCACAATATTTATTAACTTGAAAATAATTGTATGACCGATATTGTTAGATGATAGTAACTATTCACGGCAACACAATAGCCAAACATCAAGCTATAATGCTATATTCATATATAATAAGTCATTATCATTTCATCACCTCCAATCCACTAATGCTTCAAAGTTTTCCCCATTCACATACAGATAATGCAGTCTCCAAAGGAAGCAAGGAATACGTAAATAATTTACTATGAAAAAGACAGCAACCAAAGCAAACCACAACTGAGTCCAGCTTGATAAATGCAATAAATACTTCAAAAAAGAAAGAAAGAAATTACCCTATCATGTTGACTAGTTGCTGTATTTAATTGTTACATTAACATTAAAATGCATATTAACATACACATTACATGTATTTAATTCATAAAAATCCCAATAACACATTCAGTCTGATTAAGAGCTTAAGCCATTAGCTATTGAAGAAATAGACATAAATCATAATGTAAATCATCAATGCATATTATAACAGCATTATTCTGGGAAACATTGTTGGATCAAATAAATTTTCAAGCAAAAAATGCATAAACACTACCATGCAAGGTTTTCAGTCAATAATCAATAGGAGCTATTCAGGAACAAGTATTGGTTCTAGTAATATGTTTTCAAGTAACAAAGACTTCAAAAATAGCAAGAAAATATAATACTACAATAAGCTCTAGAATAGTTTTGGGGGAAGTACTTTTGATGAATGTGCTCTATTGCTTGCTCAGCTATTTGTTCGTAGCAAGTGGTAATGTCTTGAATAAGTTCATTAACTGCTTCAATGACATCATGCTTCAGCTTCCGACCTCTCGAACCTTTTTCAACAGCTGTAACAAGCGGGGGAAAAAAATACTTAAAACTGAAAAGGCATGCGCACTACAACACCAAAACAGTAACAACAAGTTCGTCGCCAATGCCGCACAGCAACAAGGAATTAACATTATAAAATAATCACATTTGTCAGCAAATAAATCATTTAGTATGGTCGGTGAAGCATTCTAATATCATCATCATTAACTACAAATGTTATAACATCCGCGTATCATCCTTACATTTGCTTTTTCCTTCAGATTCGCCACCCGAGGATGCCGTGTGCGGAGCAGCAGCTGAATCAGGCACATCCTCTAGAAGTGTTTGCAATGATGGTGGACGCAAGGTGCTTCTTGCTGCAGCTGCGACAGCAGCAGCAGACAAAACCGGATGATCATCTCGCTCCACATCATCTTCATCATCACTTGTCACCGTAACTCCCAAACCAGCAACAGCAGCCGTTGCAAGCGATAGATCCTCCTCCCTTATAATGTGCAAAACACGCCTCACAATATTCCCCACAGCTAGCTCTGCAATCCCATACATTACACAATACTTATGATAGGTAAATACTACTAAACTAATAGTATCCATAATTCCTAACAAGGGTGTGTTTGGTAAACAGCTTAATTAAGCGCTTATTCAATAAGACTATTAAAAATTAGCTATAAGGAGCTTATTTTCATAAGCTTCCCTAATAAGCTTACTGGAATAAGGTAAAAAGAGCTTATAGGAAGATCATAGCTATCTTCACAAGTTTCCATGATAAGCTTATTAAAATAAGCTAAAAAAGGGCTTATAGGAATATCATAAGCTACCCTGATAAGCTTTTCGAAATATGATAAAAAGAGCTTGTAGGTAGTTGTGGTCCTTCCTCTCTTGGAACCCTTCATAGAAATTGGCAAATTGTGGAATGTGTCCCTTCTATGCTATGCATTGGTTTTATTCAGGTAATATTAATCTTAATCTTTACCTATATAAAAAGATCGCAAGGTATTTTTTTACTGCAAGCTATTTGGATAAGTCCAAATAAGCTCTTTATAAGCTCTCCCAAACGGACCATAACTAATTATGCATTTGACCACAAAACATTACTATTGGCATACCAACAGGATTTGCCGCAATCATCTGCTCCCCCACAGCCTTCACTGCATCAATCAAAGCAGCAGCCGGGTTCCTGTGGGGCACACGCTGCTGCGAAATCACGGACCGAAGCAATTCTGCTGCCTGTTTTGCAGTGGCCTGAGAACCTTCAAGCTTACTAACACCACCAACCATGCAGAAACAAAATACAAAGAAACAAAATCAAAACATACACACGTGGTGAAAAACACAGACATTACTTAGTTCTTATTCTTAAAAGTTAAAACCTCACAACATAGTCACAACTAAACAAATCCAACAAAGTCATTTAACTTAAAAGTTTAATCCATGTCAATGAAAGGGGGGAAAAAGAAAAGAAATTTACCGTTTTTTAAGCTGATTCACAAAATCATTAACAAAGACCTGAACATCCGGCATTGTGATAGAAAAAAAAATAACCTAAAAAAAATAAATAAAATAAAAAAGGAGTTAACTTTATATCAATACAAGTAAAAGGGTAAGGTAAAGTAGCAAGACAAAATCATGGGTTTTCAGTTTTTGGATTGAAACCCTTGTTTTTTCTTTTTTCTTTTTTCTTTTTTTTTTGTTGTTTCATCAGGAAAAAGTAAACTAAGAAGAATGTGAAAAACCATTGGAATGTGATGGGGGAAATGGGTTTTACCCGAAAGTGGTGGCGCTATTAGTTTTGATGCATGGGAGTGTTTGGTTAGTGAGAAAGATGGAGGAAAATTGAAGAGAACTAAAAGAGAAAGAAAAAGATGTCGAAAAAAAGTTGCAGTTGTTGTTATTGGATTCTATTCTAAGCTGCTTGAAACCGTGGGTTTATGAAAAGTGCAATTGGTCATATTTGTCCCTAACTTTGTAGCTGTGGATAAGTTATTCCCTAATTTTATTTAAATAACATTTTAGTCCTTCGGAATTCAGATAACATTTTAATTCATGTATGTTTCCATTTTTATCTCATTTTAAAACAAATATATCCCTACGATAGTGACTTACGATAGTGTCAGCAAGGACTAACTTGATCGATCTTCTCTTATCTTAAGGATTAAATTGCTATTTTGATAAAGTCAATGACTAACTTGAACGACGTTTACAAAATCAGAAACCAATCTGACCAATTACTCTTTGCCAAAAAGATGTTATCAACATATATTAAAATTGGAGAAGTAGAAGGGCAAAAAAATTTCCCTCCTAAAACATTCATTTTCCCTCCTAATGGTGTATTTCTCTCATAAATCCATCATTAAGTGTGTGTTTTGTATCTTTTAATCTTAGTCGTCCATCATATTTTATTAGATTAAATCATAACCGCCCGTTTTGTATATCTTAATCTTAGCCGTCCATCATATTTTATTAGATTAAATCATAACCGCCCATCAAGTTTTCTTAGAAACACAATATTAATAATTAATAATAGTCATCATCAACATAATAATCAACATATTATAAAATAGGAGAAGTTGAGGGTTAATCTTACTTTCCCTCCAAATATATTTTTTCCCTCCTAATTTCTTTTCTAATCGCAACCATCCATTGCAAGTAAATCACATCCGTTCATATCATTTCTAATCTTTTCATCTCTCTCTCTCTATATATATATATATATATATATATATTATTGTATTCTTCACTACATATTTATAATAAATGCGATCAATCAATATTAAGGGTAAAAAATGTTAAATTTAAATAAAAAACTATTTTTAAAAAAAGATACTTTATATATAATGCATTACATAATATCGTTAAACGAAACTAATAAAAATGATAGAAAAATATAAATTAAACAAAATAATAAAAGAAAAGTCTAATAAAAATATATACATTCGAAATATTTTAGCAAGAAAGTATCAATACATGTGAAATTTCAACTAAAACGTTTTATTCAAAATATTAACATTTTAATTATTCATCTTTATATATCTATCTATATCTATAATTTTTTCGCTAATGAATCCATATTTATAGTTTTTGTTTAATTTGCATGAGCACATTTCAATTTATAATAAAACTTAATTATTACCACAATCCAAAATTTGCTTATAAAAAAATTTAATAAATATTTTGTTATATATTATTGTATTCTTTACTACACATTTATAAAAAAAAATGCTATCAATCAATATTAAGGGTAATTTTTTTTTGTGTATTCTTTGCATAACCAAATTTCCTTCCTAAAACACCCATTTTCCCTCCTAATGGTGTATTTCTCTCATAAATCCATCATTAAGTGTGTGTTTTGTATATTTTAATCTTAGCCGTCCATCATATTTTATTAGATTAAATCATAACCGCCCGTTTGTATATTTTAATCTTAGCCGTCCATCATATTTTATTAGATTAAATCATAACCGCCCATCATGTTTTCTTAGAAACACAATATTAATAATTAATAATAGTCATCATCAACATAATCATCAACATATTATAAAATAGGAGAAGTTGAGAGTTAATCTTACTTTCCCTCCAAATATATTTTTTCCCTCCTAATTTCTTTTCTAATCGCAGCCATCCATTGCAAGTAAATCACATCCATTCATATCATTTCTAATCTTTTCATCTCTCTCTCTCTCTCTATATATATATATATATATATATATATATTATTGTATTCTTCACTACATATTTATAATAAATGCGATCAATCAATATTAAGGGTAAAAAATATTAAATTTAAATAAAAAACTATTTTTAAAAAAAGATACTTTATATATAATGCATTACATAATATCGTTAAACGAAACTAATAAAAATAATAGAAAAATATAAATTAAACAAAATAATAAAAGAAAAGTCTAATAAAAATATATACATCCGAAATATTTTAGCAAGAAAGTATCAATACATGTGAAATTTCAACTAAAACGTTTTATTCAAAATATTAACATTTTAATTATTCATCTTTATATATCTATCTATATCTATAATTTTTTCGCTAATAAATCTATATTTATAGTTTTTGTTTAATTTGCATGAGCACATTTCAATTTATAATAAAACTTAATTATTACCACAATCCAAAATTTGCTTATAAAAAAATTTAATAAATATTTGCTATATATTATTGTATTCTTTACTACACATTTATAAAAAAAATGCTATCAATCAATATTAAGGGTAATTTTTTTTTGTGTATTCTTTGCAGAACCACCGGTATCCCAAGAGTACCCTTAATATCAGGGAGTCCTTGAGACTAATTTGGAACGAGCTGAGTAACTGGATGTTTTTAGTGGGAATCGAACACAGGGCTACTAGCACTTGTGTCTCATTCCCAAGATTTCAGTTGAGGTCTTACACCAACTGAACCAAACCCCGTTAGTTAAGGGTAAAAAAAATATTAAATCTAAATAAAAAATTATTTTTAAAAAATAATATTTTCTATATATATATATATAATGCACTACACAATATCATTAAATAAGACTAATAAAAATATTAAAAAAAATATAGGTAAAAAATAGTAAAAAAAGTCTAATAAAAATATATATATCCAAAATATTTAGCAAGAAATTGTCAATGTGTATGAAATTTCAACTAAAAAGTTTCATTCAAAATATTAAAATAAAAAATTATCATTTAATCCATATATATTTATCCATATGTATCTATAATTTTATTTTTTCAATTTGCATAAACTCATTTCAATTACTAATAAAACTTAATTATCTTTTCCAAAAAACGCTTATAAAAAAAACTTCTTTTAAAAAATATTTCAATTAAGTCAGCACCTTTTAAAATGTCAATAATATCTTTAGAGGTAGTTTCAAATAAGTATATTAAATTTGTACAATTTCAATGTTGTTAACAAAATTAAACTACCTTCATGATGGATTAAATTTCTCATAAAGATTTTAGATTTAGGATTGAGGGAATACTCCCGGCCTTCGTCCCATTTAACGATTGAGGAAATACTCCCGACCACAAGGATGGTAGAAAATCACAAAAATAATAAATATTAAGGAGACAAACATTTAATGAAGGTGACTGCCTTCAAAATGCTTGAGGCAACTAAAGGTAACGTGTTCTCGCCGGTGATGTAAGGATAAAGATCTTTTTCTCTTTTAAGTATTTTGCTTCTCATATATAAGTTTGTTCATAGTTCTTTCCAAATAGATGTTCTTAAGTTGTGTCTAAACTTTAGAAGTTGGAAGTACAATTGGTTTTTGTTTTGTTTATTTACATTTTTAATTTTCAATTCAACATGTTTTTATTGGTCATTACAAATATATTTTTTCACTTCAACATGTGTCAAATAACTATGATTTTTCCTTGATAATGATAAGTGTGTGATAAAAGACATATTTAAATATTTACATTTTGCTTGATATATAGATAGAAGTTTGTGTATTATATATTATACCAATTTTATATAATATAATTGTCCACCAAAAAAACACGAAAAAATAATAACAGTTATTCATAACTATTTTTAAAGTATACATGATTGTTTCACATATTATAAATATTTTTCAAAATCTTTATCGCATTTTATCTAATTATAAGTATCGTATTCCGATTTGATTACATAAATTTGTCTGATCATAAAAAAAATAAATTTCAATGTAAATTTGTAATAATTAAAAAAAATACCACATAAAATATAATTCCAAAAAATGATAGATTTATTGTCCGCTAAAAAAATTCACATGTAAATAAAATTAATGTTTAATGTTTTAACAAATGGAAAACCCTTAAAAAAAATAAAGGATAGCAAAATTTAAAACTTGTGCATCGCACGGGCAATTTTCCTAGTTTTTTAAAAGTTACATAAAAGATGTTGAAAATATGCTTTTATGAATGAAAGTAAAGTATAAAACGAGTGCCCATAATTCTCTTAAGTTATTATTAGGAGATGATGTTTTTATAAATGAAGAAATTATATTTGTTATTTTTCATAAAGATTTATTTTTAAGTGATTTTTTAAAATAAGGATATTTTTGTCATCAAAATTTTTTTTATGTTAACCGGGAATCGAACCTCTCATTCCCAAGTTCTCTCAAGTTGGCAAGATCGCACCACTTAAACCAACCCCATTGATTCCAGCATATTATGTAAGTGCATCTATTTGTTTCTAATGGAATTTAGAGTAAATATTTGGCCACTTCATCGAGTAACAAATTACCAGAATTCCACATTCATCAAGTGGTTCTAGCCCGACAACTCTTGCTTTATTCCACTTTCTTTTTTTTTTATACATTTTAGTTTCCTCTTAATTATATTGTGGAGCATTTTTCTTAAAAAAAAAACAAAAAAAAACGAAGATTAATGCGAATAAATACTGAATCTTCGGCTATATGTGGTAGTACTCCTCAAAGAATGGATAAAAAAAGTAGGTTTTATATGTGGTAGTACCAAGTGTGTTGTTTCAAGTGGTTAACTGGTTGGAGTGTTGAGGGAGTGTGGAGGAACCAAAGGTTCGATTCTTGCATGAGGTATCAACCCCTAGGAAGATCTCGTATCATAGAATTAAAGACTCGCTCAGTTTGAGAGATTGGGGTGGATTAGTTGGCCAAATCCTTTTACAAGAAGAAGAACATTATTGTTGCTCAAGGACAACCTTTTGAAATACATAAATTTTAGAGTTTAATATGTGTGCACTGACAATAGGTATATCATCCACCATTTATTTGCATTATTTTTATTTAGAAGTCAATAACCATAAACTCTTAGGTGATGGATAATATACTGACAGTATAAAATTTTTTTACATTGTCAGTGTATGAACTATTTTCTCTAAATTTAAAAGAAAATTATAAATGTTCGAGGGTTGTTTAAACTTATTTAGAGATGTTTGAATTTCTATTTTTCTTTTTTTTTTTTTTTTTAACATGAGATGTTTATACTTATCATAGTAAAAAGAATTATGTTTGATATCAGGTACACAATATGTGTTAGAGTCAAAGAAGCATCAATATCGAATGGACACGTATAGGAGACAAAGATACCTTTTAATGGTATACTCCGTATATGTGCTTCATAGCTTGAAGTCTTGAACATACCAATCGTAAATTCAATCACAAAAATTACTATGTATTGGCATTGTAAACTTATGTTTTTATATCTTAACACAACTTTATTTTCCTATTAAAAAAATCTTCAAAAGTTGGTTATCAAACCAAATCCTATCTGATAGAGAAAAAGACAATTTTGCTAGCCACATGTACAGTTTGCTGATTTAAATACGAGACAAAGAGCAAAAATTGAAAGCACTTCTCAAAGCTAAGACAATTAGGTACCATTATTTCCTCAAGGTATGATAAGCATTCCAGTTCTCTCTTCCACGCAAGCACGCAACCACCGTTTGCAGAGAATTAGACTTAAACTTGCATTGAACAAATTAAATGCAACGCACTTTCCATTACCCATTGAAAGGAACCTTGGCTTTGTTTCTATGTGATCTTTTTAAACAAGAACTCTATTGAGCCCGCACATTAAATTAGCTACTGCCTTTGGAAGTTGCTTGTAGAAGCATTTGCCAATTGTGCTCCATTGATAGAATCACATAATATCTATGGGTTGCTAAAGGTGTGCAAGCAACTGACAATGCTACTTAATAGTTTAATAAAGCTCATCATAATTTCCAACTTCCTAGTAATAATAACTGAATTTTTAAAAAATGATATTGAGAGTTCAATCTCAACAATATGTGTGAATTTGATTTTATAAATTTCCCTCCAATATTCTTTATATCTCTAATAGAGATTAGAGTTCATGTTTAAAAAGAGCAATATATCTCTAAAGAGAATAAAAACATTTAAAAAAATAACAATGATATATAATTCTAATTAATGATTAGCTTAAATATCCTATCCTCTTAACCAAATATATGTAATAAAGTCTGTGATACTTGATTTATTAATAATTTATTCACATGTGATTAACATATAATTTTTAAAGTGAGAATGATTTATTAGAAGAATATATCATTTTCTTATAAAAAATCTTGTCAAGTAAAATGTATTCTTTACTTCGTACTAAAAATTATGTTGTGTTTGGCTATGGAAAGAAAATACGAGGAAATAAAGCATAAGGGAAGAAATATGAAGGAGAGAAAGAAAGTGAAAAACGAGATATTCCCTTCAGTTTACATTATAAGCAATTTTAATTAATTTTACGCTTATTAAGGAAGTTAGTTGATTGTATTTAATTTTTTAAAATTTATAAAAGAATAGAGGTATTTTAGGAAAATTGTATTGGGAATGAAACAAAAATTAAATAAGATAACAATTTTCCAAAAATGTTTTAGGAAAGTTGGATTGAGAATGAAATAAAATTTAAGAAAATTTGTTAGTTTTGCTTATATTTTAAACAAAAAGAAGTATGTTTTTTTTCTTATATTTCAAGGCGGAGGGAGTAATTTTTTAGCGGTTGTTTGGTACTCTCTCTGGTTCTATTTATAAAATTCTTTTGGGATTTTTCTATTAATTCGATTGAGGAAGATAGTTAAACTTGTTAATGTATTGGAAATATGAAAATTTGATATACATTTTTAAAATTAACCTTATAATTATTATTGAGACTAGAAAAAGTGTAAAATTAATAGGGGTGTTTGTAAAAAAAAGTAATTAAATATTATTAAAAATTAAAATAAGATTTTATAGATAGGATCAAAATAAAAACTCCAACGGGTCTTGTATATAGTTCGGGAGGGAATATAATGATAGAAAATGGGAGAAAAAAATACTCCATCCGGCTTGAATTATAAGCAAATTCAACTATTTTTTCCGCTAATTAAGGATGTTAGTTGATTGTATTTAATTTTCTCAAATTTATAAAAATAGATGTATTTTAGAAAAGTAGTATTGGGAATGAAACAAAAATTAATTAAGATTACAATTTTCTAGAGATGTTTTAGGAAAGTGACATTAAGAATGAAACAAAATTTAATAAAGTTAGTTAATTTTGCTTATATTTTAAAACAAGAGAAGTACTATATTTTTGTTGCTTATAATTCGAGCAGAAGGAATTACTCTGTGGA
This sequence comes from Crotalaria pallida, assembly GCA_037953625.1. Taxonomy (NCBI): domain Eukaryota; kingdom Viridiplantae; phylum Streptophyta; class Magnoliopsida; order Fabales; family Fabaceae; genus Crotalaria; species Crotalaria pallida. Next base: position 176,076,944 of record CM075650.1, read on the forward strand.
ATTGAAAAGCCTAACACAGAACCAGAGGTGTTAGGTCACCTTTTCAAACTTCAATGCGCTTAGCCATGCTTGTAACCGTAGCGGCCACTGTTTTTCGTAAAAGTTTTCGATGTTAGAGACGGTTATAACCGCCGCCAATACTCTCCGAAATGAATTACCACTAATGTCCTAGTGGAAACGGGGTCCACCAGAAACGTAAAAAAATTTACGTAAGTATGCATTTGCAACGCGCGTTGAATAAATTTTCAAACATGCACTTAGGACACGTTTGGAAACGCGTTTGGGAATGTCCAAACGCAGAAACCACAAATACATAACTTTGTCTAAAAGCACGTTCCATGGGCAAGAAACACAGAAGCAAACGGTCCCTTAGCAACTTGCTAAAACGCCCTAAAAACATCTCTAACACTTTGCTAAAGAATTAATAAAATGTCAATTAATTTGATTTTCTAAAAATATAATAATTATCAAATGAATTATGTAAAAAATATCATCTCTAACACTTAGCAACTTGCTAAAACGCCTTAAGAACATCTCTAACACTTGCTAAAGAATAAATAAAATGTCAATTTGATCTTCTAAAAATATAATAATTATCAAATTAATTATGTAAAAAATATCATCAAATAAGTTATAAAAATTTAAAATAACCTTCATATTTGTCATTTTCTAGGGACTTATTTGGTGAAGTTTTAAACTTTTAAAAATATATTTGGTAAATATTATTTTTGAGGACTTACTTGATTAACATTATATTTTTAAATGGTCAATACGACGTTTTATTCAATAAAAGATCATGCCAAATGTTTAATTGGTAAATACTAAGTAATTATCATAGGTGATTGAAGAAATAAACATGCTTATCTTACAATATAACATATGTGCTAATGAATTAGAAATAAATAAAAAAAGTACTATAAAATGAGAAAGGTAGATAAATAAAATGTTGTTATTGATGTTAATAAAGAAATTGTTATCATTAAAAAATATTCTGAGAGTAGCAACGTGCTACTAAGAGCTCTAATTAACATGTAAAAAATTATGGAAAAAAATGAAAAATAACTATAAATGTTGGTGGGATCCTTCACCAAACTTTTCTTTTAAACTTTAAAGAGAAATTCATTTCATCCAAAATAAGGAGATACAACCAATTGAGGTTGGCAAATTTGATGTAAGACTATGTTATTTAAGCAAGTGATTGGTGTTCGATTTTCAACTCTTACGAATATAAAAAATTTCAATTGAGATGAGAGGATCGAACAATACTCGAAAGATTAGATATCGTGCTCACATGGGTGGATATCTGAGGAAAAAAAAGGAAAGAGGGAGATACAAGATGTTGAATAAAATGAGACATCTTTCACTCTATTCTTATTAACCTTAAAATATCTATTGTATTAAAAGTAAATAAGAGAAAAAAGTTCATAAATAATATATTATTGCACATTTTAATAAAATAATATAAAATTAATTTTTGAACATATATGTATTATATGATACTAGTGTAATAATATATTATAAAATACTTATTTAGAAAATAACATATTATATAATTTTTTTACCGAAATAGTACCATAATGATAAGTAATATAATAATATAAAAATAAAAATAATAAAATAGCTATAAAATGACATACTTTTATTTTTTAAAGTAAAATATTAAATTTATTTATAAATAAGTTTTAATAATATACTATATATTACGTGTAATATATTATAAAATACTTTTTTAGAAAATAACATATTATATAATTTTTTTACCGAAATAGTACCATATGATAAGTAATATAATAATATAAATATAAAAATAATAAAATAGCTGTAAAATGATATACTTTTATTTTTTAAAATAAAATATTGAATTTATTTATAAATAATTTTTAACGATGAGCTAGCTAAATTTAAAATTATTGTAAAAAATTAATTTACTACTTTCATCATAAAAATCAAACATAGTTAATAGATAATTGAGTTTATTAAGCACATTGTTAGATATTTATTTAAAAAAAAACTTGGTTGAGAGAGATTGCACTTATTTAAGCTATTACAAGATAAAATATCATTTTCGGAATTAAAAAAGAAAAATGTTAACGAGTGTTAAATGTTACTAGAGCACTTGTTAAGAAATTATAAGTAGTATATTGTTATAGAAAATGTGATTTTTGAGATAATAATTAATGTCAATTTATGATTATTTTACTATTTCAAATAATCTTTTTATTTTTGGTGTACACTCCGACCCAACCGAGCTCGCATTAAGCGATAAAGGTCTCACAACAGAATTGCTATATAACCAAGACTCAAACTCGATACCAGTTGGTTGAGGGACTAAGTGAACTACCACTTTACCAACACATTGATTATTTCAGTAATCTTAACATAGGACACTTGTGACTTGTGAGCAGTATCCATTTAAAAAAACCACAAATATTAAAAGGAGGAAAAAGCAAAAATCAAGCAATGTGGGTCCTGCAAAATTTTCCAAGTCTTACTCGTTTGTATTTTACCGAGAAACCTCTCTCTTCCTTCTTCCTAATCTCTCTCTTTCTCTCTCACAGAGAGAGGACCCTTTAATTTGAAATTCCTTGTTCCACTCTTAGACGCGCACTCGTGCCCATTTATTACATTACGCAGTTTGTTGTTAAAACCCTCCCCCCATCCCCACCCACCCACCACAAAATTTTCATTTTCATTTTCTTCTTCTATTCTCTGTGATAATAATGCCCCTTTGAGTTTTGATCAATCCATCCATTATTTCTGGTACACCCTCTCTTCCTATTCAACTTTTTTTTCCTTTTGCCAAAAAAATTTATGGGGTTTTGAAAAGTTTTGTTTTTTTTTTTAATTATTTATTACATTTGAGATTTTATTTGTGTTTGTCGTAGATCTGTGGTTGGTTTTGTCTGTTATATGATGAATTTTGTTGTTTAAGGTTAGGGTTTTAATAATCTATCATGTGTGAAAGGATGAAACAGTTTGTTCTGTTTAAGGTTTGTGTGTCTGATTGTCCCCTTTTTTTTTGTGATTGAACAAATTTGATGTCTTGGATTAAGGGGTGGCAGTAGCATAGGCATGCACAGTTGTCATGTTAAGTGTGCATGTTTTGTTGGTGTTGACTTGCTAACAAGATTTTTTTGATTCCAATGCCATGCTTTGGCATGATTTGTGGGGTTTAAGGTTTTCATGGAAGACACACTTATTGCAGTGGTATTTGTTTTTGATGATTGCTAGGTGCATTGCTCTTGTAGTTTTGATTCCTAAGTTTTAGGTTTTGTTTAGACCATAATTTGATGCTACAAAGGCAGGATATTTTTAGAGAGATGTGTGTTTTCGGTGTCTGAGTGTATTGGCAGCCTTTGTATTCTTCCTTTTCCTCCTTCACATGTATTGTGTTGGAAGCTTTTGGATTTGCTTTCATAAATTTCATTCAAAATTTATATTATCCGGAGTTCATAATTTAGTTTCTATACCAAATATGGTGACTGTCATGATGCATCTTCGATACATTAATATGGAAATGTCCCCGGTGATAGATTAGTCATAGTCTCATAGATAGGCAGAATTCATGTTTTTATTGCTGTTGTAATGAATTGGTTTCTTATGGAAGGAATTGCTTATTAATTATGCTGTGTTAAATGTATGATGAATGTAAAGAATTACAGTACTATGCATTGAATATAGTTCGAGGCTTTCATGGTCAATTCTAATGAAATATTTTTCCGTTCTCAAGTGTCACAGGGCTGCTGGTGATTGCTTTTATTAACATGGCATCGAGCAATGCATTCTTCGACGATATACGGAGCCATTGTGATGTTGATCCTCCTCAAATTGAAGAGTCAACAGATGTCAGTGAATTAGTGAATGATCCCACTCAAGTTGCTCTTAAACCTACTGGGACTGTTTCAAGCAGTGTTCGTGAGCTCTTAGAGTGCCCTGTATGCTTGAATGCCATGTACCCTCCTATCCACCAGGTTGTTTATGTATTGATTATGGTTTATTCTTGATTTTCTGTGTTCTTGAGAGAGCATGTGATAGTTATGCTAAAATGCTGCAGTCATAGTGCAACATGATAAATTAATTAAAGTAGCAATGTGAAATTGACATAAGGCACTGGTTTCATGCAATGGTTTAGATGCTTATCAACAAGATTGGGGAATAGTAAAAAAAGAATTCTCATAATAAGTAAGCTCAAACATTGGTTGAGGCATCTCATAACTCATAAGCAAAAATCAAGGGTGAGGGTGTTAGTTTTCTTATTCAAAAGTAATTCACCCATGGCTCACCTATTCTGAAAATATTAAACATTTATTCTAGCAAGAACTGAATTAAATTTCCTATATGTAACCTTTTGCTTTTAAATAATTAGTGGTGGTTTGCCTTTTGATTCAAACGAAATATTCTGTAATAACAAAAGAGCTTTTAATTTGAAACTTAGTTACTCCCTCCGTTTCACAATATTTGGCCTTTTAGGTCTGGGTACACAGATTAAGAAAGTGTTAATTATTGTAAGTATTATGTATAGTTTGTCTAAAATGCCCCTATTTAATCCTTATTGAAAATTGTAATAGTATTTAATTTTTATTAGTAAGTGTGTCCATTAATTAATGTATAGTGGTTTAGAGATGAGAGAAATGATAAAAGTAGAATTAATGAGGAGTAAGAGAAATGATTGAATGAAAGGTTAATATTGGAAAAAAATATGTTTGTGTATTGAAAATGTAAAAGGCCAAACATTGTGAAACAAGAAAAAAAGGCTAAAAGGCCAAACATTGTGAAACGGAGGGAGTATTAACTTATTTTCCTCTGTTGTTATTGCAGTGCTCAAATGGTCACACTATATGCTCAGGTTGCAAACCCCGGGTCCACAACCGGTGCCCAACTTGTAGGCATGAGCTTGGGAATATCAGATGTCTGGCATTGGAGAAGGTGGCTGCATCTTTGGAACTTCCCTGTAAATATCAAGGTTTTGGGTGCAACGGAATATATCCCTACTACAGCAAGCTAAAGCATGAATCTCAATGTGTGTATAGACCCTATAACTGTCCATATGCTGGTTCAGAATGCTCTGTTATGGGTGATATACCCTACCTTGTGGCCCATCTGAAAGATGACCACAAAGTGGACATGCACAATGGCAGCACTTTTAACCATCGCTATGTCAAATCAAATCCACAAGAAGTGGAAAATGCTACATGGATGCTGACGGTACTGTTTTGCTGAACTTCTTTCTATCTGCTTTCTATTGCCTTGGCAAATTCTCTAAACTGTTGGTAGATTGTGTACTTCTGTTAGGGCGTGCTTGTTTCTGTTTTCATCATTTGACAATAAATATAGAATTTAAGCGCACTAATTAGCTTTGTAGCTTTCACTTGCTTAAACAAGAAAATTCGTTATTGCCATTTTTGCCATTACTGGAACATCTCAAAAGCTGTATTCTGATTTCTGAAGGAACTATTCATTTACTTATCTTTGTGTCTACACAATTTTTAGGGTTTTAGCTTATATATGGATTTTACACTGGTTTTTAGGTTTTCAGCTGCTTTGGTCAGTATTTTTGTCTCCACTTCGAAGCTTTTCAGTTAGGAATGGCTCCTGTCTACATAGCCTTTTTGCGGTTTATGGGTGATGATAATGAGGCAAAGAATTACAGCTACAGTCTAGAGGTGGGTGGAAATGGGAGGAAAATGATTTGGCAGGGGGTGCCTAGAAGCATTAGGGACAGCCACCGCAAGGTTCGTGACAGTTTTGATGGTCTCATCATTCAGAGGAATATGGCTCTCTTCTTTTCTGGCGGTGACCGGAAGGAGTTAAAGTTAAGGGTTACGGGTAGGATTTGGAAAGAACAGTGACTGTTGGAGGGTGATGTCCTTTTGTTTACCTAGCAGTTATATTAAGTAGACAATAATTTGTAGTGCAATTTATTTCATGTAGTGTTATGCATCTTCTGGTCATGGGTTATATTTCATGTAGTGATATGTATCTTCTGTTCATGTGCTGTATTTTGTAATTTTGGAGGCAAGCTCTCTTTGCTTATCCTTTGATCAAATATACATGAATTGGAAGCAGTACCTCTTATAATTATGATGATTACAAGTAGTGATGTAGTAGAACCTTAGCGTGCTCCATCTATCATTCTTTTTCTTCTATGAACGTTTATGATTTAGAGCCATTAAACAAATGCTGCATGCATAAGAATGCCTTATATGCTTGTTATATTCTCTCAAGTGAACTTCAGGTTTTGATACTTGGAAAATGTTATTTGGCTTGATTGTTTGATTTCATTCTAGGGTGATTCAATGATGGGAAGTTTGAGTTTTTATTTGTAATGGGGAATGTGCATAGTACAAGTAAAAGAGGTAAATTGTTTATTTTATTACTTTACATTTTAACTCTTATGCTGGAAGATTATTTTGATGTTAGTGTGGTTCAAGGTTGTCAAATTCGCGAGTTAACTCGTAAAGTACGAGTTTACGAGCCTACCCATAGAATCGAGTCAACTCGGATGCGAACTCGCTTCCCAGTAAACTCGTGCAAACTCGAGTATACAACAGTGGCCTTATGGATATTTGAATTTTCTTGAGGTTTTACTTCTCAAAACAAAATTTCCACCGTTGGATGTCAAGATAAATGAGTTAGGAAGTGTTTAAATTTGAGCGCGATCCAACGATTAACAAAGAAGATACTGATTGATCTTTAAACGATATTTTCACCAAAATAACACTATAACCACTATTTTTACTTAACTAACCACTAAAATCATAAAACCATCATATTTGGTTGTTGTTAAGTTGGTTTGCTAATATTATTTATTGGGTTCTTATATGCTATAGCAACTTTTAAATATTTATGTTTAATTTTTAGAGTAAAAACTATGACATGGAAGTTATGAAAGTTATGTACAGGTTAATTTAAAAATAAGTGAACTCGAGGTAAACTCGTACGAGTTTACGAGTCGAAGTCACGAGTCGAGTTTACCTTGGCCTTACGAGTTTACGTAAACTCGCGAGTTTGACAACCTTGGTGTGGTTACAAAAGCACAAAATCATGATTTCCACAGTATACTGGGTTAACCAATAGTTAGTGTGTGGAACATTAACCCTCGAAGGAAGCCAGCCAGGATTTTCCGTCAGTAGCTTCCTTTCACTATGGTTAGTATGTGGAACAAAAGTGTTTTTAACCCATGTATTCGGTTAGTGATGCTTTTTCACAATAGTTAATACTCCTATATTAGTTGTATTATCTCTGTTGTACTTTTTTTTTAAAAAATATATATAATCATTAATTTTTCCATTATCGACAAAAATCAAGATTTGTTTAATAAGAGTAAACATGAAGAATAGTAATTATTGTATTTTTAAAATTCTCAAAAGGATAAATAAAAAGGAACAAGGGACAAATAATAAGGAACGAAGAGAGCACTATCTTAGAAAATAGTTACAAAAATTTATTTGTTGTTTGATTTTATAAGCATGTCTATCTTTCTAAAACTTTTTAATCATTTCCACCTATATTTGTTCCGGTTTTATTATAATAAGCTCGGAGGAAGTATAAAAAATAAGGTATTGTTAACAAGTGTTTTATTTTTGTTAACGATACTAATATTAGAAAAATAATCATAACTGTGCATTATTCCATCTCTCGGAAATATAAAAAACTACATTTTCCCTTAAATTTTTACTGTTTTACTTTTTAATAAATGTATAAGGTAACTTATTAGGATTTGCCTAAAAAATGCTCGTTTCGGTCCTATTTGTAAGATCATTTTCAGATTTTTCACTTCCATCAAGGAAAGTAGTTAGATCTTGTTAATGATATTGAAAATATGAAAATCTGATATACTTTTTCAAAACTATCCCTATAATTATTATTGAGATTCTAAAAGGTGTTGAGTAAATATAGATGGTTATGAAAAGAATTAATTAAATGTTACTCCCTTTGTCCTCTGTCATTGTATATGACTCTTTTGGTAGATTTCACGTCTATTAATAAAGTTGGTTAATTAATTTAATTGTATTGAAAATGTGAATATTTTATATGTATTTTCAAACCTACCTTTATTAATAATATTAAGAATATAAAAAGTGTTAAATAAATAAGGGTGTTTGTGAAAAGAAGTAACTAATAGTCATTGAAAATTGATATAAGGTCTTATAAATATGAACAAAATAAAAGTTTCAAAAATGTGTTATATATAGGGACGGAAATAGTATTAAAAATTGAAATGAAGTTTTATAAGTAAGATCAAAATAAAAATCCTAAAACGATCATATATATATATATATATATATATATATATATATATATAAAAGACCGGAGAGAGTATAGTTTTAACAAGTGCCCTCAATAATATTAAATATATATATATATATATATAAAAGACAGGAGAGAGTATAGTTTTAACAAGTGCCCTCAATAATATTAAAAAAAAAAAAAAAAAAACTTCAATTGATTTAGGACGATTTAACGTCTGTGCACATTAAATATTTTAATTCTTTGAAAGGGCAACACTCACTCATTCTCAGCCATTCATTGCATTTTGTTCAAAATCAATGGTTGGTATTTAAAATATTTAAAGATAAAAAGTTAGAGCATGGCAAAGGAAAACTCAAATGCTTCATTAAAGAGGGTGCCTTCATTCTAATTGCATCCAATTGAATTAGATCACTTCATAATCTTTCTATGCTTAACATTGATTGGTTCCTAGTTAATCAATGATGGTGTCAAGCAAGTGTTCCATAATTTTACTTGTGATTTGGCAATATGCAAGAATGTGAAGATGGAGATTATTGACTATATCAAAGCTTGCATTCAATATAAACCTGCCTCTGTTAAGCTCAATGCACTGCATGTATTGATTTATTGCATAAAAAATGCTATTGTTTTGTGACTGTCATAAACCAATTCACCCCCTCACCTATGATGGTGTTATTCTTGTTTTGTGGAAAAGTCTCCTTGGTAAGCAAAGATACACTAGACCAGTACAGTATTTGGTAATTGACCCTGAATCAATAACCCTGTTAGGTTACAATGAATGCAATACATTAGTTCTGTTCTGTGACAGAAAATAGTGTAAAAAATTAATGTGAATTGTGGAATTCATTATTCAACTAATTACATGCCAAGGGAAATAATGAAAATGAAGCCCTTCAGGTAAATAAATATCCGGATAGCTGAACTGCGTATTTTTCTAGTGCTGCATTGAAGTTTGGATGTTATTTAAGAACAACCATGAAATGAAACTTCCCACCAAGAAGAGAAAGGCCACTTCCTCTACGTTCTGGTTAAGTTAGATAGCTCCACCAGAACAAACATTTGGCTCATACATTAGTCAGGGATTAGGCTTCAGCTGCTGCTGCACTTGGCCAAATATGCATTCCATCCTTGAAGGCGGTACTCGCGAGCTGTCACCGCCAGATTCGCTGCCTTGATTATGCCGCGGCCTACTATAATAATGTCATTACCCCTATCATGAACAACCTGGAAAACCATTTGGTGAATTGTCAATATCATCAAGCTCAAATATTTTATGCACAACAGCAGACACATAAGTTTGACCAAATCAAATGAATCCAAAGTAGGATAAGGCTTGGATTGTTTGGTTGTCATATTAAAGCTAGGGAATCAAATTAGCTTGCAAAGGGATGCAAACCAAGACTTCGTTTGGCATCATTTCATTGTGATGGTTATAAAGTTATAAATCTATCTCCCATTACAAGTTACCAAGACCTCATATTAGCAACTCTTGTTAATTACAATCCTATCTTCTTACAAGAGTGACAATCTATTCATTATCACTCTCCTTTTCCCTTTACTTTTTGTCCTCAACAAAATTCTTTTCGATCTAACAAAGAATGAAAAATTAAGTTAAAAGTAAAGTACTTAATACTTGCTGGAACTTTAAAACCACTCACGAGCCTTCACCTAACAACTTAAGCTTTTGGGAAGGTTGGTGATTGACATGGTATCAAAAAACTTCTCTGACCAAACGATCGAGACTCAAGAGTTCCATCTTTGGTGCCCCCATTCTTTTGGTAGAGTTGTTGATGACAAAACACATGGTTAATTATTGAAAAGAACGATGTGCAGAAACTTACAGAATGTGGAGTGTTATATTGCTGCCCCAAAGCATCACCACCGGTCACCATTTGAACTCCAGGAGTTGCATGTATGAAAGAAGGATTTACGGGTGCCCCAGGCCATGATGCTGGATTGACTGAGATGAAGCCAATAACAAAGTCAGAATGATCCTCAGCAATTTTCACCGCAGCAACTGTGTAGTCTCCCTTGGCAAGGTTACCAGCTGAACTCATTTCAGCGAGCAGCAACAGACCCCTCCCACGAGGCAAACCCTGAACATGGTTCAAGAATAAAGAGATATGTTAGGCTAGCAATTTAGGTCTGACTATAGTCAAGGTAATAATGTTATGCAAGAATTAAAGACCTTCAGTTTCAGTCCTTCAACAATGCCAGGACCAGAGATAATGTGAGCATTTACTATATCAGCCCAATCAAGTATATGAAAGATCCCTCTGAAGATAGCAGAACAGAAAGATGTCAACATGTCATATTATAAGCAGAACATGATCAAAGGAAACTCAAAAAAAAAATGAGTAGAAAATAGGCAAGTGAAGTTTACCCTTCATACTGCATAGTCACCGTGTTACCAATGTCAGCAAATTTACGATCCTCAAAGATTAAGAAGTTATGTTTTTCTGCAATCTTCAACGGAATAAATCTTCGATTAGAAACAGCTAGACCAGAAATGTACAAGATTCCACAAAAATCAGTAAACATGATGCTCGCAATCACACTACGCTCTTATTGTTGGTCAAATTCATGACACCATCATTCTGTTTTCAATAAACGATAGCATATCTACTCCGGTGTACAAATGTTAACAACATGAGGATGCAAGAAATTGTTCTGTTATTATACAGAAATACAGAAAGGCAAAATAGGGCTTCTTTGAGCACTATACCGAGCGAAGCTTAGAACCGAAGTCAGGAGTAAAATCTGGAAGAATATCCACATGAGTTTTCAGCAAACATATCTCTGGCCCAACCTGACAGGAAAACACAGTCAAATTAGATAATATGATTTCCTTATTAGGACCAAACTTCAAACTACAATCCCAGTAATGATAATAATCCAGAGAACAGGACTCTTTCATTTTTCAAACATATATATATATATATATATAGATATATATTTGCAAATTAAGACATCCCCTCTAACACTTCGCTATATATAAATCAAACAAAATGGCAGGGACTAATTAAAATAATTTCCGAGGAAGTTCTCACTTTGTCAGCAATTTCAAGCAATTCAGCAGCAGTTCCAACATCCGCAGCTAAACACAGATTACTCTCCTTCTCAGCCATTATCTCAAACAACCTCTTTCCTGTTGGATTCTTGGACAACTTAGCCCTCTCCAAAAATGACAAGGCCTTGACCTTAGCTCTCATTGCCAAAGCAGCAACCTTTCGATTCTCCTCTAAGAATCTCATAACAACTCCAACCATCTCCTCATCAAGCTTCCCTTTTTCCCTCAAAATTTTCACCATTTCAGTCAACTTAAGAATAGCATGCAGATTGATTCCGTTACTCTTCAAATTCTCCCTCCCACCTTGCTCTCTATCGATCAAAACAACAGCGTCAGTGACGTTCAACCCAATGGAGCGCAGCGGTGCAGCAGTTTCCAAAATCGATGTGCCGCTCGTAACCAGATCCTCGATTATCAAGCAGCTTTGGCCAGGCTTGAAATCGCCTTCGATGGCTTTAGAAGTGCCGTAGTCTTTGATTTCCTTGCGGCGCATGACCATAGGGATGTTCTGAGTGACAGACACACAAGTGGCAATAGGTAGAGCAGTGTAAGGGACACCACAAACGAGGTCAAACGAGGTTTTAGAGGCAGAGGAAATGAGGGTTTGAGAAATTTGCCGCAGGACAGAAGGGTAAGATATAGCGAGGCGGAGGTCTATGTAGATTGGCGATGGGATGCCAGATTTGAGCTTGAAGTTGCCAAATTTGACAGCTGAGATTTCATGGAGTTGAAGAACAAGAGACTCCATTGGCAATGATGTTGACAATGACATTCTCTTACAAATAATTTTCTGTACTTCTGTTAATTAATGTGCTTCGACTGTTGTCTAAGACCTTATTGGCAGCCTGTGCTGTGCTTCAACATACATAACTGATATATATAAGCAATTGATCAGAACTCATTGTAACAACATCAATATTCTCATTTCTTACATCATATACAAAGTGGTATAACTTCATAGGCCAATGGCCTGAAAATATCATAGTGATGAATGAACAAATAGATTATGGATGAAACCACAAAATTATACTCCCTACTTTCTTTAATACAAGCCCATCTCAACATCTCTTTTTGGTTCTATTTATAAGCCATTCTCCAATTTCCAATGGCAATAACTTTTTTTTTCTTCACAAATACCTTTGTTTACTAAAGACTTTTTATAGTCCCAATAAAAATTATAGGGATAATATTGAAAAAACATATCAAATGACATCAATTTCAATGGCACTAAACAATATTACCTAATTTCCTTAATATCTGTGAATTTCCCAAAGCGGGGCTTATAATAACCTATTTTCTTTTGGAGTTCCTAAACAAAGTTGCCAAACTATATTTCAACCAAAAGTAAAATAAAATCAACACTTTTCAGAATCCTTCATCATACCCTCAAAATCCAGTCTTTGCAACTTTTGTAAGGAACTCCAACCCTGATGTTCACTATATATATCCTGCAACTCTATCACTGTTCTATAGTATTTACCAGCCCTTAAGAAAAAATCCATTATTTGAACTGTAATATCAATTTAACTAAAACCAGAATGCAGAAATTAAGAGAACATGCAAAGCAATATTAATAAATATAAAGAAAAAAAATGTTAAAAAAAAATAATAAATATAAAGAAAAATGCAATGTAGAAGCAAACACAAAATCTTCAAGTCCTACAACTACTGAAACTCCGAATTTTCAATCGTGACCAACAAAAATAGGGAGATAAAATAAAAATAGTTTAAACAAAATTGAACTTGATGGATTAAAAAAAAAATACAGACAAAAAGAAAAACCTTATCATAGAGCTTTAGCTTACTAGAGAGAGAGAGAAGTGGATTTTGGTTGCACCTTCATGGTGATGGGGCAGTAGTCCCTGAAAGTGGCAGGTTCCCTGCACAAACAACAGGTAAAGTTTGCATCTTTGAGCGTTGCTATTAGGCCAAAAAAAATTATTTTACTTTTTAAAAAAAACTTTTTTACTTAAATTTTTTTAATTATTTACTCAATAATTAAAAAATTGAAAAACACTTATATAAAAGAAGAAGGTAAATTTTGTTAGATGGATAAAAGTAAAATAAGATAAAAAACTTGAAATCTATTTTCTTATGTATTTATCTTATATTGTATAATTAATTAAACATCTATTGTTAATCTATAGAAGTTAATTTTATTAGTTAGAATTTACATTAACAAACTCTTGAGCCAAAACAATAAAACTAGCATGTCAGCTTTGTCTTCAAAAAAGGAAAAAACAAATATTTTACTTACCATGAAAAATCCCAATTTCTAGTAAGCATCGATAGTTTAGGTACATAAGCATATTCCGAGTATTTATACTTTTTTTGTCTTGGTTACGGCTCACAGAGTTATTTATATGAGTATGATTATAAAAGTGTTAAATATATTTGATAAGGGAATTTTTGTTGTCCATAATAATTTTATTCAATTCGGATAAGATTATTTCCATAAAAGATAAACGTGGTTAAAAAAAAATCAATAATAAACATATTTTGAAGACAAGATAAATATTTTTATTCCTCAAACCAACCAAATTAGCAACATTTTTTTAATGGGATTCGTTACAAATTTAAAATCTTAAAGGTCACTCGTATGGATGGATTATTTATGAACAAAAAAGTTGTCTTTAAAGGTCAAAATGGGCTAAAATTGATGTCATTTAAGAAGAAGAAAATTTCATCCATATTTTGGACACAGTGAAATATTGATAATGCTATTCACCAATGACAATTGACAAGTGCTTCTTTCTTAAGTACTCATCACAAGTTGTAAGTTGACATGAAACAAGATGTACACATGCCAGGTAAGGTCGTTTGCATGGTTCTCCTGAAACTGAATAATGTTTGTTGGTTGGTTGGTATGTCAAACATTTATTTATCAGAACTTTTGATGCCTAATGATTTCGATTTTTTTTTTTAAAAAAAAAATACTTAAAACTAAGAATTATGAAGTTTGTTAGAAACTCTTTTGTGACCTGTGTCTCATTTACCTGAATCTCTGATTAGTTGGCCTCTCAAATTACATCTCATTTGGCTTGTCCATTGAATTACCAAGTTTCTTTTTCTCAATACAATTTTCTCAAAGTTTCAAGTTTTCACCATCGATGGTTGTTAGTCTCCAATTTTCTCAGAGACCCTTTTGAATTGGTATGTTTTTTCAATCATTCACAACAACCTCATTAATTAATTGGATATAGTTTCTTTGATCTGCCCTTAGGCACTTTGCTTCTTTCAATATCCTTCTGATTTCAGGCTTTCACATTCAATGGTTATCAAACTCAAATTTTCTCAAAAGACCCTTTTGAATTGGTATGTTATTTCAATCCTTCACAACATCCTCATTAATTGAATGTAGTTTCTTTTCTTTGATCTGGCCTTGTATGTACCCTTTGATTTTATTTTTTGTCAATATCCTTTTGGTTTCAGGCTTTCACATTCAATGGTTATTAAACTCCAATTTTTTTAAAGACACTTTTGAATTGGTATGTTATTTCAATCATTCATAACCTCTTCATTAATTGGATATGAATATGATTTGTTTTGTTTCTTTGATTAGGCCTTTCTTTAATGCCCTTTTGGTTTGGTTTGTTGCAGAGAAGAAGCTGCCATTTACCCCTTAAATGCCAAATTTGAAAAGAGATAGATATAATATAATCTGTAATATGTAATTTTGAGCAATGTTTATGTTATTTCATTTTGGTTTGTGTATGCCATGTGTGTAAGATTATCAAATTTAATGTGTGTATCTCCTCCATACAGAGAAGTAGGTGAGATATGGCAGTTCGCAGATTGTAGCACCATTTTTTCATTTGGGTTTCATAAATTAGAGGCTAGAGATGTCTATACAAAATGAAAACTCTGATACAAAGGGTGGAACAGGTTAGAATATTTTATCCTTTTTTCCTTCTCCACAACCTTCCCCCAATTATTTGTTTTGCTCACAAAAAAAAAAAAAACTCAAATGTTCCATGGTTTCAATTAATCGATCATCAACCAAGAGTTTCTTTCCTACTTGGAGCATGTATATCATGTTATTTGAGGCTTTGAGCAATGTTCGCTCGGAAAATGATAAGTAGAGAATGATCTTGGGTATAAACATGTCTTGTTGCAGCAAATTATACGAAATCTTTCTGGTGGACTTGCATTTAAAGGCTAAGTCGGGTCAAAAAGATGTGATGATAAGACATGTTCCAACTTAATGTTGTACTTTTAACTTACAAATTGACGAGTAATGGTTTTGATTTGAAAATTGAGAAGTTCTGAATTCACATACACTTGTTTCCTTTTTTGATTTTTAATTTATATAGAGTGAAAATATTTTATTTTTCAGCATTATGGATAGAATACACTTCTATACCTTAATGGTTGATATAGTTTAAGACAACAGCAATACAAATATGAATTGCATGATATGTTGAGAGAAATTTCAGACAGTATGAGATCAAAGTTCAACGGCTACTTGACTTTATTATGTATTATACTGAAAGAAGATTATATGTTGGTGCATTATTGATTCCTCAACCTCGCTTATTATTCTCTTGAAAGGAAGCTAAATGTCACAGGCCTACTCACTTGGTTAATTTCAGTTGATATTTTATTAAATTTTCCTCATGTTACCAATTACTAGGTCCACAAAAAAAGCTCACACTTCTGATGCATAAAGCTGGGAATAACTTTTGCGCTGATTGTGGAACTCCAGAGCCAAAATGGGTGTAAGTATTAGGCTGATTTTCATAATCATTTGGTCTGTTTAGGTTATTCATTGCTAGTGTTTTTCAATTAACATTATCATGTGGATCATTTCCTTCACTGTCTAAAGTTAACCGCAAAAGATAAACATGCTTCTGTGTAAAAGGTTAATTACACTTGAGCTGACGAGTAACAACAATTTCAATTAGTCCATGTGTGCTTTCATATCTTGAGGAACCAAGTAAACAACATTTATTGTACCTCCTGGGGGAAAGATTTTCATATGACGTGGCTTGGTTGTCGTCGTTGGTAATGAATTTCTAGAATAAGGCTTCGCTTTTTAGCTATCATTTCGCTTGTTGGAATATCAGTTTGCACAACAATTGCTCAAGAAATTTCGAAGAAATGAAATATTATACTAAAAGTTCATTGAGAGATTAGTCTTATGATAAAATCACTAGCTCATATTAGACATTATATTTACTGAACATCAGATCTTCAAGTTTTGGAGTATTTATTTGCATCAAGTGTTCTGGAATACATAGAAGCCTAGGAGTGCACATATCAAAGGTATGTTTCTAACATAACTTGCAGAGGAACTTGTTAATGACAGCATAATTGTCTTTGTATCAATATCACCCACCTTTCGGAGGTTAATTATTGGTACTCTCAATAAACCATATTTATATTTTTTTTGTTGCAGGCAGTATATTTATCATAGCATTAAAAGAATTATGCTAACAATGTTTCTTCACTAATTGAATATGCTCCCTCACTTCTTTCTTGCCCCTCCTTTTTCATTATGTTGGCTTTTTTACATCTCATGTTTATATAAACGTAAGCTCATCATTAATCATTGGCAATGTTAAAGTATTTATCTGACACGGGATATTAGTAAATAAAAAATGCTTCTCAGATGGATTAAAGGTCATAAATTAAGATATCTAGTACTACAGTGAATTCCAAGTAAAAGAAGAAAAAGTTACCATCTAATCAATGAACATATGCTATCTTATACTAGTAGCTTAGAAGCTGAACTAAACAGAAATTCAATGTCCAATACTGCAAATTCTTAACGACTTTTTTTTTTAAAATCAAAATCAGTACCTGATCACTGTAATTTTACCTTCTTTTTTTTTTCCAAAAAGGAGATATCCTAACATAATTTGAAACTATTGTAGGTTCTATCACTGAAGCTAGATGATTGGACAGATGAACAAGTTGATGCATTGGCAAAGTTGGGAGGAAATGCAATTCTAAATAAGAAGTACGAAGCTTGCCTCCCAAGTTCCATAAAAAAACCAAAACCACATTCCTCCATTGACGAGCGCTCGGATTTTATTAGGTACCGAAAAGAAACAATTTTTTTTTTTTTAATTGTGTGTGTGAGTGTGAAAGAACTATACCGTTCTAATTCAGAAATATACTATTTGATTTTTCAGGAGAAAATATGAGCTGCTACAATTTCAGGATTGTGATGACCATTCACCATGCCCTATCGTACCATATCAATCAAGAACTTTGTCATACGCTCAGAGCAGTTCTTCGTGCAACATTTCTCTTCATGACAAGAAACCATACGAAAAACAGCAAACCAAGCATCGTATCGGGCATCCGTTTCGAAACAGCTGGGCAAGAAAGGATTCCGAGCACAAGTCTTCTTCAAAGAAGAGCACCTCATTGGTAATGTTTCATTTGATTAATGTCAGCTCTTTCAACTTTCTATCAAATGAATTGAACCAATCCTTTTAGAGTCAATTAACGAATCAATCTTTAACGAGTTCCATTCTCCATAATCTGGACAATATTCAAGCTCACTAAACTATGCATGGATGAAAAAGATAGAAGATAAAATATATAGTGACATGTTTTACTTAAAAGAAGAATCTTAATAAGTTAAGATTGTTGTTTCTGAGATTAGACAGTAATTGTATACATGATATGACAAAGCACTTTACCTTTGTTCCTTAGAATTCTATGTTTGTGAGTATGTGATATAACCAAAAAAATAAATAAATCACCTTGACGAGATTCAATTTTCAGGAATTTCTTCATTGGGTTCTATAACTTATTTTCCCATCTGTGCTTTTGATTTCAGAGACTTATTAAGAAGCTGCTAAAAACTGGGTTACTCTCATATTTTCTGCCTTATTCTAGATAGAAAAAGGGAAAATGATAAAGTTATTGAAATGTTGATTTTTATTTTTATTTTTTTCTGAATACTTCATCATGTTTCTCTCATTTACTGTTATAGGCAGGTATGGTTGAATTTGTTGGGTTGATAAAGGTTAATGTGCTTAAAGGCACTAACCTTGCGGTCCGGGATGTAATGACTAGTGACCCTTATGTCATCCTTTCGCTGGGTCACCAAGTGAGCATTTTTCAACTCCGAACTGCTTGCAAATATTGATTAGTAGAGAAAATGAAACATTCACAATCTAACACTTTTGATATCTGTTCTTGCAGTCGGTAAAAACACGCGTCATAAAAAACAATTTGAATCCAGTTTGGAATGAAAGCCTAATGCTGTCTATTCCAGAAAATATCCCTCCTCTTAAAGTGGTAAGTTCACCATTTTTCCTGTTTCTGTTAATCATAAAAAGGATGTTATTAGTGTTTTGTTATCATAATTATGTTTAGTCCAAACCTTTTTCAATGACAACCTCATTAATTTTGGGTACAGCGAATAGCCAATGTCCATTCAGGCTTCGGATTTGTAAGTCTTAGAAATCCAATTGATGATATCAACTTTAGAAAAGAGATTGTATTTAAGATAACATAAGGTAGTATTTGATACTCGAACCGAAGAGCATGGGATAGGACAGAACAACATGTCTTGATCTATTTGGTTCCATTTCCACCCCTTTTAACAAAATCAAAAAGGTCCACTTTTCAATTCGCCTAAGGGATATAGGTTGAAATTAAGAAGATCATGTTCCTGAACCTATGGCAAGAATTGTTTTTCAAGTTGAGTTAGTCTGTTGCGGAAAGAAAGGAAAAGCCACTCCCTTTTGAATTCTATTTTCAATAATATTGCTTGTATATCACCTTATGAGCTAGTCATATTTGATAAGATTTTTTGGTGTTCTTATATGCAGCTTGTGTATGATAAGGATACATTTTCGACTGACGATTACATGGGCGAGGCTGAGATAGACATTCAACCTCTAGTTTTGGCTGCAAAAGCCTATGAGAAATCGACGATCAATGAGTCGATGCAGCTTGGGAAATGTGTAGCAAGCAAGGACAACACTCTTATTAGAGATGGCATCATAACCCTTGAGTCAGGGAAGATCAAACAGGAAATCTCAGTGAAGCTACAACATGTTGAAAGAGGTGTGCTTGAGGTTGGCCTTGAGTGTGTTCCTCTTACTCAATAATAGACTTAATTCTCAACATCATCTATATGTAGATTGTTGTCATGTCTCCCTTCTTCTCTTGCACATATTACTATGTGACTCAAAAAGGGATTACTTATCTACCTATGTTTTTTTCCCCACCTAGGTACTGGTATCTTAATGAGTTACCTATATATAAGAGTTGTAAGCATGTATTAGTTGCTGGTTTTACTTTATAGACCTCCAACATTTATATCTTGAGAGTTGAGAACTTTGACTACTCCTTAAGGATATTTGGTACCTATGAACAAACACAATGAAGTTGGGAGAATGTTAAAATGTTTCAAACCTTGTATATTGAGAAAATGAATAAGAAACACCATATGCCTCTATTTTTCAATTAAAATGGTTTGATTGAAATAAACCTTCAATTAAGGAACAACAAATGGATGCGTTCTTCGTAGTTACATAACAAATGTTTTAAGGGATTGTTTTATCCCTGATTAAAAACATTAGAGGTTTTAAAATTCAAGCTCCAACTTATAAAAAACACTAAAAATAAGCCCGGAAAAAAAAAACTTGTGTTAAGGAGTTTCTTATAACACTTATTAAAAGAGCCGAATGTAATGAACATTTATTAAAATGGGTAATTTTTTATCTTCTTGGTTTGGATTTGGGATATTTTTTTATATTTAAAAACTTTAACATGTTCCCCAAAAACATTTTAGAGGGGGATGGAATGGAATGCAGAATAATGAAAGGGAAAGGGAAAGGGAAAGGAAGGGAATGAATAGAATGAGAATCACATTTCCATTGTTTGGATGTTTAAATTAAAAAAAGGATGGAAAAAATCATTCACTTTTTTGAGAGTTGAACAAAAGTGGATGGAATGGAATAAACTTTGATAACACCAAGGAAAGAACTAATACTTTTTGAAAAATTAAGTTTTCATTCTACTCTCTACCCCCAAATCGGAAGGGAAAGAATTTGAGGTTTGGAGGGAGAAGAAAGGGAATAATTTCCTTTGATTTCCATTGGTGCAAAATGCTCCCAAACAATGGGATATTAATTTTTCCCCTTCCTTCCATTTCCATCCCCCTTGTTCCCTTCCACGGTCCATCCAAACGAACCTTTATACTATGTGGTTTTTAAATACTCTCTTCGTCTATGAATATAAGACTTTTTTGACATTTTTATTTTATCCTTATTTATAAGATCATATACAAATTTTCAATGACATTTAATTATTTTTTTCATAAACATCCCTATTTACTTAACATTTTTTAGATTTTCAATACTATTAATATGGGTAATTTTGAAAATACATATCAAATATTTACATCTCCAATATCATTAGCTAAATTAACTAATTTTTTAATGAACAGTAAGAAAAAATATTACATATAAATTTCTTAAAAAATGTTTTTCAAAAGTAACTTTTCAATGTTTTACAATATCATATTGATTTTTTTCTAATCCATTCCAAGCCATAATGTTACTAGTTATTCATAATGTATGCCCCCCTCTCCTCTAGAAGTAACTTTTTGATGTTCTACAATATCAATTTTTTTTTTCTTAATCCATTCCAATTTCCAAGTCATAATGTATGCTTCCCCCTTGCTGATTTGTGATCCATCCACACGAGTACACACTCTTTCCCTTGGACTCCTTTTTACACTTTTTTTTCCTATCTCTCTTCTCTTCCTTTTACATTATGAGATATAACTTGTGTTGTAACAAGTTTCAACCTAGAGTTGGCTTAATATGATTAACCTTCTACCCTTGAAAATTAAATGACTTAGATTCAAATATGAAGTTTCTTATTAGTAGAAAATATGTTATCTTCCTATAAACCTTTGTAGAGATTTGTGGTTGAACTTAGTCTTGAAAAGAGAGAATTTTAACCTTACCTAAACCTTTTTTATTTCGGATAAGTCAATTAATAATGTTGAACCAAATGAAAATTGATCTAGCTAGTGAGAAGATTTTGTTGATATGAGTAACATGTAAAAAACTTTATGAACCACGTCGAACATACCATAATAAACCTTAAGAACATAATTCACCTAAATTTGTGTACCAAAAATTAAATAAACGTTAATTTAGTGTACTAGTACTATCGTTCATTGATCTTTGCAGATCTTTGAGTAACCAATGCAGTTCTCTCCCTTTCACAAACTCGTTGTCTCTTTCTTTGAGAGCTACAAAGTCATATTCAATAGCATTGGACTTCTGGCTTAGGGTGCCTTGAGAAAGATGGCAGGCCATAAAAATAGTTCAAGAGGGCAAGATCCTGATTTACTGTGTATGAATTAATTGGATATTGAATAAAATACTCTACTCCCCATTTGGACACTTTTTTTTTTTTATACATAGGCTATTGTTCCAATTTTCAACAGGAAAATGCTAATAAGTGCTTTAAGATACTAAAAGTGGTTTATTATTATAAAAAGATGTGATTTTTGGGATTTTTGAGAGAGTGATTAATGCTAACTTATGATTGATTTACCATTCCTAGTACCTTAACAAATGTCCGTCCTTGTTAGCAAGACCCTTTTCAATAAATAATGTTAAAAAAAATTTCACAAATAACTTTATTTACTTAATACTTTTTAAAGTCTCATAAATAATTATAGAGAACTTTGAAAAAGTACACCGAATATTATCAATACTAATATCACTAATAACATTAACTAATTTCCTTAACTCTGGTTTTTTTTTTTTTTTCACAATGCAGAGGTTGCATTCCGAACAAGAGGGAGTAAAGATTTAAATATAATAATGATGTCTGAGAATCAAACCCTCCATCAATTTATCTAATCCATCTCCCTATGTGTTTGCACATCCCATGTACTAAATAATTAAATCAATGCAATCAAGAACAATCCAAAGTTCACCCTACAACAGGAAAAGAAGCTTGTACCATCACCAAAAATTTGAAAGGAGAACAAGAACTTCTACAAAACCTCTAGAAACATCAAGAGGTGGAAAAAAAGGTTACAGCAAAACCTCTAAATATGTTCCATCAGAATCAAGGGGTGGAAAAAAAAGAATAAAATAGGTGACAGGCTGACAGCAACTAAACATTGCATTACCAGAATTTTCAATAGCTTATATCCAAAGCAAGAATATTACATGGAAGAAAGATGGAACTACTTGCTGTAATGGGTATGGAAAAGAATAATCATTAAACATAATTTACCCCCTCTTTTCTCTAAAGCTATGCATTTGAATTTTCAAATGTCTAGTTACATAGAGCAGCAGATGCATCTGTATTATTCAATATAAGAAGTGACAACAATTCCAATCCAAAACTTTATAAACAAAAGGCATAAGCTTGTGTGTTTTGAAAATGAAGAAAAAGGAACAATTGGTCTCTAAACACTCTCAACAACATAACATGAGGAACTGCCTATAATAACTATTTATTATATAGCCTCGTGAAGGACATTTTATTTTATACTAGCACATGTCATGTGTGATGTGCAAATGTCATTCTTCCAAGCGACTTATTTTTCATATGGTATCAAATACAAGGAGATATGTGAGATAACAGAGGCATGATAACACCTGAGAACAAAAATAAGCATCCAAAACACCAATTCTTATTATAATCTATCAGTAGCCACTGTTTGCGAATCCTTATCATCGCAAGTCCAAATAAAAACCCTGCCCTAACTGAAGAATACTATTTCTTATTGACACATACCATTTCTTTCTGCATTCTGATATGCTGAATCGAAGCAGTTTGGCAGCAATGTGCTATCAAAAAATCAAATTCTGAAGGCATACGAGGAAACAAACAGAAACAAGGCAATAAAAAAAGTAAATCAATCTCAATACAAACTTCAATAACAAATATTAGCATATCTCTTCAATCATAATAGTAAGTAATACATATATACATTGCCTTATGGAGAAAACACTCCTCACTGTGAATAAACTACAACAGTCTGGCACACTGAAACCCTTTCTCTTTTTCTTTTTTTTTCTTTTTCTTCTTCTTTTTTTTTTTTTTTTTTTGCATATTTTTCTCTTAAAAAAAATAAAACAACACTCATGAACAAAATGCTGTTCATGGAGGAGCTGAAGTGAGACCATCAGCTGATATAACAATTCACAATAAAAGAAAAAAAAACAAAAAACTATATTCAAAGAGTCCTTTGAACCAAACCCATATAGTATAATCATAACCAACAATGAAAGCTTCTCCACCTTCATCAAATTATTTCCATGCACCAAAGAAGGAGCTTCAAATTGCAAAAACAAACATCTACAAATGAGGTCATAGAAAAGGGTTTCAAATTCTCGTTCTCAAGAGCAACAATTGGGACAACGAATCAAGCCGTTCTCATTGCACTCCAGGCATCTCTTCATCAACCCTTCATCCTCATCAAACAACTTCCTACTCCCACTACAATTCCCACAAGGCACGAACCTCACATCCCCGCAACTCTCACACACGAAGCCAGGCTTAGTCCTCGGCAATCCTTCTAGAAACTTCCCCAATTCGCCGACCTCGCAAAGATACTTGATCTTCTCAGCACCCCCGAAATACTTGCCCCTTATAAAAACCTGTGGCAAAGATACAATCTTTTTGTTCTTATCAACAAACAAACTCATCAATTCCTTCTTATATGCAGAATCCATCGATATATCCCTCTCATCGACCCAAACCCTAAAACCCCTAAATATCGTCCTCACAGCGTAACAATCCTCGTAAGTCCTCCGAATCCCTCGCAAACTCGTGAAATACAACACGATTCGATCCTCAGTGCCTGGCAATTTGATTTGATCGGATGAATAATCAAAATTGCTTTGCAATTTCGTGGATTTAAGCTTGTTCGAGAGTGATTCCTCCGAAGAATCCAAATTTTCGATTGATTTTGAGGGTTTCAGCTTCGAATTGAGGACTGGTTCAGCTGGTTTGGGCTCGAATAAATTGCAGAGCTTCTTCACAACCTTTCCACGGATGGAATCAGCGGAGAATTTGCTCATGGAACCGGCGCGTTCGAGGGTTGGTTTTAGCGACGGTTTTTCGGAGCTGGAATAAACCGTGGTGAATGACCGACTTAGAAACGGAAACCTAGACGACGAAGAGATAGAGCTGTTGTTGTTGTTTCCATTTGATGAAGCCATTGACCCTGTTCACAATTCACACAAAAGTTTCAATCTTTGAAGCTTAATCAGAATTTTGACACGGTAATTAATTAATTACAATCATAATTTCTTCAGAAAAATTATGCATAAAAAAAAAAGTATTACCTTTTTACAAAACGAAGGGAGGGGTGGTGGATGAAGGTGAAGGGGACGCTACAGGACGGCGATGGTGGTGGTGGCTGCTGTGGCGGAGGAGGATGGTGGTGGTGATGTTTTTGTTGTTTATGTTGTTGCCGTTTGAGGTAGTGTGTGTTGTCGTTTTGTTGAGTTAGTTTTCTGAGTTTTGATGTTCTTTTTTTTGTTTTTTTTTTTTTTTTTAAATTTTTTGCGGATGAGAAAGAAGAAGAAGAAGAGAGATTATGGGTAGTTTTGTTGAGCAAAGATGAAGAAATGGTTTTGGTTTCTGTTTTGTTTGCTTTTTTTAGAGATGGAGAGAGAAACTTAAATAGTTCCTTTTTTTTGTTTCTTGCTTTTTATAAACAGAGAAAACAGTGTGTGCTTTTGATTTTTTTTCCTTACCGTTTGAAAAAAAAAAAACGGTTTAGTTATATTTCTTCTTTTTATTTTATTTCCAAAATATATGACAATATTATTTTTACTTTCAATTTTTTTATTCAAAAAATTCAATTTGGTCTTTCTTTTATGACAACTAGCGTATGACGTATACCGGAGTGTCTATCGCTCCGCATTCTCATTGTGGTGTTTTTGTCGTAAAGAGTTGTTCATAGTAAAATGATTTATTAAAAATCGGTCTTTATGAAGGTTATTTATATGTTAGTTGTCATGTTCCAAAATATATCTATAAATTTCAACAAAATTATACATGCATTTTTATTTTGTTAATCTCCAATTTAATTTCCCTTAAATTTAATATGTTTGTCTAGATGCATGACGTAGTAGAGTTTTTATAAATTGTAATAGATACATAGTTCCTTTGTATTTTGGACAAAAAACCTTCAAAAATCAAAGAAGAAACAATTTAATAAAAAATTTTAAATGAATGTCTCGTTATTCATTGTTAAGATTTTTGAGTAAAGATCGAGGTGAGAACCCATAAGAGGATAAGTTATACTAAAACTATAAATACGAAATCTTTCAATTTTTTTAATATAATATTTCCCAATAAAACTTATACTTTCTAGATTCTCATTAACTAATAATCCAATGTGTAAAAAAAATAAAGAAAAGTGTTAACAATTTTAAAAAAGTTTATAAGTTGTAACATATGATTAAAAAGCTGTATTTAGAAAAAAAATTGTTAAAAATAAATACTTTTGGTTACTGTACTTGGCATCAAGCAATATGTGGAACACAAAACCTGTTTTTCACGGTGAGGAACTTTACTCGAAAAGGTATTTATATATGCTACATTTCTTTCTTTCTTTCTTTCTTCTTCTTCTTCTTCCATCTTTATTTTCTTTCAATTTCTTCCAATAAAAAAATAGAAATACAGAAATTGAATTAAAGAAATTATTTTTTTTAAAAAAAAAAGCTTCCAATATCTATATAAGCTACCTTTTTTCTTCTTCTTTTTTTTTTTTTTTTGTATTTACCCATAAGGGATAAGTTATACGGAAATTATAAATACGAAATCTTTCAATTTTTTTAATATAATATTTCCCAATAAAACTTATACTTTCTAGATTCTCATTAACTAATAATCCAATGTGTAAAAAAAATAAAGAAAAGTGTTAACAATTTTAAAAAAGTTTATAAGTTGTAACATATGATTAAAAAGTTGTATTTAGAAAAAAAAAATTGTTAAAAATAAAATACTTTTGGTTACTGTACTTGGCATCAAGTAACATGTGGAACAAAAAACCTGTTTTTCACGGTGAGGAACTTTACTCGAAAAGGCTTTCTTTACTCGAAAAAGTATCTATATATGTTACCTTTCTTTCTTCTTCTTCTTCTTCTTCTATCTTTATTTTCTTTCAATTTCTTCCAATAAAAAAACAGAAATACAGAAATTGAATTAAAGTAATTATTAAAAAAAAAAAAAGGCTTCCAATATCTATATACGCTACCGTTTTTCTTCTTCTTCTTTTTCGTATTTTTTCATCTTTATTTTCTTTCAATTACTTCCAATGCTTTTTTTTTCTTCCAATAAAAAAACAGAAATATAGAAACAAAAATTGAATTAAAGTAATTATTTAATAAAAAAGGCTTCCAATATCTATATACGCTACCTTTTTTCTTCTTCTTCTTTTTCGTATTTTTTCATCTTTATTTTCTTTCAATTTCTTCCAATGTTTTTTCTGTTTCTTTTATCCTCAAAGATGACATATTACAAATGTACTCCTACACATAGAAAATAGTGATACATTTGAAAAATAAAAAGGATGAAAAATAAAACACATTATTTGAATTTGAAAAACATTGGCACAAAATTGTTAAAAAGAAAAACATTGAAAAATATAAAAAAAAGTGATTGCAATAATAGATAGTAGAGACACAATAATAGAAGTAGAGACCGGAAAAAAAACTAATTGAAGTAGGTGGGAGTGAAAAGAAAACTCCCTTGTTTAGTAGTACTAGCCCCCAACCCCGTGCGATGCACGGGAAAAATACGAAATCGATAAAACATTTCACAAAGTTACAATTAATATTAGTTTTAATTTATTATATTGAATATTATGAGGAATTTTAATATGAATAATGTTTAAGTGTAAAAAAAGTATAATAATGTAAACATTCTTGTTTAAAAATTGTTTAGGAATGAGTCGATTAATATTATTATTTACGAAAGAGTCAATAAATTGGAGTCGATTAACATTCTTGTATGTAATATTTTTAAACTGAAAAATTCGCTTTTAAAAAAAAGTGAATAAAAGTGTTTTTGAAAAAGAAATAATTAATGACGTTATAAATTCAAATCCAAATAACAAAAAAATGTACATAAAAAGAATACATAAAACCCAAAGCATATTTTTTTTAATATATTAGATTTATTAAATAAAAAAATTAAAAAAAAGAGCCGAAGCACCAAAAACCAGTGCATGGTAGAAGCACCATAGTTTTATATTTTACTTGTTTCGACCATTATTGTGTATGAAAGCATATAATAAAAAAAATTCAAATCCAAATAACAAAAACGTCCAAATAAAAATAACACAGAAAACTCAAAACATATTTTTTTTTAATATATTAGATTTATTAAAATAAAAAAAATAAAAAAAAGAGCCGGAACACAAAAACTGGTGCATGGTAGAAGCACCCTTGTTTTATATTTTACTTGTTTGGACCATTACATGTGTCCGGAAGAATATATAAAAAAATTCAAATCCAAATAAAAAAAAACATGTACATAAAAAAAACACAGAAAACTCAAAGCATATTTGTTTTAATATATTAGATTTATTAAAATTAAAAAATAAAAAAAGAGCCGAAGCACCAAAAACCGGTGCATGGTAGAATCACCCTTGTTTTATATTTTACTTGTTTGGACCATCACATGTGTCCGGAAGAATATATAAAAAAAATTCAAATACAAATAACAAAAACATGTACATAAAAAGAACGCAGAAAACCCAAAGCATTATTTTTTTAATATATTAGATTTATTAAAATAAAAAAATAAAAAAAAGAGCCAAAGCACCAAAAACCGATGAATGGTAGAAGCACTCTTGTATTGTTTGGACGGCATAGTCAAAATAAGAGGGAGTAGTTTAAAGAAAAAAAGGTGAGGAAATGGGTGGGATAAAAAAAAAGTTGGGGTCCACATAAGAGAGAAAAAGGCGGGATAATTTGGGGGTGGAGAAAAATGGGGGGAAGCTTTGTTTATTTAATAAAAAAAATGGGGTCCACATAGATTATCTGTGTCAGGAAGCATATAATAAAAAAATTCAAATCCAAATAACAAAAATATGCACATAAAAATAATACAGTAAACCCAAAGCATATTTTTTTAATATATTAGATATATTAAAATAAAAAAAAAGAGGCGAAGCACAAAAATCGGTGCATGGTAAAAGCACCCTTGTACTGTTTGGGTGAGATAGTCAAAATAGGAGGGAGTAGTTTTTTTTTTTTTTTTTTTAAAAAAAAGGAGGGTGATGGTTTGGGCGGGATTAAAAAGGAAAAAAAATAAAAAGAAGGAAGGGATTGGCGGGATTTTGGATGGGGTGGGAGAAATAAGGGTAATTTATATATAGATAGATTATATTTAAAATATCATCAAGCTGCAGTTATAACTTAGCACTCCATTATAAAGCAGTTATTATATTATGAGTGAAAAGTTACAAATTTAGTTTGTGGAACTATTTAGCAGTTCTTTTTTCAATTAGGGAGGGAGGGTATAATAGGAAAATACAAATTTATGTACAAAGTTAAAAAACATGTTTTCTTTATATAATAGTAGTATAGATATTAGTTTTATCTTAATACTCACACTCATTATTTTTATATTGATAAAATTTGACATATCCCTTCCATTAATAGATTTTCGATTGTATCTCCGTACATATCTCTATCACGTTGCTATATTTTTCCACGATGATCAACCATTAGTATGAGCTCGTTTGCTTCACCATCAACAATACAACACCATTGTTACTGGCTTTTGTAAGGTAGTGACCTGGAATTTGTTTAGATTATGGCAATATTGTATTGTTTTCGATAATAAATGTGAATATTTGAATAAAATTAACATTGCTACGTGATAAAATGATCAAATTGAGTCTTAATGAAAAAATTAAAGAATCAAAATAAGTTAAAAAAATTAAAGATAAAATTGAACCTTGAAAATAAAATAAAAGAAAAAAGTAATTAAGCCAAAAAAACAGGGTGTGGTCTTGGATTTTTTTATTCGAGAAAAAAAGAAACAGTGTGTGCATTTGGTTTTTGACCGGTTTTACCTGTCCATGTCTGGCTTTTTAATAAACCGGTTTAAAGTGTGGAAAGGATCGGAATTAGATTTGGCTCTTCGGTTTTTCGTTTTTTCAGTTTTTCAGTTTTCCAGTTTCCGATTTTCTCGTAAGCAAGCAAACGGAATTCATCTGACTTGATATACTTGAACGATAAATCTAGTGTTTATTCGTTCGATTGTAAAATTCAATTTTCGTGTCAAATCAATTTCTACTCATTTTTAAAAGTTAAAAATATAATAATTATGAGTTGGTGGACTAAAAATATACTAACTTGTTACTTTTTTAAATTTCTTATCTTAAACAGTCATTTAGTATTAAATTATACTGTAGCAATCATTTAATAAATATTAACAACAATTAATTCTTTGTTGAATACTACATATTATTACTAGTACTTCGTAGTACGTAGTACTATAAATTTAGTTGATTATTAAAACCGTATTTATAATTCCTTAAAACCGTGTAAATCCTAAGTACTATAATTTACTACTAAGAAAACTATTGGCAACCATTAATTCTTTATTGATTTCTTAATTGACTATTAAATATTTCATTAGACTTACAAGGATGATAGAAAATGATAGGAGTCGAATTTTTTTTATCTCAGACTAAAATTTAAGTAATTAATGAAAAAAAATTTAAAAATTACAAACTTTGGATTGTGATTGGTTAATTAATGTAAAATATATTGAATTATGTATTTGATATAATGATAGATGTGTTGAACAAAAAAATTAAATGTATATTTTTCTTTAGTTTTTTAATTTTTGTAATTTTATTATTATTCTTACGGACTGAGAGAGTACCACTTATTAAAAATCATTAAACTTTTTTTTAGATGGAACAACCATTAACTTTTTAACAACCATTGACATTAGTTTCTTTCGTGATAAGTTTTCTTTTTCTTTTTCTTTGCTGAACTCATGACAAGATTTCTTATCTAATAGTAACCAAAAAAATTTAAATTCATCAAAATTATTTATGATATTGATAGGGTAATACTACAAATTGGCCAAAGACTTTTTTTAGCTTTCTTTTTGGGTGGCAGGCAGCATTAGAATGCAACCAAAGCAACCGACTATTTGAGTGTACCAACCATGGAAGCTCTGCCCCCACCATCTTCTTTTTCAATAAAAGCAGGCGGTTTGGCTCTTTTGTGTCTAATTCTTGCATATGCTATTGTTGGATGACTCCTTTACCAAATATCACCAACCATGATAATATTTTAATTTTGATTCGACTCATTAGAAAAGTTTCTTTCTTATATTATCAAATTATAAACTCAAAATTGTAACCTTAATTAAATTGTATAGTTATTAGGGTATGGATTTAGGTGGTCGAATTTTATATGATGTAGCTCTCTACTATCTCTTGTTGAGGTCATTTACACTTAATAATTTAACTTTTAAAATATTCAAGGATGTTCTTAAATTAAATTTATATTTTAAAAAAAAAAACATTATTTGTTGGTCCGGTGCCAAAGAACTCAGCTAACTCAGCTTCTCTTGTAAATAAATAGGTATTGGGAGACATTTTTCATCTAAACTACTAGATATTTCCTCAGATTAATCATGTATGTCGGAATGTGATTTATAGACATAGAGGTTTGGTGATTTCTATATGAAATTGACTCAAATATATTTTTTTTATAAATAATTTGAGTAGTTATTTGATTAAAAAATGTTTACATGCAGTGTGTGTCTATATATATATATATATATATATATATATATATATATGGACCAATATAAACCTTGTGGGTCTTACTAATACTATTACTTTTTGTTAATTTTTTTTATTAACTCTAAATCTCTCGAGATTAAAATTTTATAAATGACCAACGTGGGTTGGTCAAGTGGTAACTCACTTGGTCTCTTAATCAACTGGTCTCGAGTTCGAGCCTTGGGTATGGAGCAATCCCCGCCGGGAGACCCCTACCGCTTAGTGCGAGCTCAGTTGGGTCGGACCGGATGAGTCGAGTTCTGGGTAAACCAGATCCGGGTACCGGTTGGTGTAAAAAAAAATTAAATTATAAATGCATTTGAAAATGTACAAGGTTTTGGGACACCCTGTAACGAAATTTAAAGCGGCGGTTTAGCATGTTGGTGATTTTATATTTTAAATTTTGTTCTTTATGTTTTACAGTACTACTTTTTATTGAGTATCCAAATTATTGTATAAAATTCTAAGCTGAATCTTAATCATGATGAGGACCACGCACGATTTCAAGCATGATACGATGCAGACCAAGCCTAATTTGTTGGTTCATCCTTCTATGAGATCTTAATCATTTTCGTTTTAGTGCATATTAGACTTTAATCATTATTTTACACTAAACTGACAGTAGGCATCAAACGTTTTTTCATTTTTCAATTCCAATATGAGAACTAAACGAGTCAGCAAAAATTAATTAAAAATCCGACACATGATAGGCGTGTTTTTTTTTTCTTGGTCTAGGGGAAGGAAATTGCTTTTTGGCCCCCAAACCTGACTTTTTGGTCCTCATTTCAAATTTTCATGGACCAAAATACCCCTAACAGTGTTAACATTTCCGGTTTTATGAAGTCGAAAAAACCTTTCCGGTTTTTCTGAACCGGAATTAATTCAAACACTATTCCGGTTTTACAGAACCGAAAATTTGACATGACTATGTAGTATTTCCGGTACAACTGAACCGGAAAGGTAAAGTAATAATTAAAAACAACTTTGGAGTCTGTTCGTTACAGCTCCTTCTCCTTCTCCTTCTCCTAATAATAGTTTCGTTAGTCTCTTTTTTGTGCCTCCATCTTTCTCCTTCTGCCACACTTCCCCCAATTCCCTCATGAGTCACGTTAGTTTTGTTTGTCATTGTATTCTATATATAATAACCAGCCACCAGCAACGAGAGAAACCATATAATCTCATCAATGATCATAAAGTATAGTAAAGTTGAAAACAGTAGTTCATCATAAAAATAAGCAATAAAGTAAGTGAAGAAGTGAATGGGTGGAAGAAGCAAGTTAGAAGCATGGGAATGCATCAACAGGTTTCAGTGTTGTGGGAACCTATCACCTCAACCACACTATCCATCCATGACTAGGTACCCAAAAGGCACAAAGAAGGAGAAGGAGGTGGAATTATTATTAGGAACAGAGTCCAAAGTTGTTTTTAATTATTACTTTACCTTTCCGGTTCAGTTGTACCGGAAATATGATTTCCGGTACTACAAAGTCATGTCAAATTTCCGGTTCTGTAAAACCGGAATAGTGTTTAAATTAATTTCGGTTCAGAAAAATCGGAAAGGTTTTTTCGGCTTCATAAAACCGGAAATGTTAACACTGTTAGGGGTATTTTGGTCCATGAAAATTTGAAATGGGGGCCAAAAAGTCAGATTTGGGGCCAAAAAGCAATTTCCCTAGGGGAAAGTATGGTTTTCCTCTGTTCAGAAAGTTAATGAAAAGAAATGGATGCTGAACTCAAGCCCGTTTATGTACACACATGCCAAATAAAGAAGATTTTTATGAACTCAAAGCATAATTTTGATATTTCCTGAGTATTAATAAATCTTTAATCCTTTAAGAAGTCCTTTATTGCAGAACTGTAATGCACCTTTTCATCCCAATCAGCAACAGGGAAGCTAAAGCAGTGAAATTCAGATCCCAATGGGTAAAATTTATCAGTTGCCTAAGATGCTCACAAGAAATGATTCTTGCTTAAGCACTGTATAAGTGTCTTTGAAAAAGACATGTGGACGCATTAATCTAATCTAATTGAAATGGTCACAATCAACCCTTTCTCTGCAACTTGAAGGCAATATCCAATGACATGTGGTTGATGAAACCCACTTTGATGTTTCACTCTCGTAGTATTTTTTTACCTAGCGAACAGATTGACCCCCTATCCCTGAGATAAGAAAATGTAAGTCACATTAATTCTGACATTAATGGCTGCGTGAGCCTTAATGTGAACTAACATAACAACTAAAACAACGTCGTTTTGACCAAAAAAAAAAAAGATAGTTGATTATCGTTCAAATTAATTCTTGACTTTATGAACCACTGACGACAAGGAGTAACACGACTCACGTTTCGCTATCTCAAGAAACTAATTTTAAAATTTCAATAATATGAAATAATAATTTGACCGGTCCCTACGAAATTAGGGACTAATCTGAGTATTTACTCAATTTAGACTCTACAAAGACAAAGACTTGCATCCATAACAAGTACAATTACAATAGGCATCATCACATCCCAACCAATTTGTCAATGCTTGCTTGTTGTAAAAGCCAGCCAAAAAAAAAAACACAGAGTAAAAACCTCTTCTAACATGTGTCTCACCTCACCTGCCTCTTCTCACCTTGTTCAGAGACTAAGCCCACGAACAAGAACAAATGCAAAATATCAACAAGGGAACAATTTTTCATGATATTTAAAAAATACAAAAAAAGAAATACATAAGCAGGTAACATATTACACATGTACTTTTTTCTTGACTGATACAACAAATCATATTGATAAGTGTATATGATCATTTTAAATAATTCCGCACCTATCTGATAACCGCCATCAAGAATTGATATATGGAAGCTCTATATCATTGGCAGAGCTGAAAAAATGCCAACTTGAATCATGAAAAGCATTATAGTAATCATCTGAAATTGTTTCGATCTTAAACTCGTGTGTGAAACTTCTAGCAGCCAAAATATGCTCCACTGAGTGAAGAACGGGTGAGTTCTTACACAGTGATGCATGCTGCTCATACTCTTCAAAGCTGTTCCCAAGTATTACCACGTTACTTAAGAGTTCTGGTTTCCAATTTGCCTGCAATAGGTTGTTATATAATTCTGCCTCACAGTGAGGCATGAAGAACATGATTGGCTTCAAGGCCTCTCGCTTCCCATGCTCATTCATGGATATGACAGAACAACCAAAAGCTTCCAAAACCCGAGACTCGGTCACAGAAAGAATAGGATCGAATACCTCTAGGTTCCCAATCCAACCGAATTCTCTTTTCATCAATATTGCAAGGCCGAGTTGCAAACAAGGGGGCTCATACAATTCAATACTGCCAATACCATAAATTACCATTTGCATCTTTGTCTCTGAACCCAAAACCCTTTGGAAGTCATCCAACACTGATGTTTGGATTTGATCTATGAAAGTATGATAAAACTGAGAGCTACCGACCTTATCTATAGACCTTTCTACTTTCTCCTTCAGTTTTGATTCTCTGGATGGGTGAGTCTGAGAATCTGTGGGAGCCCATGGTTGTTGTTTCTCTTCCGAAATTTGAACCTTGGTTGCTTTTCCTCTTTGCCTGCCACGGCGGGGTAACACAACTGTCCAGTCTCCATTTGAATCAATAGTAAGAGTTTTGGCTGAAGCTGCCATTTAGATACAACAACAACTCTCCTGTCTTGTTTCTGATATGCTATTTCCTCAAACTTGAGAATGCGGTGGGAAATTCTGGACATAAAATATATTATGGTGTAAGTGAAGGGGAAGGGGCTTTCAACATATGTTGATAATAAATGAGCACTAGATCAAATAAATATTACTAATAAATGGAATATACTACTACTATATGGCATTCAAGATGAGAAGTGAGAACCAAACATCATATCTAGAGTGGGGATACATACATTTGAAAGCATAAATTATTAACAAACATGCTAGAAACAAAGTAGTATTGCTTAATAATTTGTAGGCTGTTTGGTAGCATAGCTCGGTGCCCTGACCCGACCCCCAATCCGATTTGAGTCGGCTTAGCACCTGCACCACCAGACCTGCTCTTTTTCTCTAGTATTGTGCCTGATTGAGTCAATGTTGCATAGGATTGGATGTTGGATTGGATTGGATTACCTTGTTTCTGGTTCTCTTTTATTCATCGCATAGCATAGCATAGCAGTAATTAATTTTAACAACATAGTCATAGAGACGAGATCAGATCAAATGCAAATCACAGCCAAAACAACAAAATGACACAGAAACACATAAACCAGTACCACTATTGTCTTTCAGTACAAAATACAATACACATTAGTCATTCATTCCCACTCTCCGCAGCAGCAACATAATTATAATTATGACCTATCTATCTAGATTCTAGTGAGTGAGTAAGTAAGAATGCAATCCATTATGTTTATGATTATGATTATGATATATATATATATATATATACAACAAGAGTAACAAGAGAGAGAGAGAGAGGATGAGATCTGAAGGAAGGAAGTGAGCAAACCTAATTAACTAACTAACGAACGGCGGAGCGGAGCGGAGCAGTGAGGGTTGAGTGGTGATGAGGAGGGGTTGACGCGCCGTTGCTGGAGGTGGTTATTGTCTTTCTTCTCAGACTGAGAGAGACAGAGAAACGATTCACATTTATGTATATCACATAATCTCTCTACTAACCATACATTACAAAAATATTTTCTCCCTCCCTGAATATAAAACTTTACGGGGATTTAACATTCATGAAAGTATAATAATTTAGTTAATTATATTGGAAATGTGAATTTTTATATTTAATTTCAAAATTACCCCTTTTAATATTATGGGGAATAAGTGTTTAATAAATAGGGATGTTTGTGAAAAAATTAATTAATGATCATTGAAAATTGGCATGAGGTTTTACAAATAGGGGGTTAACCCTAGTGGTTAACTGGTTGGGGTGCTGAAGAAGTGCGGCACCAAAGGTTCGACTCCTGCCTGAGGCAACAACTCTTCGGGATATCTCGTACCATAGAGTCAAAGACTCGCTCATCTCCAAAGATCGGGATGTATTAGTTGTGCCACAAAAAGTGAAGCTCAGATACCACCTGGGTAACAAAAATAAAATAAAATAAAACACAAACATATTAAATCATGTTTATTTATAAATCGTGTTTTAGTCATTAAAAAAAATTAATAAATCAGGTTTTAGAAAAATTATTATTATAAAGTCATTTTATATTTTTTTAGGATTAATTTATTTTTATTTTTTGTTTTTTTGTTTTTTTTATTAAGGTGAAATAATAATACATTGTAAAATTTTCAGTACAAATTAAAAGAGTAGATAATATTGTAATGTTAAATTATTCTTCTCCCACTTAATATTTTCTTTAACATTTAAATGAAATAGATAAATCTGAACAACTATTTTTGAAATAGTACACACAAATAAAAAAAGGGAGTAATTTCTTTATTAGCCAAAATTAGGTGAATTTGGTTAACAGGCTTTATGAAAATTTACAAATGACTTGCTATTGAAATTCTCATGATGATAATGTGATTTGAACACATGTCCTTATAGTATATTTGTATCTTAGATGATTCTTTATCAACTAGACTAGTATCAACAAGTAAATGTTATAATATTTAACTAAAATTGTACAAATTTTATGAGCTTATTTTTTCTGCAACTTCCACCGTTGGATAATGTTAACCGATTAGTTTGTTATATTCAAAGTTTAAGTCTTATAAAAAAGTAATAAAACAATTATTTTTATGTGTATTAAGGGTGTTTTTTTTAGAGCTGGCAATTCGGGCTACCCGGCCGGGTTCGGGCCGGCCCGCTTCGGGCTCGGGCCTTGACCGGGCCGGGCTAAAAAAGCCCGGCTAAAATTCGGGCCTCTAAGTTCATGCCTAAGCCCGCCCTATGCGGGTAGCGGGCCGGACTCGGGCCGCCTGGCAACTTTTTTTAAATTTTTTTAAAAATTTTTTAAACAAAAAAAATTCTTACAGTCAAGATTACTACTATATGCATGATTTTTGTAGTTTTCAAGTTGTTATTATAAGAGTCAAATATACTTAATGATGCAAAATTAGATTGAGATAGTACATAATTTTGGATAAAGCTAATCCAAAATGAGCTTGAGTGCAAAGTGGAAAAGTGAGCTTGAGTCCAAAATGCAGCATCAATGCTTCCCTTCCATAGGTGAAAAAACTCCATGTCTTGTGGTGATTCACATCACCAACATTGTAGGCAACTAGGGCACCAATAGCAACAGCAGAATGAACAAGGCAAATTCAGTCCCTCTGCCACGGCAAGTTATAGCAACCAGATGCTGCATTAATCACTACAAGACAAAATTAAGGGAAAAACATGGAGTTTTTTAACCTATGGAAGGGAAGCATTGTAGATTATTATGAGTAGATTAAATGGTAAAAAAGGCAAATTGGTAAAAGAATTAAGGTATGATGAATGGTAATAATACTAAAATTAGTTATGATGATCTGTGATGGAATTCATTGTTGCTGCATATATATATATATATATATATATATATATATATATATATATATATATATATAAACGAGTCCACACTTGTCAAGGAGGTGAAATTACAATTACAACTTAGAGTGATGAAACAAATTAAACAGGGCATGCATGAGTAAATAAATAAATAAGAATGAAGGAAAGAATGGAAAAAAAGAGTGTACCGTGATGATTGACATTAGTATGAATTTCCTTTTTTTTTTACTTCGGGCTACCCGGACGGGTTTCGGGCCGGCCCGCTTCGGGCTCAGGCCTTGACTGGGTCGGGCTAAAAAGGCCCGGGAATAATTCGGGCTCAAATTTTGTTACCTAAGCCCGGATTTAATGCGGGCTTATTCGGGCCGGGCCGGTCGGGCCGGGCCGTTTTGCCGGCTCTAGTTTTTTTGCCTAGGTGCACAATAATTGAGGTAAGTTTTGTTTTTATAAATAAAATTTTTCTCATACATGAAGCACGAATCAAATTTTTTGACATCATACTTAAAAACTTTAATCATTTATCAATTGTCATCAGTCTTCTTAGTCTACGTTGAAACAAACTTTAATTCTTTATCAAGAAGGAGATAGTGTGATTGTTAGACAATAAAATAATAATTTAAATCTCGGGTATACAAAGTCAAAAGTCAAGGTATTCTTCGGTTACGAGTGTGGAAGGGGGTTAGTCCCTTGCCCAATGAGTGGGTGAGTGGATAGGATACCCTTATGATGATAGAAAAAATTAATGTTGGTAGGTTTATGCTTTGTATGCTTAAAGGTTTGAATCACAACTCTTATGCATCAAATCAAATGTCTCAAGTGCTCCCTGATATTAAGGGTGCTTTTGGGGATATCGGTGGTTCAGCAAGGAATACGGACTAAAAAAAATGCACACAAAGTAATACGGAGAATACTAATATACAATGATTTTTTAACCCAAAAAAATATATCGAGATTTCATTCACGACTCTTATCCATCTCTAGCTAAATTTCCATGCGCCAATGCACTTGTTAAATAAGTATACATTTAATTTCCTTAATTGATTGTTATATTTTCTTTGTTGCGCACCCGATTCTCCAGGTACTACTTAAGAATATTTAGATTCCACTCGGATTGTGTACCTGTATATGGCAGGTGAGTCTCCCAACATAATTTTATACATCCACAAAAAATCGAACTCAAAATCTTATTTAAGAAAGACCGAGCCACTTACTATAAGTCACGATCCATATTGGTCTTAATTTATTGATATAGACTTAGCTTATAGTAACACGCACTAGCACGATATGACCAATATTTAAGTTTACCATGTTATGTTGAACTATTTCTAGTCAATAATAAGCTAGAAAAGAAATCATCCAACATAGTTTGTTTATATTTATAATACTCTTTCATTCATAATTTTGGATAAAGCTCCTTTTTTTTTCTCTATTCAATGATTACATTCATAGACATGCTGGACCTGATCTTATTTTATTTAGCAAATAGTTAACATGCTTCATTGCGTGCCTTAGAAACGGGTGTTGTCTTCTGTAGGAGGGTGCTTATCATAAGGAGGCTTCTTGTGTGAGTTCCTATTATAAGGGTCCTTACCATAAGGAGGTTTCTTGTATGGGTTCTTACCATAAGGGTGCTTATAATAAACAGGTGGCTTATAAACCGGGGGCTTATAAATTGGAGGCTTGTTAAAGGGTGGCTTATGAAAGGGTGGTTTGTAAACGTGTGCCTTCTCAATTGAAGGCTTATAGATAGGAGGTTCGTGCTCAGGAGGCTTGTAATAATTTGCAAGCCCTTGAGGGATGAGAACCAGAGCTGCAAGAAGCAACACTAGCAATGATAAGAAAGCCATCTTGGTGATTTTTGTGTTGGTGCATTATTATACACACAAATGATCCGTTTTTATAGTAGTTTGGGGACTCATGGTGTTCTGGACATGTTTTTGCCATGAGTCATAATCTATATTTAACAATCTAATTTTTCAGGAAAGACAAGATAAATATGATCACAACAAAGATCACAAGAGAAATGGTAAGATACTTAGTGGACCCAAGTCGCCTTGGTGTAGGACGACACATCGACGGTACCACTAAGTCAGGAACTTCATGGACTACGAGGCTTGGAAGGCTTTGGATGGAGGAAAGTGCACAAGGCGTTCATGCCTTATGATAGATAAGGGACGGGAACGCTCTGACACCCATGACGCCCTAGAACATAAACGCTCACTCACTCACTGACCCACATATTGTGAGAGCGTAGGCTGACACCCTTTTTTCCAAGACTTGGTCACCAAGTTCTTATCCTATTACCCTTATGCCCCTCGAAAACCTTATAAAAAGAGGCACCTAGATACCAAAAGGGACCAGAACAAGAGGGAGAATACACTAAGTCCAATGGCATCATCCCTAACACTTGCCCATTACCAATGCCCTTAACACTTTTAGAG
The DNA here is from genome assembly GCA_037953625.1 of Crotalaria pallida. Taxonomy (NCBI): domain Eukaryota; kingdom Viridiplantae; phylum Streptophyta; class Magnoliopsida; order Fabales; family Fabaceae; genus Crotalaria; species Crotalaria pallida. The sequence goes on from CM075650.1 coordinate 176,116,983, forward strand.
TTAATGTTCAAGCACTACCCCAATCACAGACACCCTCAACACCTTAAATGCCCACACACACCTAACACTTTCCCATGACCAACGCTCACAACATGGCCAAACATCAGAAATCACACAAAAATAAGAATCACAGTATCAACTCTCTCATTCTCCTTAGACCAATGACATGGGTAAAAAGCACCCCGGTCGATCCTCCCGATGATTCCTCATGATGCTTCATCCGATCTCTCCGAGCCACAGAGACATGCATTTTGTACTTCTACATACATCTTTTAAGCTTACAAACCCAGATCATTATTATTAAACATTCCTAAAAAGGTACTGAAACACATGGGAAGAGCTAGGCAAACAGGGTCTTAATCTAAGTCATTTATGATATAATTTGTCACCTTATGAAATGTCAAAAAGTTTGGTGTAGATTATTCAAAAATAATAGACTACTTGGTCATGTATATTTGAATAATGATATATAAGCTTACAAATTAACATATAAATTGATGTTCATCATAAAAAAATGAAGTGTTTTTTGTTAAACAATCAATGGTAAGCAAAGTACTATTTTTGTGACATGTCATTTTTTTAATGATATTTGTTAATTTGTAATTTGATTTTGTAGATATGTATATGTAAATTAATTTTGTGCATATTTATGGTTGGGAAGTTGACATCATTAACTAAGTACCACTATAGTACGAATCATTTAAATTTCAGACTAACATTTCTCACTTTACCCCACTTCAGAAGAAAAAGAAAAGGAAAAAAAAAATCTCACTTTCACACTTTGCTATCAAATATTCGTACTCATAAGTGCACACAGGAGGTAGCAATTGGGTGACAACTTCACACAGATAACTGGAAATGCACGCAGGTCTCAGCTGGTGAGGTCAAGGAAATACTCTTTCCGATTTGAAATATAATTAAAAAAAATTAATTTCACACTTATTAAAAAAATAATTGATTGTATTAAAATTTTTAAAATTTATCAATAAAATAAAAGTATTTTAAAAAAATAGCATTAAAAATGAAACAAATTAAATAAGATAATTTTTTAAAAACATGTTAAGAAAGTAGCGTCGAGAATAAAACAAAATCTAAAGAAATTAGTTACTTCTTATATTTTTAAACCAATAAAAATGTTTTTTTTTTCTTATATTTCAAATCGGAGATTCGAAGAGGAGAGATTGTATCCAACATTTGAAATCAAAACCTCGAAGTAACATGCTAAGCAACCTTAGAGTTCAAGCCACTCCCCGTTCTTCATTTAGGTTGCACTAGCAAACCAAGATTCAACAAATGGTGTTTTTTTTGTTGGTGTTATGAAAAACACCTTGGCTTTCAGACGTTTTCTTTGTTGTTTTTTTCCCCATTCAAAATAGTAATTATATGATCGGTTGGCAAAAGCTTTGTTGGAAAGTGGAATATAATAGAACAATTGTAAAAAAAAAAATAAAATAAAATAAAAAAACCCCTACTATTATATGATTATATCTCAAATCACCACATACCCAGAAAATATTGTTCAGCCTCATTTAGCAAATATCAGAAAATAGAACTTCCGCAACAAATGATGCCCAAAGTTAACTTAGCTCATTTTGAGCCTTAATTAAATTCTGAAACTACTTACATCCATAGGAGAAAAGTACAAATAATTAACATCAAGAGAATAGAAGGGAAACACAAAAGATCAAATAACAAACAGCTATGAAGAAAGAAAACAAAATCATTTTTCTATTGAGGCATCTGAGAGTGTGGTCCCCCTTGTTGTGGTGCGTTTGGAGGCATCCCAGATTGATTTCCAGACTGCATTAAAGTAAAACATAAGAATTAGCTATTTTCACTTCAATTTTGGACCTTCCTTTCCACTTCAAGTAACAAGTTAACTAATCATCAAAAGGCAAACCAACCAACGAGGCTTGGTTCAGTTGGTGTAAGGCCCCAACTGAAATCTTGGGAATGGGACAAGGGTGCTAGTAGCCCCGGGTTCGATTCCCACTAAAAACATCTCGCTGGGAGAGCCAGCCGCAGCTCGCTCCGGATTAGTCTCAAGGGCTCCCTGGTATTAAGGGTGCTCTTGGGGATACCGGTGGTTCCGCAAGGAATACGGACCAAAAAAAAATCAAAAGGCAAACCAGATCATTTAATAAAGTTTTCATTCAACATTGCAAAAAAAAAAAAAAAAAAATAACATACTCATTAAACAGTTGCACATCATTAATTAGGATAGCTAATAGCTATACAATATTGTCTTACTTTGTATATGCAAATATCACTTCCACAGTAAATTCAGATCTCATAAAAAAGGGTAAAATATGATGGAATCAGAATAACTTAAAGGATGGGATAAAAAGAAGTGAGAAACTGGAATCAGAATAACTTTAACTGGATGGGATAAAATGGAATTACTTAGTCCTATATATAGGACCGGAGGGAGTAGTCACCAAACTTGATCTAAACAATGATAAAGTTTATGGTAAAGGAAGATAATCAAAACAATAATAAGTTTAGATCAAATTTTTCAAACAAATTGCTAGCATGATGTAACAATAAGAAGTTCGTGAAGCAACATACTATCTTACCTGGTAAGGATTATACCCTTGCATCAAAGGCATTTGTCCACCTTGGGGTCGGTTAAATGGAGCACCTTGAGGATAATTGGTATTTGGTGGCCCTTGCATATTAGCCAAGTTCCCTGGAAAACCTCCAACAGGTGGTCCTCCACTTGGGGGCAAGGATCCTGAATGCATTTGATTCATGCCCCCATAATGACCTTGTGGCATTGGAGGACCCATCTGATTCATTGCACCTTGCATCCCCTGAAGCCAAAGATATAAATTGGTTATGTTAAAATATACATTTTGTACTTAATTTGAGATAAATTATTACTAACAACCCAAAATCAATTATTTGTAAAATCTAATATTTAATTAGACGTGCATGGTACCACTAGAAATTAAAGTTTAGCGCTGAAGCAAGAGCCTCAAGATTGCTGATACTCCATATATTCATTAACTTATTTGAATATTTGATACATTATCCAATGGTTCTCTTAAAAAAAAAAAAAATTAAAACTCTGATCTCTGTTGCTGCAATTTCCTATTTGTGCAAAGAAGGGCATGCATCTATATAATTCTAGTAAAGATATATAAACTCCAACTCCGTTTATAATTAAAAGGAAAACCTTGGGGAACTACCACTAGCTCAAATTAATGGGCTAAGGGTGGTGTGTGCGGTAACATAAGAATCACCAAAACAAGGGGACATTTGAGCATCTTCAAAGTGGGCTATTGAGCAAATAATCCAACACCCTTCCACGAGATTTTTAGTTATATATATATATATATATATATATATATATATCAGACAGTCATATTTTAACATGCTAATCCTATGGTAGGAACTACATCAAGATAATTTCACAATATTTAAAACAAAGTAAAGGAAAAAAGAGAGAGAGAGAGAGAGGAAAGCTCCTCAGAACTCATACCATTGGACCTGGCATCGGCATCGGATGTGAATTAGGACCTGGCATTCCAATTGGCATTTGGGGTGGAGGGCGAGGCATATGTGGATGAGGGGCCAAGGGTGAATGGGAAGGGTGCTGTAGCTGTGGCATATTTGGAGGCATAGGCAAATGCCCCATCTGTTGTGGTAGTCCCTGATGTTGGTGTTGAGGGATCTGCTGTGGATTTTGCTGGTATGGTTTCTGTTGATTGGCATTAAGAAGAGAGGGATGTGGACCTGGCGGAAGAGGAGGAGCACCCATTGCAGCAGGATGGGGCTGCATGTGCTCCCCCTGAGGCACATCAATTAAGGGCATTGCAACTCCAACACCTGGAATGGTACCTTCATTTCGAGTCAACCCAGGGGGAAATGGTCCTGGAGTTGTTGGGCCTTCAGGCATCGCAAAGTTACCACCCACACGACCAGCAACAGGATTTTGCTCAGCATATCCTGATAGAAGAACATATTCAAATTAATGTTTGGAAAATGCTAAAGAGTGCCCTTAGGGCATAGTTTAAGAGAGTAAAAGAGGTAATTTTATCTTGAAAAATGTTGAATTTAAAACATCGAGAACTAGTTAACTTAGATTTCCGATGTTAGTTTTCCCTTAATATATTCCTTAACCAATGCCCTTAGGGCACTGGTTAGCAAAACCCTTAATGTTTTTCTCTATTTGGCAATGTAATTAACTATGAGAATTACAATCCACAATTCTATTCAGCCAACAACAAACTGGCTTCTAGCCTTTGAATTTTGCCAAGATATAATACTAAGATGTAACCAACTCAAGTTTAAAGCAATAGTTTAATACTAAGAGAGTACATTTAGAACTAATTGTTCTGATACTGAAGGAGACATGATATAACATGCCGCTTCTTTTGCCATTAGGGAATTGAACAAACCTTGCATGCCATTGTTATATCTATCACGAGCAGTGTCTCCTGGCCTATTTCTGCACCAAAACTTCGTCGTATGATCACTGCTACCACTGCATAAGAAAACATGAAAGTAGAGTAACTAAAAGTGGGCAATCACTTTTTTAAATATCCAAATATCAATTAGATGGGCTATAACATGTCTGCCAGAATAGAATTCCAGACATTTTATGTATCTACAAAATATAATATTACACGAACTAAGATGTCAAACTGACAAAGTCTAGTTCTCGCATCATGCATATCGGGACAGAAATTGCATTTCATGGGAACTTGAAACTTTAAAGGGATTCTCAAACAATTCAAAGATCCATAGGAGATTCTTCCATTTTTTTTTCACAAGATAGTGTTTTGAAATTGGGAAACCATTTGAATAACATATAGCTAGAGACAGTACACTATTAGCTCACAAACAGGTAGGTAATAGCTTCAGAACATGAGGCAAACAAAGCCGCAAGGACAGAGAAAGAAGCCCATCAAGCATCATAGAAAGTTTTTGTTAAGATTAAGACTATGTTCACCTGCAGAGAAGGTATCCAATAGGATGCCATGCAAGGTCCCACACATTATTATCATGGGCACTGGTAACTTCAATTTGTGGAGTTTCATGCCTGTAAAAAAATTAAATGCAATAATTACAATAAGCAACTTCTCCTTGATAAGATATCCAGATTCCAGGAAAATATAATTTAAACAACCAGACAAAGTATTAAGCATAAAATTACAAGTCATTAATTTACAAAGAAAAAGTTATGAAAAAAAAAATGCAAACAGCAATGAGATAACTAAGAAACATCTGTTTTATCTAGCTTTTAGTATATTAAAGGGGGTATGAACTGTTTTACGTACAGAGACAAAATGACATCCAAAAAATTTAAAAAAATAAAATAAAAAATTCTGCCAAGCATTAGCTCCAGTTCACCAGAGATCCTTAAAAGAGCAGACAGCAGCAATTGTTCATTTTTTTGACATAGAGAGTTTGTTGATTCCTAATTATAAATGAATAAATATAATATAATTTATTTAAATATTTGTAATAGTTAGCACGCTTTTTCAGTCTAATAATAAATACAGAATTTAAGAAAATGTTATAAACAAAATAAATACATTTTTGCAACAACAAAAAAAAAAAAAAAAAAAAAAAACTGAAAAAACAGGCATGATGAGAAAGGAAAATTCCAAAAAAATAAGGTAAGGAGTAAAGGACAAAGAGAGAAGGAAAACTGCAAGAAAACAAACTTACCCTACAAGCCAATGGAAGATGGAACCATCATAACTCCCACTGACAAAGTATTCTTCATGGAATGGATGCCAAGCCAAAGCTAACAAAGTGTAAAAGCAACTCATGAAACTCATTCTATTCTATGACTCTTGCAGAAGCATTAGAGAATGTGGCAATTTGCCTTACAGTTTTCACAATTAGAACACCAAAACATATTAACTATTAACTACACAAGCAATAATTTAGGGAACTAAAAGCATGCATGCATAGTATGGACTTGAATATTATTTAAAATCATAATAAGAAACTTCACCAGTTGCCTAAAAAAAATTCAAAAGGTTAAACATTGCTACAACAGTTGGCAACATATTATTATTAACTAAGGAATTCAGAAAACAACTGGAGAAGTTTAATGTAACGGAATTAATCCAAAAGAATGCAAAGAAAATTTCAAATTGGACAGGTTGCTGCAAATAAAGTAAAGCAATAAACCAAAACCCAAGAGCTTCAAAGATTTACCAGTAACATCCTTCCGATGTCCGCGGAATGATTCAAGCTCCTTCATAGCCCTTATGTCATAAAGCTGCCATTACAGGGTATATATGAACATTAGTACTCCAGGGGGGGAGATGTTATAATTAACAAATAGAGAAATGAAACAAAGCAAGAGGAGAAACCAGTGAAAAAGTGAAAGTGATAAAGCAGATATAATAGAGATATTGATAGGTAGATAAAATCCAACTTGAACCCCAAAAAGGTTAGGTGATCATCCTAAATAGACCAAAAAGCAAATGCTCAGTAAGGGTTCATCAACTTGTGCTGTGAGGATAAAGTTTCCAACCTTTATTATTTGGTCCTTTGAAGCTGTTAACACCCAGTTGCCATTTTGATTCCATTTGACACAGAGCACGGTATTTTTATGCCCATGACTGCATGAAATAAATATGAATCTATAAACATAAACAGCAAATGGAACAGTAGACATCAATATCTAATTTTACACTCACAATGAGCAAAGTTCTCTTCCTGATTTAGCATCCCAAAGTTTCACAAGATTGTCTTTCCCACCTGAATTGTGAAGATCAAATGGGATATGTATCACATTATCAATTTTCACACTCAAGAAATTTCGCAAAAGAAATAGTTAAAAAAACCTGATACTAATAGGGATTTTGAAGGATGCCAATCAACACTCTTCACATCCCAACCATGGCCTGCCTGAGTTCAAATGCCACAACGGAAACTCTTAGGTTCAATTCATGGAAAGGACAAAAGAATAATTCAAACACAAGATATATACAAAATAATAATACCAACACAAGATTATTTGTAACATGAAGACAATCCAATTTCAACTGCCTGAACAATGCTATTACTAAAGAAGCCTCAAATAAAGCAGAGACACTGATAACTAATGGAGGCACCACATATCAGGAATTAGGAGAACACTATTAATATAACAGTGATTCAGTCTTATTTCTCCAAACAGACTGGAGACAAGAACTCATTCTCAAAGCACATTACCGGTTAATGAAGACTCTTCTTGACAACGTGCAAAATCCCAAACTTTAACAGTGGTATCATCAGAGCATGAACAGAACTTCAAATCTGTCCTACAGAAACTGTTTATAAAAGAGTTACAACACCTTTCCTCTTCAGTGTGCTATAATTTTCATGGACAATTCTTTTCAAATGTAATATCTACCTTAAATCACGGACTGATTCTTTATGAGCAGATTTGTTGGCTTTAACATTATTCATGTTGTTCTGCCAATACCTAGAAAAATGTCCAATACGTACAATTACATAAACTTATTATATGTGCTTCTAATCACCAAAATCTACTTAAATATCTACAATATGAAGCTTATAGAAACCACAAAACATATTAAAGTATATATCTACTTTATTGCGCCACCATCATCACCAGAGACCATCCAGTTGTCATTGTGACTCCAGACCATGGATCTAATTGCTTGGTCATGAGCCTGCACAAGTATCAAAATCCACCTTTGACTTCTCGAATTCTAAAACTTATGATGACTACCACAATAGTTTCAGGACAATCATTAAAGTAATGTACCTGAAGAATCATTTCAAAATTAAAAGACTGTCCATTCCAAAGAGTGAATTCCCCAGTCTGTGAGCCAGTAATAAGACGCCGTCCTGTTGGAGTCCACTTTTTTTAAAATTAAAAAGTGGTGCAGCATTAAAAAAAAGTCAGATAAAATGTCATCCAGTGGCATAACCAGAAAATAAAAAATGCATAACTATCATCTTGCTAAACTGATAGAAATACTTTAACAGAAAAAAATGTTCAAGCTGCAACCCAATATAAAAAAGCAGTTTGCACAAAGATCTGACAATAACGGGATCCAATAAAACAATACAGCTATATCATTATTATGATTGTATAACTTTTTATAATAAAAAGAATATTATTAGAAGAAATAAGAAAATATGCTAAGGATGAGGATAAGGCATTCTCACAATTAAAAAAAAGAAACAACTAAAACCTAGGTGACAAAGCCATGCAACAAAGCAAGTCCATCTCTCTACATGTCTAACAAAGAAACACCACTAAAAAACCCATGGGTAGTAGAGGACCAAAGAGCATGCATTTGGCAGCAGAGAAGTTTGTGTGCACAATATGGAATTAAATGCCTGTAAATTTAGCTTCCAAGGTGTTCCATAAACTGTTTTAGAAATATTTCTCCCACACTTAATCTGTACTTATGAGATAACAGAGTACTATCTTGAGCAAATGTGTTATTCTATAACCACTAAAGCTACGACTTGTAACTCAACTAAAACACACAAAATGCATATAAATCCAACTTGAACGACAAGAAAATACCCAACCAAGGAAATGTTCAAATGAGAAACAGCTTATGTTTAGAAATGTTCGAACAAATTGAGCAGCAAAACAGGCAGCATGTACATCTGGAACTGATTATCAGCACAACAAATCATGAAAACAAAAACATTTCAGTCTAACTTACAAGAACACGATTAATAGGGCAGCGATTTTTATTTAGAGATGTATGAACAAATTTGGAGGCAAAGCTTGTAGACGGATTGTCTGAATAGCCAACAGCTGGTAACATCTGCATGAATAATTAGCATAAGGTCAAAATTTAAGACAAATTGATCACTAAAATAAGAAAAATTGAATCTCCACCATATTGTGTTATTAGAATAAAGGGCAGATCGGAGAAGGTTTAAAACAACTATTAAAAGTACAAAGTTAAAAGGAAGCCCACTGACATCAATTGCTGCTGCTGGGGTAGGTTGGAGTACTGTCCTATCCCTTGAATCTCGCTGGAACATACGAATCTGAAAGTAGATTTAGATTACCAATGAGTTTCAAAGAGAAATACACACAGTAAGAAGAACAAGCCAAAAAATTTTGCAATAAAACAATGAGCCTATGACTGAAATAAAACAGATGATTCCATAAGTAAGCAATAATCATTACCTGCATATAACGCACTACTGTGCTCGTATAATCAACCGCCTTCCTTTGAGCAAGCTTTCTCATTCTTTTTGCACCATGGCTATCACCATGAACTGTAAGAATTGTTCATTGTTAAATCAGAATATTCACCAAAAATCCAAACCCAAGATTTTCAACGAATTCAGCCAAGCTTATAGACGATGAAGAAGATATATATATAAATTCAATGCCTAGATGTAAAACAATGTGAGAGTGGACATTTTTCTGACACCTCAAGAAACTTTCAAAGTTTCATTTAGAAAGGAAAAAATATACAATAAATTATTCAAGGTAAAGGAGCAATAAAATTCAGTGATGGCATAACCTCCAAAAGAGTGGAACTAAATATGTATTCCAAAAAAGTACTTAACAAACACAAAATGGCTGTGGGAAAAAAATCCTCATAAGTATATCTGCAACAGATAACCACAGAAACAGATTATTTAATTGATTTATTCTATCCAAAGAAAATAAGGTTGCAAAGCATGATCCCTATCAAACCGTGTCGACCAAATTATGGCAAAATTCCTCAATCCCCATCTTCAGAAGATTATCCTTTTGGATGACAGCATTACCGCTTTGCCATTGACACCCTAGCTTCAATCCCCTCTATATGCTGCCTGTTTTGCTGCTCAATTTGTGAGAACATTTCTAAAAAAAATTGGTGTTGTTCTTCCTTCTTCCAGGATTTCTATTTTGATAGCATTTGTTTTCATTAATGAATTAATTTTATGGCTTATTTCAATTACTTGATACACACCGAACATTCACTACCGCCGAAAACATCATCGTTCATATAGTTGACCAGTAGGACTATCCATTGTGTTTGATACGCACCATTCCATCACAAACTACACTTAAAACATTTCTCCATTTCATTCAGCTAGCATGAATCACTTGCACTATATCCCTCAATATCCTCCTCACTTTGAAAAACAGATCCATGATGCATAAACATCCAGCTTGCGGCACACAATATACTACCCAAATTTCACATCTAAAACATCAACAACTTGCCCCCTTACTAAACATGCATCCTATATGCTCCATGTTACAGCAAACCAGTTGGTCCAAAAGCTTCAGCGTTCAAATGAAACTAACCTCCTCTTATGTCCGATACACCTCTTGCTTCAAATTCACACCAATCTCCCAAGTCATTACACTGACCTCACTTGATGGTTGATGATTGAAATTGCATTGACCTCTCCTAAGGGGAGGTGGCTGTAACAGTGAAACTGAAACAAAAAACAAAAGGTGTTGGATGTAATTAATCCAACCACCAATGGAAGTCAGGTATCTTTTAGTCGTTGGCATGAACCATTCCCGCCTAATGCAGGAATCTACATTTTCTACCTCTTTCACAAGTGAGATGAATAGAAATGTTTTTTACATTCCCATTCGCCCTCTTCAAGCAAACATGGGCAAGTCGCATTGCCAGTTGGAATATAAAAACATTCCGTCAACCAATGTTTTAAATCTGGATTCGGAACCACTACAGATGCCGATATGTTAAGGTTTAGATACACTCCTAATTCGCATCACGACCACAATTGCAGTTGCATCTGCTGCATTTCTCCGACATTGTCGTAATGTCAAAGTTTAGGTTCACACCGACTACTATTTAAAACCTTGATCAGCCCTATGGGGGATTAGGACCTTAAAAGAGGATTTTTTGCATTGGAAAAGACAGAAATTACAATCAAGATTCACAAAAACTAGTGGACTTAGTTTTCCAATACATATTCATTGTATCTTAACTTCTTATCCTCGGCTCTAAGCAGCAAATATATCAAAAATTGCCTTCGTAAAAAAAATTAAAAAACAAAAAATATGATTGAGTTTACCTAGCAATACAAAGAAAAGAAGAGCTACACTAAAAAAATTAAAAGGGAAGAAGAAGAGTGTGTTCAAAATTCAATTACATTCCCTTCATTTCAGAGAGTAATAAATTAATTAATTAAAGAAATAAATAAAAAAAAGGGAGAGAAAAAAGAAAGATAAAAAAGAGAAGAGCGAACCATCGTAATGAGGAGGAGGAGGAAGAGGTGGGTGAAATTCGGGAGGTATGTTGGTGGAGGAAGCGGAAGGCTGGCGCATCATCTGCGGCGGCGGAGGTAGTGGTCCACGGTGAAATTCAGCACCTGGCTGCTGCTGCTGATGCTGAAAATGCGGCGGTGGTGGCTGCTGCTGCTGCTGCTGATGGTGGGGGTGGTGGTGCTGGTTATGGTTATGGTTATGAGGATCACCGTACATCATTGTGAGTGAGAGAGGAGAAATGTACGGTGTGAACCAATGAATGAACGAAGAATTGAAATTGCAATCGGATAGGGAGAAAAAACCCTAAACCTCTCTTTCCAGTGTGAGAGTGAGAGAGATTGGGGAAAGAACCAGTCAGCTCAAAGCCTAGAACGACATCGTATTATTGTTATATAATTATATTATTCTAGCTCTTACCCCGTGCAATGCACGGGTTATTGATATTAAATTTTTTTATAAAATATTTTAAGTTAAAGATTATTATTGTTTTTAATATAAAGTAAAGATTATTATTAAACAATAACAAAAATAATTATAAAAAAGGATTATTCAATATACTTTATTATGATAAATCAAAAATTATTATTATTATTTTGATTTTTTTTGTTTGATGGTATTATGAGAATAGTCAATGATAAATCATAATATCCCTTATTTCATTGGAGATGAATTCTTTGGAAGATAATGACGGTTCGTTTTTTAATATTATATTTATTTATGTATAGATCAATATTAAATTAATGTATTCCTTATTTAGTTGATCGATAATTAACATGTTTTATTAATTAGAGTGAAATCAAAATTAAACTTTTTTATTTTTATCCTGTGCAATGCACGGATTATTAATATTTAAATATTTTAAAGTAAAGATTATTTTTAAACAACAATAAAAAATGAGATTGTTGAAAAATTTTGTACTTCCTTATATAAATGAAAAATATTTTTTATCCGAGATTTTCCTTATTTATTCAATGGATAAATTAACATTTTTTTACTTGATTATTAAAATTTAAGGATAAATTGGAATATCAACTATTTCGTAGAACATGAAGACGACATTGAAATTGTTATTTTTGACTATCTTGGTTAACACATTGCATTTTATTATGAATATAATGTTGGCTCTTTTTTTATATATTTAATATTATATTTGTCTATGTATAGATGAGTATTAACTTAATATATTCCTTATTTAGTTGATCGATGAATTAACACGTTTTATCATGATATTATGATTAATTACTAGCTCTCACCCCGTGCAATGCACGGGTTGTTGATATTAAATTTTTTTTATATTAAATATTTAAATTAAATATTATTATTATTTTCATTATAAAGTAAAGATTATTATTAAACAATAACAAAAATAATTATAAAAAATGATTACTCAATATACTTTATTATGATAAATAAAAAATTATTATTATTATTTTGATTTTTTTTGTTTGATGGTATTGTGAGAATAATTAATGATAAATCATAATATCCCTTATTTAATTGGATATGAATTCATTGGAAGATAATGACAGTTCGTTTTTATATTATATTTATTTATGTATAGATCAATATTAAATTAATGTATTTCTTATTTAGTTGATCGATAATTAGCATGTTTTATTGTCCGCGTAAGACAGCCCAGTTGGTGGCTGTAGGGACACTTAGGATTTCCCCCTCCCCCAGGTCATGGGTTCTAGTCTCAGACCTCCCATGTAAACAAAAAAAAATTAGCATGTTTTATTAGTTAGAGTGAAATCAAAATTAACTTTTTTATTTTTATCTTGTGCAATGCACGAATTATTAATATTTAAATATTTTAAAGTAAAGATTATTATTAAAATACAATAAAAAATGAGCTTGTTGAAAAATTTTGTACTTCCTTATATAAATAAAAAATAACATTTTTTATCTGAGATTTTCCTTATTTATTCCATAGATAAATTAACATTTTTTACATGATTATTAACTTTATTATGATGAATCAAAAATAAATCAGAATTAGATATTCCTTATTTATTTAATAGATAAATTAATATTTTTATATGATTATCAACTTTATTATGATAATTAAAAACAAATCAGAATTAAATATTTTGATCTTTTTTGTTTAATGGTATTATGAGAAAATTTAAGGATATATAAATTGGAATATCCACTATTTCATAGAACATGAAGACGACATTGAAATTGTTAGTTTTGACTATCTTGGTTAACACATTGCACTTTATTATGAATATAATGTTGAATTTTTTTTATATATTTAATATTATATTTGTCTATGTATAGATGAGTATTAAATTAATGTATTCCTTATTTAGTTGATCGATGAATTAACATGTTTTATCATGATATTATGATTAATTATTAGAGTGAAATGAAAATTAAACTTTTTTATATTTCTTTTGTTTGATGGTATTATGAGTAGATTTAAAGATAAATCAAAATATTTTCTATTGCATAAGACATGATAATTTAGCATATTTTAAATATAATTATCACATCTAATATGAAAAATTATATATAATTAAAATAAAATTATACATTCTGATTTTTTTATTGGATAATATTATAAGATATTTCTTATATTTATTTGTTGGATAAATTAATATTTTTTACCATTATTGTTTTTTTAATATAATTATCACATTTATTATTATCATTATTCATATTTAAATATTTTGATCCCCCGCAACAACGTTGGGAGAGGAATAAAACCTTAACCCCGGGACCCCTCTCGAACTGGATTAGTCGGCCCAGTGGGCCGGATACCAGGGTGCAAACAAAAAAAAAATATTTTGATCTTTTTCATCGTTTATCTTATCTCATGACAAAAACGGAAAAAAAATCATAAATAAATCGAAAAACATTGTTTCTTCAAATAGGCAAAAGATTCACCAAAATTATTTCTCACCGGAATACGATCAGGGTATTTCTTCTTAATCCTAGAAGCTTTAACCCTTCTCTTATTTGAAAAGAGAAAATGATCAATTATTTGCATATTCTTTAAAAAAAGAATAATCAAAGTAAGTATGTATAACAACTTACCAAAATTAAAAAAAAAACAACTTACCAAGGTCATGCTCTTGTTTGAAGTAACTCATTGATGGCATTCTTCCTGAAATTAGCATTGAGCAAAAATCAATTAAATGTATAACAAAATATGCATCATCTAATAAGTAATTCATCAAACACTCAAAAATCAAAATTAAGAGCTCTAAGTAGAGGAATAAACAAAAGTCAATTAAAAGTATAACAAAATATACATCATCTAATAAGTAATTCATCAAACACTCAAAAATCAAAATTAAGGGCTTTAAGTAGAGGAATGAGAGAAAAAAATAAAAATAAAAGAAAGAATTTGGAGAAGAGAATTCTTAGAATTAGATAGAACTTTAAAAATTGAATGGAAGAGCCTATTATATATATAGTGATTTTTTAAATATTTTTTTAAATATTTTTGTTGAGAATAATGATTTGTTCAATAAATTGAGAATAATGATTTCACATACAGATAATGATTATATAAATTTAAATAATTAATTTTGTTTCAAATTATACTTTATTTATTTTTAAATTGTAATTTTGATTAGAGGTAATAATTATCTACCTACAAATTCTCTAGTGCGAGAAAAGCTTCACGGGACAAACGTGATGCCTCGAAAATTTCTCCGGTAAACGTGGTACCTCGAAAAGGGATCCTTTTATATATAGATAGTAGATTAGAGTGAAATGAAAATTAAACTTTTTTATATTTTTTTGTTTGATGGTATTATGAGTAGATTTAAAGATAAATCAAAATATTTTTTTATTGCATATGACATGATAATTTAGCATATTTTGAATATAATTATCACGTCTAATATGAAAAATTATATATAATTAAACCAAAATTATACATTCTGATTTTTCTATTGGATAATATTATAAGATATTTTTTATATTTATTTGATGGATAAATTAATATTGTTTTACCATTATTATTTTTTTAACATAATTATCACATTTTTATTATTATTATTATTATTATTATTCATATTTAAATATTTTGATCTTTTTCATCATTTATCTTATCTCATGACAAAAACGGAAAAAAATCATAAATAAATCGAAAAACATTGTTTCTTCAAACAGACAAAAGACTCACCGAATACGATTAGGATATTTCTACATAATCCTAGGAGCCTTAGCCCTTCTCTTCTTTGAAAAGAGAAAAGGATCAATTATTTGCATATTCTTTCAACAAAGAATAATCAAAGTAAGTATGTATAACAACTTACCAAAATTTAAAAAAAAAAACTTACCAAGGTCATCCTCTTGTTTGAAGTAACTCATTGTTGTCATTCTTCCTGAAAATAGCATTAAGCAAAAGTCAATTAAAAGTATAACAAAATATGCATAATCTAATAAGTAATTCATCAAACATTCAAAAATCAAAATTAAGAGCTCTGAGTAGAGGAATAAACAAAAGTCAATTAAAAGTATAACAAAATATGCATCATCTAATAAGTAATGCATCAAACACTCAAAAATCAAAATTAAGAGCTTTAAGTAGAGGAATGAGGGAAAAAATAAAAATAAAAGGGAGAATTTGGAGAAGAGAATTCTTAGAATTAGATAGAACTTTAAAAATTGTATGGGAGAGCCTATTATATATATATATATAAACATATAGTGATTTTTTTAATATTTTTAAATATTTTTGTTGAGGATAATGATTTGTTCAGCAAATCGAGGATAATGATTTCACATACAGATAATGATTATATAAATTTAAATAATTAATTTAATTTCAATTTGTAATTTTGGTTAGAGATAATGTTATTTACCTATAAACTCTCTGGTGCGAGGAAAGCTTCACAGGACAAACGTGGTGCCTCGAAAATTTCTTCGGCAAACTTGGTGCCTCGAAAAGGGATCCTTTTATATATAGATAGTAGATTAGTCACCAACTGCGCAAATACTAAATATTTACTCTGTTTAACAATGTTTGGTCTTTTAGGTCTGAAAACACAAATTAAGAAAGTGTTAATTATTGTAAGTATTATGTATAGTTTGTCTAAAATGTCTCTATTTAATCCTTATTGAAAATTGTAATAGTATTTAATTTTTATTAGTAAGTGTGTTCATTAATTAATGTATAGTGGTTTAGAGATGAGAGAGATGATAAAAGTAAAATTAATGAGGAGTAAGAGAAATGATTGAATGAAAGGTTAATATTGGAAAAAAAAATATGTTTGTGTATTGAAAATGTAAAAGGCCAAACATTATGAAACAAGGAAAACTGTCTAAAAGGTCAAACATTGTGAAACGGAAAGAGTAAAACATTTCATAAAGTTTCAATTAATATTACTTAAAGAGCCGGAGCACCAAAAATCGGTGCATGGTAGAAGAACATTTGTTTTATATTTTACTTGTTTGGACAATTACCTATGTCAAGAAGCATATAATAAAAAAAAATTCATTCACCAAAAAAAAAATTCAAATCCAAATAACAAAAACATTTAGATAAAAAGAACACAGAAAACTCAAGCATATTTTTTTAATATATTAGGTTTATTAAAAAAATTAAATAAAAAAAGAGTCGGAGCACCAAAAGTCGGTGCATGGTAGAAGCACCCTTGTTTTATATTTTGAATCATATAATAAAAAAAATTCAAATTCAAATAACAAAAATATGTACATAAAGAGAACACTGAAAACCCAAAACATTTTTTTAATATATTTGATTTATTTTAAAAAATAAAATAAAAAAATAATTGGAACACCAAAAACCGGTGCGTGATAGAAGAACATTTGTTTTATATTTTACTTATTTCAACCATTACATGCGTGAAGGAAGATTTGAGAAGCAATACTTCCCTTTTAAAAAAAAAGAAAGAAAGAAAGGAGTAGTACTTGTTGAGTACTACTCACATGGGCTCATGAACACTTAGCAATCCGTGTTTCCGCATGTGGGATGCCCATGCTCTATTATACAGTATAGATTATTATTGTTATTATATCTCCGTATGATCCCATTTATCAGATTATTTTGAGATTTTTTTTTCTTCCATCAAAAAAGGTAAATTAAATTTATTAGTCATACTGGAAATGTAAAAATTTAATATATTTTTTCAAAATTACTCCTATAATTATTATTGGACTCTGAAAAGTATAAAGTTTTATAAATAAAAACCAAAAAAGTTTTATAAATAAGACCGAAGAAAGGAAAAAAATATGAGTTTTTTTTTACTTTCATGTATCTCTATCGATTTTTGACCAAAATTCGTAATCGTAGGTATTATCGAGTTCATAATGAAAATATTTTAACAATGGATTTTTTTTTCTATTTAATTATACGCACTCATGTCTTTAATATAATAAAAAATATTCACGCATTTTGCAATCTAAAATATAAGTAAAAATTTAACTACTTTTACACCGTTAAATATTACTCCATCCTTTTTAAAAATATTGCGTTTTAAGATTATACACGATGATTGAAAATGGATAAATAAAATAAAAATTTGAGATATTTTGATTATAATACCACCATGTAATTATTATTAATGAGAGAAAAAAATAAATTACTAGTATATCCGAAAAAACAAATTGTACTAAATAAAAGTATAGTAGTTGAGAAAAATTAATTATACTTGTAAAAGATACTAAGAAACAAAAGGTAATAAAGTTAAACCAACAAAGCCCAACACATTTGGTAGATAACTGAGTTTCTTAAGCATGATGTTAGGGGTGCCGTAGCCATGAAAAATGCTTTGTTGGTAGAGGCAAAACTCACTTCGGTGATCTCTACGCCTAATAAAGTTAAGTATCATTCATAATATTTTCCAATACTCTTAAGCTTCTTCCTTCTTTATTTAAAATTCACATTTGTTAGGCAAAAGACTTGTGAAAGATTTCTTGATGAAAAAAGTTTTGATAAATATTTATTTAATAAAATTAAAATAATTCAGAGAGAAATTGGTGAAATGAAGATCGAGCATTTTTCTAAATTTTGCATGGTGTTTGCTACTTTGCTTGCTTATTTGAATATCCCATTAAAGAGTCAATGTCAAATTATCATAAACCATATTGATCATAAGACATGGTTTCCATTGAGAATCATAGTCAATTTATTCCTAGTGTGTATGCAATTGTGATTAAGGGTCATTGGGGCAATCTATTAGTAAAACTTAAGAATAGTTTTGCACTCACTTCCACCACCATTCACCGCATACTTTTGTACCTCTCACTTTATGGATGTGGGCCCACACATTCCTTAGCATTCTTCAAATGGGTTGAGTCTGTTCCAAATTATAAGCACTCGTTGCAATGCTCATGGGCCATGATTCAAATACTTGCGAAACACAAGCACTTCAAAACTGCACACCACATGCTTGATAAAATTGCCCATAGGGATTTTCTGTCATCACCTTCTGTTTTGAGCAGTTTGGTGAAGGAGTATGATGACCCAGAAGTTAATTCACAAGTTTTGAGCTAGCTTGTAATACATTATGCGAAGTTGAGGATGACCCTGGATGCTATCCAGGTTTTCGAGCAGATGGGGTTGTTTAATGTGAGGCCGCATTTGCATGCCTGTTCTGCGCTTTTGAATTGTTTGGTGAAGGATGGGGTTACTAACATGGTGTGGAAGGTTCATAAGAGAATGGTTCAACCAGGGGTTGTTGAGAATATCCATGTTTATAATTGTTTGATCCATACTTGTTCCAAATCGGGGGATGCGGAGAGGGCGGAAAAGTTGTTAAATGAGATGGAAGTGAAGGGTGTGTGTCCTGATATTTTCACTTACAATACCTTGATATCGTTGTATTGCAGAAAAGGTATGTACTATGAGGCTTTGTCAGTCCAGGACAAGATGAAAAGTGAGGGGATCAGTCTTATATTTTTAGTTACAATTCTCTTATTTATGGATTTTGTAGAGAAGGTAGGATGAGAGAAGCTATGAGGATGTTTAGAGATGTCAAAAGTGCAACTCCAAATCATGTGACGTATACTACATTGATTGATGGATATTGTAAGACAAATGAACTTGATCAAGCTCTGAAATTGCGAGAGGCAATGGAGGCCAAGGGATTGGAACCTGGAGTTGCTACTTATAATTCAATTTTGCACAAGCTGTGTCAAGATGGCAGGATAAGGGATGCAAACAAACTCTTGAATGAGATGAGTGAAAGAAAAGTTCAAGCTGACAATATCACGTGTAATACATTGATTAACACTTACTGCAAGATAGGAGATTTGAAATCTGCTTTTAAATTTAAGAATAAGATCTCTGAAGCTGGACTAAAGCCTGATCCATTTACTTACAAGGCACTGATGCATGGGTTATGCAAGACGCATGAGCTGGAAAGTGCCAAGGAGTTATTGTTTAGCATGCTTGATGATGGGTTTTCCCCCAGTTACTGCACCTACTCATGGATCGTAGATGGCTACTGCAAGAAAGATAATGTAGATGCAATTTTAACACTGCTAGATGAGTTTCTGAGTAAAGGTCTTTGTCTTGATATTTCAGTATACAAGGCATTGATAAGAAGTTTGTGCAAAATAGAAAGGATTGAATGTGATGAAAAGTTATTCAATCATATGGAAGCGAATGGTATATCTGCTGACAGTATTATCTTCACCAGTCTAGCTTATGCTTATTGTAAAGCAGGGAAGTCTAGTGCTGCCTCAAAAATATTGCAAGAGATGGCTAGGAGGAGGTTGATGATAACAGCCAATATCTATAGATGTTTTAGTGCTGCTGATGATAGTGGAAACAAAGTGTTACAGATCTTTTGGGATCATGTGGTGGAGAGGGGTCTAATGTCGAGAAATACGATGAACAAAATACGGCAAATGGCGATGTGATGATTATGTTGCTTATGAAAGACTCCTCATAACTAGAAGATTCTTTACAGACTTGTGGGAAATACATTGCTTCTGGTTACGACAAAATCCTTTTTCATGTTTTTGCTTTTCACTGGAGTTGGAAAATTATCGAGATTCGGGGAAAATATTTAATGGCGATTTTTTCAAACCTTTTGTGTTTACCTTGTAAATCATATTATTTTTTGGCCTATTTGTTCATCTTTTTGGCTTGATGGCGGATATGGCTCGTCTTTGCTGTATGTGGCTGGGAACAATAGCATAGATTTTGTAATTTTCTTCTGATAGTTTTACATTGATGACAGATTTAAGTCTTTTCTTTAGTTTTTATTGTATGTGACTGGGAAGGACCACTGTATATTTTCTTCAAATTACAGAAAAACCTCAAAGAGTTTTGTTTTCCAGCTTTTTCAGCTTATTAGGATGGAAATAGAAGTACATATCTTCTTTTTGTTTGTGGTTAAGGGACTATGATTGAGCAGGAGCTTGAGTCGGGTATTTCCCATTTTATATGGATAGTTATAGGACTGAATTTTTCTTGCTATGATAATGCAGGAGCCACATATGATGACACATATCAGTAGATAAATCTTTGATGTGAATGTGACTCTGCAATAGTTCATTAGTATTGAGCCTCTCATGAAAGATAAGACTTTAGAAGATAAGAATGACTTACAAGTTACAAGGAACTTTTCTTTGTGTTTTCACTTCATGTTGCTGCTTGAGTGCTTTCATTTATTCTGCATATTATAGGTTCGCTTCACTATTTAACAAGCAATGGAAAATTACATTAAAAATTTAAGAGTTAATGAATGCAATACAAGATAACAAAAGAAAAGAAGACTCCCACTTTGAGATTATACAAGAGCTCATTTTATTTAAATCAAAACGAGGGCTTTCTTTACTCAATGACGTGTAAAGTAAACTTGATGAGATGCTATGTGATTTTGGAAATTTTCAAACACAATATTTATATATAATTGTTGTGTGTACCGCAGGTGCAAGTAGACTGCTTTTAATATGTGGAAGTATATGTAGATTAAACTCTGTCATCAAGATTACCAATAGGAGTTCCACCCAGTTGAAAAAGTGAAGGCTAAAATTGCTTAATTTCCTTCAATATCATATCTTATGATCCTACAATGCAGAGACTACAGAGGTTATTTAAAAATCGTGCCGTGTGCAAAGGCCAACATGGATGAGAGTTTGCATCCACAATAAACCACTTATGTCCATAGAGTCTTTCAAGTATCTTAGGTTGTTGGCATTATCATGTTTGGTTGTAATGTACCACATGATAGCATAACATGTTAAAACAATTGTTTCATTATTTTTGCCATTAGATTAGATTAGACTTTTACAAACCTTTATAGAAGTCACAGTTTCTATTAAATGCACGAAATATGCAGAAAAATGAAGCTGATGTAGCCGCAATTATGGTTGTGATGCAATTGCAAAGATTGCCAAAATCACAATATTGTGGATTCGAATTTGGCTACGGACCGCAATTTAAAACAATGTATCAACCATAACGGTACATAAAGGAAGTAAAAAATTGTCAACATAATTGTTATTAGCCCACCAAAATTGAATGGAATTCTTTCTGATCTATTTACAATCAGAAGCATGCACTACTGATCTCTTTTGTATGATTGGCCTGCCATTGAGACAGCGGAAAATGTTGTAGGCACTACCTATGTGTTATCATCTATTTTAATTTGAAACCAATTCCATATGTTACATCTTTTGTCGGGTTTTATCTGGTGATTGGTTTTCTTCCATGCCCTTCCTTTTGTTGTTGATTGGTTGGTCTTGCTCCTCCTTGACTCTTGATTTCAACAAATGGGGCTTCAACTTGTTTACATCTGACTGTTGAACTGGTTTCAGAAAGAATTCTTCAGCACCCTCTTCCAAGCATCTGATCCAAACAAAAATTAGGACTTCTCAAATTTGAAACTTAGTCATATGAATTTTTAACATTTTCAGAAACAATTTCCTCACCTGTTGATCCTTGATGGAACATTCTCTGAGGACATAATCACAACTGGTATGTCTTTAAGAGTTTTGGATTCCTGCAAATCAATGACCTTTTTTTTTAAACATCAAATCATAGAAAATAGAAGCAATTGAAGATTATGATTCCCATGACAAATTTGAATTAGGATTTTTTAAGATTTGTTAACACTGAAAATTTGGGAAGTATCCCAACTCAGACGTCACAAGTAGTGATCTTTTTTTTCCCCAAAAGTGTTGTTTGAAATTAGATCCAATCTTTTCAAATTGTTTCCTAAATAGGATTAAAAAAAAATTCAAACCATAGTGCATAATTTGATAAAGTTCTGTGATGCATTCAAAATTTGGAAATGAGCCAAAACTTGTGGCTGAATTTAATGAAATTGAAGCTAGACTAATCAAACAAAGAAGTGACTCTTAAAAAAAATCTTAAATGAAATATGAAAAGAACCTACCTTGATTTTTCTCAGCAGATCATAGCCAGTCATTCCTGGCATACAGTAATCTGTTATGATCAGGTTAACTTCTACATCCTGCATGAATAATGAAAGAAATTAGATCAAAAGACTTGGTACAAACTTGTCTATAGAATTTTTTTCTTCATAGTTTAAACAATATGTATGAGTAATTTTAACTAGTAAGAGAATTGTACCTGATGAATTTTTGAAGCAACAGAATGAGTGTCAAAACTCCTCAGATCATCTTCAACCAAACCAAGAAACTTTAAAGCCTTACTAGCAGAATCCACTGCAGTAACTGTGATCATAACACATATCCATAAGAATCAGATATCAGGCATCAAATTTAGCAGTCTTTCAGAATAGTAACATTATAATAACTACACCAAAAAACATTGCTCATATGCTTCCTTCATCATATATGGTAGTATTACAATATAAGACCCTATTTACAAAACAAAATAGTGAATAAGAAAAGTACCATGAAAGGAAGAGGTTTTAAGGAGCCTCTCAATCAACATTCTATCGATACGGCTGTCATCGACGGCCAAAACATGGAACTGAGCATCTGCAGCTATAGCCATGACTTTGAAGATAATGATAATAATATGTCTAAGACACTAAAGAAGGAGAAAATAATGTGATGAAAGAAAGAAAGAAAGAGTAGAAAGGAAGAGATGAGAATGGTGGTGAATGAGTTACGTGGTGATGACTTTTTAAATGGGAATACATCATGGTCAAGAAGATACATAATCCTCATAGGAAATCTGACAGTTTGGAAAGCAAGATCCCACAGATTTCATCCAGAATCTCAAGGATTTTCTAGGTTGATTTTTGAATTGAGGTACAAGCAAAGAAGGTGGTGTGCTATTTTACCAAATTTAAAAAACAAAAAAATTGACTTGTCCATCATTATTTTATTTGACCCATTTTTGCTAATGACATAGGCAACTAACTATTGAGGTGTGCTGCTGCTAGTGCTATGTAATGTACCTTTTCATGAGACCTAAAGGGCATTGTTGAGAGCCACAAACAACTTCATTTTAGTCCATGCATGTGCATGACTTTCTTAGTGCTTGGCACTTAGTCCTCCTAATAAGCCCCTACTTAGTTGTTGTATGTTGTTCCAGCAAGTCTAGATATAATTAATTTCCTTGATTGATATGTTTATCCTTTGACAAATTTTAATAGCCAAGTTTGACCAAAACCATACAGAGTTTTCAAAGGAAATTTCAATTTTGGTGCCCCTCCTCTACTTGAAACATACATGCATTTTTTTAATGGGTTTTCTTAACTTCAGCCCTTAGGGCCGAGGATAAGAGCCTAAAAGTGGATGTATTTCATTGAAAAAATAAATACAAAGTCTTTTTATTCTACCAATACAACACTTCCCAATGAAATACATCCACTTTTAGGCTCTTATCCTCAGCCCTAAGGGCTGAAGTTAAGAAAACCCTTTTTTAATTGATGGTCAGAACTAATTTTTAATTCGTATTTTCTTTCTCTATCTTTATACTCCCTCCGTCCCTAATTATTAGGCCTTCATAACACTTTTATTTTGTCCCTATTTATAAGGCTCTTTACCAATTTTCAATGAGCATTAATTATTTTTTTCCACAAACACATATTTATTTAACACTTTTTAGATTCTCAATAATATTAATAAGGGTAATTTTGAAAATACATAAAAATTCACATTTCCAATACAATTAACTAAATTCTTCCACTTTCTTAATGGACGTGAAATCTCCCAAGGACCTCATAATTAGAGACGGAGGTAGTATTGCTTTTTTTATTTTCCTCGTGTGACGGTCACCATTTTTTTTAATGTTCCTTGGTTTACTTTATATATTTTGAATGAGTTAGTTAAAAATAAAAAAAAATACTAAAGACAATTTTAAAAAAGCAAAATGGTTTGTTTTAAAATTTTAAAAATTGCTAAATTTAGATTATTTTTTATGTACTCCGTATTTCTTAATCAATATTCTTAAAATACTGATCAACAATATGCTACTTAATAAATATTCTCTCCGTTGCTAATTATAAGATCATTTTGACACTTTTATTTTGTTCTTACTTATAAAACCCCATATCAATTTTTAATGATCATTAATTACATTTTTACACAAACACCCCTATTTATTTAACACTTTTTAAATTCTCAATAATATTAATAACGGTAATTTTGAAAATACACATGAAAACTTCACATTTCCAATCCAAATTATCTACTAAATTAATCAATTTTCTTAATAGACGTGAAATCTCCGAAATAAGCATTACTTGGGAACGGAGGGAGTAATTAAGTTGGTGATTTGATGCCATCAAATGGGAATGCTATCTCATCTGCATCAAAATCACCGCTGTTTTGTTTTTTTATTACACAAATCAGCACTGTCATTGAAATTGAAAGACGATCAGAATATATGACTTATAAAACAATTCAAGATACTTCATATACTGATTTTTTGGGCACATCATCTGTCAGCATACAGTAGTACTGTAGTACTAGTGAATAACTCTGTTATCTGAAAAGATTCTCCACCTTAATATTATGGTACTTGAGTGAGGTTTATTGTCATTCTCCACCTTCATATATATATATATATATATATATATATATATATATATATATAAAACAAACTGTCATTTTGGTACATGAATTTACGACAACATTTTTACTTCAGTTTTTAAAATTAACAAAAATGTTCTTAGATCCTTGACTTAAAAAACCATTCACGTTAGTCTCTGTCTTTAACCTCTGTCAACAGTGTCAACAGACGTTAACGAAATAATAACGCGATTGACTGGGGACCTTAAACGACGTCGTTTTTGCATCCGTTCACCAAAGTGGCAATTTACTAAAAAAAATTAAATTAAAAAATAGTGGAATATTGTTGTCCATTTTATTCGGCCTAATATGAATAATTTTTCAATTGTTCTAATTTTTTTTTTGAATTAAGGATGTTTTCTCATCGACTGTAAGATACGAGCTTTATTTAACCTTTTACATAAGTGAAAATTATTGTCATGCGTGAATGATTATGGTATAATTGCCGGCATCTTTTAAGGTAATTAATCTGGCCTATGGCATATATTTCTAAGAGAATAGTATAATATTAATCTTCTCCCCACACACTTACAACGATAATGTGTTAAATTAAATGGTAAATAAAATACCATGATCATTTACTTAAAAATAATGAGTAACAATATTACAACTTACTTAGCTTGTTGCCAACATCTATGTAGGTTAATTAAAGACTTATTTATGGTTTTGGTCCCTAAAAGTTTAGCATGTTTTGGTTTTAGTTCCTAAAAGTTATTTTGACCGTGATTGATCCATAATTTTTCAAACATTTTGGTTTTGATTCCAACTGTTAGAAAAAAATCAATTATTTGTTGGCGTGGTTAACATAAACTCACACCAACAAATAAGTATTGTGATATGGATGATTCGGTTCCATAAACGCAAAATTCTGCATATGAGACCATTTTGCGTATGAGACTATTTTGTGTTCATGGATCTATATCATTCACGCCATATCACTTATTTGGCGTCTCCTAACACTACGTGACTCTGTTCGCTAGCTACATCAGCAAATAACAATTTTTTCATAATGGAGTGGATCAAAACCAAAATGTTTGAAAAATTATGGACCAATCACGTTCAAAATAATTTATAGAGACTAAAATCAAAACACGCTGAACTTTTAGGGACCAAAAGCATAAATAAGCCTTAATTAAAACTCATAGATAAAAAAAAAATATTTTTGCTTTGAATACACAATCTATGGTTTCACTGTGCCTGAAAGAGAGTACAATTAATCGAGGAAGCTGTCACATAACTTATCAGTGTGCAAGGATGTATATACCTAGATATATACACACACTTTATATGTATACATACACATATTTTATCATTTTTACTTTTTTTTATCTGAGACACTCATTTTTAATTTATATATTATTTTTCCAACCAATCACAATAAGTGATATATGGAATGTCACACATTTCGAGACAAATGATTTTGACTCTTTAATTAAAGAGATAAAATTTTTCTAAAACCTATTTTTTCACTCATTCTACTCGAATTCAATATTTCGTTTAAGATAACCAAATTCACTATTGATTGAATCAACTATTGTACCATAAGGATGTTTCAACTCGATTATTATATTCCAACTAACATTCTCTAATAACCCGCACATCGTGCTCTTCTTCTTATTATTCCTATTGATTAAACTGTCATTTTAGTCCTCACTTTGTAAGATTTTTCACTTTAGTCTCTCACTTTTCAATAATTTCTCTTTAGTCCTTCACTTTGAAAAAAGCTACTCACATTAATCCCTGACAACTTTCTCTATTCGTAAACGTTAACGTCTTACGCACGTAGCCGTTAAATAACATATACACACGTGGCCGTTAACATCTCACACATGATACTGAATTCAAAAGATAAAAATTGGAGAAAGAAGAGGCTAAAGCAGTAAGACGGCTGAAGGGGCAAATGCAGAAACTAAGGTAGTTGCAGATAAGACAGCTGCTGAAACTGTGACAGCTGCAGAAAATACAACAGATGATGAATCAGTGGTAGCAACACAACAACTTGACGTCGTATAGGTTATTTAATGACCACCTGTGTTAGATGTCAAGGTCTATGAACGGAGAAAGTTGTCAGGGACTAACGTGAGTAACTTTTTTCAAAGTGAGGGACTAAAGAGGAATTATTGAAAAATCATGGGCTAAAGTGAAAACTCCTTACAAAGTGAGGGACTAAAGTGATAGTTTAGTCTATTCTTATTCCTTATAAAAATAGGTGGTTCACATATATGCTTGCATTAGTTGATATATACTTAATGGGATTGGCATTCACATGAGTGAAATTGTATGTTATAATTGCCTCATTATTTCAACTTCCAACATTATTTTATATCGAGATATTGATTTATTATAGAAGCCTAACACAAAGACTTTCCTTAATTAACTTGCATTTTAATATAGATCATAATAAGAGTTGTTTCTGTTAGAGAAATGCTGGTGTTGAACCTCATATTAAAAAGTGATTAGTGTGTAGAAATCGTTAACCTTGACCTTGTAGTATATATTAGATGATTTAGGATTTTTCTCATGGTTGAGGTTGAAACTTTTACGTTGATTTTCAAACTTGGTGGGAACAAAGAAACCCCATAAAATAAAGGAGAAACAATTTTTGATCTAATCTAAATTAAAATTCGACATAAGAGATTCCTTTTATTTCATAACCTACATTAACCTCTCTTCTCTTGAAGTGTTGCACTACCCATATTACTAATGTTGTCAATTGGTCATCAACATTATATTGAGATTAATGAGTATGTAGTGACGGTGTAAAGTTTTTTTATTTGTGTATTCTAATATAACAACCACCTGTTTGGAGAACCTGATAATGATTGGGATAGAATCGTGTCAACCCAATTTGTATATATAACTTATAAATTTAAATATTATACATAGCCAAATCAGAAAATTGGAAAAGTTAAAAATTAAAATTATAACTAAAAAAACTAGAACTAAAATTATATATTATCATATATACTCCCTCCGATCCTTATTGTAAGTCCCATTGTCAATTTTCACACCATTTAAGAAAGTTAGTCAATATTGTTAGTGATTTAGTAGTATTAGAAAATGTAAATATTTGGTATACTTTTTCAAAAGTATACCCCTGTAATTTTTATGGAGAATCTAAAAAGTGTTGAGTAAATATGGATGTTTATGAAAAGAAAGTAATTAATATCATTGTAAATTTAAAATGAGACTTATATCAAGGACAAAATAAATTATCTTAAAAAACAACTTATATGGAGGACTGGATGGAGTATTTAAAGTATTAACATGAATAAATAAATCATTATCAATTCAAGTTAGAGAGTTCGAATACTCAAATAAAATTATGTGAAAAATACATAATCCCTTCCCAGCATTATCAAGGTAAAAAAAAAATGTAGTATAATCTTGTCCCTTATTAAAATTAAAATAATAAATAAAATATATTTAAAATAATATGATATATCTATAATTGAACAATTAAAGAAATAATAACAAATTAATAAGGAAAATTAATACTAAGCGATTTATGGATGTTTAAAAAGAAAATGATTGAAATATGTGTAATATTCATTTTTATTTAAATTATTACATTAACTCTTATTTAATTAATTTTTCAAAATATTACCAAAATTTTGGAACATAGTAAGTATTTTAAAAGAATGTCAAATAACGAAATGAGATGGAGTGACGTGATATATAATTCAAACCCAATAAAATAAAGAATATTTCTAGTATGCAACCTAATTTTGGATTGTTGTTATACAATCCTACGTTGGATCAATGATATTTTGTTATCTAACATACTATTGTCACCTAACATGCAATTTTGGTTTTCTTAAACAATGATATGTGGCAATAATATATTAGGTGACAAAATATCATTGGTCAAATATAGGATTGTATAACAACAATCCAAAATTAGATTACATGAAAGTAATTCCTTAAAATAAATTGGACTTAATTTCTAAACCTCAAATCGATAATAATTAACTTCAAATTCAGATGAATTAGTGGCCTGAAAGCTCATAATGGGCTTTACAAACTCCCCGAGTTAAAAACTAAATAAGTAATATTTTTGGAATGTATGTCCTTTCAGCAAGTGTTGTTTTTCAAAAATTTAACCTTACCTTTCTGCCAAATTCAATACTCAAGATACAACAAAGCTTTACGGTATTGGACCAACCTCTTGTAGTCTTGTTACTACGTTCCCGTGATTTGTGTTAATATTTGCTTAGCTTGTCCCGATACAATTAGTTCAAATGCTCTTATTGATTTTTATACTCGTAAAAAGAAAAGTTTGAAACGTATTAAAAGGACAATCTCGAAGTGGACAAAGTGAAGATTCTTATGAAGAAAAAAAGAATTGATAAGAAAAGAAAGTAAATCAGATCTACCCCCTCTTTTTTATTTCACGAATTAACAAATAATAACAATCCCATTGCTAGTTGTAAATGAAGCAAGGGAGAAGCTAAAGTGGGGTCACAGAGATAGTGATCATATCATATGGATGCTAAGTTACTTGTTAGGCCCCCACCATATCCCCATGAGAGATTTGGTCATTCAGGTGCACCAAGTATGAAATAAATCACCTCATTTCAAATATTTCATAAAGAGATATAAATATAGCTCGGATCATGATGTTTGAGCTTTAATAATTTTTTTAAATTTTATTGGGCATTCGATTTTCAACTTTTATAAATATAAAAAAAATATATATTGAGGCTTGAGAGAGTTATCCAAAAAAAAACTAAATAATACTTGAAAAGAAAAATTAGTTATCGTGTTCGCATTAATAAATACGCTTGGAAAAAAAATATAGAACGAACGAGACTTTGCATAGTAGAATACTCTTTTTATATTTAAATAAAAATACGTGAGATTTCTCTTTTTAAGACATGAAATTTTGATATCGTAGTATTATCCACATCCCAGTGTCTGTCACCTTTTAATTTGGCATTTCCAACGATTTAGGATTTGTGTTATTTTATTCGACTCTTGCTCAGATTGTGACATTTCCCATAAAGTCATCAAGGGTTGTGATTGAGATTGAATTAACGATCGAGTATGATGATGCTAGATTGAATTAACGATCGAGTACGGTGTTGGTAGGAAAATAACGGATGCTATCTCTTATGTGTGACAACATATCCTGTAATGATATGGAAACTTGTTCGGTCCATATGATATGGATATGCATTATATTATCGCCATCGGTGCACTTGTATATATATTTATATCAACATGTTTGCTCAAATGGTAGCTCACTTGGTCCCTTAACGAATTTCTCTCGAGTTCTTCGAGCCTTGGGTATTAAATATCATAATTAGCCAATATTTTGCCATATATATATCCTTTGAACCTTTACGGTGCACCGACCTCTACTTCATTTCTCCAAATTACGGTGCACTCTTTGAAGGGGTGTGATCTTTAAGAATTTTTTTTGCTTAATTAATATTTTAGTCCTAGAACTTAGGTGTTCTTTTGGAATTAGTCCTTAAATTTTTTTTTCTGATACTTTGGGTCCCTGAACTTTGTTTAATTTTTGGAAATGATCCTTTCATCGCTTAAATGATGATATACCCCACGACATGTCACGTCACTTTCATAATATCCACGACGTGTTATGTAGAGTCAAGGGACACTACATGAGTTTTTTATTAAAAAATAATTTCTTTTAAAATTTATCAAAAGATTCAATTTTCTTTTTAAAAAATACAATTTTTTAATTATTTTTAATAAATTTGAATTTTGTTTAGTTTAAAAAAATCACATGGCATCATCTGGCACATTACTTATCGATGTGACGAAGGTGACGTGGCATATCCTCGGTCATATCACCACTTAAGTGATGAAAGAACCATTTTCAAAATTTGAGCAAAGTTTTGGGACTCAAAGTATCGAAAAAAAAAGTTTAAGGACCAATTCCAAAAGAGCACCTAAGTTCAGGAACTAAAAAGTTAAATAAGCCTTTTTTTTTACACCAAGGGTATCTCCCGACCAATAGCCGAAGATTAATCCTCTTTGAGGTGTAGAGATCATCGAAGAGGGTTTTGCCTCTACCAACAAAGTCTTTTCCATATCCACGACAGAAATCAAACCCCTAACATCATACTTAAGGAACTTAGTTATCTACCAACTATGTTGGGTTTTGTTGGTTGAGCTTTAAGAATTTTAACTCATCTAAAGCAGGCTTCTAATATATTTTTGGTTCATGAAAACTTATGCAGTATTTTTTGTTTTAATTCTCATAATTTTTTTCGTTAGTTTTTATTTTTAAACGGTTCAAAATTTTGATTTTTATCCTTAGTGATGATGTGGACGACTTATGCATGTGACATGTATTATAATAATAATTAGTGTGATCAATTATAGTATATATTTACACATCATACATCCAAACTAAAACCAAAATTTAAGAATGTAGGATCAAAACTAACAAAAAAAATTGTAGAGATTTTAAAGTCTATCTTTTTTTCAAGCTCTCAGTATTTTCAGGGGTTCATCACTATTAATGGGAGTTCATGAGACTAATCTATTTTGAGGTCATGAAGATGCTTATTCCAACGGGATATTTTTCCTAGGAATCGAACTCGAGACTACTAGCATCTGAATCCAGTTCCTAGGATCTTAATTGGTTCTGCAATGCCAACTGAATCAACTCCATTAATAAAAAATTGTAGAAATTAAAACAAAAAATTTGGTAAATTTTTAGGGATCAATAACTTATTTAAACCTTTACCATTAATATATTTTATATTCTATGACTTATAACTTTATGAATGCTTATAAATTACTAGTATTCGTCAATGAAATTCTCACACGGAGAACAAATTTGAATTAGAACTTTGTTGAAAACTTGAGGTGAGTATTAAAAAATTGTACTAGTTGACATGTAAATTAAGTAGTACATCATAATTCTTACATTCACTTGCAAATTTTCCCATGAGCTAGATTCTAGAGCCCCTCCAACTTTCCGAAAATATTTGGGAGATATTATTTGCACCCTTGTCATTACTCCATACACTCAACTTTTATAATTTTTTATACCAAATTTTCAATATTACCCTAATCATCACTACTCACACCCATACATCTATTATTTACACTCATCACTAATATTCACACCCCTAATCCTAAAAACCTATATATATCAATACTCACACCCTATATATTACTACTTACACCCAACTTCTTCTTCTTCTTCTTCTCCTCTTCTCCATAAAAACCTTGTTCACCACTTTGCTCACTCAAAACCTTGCATGTCTTTTTAATCATTGAAAACATTATTGTGAATTTTGTTGATGTGTTGTTTTTAATCAAAGGTAATTTCTTATTTTCCTGTCCCAATTCGTGAAAGATGCAGACGCAAGATAAAGAAATCAGATGCCCAATCTGTCCATAAATCGGATGATCAAAATTTCTCCGGATTGAATGATAATAATAGAAAGTTAAAAATAAATAAATAAAAGAAATAGTAGTAGTAGTAATTTACAGATATCAAGACGAAGCTTCAAAGCGAGGCTGTGTTCAGTGACTTGTTTCAACAAACTGGAACTAGCGAGCATCAATGCATGAGGAGTCAAAGCATGATCGAGAATGTATTGGCATTGGAATATATATTCAGTGTTCATTGAGAAGCATTTCAGTGTGTTCTCCATAGGAAACGGATTGAACATCCGTCATTGAGAAGCATTCGTTTATAATATATGATCCATAAGGGACGGATGATGGATCCTTCATTTATAAAACGGATTGAACATCCGTTATTTGCCACGGATGAATCTTCCGTACTTAAAAAATGAATTTCATCCGGGTGTGAGTATTAAGTTTATTTGGTTTTAAAACTAAGTTTACCAATATTAGTTAGTAGGGATATTTTTGGAAGTGCAATACAAAACTTTTAAATTTATGGGTGTAAGTAACAAAGTCATGGGTGTTAATAAAATCTCCCAAAATATTTTCACTTTGCGACATTTCTCAAAATCATGTTCAACTTCCAAAGCATACATTACTAATAATTTATAAATAAAATATTTCTGTTCATGAAATAAGTCTAATTTCAAATAGGTTTATTTATGGTTTTAGTTCCTGAAAGTTGAAAATGTTTTGATTTTGGTCTCTGAAAGCTTTTTGACTTTGACTCATCCTTAATTGTTTTAAAAATTTGGTTTTAGCCCCTGCCGTTAGGAAAAATTTGTTAATTGCCGATGTGGTTAATGAAACGACACATCAGCATACACGTGTGCAAGTATTGCATGTCACCGATAGGAAGACGTGAATGATCCAGACCCACAGAAGCAAAAGGGTCAAGGCCCAACCAAAATGTGTTTGTGGATTGGGCTATGGCCCTTTTGCTCATGCGGGTTCGGATCATCCACGTCATCCTACCATGACATTCCATATTTGCACACATGTATGTTGTTGTGACGTTTCGTTAGCCACATCAGTAGTTAACGGATTTTTCTTAACAACGAGGACTAAAATCAAATTTTCAAAACAATTAAGGATGAGTCAAGGTCAAATTTTTTTCAAAGATCAAACTCAAAACACTCTCAACTTTCAAGGACTAAATACATAAATAAGCCTTTCAAATATAAGTCTAATTTCAACTTTTCTTTTAAGTAGAGTATTAAAATGAGTCAAATTTAGGTTAGTTTGACTTAACTCAATAAGGATTGGTTCAAATCTGAGTTACATACAAACTATTTTTTTTTAAACTCAAACTCAATTATTAAATAGATGTATATTTATAGATGAATAGATACGTTAATAGTAATTACTATTCATTTTGGCTTATAAAAAAATAATTAACCACTTTGGCATAGGGATGGCAATTTCATACCATAAATGGAGATCCCCGCGGGGACCGTCCTGTTTGGGACCCATGGGCCGAGATTTTTCCCCGCGGGGACGGGGATGGGGGAGAAATTCTCCCCGGGATAATTTTGGGGCGGGGAATGAGATTTGTTCCCCTGTTCCCGAACATTTACACATATGCCCTTGTAAATTTATTTATATATAGATTTAATATTATGTGTTTTTGTAATTTCAAATCTATTATTATAATAATAATAATTTTAAAAAATACATTAGACCGCTGAATTAAAAAGTTCGAATAGAAAATTAGAAATTCACAAATTAGAAACCTTGTATATTACCCTACTTTTTCTCCTTCTTTTTCGTTTTATACTTTCTCCACTCCCTTCTTCTCTCCTCTACTATTTTACAGACTACAATTCTACGAATTTAAAGCAACAATGCGTTTAATGAAAACCCGAACCACATGGTTGAAAGCAAAAATCAACTACGAATTTAAAGTTTTTTTTATTGAAATATCATTTCAGTTTGTAATTTTGCTTTAATCTCAATTTTGATGACACTTTTGGATTCCTTGAATGTTATGTGTATGTAGGTGACAAAGCTATCATTTAATAGTTAGTACCTTTGTTTAGTTTTATCATATTTTTAGATTGAATTTTCTGAATTTTAATGATTATTTTTTCTGCGGTATACAGGTTTAAAAATTCTATTCAACGAGGTTAATTTTATATCGGATCAAATTAAAGTTATGAAACTTTTTAAATATTTTGCATATGTTTAGGTTCCCCGTGGGAATCCGTGGGGTGCAGTGGTGGGGAATGGGGATGAGGAACCATCTCTCCCAGGGTTGAGTTTGAGAATGGAGATGAAGAGGAAATGAAATCCGAAAATGGAGAATGAAAAGTACTCCCCGCCTATTCCCCGCCTTGTTGCCATTCTACTCTGCTAGGGGCAGCAGAGGCAGATTTTCTAGATGACAGACTCCCCAATTTTGTTTGTAACTTTTTTCTCAAATTTTCATGTACATGTTATAAAATAGAGTTTTTCTTTTCAGCCCCCACTCATTTTCTTCCGCCTCTTGAGAGGCGGAAATGTAATTTTTTTTGTTTTCCGCCTCATGGAAGGCGGAAAAGCCATTAATTTTACATTTTCACCTCTCAAGAGGCGGAAGAAAATGGGATTCAAGAGAAATGGGTGGGGCTGAAAAGAAAAACTCATAAAATATACTGTGGTATGTAAGCACTAGTACGTCCTCTCATCTTTAATTTAGAGCCTTAAAAAGATACTGTTGGAGGGATTAAGGAATAAATTTGTCATCCAACAACGATGAGGGGTCATTCCAATTTTTTTGGGGGAATATTGCTTGACATTGCATTTGAGCAAAAACAGTCTTCGAGTGGAGTTCTCATTGTCCCAAAAAATATTCCAAGAAGTCGTACAGTTTTGTTTGGACTTTGGTCAGAATCGATTGCCCTATATAAATTTATACCCCACTAGAGAGGAATCTATTTTCCCATGCTACAAATTCTTAGACTAAAGACAAAATATGTTCAATTATGCTATTCCTTCACGGTTAGGCCATGTCAATGTACTGTAAACCATAGATAGATCTTTCCAACATTAATTGGTGGGTTCAATCCCTGATTGTATTGGGAATTTTTTTAGGGTTATAAACTCAATTGTTCGAGTTGAGGGTAAATAGTTAAAAAAAGATAAATATTATTTGTAAAATTAAGTTCACCGTTTTATGAAATACTAAACACAATATTTTTTTTAGGTTATTAAACTCACAGTTTAAGGACAGAGTATATCATTTTCCAATTTTTTATAAGAATGATATCATGAAACACGTTAAATGGTGCAAAGCAAATTTCAAAGCCCATTGGTAATGGATAATGGGATCTTAGAGTCCTATCAATTCATGAAAGGAATGGAAAGGTCCTAGAAGTTTATTTATGCAGAAAGCTTGGACTTGTCAAATGAAAGTTTGGTTGGCTTTATTCTTGAAGGAATAACATCCCAGAATGGGTTTAATTAAAAAATAAACTTCCCAAAATGAACTACATGGCCTGAATCAATCTACAATAACTTTTCTCAAGACCAATTCCAAGAGAAAATCACCTTTATCCCTTGATTATCCTTCTTTCTCCTCACAATGGCAATACATATCTCTCTGGAGAACCAAAGAATAAGTGCCCTGGTGATGAGTCTAGTCAAGCTCCTAAAAGCAATGAATATCTTTAAAAACAAAGTTTATGCACTAAATGGAAAAATTGGCTAAATTTCAAGCGAATGGACTACACATGTAATGTGATCCTAACTTTATGACTACGTTTTTCCAAAAATTAAAAATGTGATAGAATTATATTTTTGTTCCTATAATAACAATGAGATTTGAACCTATAACTCATGCAAAATTGTGAACTACAAATATATATATATATATATATATATATATATATATATATATATATATATATATATATATATTCCTAAAAAAAATCTTTCTCAAACATGCATAATAACTCATTCATCTATGTAATATGATCCTAGGTTTTTAGTCAAAGCCATTCATCATGTAGTTATTACATGTGCACAACTGCAAAAGCAAGAATATATATAATATCTAATGTTAAATTAAACTTGTCAAACGACTTATATATAATTTTATCATTTTACTTAAGTTATTCACATCCAAACCCCAAAGTCACTACAAAAAAAAAAAAAAAAAAAAACCAAAGTGCTCCTAGCTAATTACTAGCTAGTGGCTATTGAATTACAAAGTCTATCTAAAATCAACCCACAATTTTTCTTTTGCCATTGATAGCATCATTGAAATTCAGCAAAAACCAAATTCTTTTTGTTTTCTAGGTGCTAGACTCCGTGATTATTATCACTACGGAGCCTTAGCTGGTTCCTTGTTTCATCCACATATTGTACCTTCTTGTACACATAAACCTTTGCTAACCACAGATAGGCACACAAGCTAATAGCACTCAACACAGCCAAAGCCCAATAGAAGTAATCAAGGTGGGCCCGGTTGATATTTTTCCCTAACCATGGCCCACCAGCCCTTGTGGTGATTTCCACCACAATATCAATAATGGCAATGCTAACAAAGTTTCCAACTCCAACTATGCTTATGTATGCTGCAGCTCCCATGCTTCTCAATTTATCTGGCATTTGATCATAGAACAATTCTTGAAGGCCAACGATTGCGAACGCATCGGAGACTCCGGTGATGATGTATTGAGGAAGAAGCCACCAAATTTTCATTGGTAACACAGCTTTGGGATTATCTAAGAGATCATAGTGTCTAGCAACACCGACCCTTTTGGCCTCAACAAGTGCTGCCACAACCATAGTGATTAGGGATAAAAAAAGACCAACACCTATTCTTTGTAGCACTGTTATGCCAGTGGGGTGCCCTGTGAATTTCTTGGCTAGAGGCATGAAAACTCTGTCATAGGTTGGGACGGCAAAGAGGATTATGATTCCAGTGAGGCCTTGCATTGCTGCTGGTGGGACTTGGAAGTGTGATCCAATGGAACGGTTCATTGTGTCACCTGAAAGAAATTAAATGCATGTGTCACATGTAATAATGATTTAATTAACAGTTAAATAGAATTTTTAATTAATCATTATGGTTGATTTTGTTGAAGAGGTACATTATTTATTTATTTATTTATTATGATTCTAATAATATCAATTTGAATGATTATATATCTAACAAAATATTCTGTGAACTGAGATGACTATTATGAATAATCATGCATATATTATGAAGGAAGGTGTTTAAAGGAAACACCTTATCATGATCTATATATTCAGGATGCAGTCACTAGGGTCGGTTATAGGAATAAATTCGAGGGGTGATTGCCTAGAACCTATGGTTAAAGAGAATCTCAAAAAAAAATTTAAAAAAATTACTACTACTTTTTTTTTATATCAAATTCTCAACAAGTAACAATAATAATTAAATAAGAGGGAAAAAACCAACATTCTAAAGGGTGTTTCACCTTGTTTGATGAAGTATGTGTGGCCTTGAGCTTGGACAACAGTGAACATCACACAGCTTAGCCATATAGGGATGAGGCGAAGGACAAGCTTCACTTCTTCAACTTGTGTCACTGAACATAGCCTCCATGGGTCTCTTTTTTTGCTTGTGACATCAATTTCATCAATAATCATTGCCTTGTCCAAAAATCTACATCCATCCAAATTTACCATATTTTTTTATGTCACAAGAATTTCCTATTAGTAATAATGTGTGGTAATAAAAAGTGTCAATTGCAAAG
The DNA here is from genome assembly GCA_037953625.1 of Crotalaria pallida. Classification (NCBI taxonomy): domain Eukaryota; kingdom Viridiplantae; phylum Streptophyta; class Magnoliopsida; order Fabales; family Fabaceae; genus Crotalaria; species Crotalaria pallida. The sequence goes on from CM075650.1 coordinate 176,155,221, forward strand.
TGTCATTTATATGCCGTGTGTTTTTTTTTTTTTCATTTTGAAATGCAAATTGCCTCGATATTACTTAGATATATCAATCTACATAATGATGAGAGTATTAGCACTTCAAGTTATATATTAACACTCTCAGGTATCAATTAACCGATAATAATTTTGTTTTTATGTAATAAGATTATGATGTATAAAAATATGAGTATAAATAAGTATTGGAGAGTGCATCAATAACCGTATCTCCAATCTATATATAAGGTATATATAAACTTCTAATCAGAAGTGTTAATATAGGAAAAAAGTTTCACAAACAGCAACAAAAGCACAGAACAAACTCCTTTTTTCTTGTCTCACGGTCAAGAAAAAAAGTGTAAATACTCCACGATAAATTGTTGTTATCCACACCACGTGGCCCACAACGTACCAATGAATTTCATTCATTGTATATCAGAGTTGACTCTAATGTTAGTTGAACCGAAAAATCTCCAATAAAATTGAAAATTTTACTTTTAACAAATGTTGTAAAGTAACATACACAATATATACTGACAATCCCCCCACATACCCCACGGTCCACAATTCCACATCAACATCATCACGATTGGTGTACAAACATGTTCCTTAATGTACGAATAAAATTAGGAGTTTTTTAATCTTAATTTTTAGATAAAAAGTTTAAATGTAGTTTATATGTATTGAAAAACTATGTTTATTAAAACTTTTTGTTATAAATTCATTTTTTAAATTCAAAATATCCCTTTCAAGATTCTTATCCATTAAAAAAAATCCAAAAACTATAAGTTAAATGAATTTGTTGTAGGATACAAATTGACAACTACCGGCTACAACTGAAATTTTGGGCTATATGAAGGTCCTGACAACAAATATATTTTTTTTTACAAAATTACCTCTATATATTTTATTAGAAATTTAAAAAGTATTAAATAAATATAAGTGTTTATGAAAAATAATTAATTGTTATTAAAAATTAATATAAAATTTTATAAATAATAACAAAATAAAAGTATCGAAATTAAAAATCATATATTTGTGTAGGATGCAGTAACATGTGGAAGAAGCTAAGGGACACCAACCTGTATTGATCTGTGTGGTGCAAGGTGTGAAATGTAGGAGCATGGATGTGATGGGGCTCTTGATGATCCATCTCTTCATAGCAATAATTGGTGGGCGTGTCATTCACGCGCCACTTGCGAGCTGCAGCAACAAAAACTTGGGCAAACCTTGTGAATGGGCTTCCTGCTGGGCCTTCTTTTCTGTACGTTTTGATTCCCAAAATGAAGACTCCCAATGCAAATGCCAACACTCCTGCCAGCAATCCGAACCCCAGTGTCCACCAACCTTTTTGCTGTTCAATTTTTATTTTTCCACTTTAATTTCCATGTTCAGTGTTCATTCTCATCATTCTCATCGATTAGGATTCTCATTACCACTTTGTTAAAAGAAGATAGATGAGGATTCTTATTTGCACTTTGTGAAAAAGAACAAGATGATGCAGGTTTATATTTAATTTAAGTAAGATATCTACTTTACTTTATTATAGAATAAACGAGAGTTCATTTAACAGTAGTTTAATCAACGTATATCAATGATGTAAAACTTTATTTAGTTTTTGTGTGCTATATAAGTATTTAATTTTCATTGATGATCTGTAAAATAATTATTATATCATTACATGATTGTATTAATAAAAAAAACTGTACCCGTAATAACTAGTATCAAGTTTAAAAGCAACACAGTTATCTTATCTATAAACGTACATGTTCAAAAAATCAACATCCACTCCTATCACGTTCTGTAATTAAGAAATCCTTTTTCACTTGATAGTTTATATGCCCCACAGATGATGTATACTATATATCTTGAAAAGACCGCTATGAGGAACATGTTCCTGTGTTGGAAAAACCTGTTTCTCCAAGAAAGAAATGTTTGATCCATATGTTCTACTTGTATGAATCACTTATATTCTATTTATTTTGGCGCTACACAACAAAATTTTCAATACCGATGCTTACATTTGATTATTCCTTCCTACCTTCCTACCAGCGATCACTCTTTTATACTATGAATTAGTGTGTTATGAATAATATTATTCGTACTTAACTTCTCTTGTAACAAATTAATTTTTTTCAAAATCACGGCTGAAAGAATTTATTTTTATCTTTCAATTCGATTGTTAGTTATTTATCTTCTATGTCTCTCGAAAAAACTTCCAAAAATCCAATATTTTTCCAAAGTTTCGCTTGGAGCTCCAGAATATTTCATTTTATGTTCCTATTTACTATCTGAATATATCAAGAAAGATGTACAATGACTACAACAAAATATTTATTCAAATATATATTCTCTTTTTTTATATTAAAAAAAACTTTAATAAAGTAATATATTAAAATATTGAATTAAATATTATTAAATATAATACAGTAATTATTAAAGGTAAGAAACTGACAAGAAATAAAAAGAAAAAATAGAAAGTATCTCAATTCGTGGCGTATTAAAAATATATTACCTGAAGATATGGTATTAAGAATACAGGAATAGTTGATCCAGCCACAACACCCAAATACCACCAATTGAAGAATGAGCTCTTTCTCTCCTTCTCCTCCGCCGTCTCCTCATGGAACTGATCGGCGGCGAAGGTTTGAACACACGGCTTGTGGCCGCCGTCACCCACGGATGCCACGTAAAGAGCCAAGAAGAACACCGTCTTGTGGTGGTCGAGTACGGACACTGATAGTGTCAACAAAACCATGCCCTGTATATATGAAATGTGACGTGAGATTATGAGTGTATGTGATTCTTTTTCACATTAACAACAGCGTCACACTATACTATTATTACTATGTCTTGCACTACTAATTAATTAACAAGGGTGATGACATAGTAATAAATGCATACTATAATGTTAGAGAATAACTAATAAAGTTCGATTTCTGGATAGAAGATTAGTTAGGTAGGCAAACATCATCTTGTATTCTTCTATGTTAATCTTTTGCTTTAGTAACGGAGGGAGAGAATATTCAATAAAACCAGGAAAAAAAAGGTAGCATTATTAAATAAAAGGTTAGGTTAATCTTTATTCTAAGGATTTAGAATAAAAGGTTAAAAAAATAAAAACACATTTTGAAACTAAATTTATTCGGTTCAAAGTATTAAACGTTTATTTTTTTTCAATACAAAACTACTTTATTAATAAGCTTCTTGTTCTTAAGTGCATGCATGGAGTCGCTTATATTAGTAAGTGGACAAGTCATAACAAATACGCATATCTCAAAATGGTATATTGGATTGAGACAATAGAGATATGAGCCCATGAAAAAGTAGTCATGAAAAAGAACATCAGTAATTGACTAAAACACTACTCTCAAACTTTAAAAAATAAATAAATAAATTAATTAATTAATTAAATTAAATTAAATTAAAGTAGGAGGAACAACTGATTTGAATTAAAATTTAAGAAATTAGTATGCATTAGACACGTGCACAAAATAAAATTTTAGTATGAAACTAAAATATCTCGATCACTTTTTAACATGTTTATTTGTTTGATCCTTTTATAAAATGAACTGGTAATAAACAAAATAGAATTTATACTATGTTTAAAAAATCTAGTTTTTGAAATGTTATGTAAATGTAGTTAAAGCAAAACTCGAATTCAAGAGCCCATGTTAAAGAAGAACAATTCTTTACCGGTTGGTTTACACTTTGATGGAGTAGTTTTTAAAACTAGATTAAACTGATTGGTCAAATTACTTGAACCATAAATGTATTGTATTTCTTGGTTTAAATTTTAGTCATAAATTTAATTTGGATCTTGTTAATCAATGCGTCGAGATTACTGTATTATTTAAGAAATACTCACTCCGTTTTCTATTATTACAAAAAATAATCGAAATCACACTTTTTTTCGTAATATATATATATATATATATATATATATATATATAGCTATTTTAATAAAGTTGCATTAAGAATGAAACAAAAATTAAATGAAATCATTTTTTTTAAGAATATTAAAAATAGTTGTATTAAGAATAGGAAGTTAGTTAACTTTTTCTTATACAGTATTTGATACCAATATAATTATGTATTATTGTTTTTATTCATGTCTTGTTTTTCTTGTATTAGAGACCGAAGAGAATATACTAATAAAAAATTTATATTCGAAATCTAAGTCTGTCGGTCCTTAATTTTTTAAGGGTTTTTTTATGAAATTGGTCCCTGTAAATATTGGTCGTTCTGAAATGAGTCCCTAAACTTTATTTTTTTTTCGTTTTGGTCCCCAAACACTTTTTACGTTATCGATTTGGGGACCAAAACGAAAAAAACAAAAAATGTTTAGGGACTCATTTCAGAATGAACAATATTTACAGGGACCAACTTCAAAACGTAAATAGTGTTTGAGGACCAAAACGAAAAAAAATAAAGTTTAGGGACTCATTTCAGAACAACCAATATTTATAGGGACTAATTTCATAAAAAAGCCTTTTTTAAATTCAACATGTTTCAAAATAAAACTACGTTTTTGCCCGTAAAGACACTCTTTAAATTTTTCATTTAATTAAACCATTCAAACCATAATTCAAATGTTTCATTTATTTGATTTTATTTAAAATTCTAAAATGGACAGCGGGCTATATCATTCATTAGTGGTTGACACATGAATGAAGTTTATGTGCTTTAAGAATATGGTTATTGGGTTGATCTTTATAAGATAGAGAATGTATCGCTGAGAATGTCATATTCAAGAAGGCTCAATTAATATATAAATGAATTAATTATCCAGTTACACGAATGCACACCATAGGTTAAAAAAAACTCATGCACGTGACATTCATGTTCATAAACTAAAAACTTGCAAAAGCACCTGGCTACTTGCATTTCCTCCTTTTTTTTTAAAAAAAAAAATACAGTATTAGTACTACTTTTTAGGTCAGTTTTACAGATTTTTTTTTTTCTGAAATGGAGTTTTATTGAATTTTTAAATAGGTCCTATAATTGGTGAAAATATAATTAAAAACTTATTTAAACATAACAATTTACTCAAAAGTTTGAGAGAATAATAAGGATGTAATTGTAAGTTTAAATTACAAGAACCTATTTACAATGCAAATTAAGCGAAACTATGAAACAATATAAGGATGTAATTGTAATTGATTTAACATTTTTTTATTCATGCATAGAACGTTTTAAGATTGTAAATATCTTTACCAATATAATTTTGCATGTATTTAAATCAATAGAGAAAAACTTAGTAATACTTGATGACAAATATTTAGCCCGTATAAGATCGATATTTCTAGTACTTTTTTTTACATAGATAAAAAATCCAGAAAACTATAACTTGAGGGAAACAAACACAAAATTTCTGCATTTATATATACGAGTATATATTTTACTTATGAAGAGAAGTGTATGTTTAGCTTTGCGGTGAGTTAGCCCAGAATCAATTCTGTAATATTAAGCTACTAACAACAGTTGTTTCTATTCCAACATGATTTTGGGACCAAAATTGATTCAGGAAGTTGTAACCAAACATGCACTGAAGAAGACTTTTTCGTGCAGAATAGCACGGATATAGATTAGCTGCAATTACTAAAGTGAATGCATTAAATCTGAGCCCTTAAAATTGGTTTATTCACTTTTAATTTTAAAAATAAAAAATACTAATTAGGTGCATTGAATTCCAATCCTTAAGATGGGTGAATGCACAACTCCTCAAGCTACGGTCAAGTTTCTTACTTCAGCTAATCCGGATCCAGAATAGCACCGCTCTATTTTGCATTTATTCTTATGCGGATAATCTTAATAAAATATTTTCTTATAAAATATCTTACCCCAGATTTTTCTAAAAAAAAAAAAAACATTTTCTTGGGCTAGCAAATGTACAGTACTAAATAAATGTATACACTGCTCCTATAAAAATGTATACTAAGATGTATCTCAATTTCACATTAATTGTCTTTTTTTAAAAAAAAATATATAATATAAGTGTCTTTTTAAAAAATAATATAAAATTAATTATTCTTTTTATAATTTAATCTTCACCTATATAAGAAAAAAGATAATAAATGAAAAATATACTAATTATAATTAAAATAGATACTCCATAAAGAATAAATTAGATAAATATCATTAACTATTTTAATTTAAAAAACACATTAACTACGTTTTTTAATTTGAATGCTATACTCTAAAAAAATATTCAAAATAAAATCGAATTAATATATAGTAATAGAAGTATGAAAAGACATACTCCTCCAATCCTATAAAAGGATTTTTATTTTGATTCTATTGATAAGATTTTATTTCAATTTTCAATATAAAAATAATATTTTGTCATAGAAATATGTGATTTTTGATATTTTTAGAGAGAAATGAATGTTAATGTATGATTGTTTTACTACTTCTAGCAACCTTAACAAATGTTCTTAGAGCATTTGTAGAGCACTTGTTAGCAAGATCTATAATTTAATTACATTTTTTTCTTAAACATCCTTATTAACTCAATATTTTTTACTATTTTAATAATAATTATAGAGGTAATTTTGAAAAAATATATTAAATTTTCACATTTTCAATGTCACTAACAAATTTAATTACTTTTCTTGATGAAACATAAAAATTCAAAAAAGGATCATCTTATAAATAGTATCAGAGGGAATAAAATACTCCCTCCGTCCCTAATTATAACGTTTTTTTTGGTAAAAAATTTGGTCCTAAATATAAGACCTTCTTGTAATTTTTTCTAAAATTATCTTTACATCTAATCATTGTGGTCTAAGTTTTTATTAGAAAAAATAAATAAAATTGTATTTGAATATGAAATGGAGCTTGTTTAATGGTGTAAATGACTTGTAAATTGATTCACTACATTAAATATAAATGATGGAGTATCTAGGAATTAAATTAATTATTGGAAAATAAAAAAATTTATTGTGTTCTAATAATTGATAGAAGAGTATTTTTGAAAGAACATATCAATTTTAATATAGAATTCAACAACATTAACATTGGTGGACATAAGAATGTCCAAAAAGACCTTATAATTGGAGACGTATGGATTAGAAAACACATAAAAGATCTAAACTTTAATCTTAAAATTGTTCGTTTCAATACAAAAAAAAAAAAACTTATAATTGTTAAGGCTCGTGGATTATTTAAAAAAAAAAAAATAGTAGTGAAAATAATTTATGGTGATATTAAATTTGGTAAACGATTTATTGTGGTATTTATTAAGTTCCTCGTTTCTACACTAGCGGGACCCAATACTTTTATGAGTCACAAGTCAGCAACTTCTAAAAAGACAAAATTGTTAAATCAGATGGAGCAGTTACCACTTAGCACATTAGATTCAGCAAGAATCAAGAACAAAGTAAAGGAGAAACGCGTTACCTCCTTTCCTTTCCTTTTTTTTTTTTTTTTAGGAAAATCCCATCGTCATCGTTTTCTGATAGGCAACTCCGCCGAATTCGTGTCCTTGTAAATCGAGGACAAAGTTTCGAATCAGGTGTCACAGTTCCATTTTTTAGATGCCAACCTTTCTTTTTTTTTGTTTAAGGAAAAAATATAAGAAAAGAAGATTACTCTCGATCTCTTACTATGTAAAGGCAATTGTGATATTTCCGCCAGACAATATATAATCTGCTGTGATATTTGTCGGTAGCCTTAGATATATTCTTGTTTTCGAAAGTTTATTGAATTTTGATTTTAGTTATCCAAATATTTTCTTCGATTTTGATATATATATATATATATATATATATATATTCTTTTCGGTTTGAAATATTAAAAAAAATCATACTAATTATACAAATTAATTGATTATATTTTATTTTTATTAAAATTTATAAAAAAAATAGAGGTATTTTAGGAAAGTAGTATTAAAAATTAAATGAGATAATTAATTTTTAGGGGTATTTTAGAAAAATAACATTGGATTAATGAAAGAAATTTTAAGAATATTAATTAAATTTTTTTATTTTAAGAAAAAATATATTTTGCTTACATTTTAAACCAGAAATATATATATATATATATATATATATATATATATACCATAAAAAATTAAGGTAAATATACTGAATTTTGATTTTAATTTTTATAAGGACCGAAATTAAAAATTATTTAAGACACTAAATTTGTAAAAACGAAAAATGATTTAAACCAAAAATTAATTTTAAATTTTGTTGACAATATGTCAGTATTACAATTGAATCATACCAACAATAGTACAACATACGAATATTAGCTACATTATTACCCTATGCCTAAATTCAAATTTTTTAAATAAATGGCACAAGTTAGAATATGGAGTATTTAATCCTTTATAGTACTAATACGTGGTTCCTAGTTTCCTACACTTGTGGGACCAGATTCATATGAGTTACTTCCTCCCTCCTGTCTCATTTATAAGGAAAAAAAATCTTATTAATGGTCTTAAATATAAATATAAATTAACAATTTTCTATTATCAATACAACCATTCTTAAAAATCCCTACAGAGTAATTATAACATTTAATTTTGTTTTATTTTCAATACAAGTTTCTTAAAGTAGTCAATTTTTTTATGAATTTGAAAAAATTAATTGCACTCAACTAATTTTCTTAATAAATGTGTAGGTAGTTATTTTTGCTGATAAACAAAACGGGACGGAGTACGCGTTCTACTTCTTCCAAAAAGACAAAATTGATAAATTAAAGATAGGAGTTAGCACATGAGGTTAGTTGAGGCATGAGATATGACCGTATGAATCAAGAACAGAGAAAGAGAAGAAGAGAAGAAATACATTAACAAGTAGCTTTACTTATAATGAGAAAACAAATTAAAGCAATAATATATAAAATATAAGAATGAATAATAGAAATACTAATAATAATAATAGAGGAATGAATTATTATTACCAGAAGATAAATGAGTGAAGAGAAGAGTATAGTTTTGAAGCGGCCGAGATAAGAATCAGCGATGAAAGCACCGAGCAAAGGAAACAGAGCTGAAACACCAATCCAAGTGTTGACATCTTTAACAGCTGTGATGTCAGATACATTCAGAACATGTGTGAGGTATATAATCAGATTTGAAGCCAATCCTTGGTATGCAAATCTCTCCGCAAATTCCACACCTAATGATGATACAGAATTAAATAATTATTATTATAAAAATAATATAAGATAAGATAAGATGATATATATAAATCAATGAGTATATCATAAGGTCTCTATGTAAGCATATATAAAAGAGACATTGCATATGAATATGATGGGGAGGGGGGAAATTAAATGATATAATAAGAGATTAAATTAGTAAAGGGGGCGGGGGTGAGATTGGAATGAAATACTGACATATGATGAAGATGGCAGCATACCAGCCACCCCTGGTGGTGGTTTTGATGGAGATGGGACGGTGGATGAGGGAGTTGCTCTTGCTGCTGGTTGGGCTATCTGCCATAATATAATGTGTGGGGTAGGGACTAAGGAAGGAGCTTAGGACGGACCTCAAATGACGTATGAGTTGTTAAATAGTGGAGATCGGAGGGGGGGCTGAATTGAATCAGATTTGGGGAGGTTCTGTGAGGGGGTTTGGTGATTTTATAGGCACAAAATAAATACTATGAAAACATAATTAATTTACGGGAATTCGAGGGAAGTTTGGTAATTGGGTCTTTCGTTAATTAAACTTTTTAAAAATTGATATATTTAAATGAATTAAAAGAATTAGAGGGAGGTTTGGTAATTTACCAAAAAATTAATACCCATTAATAAAAAAAAATAGTATATATAAATAGTCAAAATATTTAATAATAGTAAAAATGTATAGGATGGGAAAAGACCCACTTACACAAGCATTAAAAATAGTCTTAAATAAACTATACTCTCATGTTTTAAATTGTAAGTCTTTTAAAAAAAAGTCCTTTAAAAAAGTTAGTTAATAATATTAGTGATATTATAAATGAAATTATTTGATATTTTTCGAAAAATATTCCTATTATTATTATTGAAATTTTAGATAATGTTGAATAAATATAATATTTGTGAAAAAAATAATACCATTAAAAATTGAAAAATAAATTTACATTAAGAAACTGTGTGTTTTTTTTTTCAGATTGCACTTACATTTAGAACGAAATGAATATATATTCACCATTTATTTCAATTTGATTTACTATTTAAAATCATCTTTTCCCGTTTTATTTATTTGTTTCATTATTATAAGAAACACATTTTTAAGAATTATAATGGTACATAATTTTTTATAAATTAATTGTGTTTTTTCTTAATATTATCATTTTTTTGTGTAAATTAATACGTAACTATTAGTAATTTTTAACTTTTAAATAGATAAAGGGTTTTGCTAAGATATTTGTCAAGATCGTTAGAAGAAGTAAAACAATCCTAAATTAACATTAATTATTTTCTTCAAAAATCTCAAAAATTACATCTTTTTATAATACGTAATATACTAGCGCTTCACTTTTTAGAAAAAAAATTCCTAATTATAAATTCTTTTATATTTCCTATGAATCATTTATTACTTTTTCTCTTTTATGATTTTATTAAATGTTTTGATTATCTATATACTCCAAGAAAAATTACATCTTTCTATAATACGTAGTATTTTTTATTAATCATTAATAAGTATGAATTTTCCAAGAAAAATTGTGAGGGTAAAATTGTAATGTTATAATATATTATCATGAAAGTCATAAAAACTTTCCTTAATATGTGTTTTTACAATTAAATCATGAGAAAATGAAGAATGCACCGACAGTGTAAAGGTTTTTTACGTCATCAGTGCATCATTCACCATTCATCCGTTTATGGTCGTTGACGACTTTTAGATTAAAGTAATACAAACAAATAGTGGATGAATGACTAATGGTGTAAAAAACTTTACACCGTCAATGCATACTCATTAATTTCTTAAATCAAACTAATTACTTTCCTTAACATGACCCGGAAAAAAATATAAATTTTAAATTTTTAATAGTATCCAAACGAGTATCCTTTTACAATTAAATCAAACCACGGATGCCACGCTTTCTACCTTTTCCCTAAAAGCAAAAGAAAAATAATGTTTGCATATAAAAATGAATTATCCCCATCGGGGATTTGAAAGTAAAAATTCACATAAAGTAAAAAATTTAGTTTTTCTTTTTTTATTTCGTAATATTTCCTTCAATCTTTTTTTATTCATTTAATTCCTCAAGTATTGCTTAGGTACATTCGGATCCGCCCCGGGTCGCATGTCCAACTATGGCAGACGAGTCTCCCAACATGAATTTTCTGCATTCACAAGGAAACCGAACCGATTTCATTCGGTTTTTATTATAGGTTTAACAAAATTACACATATGAGGAAAAATAGTTAACTTTATGAATTATATATGAGAATATATTTTAAAATTACAATTTTATTTTTTCCAATTTTTCTTGAATAATTCTAATTCATTAATAAACAGCAAAAAAACATAGATAATCAAAGCAATTAATAAAGGCAAAAAAGAGAAAATAACAATAAATGATGAATAGAAAATATAAAATAACTTATAATTAGGACAAAAAAACTTTTAAAATATGCCCTATAATAATAAAAAAAATTAAGAATTTACCCCTATTGTCCACACCTAAATTAATCCACTACTTAGTGCTACTGGTTGTCAACAGTTAATAGCATTAAACTGTCAGCAATTAGTATTAATTTATCATAATTACCCTTACAATTACAGAGGAGAGAGGTAATCCTTCTTGTTTGCAATTTAAGAAAAATAATATATTTCCATTCGTTCAAAATATAAGAAAAATTAACTAATTTTCTTAAATTTTGTTTTTCTTAATATTATTTTTAAAAATATTTCTCAAAAGTGGTTATTTCATTTAATTGTTTCATTCTTAATGTTATTTTTTAAAAATACTTTATTTTTTTATAAATTTGAAAAAACTAAATATAATAAACTAACATTTTTAATAAACAAAATTTTAGTTTTTTTCTTCTGATATTATATACCGGATGGAGTACTGCTCTTCCCTAACACTTTGTTTCCAGGGATATATTTTGGGGAAGAGAAAACAAATCTTGTTTGGTTTAGCAATGAAAATATGGGGAGAGAGATAATTTGGTGGAACTAACAAAAAAAAAAATTCTCCTACCAATTAGAGAAAGAATAAGGGGAAAATCATTCTGGCATGCGAAAAAAAATTTGAGTTGTCCTTCACTTTACTTATGGCAATGAACAATTTTATCAATTATCATCATAATCCTATGGAGCTTGTTACGATGATAGAGATTTGAGTGTATATATATTTAAGGTTTTATTAAGATATGTATTAAGGTTTTTATAGTTGGAAAAACATTCATTATGCACATTATTTTGTTTTTGGGAATATTAAAATATTAATTTTTTTAACAACATTTTCTTACATTGGATTTTTTTTGTGTACACCAAGGGTATTCCCTAACCGATAGCCGAAGACTAATCTCCTTCGAGGCTTAGAGATCACCGAAGTGAGTTTTGCTTTACCAACAAAGTTTTTTCCATACTCACGGCAGAGATCGAATATCTGACATCATGCTTAAAAAATTCAGCTATGCTTAAGAAACTCAGCTATCTTACCAACCGTGTTGGACTTTGTTGATACATTTGAGGAAATCGCAATTGGTGGTTGGAGAGACTTAGGAACCCTAGGAAAACACCTAGAAGGGGGGGTTGAATAGGTGTTGAAGCTACCTTGAAAGATTTTCGAACGAAACAAATCTAAACAATCAAAACAAATGATTTTTGCAAATTCTACAGCACTTAATCGATTAACCTGCAATTTACTCGAGTAGTACTCGATTAAACTTGAACTTAATCGATTAAATATGACAGAAAACAGAAAAATCAATTTTTCATTCGAATACGAAAATCAATCAATTCACATGCAAGATCAGAGATTCAGCGGAAATGATTAACACCTATATTCTTATTGATTAACCTAGTTATGAAAATGATTTTCCCTTTATCAATTTGAACAATCAAAAATTCAATTCAATCAATTATGAAAAACAATCTTTCTAGGTTTTCAACCAAGAACGCAATCAAATGACTTGAATATAAAGAGTAAGGGTTTAGAGATACGACACAGTGATTTATCCTGGTTCACTTTCATCCACTTGAAAGCTACATCCAGTCCCCTCTTCAACCAAGAGAGATTCTTCACTATGAGGAATTAGAGTTCTCAAATTACAAGTGATTGCCTCACAAGACTCCCTTCTTGCTAGCTTACAAGAGATAATCGACACCCTTGCCTTGTAATCCTATTGATCTTCTCTCTAATCTAACCTCTACCCCTTGTTGATAATCGACACAACAAGTCTTCAATTGCTTGATGATAAACCACACACCAAGGCTTCACTTGCTTGATTCACAACCAAGACTTCTTCTTCTTCTTCAATAAGAATGCACTTGCTTGATGATAAAATCGACACACCAAGACTTCTTGTTTGTTGTAGTGGCTTGCCTTCTTGCAAAGATTACAACACAATAGAAAACACAAAACAATCCTATGAATCTCAATCAAGAGTTATGACAATTCACCATAAGAGATTCAAAGGTTCTTGATCAAAGAATATGAAAATATGAGAACTTTGATCTTTAGAAAATGAGAGAGAATAGAGTGGCTTGATTCTTTGTAAAACTTGTATGAAAATGATTCTAACTAATCACAAATAATAGGAAAAGGTTTATATAGAATACCCAAAAGTTGTAGCACTTGAAAACTGATTTTGAGAAGTGAAAAACGTATTTTAAAAATCAGTTCAGCAGTACTTAATCGATTAAGCAAGTCGTGTACTCGAGTAGTACTCGATTAAGTTATCACTTAATCGATTAAGTTGGTACTGTACATGTTCAAAACTTGTTTTCTCAAAATCCAACCTTTCCTTTAAAACCTTTAAGCCACCTATTGATTCTAGGTTAAGTGAAAACTCAAATTATGATTTAATCATGACTTATGAATGAGATTCACTACCCTCTATAATAATCTACCCAAATAAAAAACCTATGAAGCTTGAGAGGCAAAAGATAAAAGAAATACAAATACACTCAAACTTAGGTCTTCATGAGCTTGCTTTCTCTCTTCTTCATTTGATGTTTGTTGTTGCTTGTTGAGCTTGAAACTTGATCAACACATGTAGCTTGTTCAAAAACACTTTGTCATTATCAAAACATTCATCATGTTCATCATGGAACTAACAATCTCCCCCTTTTTGAAAATGACAATCCATGTTTTGAAATCACTTGAAGTTGTTGATGCTTGAAACATTTGATCACTTGAGAAGACTCTTTCTCCCTCTCAATCAATGCTATAACACTTGAATCCAATTGAGATAGAAGCTTGATTCTCCCCCTATCTTAAACAACTTAGCTCAACCTACATAAAAACAACAAAACAACCTTTCTCCAAATATAATATCATATTTCTCCCTCTTTGAGAAACATTTTATTCAATTCAAAACATCATATTTCTCCCCCTTTGGCATTATCAAAAAGTAATATATACCAATTGAAATATAACATCTAAGCCAAGGTAAGAAATCAATGATCATTTCTTCACAACATTGATACCAATTGAACAAATACAATAGAGCTTTACTTTGAAATGTGATATCAATTGGTAAGAGAATATAACAATGAAATATAATACCAATTGAAAACTAAAAAGATCATAATATCACTTAACAAAGAAGATATCAATTGTAAAGAAGAATCAATAATCACAAAAACATGATAATCAACTAATAATCTCTCAATGATACAAATTGAATTAACTAAACATTTAGAAAAGTAATATCAATTGAGAAGATACCAATTAAGATAATATATCAATATCAAATATTACCACTTTGTAGGACATTCACTTGAGATGCAAGTGTGATACCAATTGAAGATGTGAATATAGACATTCATAGTTGAGACCAATTGAGAACATGTGTCATTCATTTGCATCTTCAATCAAACCTACAAAACAATCATGCTTTGCTTTTTGGTATCCAAATGGTTTTGGATCCATTTTTGTTAGTGTAGGGACTTTCACCCTTTTTCATCCAAACAAAATTTCCTTTAGGTATACCATGCACTTTAACATAACACACATTTGAAGTATGTCCATGAGTACCACAATAGAAACATGTTGGAGGATTTGAAAAATCAACTTTAGAAAAATCAACAACATTTCTATGAGATTTACTCTTAGCATTAGTATAACCCAAACCAAACTTGTTTGAATTTTCTCTTTGAAAATTTAACAATGTGCGCAATCTAATATCACCATTTGAGAAACTTGCAAGCTTATTTTTCAAAATAGCATTTTCATTTTTAAGCAACTTGCAATTCTCACAATCAACCACAATATTCAATCTACTAGCACAATCACAAGAAGAACTAGCATATATAAGATCAAGAGTTTCATTTTCAAGATTAAGCTCATCAACTTGTTTTTGAAGATCTAAAATCTCTTTTTGATGTTTCAAAATGAGCTTCTTTCTTTCAATGTTTTTCAAAGCTAGTTTTTCAAGTTGTTCATACATTTCTTCATAAGCATTATGTAACAATTCATATTTAGAAGAAATTTCGGATTTAGATTCACTTACATTGCTATCCTCGCTTTGATAACTTGATTCATCATTTGAACTTTGTTCTTCATCATCTACTAAAGTTATCAAGTTGAGACAAGCGGCTTCTTCATCATCCGATGAACTACTCGATGTGCTTTTCTTGTTATCTTCATCACTATCCCAAACTATGTATGCTCTTTTAGATTTAGAATTTTTCTTGTCTTTCTCCTTCTTCTTGAGATACTTAGAGCATGAGTACTTGAGATGTCCGGGCTTTCCACATTCATGGCAAACTACACCTTCTTTTGAATTTTTGGTCTTATAGTGTAGGGAATCCTTCTCTTTACTTTTGTCCTTGTTCAACCTTCCTTTTCTCCTTAGAAACTTGTCAAACTCTTTTAACAAAAGTTTCATGTCTTTTTCATCAACATCGGAATCGGAATCTTCACTATCATCATCATCGGAACTATCTTTCTTTTTATATGCACTTTTGACTCTAAGAGCAAGTCCTTTCCTTGATTTGTTCTTATCCGACTCTTCATTGATACTTAATCGTCCAAGCTCCATTTCATGTTCTTGAAGCTTTCCGAAAAGTGTTGCTAGATCCATAGCATCCAAATTCTTAGATTCAACAATAGCCGTTACTTTTGGTTGCCAATTCCTGTCTAAACATCTCAACACTTTGTTAGAAAGTTCACCTTGTAGAAAAGTTTTACCAAGAGCAAGTAAATGATTTATAATGTGAGTAAAACACTTTTGCATATCATTTATAGATTCATTTGGAAGCATATGAAACAATTCATAATCACGCATTAAAGCATTCAATCTAGCTCTCCTAACCTCACTAGTTCCTTCATGAGTCACTTGTAAAGTGTCCCACATTTCTTTAGCACTAGAACATTGAGAAACTCTAAAGAACTCGTCATAGGATAAAGCGGATGTGATGATATTCTTTGCTTTATAATCATATTGTACTTTCTTTCTATCATCATCCTTCCACTTATCCTCGGGGATCAATTGTTCTACACCTTCAACTAAACTAGAGGGGATATGAGGACCTTTTTCAACTACTTTCCAAATTTCACTATCTATGGCTTGGATAAAGATTTTCATTCTAACTTTCCAATATGCATAGCCTTCTCCGGTAAACAATGGAGGACGACTTATTGAAGCACCTTCACCACCAAAGGAATTCGTAGAACCCATTGCGATTTTCTTAAAGGATCTTTACGAAAAAGCTCTTATGCTCGTGTCTTTCGACCGAGCTCTGATACCAATTGAGGAAATCGCAATTGGTGGTTGGAGAGACTTAGGAACCCTAGGAAAACACCTAGAAGGGGGGGTTGAATAGGTGTTGAAGCTACCTTGAAAGATTTTCGAACGAAACAAATCTAAACAATCAAAACAAATGATTTTTGCAAATTCTACAGCACTTAATCGATTAACCTGCAATTTACTCGAGTAGTACTCGATTAAACTTGAACTTAATCGATTAAATATGACAGAAAACAGAAAAATCAATTTTTCATTCGAATACGAAAATCAATCAATTCACATGCAAGATCAGAGATTCAGCGGAAATGATTAACACCTATATTCTTATTGATTAACCTAGTTATGAAAATGATTTTCCCTTTATCAATTTGAACAATCAAAGATTCAATTCAATCAATTATGAAAAACAATCTTTCTAGGTTTTCAACCAAGAACGCAATCAAATGACTTGAATATAAAGAGTAAGGGTTTAGAGATACGACACAGTGATTTATCCTGGTTCACTTTCATCCACTTGAAAGCTACATCCAGTCCCCTCTTCAACCAAGAGAGATTCTTCACTATGAGGAATTAGAGTTCTCAAATTACAAGTGATTGCCTCACAAGACTCCCTTCTTGCTAGCTTACAAGAGATAACCGACACCCTTGCCTTGTAATCCTATTGATCTTCTCTCTAATCTAACCTCTACCCCTTGTTGATAATCGACACAACAAGTCTTCAATTGCTTGATGATAAACCACACACCAAGGCTTCACTTACTTGATTCACAACCAAGACTTCTTCTTCTTCTTCAATAAGAATGCACTTGCTTGATGATAAAATCGACACACCAAGACTTCTTGTTTGTTGTAGTGGCTTGCCTTCTTGCAAAGATTACAACACAATAGAAAACACAAAACAATCCTATGAATCTCAATCAAGAGTTATGACAATTCACCATAAGAGATTCAAAGGTTCTTGATCAAAGAATATGAAAATATGAGAACTTTGATCTTTAGAAAATGAGAGAGAATAGAGTGGCTTGATTCTTTGTAAAACTTGTATGAAAATGATTCTAACTAATCACAAATAATAGGAAAAGGTTTATATAGAATACCCAAAAGTTGTAGCACTTGAAAACTGATTTTGAGAAGTGAAAAACGTATTTTAAAAATCAGTTCAGCAGTACTTAATCGATTAAGCAAGTCGTGTACTCGAGTAGTACTCGATTAAGTTATCACTTAATCGATTAAGTTGGTACTGTACATGTTCAAAACTTGTTTTCTCAAAATCCAACATTTCCTTTAAAACCTTTAAGCCACCTATTGATTCTAGGTTAAGTGAAAACTCAAATTATGATTTAATCATGACTTATGAATGAGATTCACTATCCTCTATAATAATCTACCCAAATAAAAAACCTATGAAGCTTGAGAGGCAAAAGATAAAAGAAATACAAATACACTCAAACTTAGGTCTTCATGAGCTTGCTTTCTCTCTTCTTCATTTGATGTTTGTTGTTGCTTGTTGAGCTTGAAACTTGATCAACACATGTAGCTTGTTCAAAAACACTTTGTCATTATCAAAACATTCATCATGTTCATCATGGAACTAACAACATTTTATTTTTTAACAAGTACTACATTTGTTAACATTTTTTATATATTTATTTTGTATTCCTGACTTTTTATCATTTCTATTTTTTTAGAACTAAGGTTTTCCTATATTTACCAAATTATGGTGAAGCAAAAATATTGAAGCCCGAAAGGAGAAACATTTGAAATAAAAAATGACAAAGCATGTAACCATATCATGAGACTTGATAGTTAGTTCAAAATTATGTAATCTGGGACATAACTATTCGTATGGGTGACTAATGATTTGATTTGATTTGAAGTTAAAGGCTTTAAATGTTTGTAATTATTCGGTTTTTTTTTTTTTAAATGAAATAGGGGCAGTGGCCGATATATTAAAATTAAGAACAAATAATCCAGAAAAATTATTGAACATAAGATTAGAGAATTTTACTAGGAGGCACAGAAAGAACATCAAACCCAAGTTTTCTGAGATAAACTTCGATCGTTTTTTTTTATAATTATTTTGAATGTGAGATAAACTTCAATTGTTAAGCCAATAAACACATAAATTATACGTTTTTCTGTTAGTAGCAAGCGTGTCTTACATAATTATACTATGTTAAACTTTGCATAAACTTTTTTTATAGACAAATTAATTTTGAGAAGGCCAGGAGAAAGAGCAATTTTCAGTTTAAATTCGGACGTGCTAATACTTCCCGTCTTTAAACCTATTGCCTTTGAGGACTAAAACTTTGTATTTTAGTTGCGAGAAAAATGAAGTTTAAATCTGTACGTGTGAACTGGAATTAGAACTTTTTCCAATTTTTGTCCAATCCAGCTTTTAAGTCATCAAGGGTTCAAGGCATTGAAACAATATAGGTTACTTGAAAAAATTAACACGCCAATTATGAAATGAACTTATCTCTTGGGTGCACAATTTCGAAATTAAAAGCAAGAGCTTAAGTAGTTTTTTCTTTTTTTTTTTGGGATAAATACAAGTTACTGTTGTTTAGGCTTGTTTGGTATAATGAGCGGCCGGGGAAAAATAGAGCAAAAGATATTACTAAATAGTGTTTTAAGGGTAGTAATTTTTAATGTTTTTAAGGGAAAATATGTTTTAAGGGTAGTAATTAATTGATGAACACGTTAAAAAAATTGTATTAAAAATTTAAGTTTAAAGGGTAGTAATTAATTAGTGAACACACTAAAAAAAATTGTATTAAAAATTTAAGTTTATTAATTTTTAAAGAGCAATTTATTAATTTCAAAGATAAATCACATATTTAACTCTATTTGTTAATTTTCCAGAGTAATCGGAAAAGAGAGTATACAAATAGAAAAGTAAAAGAAACTAAAAAAAATATATAGTATATCACCGCTTTTGTTTGGTATCATTTATTTCTATTTTTAGCGAAGTACCGTTTTGATCCCTATTTTTTTATGAGACACTTTAGTCTCTTAAAATGTGGAAGTTCACTTTTATCTCTGAAATTTTTTTTATGGGACACTTAAGCCCCTCGGTCTACTCCGTCAACTGCCTCAATTGCGGACTTAAGTGTTTTATAAAAAAAATTTTAGGGACTTAAGTGTCCCATAAAAAATCTTCAGGGATTAAAAGTGAAATTTCACATTTTTGAGAGACTAAAGTAATAAAAGTATATCTCTTCAAAAAACATGAGGGACCAAAGTAATACTTCACTTTGTTTTTTTTTAAAAAAAAAATAAAAGGAATAAATGAGACGTTGCCTTGTAAGATTTCAATTAGTATTTTTTTATATCATCCTCCGCATATTTGATGGATTATACCAATTCTTAGAAACCAAAGTGGAAATAATGTATTTATAAAAGCTTCCTAATGCTAATAAAAAAAAAAAAAAGAAGCTTGCTAATGGTTAAGAAAGAACGGAAACTTGAACTAGGTGAAATGCAATAAAGGCAAAGAATGTGAGGTCTTGGTTGGAGTACAAGATATCAAACAGGGATGGATCCAAAAATTTTCATTGGTTGTGGCAAAGATAATATATAAGCATATATAAATCTTTTAAGTAGTGGGGTAAAAATATTTTAAAAATAAAAATATATAGGTTAAAAATAATATATTACGATATTTTCAGTACAAAATTTATCAACTTAGCAGGGGCACTTTTTTTTTATTCGTCAACCAAAATTCATGAAATCACGAAAAGATGAAAGAATTATTTTAACAAGCTATTTGCTGAAGGGCACGGAACTTAATTTCACCCTAATAAGCTAAACACCGGAATAGTGAACAAAATTTTTTTTTTCTCGAAATATGGTAGAATTTTGAAAACTCGGAAAAATTAAACGAACAATATTTTATTGTTTTGTCTTACAAATCATTCAAAGTGACTGGTTAGGGATAGGGTTTGGGACATAGTTTTAGATAGAAGATCCTCATCCAATATTTTAATGCATTTCTTTCATTATTTACCCAATCCTAGACACATAGTATTCAATTGTAAAAAAAAAAATTATTTACTATCGTAACTTTAAAGTATAATATTTTTAGTAATTTTTACCATTTTTTCAAAGAAATTTTTTTAATAATCAACAAGGTCCAATATAATTGGTATTTGGTAAATAATAAAGTTTCTTATGCACAATTTCAAAGGTTCGATCCATATCATGTGCATGAAAAAACTTTGTTGATAAAAACAAAACTATTTTTAAAATAATAACATTTTCATAAAAATCTCAAGTTTCACATTTTTCATTTCTTACTAACCATAAGCTTTTATATTCTATCATTTCTCTTGACTAACAAATATTATATTGGGCTTAATGTTATAAAAAAGAAATCAACTTCATAAAAAGAGTACAAGGAGTATTATTCTACCTATGTACATAAAAAGATTACATGAGTTCACACCAACTTATTAAAATTGTCCATATAAGAATATTATACCTACCAGGAGTATTTTTTTATGGAAAATGGTTTATGAGCATTTGTGATTTACAACCGCATAAGCATTTAGTTTGTTTTCTATGATGACATAATAAAATAAATTTTTATTTATAGAGTTTGATTATTGAAAAAAGTCAAATATTAGATCAAAATGTCAAGAAAGACTGGTTAGTATTTCTTATCGACTTGATGAAAAATCTGTTCTGATTGGGTTTAAGAAAATCTGAACCTGAAACCTGCTTTTAAAAATATGAGAGTGGGACGGGTCTGTGATTATAAGTATCCACCTTTGCTTCTAACCCGTATTGATATAAGAATTAAATAATTTACCATATAATAATTAAATGGAGAAGTTAAACTAATCGATTTCACTAAAATCATGATTTAATTCTGACGTTTTTAGATATTTTTAAATTTCTTGATATTTATATGTTATTTGAATTATAATGTATTTCATATATAATTTATATTTAAAATAGTAAAAGATAGTTTGGAAAAATAATTGAAAACAATAAGATGAGTTATATGCAATTTTTTCCGCTTGAACACGATGAAAATGAATTTGAGTTTCTTTTTTCATCCGCACTCCCTTTAAACTCACGCCCAAACCATTCTTATAAAAAAAACACACACAACCAAACCCATCCCAATCTTCAAGGATGCGAAATTGAAATTGATGAAACTTACGCCAAATCCAACCTGTTGCCATGTCTACTTGCATCTGAAAATTAGTATGATACGGATCGGACTGTATAAGTCGGATTCTGTATAAACTAGATCCGGGTACCGGTTGGTGTAAAAAAAATTATTACGATACAATGACAACAAAGGTATTAATATGGAATGACTTGGATTAAAAAAAAAAAAAAGTTCCTAGATATTGCCTAGTGCGATCTCAAAAGTTATTCCTACAAGCTAAGTCTATGACTATTATATTGGCCTACACCAAAGTCAAGTTTTAATCCCTTGTCTTTTCACCTAGGTCTTTGTGCTTACTATGCACATCCAATAGTTAGTGCCATGATTCGTATTTTTGGTAGACATGCAATATGGTCCTAGTTTAAGAGTTTATAAAGGAATGAAATAATAAATGGGAAGATAAATTAAAGTTGCAAATAAAGATGATAAAGCTTTTGAAAGTTCTTGAATTCATTTCAGTAGTAGTAGAAGTAAAATGAATGAAGTCTGGAGAATGTAAAGATTGCTAAATAATATCAGTCAGCCCAAACAACTACTGCTCCTAGAATACCGTTAGATAATATCAGCTATTTGCAACCTAAACATCTAAGAATTTTTCTCCTGTTACATGGCATAAACTATTTAGATTATTTTTCGAATCAATCCATGCATATGTTTTTTTTTTTTCTCCAAACAATCTTAATTTTAAGGGTGCAGCGCCGAAAGCATGATAAAGGAACACATGCAGCAGCTGAATAGTTTCGTACTTTGCTACCAAACACAAACACAAGGCATTATCTATATAACACTTAAGCAATATTTCGGCTCAGTAAAGGGCATTTTGGCTACCCTGTAATTCTTTTACTTGTCACAATGCATAATGTTAACTTCAGCTTTTAGAATTAAGAATAAAAAATTAAAAATATTAATTGAAAAATTAAGTTAATTATTTCTCTTATTACCAAATACAACATTTTTCAATGAAAAATTACTTCTCTTAGATCTTTAAACTCGAATATAAAAATAACAAAATCCTAAGATTAATAATGTTTTTCGTATTGTGCACTTTTCATGGTAACATGTCTTTATGTAATAATGAAAAATCTTGACATTGTGGATATGGGACAGCCATAGTCAATGCATCAAGCTAGACACTTTTCTCCTATTTGCTGCTGTGAAACTTAGTGCTTCACTGAAGATATATTTTTTTTAATTTCTTTGATAGATATCACTTAATAACTTTCTCCATTTCTGCTTTGAAAATTAACCTTTCAAGGTTTGGCCGACTACAATATTCATCTATATATATATTATTATATACTCTGATATTATCTACTGATGTAATCCCCTTTTTTTCACCTTTTGAAATTAATACTCAAATAATAAGCACCATATAGAAATGACTATGAATGTACCTAGCTAATTTTGATCATTCTAATGGTTTGGCCGACTGTCACAATCTTTCACACTAGTGACACCAATTACAATGTGCAATTGAATAATACTAGTGATGCATGATACCAATATAGAACAATATGCAGTTGAAATAATAAATTCTATCAGGTATATAATTGTGCCTTCAAATTATTACTACTACCCTACTGTAGAAGCATCCACAAACTTCTTCTCCCGACAGTGCCGTACGATCAGCACAAACACTAATAACCAAATTAGAAAGTGGTAGAGCAAGTCAGAACCTGATGAAGGCAAAATATGTATAGGGTCCATGTTTCACATTATGGGGTGTCTAAGTTCATTGATAATGCAACAGCTCCAATTGGTATACATATTACTGGCTATGGTCCTTGACATAAATGGAATCTCACTATGAAAGCAGTCCAATAAGAGAGGGGACTTTCTAGGCCTTGGCTTGTGCACAAGGGAAAAAATAAAGAAAATGTGTGTCTAAGATTCAATTGACTCAGGGGAAGGAGGGAATTGAATTAGAGTTGGAAAGGGACATTGTATGTTCCCTTTATTATAGCCTTTTTTTTTTTTTAATTTGAATATTTGCTATCTAGGCTATGCAATCAAGTGGAGTAGGACTTGTATGGGGTACCCACCCCTTTTACACAGAATTGTAACCTCTTTGGATATGATCGTGAAAAGCATTCATTGGTGTTTCCTTAACTGAATTAGATTGAGAATAAGTGTTCTTTATCTGCTGGTACAAGCAACACCAACTTGATACAGTTGTTGTGATTCTTGGATGTGTTAGGAGGATTTGCATTTTGTGCTCCTTAATTCCCTCCTTCCACTCTATCTTTATGAAGATGTGACATATGAGATGAGAGGAAAATTAATAGAACGAAATTGAATGGTGCAAGTTTTGTCCATTCTCCATTTCATGAAAGGGTAAGGATACAATACTCATCCTCATTGTCTAAATCTAAGGTCAATGTGGATTTAAGCCATTGGACGGCTGAGATTGATGGATTGGAGCATAGTGTATATATACAACTGATTAAGTTGAGTGCACCATAGAAAATGGTCATCTGTAGATTTTTTTAAACTGTTTTTTTTAAGAAATGATAAATTCTACTAAAAATAGTGACTTTTTTTTTATTTTTTTTAACACAGATTTACTCAGAATATTTTTTTTACACATATTCATATACAGATTTATTAGAATATATCAATTATGAATACAGTTTTTACTTTTTACTCAATATAGTTTTTTCAGAACAGAGAGTAAATAAAAAATTAATCCAAATCATAAAACGGGTTCATATCACCGAAGAAGAATACACATAGAATATTTTTGAAATGACTAAATTTGAAAACAAGGAAAAAAAATTTTAACCTCTGTCAGGGAGTACATAATAAAAATTAAAAAAAAATCTGAATAAAAAAAATATATATTTGTGAAAAGGAAAATACATAGGATATTTAAAAAAAAATTTAAAAAAAATAAAAAAAATTCTACAGGGGTTGAGAATTTTGCATTGAAAATTAGAAATGAGATCTATATTAAAGACAAAAAAAGTATTCAAAAAAATATTCAAAAAATTGTGATTAATGTATTTTTTAAGGTCATTATTTTAGGAGAATTTATCATTAAAAAAAATAGTTTACAAAAAAAACGTACAGATGACCATTTTATATGGTGCACTCAACTTAAACAGGTGTATACATACACCATGCTCTTATCCATCAATCTCAGCCGTCCAATGGCTTAAATGAATATTAGCCTTAGATTTAGGCAATGAGTATCTGTACTTTGTACTCATCCACAAAGGATGATTACTGTATAATGACCCTTCATGAAAAAGAAGTTCTGTCCATTCCATATCTCATAAAATAATTATTAATATTTAGCAACAATTAAGTTGAAACATAATCGATAGATGATTGATTTTTTTTAAATATAATATTAAGGGTTTGATCCATTCCACTTCGATAATTTTTATAGGTGAAAATAAAGTGCATTTCGATAATCATTATGTTTTTGAGAGAGATTAGTCTTGGACTATTGCCTAAAAATTACCTTGATACACATAAAAAATAATTGATATTTTGGACTATATATACTCAAATACTACAACATAAAGGCAAATTTCCCTTTCCTTTTTTTTAAGAGTGATGAAACACTTTTTTTTTCATTTAACGTATACTACTACTCATTTCAGGAAATTTTATCCATGGCAGAGAATATTATTAGCAGAAATAAAGAAGAGTAAAGTGATTATTTAAAAAAAAAAGAAAAGAAAGAAAAGAGTAATATGGATTGTCGAGTAATACTGATCATGAATTATTTCAAAAGGTCAAATTTCATTGAGTGGTATGAATTGTGAGAAAGAATAATGAACAACCTCTTGGTTTATCTTATGCAAGCATGCATCCCACGGATTTCAGAAACATGACATTATTTGTATATAATAATATTACATGTACATTCTAATTGATACCATTCATATTTATATAACAGGGTTTGACAAATTTTTAACAATAAATAATGTTTTTTTTTCCTTGTCTCTTACATGCCTTTTTATCTTTTTTTTTTTTCCTTCTTAAGCCACATGTATGATGTACTCTATCATTCACCATTTGTCATAGACAATCCTGCTTGAGCCATATGAAATCACCAATACTATATATGGGAATGCGAAAGTAACTTATAAAAGTGAATTAATGTATGCTAGTGTTTTTAAATATCCAAATGGTATCAAAATAACTCTGAGTCGGTTGAACCATGTTTTAGTGATGGCAACCCCTAGTACTATCATGAAGAAGTCAAAGACAACTTCAGGAAATCCAATGAAAATGGTAAGCCTGCTACCTTACAATGTACCCTTCTATAGAACATTTGCGCTAACTAAGGACACATGTCCTTATGAAATAATAAAGGTATTACTATTAACTATGGATGCAAAGAGGAACATGAATTTGAAAGTGAAGAAGGCAAGAGTAAAGTGGCGTGAAGAGCAATAACGAGGGAGGGAACAATGGCTTCAATTACCATTAAAGTTTTGTAATAACCTATTATTAATGACACTAACTCTCCATCATAACAAACAAATGAAGGCATCTATGACCACCATTTCAAACAAGAATCTAGCCAAGGCATAAGGGAATAATAAAGAGTGAAAGGGTTTAGAATGAAAAAAAATTAAATGATATACGAGTAATTATTTTTTATGAATGTTTTAAAAAAATAACGTTGAGAATGAAAAAAATATTTAATAAGATTAGTTAACTTTTTCTTTGTTAATAAGTTATACTTAATTAACTTTCTTAAATTTTATTTCATTCTCAATGTCACTTTCCTAAAACATCCCTAGAAAATTGTTATCTTATTTCATTTTTGTTTCATTCTCAATGCAACTTTCCTAAAATACCTCTATTCTTTTATAAATTTGATAAAATTAAATACAATCAACTAATAACCTTCTTAACAATTATAAAATTAGTTAGTTTTGTTTATAATTCAAGTCAGATGGAGTATATAGTTAGAAAACATTGAAAAGGTAATTTTTGATATTTTGGAGAGAAGAAAACTAATAGCTTGCGTGGTTTTTTCTATTTTTAGAAAGCTTAGCAAGTGTTAACAAGACCCTACTTTAAATTATACATTACTTCTTTTGATTTAAACCAAGATAAATATGGTTTTTTTTATGGGTTTGCTTAAGGGTTGAGGATGATAAGAGGTTAAAAAGTAGAAAAAAAAATATTGGAAACATAAATTTACTAAGTTTCAAGTCTTAAATGTTTAAGTTTTCAATGCAAAAATGTTTTATAAAGCCTCTTATCCTCAACCTTAAGGGCTAAAGTTAAGAAAATCCTTTATAAGGGAGTTTAAAGAGGAAGTTATAAGACTTCGTAATCAACATCAATTCTTCATTTAACCACAGTGTCGGCCCTAAGGGAGGGCGAGGAGGGTGGTCGCCCTGGGCCCAAAAAATTCAGGGGCGCATAATTTTTTTTAATAGTATATTTATTTTTGGTAAAAAAAAATTAATAGTTGCAAGTTTCTTTTTATCTTTTTATCACCAATGATTTTTAGCATAAAACTTCAATTTGTCTTTTTCATTTGTTCACTTAATTTATAAATAAATAAAGTAATGAACTTTACTTTTACAACCCAACATAAAAAAAGGTTTTTTATTACCTCTTTACTTGATAATTTTTATTTTATTTCAAATCTTATTTTTTAATAACTAATTTTATTATTTATTGCGGTCATTGTTTTAATTTATTTTAATTGATTATATGTATATATACTATATTTTTAATTGATTTATTTTTAATAAATTTTTTTTATAAATTAGGGTCCAAATTGCTTTTTGCCTGAGGCCCAAAATAGGTTAGCCTGCTTAATCAAGGGACGAATTCGGTCATACAATCCCAAAATCAAGATGTGCACCTTCAAATAAAGCACTGTGAAATGCATAAAGAAAAACTTTTGACCGCCTCTTGAATATCCTACCTTTTTTACTTTATAACTGTCATTTTATTTTATAATGTTGTACGTTGATTAAGAAATATATTTAATATTTTTTTAGTAAATTAATTTTTGCTTTACATATTTTGTCATTTATTTTTTATATAATAATTAGTTAATTTTTTCAATTAATTAGATGTGAGTAAAGTTGTAAAAATATGAATTAATGTTGCATTAGGTTTTTAAAATAACAATTAAATAAAAATATTTTTTTTAAATGACAAATATTTATAAATGGAGGTAATAAAATGCAAGCTGTTAAGAACCATCATCAAACCATGCATACAATTTATGGATGAATATGAAAATATGTTGTGAGAGGAAAAGCTTAGGGTATTCGTGCACCAAGGCTTGCATGCCTTTTAGCATTACAAATAGATAAATGTGTGTTTAAAGGGTCACCAACACATACTTATTATGAGGTTGTTCCTTTTATAATCGTAAGCTTATAAAAGGTGTGCCATATGATGAATAAGACTAAGTTTGTGAAAAAATTGGCTTCATGTCATTTTGGAGGTTAGTTTATAAAGTCCCTGAAGTTTGGGGTACTTTTGTCAGATACCCTTATACTTTTTTTTCAATGTCTGACTCCTCGAAGTTACTTATGGGTTTGTCATATACCCCTACTATCGATTCTGGGCAATTTTGATGACATGTAAGATCAGAATTTTAGTCAGACGCAGGAGGTTGGTCATGTGGTGCCGTGTGATGTCACATAGTCGAAGACGACCTCTCTCTTCAATTCTTTTTTTTTTCTTTTTTTATTTAACTAAAAATATAAAAATATTAAGTTTTTTAGTTTTTTAAATTAAAAAAACAAAAGATTTTCGCTCACAGGGCACCAGGTGCTTAACCTCCTGCGTCTTATCGTCTTATCAGGATTCCGATGTTACATGTCAGCAAAATTGGCCAGAATCAGTAGTAGGGGTATATGACAAACCCAGAAGTAACTTCGAGGTGTCAAACATTGAAAAAAAAAGTATAAGGGTATCTAGCAAAAGTATCCCAAACTTCAGGGACCTGTGACATAATTAAACCTATAAATTATTTACTGAACCACAAAGGTTCTCCTCCAATTGTGGGTTGCTTTATTTTATTTTTTTTCCATAGAGTGTGATCTTTGTGTAAAAATGCTGAAAATTGGATTGCATTGCCTACCATCGAGTAATAAAAAATGTATTAAGATATTGGGATTAGTTTTAGAGCACAAAATAAGGTCACAAAAAATTCTCCAATAACAATATAATTGCACAAATGATCAATCTTGAGCCCACATCTTTTACATCGGTCTAAGATGTGCTTACAGAATGAGCATATTCAAGAGTCGGTATCACGATGCATATTTTTTTAATTGATAAATCAGTTATTTTGGTGTTCGACATTGTAAGGTGATTTTACTTTCATCTCTGAGATTTCGAAAATTTATCTTTAATTTTCAAGATTGTAAAATGTTAATCACCTATAAGTCTCACGTGGGTTGCTAGCAATCATCCCGAGGATCGAAATAGATTTAATAATCTCATAGATAAAATTGAATTAAATGTTTATAAGTCAGAGATTAAACTGAAAGATGAATTAAACGAAATCACTTCTACGAACTAACGTGAGTAACATTTTAGGATTAAAACAAATTTTCAAAATTTCAAAGACGAAAGTGAAATCACCTTACAATGTATTGAACCAAAGTGACAGTTTTATCCTAAGAGTGTTTCAATTTTGATCCCTTAAAAAAAGATTATCTTGATTCTTCCTTGTTTTTTGAAAATTTGGCTGTTGTGACTAATGGAACGTAACATCCGCATGTGTGTGAGTATTGCATGTCACTTGTAGGATAACAGATAACACGGGTCGCATGATCAAAAGAGCCAAAGCCCAACCAAATGTGTTTGTGCATGGTTTGAGTTTTGGCCCTTTTGTTCATGTGGGTCTGGATCATCCTATCGGTAACCTGCAGTACTTGCACACATGCACGTTGATGTATTGTTTTGTTAGTCATATTAGTTGTTAAGGATTTTTTCTAACGACATAGAGTAAAACCAAATTTTTAAAACGATTAAGAAGGATGAGTTAAGGACAAAAAGAACTTCTAAAAAGCAAAATCAAAATATCTCAAACTTTCAAGGACAAAAACATAAATATACCTACCTAATATATGTAACTAGCTCTCCCAATAAAAAGTTAACTAACCACACATTAGAAAAATCATCATATAAGCAAACAAACTAATTATGGTTTTATATATTTAAAAATGGTTTTTTCATAGGATAAGAGAATTTAAATGGCAAAATTGTATTGAAAAATTAAATAATTATTTTTTAATTTATTAAGTTTCACAATTTTTCAATTAAACTTTTTTTTTAAGGTTTGATTAACCTATTACCTAGAAAAACCCATTTAAAAAATAAGAATTTATTTTCTGATCATTATGAAATAAATAAATGTACTGTAATATCAAGCTAACATCAGTTGTTTAAAATAAATAATAAAATTGTGCTAACATCATGTTAAAAGAAAATTAATTCCGTCCACGTAAGACAGCTCAGTTGGTGGCTGCAGGGACACTTAGGATTTCCCCTCCCCTAGGTCACGGGTTCTAGTCCCAGACCTCCCATGTAAACCAAAAAAAAGAAAATTAATTCCAATAAGAAAAATCATTAAAAAAACAATTATTTTTCAATTTAAAAAAATAAAATAAAAACTTGAACATCCCCTGTAATAAAACACGATGACATATCTGAAGGCGTCTCTTCCTTCGCCGCCGTGATAGTTCTGCTGCTACCCAAATCAAAAGAAACAGGGATTTGGTGGTGAGTGCGAAATCTCTGAGCCCTAATTTCTTCTTCTTCATTACATCATTTAGATTTGTTGTGCCAATCCCATCTCTGATTTTGATTTGATATTGTATATATCGTTTTCTTTTATTGTTTCCTAAAGACTTGATTTTGTTGCCCACTAACTGTTTGATGTATTGTCTAATAGAGAGTCTGAATAATGCTTCATGTTCTTTTAGTGCTCCAGTTGAATTATTACTGTTTGGTTCGAGAAAGTCGTGATTTTTAGTGTTGCTGGTCATGTATTATTGATTGATAATCGTTGGTTGAAATGTTAAATACTCCCTCCGTCCCTAAATATAGTATCCTTTGGAAGATTTCACGTCCATTAAGAAAGTGGAATAATTTAGTTAATTGTATTGGAAATGTGAACTTTTGATATGTATTTTCAAAATTACCCCTATTAATATTATTGGGAATCTAAAAAGTGATAAATAAATAGGGATATTTGTTGAAAATTGGTAAAGGGTCTTATAAATAGAGACAAAATAAAAGTGTCAAAATGGTCTTATCTTTAGGGACGGAGGAAGTAATAATTATGAGTTATTGATGTCCCCCAAGAGTCAGTTCAGTTGGTAGATGGTTAGGAATATCTAAAACGAATACGTGTCCACGGCGTCAAATATGAAGTGTTTGTACTTTCTTGACTACAGGGCATTAAGTGTGAGCACCTGGGTTCAAAGCCGGCGGCTGAGCTCTCCCCCCTCCCCTCCCCTCCCCTTTAAGAAAAGAATAGGAAAAATACTTTGCCTATCAAAAAAATTTTATGAGTTAATGATTGATTATTGATGTTTTTGATTTAAAAGGCCAACGGGGGTGGTGTAGTAGTTACATTTTATTACAAGTATTGTTAGTTTGTGCATTTTTTAGAAAAAAGCTTTATGTGTGTGTTTTTTCTTCTTTTGGTGCTTGTAGTTGAGGGTTTCATGGCCTCTAACATCGAAAGCGGGAATTCAGCTGATACCGCCCCATCCTCGTAAGCATAAGTTTCGTTTTTTTTTATTTGTTCACCCCTTTGCCTTGCCAAATATTACATATTAGTGGGATCTGTTGAGCCGGGCATAAGGGCTGATGGTTGTTACATTTTTTGTATTCAGGCCAAAGAATATATACAAAGATCCAGATGATGGGCGGCAACGGCTTTTGCTTGAATTGGAATTTGTTCAATGCCTTGCTAATCCCACCTACATCCACTGTATGATTTGATTTTCGCCGTCTTTTACCTTTATGCTTTGAGAGTCTGAGCTTCATTAAGTAATGGCTGCATTCATTGCATTATGTATTTGAAAGGTTAAGAATTTGGCTTGTTTGGAAACTAAGGATAGGTTGTGAACAAAGGATGATGCAAGTAATTCTCATGTTTTTCATACTTAAAGGAGCTTTCTTTTACTCAAATGGTTTATTGGGATAAAATTGGGCATTCAGCTTCTATTTGATGCATGGCACATACATGGTTGCTGGGGCTCCCAAGTATAACAGATATGCTGAGGGATTTGGCAGCTAGCTCCATTGTTGTTTTTTTTTCTTTCCTAATCTTGTTTTCTGGTATGGTTCTCGTTTCAGTTGTTGTTGTTTTTGTTGTCATTTCTGGTTTGCTCTTTTTTGAGGAAGACTCCTTGTACTCTTTTTTGATAATTTTTTTTTTAGTATTAAGAAAAATGTGCAATACTTCGTAACTTGCATGTCAGTGACTGTGAACTACTAATATAATTTTCGTTAATCTTATTCTTATATCTGTTACTGTTTTGAACAGATTTGGCTCAGAATCGATATTTTGAGGATGAATCTTTCATCAAATACTTAAAGTATCTTCAATATTGGCAGAGCCCTGAATTCATTAAATTTATCATGTAAGCATTTGTCTTCAAATTGATATAAAAGTGAAAATTACAAATCAGCGGGAAAGGATTAAGGTTTTTTGAGTATCCAAAGAATTTGAATTGGTTCTAGCATCTTTTTTATTTATTTATTTATTTTGTGACCACCCCCTTATTTTAGTGATGTTGCTTGAATCTTGCCTGATTACTTCCCTGATCCATTTACTCATTTTCTTTCTAGGTATCCTCATTGTCTCTATTTCCTCGAGCTTCTTCAGAATGCAAATTTCCGCAATGCAATGGCACATCCCAGCACCAAGGTAAATAACAGTGTTTATATTTATACCCTGCTATAAAATCACACTGGCATCTTGATTTCATGGGAGATCACTCCTGTCAAAAGTTACACCATGCTGCATTCCTTTTTGGATAAACTTCCTTTGGATATTCATAGATGTTTAGGAAATTTTGCTTTTGCAATGTTTGTGAGGTGCTAGCTATTATTGATAGGAATAGGTTTATTTCACTTATGGATTAGTTGGATTGCTAGTCCTTTTTTTTTTTTAAAGCAGTTACTTTGAAGAATTACTTTGCCATACTGGTGTTTAATGGGTTGTCCAAATATCATTTTGTCTCTGTATTTTAGGAACTGGCACATAGGCAACAATTCTATTTCTGGAAGAATTACAGGAACAACCGTTTAAAGCACCTTTTACCAAGATCACTTCCTGAACCTAGCGCCACGGCTGCACCTCCTGCTCCTACTTCAACTACAAATCAGTTGCCTATGCCTGCGCTGCCACCGGTATCAGCTACAAATGTCGCTGTGACAGCATCATCTACTCAAGCTCCTTCTCCAATGCCATATGGCGTACCCCCTGGATCCACTGTTCCGAAAAATGAAATGAGAAATCCAAGGAAGAGAAAGTGAATGTTTAATATGGACATGTAAATTGATTATAAAGACTATGGTGATGTATTTAGATGAGGTTATCAGTTTATTATTTCTTCCTTCATAGTTTAGCCATTGAATTTGTGATATTGATAGAACAATTATGCTATTAAGTTTTTTTTTTTATTACTATTATTGTCATTATTATGGTTATCAGTTCATACCCATAGTTTGGTAGTTCTCATTTCTCATATGTTTATGATATTTGCCGATTGTGCTCAATTATATATTTCAAAATAGATTCAATGGAGGCGATGAATTAGTTTAGTTCGAAGAAGAAATGAAGTAACCATGATTTGGTACAAATTTTTAAATTGTCTGAACCTAAAAGCAAGTCAGTTGAGGAGCAATACTGTTGCTAAACTATCTAGTGCTGTTCATGGTTGCCGAGAGGAATTTGACTGTTTAATATTAACAGAGTAACCTTTTTTTCTTTTAGTAAAGAAGTTGTTGCAGAGTAGTTAAATTGCATAGCTGAAGCAAATATAGTGGAAATTTTCCCGTAAATAACAATAGTTTGAGACAATTAACTAAGAAGAGTTTTCCGATATGTATTTCGTGTAGCTGTCATTTCCCAACAAAACAATTTTGGCGTTTTATGAATTCGATTTATCCAAATCAATTGCAATCGTAAGAAAGCTATCTTTCATAAAGAGGAAATATCCATTTTTTTAAGCCAAAACTACAAATCACGCAATCTTGGTATCAAATTAAAAAATCTCTAATGCCATGAAGTAAAAATGTGATAACCACATTTTTCAGTACAAGAATGATAACCACATTTAATCAGAAAGAGTAGAGTGGGTTTATTGAAGTAGAATGACATAAGCTGGTATGAATTTATAACATGTACTAATTGATTTGATATCCTTGAAGCAGGCCATAAAGCACATGCAATATCCCTTAAAAACGGAGGACCTTGATCCCTAAAAGTCAGCTTTTAAAAGAGATTTGATTTTTGACCTCCATTTAACATTTTCAAGGACAAATATGCCCTGAACGTCAGGTCGGTGATGAGGATCATATGGCTGCCACCTCACCTGATCAATCCTTGGAAAACAATAAACACGCTAAGGGCATTTTTGTCCTTGAAAATGTCAAATGGGGGCCAAAAATTCAACCATGGGGCCAAAAATCAAATAACACAATGTTTTCCAAGCACAGTGCCCCCAGATAACACTAATAAGCTCATGACAAGTGTCTGCTCAAGCATAGTCATCCCACCTCAGTTCTTTCCTGGCGTTTTCATCATTAAGTTCCTGCTCACAATTACAAGGAAGATAGGGTCAGCAACCTGAAAATATTAAGCCCTGCAATACTATCTTGTTGGTGCCCCTTGTGGCTGGAAATAAATTTTTGCTTCTGAAATACAAAATATAAAAGTAAAGCTGCATTTTAATACATGGATGCTATATTTATCAACCACGAAAAGTCGCAAGCAAATATGTTGGCTAAATGGGCCAAACCAACCCTCCTATAGCACACAAACCTGAAGATGCAGTTAGAGCCATTCATTTCAGCAATATGAACCAGTGAAGCAGTGCCTAAAATTCCCCGGTTTTTTTGTCAGGCACACATATGGCCCAATTTAGCATGTAGAGAGAAGCAGCACTTGCCATTGGTACATTACAATTCACATAATCCTCCACGACGAGAAGCAGCACTTCTTCCAATTTCCCCTTCTGGAAGTGATAAATATATAAAGAATGTTAATGACAATGAGGATTAATACAAAAATAATCTAGAACCCTATTCATAGAAATGAAGCATCAAGCACAGGCAAAACCACAACTTTCTTCACTTCTTAGTTGAATGAATAAGGAAAAAGAAACAATAAAATGGCCACCTTTCAAATTGAATGGGCAAATTTCACCTCTTTTTATTCAGTTATTTAAAGTTTATGCAGATAGTTGGCACCAAGACAAGTATATAGCATCTACAGTTTCCAATTAAAAGATATGAGCAGTAATCATCATTGATGCAGAGTGTAACAATTTTGAAAGATCTAATACAGTTCTTTAGTGTTTGTTTGCAGCATAATTCTTGCATCTTTAAGGATGTTACCTGAAATGATGATAATTACTGCTCATATCCTAATTTCTGGGGAGTTACCTCCTCTGGTATGCAGATACCGGCCAGCCTGGCTGCATTTTGACCTTTTCATGTTTCTTGTATCAGGTCTTTTCTGTTTTGGATAACGTCTTATCCTTTGGGAGTTGAATTTTCCCTCTCCTTTCCTACATAACTGCTTTGTCTATCGAAAAAAGAAAAGAATTTATGAACATTTACACAAGGTCTACAAAATACTTCAAGGACAACCATCTGTCACCCTTCAATTAATAATTGTAATGGTATTTTTAATTAGGAAATTGCTCCATTGCCTGAAATTTTATAGACTGGATGAATTAACCGGATCGGTATAATGATTATAATCTTAATGAACTTTATTGGACCCATATGTATTTTGAGTGGAACTTATCAAAACTATAAGTGTAATTCTACCCATTGAAATATAGTATCAAATATTCTGAGCATTTAGAGCCACTTTTTCATTAACATTCTCATAAATACTAAGTAGAAAATACTGCAATATGCACTGCATGTAATTATCAACTTGATTTTCCCTGACCTTTATTTTCCCAGCCAACTTACTGTTGTTCTCAATTCAAGCAACACTCATCTAAGGGCACAAGCTACAAGGGATATGATGCAACCTCTAAGCTCTAAGCCCAATGGTTATATGAAACTCTAGAATCCTATTGGTGCCTACCCTTCATACAAGTTCCATGATAAAATATATACAAAATGCCAATAAAAGAATAATTAGTTCTAAAACCAACCTCAGCAGGAGAATAATAAGCCACAAACTTGTTTTCCTTTTATCCGATGATAACATCTTCTGGAGTTGGGAAGAAATGCTGCAGCTGTAAAAAGGATCTACGAGTCACTGCACACCAAAAGAACAAGTAAAACGATTATAATAATTCACACGAAAGACGCTAAATCTTATATCCACTGTCATCCCAGATTCACAAACATAGACCAGAGAAATGTATCTGAAAACAACTTAGTAGTTAAGACCATACACGAGAAAAATGCTCATCAATTAACAGAAGCAAAAATTTCATATTTGTGTGATGTCCTAGGGCGAGGAGAACCTCTAAGGAGGGGGAATCTACCTTAGAGGAGACTCTGCCTAGGGTTTATGTGTGATGTTTGTTGGGAGTCCTCTAGTGGCCAAAGGGGAAGCCAAAGAGATACCCTAATCACTGATGTGTGAGGGTGGCGATTAGGGTAAGAGGACGTACCTTTGCCCCATGTAGTATTGAGCTACTTATAGGGGGGAGCTGGTTGCCCTAATGGGCCAACTTCGGGCCCAAGTAGGGCCAGCCTGTAATGAGCTAGGAGCGGTGCGCTGTCCTTGCGGATAAGGATGGGGTGAGTTGTCCTTGCGGATAAGGCTGGGGGACGTCATCATGTCCTTGGTGTCGGAATCTTTGGGGTGATGTCGGACCTGGGAAGACGTACGGAGATCGGACCTGATCAGAGGCATGAGGTCGGCCCGTATCTGGCGCTTGTTCGGCCGTTGAGCCCTAAGCTCGGCCAAACGTTCAGTGGGTCCCTTGTTAGGTCCTTGAGCTTTTAGCGGGGTTTATGGGGAGCTCGGCCTAGCCAGGTCCACCACATAAGCCCCCCAGCTCGGTCAAGGCTTTTTGAGGCTTGCTCCGAGGTCGTGGTTTAGATATCTTCCCGAAGTCCATCATTTTACGGTCGATTTTACCACATAAGCCCCCCAGCTCGGTCAAGGCTCTTTGGGGCTTGCTCCGAGGTTCCGGAGGGTTTCAGGACTTGGCCATCTGGTCAAGTGGAAGGACTGGTTCCAGCTGTCTCCACCTTAATCGTCAGAGTACACTTGACAGCTGCCCATTTATCTAGTACCGATGTGGTGCCTGACACGTGTCAGAAAGCTCTGTTTTCGAAGTGTCATTATCATTGTGACGTTATTCGAGATCCTCGAATCTTGTGGCCGTGCGCCACGTGCCTCGATCCTAGGGGTTAGGCCTTGAATAGGGTTTTATTGGGCCAGGCCCATTATTCAAAACTGGAGGGAAAACCGCTTCTTTTCAGTTTTACCCAGAGTGTCCTTTTTTCCTCTTCCGCCGTCCCCGTCTCTTCATTTGTCTCTCATTTACCATTATCTTCTTCGACTAGACAAGGTTCCCCTTCTTTTTTCACTTCTGCAGATCTCTCACTATACTCAAAGGTTCCTCCTATATTTCGTTTCTTCTTTGCTACTTCTAGACTTTGCTTGACCCCTTGTATTTCTTCCTTTTCTGTACGGAGGGGCGTGTCTTCCGCTGCTTGCGGGTTACTTCTGCATTTGATTCGTTTCTGCACTCTGCAAGGTACTTACTTCGTCTCTTCCTCTTTTGAAATAATTGCTGTTTTGGTGCCTTCATAGGTTTCCCTTTCTGGTTTTTGTGTTTAGTTTCTGATTTTGATCCTATATTTTGGTTTTTCCTCGAGGGGTAGGGTTAGGATTTCAGGATTTCATTTGGGGGTTTTAATTTCGCTGTTTTGTGGGTTTATTCACAGTGGGTTCTAGATATAAACTGGGTTCAATATGAGTAATGAATGGCTTAGGAAATGGGCTGGGATGGTTCTTCTTTCGTCAAGCAGTAGTGAGGAAGAGGACGGTTCCTCTTCTTCCTCCTGCTCGTCCACGGAGGTGGATGAGATGCTGCGGCGCAGGAGGGAGTTTGGGCGGAAGTACGAGCGGCGGGTTCTGGAGGTTGACCCCGTCGAAGTTGTCTACCCTCGGAACTCCGAAGAGAAACGAAAATGGATTAAGGAGTATGCTTGGGCTGAGTTTATAGATGGCAGAGAGCGTTGCCGATTACGAGAGGATGGAAAGGGAGAAACTGTTTGAACGGGGGGTACCTGTGGAAGAGGGGAGATGCTCACCCCTTGGGACTACCTCGAGGGGGTTTTCGGGTGGTTTATTTTTCGCGACCCGGAGGACTAACTTCGAGATCCCCTGTCCTTCCGCAGGTACTATGGCTCCTCGGAGGTGCATTGTCCGACCTGAACTGTACCCTGCTCCCTTTGATGCCGAATTATACACTTGGGTTGACGTGGAGCCCAAGGGAGTTCAATCCAGCTTAGTTTCAGATGACCAGCTCATGGCAGTGCGTGAGGTCGTGCTTTCCAGCTCGGGGGATGCTGGTGATAACTACAAAATTCTACCCTGCTCAGCCAATGACAGGATTTGTTCTCGGACTGACAATAGCTCTTTCTTCTTCTACGCCGACCTTATTCAAAATTTAGGGGTGAGCTTGCCTTTCACCGACATAGAGATTAGGGTATTGAACGAACTCGGCCTGGCTCCCTCTCAGCTCCATCCCAATACTTGGTCTTTTCTCCGAGCCTTTCAGAGATATTGTATCGCTAGGAACCTGGTTTGCACAGCTCGGCTCTTCCTGTGGGTGTACAATCCGTTCGTTAGTAACAAGGAGGGTGTCTCAGGTCGGCTTTGGGTATCGACCAAGGCTCGAGGTCGTTATGGGCTTTTTGGGATGTTCTCTGAATCATGGAAACAATTCAAACCGCGCTTCTTTAAGTACCAACATGTGGGTTCTGATCGCCCCTGGTTTATGGGAGAAACGAAACCAAGATTTCCCTTAGAATGGACACAAGAGTTTTTCATCCGACATTCGGAGGCACCTCAACGGTGGTCAGGGACGACCTTGGATGCCGATGAGGCTGTTACAGCCTTCCACTTTCAAACTGAGTATCGAGCTCGCAAGTCTCAGCTTGATATAGGAGTGTTCATGACGTGCCCAGTCCGAGAAGTCTTAACAAACATTGGTAGATAGCTTTTCACTTTTTTTTTTTTGCCTTTGTAATCTATTCTTTTAGTTTTTTGCTGATTTCTTTGCTTCTTTTCTTTGTGTTTTGCAGAGAAATATTGGGCCAACATGTCTTCTAAAGCGATGAGGGCTGCCTTGGAAGCGCGCAAAAAGAAGGCTTCCACATCTAATGCTGCTGTTGCCGTCGTCGCCGAGGTCACTGCTGATACGACCTCGACAGGTTCTGGTCCTCTTCAACCTACTCCGCCTGCCGTTATCCTTGCGCAGGCTCCTCAACCGGCGGCTAGCTCGGGCGTAGAGATGGTTGTCGCGCCGAGCTCGCCTGCTCAGGGCCGGGGATCTGAAGGTTCTTCCCGACCTCCAGTAGTCATCGTCAGTCCCTCAGTTAGAGAGGGAATTCTGAAGATGTCGGGGGCTGAGTGGAAGAAGAAGGCCGAAGACTTTGCTATTCAGATGAAAAGGGCCTGTACCATGTTTAGTGTTCTATCCGAGGTTGCTGACGATGTGGCAGAGGGTATATCACCCGCTCAGAAGAAAGCTCGGTTGGAGGCTGCGGCGGAGGTGGAGGATCTAAGACAGAGGAAGAAAGCGGCCGAAGAGAAGCTGGCGGAGCTGGAAGAAAAACATCGGCAACATATCGTGGAGCTCCAAAAGCAGAATGAGGAGGTCATGGCTCAGATGAAGGTTGAGGTTAGGCAGGCTGGTCGGCAGGAAGGTTTGGCCGAGGTGGAGAAAGTTAGGACCCTGCTGAAAAGGAGGGCTGCCCAAGCACTTAAGCACAAAGTGGCGGCACAGGAAGCTGATTTCCAGTTTGAGAAAGCTGGAAACAAAATCTTCGCCAGTGCGGTGGAGCAGGTTCTGCACTTGAACCCTGGTCTCCGAATTAGGGTGGTTGGGGCTAGTGCCGCCTATGGGGTAGAGGATGGCAAGATGGTGGATTATGGGAGAGATAGGGCCGAAGTTGATCTTGACCAGCCTAAGGAGAATCTTCCTGACCCCCTGGCCGAGAGAATGGAAGAAGATTTTGATCCGAGGTCGGTTGTGTTATCCGACGTAGAGGATTGACATGGCGTAAGTCCCTTATGCTGGGCAGCATGCTTTTACTTTGTAATAACTTTGTTGGATATGCTGACTGTCATCTGATAACAGTTTGTCTTTAACTTAATGCAAGTTCATATTTTGCTTAACTTGTTGCATATCTTGTCACTTGTTGCATATGTTGAAAAAGTTTTTAGGCAACGCAAGATAGTGAGATCTGTTGCGTGGTTTTACATCGTTGTTTACGCAAGTATTAAGTTTATCTTGTGACGTATAACGAATTATTAAGGGTCTTGGTCTATGAAGCTTTCTCACACCCAAGTCATCCATGATCGTTTTAAGGTTTAGATCGGGTTACTCAGTAAGTACAGTAATCTTATAAGGTTTCCTCTGGAAAGAGGTGCTGTATATAAGGGCATACGGTAGGGAACTCGGAACATCCCGTCTTGGCCGAGGTGGGTGTCCTCTACCCCGATGTGGAAGAGGTTGCTGAGTGAAGTGATGTAAAATCATTTCACTGCAAGCTGTACATCATCGGGTGTCCCTTGTACATTGTGCATATGAGCCGATCTCTTTTGGGAGATGTAGGCTGTGCATAGCACCATGCAACATTTAGGTGGCTAGTGCTAAATGAGAAGCTAGTATGTACGTATATAAAACTGTGGCACTTGAGTAAAGGGCAAGTTTGTATTTCATTGATTAGATGTCAGAATACATTGCTTTTTGAAAAAAAACTTGGTATTTCATAGTGGTGGCACTCTGGCCGACCTTGGAAAGATGGATATCTCACAATGAAAGGGTGCTATGGCCGAACTTAAAAATGTGGATATCTCACAATGAAAAGGCACGCTGGCCAAACATGAATTAAAAAGCCTAAACTGACAGGCAAACATTTTGATTAGGAATTTAAGTAGAGCTTTTTGGTAACCGTGACTTGCTTCTGAGGTAAACCTGTTTAGGCGATGTAGGTTCTCAGTAGGGTGGTGATCTAAGGGCTTTACTGAGTTCGGCTCCCTAGACAGTGTCCCAGAGTCTGTGCTTCGTGAGCACCTCTGTTGGGGTCTGCTTGTCTTAGAACCGTGCTCACACCCTTCGGGGACCGAGGCTCAGGTTTCACTTTTGGAGCGCTGATCTTCCGCGCTTGCAGGATCAGGACATTTTGCTCCAGTGTTTGTTTCTGCTTTTTTCTTCTTAGCTGCCTCCTTCTGAACCGAGGAGGAATGCCTGGGATACTTAACTAGCTTGAAGCCACTTGGGGGCTGCCGAATTTGTAGGAGGAGAAGGAGGTGCTTTTTGATTATGAAAAAGCTGTTGATCCCAGATCGGGTTTGGTCGGTAGGACCGTTGTCGTCTCGTTGTCCTGGACTCTCTTTTCTGACCTCGATGCCTAAGATTTGTCCTTTGGTCAAGGTTGGATTAGTGGATTCTTTCTGTTTCCTTTTTCCTTCCCGTAGACTTGCATTATAGCAAAGTCGGGCTTTTATTTGGTCGGCCTTTACCGTGACGACCTTGTCGTCTGAACCAACAAATTTCATTGCTAGGTGGACCGTAGAAACTACCGCCCCAAAGGCTTGGAGGAAGGTTCGTCCCAGAATGGCGTTGTATGGGGAATCAGAGTTTACTACCAAGAATTTTATAATCTCCGTCCGGGCTGAAGGTTGCTTACCTAGGGTTATCGGGAGATGGATAGCTCCGAGGGGGCGGATTGTCTCTCCTGTAAAGCTGATGAGGTTTCCTTCAAACTTGAGGAGGTCAGATGATCTGAGTTTTAATGCTTGAAAAGTGTGCAGGAAGATAATGTCGGCCGAACTCCCTTGATCGACAAAAACCCTGGCGACTTCAAAATTTCCTATCAGCGCGGTTATTACCATGGGGTCATTATGATCAGGGACAACATCTTCCATATCCAGGTCGGAGAAAACGATGGGAATATCTCGAGACGGCTTTTTGTAAATGGGCTTGTGGTGTACTGCCAGGATTTGGTTGATGTACCTTTTCCTATCTGCTCTCATTTCTCCTCCACCTGCGAAACCTCCGGAGATAGTTTCTACCCGTAGGTTTTCTGGTGACTTATCCATGTCTTGGATCGCGACCAAGCTTACTCGTTGTGGCTCCTCATCTCTCTTCTCGGGGGATGGCTCCGCTTTTGCTTTGCCTTTATCATTATCCGGGCTGCGGGTTCTTCTTCGACCTTTCCTTTCTACTGCTTCTCTTACATACTGTTGTAATTTTCCCTTCCTTATCATGTCTTCGATCACATCCCGAAGCCAAGTGCATTGGTCGGTGTGATGCCCATACCCATCATGGAAATTACAGTATTTCGACCTATCTCTGATATTACTTTGATTCCTGAGGAAAGGGGGGCGAGTTACCCCCTGAGGTCGGTTTGCATAGTCTCTCTCCAGACTTGAGATCTCGGGACTGTTAGGGGGGTGTACACATCATACTTGGTGGTGTAGGGACGTCGACGGTCCTCTTGGTGTCCGGGGTTGAAGTGTCCTCGGTCACCTTGGTCTGATCTTCCTCCTTTCTCGTCCCTGTTGCCTCGAGGGCGACCTCGGGGAAGGGCACTTTGAACTGTAGCTTGGCTATTTTCCATTCTATTAGTATGTCCTTTGGTGAATTCTTCTAGGTTAATATACTTATTTGACTGCTGCCTCAGCTCGGCCATGTCCCTCGGCGGTCTTCCAACCAAGGAATCCTTGAATCCTCCTTCGAGCAATCCTTGAGTAAGGAGGAGTACGGCTACCTCAGGTGATAAGTGAGGGACCAAGCTGGATTCAGTGTGGAATCTGTGCAAATACGCACGCAGTGTTTCATCTGGCTTCTGGGTTACTGTTGCTAGGGTGTGATCCGACCTTGGCTGTATGCAACTTGCGGTGTACCTATTGAGGAATGTTTGCTTCATTTCTTTCCAGTTATTGATGGAATTTCTTGGCAGTGTGGAAAACCAACGCAGGACAGGAGCTTGGAGGGTCATGGAGAAGGCCCGACACTTAAGCCGATCTCCTCCCCCATGAAAGTTAATCGCGCCTTCATAATTGAGGACGTGTTCCTGCAGGTCGGTCAGGCCGTTGTACCTAGCGATGTTGGTTGGCCCGAGGTACCCAGGTGGTGGCTGGTAGGACATGACTGCTGGGGTGAAGGGGTGGCCTGGATGGACATCGTCGGGGTCGGCTTGTTGGTCATCAAAAGGTGGTGTTTGAGGTAACTGATTGAGAGTAGTAAGGGGTGTTGTAACCATTTGTGGTGTCAACAGTTGTGGAGATGCCAAGTTTTGGGTTTGGAGTATAGTGTTACCTTGGTCTGTTGGGATGGTCAGAGGTTGTGTTGGCTCATTTGTGGCTGGGGTCTGATCTGGTATAACTCGTTCAGCAAGGCGGTGCATGGTTATTTGTTGTAGGTCTGCGATAGCTTTTCCTTGTTGCTCCACTATTCTCATTTGTTGTCGCATTAGAGATAA
This sequence comes from Crotalaria pallida, assembly GCA_037953625.1. NCBI lineage: Eukaryota > Viridiplantae > Streptophyta > Magnoliopsida > Fabales > Fabaceae > Crotalaria > Crotalaria pallida. Next base: position 176,199,169 of record CM075650.1, read on the forward strand.
GAGTTCGGCATCTCGTGAAAGGGAGGAGTGACGTGGGGGAGGAGGAGGGGGAGGCGGCGGAGGGGGCGGTGGCGGAGGTGGTGACGGCCTTGCTGCCCTGTTGGCTTCAAGATGCTCACGTAGGTCCTCCGGAGTCCGTGCCCTCCTGGGACGCCCTCTTCCTCTCCTTTGAGCTGTTGGAACGTCAGACATGGTAGATTCTTGGTGGGGCTGATGTTTATCTTTTCCCACAGACGGCGCCAATGTGATGTCCTAGGGCGAGGAGAACCTCTAAGGAGGGGGAATCTACCTTAGAGGAGACTCTGACTAGGGTTTATGTGTGATGTTTGTTGGGAGTCCTCTAGTGGCTAAAGGGGAAGCCAAAGAGATACCCTAATCACTGATGTGTGAGGGTGGCGATTAGGGTAAAAGGACGTACCTTTGCCCCATGTAGTATTGAGCTACTTATAGGGGAGAGCTGGTTGCCCTAATGGACCAACTTGGGGTCCAAGTAGGGCCAGCCTGTAATGAGCTAGGAGCGGTGCGCTGTCCTTGCGGATAAGGATGGGGTGAGCTGTCCTTGCGGATAAGGCTGGGGGACGTCATCATGTCCTTGGTGTCGGAATCTTTGGGGTGATGTCGGACCTGGGAAGACGTACGGAGATCGGACCTGATCAGAGGCATGAGGTCGGCCCGTATCTGGCGCTTGTTCGGCCGTTGAGCCCTGAGCTCGGCCAAGCGTTCAGTGGGTCCCTTGTTAGGTCCTTGAGCTTTTAGCGGGGTTTATGGGGAGCTCGGCCTAGCCAGGTCCACCACAATTTGTAATCATGAAATTTCCATACCAAGACAGAAATGAGGAAAGACAAAAATCGAAGTTTATATTCCTAGTATGTTTGTTCTTATGGTGCCCCTCCTGTAGGATCTTCTTGAATGATAATTTATCCATAATTAAATTACAAGTTCAGAAATGCAAAAATGATACTCAAATCTAGAATAATGTTTTCAACCCAACATCTACTTTATTAAGTTTTTCAGTAGACCAACAGGTTTGAATGACTGACACAGACACAATTATTTCATTTAAAACAAAATATAGGTGCTGGATAAAATGTTGACACGTACCTGAAGTGTTCATCACTCATATGAGCCACAACCTGAGAATCACCAGCATTTTCATGAGTATGAATTTCGGAAGAATAAAACTGGATTTCAAGCAAGCATGGATTTCTTTTCCAGAACTTGCAACCCTGTGATGCCTGGAACCATAAGCATAATATAGGATTTATTAAGGACAACTGCGCAGTTTACTTGCCAACCAGTCTTGATAGAAGTTAAAGGCCACAACTGGTTCCTCCAGTTTGCAGTACAAATTAAAAAGAATCTGAACTGGAACATGATCCTTCAATAAACCAGATTTCAGAATTTTAGCATAAAGCTCTTCCGCCTCTTTTCTGTTACCTCTAACACAGAACCCTTTAAGAAGCTCAGTATAAGTTATTATATCTGGCTCATATCCCCTATGCACCATCTCATCATATAATTGAAGTGCAAAACCAACACGGCCTAAATTACTAGCAGCATCAATCAACAAGTTATAAGTAACAACATCAGGAAAGAGACCTTTTAAAATCATCTCTTCCTTCAGAGAGCAGGCATCATGTATATTTCCACTTTTCAGTTGTGCAAGAATTAAAGCATTATAAGTGAATACATTGGGGAGAACACCGAAAGCCAGCATCTGATCTCTAATAAAAAATGCATTACCGAGATCTCTACATCTTCCATAAAAGTCAATTATTACGTTCCATACTAATGGCTTGGGAACCATTAAATTGTTCAACATGCACCGAAGCAACACTTTTGCTCTGTCAATGTCTCCTTCAAAACAAAGGCCTTGAATCATAATCTTGTACGAAATTTGATCAGGCATAATCCCCATTTTAGACATAACTCCAAGAATGTAGCAAGCTTCATTGGTGTTTCCTTCCTTACAAAGAGCACCAATGAGAGAATTATAAGTAAAAATATCAGGAAGTAAACCTTTCTTAAGCATCTCACATGCAATTCCATATGCAAGATTTGTTTGTTGACTCTTGCAAAATCCATTGATAAGAACATTATAAGCCACCACATCTACTTTTGTATGCTTCTGAAGCATCTCATTCCAGAGACTGAGAGCCTCAATAGCTGCTCCATTCTTAAAGTAATTATCCATGAATATAGTAGACCTAACTAAATCAGGTATATCTTTGTCATCATCATCATTTAATATTTCTTCAAGCATCTTTTTAGCTTCCTTCAAAAGACCTTTCCCACACAATGCATGTACCAGTATGTTACAAGTAATCCTGTTCGGCGGAATACCAGTATTGGCCATGGTGGAGAACAGATTCAAAGCTTTATCTACGGTATTAGCAGCACAGTAGCCCTTAATTAAATTGTTGAAAGTGGCACAGTTGGGATGAGGACCAAACTCTAACATCTCTCTAATAAGCCAATCTGCCTTTTCCACAAGACCAATTTTGCACAGCCCATTTACAATATGGTTGTGGGTAAACACATCAGGAAGAATACCTTTCTGCACCATTTTTCTCCGAAGCCAAAGAGCTGCTCCCAACTTACCTTCCAAGCACAAATATCTTATAGTGGCTGTATGTTCAGTGTAGCTATATTCACACGTATATCCCTGAAGACCTATCTTATCCAAAGATATGTTTTCCCTGCAACATTTCATGTAATAACCAAAAAATGTCATTTGTTTTGGAATCTCTGGTGTTTTTCTTCTGACATACGCATATACAATTACAGATATAGTAAGCAGGTATACATTCATGCATACCATTGATAATTCAACACATTGTCAAAATAAACTTCCTATACAGTGGACTTACAAGGCTAAATAAAAAGAAAGGATGCAAACAAGCTTTTATCTGACAGTCACTGCTCAATCTCAAAATACAGAGTAGAACATTGTTTAACTTCTAGATAACAACAGCAACTAGAAAGTAGAAACAATCAACATAGTACATTCTTTCAGGTATGATGCCCATCGAGCATTTCATTGGCTAATTGTTATTTTAAATGGAATTATAAAAATGGCATTCATAAATGCTTGAAAGCGTACTCAAATGCCAAACCCATCAGGATGCCGTAGCAATTGTCAGTCATAGTATACAATCTATAATATCTATTGAGTAAATTCCTTGAAGGCACATTCAGGTGTTCAAATGAGTCCATAAATGTTCACACATCAAATGATGATAGAAAGTGAAGACTAATTTGAATAATGAAATGTGCATTCACCATTTTTGGGAATAATCTCTGGAAAATATGACCAAGGGCGGAGGGAGGGGGATGTGGGTATGCCATGGTCCCCCAAACCCTCTCTTTGATTTTATGTGCACTTTTATGTTTGGTTTAGCTTGGGGTCCCCCTCAAACTAAACTTTCTTCATGTTATGTAGTATATTATATGCCTAACCTCACTTTCCAAACTAAAATTCTATCTCCACCCCTGAATTCAACTGAGCTGTATACGATGCTTGATAATAAAAATAACTATTGTAATCTTCGAATACGATGCAACAAAAAAAAAAAAAAGCTAAAAGCTAACCTCATCATCTTGAGACGTTCTAAGCTGTCCTTGAGCATGGTATCCAAAGCATTGAAAACAGCATGGGGACCATTCTTATCCCCAAAACTCTTGTCGTTGGGAGCATTCGGTTCGCACTTGTTCAATATACCTGATAACAAATCTTTCCCATGTGATAATGCTAAGTCCTCCTCTTGGCATGATAAAATCCTACAAAGCCAAATGCATTATGGTAATTTAATTAATTATTAATTATTAATTTAAAAAAAGCACCACCATAACAACATCTAAAAGAGATGTAGTAACTAACTAACTAACTAACTAACTACGGACCTGTGATTTGAGGGAATGCTGAAAACGGAGGCTAAAGAGTGAGCGACATGTTGCTTGATGGATTCGACGGTTCGATTCAAGAAGCGGAGGAAGACGACATGGATTGGCACCAAATGTGGCTCTCCACACGTAACAACAAATTGCTGAAACCATAAAATAATAATAATAATAATCAATTATCAATTAATTAATTAATTAATTAGCTACGTGTAAAATTAAATTAAAAAGAAAGAAGAGGAAGATAGCACTCACTGCCATTCAGACTTGTGGTGGCGTTGGTTGATTTAATGAATTTGGGAGAGGTAAAAAGTAAAAGGAATCATTTAGTTATTCATAAATATAAGAGTGAATATGAATGGAGCGTGTTATATTAGATCTGTTAACTGGCGGCGGTGTCGTGGTGGTGGTGGTGGGTTTGAAAGACGCGCGCGCGGGGGAGGGGGAGGGGGGGCACTATGGAGTGTGAGTTGAGTTAGTGAGAATGATAAAAGGCTTTGTTGGATGGAATTCGAAATGAATGCTGCGTGCGTCAAATGAAATGAAAGGGATGGAGATTGGAGGGAGAGAAGCGGAAGAGGATTTGATGCTATGTGCCCCGTTTTTTTGGAACGGGTCGGGTTCATTCGAATGGGCTATTATTTTCTTACCCTACCCTCCCCCCGCGAAACACACACAAAAATATAAATAAAAAATTAAAATAGAGCAAACACTTGCAAAACGCTTTATTATATTATTATTACAACCACTTGTCTAACTAGGCTTGCCAATTGGACCATACCCACGAGTAATATTTTGTTTCGGGTCCGGATTTAAAAATGAACCCACGAGTATCTATGAGTAATGTTAGAAATGGGTTCGGGTAATGCGGGTACTCGGATCAACAAAAAAATACTTATCATTCAATTGATTTGGAACTTAAGTATGCTTGTGTGAAATGATTTGTTTTTAGATGAATCAGATTTACCTCTGGTAAATTTTTTTTGAATTGTTTAATGATATATCAAGTGTTTGACAAGTAAAAATAGGGAATTTTTATGTTTCTTAAAAAAATAAGCTTAAAATTTTATTTTTTTTATAAAATATATATATATATATATAAAATGGGTACACGTGAACCCGTTTGGGTATCCGAAGACCCACTAGCCCACTTGGCAGCGGGTACCCCGTGCGGGACCGGGTCCAGGTCCGGATACGCATAAACGCGGTTGGTTCGGATAATGGGATACCCGAACCCATTGTCATCCCTAACTATCTGATCGAGTTTGGGCGGACTTACTTCGGATTAAGTAATTCAAACCAAGAAATATCTACCTAAGCATAGTATTGGATCACTTTTTTAAATAATTTGGACCCTTTTTTAGTAGGTTGCTTTGGAGTCCGGTTAATTCATACTTTTTTGATCAGGCTAAAAAAAACTCGAAATCTATTCAGATTGTATTTTAAGAGTCTAAATCAGCTTATATATCGAGTTTATTCAGGTAGGGTTTTTTGGTCGACTTTACCCTTGTCTTTATAATAAAACACTTTAGGTAGTGCTATGTTACAAGGCAATCTCTAGTATGCTCCATGTGAGTTTTTACTTACCATGCTCTGGTTTAAAACATTGTAATCAAACTTCTATTTTACCTTTATATTACAATGCTCCATCTTCGTCCATAACCTCCCCACCTCAACTCGCACCAGTAACAACTAGTGTACCTCACCCCACGACTGCTCAACTTCTTCACTTTTATCGGTGTCGCATCATCGGTCACCGTTTTTCATTGACAATCGCACCATCCATTTTACTGCCTTTATTCACAGTCGGAAAACTTGGATTAATTCCCACTGCTTCATTCACATAATCAAGCACTTATTAATAACTCAATCACTGTCAGCTTCACACTTCGGAAATCAAGGCTTCAATGAAACCTCGACGAACTCCATAAGAAGTGGAAGACATAATCATCGAAAAAATCCTCCAAGTTTCGACCAATGGTTCCATTGTCATCACGAACAACAATTATCGCGGTTTATACTTGGAATTAATCATCATTGAGATTCTCGTGGAATGGAATAAGCTCGTTCTTTCTTGCAATTTGATGAAACAAGTTTTAATCGACCCAATCTTTAGTGACTTAATCGGCATCGGTGAATCCACTTTTCATTACCTTGTCGACTGCTACAATTGCACGCACGAGGAATCGAATAAAATCGCGAATACGAAGGACAAAAATACGAAGTCCGAGAGAGAGTTTGGGCTATGGAGATCTAATTTGCGTGCATAGAGATGGTGAAAGTGGGTTTTAGGCTGTGATGGTGATGGTAGTTGAGTAAGAGAAGGGGTTGCAACGACAACAATGTTGGCGGCTATGGCTGGTGAAAGGGTAAGGACAAATTTGTCTTCCTACAATATTTAATCCTTTAATTCTAGCGTTTAAATTTTTTTTAGGCTTATTTAAGTAATTAGTCCCTGAACTTAGGTGCTCTTTTGGAATTAGTCCTTAAACTTTTTTCAATGCTTTGAGTCCCTAAACTTTGCTCAAATTTTGGAAATGATACTTTCATCACTTAAGTGGTGATATGATCGAGGACATGTCAGGTCACCTTCGCCACATCAATAGGTAACGCGCAAGATGATGCCACGTGAATTTTTTATATTTAAAAAATTTCAAATTTATTAAAAATGATCAAAAATTGTTTTTTAAAAATAAAATCGAATCTTTTAATAATTTAAAAAAAATGATTTCTTTAATAAAAAAAATCATGTAGTGTCACGTAACACTACATAATACATCACTCGTCGATATTGTGACAGTGATGTGACATGTCGTCGGCTATATCATCACTTAAGTAATGAAATGACAATTTCAAAAAATTGAACAAAGTTCAAGGACCCAAAACATCGAAAAAAGTTCAAGGACCAATTCCAAAAAAACACCTAAGTTCAGGGACTAAAAGGATAAATAAATACTAAATTAATGACTATTTTGTCTTGATCACCTTATTTGCCCCAAACATTAAAGCAAGATAGTGTGTTAAAAAAACTAATAAAGTTAGTTGGTTAAAAGAAACAATAAAATTAGTTAAGGTCTCGTTTTAGTGGTTGCCACTTATATATATATATATATATATATATATATATATATATATATATATATATATATTAAATTGTATTTTTGAAACAAAATATATTTAGCAAAATTTATGCTGAAACGTTTTTTTTTTAAAACTTTTTTTCATAACAATTTCACATTTATTTTCAAAACAAAATAATAAATAATTTCTTAATTTCAGTTTTGATTTACAAACTTATACCGCCTTTGTTTGTATCACTCAATCACCGTCATCATTCCTTCCACTACCACAAGCACCACAATCACTGTTACCAACATGACAACCACCTAACCACCACCATTGTGACTACCACAGCACCAACCACCACTGTGACTCCCACAACTGCCCTAACCTCCACCATCCCCTGATGATCACTACCATCACCACCATCATAGTCAACTCAACCACTGCCACATCCTTAACTGCTATCATTCCCTCCCTCTATCACCACCATCGTCACTTGTAAAACCACCATCAAATAACTAACCACCATGGTGGCCACCCTAGGGACCACCCTTACCCTAGTCATTATTACCCTTTGATGACTACCATCAGCACCATCACTGTGAACACCACACCACCACCGTCACTCGACGATCATCACCTATATGTCCTCCTCAATCATCACCTGTCATCACTATTATCTCTTTTTACCAACACCACAAAATTCACCACCACCATGTGTCCATAACCACTAAAGAGTTGTTTGATGTTGCAAGTTGTGATGGTAATAAATACTCCCTCCGGTCTGCAATATAAGAATAAAAAGTATTTCTCTTAATTTAAATTATAAGAAAAAAATTATTTAACCTTCTTAAATTTTGGTTTATTCTCAATGTTACTTTTTTTAAAACATCTATACAAAATGATTATTTTATTTAATTCTTGTTTCATTTCCAATTATACTTTCCTAATCTGGCTAATTTTTTTAGAGTGAAGTATCAATTTAGTTTTTGATATTTTTTTGGCAAAACTGCTCGTTTGGTCCCTTAAGTTTTTTTTTTTGTTTGAACGTGGTCCCTCAAGTTTTATTAAGTTATCACCGTCGATCCCTCTGTCAATTTTTTCGTTATCTTCTCCTCTGGTCATCTTTTTCAGTGAGCTCCAAGATTTTTCGGCAACACCTACATCATCTCAAGCAGCTCCACGACGTCAACAATCCAACGAGTTAGATCTAGATTTGCGGATAGAGAAAGAGAGAGCGCTAGATCAGAGAGAGATGTGAAAGAGAGAGCTGGTTAAAGAGGGAGAGTGCGTCGGTTTGAGAGAGGAGAGAGAAAGCGACGGATCTGAGAGAGAGGACCTCACCGGAAAAAAGGGGTGGCTGAAAACCTTGGCTTGTCGGAAAATTAGAGTTGGCCGGAGAAATATCAGGGACTAAATTAGTATAGCAAAAACATATAAGGGACTAAATTGGTACTTCACATTTTTTTAATAAATTTGAGAAAATTAAATACAATCAATTAACTTTCTTAATAAAGGTAATTTTAATTTTTTTTTCTTGTACTGTACACCGAATGAAGTATCTGAAGAGTAAAAACATTTGGATATACATGATTGATGAGCAATGATCATATTAATTGGAGAGTGAAATTAGAGTTTGAAGGCGAAGGAGTGGTGGCTACCATCCAAAAGAGAAAGATAAGATGATTTTAAAATGTAAAAGTTCTTGTCTAAGAAGCAAAACGATGATGTGTTCATTTCATATATATTACTTGGCATAATTTAATTAGAGGGGGAAAAAACACGAGACGAACTACTAAATTTAGTGATTTTTATTCTTTTATATGTTAACATGTATATATGGTTATCAACAAAACTCAACACAGTTGGTAGATAGTTGAGTTCCTTAAGCATGATGTTGGGGGTTCGATCCATGCCGTGGCATGGAAAAGACTTTGTTGGTAGAGTCAAAACCCACTTCAGTGATCTCTACGCTTCGGAAGAGATTAGTCTTCGACTGTCGGCTGAAGGATATCCTTAGTGTAAAAAAAAAACATGTATATATGGTTATGTGTGGCAAAAATACTCAAAAGTCGATTGAAGGTTAAAAAATTAAGTGAAGGTCGAAAAAACATTTGAGAGGCGATAAATTAACATATTTAATAAAACTAAGAAAATTGCTCGTGCGATGCATAGGTCTTAAATTTTGCTATCCTTTATTTTTTTTGAAGGGCTTTCCATTTGTTAAAACATTAAACATTAATTTTATTTACATGTGAATTTTTTTAGCGGACAATAAATCTATCATTTTTTGGAATTATATTTTATATGGTATTTTTTTAATTATTACAAATTTACTTTGAAATTTATTTTTTCATGATCAGACAAATTTATGTAATCAAATCGGAATACAATACTTATAATTAGATAAAATGCAATAAAGATTCTGAAAAATATTTATAATATGTGAAACAATCATGTATACTTTAAAAATAGTTATGAATAACCGTTATTATTTTTTTTTCGTGTTTTCTTTGGTGGGACAATTATATAATATAAAATTGGTATAATATATAATACACAAACTTCTATCTATATATTAAGCCAAATGTAAATATTTAAATATGTCTTTTGTCACACACTTATCATTATCAAGGAAAAATCATAGTTATTTGACACATGTTGAAATGAAAAAATATATTTGTAATGACCAATAAAAACATGTTGAATTGAAAATTAAAAATGTAAATAAACAAAACAAAAACCAATTGTACTTCCAACTTCTAAACTTTGGACACGGCTTAAGAACATCTATTTGGAAAGAACCATGAACAAACTTATATATGAGAAGCAAAATACTTAAAGAGAAAAAGATCTTTATCCTTACATCACCGGTGAGAACGCGTTACCTTTAGTTGCCTCAAACATTTTGAAGGCAACCACCTTCATTAAATGTTTGTCTCCTTAATATTTCTTATTTTTGTGATTTTCTACCGTCCTTGTGGTCGAGAGTATTTCCTCGATCGTTAAATGGGACGAAGGCCGGGAGTATTCCTTCAATCCTAAATCTAAAATCTTTATGAGAAATTTATATCCATCATGAAGGTAGGTTAATTTTGTTAGTAACATTGAAATTGTACAAATTTAATATACTTATTTGAAACTACCTCTAAAGATATTATTGACATTTTATAAGCGTTTGGGGGAAAGTTAATTAAGCGTTTTTTTACTCTAAAGAAGTTTTTTTTATAAGCGTTTTTTGGAAAAGGTAATTAAGTTTTATTAGAAATTAAAATGAGTTTATACAAATTTGGAAAAATAAAACTATAGATACATATCGATAAATATATATGGATTAAATGATAATTTATTACTTTAATATTTTGAATGAAACTTTTTAGTTGAAATTTAACACACATTGACAATTTTTTGCTAAATATTTTGGATATATATATTTTTATTAGACTTTTTTTACTATTTTTTTATCTATATTTTTTTATATTTTTATTAGTCTTGTTTAATGATATTGTGTAGTGCATTAGATATATATATATATATATATATATATAGAAAATATTATTTTTTAAAAATAATTTTTTATTTAGATTTAATATTTTTTTACCTTTAACTAACGGGGTTTGGTTCAGTTGGTGTAAGACCTCAACTGAAATCTTGGGAAAGAGACATGGGTGCTAGTAGCCTCGTGTTCGATTCCCACTAAAAACATCCAGTCACGCAGCTCACTCCGGATTAGTCTCAAGGACTCCCTGGTATTAAGGGTGCTCTTGGGGATACCGGTGGTTCCGCAAGGAATACACAAAAAAAAAATTTACCCTTAATATTGATTATAGCATTTTTTATAAATGTGTAGTAAAGAATACAATAATATATAGCAAAATATTTATTAAAAATTTTTTTAAGCAAATTTTGGAATGTGGTAATAATTAAGTTTTATTATAAATTGAAATGAGCTCATGCAAATTAAACAACAACTATGAATATAGATTCATTAACGAAAAAATTATAGATATAGATAGATAGATAAAGATGAATAATTAAAATGTTAATTTTTTATGTTAATATTTCGAATAAAACTTTTTAGTTGAAATTTCACATGATTGATACTTTCTTGCTAAAATATTTCGGATGTATATATTTTTATTAGACTTTTCTTTTATTATTTTGTTTAATTTATATTTTTCTATCATTTTTATTAGTTTCGTTTAACGATATTATGTAATGCATTATATATAACGTATCTTTGTTTAAAAATGATTTTTTATCTAAATTTAAGATTTTTTTATCCTTAATATTGATTGATCGCATTTATTATAAATATGTAGTGAAAAATACAATTATATATATATATATAGAGAGAGAGAGAGAGAGAAATGAAAAGATTAGAAATGATATGGACGGATGTGATTTACTATGTCTGCGATTAGAAAAGAAATTAGGAGGGAAAAAATATCATTTGGAGGGAAAGTAAGATTAACCCTCAACTTCTCCTATTTTATAATATGTTGATGTTGATGATGACTATTATTAATTATTAATATTGTGTTTCTAAGAAAACATGATTGACGATTATTATTTAATCTAATAAAATATGATGGACGGCTAAGATTAAAAGATACAAAACGGACGGTTATGATTTAATCTAATAAAATATGATGGACGGCTAATATTAAAAGATACAAAACACACACTTAATGATAGATTTATGAGAGAAATACACCATTAGGAGGGAAAATAAGTGTTTTAGGAGGGAAATCTTTTTTACCCTTCTACTTTTCCAATTTTAATATACGTTGACTAAACGACAAAGAAGAATCTTACTCATAAGCATAAATCATGAAAAATATCTTAAGTCTTAATTAGAGAATATTATGATTGAAAAAAAGGTGTTGACAATTGTCATAGTATTATTATAGAACTATAAATTTTGTTAATATGCACCATCAGCCTTCATCATATTAAAAGGGTAACATTTTTTAAACACATTTCTGTGCTGTAAAATCCATATTTTTAAGCTTAATTATTCTTTGAGATTAATGTGTATGCACTGACGCTGTAAAGTTTTTTACACCATCAGTCTATTATTCACATTCATTTGTATTTCTTTCATCTAAAAGTCAATGACGATAAACGGATGAATGATGAATAATGCAATGATGATGTAAAAAACTTTTACACTGTCGATACATTCTCAATTTTCTCTTATTCTTTATAAATTGTTTCGTGCTCGGTGGTCCAGCTGTCGTATCTTTAATATAATTCAATTATGATTTTTTTTTCATTTAATCATGGTATATTTATAATTATTATATTAAAATAAATTTTCCGATTAAATTAAATACTATGGTTACGGAAACTGTTTACTTATTTTTTATATTTTATTTTGTTTCTTTATAAGACAAATAATATAGCATTACAATCCTTATAATTACAATTATATTGATAATCATTGAATGATTTTTTTTCTCGAAAGGCAGATTTTTTTCCTTTTTTAAGAGGTGGAGGAGTACAACTGTTAGAAATTGAATCCAGATACTCACAGTTCATGTCCCATAATTTTATTATCCGAGTTTGCTCGTTGTTATTATTCGAGAACATCATTTGGTGCAAGAAGAGTGAATAAATCAAATAAATTGATCTAGTTAAAAGATTTGGATGATTGAATTTGCTAACACCATACAGTACTTAATTAGATCGTGCAACATTTTTTTTTGTTTGTTTTTTTTAATGTATTCCATGAACAAACATGGGGGAATTATAAGTTACACAATTTTTTTAAACACATTAGAGATTTTAAGAAATAACCGTTTTATTTTCGGCACCACTCACCAGTGACAAGTACCCTAAATAACTTATTCCTTAAAAAAAGGGTATGACTGGAAAAAGTTTTGTTGATTGAGACAAAACTCACTTCGGTGATTTCTACGCTTCGGAGAGGATTAGTCTTCGACTGTCGGTTGGAAATACCTTTGGTGTTAAAAAAAAACTCTAATGTTAGGTGAACTAATGATAAAATAGGATGATTGCTAAATATAACCAGAAAAACTAAGCACACATATTGAAAGGTATTTTCGAACTTGTATTTCTTCATTTCGGATGATCTTTCCAAAATTTTACACTTTCGGGAATACCTTTCAACATATGTGAATAAAAAATTTAGGTGTATAAAAATTATCCACGGTTTCACATAGTGATTCTCCGTTGATGTAAAGAGTATAAATTCACACTTTTATACAAATTCCCTATTTAATCTTGATTCTCTACCGCCCTTTGTTAAAGTTACTGGTAATGAAAAAAAATCTTAAATTTACATTATTTATTCTGCCGAAAACAAAAAATCATATTTTTTAATAAGCTTGTACACTCTGTTTGTTTTGGTGGATTTTGTGGAGGATAAATTGGGGGGAGAGAATAAAAGGACAAAACTAATTTTTCTTCTTGTTTGGTTCATGAGAAAAATTGAGGGAGGAGAGAAATTAAGGTAGGTTCAACTAGAAAAAGTTTTCACTCCTCCATAGGCAAGAGAATGAGAGGAAAATGAGTTTTTGGATGTAAAATTACCTACATGTCCTTAATTTATTCACTTTACTTAAAAAAAATTTTTTAGAAAATATTTTTTTAATTGGAAAAAAATAAAGCTTTTTTTTAGATAAAAAATTGTTTTTTTTTTTATATTTTGAACTCAAAATTTTTATCATGTAATAAAAAATTGAAGTAAAAAAAATCTTTGGCTTTGTTAAATATACATGCATATGAAATAGAAAGAAAAAATTTATTTCTATTTTGTTAAACAAGAGTTTAGTTGTCTTTTGATAAATTTATTGTTTTCTCTCTTCCTTCTTTTCTCTCCAACCAAACGGAATGAAAGAAAACTCAACTTTTTTCTCTTCCCTGTTTCTTCATATTTTCTCTCATACCAAACAACCACAAAATCTACCCATTTTTTCACTATAATCTTTCTCCCCCATTTCTCTCTTCCCATTTTCTCTCTTCCCATTTTCTTTCGTTTAACCAAACAAAGCCGTAATCTATTTGATTTCTTAGTATTTTACCTTTATATTTTTCACTTAAAAAGATGCACCCTATAGTTTTTGTGTGAAGATAAATTAACCACGGTGAAGTTGGGAAAAAATAACCATGGTCGAAGCTCTTCTCCGTTTAGTACAGCACTAGTAAATGAGGAATGGGTTCCGCATGGCCCATAATGCATTTTTTTTAAATATTTTTTTGGTGATAAATGCAAATTTGAATGCCACGTTGTCACACCGTTTCACTAATACAGTACTCATTCCAAATACTGAAATTCCAACAATACCCATTTTCAAACGGCCATCCAAACACCTCAAAGGACGAGTCAACGAGGTCATAATCGTCATTCAACCCAAAACCCCACACTAAAAAACCCAGTTCCCAAAAGCTGTGCCACGCAACAGAATAGGGATTCTCTCCAATTTTCTTATCTAATACCCCATCCTGTAAAACAATTAATTTTTGAAATTATAGTGCATAAATTAAAATTAAGAAATATATTTGTTGTGTTTTTTTTTAAAAATAAATTAACAATTATTTTATTATTTTTACCTTTTATTTCTTTATTAATTGATAATTTTTATAAATTTATTATATTTTTTTATTAATTATATGAGAGTAGAATTATAAAAAGAATAATTAATATTGCTTTGAGTTTTTAAATTAATAAGAAATAATTATTATATTTTAAAAATATACTTAATATATAATTTTAATTTATTATTTTAATTATTTAACAATTTGAGATTTTGTTAATTTTCATAAATAAAAAATTAAGAAACTAGGAAAGAGAATCTTGACCCAAGGCAAAAAATTAAAGGGTATTTCTATCATGCAATCCAAAATTGGATGGTTGCTATGTAACTTTTTCTTAAACCAATAAGAAGTTGTCACTTATGTCATGTCATTATTTGAAGTAGTTAAAATTAGTTTTTTGCAATTTAGTCCAACAAAAAAAGTAAATTAAAAATTTAGTCCTTTGTACCTATAGACAAATTATAACTTTTAATTTTAAATTTAGTCACTTGCATTAAGCCTTTTTACACAAGTGACTAATTTTAACTACTTTTAATTTTTTTTTTAAATTAAAAGTTATAATTTGTTTATAGGTACAAAGGACTAAATTTTTAATTTACTTTTTATGTTGGACTAAATTGCAAAAACCTAATTTTAACTAGGTTTAAGAAAAGTTTGCATAGCAACCATCCAATTTTGGATTGCATTACAGTAACTCCCAAAATTAAAAGCAAAAATAAATAAATAAAATTAAAAAAAATAAAAAGAAACGAGAAATTCCGTTTCATGCAAAACAAACAGATCAAAACCCAAAACCATTTTCATTTTTCCCTCACACACACTCTCTCTCTCACTCTCTCACACAGTCACACTCTCAAAGTTCAAAACCCTTTCTTCAGAAAACACTGAGAGAACAAAGAATCTTTTACCTTCAAATCGGTACTTCGATTTTTTATTTATTTATTTATTTATTTATTTTTTCTGAAATTTCGTTTTTTGTTCTTTGTAGTGATGATGGTTTATGTTCTGCATTGTCGTTTCATGCACCCACGCTTCGATTTTGTTTTTTTGTTTTTTTTTTTTTTGCGTTCTCATTTCTTCAATTTTTTTCTAGGGTTTTGCGTTCAGCTCAGTGAAGACTCTGAAACCGCACAAGCTTCTTAGATTCTTGAGGTGAGAACGAGGCGGAGAAGTTAAACGGCTTTGCTTTGCTTTTCATTTTATTTTTATTTTTATTTTTTTATATGCTTCAATTTTAGGTTTTGGGGTAAAATTTCAACGCATTGTTCATAGTTTCAAAGTTTTTATTTTTTATGAGTTTATTTAACATGTTGAAACGGAAGAGAAGGTTTTTGGAGCTTAGAAATTACGCGCTTCTCTTTTTCTTTAGGGTTTTTTTGTTTTTTAATTTTTTTTGGGTGAACAAGGTTTGTGAGCTTCATTGGATGAGGTTATCTGGTTATGGGAACATATACATTTACCAAATTAAGGAGTTGGGTTTTTTTTAGTTAATGATGAGATTGTAGTTGCATGCATTTGTTTAGGGGTAGTGGTTGTGGATTTCTTATGTTATTCTAGAGATTGAGACCAAAGAGAAGTGTTTGTTTGTTGATTTATCGCATATGTAAAGCCATTCAGTGCTAGTGTCAAGGAGAAATCTTCTTCCGAGGAGTGTTAATTACGCATGTAACTTTTTTCTTTTTGAGTAATTAATACTTTCTACCACAAAATTAGTAATTTACCTTTGTGTGGTCTTTTTTTAGATACACCATTAAGTGTAATCTCTCTGTTTTAACAAGTGCTTTGATGGGGGTGGATTAAGAAATGAATTTGACATAGTATGAACATTTTGTTTTATGTGAGTGCTTCAGTGTTGTTGAAATCGTACGATTCACGATTCGAATCGTATGAGTCGAATCGAGTCATGACAAAAACGATATGACTCAGTGAGGTGAATCGGGTAGTCCCTGGAATTGCACCACGAATCGTCGGAATCGTACGATTTGGTGAGTGACTTGTGAATCGCCAGATAAAAGCGATTTGTGCTTCAGTGTTTTCAGAAGTTATCGGTTGGGTCACGCGGGTGAGAAGGAAGGGTCTCCCTTTTATGCATATATATTTTCTCAAAATTGCTATTTTACGGTGCATTTTGTTTTGTTTTAATCGATAACTTTTACCCATTTAACTATTAAGATTTACTCCGTACTATATTATTACTTCATTTTTATTTCAAGCGGTGGGACGCTGTGCTGACTGCTGTGGTTGAGCACTTGAGCTTGTCTATCTCTATTTTTTTAAATGTAAAATAGTTATCATTAAAAAAAGGCCAATTCAATCCCCAAACTTGATGCAAGAATTACACAAAATCCCTTCCATTTCTCTTATTTTTCCCACCTTTCCACCTTCCAAATACCACCAGGATGATTATCCTAGTTTCTTGAGATTTATGAATTATTTATTTATGAGTGTATATGATACATCATTTAAATAATTTATTTCAAGCTATTTTTTTTTGTGTTCATGAATCTTACTAAGATTCGATACGATTTACGATTCAAAAATTAGCCTAGCGATTCACGATTTGAATCGCCATTTGACAACCATGGAGCGCTTTTTTTTATTTTTATTTATGATGGTAATACTTCCAAGTAAGAGTTGCAGTGATTTGGGTGCTTTCTGCTTGGTATTTGAAGGCCTATTTGCCTAAAACTATAGGAAACTAATATTCCTACACCTCATTTTGAGGTGTTGGAGGTGTAAGTAGGAGAGAGGTAGGAAGAGTAGAGGGATAAGTGATTGATGGTGTGATATGAAATGAAGAAAGAGATAGAAAGAAAGATGGGGTAAATGAGGATGTAAGAGAGAAAGTTGTAAGAATATAATGGTCGAAAACAATAGGTGGTATTTAGTAATAAGGGATGTTTTTAGATGCAATCCGTGGAGGCGTGGAGATATTGGCGGGGGGGCCCAAATGTTAGGGACATGTTAAATGTATTCTTTTTTCTGCATGAGGAGGTGCTCAAAGTTTGCAGAGAGAGCAAATATGGGACGTAGCAGAAGTTGCCTATATTGTTTCTTTTTGCCAATATGTTAGATATGTTTCTTTGAAGTTATCCTGAGCCTCCTTTCTAGTATTATTCTATTCCATCATTTGTTTATTTAATGTTCTCCTTTACTGCCTTAATGTTGCCGTTTTTTGAGTTTTACAATTAATAACTGTGCTTATGAGTTATCTGTTTGCAGGCTCTTAGATATACTGTAAAAGTGATGGAGGATAATCCCCCTTCAAATCTTTTGGATGGGGAGGTTGTTGGGATCAGATTTGGCATGGCTACACGCCAGGAAATTGTACGCACAAAATGGATTTATTTTTTATTTTTTCCGTTAAATTGTATAGCTACTAGATGCTGTTCCAAAAAGCAGCTTTGTCTCAAATGAGTAGAACTAGTGTCGATTTTGGAGAATGTTATTATGATCTGTAACAAGGGTCAATAATAGCATGCTTGTGATTTAGGAAACCCTTGCTAGAATTTTGAACAGTGTTTGCTGCATTGTTCAGTTTTCATTTTAACATCTCTTGAAACTTATTCATGTTTTAGTCCCTGGGTATGTCCACACTTTCAGTTTTTCTTACTCTTTTTGGTCTAAATTTCAAAATCTAGACAAACCAGTCTCAAGCATGTATTTTCTGGGCATATATGTATGCGGCTGCATTCCAGTCAGTTTTTTTTTTTTTTTAATAAATAAATTTTATTTGTTTTTAAATTCTCACCTTTTTGCTTAAATCAGAAGTAGTTTAAATTATTTACGAAGCTTTACTAATGATGTTATGACCTGTTCAATATTTATTAGTAATAATCAACTCTGGGAAATTTTCTGTTTTTGTCTTGATAGTGTACTGCATCCATCAGTGACTCTGCAATTAGTCATGCTAGTCAGCTGTCAAATCCTTTCCTTGGCCTACCCCTCGAATTTGGCAGATGTGAATCATGTGGTACTTCTGAAGCTGGAAAATGTGAAGGTATGGGTTTACTTACTCATTTTCTCTTCTGTGATTTTGATGGAGAAAAATGAATCAACATTGTTTTGAGTCTTTTCAGGTCACTTTGGATATATTGAGCTACCGGTTCCGATATACCATCCCAGTCATGTCAGCGAATTGAAGCGGATGCTGAGCCTGGTTTGCTTAAGCTGTTTGAAATTGAGAAAAACCAAGGTATTGCCCAAATGGAATATGAACATGAGATTCCTCAGCTTCTCATGTTGCCTTTATAACTTGTTTTTTTATTAATTGTAATAAGTGAAGGAGCTTTAGTGGTGGTGTGTTCTTAATTTTGTCTTTTACCTTTCAACCAATTATATATATATATATATATATATATATATATATATATATATATATCCTCATGAATGGCTCATGGTAGAACACAATGGTGTCACCCCATATAGTTGGAAAAGACTCGTGTTGTCTTAAGAGACTCGCAAAATGCCATTTGCCATTGAGATCTTTAATTTTGGTTTTCCATTATCTTACTCATTTTTGACTTCCTATCACGTGGTCTATGTTTCACACGGTAGCCTTTTGAATGTGAGATAAAAGGAAGCAGGGTTTGTTCAAAGGAGTGTAAATAAGCGAGTCCAGCTATAGACACTAGAGTACTACCAGCCCCACCTCTTAAATGAAGGGTCGTTAAATATGCAGATATTTTGGATTGCCATAGAAACTTAATACAACTCTACTTGTAAACATTTGCAATTTTAAAATTCTTACAAATTTGTTGTTCAGGCTATATTTTCTTCTTGTCATTTTGAAGATAGGAATGATTTGTATTGTCAATTTTCTTAAATGAAGGGTCGGTAAATATGCAGATATTTTGGATTGTTGTAGAATTTAATACAACTCTACTTGTAATTTTTTTTTTTAATATAAAATTCTTGCAAATTTTGAAGATAGGAGGGCATTAGTAAGATGATTTGTTTTGTCAATTTTCTTGTTAAAATTAGTTTTATAATCCTACTATCATGCACTTTGTGTGTTAGCTTTAGATACAAGGGTACGACCTTCATCTTATGCCATATTTTGTGCTTGATCTTATTGGCGCACAACTTTTCAGTTTCCAGCTTCAAGCAGTGGTGTAGCGCAAAGATTATTACCTTCATGCTGTCAGGTTAGTAGGAATTAATCCAGTAGTACATTATTTTTAGCATGTATATATTTTCACCCAGTTCTGTATTTGATTATATTTTTAATTGAGTTGTTTTTTGTTTTCAAAAGTAATGTGTTAAGTATGTCTAAATAGCAACTAAGAAATTTGGCATCATTAAGGATTTTTAAGGGTTTAGTAATTTCTTTTAATAGCATCAAGATGTTATGTTTGCATAGTCATGAGATTTGCACCACAGTCCTGATTGTTTTTGGGACAAGATTGTTCTTTGATGCCTTTAGGTTGTTTTGTTTACTTCCGTCTATTTCATGAAGGTCTCATCAGATGAACTGTGGAGGCTTGTTTTCTTTTTGATTTGCTCTGTAATATTTTTCTGTCTTTTCTATGGACGATCATAGTTTGCTTTGTCTTGTGCTTTGGTTTTACTGGTTTTTGTTCTTAGTACACAATTCTGGCTTCAACTGGATCTTCCTTATCTTGTTGGATGAAATTGATTTTACTATCTATGTTACTTTTTTATGATGGGACTCTTATTTCCATAAATGAAAATTTATCGTCAAGGTCTTGATATTTATATTTCTTCCTTTTTACCTTTTTAGGATACTAATGCTGCACAAGTTTCTATCCGGGAGGTCAAAACAGCCGACGGGGCTTGTTATTTGGCTCTGAAGGTACCCAAGTCAAAGAAGCATTCTGGTTTTTGGAACTTCTTAGAAAAATATGGCTATCGCTATGAAGGTGATCAT
Source organism: Crotalaria pallida (assembly GCA_037953625.1). NCBI lineage: Eukaryota > Viridiplantae > Streptophyta > Magnoliopsida > Fabales > Fabaceae > Crotalaria > Crotalaria pallida. Next base: position 176,219,585 of record CM075650.1, read on the forward strand.
ACCCGAGCTTTGCTTCCTTGTGAGGTTAGGTTTCGGCTACTCTCCCTTGTTACTTAACTGCTTTAAGTGGCTAGTTGGTTTTAGTTGCCTGGATATATGTTGCCCAATAGTTAATTTCAGTTTTTTTTTTTTTTTTTTTTTTTCACATCCTCCATTAGTCCATTTTATGTATCCCTCTTCACACCTTTATATATGTAATTTTATCTCTCTCTCTCCTAAAATTGTTATATCTCTATTTATGTTCTTTATTATGCCATGCATCAATGCATGTATTGGCATTTAAGAAGCACCAGTATGGCTCTCAGGCCACCATATCGGTTTCTGGTACAGGTACCTGTACCAGATGGAATGAAATTCACTGAATGGATAAAAAGGTGAGGTGTCTGTGCCTTAGAAACAGTCTGAAACTCACTTAATCACTAAACCTTGCCATTCAACTTCGAAGTCTGACGAAACCTTGTCTCCTCTTCCTATTTGGATTTTACATTTTTTTCTTTGTTTTTCTGTAGAAAAAATAACAAACAATTGTTCTTTCAGTTTTTTTTCATAGTTTAGTAGTATTTTTTTATGCATTCAAGTTAAACTTCTTTCATTTTTAGTTTTTGTAATGCATGATTATGTTGTTTTCAGACATCTTATGTAATGATAAGTATTTCTTGTATCTTTCGAAGGGTATTCAAATCCTCCATCCAACTTCTTGAGCTTTATAGTTCCATGCTTTTATCTTGATTATTCTAATTTCTGACTTCATCACATGGATGGATTTGGCTGCCTGAAATTCCTACTAATGCATAAGATGTTTTTGATTGGCAATTACAGAGGTGTATATAGTTGATTATTGGGCCAATTGTTTGTGGTTTTTATTTTTGTTTGTAAATTTAATAACTTTCTGTTGACACTTGACATTGCTTTTTGATTTATATTTTGCATGCCAACTGTCTAACAGGCAATGGAAATTATCAAGAGAATTTCTCCTGAGACCAGAAAAAAGCTTTCTGCAAAAGGATATTTTCCTCAAGATGGATATGTTTTGAAGTATCTTCCTGTACCACCAAACTGCTTGTCTGTGCCTGTGGTTTCAGATGGCGTCAGCGTCATGTCTTCGGTAAGCAAATGGTTTTTTTTTTGTGTGGCTTTTTCCTAAAGTTCTTTCATTATAAATTGCTAAGTTATATTTCTTTCTTTCTTTGCAGGACCCTTCTTTGACAATTCTCAGAAAATTGCTCAGGAAGGTTGAAATAATCAGAAGTTCTAGATCTGGTGAACCAAACTTTGAGTCTCATCTAATAGAAGCAAATGACTTGCAGTCAGTATTTGATCAGTATCTTCAAGTAAGGGGTACTTCTAAGGCAGCCCGTGATATAGAAACTCATTATGGGGTCAATAAAGAGCTCAATGATTCTTCAACAAAGGCATGGCTTGAGAAAATGAGGACTCTATTTATAAGAAAGGGTTCGGGTTTCTCTTCTCGCAATGTTATCACTGGAGATGCCTATAAGAGAATTAATGAAGTAGGAATTCCGATAGAAGTGGCTCAAAAGATTACTTTCGAGGAAAGAGTTAATATTCATAACTTGAGTTATTTGCAAAAGTTAGTTGATGAACATTTATGTTTGACATACAAGGAAGGTGTGTCGACTTATTCATTGAGGGAAGGTTCAAAAGGCCACATTTATCTTAAGCCGGGTCAGGTAGTCCATCGGAGGATTATGGATGGTGACACTGTTTTCATCAACAGGCCACCTACAACACATAAACATTCGCTGCAGGCACTGCAAGTCTATATCCATGACGACCACACCGTCAAAATTAATCCTCTCATTTGTGGGCCGCTTGGGGCTGATTTTGATGGTGACTGTGTCCATCTATTTTATCCTCAGTCACTTGCCGCTAAAGCTGAGGTGATGGAGCTATTTGCCGTGGAAAAACAACTTCTAAGTTCTCACAGTGGTAATCTGAACCTACAACTGACTTCTGATTCGTTGTTGTCATTGAAGATGCTGTTCAAGAAGTGTATTTTGGATAGAGTGGCTGCTCATAGATTGGCTATGTTTCTTACACAGCCATTGCCTAGGCCTGCTGTGCTCAAAGCCAATTCGGGTGATGCTTGGACTGCTATGCAAGTTTTACAGTGTGCACTGCCCTCTTCTTTTGATTGCACTGGGGGCCGTTACTTGATTAGGCATAGTGAAATCATGGAGTTCGATTTCAGTAGGGATCTTCTGCCGACAATGATAAATGAAATCGCGGCCTCAATTTTTTTTGCAAAAGGTCCTGAGGAAGCTCTAAATTTTTTTGATGTTATTCAGCCTTTTCTGATGGAGAACATATTCGCCGATGGGTTTAGTGTTGGTCTTCAGGATTTTTCGATATCCAGGGCTCGCAGAAGAATTATAAATAGAAGCATTGGGAAAGCTTCTCCCTTGCTGTATCAACTAAGGTCACTATACAATGAGCTGGTGGCACAGCAACTGGAGAAGCACATTCAAGATGTTGATAAGCCTGTCATCAATATTGCTTTGAAGTCATCTAGACTTGGAGATTTGATTGACTCAAAGAGTAAGTCGGCCATTGACAAGGTGGTTCAACAAATGGGGTTCTTAGGCCAGCAGCTTTTTGAGAGGGGGAGATTCTATTCTAAGGAATTGGTTGAGGATGTAGCATCCCATTTCCATGCGAAGTGCTGTTATGATGGGGATGGTTACCCCTCTGCTGAGTATGGACTTCTCAAGGGGTGTTTTTTTCACGGCTTGGATCCATACGAAGAGATGGTGCATTCAATTTCCACCAGAGAAATACTTGTGCGTTCTTCAAGAGGGTTATCTGAACCGGGAACACTATTTAAGAACTTGATGGCCATCCTTCGTGATGTTGCGGTTTGCTATGATGGGACAGTGCGGAATGTTTGCAGCAACTCGGTCATTCAGTTCGAGTATGGGATACAAGCAGGAGATACAACTCAACTCTTGTTCCCTGCTGGTGAGCCTGTTGGTGTCTTAGCTGCAACATCCATGTCAAACCCTGCTTATAAGGCAGTCCTTGATGCTAGTCCAAGCAGCACTTCATCATGGGAGTTGATGAAGGTAATCATTTGATTCATTTCTGCCTTGGATATAATGGACATCTATTTTTCATATCTCAAGAATGTTTTTTTGCTGATTGTTTTATTTTTCCTCAGGAAATCTTACTCTGCAAGGCCAATTTTAGGAATGAACCCATCGATCGTCGTGTGATTTTGTACTTGAATGACTGCCGTTGTGGAAGGAGTTATTGCAGAGAACATGCAGCATATGCAGTGAAAAATCAATTGAGAAAAGTCACTCTCAAGGACGTGGCGGTGGATTTCATTATTGAGTAAGTTTTATTTCATTCTCTGCTCATGTTTTTGGATGCAGGGGTAGTGTTATTGTATTCCGAGGTTGTTTTTTGCACATAGCTGTTGTTTTTCTTTTTGTTCATGAGGATATTAAATCCTGGTATGCAATGTTGTCTAATCTCTTTTAAATCCAACTCATTATTTTGTTGGGTCATAAAAGTATATTTGCATCAATGTAGCAAGTAGTGATATTTTATATTATTAAACAGATGTGCTTATGTTCTCTTTTTCTGGACCTATTTCTCTTTTGCAGGTATCAACAGCAGCGAACAAGCAAGGAAAATGCTGAAAACGCAGGACTTGTTGGCCACATTCATCTGGATGAGGTAGCTGTATTTCTTTTATACCTAATTTGTGCATATATACATGTTGCTACTGAGCTGATCCCAGACCAATACGTAGCTTTATCCCTCTTATGCTGAATTTTTTCCTTCTCTTTATAAATTTTAATGGACTAACATGACCTGACATTTTTTCATGCCTCTGGATTTTTGCTTTTGTTTTGTGTATCATATATGCAATTTTGTTTTCTAATTCCTATGCTGTATTCCTTTGTTTTTACTTTTCAGGGAGTTTACTTATCCTTTTATCTTAAAATATTTAATGAATTCATTTTATTAAAAGATAATGAACTACATTTGACGTAGTGGTGATCTCACCTAGTGGGATAATGCTTGGTTGTTTTATCATTACTATAATGATGACTAACCATTTCATTTTTTTTAACAGAATATGTTAAAGAAGCTAAAGGTCAACATGGATGAAGTTTTGCTAAGATGCCAGGAAAGACTTAATTCCTTTAAGCGGAAAAAGAAGGTTAATCAAATTTTTAAGGGGACTGAATTGGATTCCAGGTTAATCTTCATTTCTGTCTTCGTGCATTTGATTAATTGCTACGAATTCTTAATTGTTCATGCTTACCTGAAGTTATTAGTTGCTTACAATTTGATCGGTAGTAGGTGTAGGGGCTCATCCTTTTCCTTTTTTGTGTAAAAATTGTGAAGTATAGCGGTAATCTAGGTATATTTTATTTTAGAAGCTGTTCTGTTTTTCCTTGTTTTGTTATCTGTTGTTTTCCTTTTCATATCCAATCGCTTTCTTGTAGTCAATTTTCTTTGATATACTCATTCAAATTGTAAGATGCTGGAAAAGATCTGTTTTTATGTTCTTGTTTTGTACATTTTCATTTGTTTGTTATGCGTGAATGTATATGACTATAAGCATAGCAAGGTCCTTACCTTTACTTTTATAAAAAAAAGAAAAAAAAAAAGAGGGGTTTTGGACCCATGTGTTTGTGTCTGGACACATAATTAGGCCTTTTTTCTTCTCCTTTTTGTAACCCCTCTTTTTCTTGTAGTTAATGTGCTCATTTTCATTAGTTTCTTATGCATGAGTATGACTGTATGAGCATAGCAAGTTCTCTTCCTCTTTTTATAAAAGAAGCACGAGAGAAAGTTTGGCTAAAGGAGAGTAGGAAATCTGGCTTATCTGAAAATCAAACCAAAAAAGAAACTAGTAAATAAAAAAAATGTTGCAAAATTGCCTCTAGACAGCTTTTTAAAGGCAACTCTCTTGAAAAGACTGTTAGCAGAACAGTATAAAGAGGCCATATGGACAATTCTATCCCGTCATAAGTTGATGGGCAAAGCGCTTAAACTACAGAAATTATTTTTTGACTGTTATCATTTTTTTTTAAAAATAATCAGTGTATATGTTTGATGTGCAATGTGGGGAGGGGTGGTGTCTTCGAATGGTTTTAAATATCTTCACATTCAATGCAAGATTATATCATGATGTATCCGACAAACTGAACTATCATATTTGTTGAGCATGACAATTCAATATTACTGTGATTCAACAGTTAAGTTTTTGCTCAAGCCTTCCTGGCATTATACTCGAAAAAACTACTGCTTCTATTTTGAATGTGATTGGAAAAAAGAGTTTCTTTTTGTTTAGTTTTGAGGATTTCTTACTTCCATATCTTTATAAGCATTATACATCGTTTAATTATTTTTTTTTTCAGAGAAAAGAAGAAAATAATTAGATAAAAGCTGATGTATGTGCGTTGCCTTTGTTTGTACATTGTAATTACATGCTTTATCTTCTGACCATTCCAGCTTGCATGTCAGTGTATATTCCTTTTGATACTTCTAATGAAAGTAACATAGTGCAGTTTTTTAAGTGAAAAAAATTTAGCCTTTGATCTATGTTCCTTCTTGCCAGCGAGTCTTGCTATTGCTCACATTCTCCCGCACCATGTGTCAAGTTCCTATGGCGTGATGGTGATCATAATGATTTGGACAAAAGTGCAAACATCCTGGCTGATATAATCTGCCCCGTTCTGTTAGAGACAGTAGTCAAAGGTATTTTTCTTTTTAATTCATATTAAATGAAATCATTAATATAGTATGAGTATTTTTGAAATTGTAAGGTATGGTTAAGAATAATGGAAAAGAGGCAAAAAAAAACTCTGAATAATGTTATACACTAATGCTTAAGTTGGTCAAGTGTAAGTGTTAGTGGTGCAACCCAAATCCCTCTAATAGTAAGACTCCTATTCTAAAACAAATCAGCCTATCTTGAGTAAGTAATGCAGGCCCTCAATAACAAACTTTCACATTTTCCTTGGTAGATAGCAAGCTCATAGAATCCTCGAACCTTTCTCCTCAAAGAAGATAATAATTTGTAAAAACTTCACACATTCTCTGTTTTCTGCTGGCAACAATGTAGATGTTCTACTTTGTCTATTTGGTGTATCATACAACAACAACAAATATGAATAAGAAAAATCGGTAGGAAACAAATTTGTCTATTTTGCCTCATTCCCACTAGTTGGGGTCGGCTACATGCTATTGATGTATCATTCTACAACCAGTGGAATGTAATAATAATATCTGGAAATCTTATAAGAATAATGTACTGGAACTTTTACCTATCTTTCATTTTATTTTGCGATTTCCTTCCAGCTGTTTTTTCTTATTCATATTTGTTAGTTATTTATATTGATTGTCTGGGGTAAGGTTCCTTTAAAATGACTTTGGCTTAACAGTAACAAGTACAGGAAGTATTCACCATTGATTTGAGAAAATAAATTAAGATCTCTATCCACTAAAAGATTTAAGGGTGATCTAAGGGTGATACCCTTATTTACTTTCTTTAGTGACACTCAATTTAAAGGAGCTTTTTCCCATTGTCTGGCCTGTTGTTGCATTTATACTTTCGGACATTTTTTTATTTGCATATATTCTTCAGTAATTTTTCTGGTTTTTTGTCATAATAATAGGAGATCAACGTATCAGTTCTGCAAATATAATATGGGTTAATCCAGACACGAACACATGGGTCCGAAACCCCTCCAAATCTCCAAAAGGTGAACTGGCCCTAGATGTCATTCTCGACAAGGCAGCTGTGAAACAAAGTGGTGATGCTTGGAGGATAGTCAACGACTCATGCTTGCCTATTCTTCATTTGATTGATACGAGACGGTCAATCCCTTATGCTATTAAGCAAATTCAAGAGTTACTCGGAATCTCATGTACATTTGGTCAAGCTATTCAGGTAAATTTCCGAATAATACATTTAGTATATGTTAAGTGTTTGCTATCTGCTCTGCTTCTCTTTGTGACTATGCACCTTAAGCACACATTTAACTGGTTTAAAGCCTTTGTCTCCCATTTTAAATCTGCGTTGAAAATCAACTAGATATAATTTCCTCTTCTCTTTTTTTGTCTAAGCTTCTCTCTCCAATCTTTAAAAGTGCAGATGTTTTTCCTTTATGTAAACAATGGTCATTGGTGACTTAAAGTGGCCTGTTTGTTGTAGTAGTTTTAGTTTTGCTGCCTATTTTAACTTTCATGTATGCAACAAGATTAATTGTAAATTAAAAAAATGTCCAAGCCCAGTGTTAATATATAACTTTAAAAGCCTCTATTTCTTGAATTAAAGCAGTAGGAAGCAACTGCATAAAGATATTTGTTACTGTTTAGAAGCTTATTTGCACTTAATTTCTAATTTTCTATTTGACGTTCCAAGAATTTGAGTTGATCAAAAGTCTAAAATGTATGCTTCCCCTACTTTCTTCAGCTGTCAAATTGTTGGGGGGGGGGGGGGGGGGGGGATTACTTTTCATAACTTCATGGACAGTTACCCAGTGCTCAGTTTTACCACATCCTTGCCTAATTATAAACTCAAATTAAAAAATAGCATAATCTACTTCAGTGGGGTTTTTGGTAGGCTGAATTCACAAGTATATTCTGTCACTCTTTTCCCTCTGTTTTTACTATTGGGATTTGTTTTTCTTTATATAGCTCACATCCTTTTCTTTTAAACGTATACTGCGTTTTGGACTCTGCACTCTTTGCTCTCCTTTGATGTGTGTGTAGTTTTATTGTTGGAGCTTAATTTTCATATTTTCAAGGAGGGTTGTTGTCTCCCAGTTTGATTTTGGATATGTTGAATCCTCTTCTTAGTTATACTTCTCTTTTCCCTTCAATGACATTTCTTCTTCTTTTAAACATCGTGGCTGCCTGCAGCGTCTTGCCGCATCAGTCAAAATGGTAGCCAAAGGTCTCCTCAGAGAGCATCTCATTCTCTTAGCAAGTAGCATGACTTGCGGTGGGAATTTGGTGGGCTTTAACACCGGAGGATATAAAGCACTGGCTCGCCAACTAAACATCCAAGTGCCATTTACCGATGCTACACTGTTTGTAAGTGACTTGCCTTGCTAATTGGTTAATCATGAGTTGTATCATGTTATTTTTCTTGTAACTTCTACATGTGATTTTGCAGACACCTCGAAAATGTTTTGAGCGAGCTGCTGAGAAGTGCCATACAGATTCTTTGTCAAGCATTGTTGCCTCCTGTTCATGGGGCAAACATGTGGCTGTGGGTACAGGATCAAAATTTGATATCGTATGGAATGCAAAAGAGGTACGTGATTATATTCAGATTTAATATTGGACTTGATGGAAGATATGCCTTAGTTCTGTAAACATTATTTCAATATCTGAATTTTTCTTTTGAAGATAAAGTCAAGTGAGATTGGAGGGATGGATGTCTACAATTTTCTGTACATGGTTAAAGGCTTTGCCAATGGAGAAGAAGAGAAAAATGCTTGTTTGGGTGAAGACATTGATGATCTACAAGAAGAGGAAAATGTGGATTGGGACATGTCTGGTTTTGATGATGCAGTTTTTGAAGAGAACTCTGAACTACCAAATGGTTCAACATCCAATGGTTGGGATATAGCAAATAAGGTTGAAAATGCCCAGGATGATTCATGGAGCTCTGGAAAGAAGAAAATTGATGTTCAAGAAGACTCTTCTAGGCCCAATGCCTGGGATGCCAGCATTAATAAAACAGAGACAAACTCAAATGACTGGTCAGCCTGGGGAGGAAAGAAATCTGAAACACAAGATGCTGCTGGTGCTTGGGATGCAAAAACTACTTCAAATGATGCCTGGGGAGGAAACAAATCTGGAACACAAGAGGATTCTTGGAGCTCTGGTCCGAGGAAGGCAAATGCTATTCAAGAGGACTCTTCTACACCCGGTGCATGGGATGCAAAAAGCGACCAACCAAAAACAAACTCAAATGATGCGTGGGGAGGAAAGAAATCTAAATTACAAGATGATGGGTCAGAAAGAGCACAAGGGGATTCTTGGGGATCTGTTAAGTGGAAAGCAGAATCAAATGTTGGAGCTGATGCTAAACAAAAAGACTCTTCTTGGTCTAATGCTCGGGGAAGTAATTTCAACAAATCCTCAGAAAACCCAGCATGGGGTTCCCAAAATGAGAAAAATCAGGCTGCAAGTTCCCAAGGATGGGATGCACAAATTACTCCAGCTAAATCTGATGGTGACAAAAACACCCAATGGGGAAAACCCAAATCCTCAGAAAGCCAAGCATGGAACTCCCAGAATGAGTCAAATCGGGCTGCAAGCTCCCATGGATGGGACTCGCAAGTTGCTTCAGCTAACTCTGATGGCGACAAGAACTCTTCTTGGTCTAATGCTCGGGGAAGTAATTTCAACAAATCCTCAGAAAACCCAGCATGGGGTTCCCAAAATGAGAAAAATCAGGCTGCAAGTTCCCAAGGATGGGACGCACAAATTACTCCAGCTAAATCTGATGGTGACAAAAACATCCAATGGGGAAAACCCAAATCCTCAGAAAGCCAAGCTTGGAGCTCCCAAAATGAGTCAAATCGGGCTGCAAGCTCCCAAGGATGGGACTCGCAAGTTGCTTCAGCTAACTCTGATGGCGACAAGAACTTCCAATTGGGAAAGCCCAAATCCTCAGAAAGCCAAGCATGGAATTCTCAAAATGATTCAAATCAGGCTGCAAGTTTGCAAGGATGGGACTCACAAGTTGCTTCAGCTAACTCTGATAGTGACAAGAACTTTCAATGGGGGAAACCCAAATCCTCAGAAAGCCAAGCATGGAACTCCCAAAGTGAGTCAAATCAGGCCGCAAGTTCCCAAGGTTGGGACTCACAAGTTGCTTCAGCTAATTCTGATGGTGACAAAAACTTCCAATGGGGAAAACAGGTTAGAGAATTCAAGAAAAACCGCTCTGAAGGTTCACAAGGGTGGGGTTCAAATGTTGGTGACAGGGGAAGTAATCGGCCCCCCAGACCACCACTGTTCACACCTGAGGAACAGGAAGTTCGCAAGGATATTGATCCCATTATGCAGTCAATCAAACGTATCATGCATCAGCAAGGGTAAGTCTAAAATGAGTTTATAAATAAGACAATATTTCCTTACTGTACAATACAGGAAGTTTGTTGGTCTAAAGTAAATTATGATATCCTTTTGCCTTTCTTAAAGTCCAATGATCATTTTTTATACCCAGCCTTTTTGTTTTCTCAGATTTTAGCTACATTATTTGCAAGCTGCATGATTTAAAACTGCAGGAGTTGTCATTAATGCCATTTTAGGAACATTCACCTCTGTGCTTGGCAGTTTGCTTCATGCCACAGTAATTTTGTTAGGAGTTATTTTTGGTGTGAACAAGCTACTAGTTACTATGAGAGCTGTTATAGCTTTGACTTCCCCCTGATATAAGCTTTTTATTAGTTAATTTCCACTGTTTTCCCTTCTGAATCTTCCTTCTTTTCCTTCCCCTCACTCATGATATTTGTGTGGTAAGCTGCAACATTTCATCTTAAATTTTTAACATTGTATTCTTTCCTTTGTGAAGATACAGTGATGGGGATCCCCTGGCGGCTGAGGATCAAGCATTTGTGCTTGAGAATGTTTTTGAACATCATCCAGATAAGGAAACCAAAATGGGTGATGGAATTGATCATGTCATGGTATCCTCGACTTCCATTTTTTTTTTGGACCTTTTAGCTTTCAGTCAGTTATAATTGATCTCATAATAACTTCCATTTTGATGCCCTGGATAAATGATTTCTTGCCTAAATTTCAGTTAACTGAATGATACTTTCCTTTCATGTCTATATTTGATCAGATTTCTGCTCATATATGCTTTTGCTTGCATCTCTTCTATGTATTGAGAATATTGATTTGTATGTCCGTGTGTCAATGTTGGGACTTATTTTTTACAGGTAAGCAGACACAGCAATTTTCAGGATAGTAGATGCATGTACGTGGTTTTGAAGGATGGTAAAAAGGAAGATTTCTCCTACAGGAAGTGCCTGGAAAACATGGTAAGGAAGAAGTATCCAGACATTGCTGAATCATTTATCGGCAAGTTCTGGAGACCTCGCGATAGAGGAGGGAACCAGGCCCCAGCGACTCCGTTGAACCAGGCCCCAGCAACTCCATTGCCTACTTCTACAGAAACAAACCAGGCCCCGACAACCACATGGAATACTTCTTCTGAAACAAGCCAGGCCCCAACAACTCCATTGCCTTCTTCTACTGAAACAAATGAGTAGAAAACAAGTCAGAGTTGTAAACTTTGTACAGAAAAAGGCATTAGTGTTGAGGCCACTGGATAGTTCGATTTTCCTGTAGGAATGTGTTACTTTCTCTTTTCGTTTCCTGTAGGAATGTGTTACTTTCTCTTTTCGTTTACTTTTGTTAACGCTTAGATGTTAATTTTTTTTAGCATGTGAATGACGATAGCACAGTTGTGCATAATGTTTGAATGATGTTGCCGCGTGTGCCGGGCAGACTCTACTCCCTGATATTCATTTTATTTAACCATCAATCTCATCTGCCTTGCTGCCATGTCTAAGATTTCCTACGATCTGTACTAGGATTTTGAACGTTAAGGTTAATTTATATAATGTGCCTCTAGACATTGTTAAAATCAGATCTTATTCTCTTATGGGTTGTCTGAGGTGATAGATTATTACTAGCTATACTTGGAATTTAGGTATCCACCTTAGGGGTAACTTGTCCAAAACCATCTTATTGGCAGTAGCGGCCAAGTTATTAATGTGAGGTGGTTCCCAAAAATAGGGGGTTCTAGTTTCTAGGTGACAAGGTGACTATGAGGCATTGAAGTATTCAAGTACTTTAAGAAATATTTAAGTACTTTGAGTGCAAGATTCCTATATTTTGGTGAGCTGTGTCGAATATCTCCTGGCCCCTTTATTATAGGTTGCATATAGTGGAATTACACATATCAAACAAGGTGGTTAGGTTTAGTGACTTGATTAGTTTTGATAATAATAAAAAAAAGAAACATTACAACAATTAAATGCAAATATTTTGTGGAAATGTCAAGTTTTAATTAAAGATAATGGTGAACAAGTGAAGTGAAGGAGTTTCTACTTAATAAATGAGTGATGAAAAATAGAATGCAATAAATAAGGGTATGTTTAAAAAAAAAATATAAATGAGTCTTGGATTTCTAAATGATCATGATTTATGGGTCAATTTATTTTTTTTCCCAAAAGATCATAACTCATGGAATGGAGGGAGTAATAATTAAATAATGAATGTATGAAATGTTGCACCAATACGGGTACAGTACCATATACGGGATACGACATTTTCTAAAAAACTAGGGTACAAGTACGATAATATAAATTCTGATTTTATAAATATATATATATATATATATATATATATATATATATAAACAAGGTGCAAATAAACTATTTGTTATTGATTTGTGTCATAAAATTAGAGGTCGATGCTCAAAATAAGTTAAGATATAAGGGTTAAAGATTGATTATAACAAAAGTTATATTATTGATACTATCCAAACTTAAAATACTAGTAATTTTACCCGTGCATCGCACGGGTTTAATTTTTTTTTTTTTTTAAAAATTGATTATTGATTTTGGAAATATGTCTTTTTAAATAATAAGTTAATATGAACTTTTTATAAAAATGATTTACACGTATTTAGAAATGAATAGTCATAAACATTAACCTTTGAATTTAGTTTCAGCTACCAACTTTTTCATTAATAAAAATTAACTAATAATGTATCAACTATGCGATTTCTAATTTTAATTAACAACATAATTTCTTATATTAAAAAAATCCAACTCATTTTGATTTTTGTTTTATTTAATTCATCATTCCAAATACATTTTGTTAGTAATTCGTTTTGCAAGTCCAAATGCAGCTATTTTTTTTTACCATATATATCATCATCACCATTATTATTATTACATCTGTCCCAAAATATAAGACATGTTTTCACACTTTTAATTAATTCGTGTTTATAAGATTCGAACTTTTTTTTTTTGGTGAATCATTCGAACTTTCAAATTACTTGCTTGTATTAGAACTTCATAATTGTAAATAAGTATATTGTCTAAAGTATAAAATAACGCATCATTATTTTTCACAATTTAAATTGCAACATATTGTATAAATTTGTGGATTTTTTTAAATTTGAATTCATGATTGAGTAAATATTTGATTGTATTAAGCTAAATCATTATATCAAATTATAGCTCATCTTTAATACTTATATATCCATTTTTTCAGTTGTACCCGAAATTTATTATTCATAATGATGCTATGTTTAAATGTTTAATACCAATTTGCCTATATTATGACTTGTTTGTATTAAAATTTCTGAAATTACAACATTATATTCGTTTTTTTTGCTGATTAATTATCATATGACGGGTCGTTTAGGCATTATATATTTTTTATGTCAATATTTGATTCAAATTATTTCCTTTTGAAAAGATCATTAATAACCCGTGCAAATTGTAATAATATCGAAATGCAAATTGTATGTTTGCGGGCAATTTTTATATTTATGTGTAATTTAAATTGTACTAATAAAAATTTACTAAAAATAACTTAAGATAAATATTTATTCCCGTGCGATGCACGGACAAACAAATTTGGAGGGGCCCTCAACTTCTCCTATTTTATAATATGTTGATAACTTTAACATACCAATTACAGGTATCTAGGAGTACGGTACCTGTATCTATACCCAAACGTAACCGTAACTATTACGTCACTGGGAGTACCCATATTTGATAGGGATGAATGAATGACTCAATTTTAGAGTACCACAGCAGCACCTCAACTGAAAGCCAAAAAACGTGCCATTTGGCTTTGCTTAACGACATCATAAGTTCATAACAGTCAGTGTAGTAGTAATAACACTCACTGTAACCTTTGACTCAAAACCTTATCTTTCAATTTCATCATCTCATCTCATAAATAAATAAACACTGATTCATCATCATAGCTATAGTTGGTGATGGCTGCTTCTTCTACTTCTTCTTCTTTGGTGGGACCACTTGTTCTATGTCCAGAGAGTGGTTACAGAGTGTGGGAGGATCCATCTTTCATCAAATGGAGGAAAAGGGAATCACATGTTACCTTGCATTGCCATGATTCTGTTGAAGGTTTTACTTTTACATACACACATAATTGGATCATACACTCTCTCTCTCTCTCTCTCTCTCTCTCTCTCTCTCTCTCTCTCTCTCTCTCTCTCTCTTTCAATTCATTTTGCATCAACAATCTTAGGCTTTTTTCTTTTTTTTTTTAATGTTGAAATTTTTGGTGATAATTGACAATGTTTGTTGATTTTAATTTCATGGGTTTGGGTTGGTTTTATTGAATACACATAGTTAGAATTATGAATTCATTTTTTTTTTAATGTTTGAATGGCCTCTTTACAATAAAAATGCTATTTTGATTCTATTTTTTAATTATTAGATTAGATTCATTTCATTGCTGTATACAATTTCTTTGCTTCAGAAATAGAGGAAAACTTTATCTGATTTGTGATTTGAAGGATGAGTGTGGTTTTTGAAGTAGTAGATGATTAATTAGTGAGTAAAATCTGCAAAATTTATTGTATGAGCTTAACTTAATGAATTTAAATAACACATAAACTTGTCATTGTTTTTATGTTATTGCAATATTTGGTTCTTTTCCTTTTGGATAACAATGGATTTTTTTGATAAGTGTAGGATCTCTTAAATACTGGTATCAACGTAACAAGGTAGATTATTTGGTTTCAAAATCTGCTGTTTGGAATGATGATGCTGTCGATGAAGGTCTCGATTGTTGTAAATTTTGGGTCAAAGACTTGCCCTTTGTTAAGTCCTTGTCTGGATATTGGAAATTTTTCCTCGCTGACAGTCCGAGCACTGTCCCTAATAAATTTTTCGAAAGCAAATTTCAGGATTCGGAGTGGAAAAATTTGCCTGGTAAGTGCATGTTTTTGCTCATATACTATTTTATAATCATAATTTTGCGTGCTATGTGTATTTGGCCAGTGGCAAATGTTTTTCAACTATAGTACTTGCTTTTGTTTTGTTAGCAAGTCCTCTATAATTTTAATTTTTTAAAAATGTTCAGTCACTCTAAGGATAAAAATAGAATGAAATACTCGAGGAAATAAATAACAACTGTAATTTTTCATGTTTGTAACAATCATCAAACCCATCATCCTTGTACCAAAGAGATTTTGATTGAAGTAAAGGGCTGTATTTGAAAGGTGAGGGTATTGAAACCTCTGCATCTGTGGGGCAGAATTTTTTACCTGGCTTCCCTTTTGGTTTTTTTATGAGTGCTTTTGTAACTATATTCAGAGGGATGGGAGAGCTCCATTTAACAGGCCAGAGCATTTTCCTTGTCACACTTTCTGGTTTTTATAGATCATTTGGGCTAGGCTAGTGGCTTCATCTTAAAGGAGATGTCATTTTCTTATTGCTTGCTTTCTTTGTTACCACTACCTCCATTCCTTTTTATAGGACCGTTTTCATAGAGGCACAAACCTCAGGGAATACTAAGTATTAACATTCTTGTATTTTTAATTTCTTTTTTGTGAATTGAATAATGCCATTTTTATACTCACTAGTGCTGATATTTCATCTATGTCTAATTAATTTCCCCAAACTTGTACAGTTCCTTCAAATTGGCAGCTGCATGGATTTGATATCCCTATATATACAAATGTAACGTATCCATTTCCACTAGATCCTCCTTTGATTCCTATGGCAAATCCTACTGGCTGCTACAGAATCGACTTCCATATTCCTAAAGAATGGGAAGGTATGACTTACTCTGTTTTTTTAATAATGTTAAGTGTTTTGCCTTTTGTTTATAGAAATGCACTATGGACAAACTTGGTGCCGTCACTCCTGTGTTCCAATTCAATTCTTTAGTCCTATAACTGTGGTATGCTATTCTTTAGATGTATATTCTGCATTAGACAATTAGCTAGAAGGAAATCATTTTTTTGTAGTTATAGTTAGTGTTATTATTCATTTATAATGAGAAAACTTAGATTGTACAATAGGTGATGATTGATCTTCATAATGCAAGCCTTCTAACTTCTAAGGAATTGTACATTCATTCTTTTTCTGTATCTTGAATTGCAAAAACGATGTCAATTTGTTTCATTTCTGTTGCTTTTAAGTCACCGCCAATCCTTTAATTCTATTAACTATATATTTTAGTTTAATACACTTCTGAATAATTATCGGTTTTTGATAGGTAGAAGAATTTTGTTGCACTTTGAAGCTGTTGATTCTGCCTTTTGTGCATGGATAAATGGGCATCCAATAGGATACAGGTATCATTCTCTCTCTCTCTACCCCTAATGTGTATTGATACTGACTATTACAATGACATGCTTGGTGGTGGATATGCTGCTTCAGTTTTCTCAACTCAATTAAATTTGATGATGATGACTCAAAGAAATAGATCCGAAAATGTTAACAACATTGCAAGATGACAAGTGGCATATTATGAAGTAAACTATAAGTTGATAACTATAGCCTTCGGTCTACTAATGCTAAAATGATAGTGCTTTTATTTGTTCATTCTTGTGGATATCAATGTCTTATTACATAATACCAACAAAGGACAAAGATGATAAGAATGAAGCTTTGACATTAATCAATTCTTGGTTTAATTAACAGAAGTTCTATTATTTTGCGATGACAGCCAAGACAGCAGGCTACCTGCAGAGTTTGAAATCACTGATTTTTGTCACCCATGTGGTTCAGACCTTAAGAATGTTCTAGCTGTTCAAGTGTTTAGATGGAGTGATGGCTCTTACCTTGAAGATCAGGACCATTGGCGGTTATCTGGCATCCACCGAGATGTGCTTCTTCTTGCAAAGCCGAAGGTTTATTTTCTCAATTATTCCTCATGTACTTTTGCTTTGACGCATTTAATAGCCTCATTCTTGTTATAGTTCTGTTAATGCATATTCTAAAAGAAGGAAAAGGAAAGTGATACTGTTTACATTACATATGATATCTAATTGAGATGCTGACTTATTTGTCTTCAGCATTATGATGATGGGTTATAAAATCTTTTATAGAATATATTAAGCTAAGAGTTAGCTTAGATCCCGCATGCACCTCATTTATGATTTGAACTTCTTAGAAAATCTAAGTTTCAGAATTATTTATATGTATTTTTTATTCAATTTTGTTGTGAACATAGAAAAAGTCCAATTTGTTCAGCTGTTACTTTGACTGTTTTTTTTTCCTGCTTGATGCTAATATCTTGTAAAATATGTCGTGTAGGTATTTATCACTGACTACTTCTTCAAATCAAACCTTGCTGAAGATTTTTCTTCTGCAGAGATACTGGTAAGCATGAATATTTTGTGAAATTACTCACTTCAGTTTTCATGTTTTGTATATAAAATATAATCATGTTACTATCCTTGTTTGTAGAATTCCTTCTAAAGCTAATTTCTTTTTAACTCTATCTCTTGTGTTCTGATTTGTAATCTTGAATGTGAATACCTATATTTATCTCAAAATGGATGTTATTTGTATTTATATGTTATTTGGGATATGTTATGAAATCAATCTCATGTCCATTTTGATCCAGGTTGAAGTAAAAATAGATAACTCACAAGAGACATCCAAGGATAGTCTTCTTACAAACTACACCATAGAAGCTGCACTATATGATTCTGGAACCTGGCACACCTCTGATGGAAATCTTGATCTCCTTTCATCTAATGTAGCCGACTTAAAGCTCCAACCATCGACTGCACCATTAGGATTTTATGGTTATGTGTTTGTTGGAAAACTGCAATCACCAAAGCTTTGGTCTGCAGAGCAAGTGAGAAATTTCAATATTTTTATTAAAGCTTCATTATGACTGCTTAGCATTCTGTGGCCTAGTATTTTTCTTTTACGGTTTTACCTATTTAATTCTCATTTGACATCTTATTTTGTTTGCATTTCTCATAGCCTTACCTCTACACCCTAGTTGTCGTCCTCAAAGATGAATCTGGCCATGTTGTTGACTGTGAAGCATGTCCTGTTGGCTTCAGAAAGGTATCTAAAGCCCACAAACAGCTTCTGGTTAATGGACATGCAGTCATAATAAGAGGTGTGAACCGGCATGAACATCATCCACGGGTTGGAAAGGCAAATATTGAAGCCTGTATGATTAAGGTACTGGTTGTTTGTTTTCTCATTTTCTTTTCTTTAACTAGACTGTCAGTTCATCTCTTTTTGATATTTTTACTTTTTTGACACTACTGACTGGCTGTTGTGCCTACAGGATTTGGTCTTAATGAAGCAAAACAATATTAATGCTGTGAGGAACAGTCATTATCCCCAACATCCACGTTGGTATGAGCTATGTGATCTGTTTGGCATGTATATGATCGATGAAGCCAATATTGAGACACATGGTTTCGATTATTCTAAACATCTCAAGCATCCCACTTTGGAACCCATTTGGGCAGCTTCGATGCTGGATCGTGTGATTAGCATGGTTGAGAGAGATAAAAATCACACATGCATTATTTCTTGGTCTTTAGGGAATGAATCTGGATTTGGACAAAATCATTTTGCTTTAGCTGGTATTGCACTAAACTTGATATCATTTTGGGCATATTAGAAGCAACTTATTTAACAAAAAAACTTCAGAAAAGTGAAAATAGGAATACAATATTAACATAACTTACCAGGCTTTAATACTGTTTTGGATTCTTTATAATGGGGGTCAATTCAGTCAAATGTCACCATCTTTTAGTGTTAGTTTTGATTTTTCCACTCTTCATTTTGTTGATGCGGAAACATTCATCAGGATGGATTCGAGGAAGAGATTCATCACGTGTAATACATTACGAAGGAGGTGGATCTAGAACTCCATGCACAGATATTGTGTGCCCTATGTATATGCGTGTTTGGGACATGGTGAAAATTGCAAATGATCCAGAAGAAACACGTCCCCTGATACTTTGCGAGTACGTGTTCTTAGTTTTTGAGACATTGCTGTTCCTCACTATTTTCAGTGATAATGATGTTTTTTTTTTTGGTGATGCCCTAATTGTAGGTATTCGCATGCAATGGGTAACAGCAACGGGAACCTACATATATATTGGGAGGCAATTGACAACACATTTGGACTCCAAGGAGGGTTTATTTGGGAATGGGTTGATCAGGTGGGTGGTCCTTGAATACCATAACAAATTGATGAATTGTCAATATCACATGAAAATTGAATTCAGTCATTTCTATTTTTCTAATAGAAAGTTATGCTTTCTTCAAGATGGGTTTTTTACACAAGTATCATAACTTCTAGACCATTAATTAAAGGAAGTCAGGAACACATGTCTAAATGGAACTTGGCATATATGTGAATATAATGGACAGAATCCAACAATTTTCTAAAAATAGGATGGTTAATGCTTGCCACTGGCAGCTATCTGATTATACGAATGCTGTTGATTTATCACGAAAATAATGCAGCAGTTGTTCAATATTCATTTAAGTATGCAGTATGGCTGTAAATTGTCACTGCAGCATCCTGTAAATTGTTCGGCACTATCCATATACGAAGTTCTTCCATTTATTTTTTCTTTAAATAAATTTAAAGCTCTTTCCTCACTTATTTTGTAAGTTTTGGCTGCTATAAAATATTAATTGGCCCTCCTATTCTTAATCTCATGTCATTTTGTAGAAAGTAAGTTAACCTATTTTTTCTCAGCACCTGATCAAATATATTAAGTTGTGATGATTTTCATGATGACGTTGTTATCTTAGCCATGTGATTATTTTGTCTGTAACTAAATGCAATTTCTGACCATGTTTACCTTTATTGTTAATATTAGATCAATTAATTCTCTGTGCTCATTGAATTATAAAAGGTACCCTACATTATTTTTTGTTTTTTGCTTGAGCAATGTTTTGTTTACCAATCTCCTATGTAGAACAATATTCATGAAATATTAATCAAATTATGGTAATGAACAACAATTTTGTGTGGGGAAATCATTTTCTATGCTCAAGATTTTGTACTTTGTGTGTAGGCCCTGTTGAAGATTGATGAAAATGGTATAAAGCGTTGGGCATATGGAGGTGAATTTGGGGATGTTCCCAATGACTCAAATTTCTGTTTGAATGGCCTCACATTCCCCAATCGAACTGCTCATCCTGTTTTACATGGTAAACTAACAAATTGAATTATTTTTGCATTCACCATCAATGCATCCTCCTGTTTACATCTGAAATCTTGGCCTTGTTCGTTTATGCAGAAGTCAAGTTCCTATACCAACCCGTCAAGGTGATTTTACATGATGGGAAATTGGAGGTAATCTTACTTCATTGGGATTTCATGTTCCCTTAGTCTGATATGTATGTAGTTACTTATTACTTATTTTAGTTTCATTGTCCAGATAAAAAACAACCATTTTTTTCAAACAACAGAAGGGTTGGAGTTCAGCTGGCATGCTTCTGCAGATGGATATGACATCGGTTCTGGGGTTCTGAGTCTTGCCCCGATTAAGCCCCAGAGCAGTTATACTATTGATTGGAAATCAGGTCCGTGGTATTCTTTATGGGCTTCATCATTGTCAGAAGAAGTTTTCTTGACTATAACTGCCAAACTTTTGAACTCCACACGCTGGGTTGAGGCTGGTCATGTCGTTTCATCTACCCAAGTCCAACTGCCTGCCAAAAGAAACATCGCTCCTCATGTAATTTTTATTACAATTAATTTATTTACGTTAGAAACGGAATCTACCTTTGTTTTGAGCTGAGTAATGTGGTTTAGATATTCAGAAATGAAGCCTACTTTTTTATAACACTATTGTTTTGCTTTGATTTTGAATTTCCTATTTCATGAATGATTATTATGCCCAGGCTATCAGTATTAGCGGTGGCACTCTAGTAGCTGAAACTCTGGGAGATACTATCAAAGTTAGCCAGCAAGATGTTTGGGACATAACATTGAACACTAAAACAGGTTCAGTAGAAAGCTGGAAGGTAAATCTGTTCTTTGGGTTTATTATTGTTCATGATATGTTTTACGAGTATTAAAAAGTTCTATCTCTTTTAAAATCAATACAATTTTAGGCTTAATTTTTTTAATACTTCTGTAATGAGCCAAAATATGTCATAACTTTTGGAGTATATTTTACTTTGTTTCCTCTTTTAGAAGTTTTGTGATGTTTTTTATTTCATAATTTTTCCTCGTGTTTACAGCTGTTTTTACTAGTGACAGAACTTCAGTACTAATGTAGTGCTGATGATTGCTAGGTAAAAGGAGTAAATGTTATCTGTAAGGGTATACTGCCATGTTTCTGGCGAGCTCCTACTGATAATGATAAAGGCGGAGAATCAGCTAGTTATTTGTCGAGGTGGAAAGCTGCTGGAATTAACAATCTCCACTTTATTACTGAAAAATGTTCTGTAGTTAATGTGACAGAGGACACGGTTAAAATATCCGTGGTTTTTCTTGGTGTTACCAAGGGTGAGGAAGGTTCTCTACCTGATCAAGACAGGTCAAAGATTTTATTCACGACTGATGTTTCGTATACACTTTATGCTTCTGGGGATGTCATTATGGAGTGCAACGTGAAACCAAATCCTGATCTTCCTCCTTTTCCACGTGTCGGAATCGAGTTCAACGTGGATAAATCATTGGATCAGGTCACGTGGTATGGAAGAGGACCGTTTGAGTGTTATCCAGATAGAAAGGCTTCTGCCCAGGTTGCGGTCTATGAGAAGAATGTTAAAGACTTGCATGTTCCTTATATTGTTCCTGGAGAAAGTTCAGGTAGGGCAGATATTAGATGGGTAACATTGAGAAACAAAAATGGTTTTGGAATATATGCTTCTACATATGGTAGCTCTCCACCCATGCAAATGAGTGCAAGCTACTATAGCACTTCAGAGCTTGACCGAGCCACACACAATGAAAAGCTCATTGAAGGAGATAGCATTGAGGTATTTAACTTCTATATTTCTGTTCCTGTTCCTTTCCAGACCTGTCAAAAGGTTAACTATATTGCACTTTCACAAGCTAATATGATTTTGCCTTTGAAGTGCTGACATTTTATGTGATGTGCATTTGATCAGTATGTGTTGCATTGCGTGTATACATGGATTTTTTTTCTTATGAATTTATACGAGTAATTAGGTGATGTGATGAGAATGTTACTTGTCGACGGTGTTCTGCAATCTGTTTTCTTAGATGACAATACTGCCATTTTTCCATTTATTATGATGTCGTGTTTCTAAAATTAGTATTATTTATTTAATATTTTGATCTCTATAGTTTGTAAATTTCTGAGATTGTTCTATGGCACTACAGGTTCATCTTGATCACAAGCACATGGGCGTGGGTGGAGATGATAGTTGGTCCCCATGTGTACATGACCAGTATTTGGTTCTTCCTGTGCCGTACTCTTTCTCTGTCAGGTTGTCTCCTGTAACTCCAGCTACTTCTGGTTATGACATCTACAAATCTCAGTTCCAAAACTCTTGATTTCTTGGGTCACATGACAAAGAACAAGAAACATCATCAAGTAGAAAACTCAAGACTTGTTGCCTGTTGGTACCTTATCCTTGAGTAATAGGGAAGACAAATAATCTTACCACACTTTTGTTTCATCAGAATAAAATATCACTTTTCAGTTTTCACATTTTGGTTAATATATGTGCTGTAATTTCACATCTTGGTTAATAAATGTTGAAAAAAACGCATAACGTAGCAATATAAAAGTATAGTATTTTATTTTTGCTTTAATAATTATGGGAATTTGGACTCAAACGCAAGATGTTCAATAGCGTAAAAGTTGAGATGGAGCATGGGTGTTGAGAAATTGGATGATGAAACCATTACATCATTGATCATCCAAATCAATAAACTTAATATGCATAAAAAGTAACCGCTAATTCGAATTATCTTTCTTATTTTTTGATTTTATTTATTTTTTAATATTTCAGATTGATATTGGTCTGAATAATTTGATGATGCGGTTGTCCAGTGCCAATTAATAATTCATTTCTATATTTATAGCGGATTAATTAGTGGTTGATGCCGAGAATCTATGCTTTTCTTTATACGTTAAAAATCATGTTTGTAGATCACCAAAAATAAAATAAAAATCATGTTTGTATTAAATATGTTTTTAGTACAAGTAGTTATCCTTATAAAAAATAAATTTTGGTTCAAAAGTTGTTTACTGATTTGAGATATGAACTTAGAGGATCAATTTGAGACAAAAAAGGAAGATATAGAGATCTTAATTTAACACTTCCCAAACTTTATTAATTCATTTCTTTATTGAAACGTTTTCAACCTTTTTTTTTTTAAATAATTTTTTAAAGGTCAATCGATGTTATTATATTCAAGATATCTATCCTAATTAATTTATAAAAAAAATGGAAAAAGAATTTTAAATTAGCAATTATCAAAGTAATAATTGATATTTTCAACTCTCTCAAATCATCATTTACTTACATTTTTAATTATACTTTTGCGAAAGATTCTACAACACCATTTTTCTCACTTTTTTTATTTATTAACCTATTTACTACATAAAATATTGCTATACAAGATTTTGATATAAAAGACACTTCCATTCTCTCATTCTTATATTTATCTATCCTATTTTATTTATATATAAAAAAATCACTCTCTAGGAGGAAAATGAATATCTTTAACTATACAATGCAAAAATCCTAACTTATTTCCTTATTTCCTATAAAATTTTCTTCCTTTAATTATATATTAGTAAAAAAATAAATCTTATACTATTTAATTAATTTTTAGTTTTTAAGATTACATGTCAACCATATTTGAAGAAAATAGCAAAGATTACATACAAATTGAAATTTGGAACCTAGGTGATACTCCCTCCGTCCCATTATCTTGGTAAAAATCAAACAAGTCAATGAAAATAAGAGAGTATTTGTTTAATATAATGCATGATTCATTCATTAATTACAAATTGATTTCACACAAATTTTCATATCATTACAATTAATACATATTGCAATATTGTCTCCAAAAAAATCTTTAAATGTGTTTTACTTACTTACTTATCAATCATCGATACAATATACAATCTTTAAGACCTTTATTTTTTTACTTTAATATGGGACAAATTTTTTGCATTTTTTTACCAAAACAATGGGACAGAGAGAGTACGATTTAATCTCACAAAAACTAATGGTAATCAAGATCATTCAAACTTAACAAATCAACCCATCCATTCCTTATCAAAAATTCCTTACCACGCATTGCTTAAATTCCACTTTACGAGTGCTTCCATCAACGTAACGAATTAGTTAACTAAATTGGGTATATCCAACAATTTTTTAATCTCTAAAAGAAGTGAGAAGAAACTTTGACCCAATCTTAAAAACGTGTATGGCATAACATAACAAATTCTACTTTAATAAAATGTAAAAACAATTAAAATAATCAATATATGAAGTAAGAAAGTTTCAAAAAAAATGAAGTAAGAAAAAATAATACAGTATCTTGTTAGAGTCGTTGAAGAGTGATAACAGACATGTAATGTGTTGCTCATCTTTCTAGTAATAGAATCCATAACAACCTTTAAAAATCTCTCTCTCTCTCTCTCTATATATATATATATATATATAAAAGATACAAATATTATCACATTACGTTCAGAAAAAGGAAGAGAAAAATAAAGAAAACATTAAAAAAATTATTTTGGACCAAGTAAAATGCAAAATTAAATCTCATGCATTACACTGACCAACTTCCTAGTATTTAAAATTTAAAGAAATTAAGCATGAGACTATTTAATTAATCCAGTGGATGTTTATTAGGTATGACAACAACTTCTGACACGTACCACTATAAGTTTTTATCGTATTTTCATACACAATGTTAGAATAAACTATATTATAGTATCAATTATCATTTTTTATGCAACAACAAGCTCGTAACAAGCAAGTCCCTCCGTTAACATAGCTTCGTCCAACGCAGTCTGCGTAGCAAGTTGGAGTACATCTTGTACTGCAGTCATATATTGGATATGGTGGATACTCCAAATTACTATGCTCGGCACATGTTGCCGGTCCTACTACATACAATAAGAAATAAGTTAAGTTATATTTAAGCACATTGATAATAACATTAAAAAGAAACCTTTAATTAATACTCCTATATGCGACTTTGTGTGACTACAAAATTACTATTTTTCGAAAACACATCAAATATCTGGCATACAAAATATACGAAATAACAATGTAAACTCATAAAATAAAGAGAAAATAGATGGTGCATCGACAATGTAAAGATTTTTTTACACTCTCAATGCATTATTCATCATTTTTGTGTTTATGGTTGTTGACTTTTAAATAAAAGTAATACAAATAAACGATGAATGTTGAACTTCTGATCATCTATATATACCTATTAATCTCTGAAATAAATAAACTTTTGAAGTGTTGCTTACCCGATGCCAAACTAAATTAATTAATACACTGTATGGGTTTTGTTTTTTGTTTTTAATAAAAGATTATTAAGATATTATGATCATCAAAGAAATAAACAACACCTGTCATTCTGTGTGTAGAAGATTAGTTGATCATAGACATAAATACAACTTAAGTAGAGATGAAACCTTTTTTTTTTTATTTACCTGAAGCCAAAACCAAAGCGATGCATAAGATTCCTAAGAGAAATGGCTGATAAATGCGAGAACCCATTTTATGAGAATTTTCTCCTTCAAATTCTAATTTTTATTTTCTTTTAGGATGATTAGAATGGTTAATATCATGTTCACTTTATAGAATATCTTTGACACTATTTTTTTTGGAAATAAAATATAGAAGAAATGCATAATTGGAAGAAAAAACGTGGAAAGAAATTCTAAAATTGTATTTGTTATTTTTTTGGTCAAGAGCATTTATTATTATTTTTTGGTCAAGTGCATTTGTTTTATTAGAAATAGTAAGATTTAATTGAATATACTTTCATTGATCATAGCATTCCAATTATTATGCCAACAAATTTTATTTGTTTAATATACATTTTTCTTATGTGATGGAAAAAAACCGTAAGTACAAACAAATGTAATTCATCACTAAAATCAGTAGCTATGGACAGAGAAACGAAGGTGTAGGTTCTAGGCTTTTACCAACAAACTCTAACTCCGTAGCTATAACCTAAAGCGATAATAAAAAAAATGGTAGGTATAGCGACTTAAAGACAACGGAATCAACTGTCGTTGGTACAAGTTTTTGGTGATATACCTACGATAATTTGTGTTTCACCAACGAATTTTGACCGTAGCTATATGGCATAATTCTTGTAATGTATTAATAAAATCCATAACAACCTCTAAAAATCTCTAAAAAGAAAAAAAAGAAAGGATTCAAATTTTATCACATTAAATTCCGATAAAGGAAGAGAAAAATAAAGAAAACATTAAAAATAAGGGAGGAGGCATTATTAAATAAAATAATATCAAAATGATAGAGATTTACATACATGAGATACAAATAAGAGTAGGGAGAAACAGTGGAACAATGTAGAATGTAAGGATTTTTGAAAGAAACATGATTTATATAAAATAATATTGGCTTAATTAAATATCAAAATGGTCCTGTTGACTTCTTTGAAATTGGTCCTTGTAAAAAAAAATTCTTTGGTTTTGGTCCCTGCATTTACAAAACGTTTTAATTTTGGTCCCTCCTGTTAAATTTTGGTCCCCATAATTATATTGATAGTTTATTTTGATCCCTATATTATTATATTTGATAGATTTTGGTCCATTTGTTATTAGATTTCATAGATTTTGGTCCCTCTACTGTCATGATTTTTGAATTGGTTCTTTTATGTAATAGAAGTTGTTTTTTTTATCATTGAGAATTAATGCAAGAATAACATCTTAATTGGTCATAGAATGTAATACATTAAGTTTTCGGCGTTTTTCATCCACATTTAACATAAGGGACCAAAACCAAAACGTTTTGTAAATGCAGGACCAAAACCAAAACTTTTATTCTACAGGGACCAATTTCAAAAAGGTCAATATTTATAAGGTCATTTTGGTATTTAAACCAATAATAATTGAAGGGGTGTCAATGAGTAGTTTTTTTTTCCTTTCATAACCAAACCCGTAAAAGCAATTCTAATTAAGTGGGAAGGGAATGGCCATTATTTGCAAGAAATGGTAACCCTTTAGACAAAAAGGCAATATAAGGAGGGAGAAAAGGGTTACATTTTTTTTTCTTCCAAATTCCTAGCGGAACCACCGGGGGAGGCGGGGAGCCCTTGAGACTAATCCGGAGCGAGTTGCGTGATTGGCTTTCCCAGCGGGATATTTTTAGTGGGAGTCGAACACGGGGATACTAGCACCTATATCCCATTCCTAAAATTTCAGTTGGAACCTTACACCAATTGAACCAAACCCCGTTCATAAAGGTTAATTCTAATGTAACACTAACTTGGGATTGACAAAGAAAGCGAGGAAAAAATTTTACTAAAGAAAAGTTCAATTTATATATAGAAAACATGATAAGATTTTGAATTTTTTTTCACTGATTGAACCACTGCTACTATGTAGCATCTTTTATTTTGTTGTGTTTCCTTTTCTCTTTCACAAAAGATTTATTTTTTTTGGCTTAAATATCAAAATAATCATTCTAAATATTGATCCATTTAAAATTGGTTCAGGCAAAAAAAAAGTTTTGCTTTTGGTCCATGCATTTACAAAACATTTTGGTTTTTGTTCCTGCCGTTAAATGTGGATGAAAAACGCCGAAAAGGTAATGTATTACATTGTATTACATTCTATGATCAATTAAGGATAATATTCTTGTATTAATTTTCAAGGATAAAAAGACAACTTCCATTATATATATAAGAGAACCAATTCAAAACTCATGACAATAATTATGAGGACCAAAATTTAACGGGAGGAACAAAAACCAAAATATTTTGTAAATGCAGAGACCAAAATCAATTTTTTTACGGAGGCCAATTTTAAAGGAGCCAATATTTACATGGATATTTTTGTATTTAAGCCTTTTGTTTTTTTTCCATAACACCGAAAAGTAAAAAAAAATGTGGATATGATACAACAAATTATTATTTTTTTTAAGTGGAACAAACTATTACTTGCTTTTAGGGATTTCAATCAAAAACGAATTTTTTTAAAGATATATAATTCAAAATAATCTTAAACTCTAAACACTCAACAATTTCTTTCTCTCTCCGTCCAAGCAAGAACAGGTCTCATTCACCTCCACCATTCTTCAAAAACTCTTTATCCCTCTTTGCTCTTTCAATTTGAATACTTCGGTTATTTGAGTGTGTTTGGTACGACAAGTTTTTAGCTTATTGACTTGGTCAATAAGCTACTAGAGCTGTTTGGTGAACAAAAAATAAAAGAAGCTTATAACTTTCAAAAAGGAAGCTTATAGCTTTTGAAAGCTAGCTTTTAGAAAGCTACATCAGGTAGCTTTGAGAAAAAAATAAGAGCTTTCAATAAATCATATCCCAATTTTACCCTTTTTTTTATTAAATTATATTATTATTTATTCTGACCCAAATTAATATTACCTGCCAAATTTTTTCCTCTTTTCCCTCATAAATCCAAAAACCTTGAATTCTTCTATATATTCAACATTTGTGCACACAACCCTATACCACACCAAAACCACTCATAAAGAAATCATATATTTAACTATTGATTCAAGAGACATAAAGGTATGTGATATTTATTTCAACATTGATCATCAAATTTCTCTTTCACTTTTTTCCTCAATATTTTTTATATTAGATTGTGTTTATATTAGATTTTTTTATGGTGATGTTTATAATTTGCTTGGAATATTTTTGTTTTAATATAAAGTGCAGTTGTACTTAACAATTATTATTATAAATGTTATAATTTTTTTATCATTTATATCTATATGAATGAAGTATATGCTTTTTTTTTTATAAGAAGCTAGTGTAGTATTATCGTCATAAAAACATGAATGTCAATGCTAATTATTATTCAACATATACCCTTCAACATGTTATGTACTTTTCAGTCATTTAACAAGTTTAAATTAGTTGCATAGCTAGTTTTGCCAAAGAGCTCTAGTTCAATAAGCTAGCTATACAGCTATAAGCTCACAGCTATAATCCCATAGCTATAAGCTAGGTTCACAGCTATAAGTTAGTTTTGCCAAACAGAGTCTTTCTCTTTTATCATGGGTGTAGGGTTTGAATGATGGGTGATGCTAATTTGTTTTCCCTTAAGTTTTTTTTTTTATGCTTCCCTGTATCAAAACTGGTAACATGCGATTTTCAATCGGTAAAAAGAAATTACAAAACGTAAACACTACTCTTACGTCACGTGTGAGACGTACGTTTTTTAATATAATTTAAATCATGTCTGATGAGCTTTGACGTAGATATTAATTTTTTTTAAACCCCAACGACTCAATCAAGATGTAAGTATTAATTTTTTTTTTATCCCTTACATCTCAACCAAGGCATAGCTTTTGTATATAATTTTAACACTTACGCCTTAGATAAGACGTAAGGCTTGATGCAAATATACTTATTTACTTATCCTTCAGTTATCCATGAATTTATTTAGTCTGTTGATGATTTTTAATCATCATCCAACGATTATAACAGAGTGGAGCATCATTTTAACAAAACATGTTTTTCGGTGGGAGCATCACATGCTCCACAAATTAGAATTAGCTTTGAAGGATATAAGGTTTGTCCGAATCATGTAATTTCTGGTGAAATTACGGACTTCATTTTAAATTAAATGTTAGGGTTAAAATATTTTAAAATGTTTGTTATTTTATTTTCTACTTATATTTGAAAACTTATATAATAATTAAGCTTGTGTTTGCTATTTCAAATTAAATTGTACTTTAGAGACAGGACATCATCATTCGTGCATGTAGGGACAAATTCAATATTAACAAAAATAAAAACCTTCAATCAATTCTCCGTTCATCAATTATACTATAAAAATAAATAATTATATTTGAGTGGATATGAGTCGGGTTGGGTATCATATATAGCATCCATAGTCGTACACTTGTACTCATTCATTAATTTAATTGCTAAATATTTACATAATGATTTAATGGATAAATCTTCTCCTCATAGATAGTTTTCACGAGTACTAAAGAGTAATAGATTATGAACCCCAACTAATATTCCCAAACCCCAACTTTAGGAGTGAAAATACTATACTACCCTATTTAAAAAAAAAATTCTAAATTACAAACCCCAATTTTCAACCCCAAACCCCAAACCCCTCTTTTGCATGTATCCAAGAATTGAAACAGTGACCATCAACTTCTGGCCAACCCCCACCACTCCCAGAATCGGAAAATAATGGGTTGTGGTCAACCTCTCCTCTCCCTTCTCCAAAAGCAATATTTTTTGGCATTCACTTTCATCAACATCGAATTTTAGGTTCATCACTGGAGTAGTGTTCGTGTTGGTGATTGTGTTGTCATTAAGGTACTTTTTTTATATTTTTTTCCCTGGACGAAGCTTTTCCGACGGTTCAGTGTCGGAAAATGGTTTCCGACTCGGGACTCTCGGAATACACATTAATTTTCCGACCCATCAGTCTCAGAAACTATTATTTGAATTAAATCTGGATAATTATGATTAATATTTCCGACATGCAGCTCTCGGAAAATTGAAATTCCGAGACTGGTTCGTCGGAAACTCAGCTCGGAATACATGAAGAAATGGGGGGTATAATGAAATACCCAAAACCAGATCTGCAAGCATAGAGCTAACCTTCTGTCATGGGCTCGCGGCTGAAGCTGGATCGTTGTCCCTGTCGCTGGGTCGTGGTGGGGGTATAAGAAGAACTGAAGAAGAATGGATGAAACTGTATTATGTTGGGTCGGGTGTTTGTTGAATAGTAAGCAGAAGGAGCAAGGAAAGGAAAAGGAAAAGCAGAGACATAATGAGCAACGGTGAAGGGAAGAAGTTGGTGTGTGTGACTGGTGCTTCTGGTTTTATTGCTTCATGGATTGTCAAGAAGTGGAAGAAGTTGGGTTGGGTGTTTAATTTTGTTTTAAGGGTATTTTAGTAATTTCAACTTTAAATATGGGTTTGGAGATATTAATTGGGGTTCATAATCTATTACTCAGTACTAAATTGGTGATGAGGGTCCAATTGCCATTGCGAAGCCCATCGTTTAGACCCATGGTGTTCTTGACTGGTGTTTAATATAAAAATATAAAGATTAGACATATTTTTTTATTTCTTATTCTTTATTTTGATCATGTTGTTTTATTATTATTATAATAATAAAAAAATTTATTAATCTTTCCTTTTAAGAAACAAAATACCAAAACCTTTACTTGAAAAAAAAATCAAATATTTATTTCCATACAGGAAAATACATTACCAAAATTTATTTTTCACAAAGTAAACTGCAAAATTAAACACCATGCATCACACTTACACTTTCTAGTATTTAAATATTAAAGAAACTAAGCATGAGGCTATTTAATGAAAAATTGCATATCCATTAATCCAATGGCTGTTTATTAGGTATGACAATAACTTCTGCCAAGTACGTACCACTATAAGTTTCTATTGTACTTTCATACACAATGCCAGAATAAAATATATAGATCAATTATCTCTTAAATATACACAACAACAAGATTTGAACAAACAAGCCCCTCCTTTCTCATAGCCTCGTCCAATGCAGTCTGCGTTGCAAGTTGGAGAACATCGTACGCGTCCTCCATTGCAGTCATAATTTGGAAAGTCCAGAGTATGTGCAGGTCCTACTACATACAATAATAAGAAATAAGTTAAGTTATATTTAAGCACATTGATAATAACATTATAAAAAAGCCTTTAATAATATATGCGACTTTGTGTGACTAAATAATTACTATTTTTCGAAAATACATCAAATATCTAGCATACAAAATATATGAAATTAATAACAATGTAAACTCATGAAATAAAAAAAAAATAGAAGGTGTATCGACAATGTAAAGATTCAGTGCATCATCTATCATTCTCATGTTTATTATTGTTAACTTTTAGATAAAAGTAATACAAATAAATGATGAATGTTAGACTTATGGTATAAAAAATTTACACAATCGTTATATATATACCCATTAATCTCTGAACTTCTGAAGTCTTGCTTACCCGATGCCGCACTTAATTAATTAAAACGGTGGGTTTTGTTTTTTTTTTTAAAAAAAGATGATTAAGATATTATGATCATCAAAGAAATAAACAACACCGGCCTGCCATTCTGTGTGTGAAAGGTTAGTTGATCATAGACTTAAATACAACTTAAGAGATGAAACCTTTTTCTTTAATTTACCTGAAGCCAAAACCAATGCGATGCATAAGAATCCTAAGAGAAATGGCTGATAAATGCGAGAACCCATTTTATGAGAATTTTCTCCTTCAAATTCTAATTTTTTTTTTGTTGTAAGATGATTAGAATGGTTAATATCATGTTCACTTTATAGAATCTCTTTGATACTATTTTTTGGAAATAAAATATACTCTCTTCGTCCCATTATCTTGTTAAAAATAAAACAAGTCAATGAAAATAAGAGAGTATCGGTTTAGTATAATGCATGATTTACTCATTAATTATAAATTAATATTATAAAAATTTTCATATCATTACAATTAATACATATTGCAATATTGCTTCCAAAAAAATCTTTAAATACGTTTTCCTTGCTTACTTATCAATCATCGATATAATATACAATTTTTAAGATTTTTCATTTATTTTTTTACATTAATATGGAACAAATTTTTTTTTCATTTTTTTACCAAGATAATGCGACGGAGAGATTAGAAGAAATGCATAATTGGAAGAAAAAACGTGGAAAGAAATTCTAAAATTGCATTTATTTTTTTGGTCAAGAACATTCATTATTATTATTTTTTGGTCATAGCAATCCAATTATTTTGCCAACAAATTTTATTTGTTTTCTATAAATTTTTCTAATGTATGTCTTATGACGCATACTAAGAATTGGTTTGTTTGTTTTACGAAAATATTTTTTGTTTTTATTTTGCAAAAAAAAATATTGGGTTTATATTTTTGTTTATATATATATATATATATATATATATATATATATATATATCCTAGTGCACACATTATAAAACTCATTTGCGTTTCCTTTTTTTTTTTTTCAAAAGATTTAAATTTCATCTTTGTGTGTAAGTTCTAATTATGTTTGACCACAACAAAGAAACAAAAATAAATGAAATTTTGATATTATACAATGAATCATTAATTGTTTTTTTTGTTCGCATCCTGGTATCTGGCTCATTGGGCCGACTAATCCAGTTCGAGGGGGGTCCCGAGATTAAGGTGTTATTTCTCTCCAGCGTTATTGCTTT
Source organism: Crotalaria pallida (assembly GCA_037953625.1). Lineage (NCBI taxonomy): Eukaryota > Viridiplantae > Streptophyta > Magnoliopsida > Fabales > Fabaceae > Crotalaria > Crotalaria pallida. Next base: position 176,253,011 of record CM075650.1, read on the forward strand.
TTAGATATATCGTCAACAACTCCATCAGTTCCATAAAGATTAAAAAAAATAATCAAAAATAATGTATCAAATTAAAGTTATGACAATAAACAAAATGAGTTTTTATTTTAGGTTTTATATTTTTTTCTATATTTTAGTCTTTCTATTTTTGGAATTATTTGTTCTAGTATGTGATCCTATATCCTAAATTATGTCCCCAGCCAATCCCGTTCAATTAAATATTACAAAAATGTCATAATAGTTGGGAAGTTATTTTTTACAATGAGATGTGATTGATTGGGAATAAGGTTTGTGACATGATCTGAAACAGAAAATTTGGTTCCGTCATAATGATGATGTTAATAACAAAATTTGACATCTGTTACATTTATTGTCCACGTGACAAGTTGTAATGTTAACACGTAATTGTCGGTGACTAAAAGCAAGTGTATTCTCCGATCGAAAACTAATTTTTTTTAGATGTAAAAGTTATCAAAGTGGAGTTTACCTCTTTCAACAAAACATTTTCCTTCCAAGACCCAAGCGCGGCCCTGGGGGTGGGCAATGAGGGCGACCACCCAGGCCCAAAAATTTTAGGAGCCCCATAATTTTTTTTAATAGTACTTATACTTAAAAAAAATTAATAGTTGCATATTTTTTTATCTTTCAATTATTAATAGTTTAGCATTAATATTTTGATTTATTTTTTTTATTTGCTCACTTGACTTTTTTTTTTGGTGTTCACCAAGGGTATCTCCCAGCCGACAGCCGAAGACTAATCCCCTCCGAGGCGTAGAGATCACCGAAGTGAGTTTTGCCTCTATCAAAAAAGTTTTTTCCATGCCCACGGCAGGGTGCTCACTTGACTTTTAAATAGGTGAAGTTATGAACTTTATTTTTATAACTTACTCCCTTTGTCCCTATATATAACATCATTTTGAGAATTTTATTTTGTCCTTATTTATAAGACCTTATACAAATTTTCAATGAGAATTAAGTACTTTTTTTTTCCATAAATACCCATATTTACTCAACAATTTTAAAATTCTCAATAATACTTATAATGATAATTTTAAAATATAATATTTTATTTTTGCTTTAATGATGATGGGAATTTGGGCTCAAACGCAAGTGGTTTAGTAGGGGCATGCATGGGTAGGAAATTTCAGGTGATGGTAGTGGTGGTGAGTTTGGAAGAAGCTCAGTGGTTGGAAGGAGAGGACTCTTTCAAAAGCTGGGAAGGAGGTTCTCATAAAAGCCATAGCACAAGCTATTCCAACATACATCATGAGTTGTTTCAAGATTCCAACTGGGGTATGTGAAGAAATGGAGTGCAAGATCAAAGGTTTCTGGTGGGGCCAAAAAAGGATGAAAAGAGGATACACTGGATTTCTTGGGATCAATTATGCAAGCCTGAAAGTGATGACGTACGGTATGGGTTTTAAAAACCTAGATGCTTTCAATATGGCTATTCTTGCAAAAACTTGGTGGAGGATCTTTAACAAGCAAGATACACTCATTGCAGAAATCCTAAAAGCAAGATATTATCCTCGGTGCAGCATGATGGAGGCTTCAGACCGAGCTACTCATGGCGAAGCTTATGGAATGTTAAAGATGTAGTTCTTCATGGTAGTCGCTGGAGGGTTGGTGATGGTAACACAATCAGGATATGGAAGGATCGCTGGCAGGGCTTCCAACACAAAATGGGGGTAAGGTCATAACCACAGTAAATGGTCTAGATGAGGAAGCAACTGTTTCGTGCCTAATCGACGAGGACACTCATGCTTGGAGAGAGGATATAGTGGATGCAGTTTTCCTTGCCAATGAAGCTCAACTTATTAAAAGCATACCTTTGAGTTGGTCTACATACACGGGAGGATCAAATGTATTGGCATGGAACCATAGATGAAGAACTCACTGTCCGCTGGGTGTACAAGAGTATTATGACTGATAGAGCTGCTCAAAAAGAGGGTCCGTCTTCTATATGTGACCCAATCTGCTGGAAAAGGTTATGGAAGATGCAACTCCCAGCAAAGATAAAGAACTTTATATGGCATTTAATGCTGGATGCGTTACCCACCAGAAGGGAACTTGTTAGCAGAGGAGTTGATTGCCCACTAGAATGCCCAATCTGCGAAAAAGAAGTAGAAGAGAGAGAACACTTATTTATGAAATGTTCTTCAACACAAGCTTTCTGGTTTGCATCAAGCCTTTCCCTACGAATTGATACAAACCGTTCTTTTGTATCTTGGGTTAGTGAACTTCTTGAGCATACTCAGCAGGAGATTGCATGCACTACCGCCATCAGTCTGTGGAGTTTATGGAAAGGGCGCAATGACAAGGTATTTAACAATATAAGCTTCCAGCCGACACAACTAGTGCACTTGGGTACATCAATGCTCAATGATTTCTAGTTAGAGTTGTTGAAGAGTGACAACGTACATGTAGTTTGCTGCTCATCATTCAAAGTATTAGATTCCATGACAATATATGTATTTGAAAAATACTCTTGTGAGAGGGGTCTCTTTTTATATGGCTAACCGTACATCGTCTCGACATATTAGTCTTTACCGATCGGTTAGAAGGTTACTTTGAAAAGCAAGAAATTTTTTTTCCTTATATTAACCAACCTAATTTTAATGGTCAAAACTCAAATTTGTGTACCCGTGTAATGCAAAGGGTTTAAAATACTAGTTTCTAAACAGTTTTTTTTTTTTTTTTTTTTTTTTTTTAAGATAAGAGAAAATTTTATTTCAAAGACAGCTACAGTAAACATGGAGGTTTTAGAAACTCCCAGTTTCTAAACAGTTAATAAATCATCATGCTTTAGTCTACTCTGTTTAGCGGTATGATCGAATAGATATTCACAACTCACGTCAGCATAAAATAGTATAATGATCAAATAGTAATAGTTAATAATTCTCCCTGCAAAACAAAATAAATGGAGTCATCAGTTGTCCATAGAAAATGGAGGCACCACTAAAGGAGAAACTGTTTGCAGAGAATCATAGCTCATACTAGTTGGAAATTCATTTTTACACGTACATACGATTAATTAAGAACGGATGATTTATTTATTGGAAGACATGTAAGTTTAACAAGGGATTTCGGTGACCTTTAAAAAAAACCAACTCTAGCTAGCGTTGTTAGGTTACTCTTTAATAAGTTAAAAAAAAGTACAGAAAATTGTTACTCTTTAAGGAATATTAAAAAGTGGGGTGATTCTTTGATACTCCTCTTTTAATTTTATTTCAATGTTCTCCTTTCATAATATGTAGTTCATTCCATAACAGAAAAGAGTATAAGTAGATCCAACAGTACAATAACAAAGCACATATTTTCCATACAATAAAGATTGCTAAAAAAGACTATATACTCAGCCATAACAGCAAACTCCTTGTGGATCAGGATCATCATCAACATCCAGCTTCGAACTCTAACAAGAGATTCAACAGCCTTTGTTTCCAAGATAACTATCTCATCAATGCCGGAAGTAAGCACAGTTCGGTGACAAAGAATCTCAGATCTGAGGAGGTAGAGCCACTGGACAGAAGAGAAGACAGAGATCTGGAAGGGAAAAGCTGTCCCGAATATCAGTCTTCTAGTTATTGGAGAAGAAAGGAAGGTCATCATCAGATCTGGACAAATAAAAAGCTTTCCCAGATTCAAACACACAAAAACAAAACCCAGATGAAACTGGGACAAGAAAAACCACACACTTGCACAAAGACAAGATTTATTTATTTAACTTAGATATAACTGGGAGAGAGAAAAACCCACACACCAACCAAAGGAAGGGGAGGGAGGGATTCTCCCTCCCCTTCTACCGCTTTCACAAAAGAGAGGAAAACGGAGAAGAGAAGAGAAGAAGATTGAGGAAGAGAGAAGCCGAGTCTCTCTCTCTCCTCAAATTAGGATTAGATTATCCCCCTTTTCATAATATTAATTTTGATGATTGAAATTAAAAATTGAAATAATGATAAATTGTAACAATGACCTTAGGGTAATAAGTAGGAGATAACAAAATCTAGTATCACTTTTTGAAAGATCGTTAAGGTCAACAATGTTGTGACACGAATATCTTAGGTGAATCTGGATATCTCTAGATATGGCGAGGGTGAGTGGTGTTGAACTATTTACAATAATTTAAAAATAGATCAAATTTGAGGTTAAAAATAATGCTAAAAAGAAATTAAATTTTCATGAACAAATATAAAAACGATGCATGAATATCATTTAAAAATGGGAGTATTAAAGAATTTTTCCAAGAGATGTTATATTCAATAAGTTGATGATGGACTATCATGTGTATATTTTTAATGAAAAGTTATGTTTTGTTAAATCCTTAAAAAGTTAGCAAAATCCTAAAAATCAAAATTTTTATTAACCTACATTCTAAAGATTGAGGATAAGAGGTTAAATGGATTAGTTTTGCATTGAAAAATTAAAAAATTTATATTAAGAAAAATAATGAATGTAGTTTCGAAATATTTTTACCATCTTTATTTATTATTATGAGAAAACAATATATGTACTAACAATGTAACGAATTTTTACAATGTCAGATTCATCATTAATGAGTTAGTAATGGTTAACTTGTAAATAAAAATAATGTATATGGATGTTGGATGATAAACCAACAGTGTAAAAAACTTACACTATCAATACACATATATTAAACACTATTATTATTCCCACCTCTTAAACGAAACCTTATTTATTCAATATTTTTAGAATTTCGATAATAATTGTAAGAACCTTATTTATTATGAGCTGTAATTATTCTATTGCCAAGAAGAAATGGTTCTTCTACAAGTAACTAATGCAAGAAAATTTATGCTTTTTTTTTTTTTTTGCCTTAATGGACTACTATATATTAGAATTAGCCATTAAAGAGGACTAGTTGAAATTCATAAAAACTATGACTGCCCACTTCCTTTTTTTAATATATCAAAGATGTTTTTTATCCGACAACTAAATTGTAGATTAATCTTTTTCGAGATGGATAGATCATTGAAATAAGTAAAATCTCTTCAAATAAAACATTTTTCATATATATTATGAATTGAATCTTTGGCGGCGTAGGCCATGCTCAAGAAACTCATCTATCGATCAATTATGTTAAGCTTTGTTGATTGGTAGTCCCTTGTATAGCACTCATCTTTTCCTTTTTTTTAACTTAAATTTGTTTTTTAAAATTAATTTAGTTAAAAATTGGATTATTTTTTTAACCTGCAATTAATCTCAAAATGGTCCAAGCTAGATTATGCTATTTTTATGTTAAGACGATGTCTCATTTTTTCAATGGGTGCAACACAGAACCTGCCAATGTTAACATATTAAAAGAAATATATTCCCTACATTTCACAATATAATAATTCTTTTTATAAAACTAATGTAATATTTATTATAGTTTTTGCAAATTCACCTTTAATTATTATATAAAGATAATAAGCGTGAATTAATGATAAAAAAATAGTAAAGAGCGAAAGAGGAAAAATATAAAATAATTTAATAAAAAAATATTAATTATATTTTTTAATTCACATGTTACAACCTTGATAAACTTATACTATGTAACAAGCTATATGTAACGAGCCTTGTTGCATAAACTTAGGATAACCGTTGGGTTATTTCTTTGTGTTTCCACACTTATATTTCACATCCCGGAATGGTGCAGAAGTTTTTCTGTTGCCAGTTTTTCTTTTCATGGCTCGTGGAACTGGGGTTTGCTGAATGATATTCTTCTTAATAATATCAAATCTGCTATTCGGGGTGTTCTTCCGCCTTCTGCTGATAAGGGTGAGGATTCTTTAGCCTGGAGCTTAGAGACGTCGGGCATATTTTCAATCAAGTCAGTTGTAGCTCTCTTATCCTCAACGGTGTCTCCTCCTGCTCCCGGTATCCAAGATCCGCTGTTTGATGTTATTTGGCGGTGGCCTGGTCCGCAACGCATTCGGTGTTTTTTATGGAAGGTGTGTCATGATAGGCTTTTGACTAATGTGCAGCGGTGTCGTAGGGGCTTGTCTGTTTCTGATTCATGTCCTAGATGTGACTGTCACCCTGAATCTCTGCTTCATCTTCTTCGTGATTGTCTTGATGTTAGGTGCTTGTGGATGCAGGTGCTTCGGCCAGATCAACATTCTCTTTTTTTCTCTATGGATCTGCATGATTGGCTGTGTTTTAATATGATTGAAAATAACCAGGGTCGGATTAGTGCTGATTGGCAAGTCTCATTTGGTGTTATTATTTGGAGCCTCTGGAAGGAGAGAAATGAGTTGGTTTTTAATAATGCTGGTCCTCTCTCAACTTCTTTTCTTTATCGTGCATTTAGCTTTGCTAATCACGTTATTGATAGTGCCAAAAGTCCTCTGCATACTGCTGTGTTGAAGCATGAATCTCTTATCTCTTGGGAGGCGCCTAAGGATGGGTCTTTGAAATTGAATGTTGACGGGTCTTATAAGCATGTTGATAGCACGACTGCGTGTGGTGGCTTGTTCCGGGATTCAACGGGTAAATTTGTTTCTGGTTTTAGCTGTTTTCTGGGCTCCTGTTCTTCTCTTCTTGCGGAGTGTTGGGGCCTACTCTTGGGTCTTAAACAAGCCATCTCTATGGGGTTTGACAACTTGGAGATTGAATTAGACTCCCAGGTTACTGTTGAGATGGTTTCGGGTTCGTATAAATCTAATCCTCTTTGTCCGGCAATTGTCGGTGAGATTAAGCAACTATTGCTCCAGTTTGCTTGTTGGAGTATTCGTCATATCTATAGAGAGGCGAATCGTGGTGCTGATTACTTAGCTAGTATGGGCCATTTGGGTTCTTATGATATCTCTGTTGTTTCTTCCCTTCCTCCAGTTCTCTTTAAGATTATTAGGGAGGATGCCTATGGGATTGCGTTCCCGCGTTTCATTATGTAATTGTGTTTTTCTGGGTTAGTGCCCCGTTTATTATAAAAAAAAAATTAAAGAAATTAAGCATGAGACTATTTAATTTAAAATTGCATATCCGTTAATCCAATGGAAGTTTATTAGGCATGACAATAACTTCTGCCAAGTACCACTATAAGTTTTTATTTTACTTTCATACACATACAATGTCAGAATAAAATATATATAGATAGTTCGCCAATATATATATATATAGAGAGAGAGAGATCAATTATCTCTTTTATTTATATTTACAACAACAACCTTTTATCAAGCAAAACCCCCCTTTAACATAGCCTCGTTTAATGCAGTCTTGGTTGCAAGTTGGAGTACATCTTGCACTGCAGTCATAATATGGATAATCCAAAGGATGCTCGGAACATGTTGCCGGTCCTACTACATAAAATAAGAAATAAGTTAAGTTATATTTAAGCGGTAAGCACGTTGATAATAACATAAAAAAAAAAAAAAAAACTTAAATAATATATGCGACGATTTTGTGCGACTGCAAAATTACTATTTTTCGAAAACACATCACAAATATCTAGCATACAAAATATACGAAATGACAATGAAAACTCACAAAATAAAATAAAAATTAGATGATCTATCGATAATGTAAAGATTTTTTATATCCTCAGTCCATTTTAGATACAAATAATACAAATAAATGATAGATGGTATTAATAATATAAAAAATTTTACACCTTCAATATATATCTACTGATCTCTAAAATAAATAAAACTTCTGAAGTCTTGCTTATCCGATGCTGCATCTAATTAATACAGCAGTGGGTTTTGTTTTTGTTTTTTTAAGAAGACTAATATATTATGATCGACAAAGAAATAAACAACACCAGCCATTATGCGTGTGGAAGGTTATTAGTTGATCATAGACTTAAATTCAACTTAAGAAACGAAACCTTTTTTTTAAAAAAAAAATTTCTTTTATTTACCTGAAGCCAAAACCAATGCGATGCATAAAATTCCAAAGAGAAATGGCTGACAAATGCGAGAACCCATTTTATGAGAATTTCTCCTTCAAATTTAACTTTTTATTGTTGTAAGATGAATAGAATGGTTAATATGATAACATCAAGTTCATTTTATAGAATCTCTTTGATACTATTTTTTGGAAATAAAATATAGAAGAAATGCATAATCGGAAGAAAAAAGTCAAAAAACGTTTAAAGAAATTCTAAAATTGCATTTGTTATTTTTTTGGTCAAGAGCATTTATTATTATTTTTTGGTCAAGCGTATTTATTTTATTATCTGAAGAGACGAAGTCACGAAACCTTCTTTTTTGTTTTTTTTTTTATTTTATATTTACCTGAAGCCAAGACCAATGCAATGCACAAGATTTTTAAGAGAAATGGTTGATAAATGCGAGAACCCATTTTATGATAATTTCTCCTTCAAATTTAACTTTTTTTGTTGTAAGATGAATATATTTTTTTTTAAAATAAGAAAAACTTTTATTCCAAAAGCACTAGAAGCATAAGAAATACTTTTAGGAAAGTCAAAGTGTTGTTATATTACATCCGGTACATGCACCTATCTTTGCTACAAAATAAGATTAAATAACTTTTGGATTGACCACCTACCACCACCATAAGATGAATATATAGAATGGTTAATATCATGTTCATTTTATAGAATCTCTTTGATACTATTTTTTGGAAATAAAACATAGAAAAAATGCATAATTGGAAGAAAAAGGTGGAAAGAAATTCTAAAATTGCATTTGTCTTTTTTTTTTTTTGTCAAGAGCATTCATTATTATTTTTTGGTCAAGCGCATTTATTTTTTAGATACCGTAGTAAGATTATTGAATATTTTTTCATTTGATTGTAGTATTTCAATCAGGATTTTCTTAACCTTTATCCTTATGGCTGAGAATAAATACCTTTAATTAGACAATTTTTTTTAAAAGAAATAAAGATAAGATTTTATCTCTCTAAGTGCATCATTCTCTTTAAAACTTGAGATTTCTTATCCTCAACTCTAAGGGCTGAGGTTTAGCATTAAATAATCTGCTAATTTCAACACAAATTAATTACCCACTGTTACTATAATTAATATTGATTTACTTTTTATTATTTAATTTAGTTATTCAATTTCTTTATGCCTGTAATACCCTTTTACTAATAGCGCGAGTTCCTTTCGTCTTCCCAAAATTAGCCGCACTGACATCTTCCCTTCCATATTTTACTCTTCTTTTCGCATAATAATATGGGTACTCCTCTACTCTTATACCAAGCCCTCATCTACTCAGCCCTCTTCTCTTCTACTCTTCTCATCTACTAAGCCCCCATCACCTTATCACTCCAACTAACAAAAGCCAAAATTGAATCTTCCATTGTTGTAATCAAAGGTATGAGCAATATCTCTCCTAAACCCCAAAATCTAATTCTTGTTCTTCCCCTATCTGGTTAGATCTGCGTTTTTTGCTAATTTTTTATGCTTTTTTTCATTTTTATTTTGCTTATGCGTCTTCTTCTATGCTTAATCTTATTTTCCTTTGGAATATTTTGCATCAAACTTCTTTCCTCGTTTTTTCTAATTTCATTTTTTCTAACTTTTTCCTGGTCATCTCATCTTGTTGAATCTCGTTTTTTATTTCCTCGTTGCATCAAACTTCTTTCCTCGTTTTTTAATCTCTGCTTTGTTGTAGTTTTCCTTGTTTTTTTATATTGTAATTTTTGGCTGTTGAGTAGAATATAAAACTTTATTTTTACAAAAATTTTAACTTTATTTGAAGGTAGCTGTTTATTTTGAATTTTGAAATTGGAAATTTTGAACCGCAGAATTTTGATTCTTTTTTTTTTTTATAAAAAATATGAATTTTATTATGTTCTTGCAAATGTATTGTAGAGTGGGTTGTTTTTCATTTGCTTTACTACTCGGATGTTGCGGACTTGGCAGACTTGCGGTGGCTTGCAGCAATGTTCGTTGCGTTAATAATATTCAAATGAAAAGGGCTTAATTGGAATTGTAAATGATTAATTAATGACTGTGGAAGTAAGAATTAAATAAGGTACAAATCAATATTAATTATAGTAACAATGGGTAATTAATTTGTGTTGAAATTAGCAGATTATTTAATGCTAAACCTGAGGATAAGAAATCCCTTAAAAGTTAAAACTTAACAATTTTTGAGTTCTTATCCTCAACCCTAACAAATCCTTCCAAATATCATGCCAACAAATTTTATTTATACTATGAGTTTTTCTAATATGGGTCCTAGTACACATGCTAAGATTACTTGAAAAAAATTGGTCAGTTTATTTTACGATAATTACTATTATATATTAAAATGGTTTGTTGTTCACCAAAAAAAAAATATGGTTTGTTTAATACTTTACGATGTGATATTTTGAGTTTTAATTTTCTATAAAAACTAAATCTTTAAAATATACTTAACATATGTCCTAGAGCACACATTATTAAACTCATTTTTAAAATTTGTGTTTCCTTTTCTTCATGGCAAACATTTACATTCTATGAAGCCTTGAAAGTACGACACGGTTACGGGGATACGAGAATTTTTGAAAATTCAAGATACGACACGTCATAGGATACGTGAACACAAATTTATTTATATATATATATTAAAAATTTAAAAGAGAGCTTGTACATTGATAAGTTTCATTCATATTTTTATTAGTCCAAAATTACATTAATACATAACAATAATGATCACAATTTAGAGAAAAAAGATAGTGTATCGATGGTGCAAAGTTTTTTTAAACCATTATTGCATCATTCACCATTCATTTGTATTACTTTTATCTTCAAGTCAACGACTATAAACACATGAATGATGGATGATGAACTAATAGTGTGAACAACTTTACACTGTTACTGCATACCCATTAATCTCCATTAATCTCGCTGTTACCAATTATTAGACCATAATAAATTTTTTGACTTTTTAATACTTACCTTAATTCTTACTTTACCTCCACTACCTACAATATTAAACAGACTCGTCCCTAGGCCCAGGACAAGAGGGGCGACCGCCTCAAAAAAAATAAATTTAATACCTATAGCTGAAATTAAAAAAAAAGGAAGAAAATAAATAAAACAAAGAGTAATGATTGAGAGACCTACATATGGAAGCCTACATGCAAACTTACACAACAAGATTTTGACACTTGCTATTTTTTGAATTAAAAAAAATAGAGAAAATGGTCTATTTGGTCCCCCAAAGATACACCTGGCATCCATTTAGTCCCCGAAAGATTTTGGGAATTAGTTTAGTCCCCCAAAGATCAGAATGACATCCCGTTAGTCCCTCAATCCATAAATCCGTTAGTCAACCTTTTTAGTGTCACGTGTCACATTCTCATTGGTTATTTCCAGTGCACATATTTAGACACAAACCACAGGATTATTCCCTCATAAAATCTCAATTGTTGCTTATATCTGACGGTCCAAATTTAAAAATGAAAAATAACATAATAAAACTATATTTAATATTATTAAAAATTCGAAAAAATATTAAAAAATTCATAAAAATATTATTAAAAAATCGGAAAAATATTTTTTAAAAAAATACTGATTTTTTTATATTTAAAAAATTAATAAAAAATAAAAAATTCAGAAAATTTAAAAAAAATCTGTAAAATATTTTTTTTAAAAATATTGAATTTTTTTATATTTCAAAAATTAATAAAAAAATCAGAAAATAATAAAAAATTTCAGAAAATTTTTAAAAAATATGTAAAATATTTTTTAAAAAAATACTGATTTTTTTTTAAATTTTTAAAATTAATAAAAAATTCAGAAACTAATAAAAATTCATAAAATTTTTAAAAAATCGGTAGAATAGTTTTTAAAATAATACTGATTTTTTTATATTTCAAAAATTAATAAAAAATTCATAAAATAATAAAAATTTCCGAATTTTTTTAAAAAATCTGTAAAATATTTTTTGAAAAAATACTTAAATTTTTATATTTTAAAAATTAATACAAAATCCAGAAAATAATAAAATTTTCAGAAAATTTTTAAAAAAATCTGTGTTTTTTATTAATTTTTAAAATATTTTATGAATTTTTTATTATTTTTATTATTTTCTAAAATTTTAAAATATTTTCTGAAATTTTTATTATTTTCTGAATTTTTTATTAATTTTTAAAATATAAAAAATTCAGTATTTTTTTAAAATTTTTTCCTAATTTTTTTCTGAATTTTTTAATATTTTTTTGAATTTTTAATAATATTAAATATAGTTTTGTTATTTTATTATTCATTTTTAAATTTGGACCATCAGATATAAGCAACTGTTGAGATTTTATGAGGGAATAATCATGTGGTTCGTGTCTAAATATGTGCATCAGAAATAACCAATGAGAATGTGACACGTGACACTAAAAAGGTTGACTAACGGATTTATGGGCGGAGGGACTAACGGGATGTCATTATGATCTTTGGGGACTAAATTGATTCCCAAAATCTTTTGAAGACTAAATGAATGCCAGTTGTATCTTTGGGGGACCAAATAGACCATTTTCTCAAAAAAAATAAAATACAAGAACATAAATACAAGTGTCACAATCTTATATATAGGTTTATATGTAAGCTAAAGAGCAATGATTGAGAGATCTACGTATGGAACCCTATATGCAAACTTACACATAAGATTGTTAAGATATAGGCATAGCAAAGCACAAGCACACACATAAAATAAAGACTCTGAGACTCAAATCAAATTTAGAAACTAGAAAAGGATAAGAAAAGAGGTGAAACCATGGAAGTTGGATTATCGACAGGCATATAGATGATTGCGTGGTTTGACATGATTTAAAAATTGGAAGTTTATATTGTATAGAGATGACTCAATAGTTGATGTATTTTTTTAATCCAGCTTAAAGCAAATGATAGGGTGGGTTTTTTCAACCCTTCCTAGAAGGTGGGGAGAATATCTACTATGACATTGATGTTATTAATGAAATTTCTTAATTATAAAAAAAGATAAAGTTATTATTTTATTGTGTTGTAATCTATATTGCAAAAGTTTTATATAGTTAATTTTACGTGATTAATTATTTTATAAGAGATGACCCTATTTCTAATTTTGCCTAGGGCCCCGAAAATGTTAGTAACGACTCTGATAACACAGGTTGCAAAATTTTTGCACTTTCCAATACAATTTTAGAGTCTTTCTTTTTGAACCCCCTAGTTACTCAATGACCCCCATTTTGTATTTTTATGGATGAAGTTGTCCTTTATTTACCGCCTGAAACCAGGCGGAAAATTCTTTCCGCCTTTTGAAAGTCGAGAACAAATTTAATATTTCCGACTAGTTGGAGTCGAAATTCCGACTAGTTAGAGTCGGAAAAATTCCGACGGGTTAAAGTCGAAAAAGTATTCAAACTAGTATGGCTTCATCCTAGTCATGTTTTTTTGACTTTCACATGAGAGATGATTGGGTTTGTGTTAGGTGTTGTCGTGTTGATGATGCAGCTGGTACGGTGAAGTCTACTGTATTCATAAACGACGTGGCATTCGAGGTTCCAGTGGGGCCCTTCAACGTGCGCGAGGCCTTTGGTGTTGAGGCGGTGCTCGTTTACTCCTCCGGCCACCCTGTTCCCACCGACGACTGGGGTCTCACCCTCCACTCACTCCGACATGGCGCTTCTTACTATCTGGTAAGTTGTTCTCTCTCCATTACCATACTCTTCTGTTTTCTTTGCCTCTATATGACAGTACTATTGTGGTTAGGAATAGTTCTTGAAATTGAAATCATGACTATCAGTATATGTATTTTCTTTCTGTTAAAGTTGTTTGAATCAGACCTTTGTTTTTATGTGGATGTCATATGTATAAGCGTCTGAATTTGCTGTTTTATACCAACAAAAAAAGTGATGCTAATAAGCCAAATATGAAGTTAAATTCGTCTATTTGTTAATTGTGAATATAAATGTGAACGTAGTTATTGAGAAAAATATAAATTTTGCCGACTCTAACCAGTCGGAATTTTTCCGACTCCAACTAGTCCAAAATATTAAATTTGTTCCCGACTTCCAAAAGGCGGGTTTCAAGCGGTAAATAAAGGACAACTTCGTCCATAAAAATACAAAATGGGGGCCATTGAGTAACTAGGGGGGTTCAAAAAGAAAGACTCCAATTTTATTTATGTATTCTCACTAAAACTTAGAATATTATGATTAAATGTCAAGAGTAATTCTGAAAAATTAGAAAAGGAACTTATATTTAAAACCAAATTTTATCAGTCAAAAGGGGTTCTATAATAAAGTACAGAGGAAGTATATATAATGAATCTTATAGTGGTTATTGCATCGCAAGTTCTTTTAATGGTTCAGTTGTTAGGTAATTTCTTTTAATATTTTTTTGTGGGATTAAAATGAGTTTTGATTTTAGTTTTTTTAAATTTATTTTAGTTGTTTTAGTTGTCTTTCTATCTTTTTGAATTATTTGTTTTAGTCTCTAACGATTGATGTTGCTAATAATAACATTTGACATGTGTTAAATTAATTAATGATGTGACTATTTATGATATTGACACGTAATTGATCAGAATTAATATCAAGTGCATTCTTGAATCAATAGCTGAATATCAATTTTTATTTTTATTTACCAAGGGTATCCCCTGGCCGACAACCGAAAACTAATCTCCTCCGAGACGTAGAGATCACCGAAGTAGGTTTTGCCTTTACCAACAAAGTCTTTTCCATGCCCACGGCAGGGATCAAACCCCTGACATCATACTTAAGGAACCCAACTATCTACCAACTGTGCTGGGCTTTGTTGGTAAATATCAATTTTTTTAGACAATATAGAAATTATCAAAATAAATTTAACTTCTATCTCCAAAACATTTTTCATACAAGATAGGGGATCCGACACTTTTCTATCAACTGTCTTAGAATCAAACACGATGCTCAAAAAAGAGAATCTGGTGACTAAAGGTTGATATGTTATATAGTGCAAGTTTCACGATGATTAACTAATAGTGAATTTGAGGTCTATACCTTAGAGCAAGGTGAATATATGTACCAAAGGGTAGTATAGTCCCACAGTTCCTATTTATTTGTTTTTTTAATCTTCCTATGTATTTTTTCTGTTTAGAAGTTCAAGAGCGTAAAATTTTTTTTTCCCTGTTTAATAGAGTATTGATTTATATAAATAGTGGAAAATAATTACTAATAATTATAGAAAAGGAAATGGTATATTAAAAAAAACATAATTAATTTATTAAAAACCAAAACAATCATTATATTTTGTAGAGTGAAATACCACTTTGGTCCCCTCATGTTTTTTAGATGGGACACTTTAGTCCCTCAAAATGTGAAAATTCACTTTTATTTCCTAAAGATTTTTTTAGAGACACTTAAGTTCCTGAAGATTTTTTTATGGGACACTTAAGTCCGCAGTTGAGACAGTTGGCAGAGTGGACGGAGGGACTTAAGTGTCCCATAAAAAAATCTTCAAGAAATAAAAGTGAATTTCCATATTTTGAAGGACTAAAGTGTCTCATCTAAAAAACATAAGGGATCAAAAAGGTACTTCAATTCACTGTATTTTGTACTTTTTGTAATAAGATAGATAAATACCAAAGGAGGTAATAATATGTACTGGAACACTTGTGGAATTAGGTTATATATATATATATATATATAGAGAGAGAGAGAGAGAGAGTAACCAAAATAGTTGTGGTTGATGTGGCAGGTTAATAGGCAAATGATGGATCTCATAGAAACATTGAAGCATGAGGCTGAAGAGATGGAGGAGGAACTATGAGGGTGGAGTGAGAAGAAGAATGTGCATGATGAGAGTGGAGTTTCAAGTGAGAAAGCCTCGGAGGAAAAGCAGCCACAAAAGGGGAGAAAAGGTGTGGTGAGCTAAGAGGAGGAAGAAGAAGCAGCTGAACAAGACAGAGTGAGTGAGTGTGCAATTAGTCATATATATAAACAACAGCTAGCCCGGGTGTGGATCTCACAAGAGTGCTCCTTTTGTTGAAGTGTTTGTTTGTGATGGGAGGTCGAGTTTACAAAGTCTGTTGTTATGAAACTCAAAGCAAAGGATGCTTTCAGTTCAGGTTCGACTTCTTTCGAATACACTCGGTGGCAAACTCCACTGGCAAAAGTATGAAATATGAGTAGTTCAGGTTTAACAGAGGCAACATATGATCTTTAATTAATATCAAGAACAATCCAATAATCGGTGTTGGGATTGTACAGCTCAATATAGAAGGGGGAAGAAAACGTTGTTGGTTATCATTAGCATCAATAAGAATATGTTTCCTCATTTCTTTTGATTTTTTAAAATCTTGCTTGCTATCTTTGTCATAGGAAAGAAGAATTTATTTTAAAAAAAATAGCGCATACAATGAATCTTAGTGGTTACTGCAAGTTCTTTTAGTGTTAGGTAAAAAAATTTTGTGTGAAGGGTATCCTCTAATTAATAGGTCTAGATAAATCTTTTTCAATAGAGATTATTAAAGTGGGTTTTAATTTTACCAATAAAACATTTTTTTATACACACAATAGAGATAGAACACATGTATATACCAATTGTACTGAACCTTGTTGATATTGTTAGATGAATATCATGAAAAATGAATTTTTGTTGCATATTTTGTTATTTAAAAATTATTTTAAATCTGAATATATATATATATATATATAGCTCTTAAAAAATATGTTTGAAACAATTTGGTCCCTAAAAAAATTAAGTCATCAAATAATCTCAAATGTTTTCTTTCATGCGACAAACTGGTCATTTAAAACTGACTTCACTTAGGATCGGGATGGTTCAAGCCCACCTAATAAAGAAGCGAGTTTAGATTCTTAAAAGCATAAAGAAACCGATCTTGAGCATTTTTCACCCGCTTTATTAAGGGTCAAACCCGCTAAAGCTCCGATGCTCATATCACATGAAAATCCAAGGCGATTTAGTTTAAAAAATGATATAGTTCCGAGTTTAGGTAAATAATTTTTTACCCAAATTATATCAAACAAACATGGACCGGCCCAATCTTAAGTTTTTTGTTATTAGGTCCATGCTTTTTGCAAGGCCACAGTATCCTTACGGATCCACCACTGTTAATGGGAGTTTATGAGATTAATCCGCTTCAAGGTCATGAGGGTGTCTCTTCCAGCAAAGTGTTTTTCCTAGGAATCGAACCCAAATCTACTGGCATGCAAATCCCATTCCTAGGATTTCAATTGCCCAATCTGAAGTGAAGTCAAAATTTTAAGTAACCAAATTGTCTCATGAAAAAAGAAATTGCAAAAACATTATTGAAACTATTTGATGACCTTATTTTTTCAGCCACCTATATGTTCCATTAACAAAAATTTTAATGACCATTTTTGGGACTTACAATTTTTTGCAAGGACTAAATTGAAAAAATTAGGGACCGTGGGCCTTCAGTCTAGATTTAATTGGAATAATATCAATGTAAAAACCTATATATAAGGAAATAATTGTGAAAAAAACAATAGAATAGATTAATGGCTTTATAAATTATTAAATATCTAAGAATTATCATTACCTTTTTTTATTATCAAATTTAATTAGTTCTTAAATATTAAACATAATTTATGTTACTGTTCTTGTTTCCTATATTAATATATTGATGTTAATGCATTTGAAATTATTTATTTATTTTGGATTGTCATTAGAAAAAATATATAATAAGCTTGAAATTTTAATTTTGAAGCTTATTTTTGGGCAAGATTCTTTGGTGACAATCCATCCTTATAAGCGCATGCAATGGACCAAATGTAATGTGTAAAAAAAAAAAAAAAAAAAAAACCACTACTTTGGAACAAAGGTTAGCAATGGCTTTGTTGGGAGGTTGTGTATGTAGAACAATGATCAGCAAGACCTTTATATCGACAATCACCACACTGCCATATCCAAGATCGATACATAACTTTTTAGAAATTATTATCTGCATGAATGAGCACATTGCACACAACTAATAAGGATTCCCAAACATGTAAAAACATAAATCTAAGAATTAAGATAACTTACAACAATGCTTCCAAAGTCAACATTTCAACAAGGAAGGGAAACTACCCATGAAGGAGTAGAACATATCCTCACGGTCTCATATCTACTAGTTTTTTCTATTCTCTGAAATGTTCTAGAAAACAGATCACTTAATTTCAATAATTGAAAGTTTACCTTACACATTCATCGACATAATTTGACGAGCAAGACCAGGATCTTGTTGTAATAGCTCTCTGAAATTGTTTTCCACCTCTGTCATCTGCTTCTCCAAGTATTCTTTTGAGCTCTGTCCAAAGCCATAGAAAGAAAACAACTGATTTTCACTCAAACCATTATGGAAACTCACATTTACTGTCAGAGAAACTTTAGAATATTTAAAAATAAAGTTTCAACTCAAATGAAGGGACATATATACCTGTAATGAGATAATTGAAGCTTCACTATCCTTGAACTTGTTCTCCTGTTCGTTCATTAAAGTTGCCTTGGACTCCAATACGAACCTGGCCCCAATATTAAGAGTTTATATGAGTATGCCATTTATATATTTAAACAGTCAATAAGTCAAGCTTTTGTGTACTCTATTTAGTAGAGTATTCAAATAGGTATCCACAACTCACGTTCTCCCTGAAAAACAAAATAAGTGGAGTCATCATAAGTCAGTCGAAAATGGGGGCAACACTAAATAGAAACTGCTATAAATTTTCTAGTTAAAGGGATAACTTAGACAATAGCAACACTGCAATATAGTGAACTGAAGTTATAGATGTTTATGATTTTCTTTGCATACCAATGGATTTGTAAACATTGGTATCATCAGGAACCTGCTTCAGCTCCTCCATGGTCAAAAAAGCACGCTTCTTTTCCGCTTCTTTCGATCGCAACTGGTTTTGCACCTGCAAGCCAAGGGAGAATTCAAATTTCATGAGTCTCATACAACCCCTTATAATAGTATATTAGTTCCACAAGCAAAATTCAAATGTCAAAGTTTTCACTTCGTTTCTTTTTAACTTCTCAATAAACTAATGATTTCACTTTTAGAACTCCAGATATAAGTACTCTCTGTCAAACTTGATAATAATCATGCACACACGGGTAATACTATTTTCAACACAAAAGCTTGGAGTTCTTAGAGTCAGCACTCAACTTGTAAGTCATGGATACTTTGTGTATCTAATCAACAGAGTAGTTCTTCACAACTATTCCAAGTACATTAAACGGACCCTCCCAAACGATAAGAAAAGTGCCAGTGTTTCCAGGAAAAACACAATCATCAATCATTGAGTCCCTTTGTTTTTAGAAGGGTTAACAACCGGTAACAGCAATTAGTGATCAATATTTAGCCTCGTAAACAAAAGGCATCGGCAATTAGTGATCAATACCTTTGAAGCATGATTGGATGTAAAGTGAGCACGTAAAAAATAATAATACACTCTTGATTATCTATCTTCAATCGTTTTAGCAAATAAAAAGTGATACACCCTTACTCACTTTACATTACATCCAATCTCACTTTCGAGGTGGTTTTCCCTCAGCCACTTTTTCTTATTCAATTGAAAAGTGAATACAAATAACAATCAATTATATAATTTCATGGTTCAATAATATCATTCATCTCCGTCGCAACCGCTGCTGCTATCACTCCCACCAACACCCTGCACCACCACTACAATACTGAATACTCACAACCGCTATCATTGCTACCCCATCATCAAAATCAAATGTTCATTCAGTCTCGATTACCTAAATTGCATTGAAACCCTTCACCCGATTAAGCTAAGCAAGGGCGATAAACCTTTACTCACTCACTTTACATCCAAACTCACTTTCGGCGAGCTTTTCCCTCATCCTCACAAAAAATAAAATTCAATAATTGAGCTAAATTCAATCAACAGGCATTGCAATAGGTTCAATCAAATGCAAATTCAAAATAAAAATAATAAATAATAATAGGAATTCAAAAGTAAGAGATTATTAGAGTGACCTGTTTAATTTTACCAGTAGTTTCAATCATGCGACCCTGAATCTCAACGAAAGCCTGCATTTTTGGATCAAAAGAAAAAGAGGGAAAATAGTTACAGCAATTCATAGTTGAAATTGCAAAGAAAAAGGGAACGAGAAGATAGAGCAGAGTGAGTGAGTTTATTACGGTTCTATTGGTATCGTCAGCCATCTCAATTGATCCTTGGATGCAGAAAAACGAAGTGCACAATGCGCTACGCTTAACAATACAAACCCTAACGTGCTTCGATCCACGAAGGTGAAGAAGAAGAAAGCTCTCGCAGTCAAATTAACTTGAGCTTCAAACGCACCGTTTCACTCCCTTCGCTAGCGCATGTACTTTTTTATTTCTTCAAAAAATAAATTTGAATAACCTAAGTTTTTCTTTTTTTTAAAGAAAAAAAAAATTATCCTAGATTTGATATTTGAAAAATAAAGTCACCATATAGGCATATACTCTTTTTTAAAAAAATCACACAATACAATATGGTCTCTAAAATTTGAATTTAAATGGGAAAGTCAAAATTATTAAGGATCAATTTACATTATGTAAGAAAATTTTAAAGAAAATTTAGTAACTTATTTTTTTAAGAAACTGATTGTCTAATAAATAAAAATTTTCAACGTTATTTTGCAACTTCATTTGTTTTAGGAAACAAGATAAAAATGTGAGATAAAATAAATGTTACTTTAATGTATGTTGTTCTCATGTAATGGAGAAGATAAATATGAACAATGTTATCTTCGCAATCAATGATAGGAATGCGGCAAGCCGAGTCAGCATTGACAAAATTTGGTTTAATCTAGTATGGTCTAACATATATTTCAAACATACACATCAAGCCAGATTTATTGGTCAGACCATAACAAAAATAGGTCGGTCATGTATTCCAAATTTAAAGCTCAAGTTTGACCTATGAACTCGATAGAGACCAAATTTTAATGCTTGACTTGGCCTATTTTAAGGTTTGGCTTAACTCACAAACCTACTAAAAAACCTGTTATACAATAAATCCTCTAAGTAAAATTTTGTGTCTAAATAGGCTAATAAACTCCTAACTTATAAAGATAGTTAATTCTTTTTTTAAAAAAAATAGGGGCAAAGGCCTAAAAAACTATCTTTTGTTTTTTTAAAGATAGTTAAATTTTAGAAACTTGAAATTACATGTAATTATGGCATAATTGTTATATTGTCGCTTGTGATACTTGATATATATCCTATTGCCATTTAGTGATTTATGTAGTGCACGTCAAATATAAGATGAATTAAAAATTTATTATGCTCATATTTTATCACACCTTTATCAAGCTCTTTTATTTTACTTTAATCACCAAAAGAGCTTTAAATGAATACAAGTAATTAAAGATAAGGTAGGTGAAAACGCTTGCTATTTAGATTTAATTGACTTGAGAGAAAATATCATCTTATTCAAAAATAGTAGCTAGTTATGAATTACGATTATGTTTAAATTTGACGAATATGAAAATTTTAACATTTTCATATGACTTATATCACAATGATAGGTTAGGTTGAGTTGTTTGTTTTTCGAAATAGCAAATCGAAAGATCCAACACGTATTTGATCGGGTTGATGGAAAAAACTCTACCCTGTCCGCTAAATCAACAAAACCCATATTAATGAAAAATTATTAGCTATTTTTGGGTCACCACATCATTCATGACCCATATCAATAATAATCTAACATATAATGAAAATAAATAGTCACCTTTATTTTATTTTCGGCTAAAATACTCATTTGGTCCCTTACTTTACTTTTCAATTTTAAATTGGTCCCTTATGTTTTTTTGGTTTCAAATCGGTCCCTCGTGTTTCTTTTCGCTGTCAAATTGGTCCATGAGTCATTATTTATCTTATGTGGACCACTATGATTTGTACACGTGTCACTATTCATCCTATGTGGACCAATATGATATTGACAGTTGACACGTAGGATGAATAGTGACTCAAGAACCAATTTAACATCGAAAAGAAACATGATGGACCATTTTGAAACAAAAAAAATGTATGAGACCAATTTGAAATTGAAAAATAAGGTAAGAGATCAAATGAGTAGTTTAGCCTTTTATTTTCCTATTTATCAAATTATTATTATTCTAACTATAGATAATACGGTGGTCCGCCAACTAATATAATTCAGGCTTAACCACATTTTTGATCTTTTATCTTATTTTCAAAATTCGTTTTCGTCCCTTAAAAAAATTCACTTTGATCTTTCATTATTTTTTTTAATAATTTTGATCTTTTATTTTTATTTTTTTTTAAGTTTAGTTTGTTCCTTCATGAAAATTAAATTAGACGAAGAAGAAAGAGGGAGACGAAATGATTTTGTGAGAGGAAGAGGAAATAGATTGTGAGAGGAAGGAAGAGGAGAAAGAAGAGGAAGAGAAACATTTTTTGGCGGAAGAAGTATTTTCCAAATTCCAAAAAGGGAAAAATTATTCCGGGATATTTTGGTGATATTTAACTATATTTTGATGAAATAATCAAACTGAATTTTTTCAGAAAAATAAAGAACCAAAATTATAAAAAAAAAATAATAATAAAAGATCAAAGTAAATCTTAAAAGTGTAATTAAGATTATAATTTTTCACATTTACTCATGAAATATTGGTTGGTTCGGCGGTTTCATCCCAGTTGATAGCACCAAATTTGGGTGTTTTTGGTTGGGGTGCAAAACACAGAGACAAGGTGAAGAAACAGTGATTGATCCCTCACTTCATCTATCTCAATTCTCAACAATGAACTTCTTTTACATTCTTGTCTCTGCTTCAATCACTCTCTTCCTTGCCATTCTTTCTCTCCCTCTTCTCCACCAATCTTGTTAGTCTCTAACTACTTCCACATCCCTCTTACTTACCTACCTCTTCCCATAAACATTCTTATATAATAATTCAATCAAGTTTCTTACTTTCTTCTTTCTTTCTTTCTTTTTTCAGCATTTTTCTCATGGAAATGGAAATCACCATTTTCTCACACAACAGCTGAATTGATCATTAATAATGGAGTGATATATACCAGTGATGACTCTCTCCCATTTGCTGAATCCATGGCTGTTGCCAATGGAAGGGTTCTTTGTGTTGGCAACCATTCATTTGTTCAGGTTCACTTGCCCATTTCTTCAAAAAAAGAGAGATTTTCATTCATTTGGAACTTTTTTTTTTTTTTTTGTTTATCTATGTTTGCTTCAACTTCAAATTGCAAACTTTTGGTCTGACCCAGAAGTGTTTTTTTTTTGGTTTCCCGAAAACTTTGCGACTTTTAGTTTTAGTCCTTAGAATTTTATTGTTAGTTTTGATTCTTAAATGTTCCAAAATTTTGGTTTTAGGCTGATTCCGCTTCTTATGGCATAATAATTGCTGATGTGGCCAATGATGTCGTTGACACAAAGTCCACAAGGATTAAAACCAAAATTTTGAAATATTCAAAGATCAAAACCTACGGAAAAAATTATAGGGGCCAAAACCAAAAATCAATAAGTTTTCAGGGATATAAAACATATTTAAACCTTTTTTTTTTTTTTCCAACTATTGTAATGTAGGAGTTTGCAGGTTATGGAACTCAAGTGCTGGATCTTGGTGGCAAAGTTGTGGTCCCTGGCTTTATTGATTCCCATGTGCATTTCATTTATGGTGGACTGCAGGTTTAGTGCATGCCCCACTTTTCTGAATGATCCTCTTATCTTAGTTCTTATGTGCTTGAGTCTTTTTTTTTTTTTTTTTTTTTTTTTTCCGTTTTATAAATTTCTGAAATGGTTATATGGTAAGTTTGCTTGAAACGTCATGGAAACTTTCGTAATCTCAAATGCTTGACTCTTGAAGGCACTTATGCAGTACTGCTAAGCGCTAGCCTATCAATCGGGCACTCTTCTAACTTCTAAGCAAGTACAACAGAGAGTAACATTTTTTTTAGAATGAATTTTGGTTGTCATAGACTAGCATGGTTGAATCATTTGTATTTATGAACATGATTCTGTATGTTTCTATTGTCTATGAAATCCTTTATCTCTGCATTCTGCAACCTATTTTGCGTTGTTTCCTGTTTTATAATCCTATCGGTGGTTGTAGATGAAGCAGGTGGAACTGAGAGGTGTGAATAATAAGGAAGAGTTTATCAGAATGATTAAAGATGCAGCACAAAGTAAGCCTTGAGCTTCTGTATGATTATTCATAGTTTCTTGATGGACAGATAATTTAAACAAAACTTTGTAGTTTTCTTGAAGATGATCGTATTAATACTTTTCAATTCATATCCTGGTTTATGTGCCTGGTCAGATGAAACTGTTTTACATTTTCCTAACTATCATCTAAATAAAATGTTTATAGATGCAAGTATGCAACTAAAAACCAAAGTTGATGTTACTTGTGGTTACATTTCCATGTGTCGTAAATAATCTCTTTTATCTCTGTATCAATTTTTTTTAGTTGTTGCTTCTGTTAAAGATGAACCATACTCGGTCAGCTTTTAGAAAAGATTGTTGTTCTACTTTATCTCAGTAAGCACAGGAATTACAAGGCCCAGATTGAGTTCTTGTTAAATGGGATAATATTACATGGAATAGTGTTCAAAATTAAATTATTAATGTGATGGCTACTCATTCTGTACACTTTCAACTTCAGGAACAAAAAAAGGTTCCTGGATTTTGGGTGGTGGATGGAACAATGATCTACGGGGAGGAGATCTGCCTGCTGCCTCTTGGATCGATGATCTTACTCCTGGCATTCCTGTGAGCCATATCTTCTCCAATATTCCTTTCTATTTGAAAATCTTCATTTTCTTAGCAATGTATTCTTATTTGAAGTATACAAGTAGGTTTGGCTGTCAAGAATGGATGGTCACATGGGTTTCGCTAACTCAGTGGCATTAATGTTGGCTGGGATTACAAATTTAACGGAAAACCCAAGAGGAGGAACTATAGTGAGGACTGCCAATGGAGGTAACAGTTTATTTATTATCTTTGTATTAAGAGGAATTTTGATGTTCCTGGTAGTTTCACTGTTTTGCAGTTAAAATAATGAACTTAATTTCTAAAGAATAAAAGACTGTGAAGAATGGACCTTCCTTCAAGTAATTCGGGATTATATTATTTGCAGATCATACTCTTTGATTAACCATGTTTCCTTGCGATCTCGTTAATATCAAAAGGCAATAACTTGGCTAAGAAAATCAAGTTTCTGAATTTTTTCGATGATTATCTGGATTATATGTTGTGAATTTTTACGAAGATTTTGGGGTAACTAAGTATTGTTAGAAGTAAAACCATTCAAGAACCCCCACCTTATAGCTTAAGCTTTTACGAGAGTTGATCATGGCATGGTAGGAGAGCCTCTATGATCAAGTGGTCAGTGACATTAAAGTTAGATTTCAGCACACAACAGAATGGGCTTGTGCATTGTCCAAGCTTCTTCAAGCCGAAAGGTCTCTTGCATGCTAGATATAAATTCATTCATGCATCTCCACCTTTCTTGTTTAATGTTTTAGCAGAGTTGGTCCGTGACAAGCACATTAGCAAGTCCTATTGCCTGTTCATTCATTTTTCCAATGTGAAATACATGTTTTGGTGCTGTTATCTTATAGTTAATTTATGAATTTATTCCAAAACATTGGATAATGCGAACTGATTGTTGTATTACATTGTTGTTGACATGCAGAACCTACTGGACTGCTAGTTGATTCTGCAATGAAACTTGTTACCTCCCATATTCCAAAGGATTCAGTAGATGATAGGAGGGAAGCAATGCTTAGAGCAAGCAATCATGCCCTATCAAGGGGTGTAACAACAGTGGTTGATATGGGAAGATATTTTCCAGGGGTTTCAACAGATCTTTCTTGGGAGGATTTTTCAGGTTTAATCTGAAAGTTAGAGCTTTACTTATAGCTAGGAAGATGAAATTACTTTATTTTATTTTCTGATGTTTATTTTTTTTAGTGTGTTTTCTTTTCTTTTATTTTATTTGTTTGGTATATCACCTGATTGCCAGCTTAATCATTAAGGGAAGTCTGTTTAAATCTTCAAAGAAATGACATGGCAGTTTCTACTGTACCGAATATTGATCAATCTTGAAGCAACCAGCTTAGTTTGTTCAAATGCAACACAAAATGAAGTAATAGATCAACAACAACGGGACTAGAAGATTTACCTTGTTTCATTGCTTAATTCCATTTTTGGTATAATTTAAGTCTATCAAAATTATATTACTGAAAATAAGTAGCAGGGTAACATGGATGATGTAATTTATTCTATCTCATGACACAATCCTAAAGCTAAGGATCAGGATATTGCCTTTTGAACTGTGGTCCTGATTTTCTCTGATAAGTACAAAGCTTAGTTCTTTGCCTAAGATGACCTACATTCAATTTTTTTATTTGTTGAATTGTACAGATGTTTATCAATGGGCTAATTCTATGTCAAAAATGAAAATTAGAGTTCGATTATTTTTCCCAATGGAGACATGGTCACGTTTAGTGGTACGACACCTTTCTGAATTTTTTCTATATTCTTATTTAAATGAAAAGTTTAGCGTGTGTGTACACACACCCACATACACGATGTTTTTTCCAATGTATTTTTTTCCAGCAAACTACATACGTAATCTATGTTAAATCCGTTCTATGGGTAGTTTTTGGTCTTTTACTTGTGTCCTGAGATCCACAATTTTCCTACTTAGGATGTGATTAACAAAAAGGGCCATGCCTTGAGTGAATGGATTTATATGGGCGGTGTCAAAGCTTTTGCTGATGGATCTTTGGGTTCCAATAGTGCATTATTTTATGAGGTGAGACCAGACATTCAAGTTTTTCACTTATGTTCTCTGTTAACTAAGATTATAAATTTAAAATCCATTTATTATTGTCAATTATGAATTATCTGTTCTGTTGTTTTGTTACAAGGAACAACTGTCTTTAAAGAGACAGAAATTTAGCTCCTAGTTTCACTGTGTACATCTAATCATGTAGTTGTGAAGGGATTTACCATGGTATGTTAAAATTTGTAGTCATATGTTGATGAGCCTGACAATTATGGACTGCAAGTAACAGAACCTGAAGCTCTTCTCAACATGACCTTGAAGTCCGATTTATATGGTCTACAGGTGATTTATTCTTCTGTTTTTTACCAAGTGCCAACCTCTTATGTGTGTTTATATGAAATATCCGTTACTAGCTGGCTGTTTCTGTTGATTTCTTTCAGGTTGCAATTCATGCTATAGGGGACAAAGCAAATGACCTGATATTGGACATATTTGGTTCGGTTGCTTCCACAAATGGAATGAGAGATCGGAGATTTAGGGTAACTTTAATTTTCTATTATCCCTGTCGCAAGTTGAATGGCAAGGAACTTTTCCCATGTCTTAAAATAATCATTGTGAAGCAAGTCAAATAAATGAAACTGCTTTCAGATTGAGCATGCCCAGCATTTGGCAGCTGGAACTCCGGATCGATTTGGCAAACAACGGGTTGTTGCTTCTGTGCAGGTTTTTAATTTCTTAGATTTTCATCTTATGTTTTTCCTTTTTTGTAAAATGTCGCTAGAACAATCACTAGAGAGAGGTTTGTTGCATATCTGCTACATCCAGTAGGCAGTAACTATGATTACTCCTCTTTTTTTTTTCTTTTTTTTTTTTTTATAACAATAATTCTTTAATTCGATATATCATCCAAACTTGGTGTTTCTTATTTTATTAACAATTCAACTGTCTTGCAAATCTCGAGAACATAAAGGTAAAGGCCAATGAAATAGCACAAATATAGTTCTACCATACATGCTGAAAATTGGTATTTGTACATAAGGGACACTATCATGATAAAACCTCTTCTTCTCGTTGATCTGTGTTCCCCGAAATTCCAAATTGCTTTCTCCTTGTTTCATTTTGGTTGATTGTTTCTGCTGTGTATTATGTATAGACAGTATAAACGATGTCCTTCACAAGATTTGTACTAGCTTCTTGATGTCACAAACCAACTATCCTAAAAGCTCAAGTTGTTAGGTCAAGGCTCATGAATGATTTTTATATTTCTTATATGCCCCTCATGCAAGAGCCCTTTTGGGCGTGTAGTGCGGACAATGCACGGGCTCACTTACCTTACCTTGAACTGAAAATTTGGCTTTTGTTTCGAAGAATGGGGTGGCAAGGATCAAACTTTAGATCATTTGGTCATGGAGGATTTGATACCATGTTATGAACGACCTCTCCCAAAAAGCTTAAGCTATTCGGTAAACATAATGAATATTTTTATATAACTAATTATTGTTACCAATCATCAACAGCCGGATCACTTATTGGATGATGCTGACTTTGCTAGTAAAAAGCTCGGCAAAGATAGGGCTGAAAAGGAATCATATTTATTTCGGTCACTCCTAGATAACAGTCCATTCGTAGCATTTGGTTCTGACTGGCCAGTAAGTATGTGACATTCATTAGCACTCATCACCATGCGCATTTTTTTTTTCATATTCCTTAACACGATTTAATTAAAAGGTACTTTGCAAAACATTATGTCTGCGGTTTACAGGTGGCAGACATCAGTCCCTTAAGTGGTATTAAGACAGCAATGACAAGAAGGCCTCCTACTTGGGAAGATGCTTGGATTCCATCAGAGCGTATTTCGTTTGATGATGCAATAAAGGCGTAAGTACCGTAAAACACACGTGTTGTTCAGAGGTTGTGGTTTGTTGAAATCTTATCTCTGCTTTATGTGCTTATTTTGTGATTTACATGGGTTCTTTATGATTATTTTTCCTTAGTACCCGTGGCAATTCGAATTTGTAGAGAGACCGTTGATGCATGAACTTTTAATCAGTGGAGACCACTTATCCACTTATCTTCTGTGTTCTGGTACTTGACCGAATTTTATATCCACATGATGCTGTTTTTTTTTCTTGACTTGGTAATAGTGATTACATCTTCTTCATATGATACTTTTGGTAGTTGTATTCATGCGCTCAGTGCTCACATCTTCTTCATATGATACTTTTGGTAGTTGTATTGCTGTGTGCAATCTTTTAACAGCTTGCTTAACTGATTTGTGCTCTTTCCTTCTGTGATCAAATTCCAATTTCCATAACATATACATGATTTTCTTGTATTAGTCATGCATGATTCTAAGACACTCTATAACCCTGGCAGTTACACAATTTCTGCTGCTCACGCGAACTTCCTTGATAATGATCTGGGGTCCTTATCTCAAGGAAAACTAGCAGATTTTGTCATATTATCCACTGATTCATGGAAAGACTTTTCTGAAGAAGCATCTGCATCTGTTGAGGCAACATATGTATCTGGTGTGAGAGCATATCCTTGAGGCAACATCTGCACATATTAAAGTTACTAGTCACACAAGTGGAGGTTAACAACATGAAAAATAAATCACAATTTTAACATTTATGCTGTTTAATTTTATCAACTTTTACTAGTCGAATTAGTTGTACTTTTTTTACCTTCCCTATAATTTATTTTTACAATCACAACAACAATTGATGCTTGTACAATTTATAATTTTCTCAGTTTTTATTTTATAAGAAGAACCTTTTATCTAAGGGTTCATCATGTTGCACCATTGACGGATGCAAGAATGGACAGAGGGGAGAGTCTAAAGAAGTTTGAACTGACTTTTTCTTTAAAAAAAAAGATTTTTTTTAGCATATAAAAAGCTATATAAAGTGATTTTGCATTGAAAAAAAAAATATTTAAGACGTTTAGAGTTAATAGACATATTTTTTTGATGTTTACCAGGTTAACCATAGCCTTTACCCTGATAACGGGTTTCAAAAACTCAGTTTCTTGGCCATTTAAAAGGGCTTTACCCACTAGTGGAGACTGGCACAAGTGGAAAGGGCTTATGTTCCTTAAGCATGTGGTCGCGGGTTCGAGTCGTACCCGGGGCGCATGTGAATGGAGCAAGCCTTACTGGGAGCTAGCCCCCGAAAGGGCCCGACCGTAGTGCGAGGGATTAGTTACCCAGTTGCACGGGTGGATACCGTGGTTCATCCAAAAAAAAAAGGCTTTGCCTGGTTAACACCTTGTTTTACCCGGGTAAAGGGTTTCAACACCGCTACAAACCATTTTTCAATAGGAAACTTGAATTATAAAAAATATAAGTTCTAAACTCATTATTCAGTCAAATATGATTCAAATAGATGTTTTAACAAGGTTTGTAAAATTATATGCATCATTTTCAAAAGATTGGTTTTGTAATGAATCAATTTCATGATGACTTATTTATGTTTTTAGTCCTTGAAAGTTATGAGTGTTTTGGTTTTGGTCCCTGAAAATTTTTTTGACATTGACTCATCCTTAATTGTTTTGAAAATTTGGTTTTAGTCAATGCTCATAGGAAAAATCGTTAACTGTTGATGTAGCTAACGAAACGCCACATCAGCATACACGTGCGCAAATATTGCATTCCACGGGATCTACGTCATCCTACCAGTGACCTGCAAGAGTTGCACACGTGTATGCTGATGTGACATTCCGTTAGCTGCATAACAGTTAATGATATTTTTCATATGAGCATGGACTAAAACCATGTTTTCAAAACAATTAAAGATGAGTCAAAGTCAAAAAAACTTCTAGGGACTAAAACCAAAACCCCTTCAATTTTCAAGCACTAAAGACATAAATAAACCTGATTATTCAATATGAATGCATTGACATTCACTATCATATAAGAATAATGCTATCCAATCTTGTTGTTGTTGTTTATTGTTTATTCCTCTTGCACATTTGATTTTTATTATATTTGTCTTCTTCAAAATACTTGTCAAGTTAACAAGTTTCACAAATGTTTTGACAAATATTGCAATGATAACTCTCGTTGCGTTTAATCTCCTCAATTTTTTATTGACTAAACTGTCACTTTAGTCTCTCACTTTGTAAGGAGCTTTCATTTTAGTCCCTGACTTTTCAATAATTCCTTTTTAGTCCCTCACTTTGAAAAAAGTTACTCACGTTAGTCCCTGGCAACGTTTTCCGTTGATGGACGTTAACGTCGCCGTTAACTTTCAATATCGTATTTCATTTTAGTCCTTAACTTAAATTTTTTAATTCACTTTAGTCCCTCACTATATTGTGTTTCATTTTAGTCCCTAACTTAAAAATTTTAATTCACTTTAGTCCCTCACTATAATAACAATGATGTTTCTTTCTCTTTTCTCTTGTAGTGTGACTACCTTAAAAATATTGTCTGTTCTTCTTGTTATTTTGTAAACTAACTTTATAGTTTATATAAGCACTGACTCCAAACTTTGCACCTGAAAGCATCAATAGGAAAGTTTCTTTCGGATGAACACTTCAAAGTACATTATTTCATTATCCATATAACTAGTATGTTTTTACTCTAAACTCTTTGATGTTTTAGTTTTTTTTTTTTATAAGTTCTTTAGTGTTTTAGTTATCTATCCATGTGTGAACTAACCGGAATCCTACGAACAACAAGTTAAGATATATAAAGGGTCTTCCATAATACAAAGCAGCGTCTCTATTTGATAGGCTTGTGTTTAACAATGTATTTCATATTCACTTTACACTTATGAAATTTGCACATAGTTTGATTTCAAAACTAAAACATTGTTGTAACAAAAAAAAAACTAAAACATTGTTTGTATTGATAGACAAAACAAGCTCTAGGTGAACAAGTTTGTATCTTGCTATCAAGAGCTACTCCTTTGCCTAGGCATGTAAAGGAATTTTTGAGGTATGACGTTTGAATATCAAGCTAAACAAATTGGGGGAGTTTACAACATTTTGGTAGTGACTCTTAAATACAAAACTCAATAAAATATTTTTGAATCAAAACTATTGATACCTTCAAATGCAAAGCTTGGAGTCAATGCATATATAAACTATAAAGTTAGTTTACAGAATAACAAGAAGAACATACAGTCAATACTTTTATGGTAGTCACACTACAAGAGAAAAACGAAAAAAAACATCATTGTTATTATAGTGAGGGACTAAAGTGAATTAAAATTTTTAAGTTAGGGACTAAAATGAAACATGATATAATGAGGGACTAAAGTGAATTAAAAATTTTAAGTTAGGGACTAAAATGAAATACGGTATTGTAAGTTAACGGCGACGTTAACGTCCATCAACAGAAAACGTTGTCAGGGACTAACGTGAGTAACTTTTTTCAAAGTGAGCGACTAAAAAGGAATTATTGAAAAGTCGGGGATTAAAATGAAAGCTCCTTACAAAGTGAGGGACTAAAGTGACAGTTTAGTCATTTTTTATTCTTCCCACATTTTTTAAGGAGCCAGTAGGAGGGAAATGAATTTATTTTTTTTATTTGGCAACAACATTTCGCAACGACAAAAAAGGTCGTTGCCAAAAAATGTTTTTTGCAACGAAAAATTTAAGTCATTGCAAAACATTATTGCAATAAATACATTTTCTTGTGGTGTTTTTTTTAAAAAAAAATATCTCTCCCTCTTCCTCTCTCCTTTAGCCTCTCTTTTTTCTTTGTAATTTTTTTTAGGGTTTTCTTAATCTTAATCCTTAAAGCTGAGGATAAGAATACATGAAGGAATAAATTTTATTGAAAAAATAAATACAAAGTCTTTTTATTCTTTTAAAACAACACTTTCCAATAAAATTTATCCCCTTGTGAATTAGGGCTAAGATTAAAAAAAAGGATTTTTTAAGTGATAGGTCCCTAAACTTAGAGGGTGTTTTGAATTTAATCCTTAATCTTTTTTTTTGTTGGATATGGTCCCTAAACTTTAACGCCGTTTGGAACGAGTCCTTCCGTTAACCCAAAGTTAACTCCGTCGGTGTCTTCCAATAAAATGTTGCCACGTGTCCCAACTTGTATTTTTTTTTGCTTTTTTGACTTTGAGGTTCATAAACTTAGGAGGATAATTGAATTTAGTCCCTATCCTTTTTTCATTGGATCAGGTCCCTAAACTCTGGACCATTTTGAATTAAGTCCTTCTGTTAGTTTTAATCTAACACCGTTGCCCTGAGGAAATTTTTTATGCCATGTGAACAATAAATTAATGCCACATGAAATTTTTCTTTTAAAATAGAAAAATTACAAAAAATTATTTTAGTGAAACAAAAATAATTTAGTAAAACAACCATTATCTTAATTAAAAAATAAAAAATTAAAAACAAAAATATTCCTATACCCCCAAATAGGGATGGGCACGGGTGCGGACGGGCACGGGTAGTGCATACCCACTACCCTATCCGCGGGTATTTGCGGGTATTTATACGGGTGACGGGTATTTACGGGTACCCACTGATTTTGAACTTTTATTATTTTTTCCTTTAATTTAATGATCCACATAATGATAAAAAAGCTCACGGGATCTTCAATTATACTACACGTCAGACATACATGAACTTCCACATAATAATAGGAGAAAGGTGGTCTCAAGTATCATAGTGCATCTCTGTAGCAAATAAATGTTTGAGATGATTGCTAAAATTACAGGGCATTTTATTATATATCTTTCTTCGTTCTAGAGTCATGATCTTATGATAATTAATTAACTCCCCACTTCCCATAATATATATATAGCTGAACACTATGAAGATTTTAATCAGTATATAGATCAATAGATGTACCTCCAAATTTTAATTACTACTAGTAAAATATTATTTATACTAATATATATAATATTTAATAAAATATTTTTTTATTTATACGGGTACCAGCGGGCGCGGGTACCATAATACCCATCCCCACCCATAAGGGAATAATGCGGGTACCCGTCACGGGTATTTATGTGGGTACCCGCGGGCATGGGTATTTTGCCCATCCCTACCCCCAAACCCCAAAATTCCTGTTAGATGTTGGATTCTCCCAAATTCTAAACCAAATACTCTCTCTCATTCTCTCCTAACCCTAGTTTGCAGCGACTGCCGCCCCTATCATTACCCACTAGTCACTGCCCACCACCATCCACCATGGTGCCTCCCCGCGTTCGCGCCTCCCCGCGTCGGCTGCGACGCACGTGACCTCCTCCCTCTGCCGTCCCCGCCTTGAAAATTCCTTTTACTCCTTCTGTGAAAATTCCTTCTCAGTAATTGCTCCTTCTTACTATCCTTATTATATTATGCCCTTTTTTGCTTTATCTTATTATTCTTTTACTCGTAAATGACAAATGTTCTAATAAATCATTCTATTCTATTATATTGTGTACGGTGTTTGACTGTTTGCTAATATAATTTTGCTTTTAAGGCTAAAAAAGATAAAAGTCCTGTCTTTGTTTTTTTTTTTTAATAATTATTCCTCTTATAAATTTGAAGAAAGAAATGGATAAAGAAAAATAATACTTCCTCCGTCCCACAAGAATGGTTAAAAAATTCAAAAGTCGAAAATTAAGGAAACATGCATTTAATAATTTGTCTAACATATCAACCAATTATCAAATAACTAATTTAATGGATTTTGTATGTATCAACCAATCACATTTCAAAATTTACAATTTCTAAAATTTTCATTAATTATTTTAACTATAGTTTGGGACATTAAATTTAGCCATTTTTTTATCATCTTTTTTGGGACGGTGGGAGTAAATAACTCATATTAGAAAAAAAATATTTATTTTTGAGTAAATCCTGGTTTACTCCATGGAATTATAAGCATATAATCATTTATCTAGTTCCTGACTTCGTGACATTAGTAGATTATTATACTCCCTTCGTCCCTGATTATAAGCTCCTCTTAACACTTTTATTTTGTCCTTATTTATAAGGCTCTTTACCAATTTTCAATGAGCATTAATTATTATTTTTTCCACAAACACCCCTATTTATTTAACACTTTTTAGATTCTCAATAATATTAATAGGGATAATTTTGAAAATACATATCAAAAGTTCACATTTCCAATACAATTAACTAAATTATTTCACTTTCTTAATGGACGTGAAATCTCCCAAGAGAACCTTATAATTAGGAACGAAAGTAGTATTAGTCTTTAAAATTGAAAGCATTAGTTATATTTGTTCCTCATGTTAATTGAAGCTTAAAAATTATTGGTTGGTTCGACCATCATATCTTCTCTTGTCCATGCTTAATTATTAATATTCATATTATATATTATATACTACACTCGTGGATGAGCTCGTGGATGAGCTCGTGGATGAGCTGTCGCAGTAAAGCTTGTGGATGAGCTAGTCGAAAATACCAAAAAGCCACACAGTTATTATTGCTGTTTCTCCCGGACGATTCTCGTCCACATAGACACAAATTATGGTTTATTATTACTCATTCGTTCTTATTTAACAAAAATGTAACCTTTAATTAAAAAAAATATAATGATTGTTTTAATTTTTAATTTCTTATATGTTCTTTGTCTTTCTTTGTAGTTATCAATTTTCTTACTACTTATGTAAATAAGATCTTATTAAATAAGAATAGACATAAAAAATAATAATTATTGGACTCTTTAACTTGTGAATAAGATAAATAAATAAATAAGAACAAAAACTTTTTGCGAACAAAACTGATTAATAAAAACAAAGGGATTAATTGAAAAGAACATATACATATATATATATATATATATATATATATATATATATGCACGCACCTATAATAGCATACGTGCAACCAATGAAACACTTCCAACACACATTTGTTGTCTCCTAATGTATACCATTCCATAGACCATTCTATTTTTATTGATTAAAAATAAAAAATATTAAGTTAACATCTATTTAATTAAAAAAAATTTATCAATAAAAATAGGTAATACATAGAGTGTAACACACATAGTAGGATTTCATATGTTAATTCATTAAAATAATAATAAGTGATCATGTACCAAGTTTTGAAGCTTGAAAGTTTGAGGTCCCAAATTCACTCTAAGTATCACTATTTGGTGGATTTAATTTCTCTTTTCTATCCCTGTAAAAACAAAATTCTTATTATTTTTACCAATGAAAATTGGTGATAGTATATGTTTTTAATATGGTGAAAGCATTTCATATGTTATGTCTAATAGCCCCGTAGAGTACAAGTTTTATTCTTGGAACATGGCTGCTGTCATGATGTATATATAAAAGGCATCATTGTGGTTCATATATAACATAAATCTACATAAAGCTCACAAACACACGTCCCAAGTGCAGAGATTGCTTTTCATTATTCATAGCTAATGGCTCTTCTCCATCTTGCTTCACTTCCAATTAGTTTCACTAAAATGCTTCCTCCTCATCGTGAGAGGAAAATATCATTTATACCCACCAAACCAATTCATTGCAGAGCATCAAATGATGTTTCTACTAATAGTCAAATAATTCTCCGTCTATCTGCAAATTTCCAACCTTCAATTTATCATTATGATTTTATCCAGTCATTGAGTAGTGAATATGTGGCATGTTTTCATTCTTTTCCATCCTCTCTTTCTCCATGCTATTATTATAATTAAGTAGTCCGTTCCTCTCACAAAAATGATAACAAATTTGAAAACTAAACAAAATTAAGAAAACATGCATTTAATGATTTGTCTAACTCATCAATCAATTATCAAACATCCAATGTAATACATTTTGCATTGATCAATCGATTACAATTCAAAGTTTTCAATTTCTAATCTTTTCATTAATTACTTTAACTTTAGTTTATGACAAAAAATTTTACTATTTTTTACTATTCTTGTGAGACGGAGGGAGTACCAATGATGTATGTTAAGGCAACTAGTTCATAATGCTTCAATTAATTAATGCATGGCAGGAAGAATCATACAAAGAGCAGAGCAGAGTGCTAAGAGAAGAAGTAAGGATGATGCTTGGCAAAGTGGCAAATCGTTTTGATCAACTTGAGCTGATTGATGTTCTTCAAAGGCTTGGAGTGGCTTATCATTTTAACAACGAAATAATGAACATATTGGACAATATTTACAACATGGATTCATCATCCAAGAGGAAGAATAATTTACATGCCACAACACTCGAGTACAGACTCCTAAGACAACATGGTTATGATATATCTACAGGTAGGTTTTCATTTGAACTTTTTAAGACTATATATGGATCAAATATTGCACTTAGAAACAATGTTTTAAATATAGTGATTGTAATCACGATTTCGGAGTGAACCTAAATTTTGGTGTTACTAACAATTTTGATCAAATGAGGTTGATGCGGCCACAATTGCAGCCGCGATGCAGTTTCAATTCAGAAACTACATACCTAAACCTCAACATAACATATTAGAGTCCGTAACAGTCGCGGGCTTAGATTTATAACCTTGCTTAGAAATATTAATATTGGTTGAGATTGTCATGAAAATTATTGAAATCTAATATGTAAATGTGTGTATTTATTGTTGCTGCAGATGTTTTTGTTAGCTTCATAGATGACACAAGTAATTTCAAGGAATGCCACAATGATGATGTTGAAGGAATGTTATCATTGTACGAAGCCTCATTTTATTCATTGGAAGATGAAACAATATTGGATGAAGCAAGAGACTTGACCTCAAAAATTCTAAAAGAATATTTGACCAAGAATGAAGGTGATCACTTATCACTCTTAATCACTCATGCTTTAGAGCTTCCTTTACATTGGAGGATTCAAAGATGGGAGGCTCATAGGTTCATTAATGCATATGGAAGAAGGCAAAACATGAGTCCTGCTATACTTCAGTTAGCGAAATTGGACTTCAACATTGTTCAAACAACCTACCAAGAAGAGCTGAAATATGTGTCAAGGTGATGACAGCAGCCATAATTTTGAGTTTTTGACGGTTCCTTTTTGTCCTTTTGATAAATGGGGTGGTAAAATTATCCATGATCCGAAATATTTCATAATCTATCACAATTTAAATTCCTCTAATCTATTCATTCAAATTAATGAATTGAAAATGAATGTGGGATTTTCCCTAGATATCCTTTTAAGAAAAAAAAAAAGTTGTTGTACCCCCTCTTTAAATGGTCCAATAAAAAAATATCACATGTTTTGATGTCATTTCAATTAAACACAAATATAAATTTTAAATTTTGCAATTAAGTCCTTGAATTATTTGTGTAAAGCAAATATTTTTAGTCCCTCTATTTTTACACATCCGTTTCATTTGTTCATCTGCAGACACTTCCTTTAATTTCCTCTCTTCTTCCTTTATACCCAGTGTTTAAAAAAAAATGATCACCAAATAAATTATTGAAAATTTAAATAATCACCATATTTGTCCCTCTAAAAACTTATTTGATAGCCAAGTAAATCTCTCGTGAGTCTAAATTTACATTGTGTAATGGTTATTTAAATTTTTAAGAATTTATTTGGTGTTATTTTTTTTTTAGGATTAACTTGATGGTAACTATATTTTTAAAGGACCAATTAATATAATATTTTATTCTTATATTAATATTTTGCACTGTGCTCAAAAGTCAAAACTTTTGTTCTTTTTTTAAGATGGTGGAAAAGCACTGGCTTCGTGGAAAAGTTGAGCTTTGCGAGGGATAGGTTGGTGGAGTCCTTTCTTTGGGCCATGGGAACGAACTTTAAGCCTGATAACGGAAATACCAGAAAAGTCATAACAAAAGTAGTTTCCATAATAACCATAGTTGATGATATTTATGATGTGTATGGTACATTGGAAGAACTAGAGCTCTTCACAGAAGCAATTGTCAAGTGAGCATTATTAATAACTTTCCTCATCTTAATTTGTTGAAATTTCTGCACCATTTATTGATTGTTTTTATTTCTATCTAATTTCTTTATTAATCTTCTTTTTTTTCATAATCAATTTCTTTATGAATCTAGATGGGATCAAGAATATGCCATTGATACTCTCCCGGACTATATGAAAATATGCTTCCTCGTGCTTTATAACTTTGTCAATGAATCAGCATATGAAACCCTGAATGGGCACCATATCACACCGTACATAAAGAAAGCAGTAAGCAATTATTATCATATTATTCATTTAAGTTATCTATATTTGGTATAAATTTATTTGGCTTAAATATGTTTTTTTCCCTAAACCTTAATGATGTGATTTTTGGTTTTTGTTCTTTTAAAATATTTTTGTTGGTTTTGATAATTAAATATTAAAAAATTTTGGTTTATGTTCTTAGTAGTAATGATGACTTGCATAACTCCCCGCTTGTATAACATCTCTTAATAATTGCCGACGTGATCAAATATAGTGTTGACGCATCAATCCGCAAATACTAAAATTAAAATTTTGGAACATATATATATAAGAACCAAAACCAATGAAAAAGATAATATGGATTAAAGTAAAAATTAATTTTGCTTTCAAAGATAAAAACATGAATTTGCTTGACCTTGGCCTTAAGCGTTTAGATAAAAGATCAAAAAGTGTGAAAATATATTGAGAAATTAAGTTTATTATATCTAATGTATTAAATCTATATTTTTCCTATACAAGATTATTTTATTTTGTCTCTTATCTTTGGTCATAAGGGATGAAGTTAAGAAAATCCTGAAAACATATTTAAGCAATTTAATTATTTATTTAAACGCACGTAATATTGTACTCATCAATTAATCAACATTTCTAACTCATTTTTATTTCTAAATTCTCTAGTGGGCAGATCTATGTAAATCATATTTTACTGAGGCACGGTGGTACTATAGTGGACATACACCAAGCCTCGAAGAATACATGGAAAATGCATGGATTTCCATAGGCGCAGCAGTTGTATTTAATCATGCTTATTTCTCAACTCCACATTCATACAGAAAGGAGGACTTGGTTTGCTTAGAAGAATACTCCAACATAATCCGATCTTCGGCAGTGATCGTACGCCTTGCGGATGATCTTGGATCATATAAAGTACTTTGCCAATGTCATTCTTATATCTCACATTCTTATTAGTATTTCTTATCATGCTCCGTTGAATCTTGAATGAGATATAACATCTGCCATTATTGTGTCACACTGTGCCGTTTTTTTTATTGGTTTGAAAAATACTTTATTATTTAAGTCAAAAATTTAATAAGTAATTAATTTTTTCAATCAATCATAATAATTGGTATATAGAGTGTCATACTTTTTTAGACAATCGATGTATTGTCCTAATATTGAGTTCATCATTTATATATATAGCACTTTAATTTTTTTTTTACTCATCATATCATTTATATATTACTTCATTTTTATTTTGACTCATAATTTTCCTCTACAATTATATTTTTAGCGTGAGAATGAAACAGGGGATGTTCCTAAGGCAATCCAATGCTACATGAATGATAATGGAACTTCTGAAGAGGACGCGTGCGATCATTTAAAATCAATGATATGTACAAGGTGGAAGAAGTTGAATGAAGAAGTTGGTAATTCTTCCATGCCTCAAAGTTTCGTAGATAATATTGTAAACCTAGCAAGAACGGCTCTATGCTTTTACCAGCATGGAGATGGCCACACAATTCAAGCTTCTGAAATCAATACCGTCATACTTTCATTAATCATTCAACCCATCGGAGGAAATTAAAGGAAAAGGAATGGAAGGGGAGTGACAGTGGAGGCATTGGTGGAAATGGAATGGAAGGTTACACAAATTAAAGGTGGAATTAAGATGAAGGCAAAACAATTTTACCACTCTTTAATACTCATTTCAACAAAATTTAATAATTAATGAAGGGCTTTTATACAAATGACGTCAATGCACACTATATTTGTAAAGTTTGCAAGGAAGAGTCTAGCTAAAGTCTGATGATGAGTGATGACAATGCTGTTGAGGATTTATTAAGGGCCAATCAACAAACTTATTTTTGTGTTTAGAAAAATAAAAATAGAATAATAAATTAATTAATGTTAAAAATAGAATAATAAGGGCCAATCAGTAAACTTAATTTTGTGTTTAAAAAAATATAAATACTAATAAATTAATTAATGTTAAAAATAGAATAATAAGGGCCAATCAGCAAACTTACTTTTGGATCAATTATTAAATAGGGGGATAAAAAATTAGATCCCTAAAAAAATATTTAGAAGTGGGTTTGGACCAAAATATAATGTAGAATTTCAATAAATTGTGGTTATTTTACTGTTAAGGTTATTTTATAAAAATGGATTTTTATTTAAATTTTTTTTAAAAAAAAAATAACAATTACCCTCTCATCTCACCTCAAAACCAAACCCCATACTACATCCAATTTACAATTAAAATTTTAGAAAAAAAAAAAAAACGTATATCATTCGTGCACCGCAACTGTATCACATACACTGGAAGTACGTTTCATGGACACTTACCCAAAATTATTTTAAAATGATATAAAAAGACATTAGTTAAAGATTCAATAAAACTTAACCCATAATTAAATTGACAACGAATGAAATTTATTATTAGTATTAAAAAAAAAATTGGGACCTTAAGTGATCAAAGTACCATATAGGCAATAATTTCTCAATTTGTCATGAGGTAGCCACATCTATAATTTCAAGTTACATCAAATCCAGTTTATTATTTTTTGTAATATGTTTTAGATTGTCATTGTTTATTTATTTCCTTACCATGCATATGAGATTACAACATTAAGGCAATCTTTTTAATTAATTAACCTCATTACATCTTAATCCAAGCCATAAAAAGGAAATTACGGAATACTAATAGGTAAGTTAGACAGCCACCCATCACTATTAATAAAAGATGACAAAGAAAATTCTCCTTCTCCTTCTAACTGAGAAGCAGTGATATTCTTCTCCAAAGGGTCCCTTGGCAAGGAATTGTTCCCAGGCCCTGTACATTCAACCGCTGCATAAGTCATCTTAGACCTGCATACATTCGATAGCATAAGGTGAGCAAATGTTCCCAAAAAAAAAAAAGGTAAAAAGAATAAAATTTATAAATTCAAAAGATTGTAAAGTTAATATTAATGGAGCCATTTTTTTTATAAAAAAAAGGTGATCATTGATTTGCTATAAAAAAAAAGGTTAGAAAATAATGGATGAATGTCGAAAGCTAAGCCGAAAACTAATATATACTCTTAAATTAAATTAATACAATTAGATTCTTAATACTCTTGGCTATGTAAATAAAAACTTACTCTTGGCCTCTATTTTCCCAAGGATCCCATCTTTCGGGTGTTACCACCGAAGAAAAGTATGTTCCATAAAATATAACTCTAGAGTAAGGACCATACGCTGTTCCTAATTTTACATTGCCATTGTTCCCAACAACAGAACCTTGTCTAAATATAAAACCACTTTTATCATTTTCTGAACCACGGGCTTGGGCGGTTATATATCCTGGAGGAGACAATGGGCCTGTGGTTAATCACACAATCCTACAACAAATGAAAAACCACATTTAACTTACATGCTTAGCTTCATTTTTTAAATAATAATAATAAAAGATGTGTGTTAATAAAAAGAAAGGGAATGTTAACAAGTATTTTTAATATATACAATTA
The DNA here is from genome assembly GCA_037953625.1 of Crotalaria pallida. NCBI lineage: Eukaryota > Viridiplantae > Streptophyta > Magnoliopsida > Fabales > Fabaceae > Crotalaria > Crotalaria pallida. Next base: position 176,295,257 of record CM075650.1, read on the forward strand.
ATAATTCAAAAACTAAAAACTCAACGTTGAAAAATGATATATTTTCAAAATCTCAAAATTAAGTTATGATTTTTTACTGAAAATTTATAGTTTTAAATCATTAAACAATGCCGTAACAATACCTGTTAGCATAACTTAGTCAAAGCAAAAAAGAAAATTTACCTCGTAATAGGATTGACCATCACCAAAAATAAAATCTGCCTCGCCTTGAATGTGGCAATTTTTAAAATAATGGCGTCCATTTGAATCAAGCAAAGTATCTTGAAAACCATTGAAACCACACTTGTAAAAGATAGATTTATCTCCAAATATGGCTGCTGCTAATGCTTGTGACCCAACACCAAATGTGTTATTTAATTATTCATTGATACAATAAAAACAAAGATTAATTTGGACCATTAATTATTATCAATGTATTATATATTTAATGTACACTATTTTTATAATACATGTCCTAAAGTATTTGTTAATAAAAAATTATATTGAATATGAATTTTATAAATACATCAATTTCTTATGCAAACTTACATGCATGTTATAAAAGAACTTTTGCTGGAAAAACGTGTGTGTGTGATTATCAATGTATTATATATATGATGTACACTATTTTCATAATACATGTCCTAGAGTATATGTTAATAAAAAATTATATTGAATATGAATTTTATAAATACATCAATTTTTTATGCAAACTTACATGTTATAAAAGAACTTTTGTTGGAAAAACGGTGTGGGGGGGGGGGGGGGGGGGTATTGGGATCCTCTGTCCCAAAACTTCCTCTCTTCCTGTCTTTAACCAATTAAACTTTATTAAATATTACAAAAATGTCATCATAGTGAGGAAGTTATTTTTCAGTTTTCTAAAATTTGTGTAATGGATACAGGTTTTGGAACAGACTCTAAGACATCAGATATTTGTTATAGTGAGGAAGTTATTTTTCAGTTTTCTAAAATTTGTGTAATGGATACAGGTTTTGGAACAGACTCTAAGACATCAGATATTTGTTGAGTGCGGAATTTACCTTGATGGTAATACCAAGCACAATCACGTAGGTCGGAGAAGAAGAAAATGTTGGATTCCAATTAGTGCCATATAAATGGGGACCAAAATATGTAATATTGGTTTCTTCTATTTGGCGGTCATTAGATTGGATAATTGTGCCTTCGCTTCCTGCTCCTTTTAAGATGATGCATGGCTTTTCTATGGGAATATGAACCTTCTCCCTGTGCACAATTATATCATATATATAAAAAAAATAAAAATTATTACATCAAATTGTAAACTATATTCTCTTACATAAGAATAATGATGAGTAACAATTTTATTTACAACTACTTACAGATATGTTCCAGCATCTATGTTAATCTGAACCCATTGATTATTGTAGCTCTTTGTAGAATCAATAGCAGCTTGAATAGTTTTGAATGCTCCTCTGCCATTGTTACCTACGGTGATACTAGTTGCAATGTTCTTCCCACCACAATCTGTGGCTCCGCCATGCCTTAGAGATCGACTAATAAAAAGAAGGGCATTACTTCAATGCAACCTAATTTTGGGTTGTTGTCATACAATCTTTTGTTTAACCAATAATACTTTGTTATCTCACATATTTTTGGGTTGACATTTATGAGTTTTGACTTTTTAAAAAATGACATGACAACAATACATGAGGTGGCAATGCATCATTGATTCATACAAATGATTGTTTAGCAACAACCCAAAATTAGGTTGCATGATAGAAATTTCCTAAAAAGAATTATTAGAGAGAGCACTATTAGTTGCTGAGGCAATGCCATGCTAGCTTATCGGTGTGTGCGTGGATTCGGGCAACTCAAACACCCTATTTAAAATATGGAAAATCCTAACTATTCAAATGAAAAATGTAATTTTATTTTGAAAAATAATATATCTATTATATAAAAATTTATTAGCAACTTAAACTTTTCGTATAAATTTTCTATTATTGATTTTTTTTTTTGAAAAAAAAAATCAAAAACATGCATCGGCCCATAAATATATATTGAGTCCGATGAGGTAATACAAATAAATTTTCTCACGTGCAGTTTAAATGCACACAGCACAAGCAAGCAAAAAAGTAAGAGCCTGTTATGTCACCTTTTGTTGTTTTAAATATATGCATGAGAAACCCTGTAAACATGCACTTTATTAGTGTTGTATTTTTTAGTTTATATTATTTTTTATTTATACCATTTAATTTTTTCTATCTTTATATTTAAGAAATTATAATTTCTAGGAGTTGTAGTTTGAATACATGTATTTAGATTTGTATAACATGCATCATGTTCAGTTATCCTTACATCACTTATAAATACTCATGTACTGATATATTTAAAAGCTAGTTAAGAGAAATGCAAATGAGATAAAATTCAAGAGTAAAAATATAAATTCATAGAAAATTAATTACAATTTTTTTAATTTATTATCTATGTCTCATATGCATAGGAAAATGAGCATAGGAAGTAATGAAAAAATATATTTGAAAGCAAGTTAAGAGAAATGCAAATGAGATAAAATTCAACAGTAAAAATATAAATTCAAAGAAAATTAATTAGAATTTTTTTAATTTATTATCTATGTCTCATGTCCAAAGGAAAAGTGAACATAAGAAGTAATGAAAAAGTAAATATCATTTCTTAATTCACTAAATACATCTGTTGGGTATTCAAGTGTGAGATGAAGTCCCACATTGGATAGGATGGGATGGGTGAGAAGGTTTATAAGTGACAAGACCCATAGAACCATTGCCTTAAGGTTTTGGTTCAGGATGTGATGTCTTACTTATAAGCAGGTTGGTCACTATTCCCAAGACCCTGGAGCAATGTGACTCCCGGTGGTTAGAACCTCCCCGGTTGGAGGTCCAGCAACATCATATAATTTTTTTTAAAGATTTGTTTATCAAATACATCAAGTGCATAAGTTAAAAAAAAAATCAAACTAATAAAGTGATATTTTAAAAGAGATTGAGCATTCTCCTTCTATACAAAAATCCTCCATGTTTCCTACAAAGCATCTTCTATGCTAACATACACCATGTACACTTAAAACTTACTTTTTGCTTTCCTAATCATCTACTACTTAGCATATTTTTGTACCCAGCTGATTCAAGCTAAGAATCAAATTTTAACATATATATATATATATATATATATATATATATATGTTAGTAGATAGGGTGATCGATTCTTTGATACTTCCCTTTTCAAATGATATCCATGCAACCTTTCAAATTTTTATTCCTGAGAATTCTTTTTATCCTTACTTCCTACCTTAAATTTCATCCACTTCTACTATATATACAACAAATAGTCCAACACTATTCTCTCAACCTTATCACCATTGTTGTCATATCTAGGTTCACTTAGGACAATTGTTCCACCAATGTGTTGATATCCTTGACTTCAACAATCTTTCAAAAAATGGTTGCAGATGTCATCATTTCCTATTTATCTTGAAGTCAATGTTACCATTTATCATTATTTTAGCTTTTAATATTAATTAGCAAGGTCTTTAATTATTAAATCAATGATATTATAATGGGGGCGAGGGGCATTGAAACATAAAATTAAAAAGGGATGCATCAAAAAATCATCCATGTTGAGAAGAGTCGTCGTCCCACATTAGAAGAATTACGTACTATGTGGTCTGAGACCAATGATCCCAGATACATCATCTATGTCATTAATAATTTTATGTTTTATTTTACTAAAAAAATAAATATCTAATGGTTAAGAGCTGGACAAATTAATAACTTCTCCTCACAATGATGTTGATCATATTTTTTCTAATAAACAATATGTGAGCAGCATTAAGTTACTATCAGGACCGACTGTAAAGGTTGGTCTGAGGAACGATTGCCTAAAGTCTACTGTCATCAAAAGGGATAATCTAAAAAAGTTTTGAAATTTCTATCTACTTTTAATTTAATTATTAATAGGCAACAATAATTGAATAAAAAAATAAAATATATTTCAAAACCTCATAATTTGTATATACTTCTATTTTTGTTCAAATTTTTAATGTAAATGTTTTACATAATTTTTTTATATAAATTAAGGATTCTCATTTTTAATTTATTTTTACAATTTTCATGACTTTCTTATTTTTAATTAAATTTTAATGTAAAAATTTCACGTACTTATTATTAATTTATTTTATAAATTGGGTGCCCTTACTTTTTCTTTTCGTCTAGGGTTTAAGTAATATCAGGATCACCCTAATTGGGAAATTACTTTGCCATCCATGATCTACTAATGCCACCCCAATAATACTATAATCTATTCCTTTTGTGCCCTTTTAAAAAAACTACTTTTACACAGGTCGTAGGGGTTGCTCACGACCTGCAGTCGTAACACCCCTTTACGACCCAATCAAAAACTGAAATTTTGAACAGGTCGTAAGGAGGTGTTACGACTTCAGGTCGTAAGGGTTGCTTACGACCTATAGGTCGTAGCACCCCTTTACGACCCAATCAAAAACTAAGTTTTTGAACGGGTTGTAAGGGATGCTACGACCTGCAAATCGTAAGCAACCGCTACGACCTAACAGCTACGAAAAACTGCATATCCATTTCGTTACTGATCTCTAGCAAACTTGTAGATTGATTTTTTATTTTCAATGAGATTGAATTAACTGCAAACAAATATTTAACAAAATCAAAAAGAAAAGTGCACTGAATGCATGAATTTTCATTTATAATAGTTTATGCTAATGTCTTCTGTTGAACATGGAAATATTAAAACAACTAATATGAGCCAAGTAGATATATATAATATAGGTGCCAGTTAAAATACAAGTTCAGAAAATGAAATGAAACCTCTCTACGACTACGAGGCATTGCTAGGGAGTAAAGCAAGCATTCAAATTGGAGTTGAATTGTGTTGTTGATCAATAATATGAAGGGGTAAGTGCAACAAAGCAACGAAAGCCATTTTCCAGAGTTACGTACATGATTGTTGCGGTTCCGTTGCTAATCCGTAATTTGCAAGAGATCAGCAATTGATGCGCAATTTTCCGTAGCTGTCAGGTCGTAGGGGTTGCTTACGACTACGACCTGCAAGTCGTAGCACCCCTTTACGATCCGTTCAAAAACTCGTAAGGGGGTGCTACGACCTGTAGGTCGTAAGCAACCCCTACGACCTGCAAGTCGTAACACCTCCTTACGACCCATTCAAAAATTCAGTTTTTGAACGGGTCGTAAGGGGGTGTTACGACCGCAGGTCGTGAGCAACCCCTACAACCCGTGTAAAAGTAGTTTTTTTTAAGGGCACAAAAGGAAAATATTATAGTATTGGGGTGGCATTAGTAGATCATGGGGTGACAAAATAATTTCCCCCTAATTACTATATTTAAAAAATAATTATCCTACTTGTTGTGGTCGTCGTATCATCCTCTTACGACCCGTGTAAAAGTAGTTTTTTTTAAAGAGGACAAAAGGAATAAATTATAGTATTGGAGTGACATTAGTAAATCATGGGGTGACAAAATAATTCCCCCCTAAGTTACTATATTTAAAAAATAATTATCCTACTTGTTTTTTAGCAATGGGCCTAATAATCTAACAAACTATGAGAGCACAAAGGTAATTAATGAATATCGCAAACTTGAGTTTTAATTTACAAACCCCGGACATTAGGCCCCAAACCCTATTTTTTAATTTTTTCCAATAATACCCTCAATTCTTAAACTTCCTCCTTCCCACCCTTTCAAACATTTCCCAAACCCCAACCCAACTCCCTTCATCTCCCTTCTCTCTTTGCTGTCGCCGTCGTTGTTGTCGCCGCCGCCGCTCCCACCCCTATCACAACCACTCTCTCTTTCTCTAGAAGGTATCTGTTGCTGTCACTCTCTTCTGTCTTTGGTTCTCTTTCTTGTTTTTATGTTAGGGTTTTTTGTTTTAGAGATTTAAGTTTTTGTGTAGGGGGTTCTGTTCTCTTTTATGGTTTTGTGTTTAAGAGAACTCATCTATTGATTTGTTGATTTGTTGCTTTGATTTGTTCATAGTTGTTAATTTTTTTTTTAATTTTCTGTCTTCTGCGCTAATCCGACGAACCGGTGTCGGAATTTTTCAGAATTCCGACACGGGGTTTTATTACGTTTTTTTTTTAAATTCTGATATACCCGTGTCGGAATTTATCAAGATTCCGACATGCCAGGGTCGAAAATAACTGTACCGGGAAAAAAAAACCCTGAAAGAGAAGATGATTATCTGCAAAGATCACTTATGGAACATCCAAAGCAACTTCTTATGTGCTTCCATGGCAAAAACGTGGAATGTTTAGGGAAAGGAGTGTATAGTGTTGTAGGAGAGGAATGAAAGTGGAAGAAGGTGGAGGGTTGCATGAGTGTAGGAAGAAGGTGGAGGGTTTTGGGGTTTGTTTTTTTTTTAATTTTTTTTTCCAGAAATAGGTTTGGGGTTTGGGGTTTGCTTTTATCTTTTGGAGGAAAAATAAGTAATAAGGTCATTTTAGTCATTTTTCAATTAAAATGGGGTTTGAGCCTAATGTCCGGGGTTTGCAAACTAAAACTCCGCAAACTTGACGTTGGTAGTGGGAGAGGCCGGGATCGTCTGGGAACCGATTGTATACTAAGTTTTGCAAAATTAGATTTTGATGTTGATAAAAGTAAGTTTTGATTTTCTTATATAAGCTTAATTTTTTTTAATCCCTAGTAAATGCTCTTAAGGGATTAGTTAATATTTCTCTTTTTATATTTTCTGAGATATATAATAATTTATTTTTTTATTCAATAGTAAAATGATATGTAAGTAAGAGTAGAAGGATATATCATTTGCAAAATTGTCACCTTGGTTACTACTTTCTCACTGCCAGGATTAAATTTTATTTTTTTGGTACACTAAGAAATTTAACAGGATAAACTACTTATTTGGTCCTTTATCTTATTTTTCAATTTTAAATTGATCTCATACATTTTTTTGGTTTCAAATTGATCCCTCATATTTCTTTTCGCTTTCAAATTGGTCTCCGAATCACTATTCATCCTACGTGTCAATATCATATTGGTTCACATATGATGAACAGTGACACATGTGCAAATCATAGTGGTTCACATAAGATAAATAATGACTCAAGGACCAATTTGACAGCAAAAAGAAACATAAGGAACCAATTTGAAGCCTAAAAAACATAAAAGACCAATTTGAAATTAAAAAATAAGATAAAGAATCAAACAAGTAATTTAGCCAATTTAGTATAAACAAAAGAAAGCAAGAAAAAAGCTCTTGGTTAATCCTAACACTGACCAGTAGCTATTGCAGTGGATAAGTTATAGGCAGATGCATGTTACCCATGAGTGATCTTTGTAATTGTAGGAAGGAGTATAACGTACGTATACGATTCACCTAAACCTATGCTAGCTATGTGTATATTGCTGCCTAGCAAACCCTATAAATACAATCCAAAAGTTAAAGATAGAGACACCACTAAAGATGCCAGATCATCCAAGTACCAGATTAATTCAGATTTTTTTTTAAAAGATTTTTTTAAGGATAAATACCTTGAATTAGACGGTTTTTTTTTTTTTAAAATAAAGATATAAAACTTTATTTTTTCTACATTTTTCATTTCTTATAAATTTTAACAGATGTTAGATTCTTATTTCCAGTTTTAAAAGCTGAATTTATATAAACATGACTTGCAGTGTGGATTCAGGAAAGAGAGTGACAAAGGCTATCGTCTTGGGCCAAAAAAAAAATTAGAGGTCCATAAATTTTTTAATAGTACATTTATATTTGGATTTAATAGATGAAAGATTTTTCTTTTATTTCTTAATCATCAAGAATTTTTAACACTAGTAATTTTAGCCGTGCATCGCACGGGTTTAATTTTTTTTTTTTAAATTTGATTATAGATTTTGGAAATATGTCTTTTTAAATAATAAGATAATATGAACTTTTTCTAAAAATGATTTACATGTATTTAGAAATGAATAGTCATCAACATTAACCTTTGAATCTAGTTTCAACTACTAACTTTTTCATTAATAAAAATTAACTAATAATGCATCAACTATGCGATTTCTAATTTTAATTAACAACATAACTTCTTATATTAAAAAAAGTCCAACTCATTTTGATTTTTGTTTTATTTAATCATCATTCTAAATGCATTTTGTTAGTAATTCGTTTTATAAGTCCAAATGCAGCTATTTTTTTACCATATATATCATCATCATTATTATTACATCTGTCCCAAAATATAAGACATGTTTTCACACTTTTAATTAATTCGTGTTTATAAGATTCGAACTTTCAAATTACTTGCTTGTATTAGAACTTCATAATTGTAAATAAGTATATTATCTAAAGTATAAAATAACGCATCATTATTTTTCACAATTTAAATTGCAACATATTGTATAAATTTTTGGATTTTTTTAAATTTGAATTCATGACTGAGTAAATATTTGATTGTATTAAGCTAAATCATTATACCAAATTATAGCTCATCTTTAATATTTATATATCCGTTTTTTTCGTTGTACCCAAAATTTATTATTCATAATAATGCTCTGTTTAAATGTTTGATACCAACTTGCCTATATTATGACTTGTTTGTATTAAAATTTCTGAAATTACAACATTATATTCGTTTTTCTTTTTGCTGGTTAATTATCAAATGACAAGTCGTTTAGACATTATATATTTTTTATGTCAATATTTGATTCAAATTATTTTCTTTTGAAAAGATCATCAATAACCCGTGCAAATTGTAATAATATCGAAATGCAAATTGTATGTTTGCAGGAAATTTTTATATTTATGTGTAATTCAAATTGTACTAATAAAAATTTACTAAAAATAACTTAAGATAAATATTTATTCCCGTGCGATGCACGGACAAACAAATTTGGAGGAAAAAGCAAGGATGAAGGAGAGAAAATGAAAATGACAAAAATGCTCTCAACTTCTCCTATTTTATAATATGTTGATAATACTTTAATTTGTCTTTTTGCTTTCTCACTTAATTTATAAATAAATGAAGAAACGAACTTTACTTTTGCAACCAAACATGAAAAATGTTTTTTATTACCTGTTTACTTGATAACTTTTTATTTTATTTCAAATCTTATTTTTTTAATAACTAATTTTATTATTGATTGTTGTCATTGTTTTAATTGATTATAGATTGAGTACTAATTTAATCCGTTATATTTTTTCACTTTAACAACTTAGTCCCTAAAAATTTATAATACACATTTAGTCTCTCAAAATTTTTGGATGTACCAATTTGATCCCTCAAGATTTCGGATGTTCCAATTTGGTCCTTAAAACACGATGAACCAAATTGGTCCTTAAATTTGACGGTCTTTTTACCAACGTGTCAACATTCTTAACTTTTTCAATTTTTCCAAAAAAAAAAGTGACAGATGTCATGATATTCTATTTGTCTTAAAAATCATTGCTATCATTTAGCATAATTTTAACTTTTAATATCAATAATCAAACCTTTAATTATTAAATCAATGTTATGAAAAAGAAGTATTAAAACAAAAAACTAGAAAAAAAAAAACCCATCAAAGCTTCACTTTATATCGATTGATACATTGCAAAAAAAAAGGGAACTACTCCCTCCGGTCCTATATATAGGACATATTCTAGAAGCAATCTTTGGTCCTATATATAAGACATTTTGTATTTTCTATGCATCATTTATTGCTTTTTTTCTTTTTTGCCCTTATTAAATGCATGTGTTTTTTTGTTGTTCATTAATGAGTGTGAATTTTTCAAGAAAAGTTGAGAGGGTAAAATTGTAATGTTACAATATATTCTCATAGAATTCATAAAATTAACTACTTTTCTTGATCCGAGAAATATGGTTAAGTATGTTTTATATATAGAACCGGAGGGAGTACATCCATAATAAAATTAAGGTTTATATCCATGTGCTACTACCGCCTATTTAGCAAGAGGCGATGTGCAGCAAAATTTCCCCTCTATTCATTTCTAAATATATGTTAAAGATAACTAGTTTTTAATTTATATTAATGTTTTTCTAAGTGACACCATTAAAATACTATTTAACTGTGGGATCCCACTCCTCAAAATGATTCCACTCCTCTTCATGCAGACAACACAAGTGTCATTCAACTTGCTGTTAATCCAATTTACCATGAACGCACTAAGCATATTGAAGTGGATTGTCATTATATTCGGGGAGCTGTTGATACTCGAATCATTTCTCTTCCACATGTTTCCACAGCTTTACAAATAGCCGATGTTTTTACCAAGTCTCTCACTCGACAACGCCAATTTGAGATAGTTTCTTGCTAGCAAATTGATGCTTCTTGATCAATCAACATCAATTTGAGGGGGGATGTTACTGTACTTAAATCTAATTCACTGTACAGGATATTTAGTTTTCTTATTTGTAAATGCTAGTTTAAATAGTTGTAAATGCTTTAGATCCCTAAACATTAGCATAGAAATCAGCCTACCTAGAAATCTGCATATCCCTATAAATTAGCCTAGAGATCAACCTAAAAATCAGTAATATGTTTGTATATTGATCTATATATTGAATGAAAAAGAGAAGCAGAGGTATCAAGCCATTCAGTCAAAAACTCTAACATGGGATCTAAGGTTTTCCTTCATGATCCAAAGGTAACTTTGTGCCTAACTAACCAAAAAATATGCTTGAAAGTTGAAAGTTGTGTTGTTGGAAAGCTGCATGTATGAGTTGTAGGCTGCTGGTGCACTATTAAGGAAATGGGGTGATGTAGTGACAAGTTCTCTATAAGAAAACCAATTTGTATGACAATTGTTTGTGATTATCTATTTATGTGTTATAACGGTGAAACAATTGATCTTACGTCCAATCAGTGGTGTAGTGAAAAAAATAAGGAAAAAAAATTAGTACATCAGAGTCCTTGAGTATGTCTATTTTACATGTACGCCCAGAACCTGACGTAAGGCAAAAAAATTAAAAAATGTCCTTCGCCTTTGTCAAGGCGTACCTGTGTCGAGGCGTACAACTATTTTTGTACGCTTCGACATTGACGTAGGGCATTTTTTCATATAAAAAAAATCGGAACACCGAATATATAAGTGGGTGAGTGTGAGTATGTAAGAGTGAGAGGGAGTGTGGTGAAAGAAAAAAAGAAAAAGAAGAACAAAGAAAAAGAAAAAGAAAAAAGAAAGGAAGAAAACAAATAAAGAAAGAAAGAAAAAAGAAGAAGAGAGGGTGAAGTAGAAGAAGAAGGAGGTGAAGGAGAAGAAAGGAAAGGGGTGGAGCCGTGGAAGAAGAAAAAAAGAAAAGAAACGGAGGCAATTTTGAAAAAAAAATAAATAAATGGGGTCAAAAACTTAAAAAAGGGAGTCCGAAAATCAAATTCCGAGTAGAAAACCTCAATATGCGGTAATGCCATATCATTATCAATCCAGTTGGGCCAAGTGCCAAACATGAAAAAAGGGCCAACTTTCATATAGTGAATGAGGGTGCCTAGAGGATTATAGGCCTTAGGGGATAGGTGCTATTTGTTTCCAATAAGGCAAATCTATGAGGCAAATAGGGTTAGGCTGTGATCTTGACCTACATAGGTGCTCTACGTTTATGATTCACGATTCAAGGTTGGTCCCCTTGCCTTTAACCTTTTCTTTTCTTTTTTTTTTTAATATTAAAATTTTGGTAGTATTTCATTTTTAACATAAGAGAGACATTTCATATTTTCATGATAATAAAATTAAGGTTTAAAAAAAATATCACCTAATATCTTAAATAATTCCATCTTTATCGTATGTATGAAAAATATTTTATAGGTAATATTACAGTTTACTCCCTCTGTTCTTAATTATTTGTGGAGGAATTTTTTTTCTTATTTATCTGTTTTATTTAGAAGTTTAAAAGTGTAATAAATATTATTTTTCATGTTTATCCTTGTTTAATAGTATATTGATTTATATAAAAAATGAAAAAAAATTATGATTACAAAGAGAAAATAATATATTAAAGAAAAACATAATTAATTTATTAGAAATCAAAATAATCATTAAATTTCTAAAAATATATGATGTTTTTGAAATAGAACAAATAAAAATAAGAATGAAATGATTACTTTCAATTTTCCGTTGAATGATACCCTAATAATTGTAAATATTCATAATCATTCTAAAATTCTTAGCACCAACAAAAAGAGCGAGCCTCCTAATCTACCTTGTCAAATCTCCATATTATTGTACAAGATCAAAATTCAGAAATTCAATATCCAAAAGCAAAACCAAGGAAACTCAATAGCGATACTTACTAAGGCTTTGTTTGGTTAACGGAGAGAAAATAGAAAGAGAGAAAATGAGAAGAAAGAAATAGGAAGAGGGATTATGGAGAGAAAATGAGTAGATTGTATGATTGTTTGGTATGAGAGAAAATGTGAAGAAATTGAAAAGAGAGAAAAATTGAGTTTTCTTTCCTTTTGTTTGGTTGGAGAGAAAAGTGGGAAAAAATAAAATAATAAATTTGTCAAAAGACAATTACACCATTGTTTTCAAAAATATAAATAATTTTTATTTTAATTTTTCATATATATCTATATTTCATATGGTCAAAGATTTTTTTTACTTCAATTCTTTATTACATAATAAAATTTTCGAATCCAAAATATAATAAAAAATAATTTTTTATTAAAATAAAAATGTTTAATTTTTTTTACATTAAAAAATTAAAAAAAAAAGATGAAGTAGAATGAACAAATAAAGAAGAGATGAGTAATTTTATATGTCAATCATAGTTTTCTTTCCAAAATCTCTTCATTTGGGAGAGATAAAAAACCTTTTTTGTGGATCTCATGTATTTTTTTTCCTATTCTCTTCATTTTCTCTCTTAAAACAAACAGTGAAAAATGAAATTTTTTCTCCAAAATTTTTCCTCCCATTTTTTTTTACCCATTTTCTCTTAAAAACAAAAGAGATGGAAAAGGAACGTTCATGTGAAAATGGCCGGATTAATTCATTGACCAGATACCTTTGGCCTTTGGCTAATAAAAAATTATTCTAAATTTAGGGGCCAAGAATTTCCTACATATCAACGATGTAGCCAAGAATTTTTGTGCAACAAAATTAAACAATAACAATTCTTTTGTTTTTGTATTATATTTTTTTCCTCCAAGTCTTAATTTCTTCTTCGTTTCCAACAATAAAACAGAAAGCAATGATGACTCTCCTTCAATCCGCAATGAATTCAGATCAGACTAGTGCAAGCAACTGTGAACCCAACCAAACTTGCAGGCACCACAAAGTACCAAATACATTTGCTTTGGAGGCACATAACTACATCAATAATAATTACTGCCCCCCTTACCAATCTAAGAATCTGTAAGTGGAGTTTCAGTGTCAGAAACCTGTAGCAGTAGTGGTAGTAGTGGTATGTAGTATCAGTATATCATAGTGTAACCTTTTTGCACCAAAATCTGGACCTTTTCTCTCAACACAAACAAACACCACACATACATCACATAAAACCAAAAATCATAGCTAGCTAGTAGTAACAGTTTCACTTTAATTACATCAAAAAAATCAAAAGGAATCTCATCTCAATCTCAACCACTATTCACATTATTCTCCCTATAAAAATCTTCCTCATTCTCAATTCTCAATAACAACAACAACATCTTGTTATTAAAGATTAGAAGGAAAAAAAGAAAAAACATCATCACCTTTTTTATTTCTCAAATCTTTTCTTAGTTTCATTCTATCTAATGAATATGTTAGGACTTAGAGACCTAGTTCTCATAGCTCCAAACCCTTCTTCATTTCAACAACAAGGGCAACAACAACAACAAGAACACCATGGCAATAATCTTCCTTTGATGCCTTCATCTTCTGCTCTAAGTGTTGGCCTTGGCATTTTTCCTCTCCTTACCACCACTCCATGCATGCCACAACCTCATCATCATCATCATCATCAACATATCAATGATGTTCATCAAGAATGCAACAACAACAATAGCAACAACAACAACAACAACAACAACAACAACAGCAGCAACAACTATTGGAACCTTAAGATGTGTCCTGAAGTGATGAGTAATAATGACTCTGCTAGAAAAGGAGGAGGAATTATGATCAACAACATGGAAGAGAATGAAGAGAATAATGGTGATAATAGTATCTACGGTGGCGGTGTTGGTGGAGACTTTAGAGTGTGCCAAGATTGTGGCAACAGGGCTAAGAAAGATTGCAGCTTTAGGAGATGCAGGACTTGTTGCAAGGGACGTGGCTTTGATTGCACCACTCACGTGAAGAGCACGTGGGTCCCGGCATCTCGTAGGCGGGACCGGGATATGGTGGTGGCTGCTGATGGTGATGGTGATGGTGATGATGGTGGTGGTGCATCTTCTTCTGGTGCTAAGAGGCCTAGGGCTTTATTAGGATCATCATCACAAAATGTTCCTACCAACTCTCATAGTTCAACCTCTAACAATGCTACCATAACAAAGAGCTTTGATACTAGCTCTTATCAACAAGGTGCTTCAACTTTATGTTTCTAGGATTATTATTAATTTTATTTTTTTGTTCATTGTGCTTAAAGTTGGTTAAAAGGAGCCAATCATATTTTTAAAGTTTATTACCATCTTTTTTTTAATAGATTTTTTTTTTTTGGTGAACCTAATAGAAAAAATTTAGGTGTTGAAAGAGTTTTACTTTTATCCCCTTAAGTCGGTCTTTTCGGCTCGAATTGAATTAGTCAGGTTTAAATGGGATTCCAAAAAATTGACATAAGTCTATGGTATAATAATTAATAATGTAATTGGCCAATTGTACTCAAAAATTTTGTATCTGTGTTTCTTTAATTACCTTTTATCAAAAATATTGTGCAATCAAATTTTGGAGGTTGAAAATTGAGATGATTTTCTTGGATTGCAGATGCTGGTTTCAAACAATCTTTACCAGGTCATGTTCGTGCACCTGCTGTGTTTAGGTGCCACAGAATGGCAGCTATTGGCAATGGTGAAGATGAACTTGCTTACTTAGCCACGGTCCATATAAAAGGCCATGTGTTCAGGGGTTTTCTGTATGATCATGGTGTTGATGGGAAGAATGAGATACCTTATGTTTCTGTGCTGCAACTTGGAAACAATGTGAGTGTGAAGAATAATAGGGAATGTTCTTCTTCTGCAATTGGTGTTCCAACCAGTGCTTACCCTGCTTCTGCTTGCTGAGATTGCTTAAAAGGTGCAACATTGATCATGCTTATATTAAATCATTAATTGCAAAATTATGAACCTCATTTGTAGTTAGTATATTTTTTTAAAGATTGAAATAGTTAATTATTGTTTCAGGAATATAAATCAGAAAATCATACTGAGTTTACAACTTTTTCTATGTTGATTCTTGTGTTGCCTGGGAATTGGTAAAAATTGGTTCACCTAAACTCTGGTATATCATAGGTATAAAGCTTAGAAAATTCTGGTATATCATCACTTTATTACTTTGTACAATAAGTGAGATGATAGCAATTTCATCAATAATTGAGATATTGCAGAGAACTAATAAGGAAACCAAAAAGAAGGAAAAAGAGAGAAAGAATTAAAATTAGTAACTTGATGCTGCCTTGATATTCATAAGAAGCTAATTGTGATTGCATCTACAATGGAAGGGTAAAAAGAGAAGTCTACTTTGGTCATCAAATATCATAGATATTCATTTTAGGTATTTGTTTGCTTCATATGAAAGGTTACCTTGAACTAGAGATTCAAGAGTAATGGTCTCTTAAAAAATTGTTACTCTCAATGAAGGAAAATGTTTCATGAACATCAAAATAGAACATTGTATAGTGTTCTTTTGTTCCTTTTTATGTATTTTTTACCAAGACTCTTCAATAAAAGGATGACAAGTAGAAAAGCATTGCTTGCCCACTTCCATTACCACATTATCATTATTTTATATATATATATATATATATATATATATATTAATGCACATGTTTGAGCAAGTGTTACATATTTTACTGAGCTAGTGATTGCTTTGTCTATTGCATCACATCTAGCAATCTACATCATTGCTTATTTTAATACTCTTTTCCTTTACACCTTTTTTTTTTTTTTTTTCATTTTTAGCTCAATGTTATGAGCACAATGTTCACCTTTTCCCCACCCAAAAATTTAAAATGTACACAAACCCTGTTTATCCTGTCATGGCTATAATCCAATAACTAGCAACATAGGCTATTAGGTAATTGTTGAAAGTGCTTTCTTTGCCTTACATTTTACCTAGTGCTGATAAAGGCAGCCACTAATTAGCTACACTAGTTGTTTGGTGGGATTTTAGGCTCACCTCACTCATTTAAACTTTGGGTTGATTCCAACCTTGATGAGGAAAAACACATTGCCAAGTCTTATCACCATCTTTTTTCATCCCTCCCAATCTCACCCACTTTTTTATTTTTTGTTATCTGTCTCCTTTTCTTGCATTCAAATCTTTCTCATAAAATTAGTTACAATTTAGTTAGATGGTTATTTAGATTGTTCTAGTACAATTACATAATCTATTTTCTCTATGTTATTAATTTTAATATATATTTATATTTAACCGTGAAAATAACCATCTAACTAAGCTGTAACTACTCATTCTCATTTTACTCTTGCTGCATAATCTTTCTCATTTTCAATCAATTACATAATTTCAATTTTTTTTCCTCTCTTATTTCTTTTGTTTTAGGTTCTTTCATGTTTTCCAACACCTTGTACATAAAAGAGAACTTTGTACTCCCAACATAGTTCCTCAATTTAGCAACCAACTTTGCTATGGCATTATTCATTTATTCTTCTCCTAGTTTATAGTTGACATGAGAGAGGAACATCTGGTAAAGAAAAGAGTGAAAGACCAAAGGGAGTGAAATAAGGATGTTGGTGGGGGCAGGGGAATCCTAAAATAAAAGTCTGCAAAAGACACTAGTGACTTGTTGCTAAGTGCTTTATAATTTGTATATATTGCTGTTTTTTTTCTTCCTTGCTTTATTCCTCTGATTTAGAACATAACTTTTTACTGTAGGTAACTTTTACCGAGGACTAACAAGTAGCAAAACCTTCTTTATGCCAATGACAAATGTGATGGATCAGTTTCATGACCTCCTGAAGGCAGTTTCATTCTGCAGCTTTGTAGGGAAAACTGATCATATAAGTTATATAGTCTTTTATCTTTTATTATTATAATTATGTGTATTTCTCTTCTATATATAATGATAGCTTTTATCTTTTATTATTAAGTTTAAATATATTTGTCCCTAAATATTTAGTGATTTTTGGTTTTAATCTTTAAAAAAAATTTCATTGGTTTTGGTTTTTAAATTGTCCAAAATTTTGGTTTCAATCCTTAATGATGAGTGTAGTTGACATTCCTATGTGACATGTGTCATAATACTTAAGGACATGACCAATTGTGACATTGACACATTGTTCCTGGATCTAAAACCAAAATTTTAGAATATATAAAAATCAAAACCAACGAAAAAAATTTTAAGGACTAAAACCAAAACTAATTAAATTCTCAGGACCTAAATAATATTTAAGTCTTATATTATAATTATGTGTATTTCTCTTCTATAGAATGTAATGTGGATACATAAAACATAGGGACATAGGTGTGCAGGATTTATATTCAATATGCTTAATTGAACCTTGTATATCTAAACTCAACATTCATGGGGTTTACAATGGTCCCTGAATCATCAGAAAAGCTTACAAGTCTGCTAAAGGGGCAGAGCAAAAAGGAAATTATTTGTGAAAATATGGTCCAAAATTCTAATAGGACTACAAGATATCACAAGCCAGCATCATTATGATTAAAGAAAGTTAATGAATGAGGTGTGATGTAGTCTAAACTCTAAACTAAACCATATGACGTAGATGATACAATTAATTGATGTATCACATTCAATGACGTGAAATCCTGAACCTTTACTTGATTAGTCATTATAAAATATACTACACACTTTTCTTAAAAACCATGTTAGCAGTTTTTAATACACAATCAGTGTGTATAATGCAACAACTTATGCTATGCTTAGTGCCAAAAGTAGAAGCCTATCAGTTTTTTGTCTTTTAGCTTAAGGAGGTAAAATAAGTATTGATTGATTTGGTTGTGCCAACTTGTTTTTTAATTGACTTGATTATCACATTTATATATTTCTCCTTCAATCTTGACTTCTATGCTTTTATATTGGTCCTTTTGCATTCGTTATTTGAAAGGAATAGGGAACAATTTTTTTAAGATTTGATTTTTGGCCCCAGTTCATGTTTTTGGCCCTATTTTATATTTTCAATGATCAAAAAGACCTCAGCATTTTAATTCCTTTCGTCTACGGCGTCACAGAAAACTATTTTGTCTCAAGCTTGATGGAGGAAAAAAAGTATATCCTGTGAGTTGGAAAGGTAAATTTTTTCCAAAATGCCAAAATCTTTTCCAAACGGGGTTTGTTGGGATATATTTTTTACCTTTCCATATCACACTTGATGAAAGGGTATACTTTTTTTCTTCCATCAAGCTTGAGACGGAATAGCTTTCCATGACATCGTAGACGGAAAGAATTAAAATGCTGAGATCCTTTTTATCATTGAAAATATAAAATGGAGACCAAAAACTCGAACTTGGAAGCCAAAAATCAAAAATCAAAAATAGGTCTGCCTAATCGTCTATCTCATTAGACCCCGAAACATTTTGGCCCGCTTTAATTAGGTTCAAACCAGTCAGGCTTTAGGTGACCCGTTCATATAATATCCGCCCGTTTTAGTTAAAATTTTGGTCTTAGATAGATTATTTTTGGTTCGAACAAATTACATACTTTTTTGGGATCAACAGGTCGTTATCCGAATTTAACTAAGAGCATCCACATTCTCAAACCTCAACTTTGATCTTAAATAGGTCATACACATTATTTTATAACTTTTCACATTTTCTGAAAAGTTAAGCGCCCAACTTAAAGTTTTGCCTCAACTTCCTACCACTCCTCTTGGAGAATTGATTCATAAGACAGTTCCTTACATCGCAAATTAAGGAGATGTCTTTTGGCAATGGAGAATTATAAAATTAAAACCATATATAC
This sequence comes from Crotalaria pallida, assembly GCA_037953625.1. Classification (NCBI taxonomy): domain Eukaryota; kingdom Viridiplantae; phylum Streptophyta; class Magnoliopsida; order Fabales; family Fabaceae; genus Crotalaria; species Crotalaria pallida. The sequence continues at coordinate 176,314,328 of CM075650.1, forward strand.
GAGCTTGAAAAATCTATTCTTGCATTAAGAGTAAGAAAACTGAATATTTCATCATTGCAACATGCAGATTCCTACTTGAAGCAAAAATAAATGAGAATCATTACACTTTGTGACAAGCGTAAATACAATTAGAACCAACTATTGCATTAAAGGATATACAAAACCTTTGTAATCATTCAAAAATAATGAAAGGCAGTAAGGCACAGTACTTTTGTAGAAAAATAAATGTACTAATAGGTATACAATATTATGTAGTTCAAGGACGCCAGAAGCATCACCAACAGCCATAGATTTTGGTTAACAATCACAGTTGAATATGAATTACATCATTTATCATTATCACTCATTAATAGAGATGAAAAGGTAAAAACATGAAGCAACGTGGTATAGATAGATCAATTCAGGCAAAGAGAGAGAAGGTGGTGAGAAGTTTATGTTAACTACATTAAAGTATATTTCATGATTGAACATTTCATTAGAAATTTTATAACTTAAAGGTTACATTATAATACTTTTTTGTTAAGCAATTGTTTGAAAAAGGGTCAATTTCCTCTCGATGACTCGGTATCGTACAAAGTATATGCCAAGTCATTTGCAACAAGTGGAATGGAATGGGAAAGTATGGTTTCATCATTGATGAACTCAAATTCAATATATCAGTTAGGAAACAGAAAATGTACTTACTGTATTTGATAGCACCTCAAATATGAAATCAGTCATAAAAATGAACTCAATTGAACAAGTGCTTTCGGTTGTAGCCAGCCGAACTACGATTTGCGATGTTCAAAATACTAGCTAGAGTTAAAGTGAGTGATGGAATGCTAATTTTCCTAATCATACAATATGACAGCTGCGTGACAAAGAAATACTATTGTATAGTTAGTTGAAAAATTGGGTTGTGTGTCACAAGTCACAAAATCTGCCATGCTGTTATTTACTATCTTTGATTATGCTCCTCGTGCCGTTGTTATTTATCTTCGATTATGTTTCTCAAAGAATAATCTAACTAAAATCTATTAATTAATAATTATTAATCAATTATCAATTATATAATATATAAAAAAAATAAAATCTTAATCAATTCTCCAAGGACAATCTAACACAATCAATTAATTATCTTATCAAATTCAGAAGAATCAACTGATTTGATTTTGTTATTTAAAGAATCAAAAGAATCTGTTTTAGAAAAAAGTTTGGTACTATTATTTTTAGATAAAATCAATTGTTTGATTTGACTTAGCTATTATAACATTTTTTACCCATGGAATATTAACATGGCAGTTCAAGATTTTTTTTCCATTATTTTTTTAAAAAATAATTCGGTTAATTTTTTTTTTGAAGAATAATCAAATACAATTAATTAATTATCTCATCAAATCCAAAAGATTCAATTGATTTGGATTTGTTATTTAAAAATCAAAATAGTCAAGAGTTTAACATTATTTTAAGATAAAATCAAAAATCAATTGATTATTCATTCGATTTAGATATTATAATTTTTTTTCATATAATTCTGGATTACTCAGGGAAAAAAAGTTTTTGGGAGATGAAAATCAAAATTTTCGAGGACTAAAAGCATGTCATGTCAATTCACCATAGCTTTTAAGAGAACAAAATATCTTTTGGCAATGAAGCATTGTAAAATTCAGAACATATATGGGCTTGAAAAATCAAATCTGGATATTTAAATATATCCAAATAAATAAATATGCGAGATTAATATAAATCAGATTCAAACCACAAATCAGATAATATAAATATAAAAAGATAAAAGCAGCATCCCAGTTAAAAGAAAATAAATCACAAAAAGTCCCAAGTTGGCTCTGATTCTATGTCAAAGGAAAATAACTGAACAATTTTCATGCACAAATCTTTTAGTGCTGCTTTGTATATCTATGAAATTAAGTATCTATTAAGCACCATTATCCTGTAAACAGATACACAAGCACATAACTCGGATTCTGTTAACTTGCAAAAATCCCAGAACCAGCATTCTTACAATTAAAATTTCTAACACATATTTGCCATATATTTCAGCTTTGCTCTACAAAAATTGATTGAGCTGTAGTACCTGCCATCAAAATCTAAATATACAGCCACGAGAAACGCTTATAACTTTGACTACCGTTCAGTCTTCTACTTGCTAAATGGCCAGAGAGATACAAATGCACTAATCCAGTATTTGCTGAGTTCCTCCTCATTGGGCTCTCTACTCAGCCTAAAGAATTGGATAGATCTTGTGAACACTAAAACCTGAAGCCTCTGATGTCAAATTCTCTTTTCAGTTCTCAAATTCTTCTCCACCAATCACTACTTGCTTGATCCCAACAAAACTATCATAAATAACAAAAAAAAAAGAAATTAATGAGATTAATACAAGGAAAACAAAAAAAGAACACTGAACCTTTCTATCTAATGGTCTATAGCAAACATGAGCACTAAAGGAAGGACACACACATATCCAGTCTTTAGAGCAAGTGTGCCAAGAAGCATGAGCACTAAAAGGGAAAAGGAGTACTAAACTTCTTATTTAATAACCAAACATACTTATGGAAGGAAGCATACATTGGACTAGAGGAAAAGAGCCCAAAAAGCTCGGTTTTCCTAACACACACATACGTTCAGTCTTTAGAGCAACATACACAACAGAGAATCATGGTTGCTAAAAAGATACTGAGTTTATATCTAATATACTAAACTTGAGTATCAATGGAAGGATAAACTAGAAGAAATCTCTCTCTCTCCCTCTCCCTCCTACCAATATAGTCTTGTGTTTTATTGTAAATAATGAACTAAAGTATCAGTGGAATAAAGCAAGTGGAGATCATACCCAGTGCTTATTTGCGTCAATGCATTTATCAAAACATCCAGAAGTATCGGCTCACTAGTTCCAATATGCACCCTGTTATATAGGAAAAAGAAATGATTAATATTTGCACTTCAAATCACATTAATAAGTGTAACCAAGCATGAACTAGGAAGCAATACGCAATTGATGCTTCACCATATACGAGCCAAGGTGTCTTGAACCTCAGGATCCCCAATGTTGTAAAATGTAGTTGGTGTTACATTTGGTCCCTGAATATAATCGTAACTTGGTTGTTTATCCATTGGAGACTGTGATAGCTGTGGAAATGAAGCTAGTTCTATAAGCAGCAAAACCATGTTTGAAATTCACCACAAAAAAGGCATCAAAAGCAAAAGACAAGAAGTTAAGAACAAACTTGCATATTCATAGAATTGCATCCACCAAGTCGTCCAATAATGTGCCCTGCTCGAACAGTCTGCAAAGATCCAAATTCAACTAAATTTCCTGACAGAAACATTTGTGTATCTTGGAGAATATACAACAAAACAGAGCCAAAGGACAAAGTTGCTTACGTCACAAATCAGGGAGATGTCTTTTGGCAATGGGGCATTGTAAAATCCAAACCATATATACAAGTTTGAAAAATCAATTCTGGAAATGACAGCATCAAGAGTGAGTGTGAAAACAAAATATTTGATAATTGTAATATGCAGATTCCAACTCCAAGCAAAAATAAATGAGAATGTTATCAAATGAAATATGGACATGTCATTTCACTCATTTTGGGTACATGATATAAAATTTGAGGCCTCATTTATTGTACATGATACTTAATATAAAAATGTATGACAACTGTATTTAATTGAAAAATATTCAATTGAAGATTTAAATTTCTTATAGCCCCTTCTTCAAAGGAATATACCACAGTACCACTCATTTTTCTTATACAAATCTCAAGTGTGTTCACCTGGAAAGGGCCTATTCCATCAAGTTGAATATCAGCAAGTACAAAATGTTTGTCAATTTTGTTAAACTGTTAACCCCTGTAGACAAGGAAAATACAAAAAGTAAATAGTAAAAATATTACCATTAAAAACAAATTATCTATGAAGAGTAGTTTCAATAGTATAGGGTGAGTGCTCAAAAGATCACTTAACCATATCAACATATATGAAGTTATGAGCTTATATTCATGTGTAACTGAAGACACCTCACAACTACCAAATGGGGGTGATGGAGAGACCGGAGAGGATAACATGTTAAATACGTACCAGTGGACATGCATGATGTCGTCAATATGTTAGTTGGAAGGTTTTCATATTTCATATATGTGAAGAGGACCTTCCGATTAACATATTGACCACATCATGTTGTCCACAGGGTACATAATCATTTCCCATCATTTCAAATTTCATACTTTGTGTAACATGTATTAGCTTCCATCTCAGTAATAAGGACTTTACTTCACAAAATCACAAAGCAGTTACAGACTTACAGTTAGAATCATTTACCCAACAAGGCTAACCAACAATCATCAAAACATATAACAGTTAGCCTGCTGAATCAGTAAATTACCAAATGTCTCGAAGCATAATGAGAACAGTCTCCCATTGCATGATGGTTATGAAGATCAAATTATGAGCTTGTAGATGAAAGTTTCATTCTTTTGTTAGGTCAACAAAGGTAACTCCGATAATCAATACATATCCAAAGCTCCAAACAGCAACTGGCCAACTGCCATGTAATCAATGTAAAAATCGAGCTAATCGGATTTTAGACTTAAGTTTCCTGGATTCATTTGTAAACCCAATACTAATGAGGCCATCAATAACAGCTCGCTGAGTGGACCTTAAGATCTTAAAGCCACATTTCAAACAAGAAACCAAAAGCTTGGAGGCGGAAAGGAACCTTCGAGCCCTGCAAAGGTTGTGCACCAAAATGGTATATGTGAAAGCATCTTTAACCTCCATAGCTTCAAACAATCTCATAGCATGGTCGATATGACCAGCTTTACCCAAGCCATCAAGAATACAGTTAACGGCAACCAAATTAAAACCAAAACCCAATGTGTTCATATAATTCAAATGTTGTTGAGCCCCAACAAAATTTCCAGCCATGCACAAGCCATGAATAATAATTGTGTGGGTGTACTTGTCGCACTCTAAACCTTCTTTCTCTATCTCATCCAATAACTTCAAAGCATCTTCTAATCTTCCTTGTCTACAATAAAGATTTATTAATGTATTATAGGATACCAGATCGGGCTCAATGCCATTACTCTGCATCTGCTCGATGATTTCATTAGCCTCTTTGATCCTTCTGGTCTTTATCAACGCAGCAACCACTGTGCAGTATGCGAAGCCATCAAATGTATACCCTTTACTCCTCATCTCATATAAGATCTCCAACCCTTCCTCAAACTTACTACATTGGAAGCAGCATTTCATAACCGTGGTATAAGTAATCGCGTTCGGCTCATAACCCATTTCCCTAAATTCCCTAAGAATACTCCTTGCCGCCCCCATTCTCCGAGCCTTACAAAGTCCATTAATAAGAGCATTGTATGTCAATACCTGAGGAACGAACCCATGCCGCTGCAAGTTCCTGAACAACGAGAGAGCATTATTGACATACCCATTCTTACACAGCCCATTAATCATAACGTTATATGTAGCCGGACTAGGCCGAAACTCACCAAGCACAATATCCATAAAAACACGATTCGCCTCATCCGGTTTCCCAATCTTGAACAAGCAATGCATCACTATGTTATAACTCCAAACATCAGGGTTTATCCCTCTCTGAAGCATTTCATCAAACAGGTCCAGGGACTTGGACAAGAAGCATTTTCTCGCCGCAGCCGAGATCAACGTATTGTAGGAGACAACATCAGGGATTATACCCGCTTCCCTCATCCTATAAAGAACACTGTAACCAGCATCAAAGCTGACAAAGCGACAATAGGCATCGATAAGCGTGTTGTAAGTAACAACATCAGGAAACACACCTAATCTTATACCATCAACTATGACAGTTTCAGCTTTGTCCAATTGCTTGGATTTACAAATTGAAGCAATGCATATGTTGAGAATTTTAGTTGATAACCTTGTAACCATAATTCAACATCACCAGTTGAGTTTCAGCAGCAGCAGCTCAAACCCCCAAAACCGCATTGGCATCTTCATACCTGGGCTTTAAGGCAAGTCCTGGTAGTGCAGAGACCAGCAATGATTTTAACAAATACCTGTTCCAAAATAAAAAAGACTAGTAATCATTGTTTTTCTAAAGAAGCCAGCACGTACATGGTTTTATCTGCAATGAAAATCAATGAAAAAGGGACAAGTTTTATTCCAATATCAATAATTATTGTTTTGTTCTTTAGGTTGGAAAGCCCAAGCTCAATTTTCTGTTCTCAGTGTAAAACAACAGGAAGCTCCACAGCTATCCAAAGAGTACAAAATCACACGGTGGAGCACCAAGCTTTTTCTTTTTAGATAGAAAACTCTTCCTGCTATTTTATATATTTGTTCCATCGGCCATTTTATTCTACAAATAGGTTGATATACAGCTTTTGAATTCTCTATAATCACTAAAGATAAGATGTTTCATTTGGTTTTTTTTGGAAATATATCTTTCTTACCAAAAAGGGGTTAACTTTGAGGGTAGAAGCCTTGAGGCGTTTTTTTCCCTTTTTTTTTTCTTGTTTTGATGAAAGAAAGCCTTACGCTATATGCCTACTACAAATGTAAGTATCGGTTTCATTCGAAAAAGGGAGTTAAATTGGAGGTAAGATGGAGTTAAAGAAAAAATGTATCGAAGCAGCATCGGTTATTTAAAGATACATTAATCCAAGTGTTACCAAGTTCAATCAACTTTCTGCCAATCATCTAAGTTCTTTATCATATCATTTGATGTATTAAAATTATGTCAATTCTAAATACATTTCAAACTGTTAAAAATCACAAAATAAAAGAAAAAGCACCAGAGATTATACCTTACTCAGAGTGATGTATCTCACTTAGAAACAACAGGCCATCCAAACAATCAGCAAGTGTAGATTTGAGGTCGACTTGCAGCTGAAGATGTTTAGTGAGAAGGACCTCCTTTCACTAGTTGTCTACCATCATGATGCATTTTCTCAGAGACGAGACAATACAATGAATCTCTTCCCTGAAAGTTCAATTAAATCAAGCAAATCATTACCACTGAAAGATTATCAACGCTCATAAGCGTGATAATAAAAGCTGAACCAAGAAAAACTTCATTTCAGATTTTTATTAAGAACGCGTGGAGCAGTTCAAAAATATCAATATTGTGCATATAATCAACATAGCAGGTAACATCCATAATAGGTCACATGGACCAAATAAGGCCATCTTTTTTTTTTTTTGAAAGGCATCTCGTCTCTTTTTTTTATGGATATTCAAATGTGACATTGATCTTTTCAAACTTATTCTAGGCATGTGGTGCATAAATTTAAAAAACTTTTTGACCTTAAAGGACAAAATAAGGTCATCCCCAATTCCAAATAAAAATTGTTCCGTTTGTTCTTTAATTGAAAAAGGACCACATGTGCATTGTACTAGTTATTTGTAACTGAATCATTAGCAAAATGCAACCAAAGCTTAAGTAACAATAATAAACAATGTTACATAACCTGCTCTGTTAAAACTCTTGTTGTGAAGCTTGTGTTTGGTTGTTAAAATAAAGATTTTAGATCTAACGAGATACAAAATCCACATGAATAATTACACCCAAAAAAACATTTCAAAAGATGCACATTATTACACTAATCAAGCATTACATGAGAAGCAAAATTCGAAGAGATCTCATATTGTTTTCAACTTTTGGTGGGTGATTGCTCTCAGTCAAAGGCCAGGTTTTTTCCACATGAGAAAACTTGAGATGGGTAAGGGCCCTTCCAATTAAGCCAAAAATCTGCTTAAAGTGCTTGACAAAGCCTTCTTCCAAACCCTAAAAGAAGAGGAAGCTTAACCCTCTCCAATTAGAGAAAGAAGTCATTAGGCAAAATGAAGCTCAAAAAGCTAATCATAAGGCCTAAAAGAAAAGAACCACAAGCCCCATCCAGCTTCTATTCGGTGTGGTTAAAGCAAAACAATCATCATCGAGCATATCACATAACATAAAAATTGTATGCAACTAAATTCAATTAAATGCTCTAAACTTGGCAATAGATCAATTCATTATGAATAATAATCATAACAATGAAAACTAAAATACCGGCAAAAAAATAATTAACAAAATGTAAAAAAAAGAGTTGAATCTTTGGAGTGGATTCCTAAGATTTAAAGGAATAAGGATAAAAACCCTGAAGAGAAAAAGTGTTTGGAGGGTTGAAAATTGTAGAGCCTACGAGAAAAGGCAAGAATCCATTGATAAGAAGAGGAGACAATGCCAGTCCAGAGGAACCGTTTTGATATTGCATCATTTCATATCCTCTATGCAATAGAGAATCATAGCCGATGCATAATTTTGATCACAGGTCATCTCATCTAAAAAAGTTAAAAAACTGAAGGGCATATTGTGTCATCAGTAATCATAGATATTCAGAAGTGACATGGATCTTTTCTAACTTATTTATTCTATGCAAGTGGTGCATAAATTTAAAAAAAAAAACAAAAACAAAACAAAACAAAACTTTTTTTTAGCTTAAAGGATAAGATAAAATAAGGGCATCCCCAATTCTATAAAAAAAATTGCTCAGTTTGTTCTTTAATTGAAAAAGGACCACATGTGCATTGTACCAGTAACTTGTAACTGAATCATTAGCAAAATGCAGCCAAAGCTTAAGGAACAATAATAAACAATGTTACATAACCAGCTCTGTTAAAACTACTCTTGTTGTGAAGCTTGTGTTTGGTTGTTAAAACTCTCTGCTTTTCCTTTTCCTTTCCTTGCTCCTTCTGCTTACTATTCAACAAACACCCGACCCAATATAATACAGTTTCATCCATTCTTCTTCAGTTCTTCTGCTTACTGCTCAGTACCCACGACCTGACCCGACACCACCACCACGACCCAGCGACAGGGACAACGATCCAACTTCAGCCGCGAGCCCACGACAGAAGGTTAGCTCTATGCTTGCAGACCCCCACCACCACCAAATTTTTTTTAAAAAAAATAAATAAAAAAAATTGAAAACTGAAAGAGGGTCTGAACAGAGGGGTAGTTGCCGAACCGGTGGTGGCGGTGGGCGACAGGAGGAGAAAAGAAAAAATAAGGCGTGTTTGTGGCGGCGGAGGGAAGGAGTCGCTGCTGGGTTAAGAAATCGAAGGTGGGGTTGAAGGTTTAGAAGGTCTGCTGCAGGACGGTAGTGGTTGGATCTGGCGGTGGTGGGTATTGAGGTTGTTGGGGGCACGGTGGATGGCTTGGGGTTGATGGCGGCGGCTTGTGGAGTTAGTCACACGGTGGTGGGGGTCTTTGGGCGGTTTGGAAGAGGGAGAAAGAAGGGAGTGGAGCCTTGACAGAGAATAACAAAGGGGGTTGCTGCTGCGGAGAAGAAGACGCCGTTTTTTTTTTTTTTTGAAAGGAAGAAAAAGAAGAAGGGAAGAGAAGGACGTGACTACAAAAGTAGGGTTTCAAAAGAGTGAGGGTATTTTTGAAATAAAAATAAAAAATGGGGTTTTTGGATAAAACATGGGTTGAAATTCCAAAATTCATTAGGCACCCCTTTTATATTCTCGAGCAGAGCTGTCAAAACGGGCCAAATCCTTTTAGAGTTGAAATTACTAAAATACCCTTAAAACAAAATTAAACACCCAACCCATTCGTCTTCCTCTTCCTCTTCGTCTTCCTCTTCGTCTTCCTCTTCTTCTTCCTCTTCTTCTTCTTCTTCTTCTTCTTCTTCTTCTTCTTCTTCTTCTTCTTCTTCTTCTTCTTCTTCTTCTTCTTCTTCTTCTTCTTCTTCTTCTTCTTCTTCTTCTTCTTCTTCTTCTTCTTCTTCTTCTTCTTCTTCTTCTTCTTCTTCTTCTTCTTCTTCTTCTTCTTCTTCTTCTTCTTCTTCTTCTTCTTCTTCTTCTTCTTCTTCTTCTTCTTCTTCTTCTTCTTCTTCTTCTTCTTCTTCTTCTTCTTCTTCTTCTTCTTCTTCTTCTTCTTCTTCTTCTTCTTCTTCTTCTTCTTCTTCTTCTTCTTCTTCTTCTTCTTCTTCTTCTTCTTCTTCTTCTTCTTCTTCTTCTTCTTCCCTTCACCGCTGCTCATTATGTCTCTGCTTTTCCTTTTCCTTTCCTTGCTCCTTCTGCTTACTATTCAACAAACACCCGACCCAATATAATACAGTTTCATCCATTCTTCTTCAGTTCTTCTGCTTACTGCTCAGTACCCACGACCTGACCCGACGCCACCACCACGACCCAACGACAGGGACAACGATCCAGCTTCAGCCGCGAGCCCACGACAGAAGGTTAGCTCTATGCTTGCAGACCCCCCACCACCACCAAATTTTTTTTAAAAAAAATAAATAAAAAAAATTGAAAACTGAAAGAGGGTCTGAACAGAGGGGTAGTTGCCGAACCGGTGGTGGCGGTGGGCGACGGGAGGAGAAAAGAAAAAATAAGGCGTGTTTGTGGCGGCGGAGGGAAGGAGTCGCTGCTGGGTTAAGAAATCGAAGGTGGGGTTGAAGGTTTAGAAGGTCTGCTGCAGGACGGTAGTGGTTGGATCTGGCGGTGGTGGGTATTGAGGTTGTTGGGGGCACGGTGGATGGCTTGGGGTTGATGGCGGCGGCTTGTGGAGTTAGTCACACGGTGGTGGGGGTCTTTGGGCGGTTTGGAAGAGGGAGAAAGAAGGGAGTGGAGCCTTGACAGAGAATAACAAAGGGGGTTGCTGCTGCGGAGAAGAAGATGCCGTTTTTTTTTTTTTGAAAGGAAGAAAAAGAAGAAGGGAAGAGAAGGACGTGACTACAAAAGTAGGGTTTCAAAAGAGTGAGGGTATTTTTGAAATAAAAATAAAAAATGGGGTTTTTGGATAAAACATGGGTTGAAATTCCAAAATTCATTAGGCACCCCTTTTATATTCTCGAGCAGAGCTGTCAAAACGGGCCAAATCCTTTTAGAGTTGAAATTACTAAAATACCCTTAAAACAAAATTAAACACCCTCTTCTTCTTCTTCCCTTCACCGCTGCTCATTATGTCTCTGCTTTTCCTTTTCCTTTCCTTGCTCCTTCTGCTTACTATTCAACAAACACCCGACCCAATATAATACAGTTTCATCCATTCTTCTTTAGTTCTTCTGCTTACTGCTCAGTACCCACGACCTGACCCGACGCCACCACCACGACCCAGCGACAGGGACAACGATCCAGCTTCAGCCGCGAGCCCACGACAGAAGGTTAGCTCTATGCTTGCAGACCCCCCATTTCTCCATGAATTCCGAGCTGAGTTTCCGACGAACCAGTCTCGGAATTTCAGTTTTCCGAGAGCTGCGTGTCGAAAATATTAATCATAATTATCCAGATTTAATTCAAATAATAGTTTCTGAGACTGATGGGTCGGAAAATTAATGTGTATTCCGAGAGTCCTGTGTCGGAAACCATTTTCCGACACTGAACCGTCGGAAAAGCCTCGTCCAGGGAAAAAAAATATAAAAAAAGTACCTTAATGACAACACAATCACCAACACGAACACTACTCCAGTGATAAACCTAAAATTCGATGTTGATGAAAGTGAATGGCAAAAAATATTGCTTTTGGAGAAGGGAGAGGAGAGGTTGACCACAACCCATTATTTTCCGGTTCTGGGGGTGGTGGGGGTTGGCCAGAAGTTGATGGTCACTGTTTCAATTCTTGGATACATGCAAAAGAGGGGTTTGAGGTTTGGGGTTGAAAATTGGGGTTTGTAATTTAGAATTTTTTTTAAATAGGGTAGTATAGTATTTTCACTCCTAAAGTTTAGGTTTGGGGATATTAGTTGGGGTTCATAATCTATTACTCATATACTTAAGTGTTCCATAAAAAAATTTGGGACATAAATGTTCCTTTAAAAAAAATTTAGGGAGTAAAAGTGAATTTTCATGTTTTGGTGGATTAAAATTTCTCATCCAAAAAATATGAACGACCATAGTAGTATTTTACTCTATATTCTTTTACTATATGTGCTTGAGTGTTCAAAATAGTTGATAAAACGACATTATGTTTATGTTTGGGTATATTAGGTGAAAAATGAATTTAAATTAATGTATTTTATTTTTTACTGAGTAAATTAAAAAAAAATGATATGGATTGATAATGGGGTAATTAATTTGTTGGAGTGATAAGGGTATAATAGGAAAATTAAATGAATCTAAAAAAATAATCTTACAAAAAATAATCTCCAGGTGTTATGAGGGAACTGTCAGATTTTGATTATTTTTTCGAGAATATAAACTAAGATAATAATCTGTATTAACAAACAAACACGTTAAATTATGAATATTAAAAGAAAAAACCTAAAACTACAATCTTCAACAAAATCAAACATGCCCCATAGTTAGCTTTTTTTTTATTCATTTTAGATTTTAATTTTTTATAATTAGCATTCTTTGATTTTTCAATGTTTTATTTATTCAATTTATATGATATCAAATTTGTGCAGTTTACTTATATTTCGTCATATAAAATTTAAATTTAAATTTAAATTTTTTAAATATACATATTCTTGTACATATTTAATTTGTATTGTTGTGTTTTTAAAAAATATTGCATCCCATACTCGTATCAGGTATAGTATCCTATTCATACTTGTGCGACACAACATATCCCAATTCATATTGATGCATCCATCCGGAAAGATCACTTGAATGGTAAAACAAATTCACCTTTTAAGAGGTGGGTACAGGAGATTTTTTTTTTTTACTTTTAGGTGCAAATAATATTGACAAAAAGATAAAGCGGGTAATTATAATTTTCAATTTAGTAAAGACTAATTTTGTTCCGAATAAGTTTAAAAAAATTAATTTAAAAAAAAAACTTGTTTCTTTATGTGAAATTTCAAAATTTCGATCCCTAATACACATGTTCGTGAGATGATGTACTAATTTTAAGAACAAAATTGATTACTTTTAGGTGCAAATAATATTCACAAAAAGATAAAGAGGCTAATTATAATTTTCAATTCAGTAAAGACTAATTTTGTTTCGAATAAGTTTTAAAAAAATTAATTAAAAAAAAAGTTGTTTTTTATGTGAGATTTCAAATTCTCGATCCAGATACACATATTCGTGAGATGATGTACTAATTTTAAAAACAAAATTGATAATATAGTTATGATAATATAGCTATATATACTATAGCTATCCATCAATTTATTTTTTTTAACAATAAATTTTTCCATAACATAGCTATCATCAACATTATTTTGTAACATTAAGCACGAACATTCATTAATTCAAATTTCAGTAAACCTTTCACATGTAATATAAAGTTCACTCGATACAAAAGGCATACCAATATAAGAAACAAACATCACAATTCTTCAAATCAAAGATCATACTGATCTATAATTTAAACAAATTAAACACATGCACAACCCCAAACCAAATCCATTCCTCTTTATTCATTATAACTCTAATTATTTTGTGGCACTATGCCTTTTGAAGAAGATGAACATCGGCATCAGCAGCAACCTTGGAAAGGAAGTCCAAGTAGCCATATGGAGCTGCAATATCCTTATTGATCTTTTCATAGTCATAAGTAAATTTAACAATAGAACCACCATTGTCCTTATCTTCACTCACTTCAATAGTGATTTTGAAGAGCTTGTACAGCTGACCCACATCTCCATCGAAGACGTCAAGTACAATTGTCTTGTTCTCTTCGTCAATAACTTCAAATTTCTCCTTAGCATTTGTTACCTTACCATCTTTGGTTTCACAAGTAAAAGTAAGATTATTAGCAATAAATTAAATTTGATCCTCGCTAGCTGTATGATTTTTTCTTCATTTTCCCGTCAAAAATTTTGATTATAAAAAAAAAAGTAAAATCACGTTAGTGAGTGTCCTAACACATTTGTTAAGGATTATTAAAAAAGTTTAGCTTTCATTTGATATAAATAAAACGTTTACAAACTTATTATTAAATGAAAGTAATTTAATCAAAGTATACCATATTTTAATCTATGTGTACAAATTTAAAATATAACTTATAAAATAAATGGAGTATAAAAGAGTTAGTATGTTAAACGGTTCCTATATATACACAAGCTAATTAAGTAATTAATTTGGAGATGTTTAATTACCTATGACATAAGTCCAGTCTCTAACTGAACCAAGGCCATGCCAATCACCTTCATGGACCTTGCCCTCATGCACTCTATCAGTGATGTGTTGAACCTGATGAAGTTGCTTTGCAATGAAGTGGAAGAACTTTGCGGCAGGTGAGCGAACGCCAAATTCATCGGTAATTTTACCTTTGAGAGACATGTCTCAATAACCAATGCAAAGAGAAAATATGAAGAGAGATATGTTGAATGGTACGATGGATTGTTTGTTGGTTATCCCTGAATTGGTATGATGGATTGTTTGACCTTTAAATAGAAAATAATTTACTCACTATGGGCCGTCTAAATTATTGAATCTTTTCCAACAAAAAAAAAATTGAATCTATGCTAAATAGTTGTGAAATTATTTCGAGTATCGCTTCCCAAACCACAATTTTTAGGTACCAAACGTTATTTTTTTAATTGAATTTTATCAAAAAAAAAATTATTGAATCTCTTTAGAAAAAAAAAGGAGCATTTTTTAGATTGATCCCCATTAAAAGATGCATTTTGTATTTTGAAAAATACTTCTTTTTTTTTCACTCGCGATTGTTGAAAAAAAAAATACGATAGAATTAATTAGGGTTTGTTCGACAAAATTAGCTTGTAACTGTGAGCTTGTAACTTGTAGCTATGAGCTTGTAACTTATAGCTGTTAAACTAGTTAGGAGCTGTGAGCTTGTAGCTGAGAGCTTGTAACTGTTTAGATGATTATTTAAAATAGTGTTGTTCGACAAAACTTTCTTTTGAAGTAGCCAAAAGTTATTAAATGACCAAAAAGGACATGCAACATTTTATTATTTTAAATTTTTCAAATATTTTCTTTATTTATTAAAAGATAGTTAATCAATTAATTAAATAAATAAAAACTATTAAATTATAATTAATTAAATTCATTTTTTTCTTAATTTATTAATTATCCAGTTAATTAATTAAATATTTGTAATAAAATTATTAAACTATAATTAATAATTAATTAAATGATAGTAAAATAATTTTAAATTTTGTTTGACGGTATAATTGGTATATGAATTATTGAAAGCTAGTTTAGTTTCTAGAGAACTACTTGAAGTAGCTTTCTAAAAGCTAACTTTCAAAAGCTACAAGCTTCTTCTTTAAAAGTTATAAGTTCTTTGCTTCTAATTTGTGTTCACATAATGAGGCTAATAACTTATTGATTGAATCTAAAAGCTCCTAACTAACTAAAAAGGTCTTAATTCGTGTTGCCTAACAAAGCCTTAGTTGAAAAAAAATATTTAAGATCTAAAAAAATGAGTTCCGGAAACCAACGCTTGATTATTTTCCTACCCTACGTTTTGTCCAGTAAATCTCAAAAAGAAAAAATCACAGTCACGAACTTACTCTGATTTTTTTTTTTTTTAATCGTGGTGGCCTTACCAGAAAACATGGGACCAAAAATAATTTCTCATAGTTTGTACCCTAAAACTTTACTTTGTTCAAAGAAAATATTATCCAAGTAGTTCATGGATTTTATTCTTGGAGAAATATTGATTCATTTAATTTCTCGAATTATAAAAAGCATACTCTCCTTGATTTATCATTTATAATATAAGAAAATAAACTATGCTTGATAAAGAGGTTGATTGAGAATATTTAATTTTATCACATTTTTTTAAAAATAAAGTAGGTTAGAAAAGTAGCATTGAAAATAAAAAATAAATAAATGAGATAATCAATTTCAATGCATGTTTTAAGAAAATAATATTGAGAATCAAACAAAATTTAAAAATGCAGTTAACTTTTTCTTATATTTTAAGGAAAATACTAAATAGTTCCCTCAAGGTAATGTTTAAGAGAAAAAAAAAATGTAATTATATCTTGAAAAATGTTGAACTTATGATGAGTCAAGGTCAAAAAAAAGTTTAAACCAAATTTTTAAAACAAATAAAAATGAGTCAAGGTCAAAAAAACTTTCAGAGATCAAAATCAAAACACTCCCAACATTCAGGGACTAAAATCATAAATAAGCCTTTAAAATAATTTTGTTGTTAATGTCCGGATTAAATGTTCAAGGGGAAATATCGTCCATTCCTATTCTCCAAAACTAATTACAATTTTTTTTCTTTTGATTCTTTAAACTCACTCTAATAATTAAGGAAAAAAATCAGTTTAAAATAGTTTTTTCTAATATATACTATCTTACACCCTTTGGTCTTGATTATAAGCAAAAATAACTAATTTCATGGGTATTAAGGAAAGTTAGTTAAATGTATTTAATTTTTTTCAAATTCATAAAAAGTATACTACTTTAGTAAATTTACATTAGGAATGAAACAAGAATTAAATGATTCAACCAATTTATAGATATATTTTAGGAATGATTGTATTGGAAATAGAAAGTTAGTTAAATTTTGTTTATATTTAAGACGATTAGTGAGAAAGTTTTTTTTTCTTATATGTGGTGTATGGAGCAAACCACATGTCAAACGTACAGTATAAGTTTACATTTAAAATTATTGGCTTAATTAACATTTTAATCCTTGAACTTATGTGCTTTTATGGAATTAGTCCTTAAACTTTTTTTATGATGTTTTGGGTCTCTGAACTTTGTTTAATTTTTGTAAATGATCTTTTCGTCGCTTAAGTGATGATATGACCCACGGTATGTTACGTCACTTTCATATTATTCACCAATGACGTGTTATGTAGAGTCACGGGACACTACATGAGTTTTTTATTAAAAAAAATTTATTTTAAAATTTATTAAAAGATTCGATTTTTTTTTAAATATACAATTTTTAATTATTTTTCATAAATTTGAATTTTTTTAATTTAAAAAAATCACGTGGCATTACCTGACACATTACCTATCAATGTGGCGAAGGTGACGTGGCATATCCTCGGTCATATCACCACTTAAGTGATGAAAGGACCATTTTCAAAATTTGAGCAAAATTTAAGGACCCAAAACATCGAAATAAGGACTAATTCCAAAATAGCACCTAAGTTCAGGGACTAAAAACTTAAATAAGCCAAAATTATCTGTAACATGTGTTGGGCAATCCATTAAAATAAAATGGCTTATTTAACATTTTAATCCATGAACTTAGGTGCTCTTTTGGAATTGGTCCTTAAATTTTTTTCGATGCTTTGGGTCCTTGAACTTTGTTTAATTTTTGGAAATGGTCATTTCATCACTTAAGTGGTGATATGACCGAGGATATGTCACGTTACTTTCACAATATCGACAAGTGACATGTTATGTAGAGCCACGAGATACTACATGATTTTTTTAAATTAAAAAAATAATTTATTTTAAAATTTATTAAAAGATTCAATTTTCTTTAAAAAATACATTTTTTAATTATTTTTAATAAATTTGAATTTTTTTCATCTGGCACATTACCTATCGATGTGGCGAAAGTGACGTGACATATTCTCGGTCATATCATTACTTAAATGATGAAAGAACCATTTTCAAAAATTAAACAAAATTCAAGAACCCAAAATATAAAAAAAAAATTTAAGAACCAATTCAAAAAGAACACTTAAATCGAGGGACTTAATGGTTAAATACGCCAAGTAAAATTATTTCCAGTAGAGCTTATGAAGATCGTGTGTCCCGAGGGAACTATTTTCCTCGTTATTGCGTTTGTTGGAAAATAACGTCTGTCGTGTTAGTGTTTTTTTTTTCATCCGATTCCTTAAGAACTACCTAGGTACAATCGAATCCGACCCGGATCGCGTGCCTGGTTATGGCAGGTGAGTCTCTCAACATGAATTTTCTGCATTTACAAAGACTCGAACTCGAGACCTTGCTTAAGCGAGACCAAGCCGCTTACCACTCGTCTCAACCCATATTGGTTATGTCGTGTTAGTTATTCCACGTAAATATTGAGTTGTACTCCCTCCCGACTTGAAATATAAGAAAAAAAATATATCTTTTTTAGTTTAAAATATAAGCAAAACTAACCAACTCTCTTAAATTTTATTTCATTCTCAATGCCACTTTCCTAAAACATCCCTAGAAAATTGTTATCTTATTTAATTTTTGTTTCATTCCCAATGCAACTTTTCTAAAATACCTCTATTCTTTTATAAATGTAAAAAAATTAAATACAATCAACTAACCTCCTTAATAAGCATAAAATTAGTTAGTTTTGCTTATAATTCGAGCCGAAGAAAATACGATTGGTTTCTGCAAATAATATATTTTTTTTTAATTTTAGTTTCTGCATTTACACAACTTTTGGTTTTAGTTATTCTTATTAAATTTTGGTCCATAATTATATTGGTAATTTGTTTTGTTCTTTTTGTTACTCCCTTCGTCCCTAATTATAAGGTCCTTTTGGGTATTTTTACGTCCAGCAATGTTGTTGAATTCTATATTAAAATTAGTATGTTCTTCCAAAAATACCCCTCTACCAAATATTAGAGCATAAGAATTTTTTTCATTTTTCAATAATTAATTTAATTCCTAGACACTCCATCATCTATATTTAATGTTGTAAATCAATTTCCAAATCATTTACAACATTAAACAAGTTTCATTTCATATTCCAATACAATTTTATTTATTTCTTCTCACAAAAACTTAGACCACAATGATTAGAGGTAAGAGTAATTTTGCAAAAAATTACAAGAGGATCTTATATTTAGGATCAAATTTTTTTGCCCAAGAAAGCCTTATAATTAGGGACGAGGGAGTATTAGATTTTGTAGGTTTTGATTCATCTACATAATCTTATGGTTTTTGAATTTATTTTCTTAAATATTGGAATTGTCTTTTTATCCTTGATAATTAATACAAGAATATCATATTTAATTGGTCATAACATGTAATATATCATGTTTTCAGTGTTTTCCCTCCACATTTAACAGGAAGAATTAATCAATACCAAAACATTTGGTAAATGCAATGATCAAAACCAAAACTTTTTTTTTTAGCGACCAATTTAAAATGAATCAATATTTACGGAAATCATTTTGATATTTAAACCTTCTTTTTATTTAAATATTTCAAAAAATTTACTAAAAATAAAATATAAGTCTTGCTATCAACACAAGTTTCCTAGGAATCCTAAAAATTAGTTCATATTATTGTTTTTATAAATAATCGCAAATATTATATTTTCTATTAATTTTTCACTACTTTTATAACATTTGCCATAAAATATAGGTTTAATTGCATAATTGATCCTTTATCTTATTTATTAGATTCACTTTGGTCCTTTATCTTTTTTTTTGCAATTTACTAGTCCTTTATTTTTTTTTAAAAATTCAGTTTGGTCCTTCCGTTAAAATAAAATTCAGTTTGGTCCTTCCTTTATCTTATTCTTTTTGGCTTAATTGCATAATTGGTCCTTTATCTTATTTATTAGATTCACTTTGGTCCTTTATCTTAATATTCCAAGAATATTCTCTCTTCTTCTTCCTCTTCCTCTGCTCTCTCCTTACAGTGGCGGCAGCGCCGCCGCCACCGCGCATGCCACTGTCGCCGCCATTTTTAGAAATTAATCGGAGTTGTTGAAGCGTTTTGCACATGTTTTCACACGTTTTCCAGCAGGTTCAGAGGAGGAGACCATTGTTGATAACCAAGGTTTCAGAAAATGGACCCTAAAATTCGGATTTTGAGGAAGAAAGAACGAAAAATACGAATTTGTTTGAGAAATAATGAAAATAAAGCTTAAAAACCGTGAAAAATTGAAGAATGTTGAAAAAATTTGAAGAAATTTGATGATTTTCGAGAGAAGAGGGTGTGAGCCCATGGTGGCTGCCCCCGCTGTAAGGAGAGAGCAGAGGAAGAGGAAGAAAAGGAGGGAATATTCTTTGAATATTAAGATAAATGACCAAAGTGAATCTAATAAATAAGATAAAGGATCAATTATGCAATTAAACCTAGAAGGGGGAATATTATTGGAATATTCCTTCTCATTTAACTTTATTTTAATGGAAGGACCAAACTGAATCTTTTAAAAAAAAATAAAGGACCAGTAAATTGCAAAAAAAAAGATAAAGGATCAAAGTGAATCTAATAAATAAGATATAAGACCAATTATGCAATTAAGTATATTACAATTATTATATTTTTACAATTTTTTTTCTTATATTCTCTTTTACATCTCGTTTTTCTTGCTATCTCTTTCATCATCTCTGCATATCACATCATAAAATCACTTCTCTCTGTTCTCTAATTAATTTTTCTCCTCTTTATACCTACTACATCTTTTGAAGTATGGGATAATCATTTGTCAATATAACCATGCAACCAACACACCAATTTTTGTTAGCCTTAGCTTCTTCTTTCTTATGTCAATTTTCGATTTGAATCGCTTTTGAGGCAAAAAAAATCACCCAATCTAAATATAAAAACTACTTGTGTTCAGTTTGGTTTGATTTGATTAAAGTGTAGAAGCCAATCTGATTTGAACCAAAAATTACTCCAGGTTTCGGTTTGGTTCGGCTCCATGCTTATTACTTGTTTATTTATGGTTTTTGTTATGCAAAACAAAAATTAAATAATGTTATTTGATATATATAATTTGTATTTTTTATTAATTATTATATTTGTATTTTAAATAGAAAAAATAAATGATAGTCATATTATAAAGATAATAATATTCAAATGAAATGACCAACGTGAGGTTGGTCAAGTGGTAGCTCACTTGGCCCCTTAACCAACTGGTCTCGAATTCGAGCCTTGGGTATGGAGCAATCCCCGCTGGGAGACCCCTACCGCTTAGTGCGAGCTCAGTTGGGTCGGACCGGATGAGTCGGATTCTGGGTAAACCAGATCCGGGTACCGGTTGGTGTGTACAAAAAAAAAAATATTCAAATGAAATGAATGTATATATTAAAAAAATCCAAGCAATAATGTAAAACAAAACCATAACATAAGGCAAGCGTATTATTATTATTTTTTTTTGGTGAACTGCAAGCGTATTATTTTAGAGTATAGTAATATGCAAATGTCATATTTGTGGTTTATTTTGGTTTGATTTAATTTGATTTTTAAAAATTAATTCAAAATCCAATTTAATATAAACGGTTTTTAAAAAAACCAATCCAAAAAGATCGAAGAAAAATCTATTTTAGCCGGTTTCGGTTCTTTTTGTTTATGGTTTTAATTAACAAAAAAAATAGACAAAATGTGATAAACAAAAGTTGAATTGAACCTTTGATTTTGATATTTAAAAATTGCACTAATAACCATAAGATCAAATTAAACTTACTAATATATTAAAAAAACTTGTTAGCATTTTCCCAAAAAAAAAAAAGTGATTTTGTACATATGTTAATTTTAATGGATATACAATTTTAGAGTATTTCTTTTTATAATTTCAGAACCCCTAAATATAGTGAACTCTAAATCTGCACTCCTCATACTCAGGTCCACGGCCACCCTTGCCTCCATCAGTCCATTGCGTGTTTAATGTCTAGCATTAAACTCTGATGAAAATATGTGGTGATAAGGCTACCATTGTTGATAGGTACTACTTGATAAGATTGCTTTTATTGCCCCAACTGCATCCATCATACTCCCTCCATTTAATTTGGTGATGTTGAGGGATGTAAGTGAATATAGGAAGCATTATGCTATGTGATTTGAACAACTGTGTAGCATACACCCTCCATCCCAAATTAAGAACAACCGTGAAGCAAAATCTAACTACTTTTACACTTATTAAGAAAGTTAGTAGTTGATAGTATTTAATTTTCTCAAATTTTAAAAAAATAGAGATATTATAGGAAATTAGTATTGAAAATGAAACAAAAATTAAATGAAGAAACAAATTTCTAAGTATATTTTAAAAAAGTAGCATCGGGAATGAAATAAAATTTAAAAAGATTAGTAACTTTTGTTTATATTTTAAATAGGATGAAATATGTTTTTTGTTGCTTATATTTCAAGTCGGAGAGAATAATATCTTAATTGGGTGTAACGTTACTGTACGTCGGTGGGTTATATACGGAGTATTCACCAAGGAAACTTAATGTAACATACTGTATCTATCAATTGAAGAATACGTTACTTTATGCAAGAGGCTCACGTATTACTGAAGTCTAAGTCGAAGAAAAATTAAGGTGGAATTCCCCAAAAGGGTGCCTAACTCATCAAAATTACAAGAATGTATAGCATAAAAAAGTTCATTTTTCTACATCATTTTAAATAATATTACGTAAATTAAGAAAATTGTCTAAATATTTTTTAGTCTCAAAATTAGTTTTCCAGAATGACCCTTCATTATTGATATTCATTTTTATTTTATTTTCACTCAATTAATGATTTTAGAGGGTAATTATCTTTCTATTTTCACTCAGTTAATAGGGTTGTTTTGTAAAAAAAAAAAGTAATAATGTACTCAAAATTATGCAAATGGCCATATAAAAAGGGCGAAAATCAAATTCTTAAAATGCCATATAAAAAAAATATTTCTAGTATTCAATCAAATTTTGGATGGTCGAACAACAATATCTTGGTGAACCAATAGTTGTTTGATAAGTCGGTTAATGAGTTCATGTCATTGTCACGTCAATTCAAAGTCACTGTTAGCTAAAATTAGCTGACTTGTCAAGCAACCATTAGTTTATTAGGGAATAGTTATATAACCATTTAAAATTTGATTGCATAGAAGTAAGGATTAAAAAAAAAAGGGATTAGAAGCTAACAATTTCGTTATTTGAACACCAAAAAGTTTGACATCATACTTGATTTTGTATACATTTATCTTAATTTTCTTTTCCCAAAGTTCCATTATTTGCACAATAAATTAAAGTTTGACAACTTTATCTTACAAAAAAAATTATCTCATGTTTGTTATACATGAAACATTACTCATCGTGAACAAATACAAGAAGAAAAGTTGGGAATTTCCCAATGGACAAGAAAGAAAGATCATAATAAAATTAAAGATCGAAGGGAAAAAAGTTGTGAATAGTCTCAATTGAAGGGAAGATAATATTTGCAAATCCTATAACATACAATAAGCAACTAAGGGGTGTCTAGTCTAGCTTTCAAATTAAAGTGTGTGGGCAAAACAAAGAACAACTACATTTTTTGCTAAAGAAGTTATACCTAATATATAATTCTAGCTCTGCAAATTAAAGGGAAACCTAGCCCAGTTACATTAAAGAACCATAGCGTACAAGAAGGAATTGTCTATTTGACAAGAAACAAATTTAACCAAGAGCTTCATGTATATAAATATATACATATAACCAAACCAATATATTAACCTATCTACGTAGTAGAATTCAAAGCACAATTTTGTGTGGTATTACGACTAATATATAGCACAATAATTGCACAAAGTATTTATAAAATATATATATATATATATATATATATATATATATTGCACAAATTCTAGAACTATGGCAATGAGGCCAAGAACACCAACTTTCCGGGCACAACCTTCTGTAAGACGTGTGTATGAGACTTTGCAGCCAAAATCAGAGATGAAACAAAGCCCGGAAGCTTACCTTCTGCATGTCTATCTTCCTGGTGCGTGCGTTCATATATGCGAGTATTGTTAATTAAGCTTAGTTATGGTTTTTGTCTTTGAAAATAAATCGTGTTTGGTATTATTTTTAAAAGGTTTTTAATTATCAATCCATAAATAGTTCACAAATTTAAAGATTCAGACCGGTTAGAAAAAAAAATTACTTGTTGGATATCGAAGATAAGAGGATAGAAAGAGCATTGTTTTATCGAAAAACTAAATATTAAATATTTTACTCCCTCCGTTTCAAAAATATTGTATTTTAAGATTATTAAAAAAAAGAGAGAAAGATTAAATGATGTAAAAATTTGAGTTATTTTGACTACAATATCTCTATGTTATAATTATTGAAAAGAAAGAGAAATAGATTGAAGATAAAAAAAAATTGTGATAAATAAGAGTAAAGTTAGGAAAAATAATATTAATTATGTATTGAATTTAATATATATATATATATATATATTTAAAAAAAAAACAAACTATTTACATCCTAACTTTAAAATGGATTGATGTAAAATATAAAATAATATTATGTTTCTTTAATGCTTTTGTATTAGGTTATACAAAGGAGCGTATAAAGATATATGTGAGCTCCTCCTCCGGAAAAGGAAGTGTGAGGATTTCAGGAGAAAGACCAGTGCAAGGTAACAGGTGGAGCAAATTTGATCAAACATATCCTCTTCCTGAAAATTGTGAGGCAGAGAAACTTGTAGGCAAATTTGAATTTGGAACACTCATCCTAACAGTTCCAAAGAAGAAGAACAATACCATTTCACAAGCTTCTCCTAAACAAGAAGTCAAAACAACCCAAGAGAAAGACCAACCTGGTTCTTCCAATAAACCTGTACCTGAAAAGGCACAAGAGACAGTTCCACCACAATATACTACAACCCCTAAAGTGGAAGAACCATTAGGAGACAAGATTAATGCTTCACTGCCAAGACCTTCAGAGAAACTTGAAGCTGAAGCAAAGCCTGAAGAGGCCAAAGAGAACATTCCATTTCCACCACAATATACTGCGCCTCGTAAAGTGGAAGAATCATTAGGAGACAAGAAAAATGATTCGCTGCCGAGCCATGTAAAAGGCTCTGATGACTTGAAGCAGAAGGCACAAAAGGGTACTCGGGAAGACACATCACCTAAGAGGTCTATTGAGAAGGGGTTAGGAGGTTTGATCGCTCAAAAGGGTCAACAAGAGGAAACTGTAAGAAGCCCTATAGTAACAGGTAAGCCTGAAAAGGGTGAAGAGGGTTTCGAGCCTAAACCAAGAGTAACAGTGGCAACCAAA
This sequence comes from Crotalaria pallida, assembly GCA_037953625.1. Taxonomy (NCBI): domain Eukaryota; kingdom Viridiplantae; phylum Streptophyta; class Magnoliopsida; order Fabales; family Fabaceae; genus Crotalaria; species Crotalaria pallida. The sequence continues at coordinate 176,339,137 of CM075650.1, forward strand.
ACCCTAACAGATGAAAAGCCTAAAAAGGGTTCTCAAGAAGAAGTTGATCCAAAACCAACACTGACAACAGTTACAAGAGACCCAGCAGAAGAAAAGGGTCAAGAGGAAATTAGGCTAAAGACAGAACTGGCAACAATAAAAAAGCATTTAGAGGAAAAGACTCTGGCTGAAGATGCTGAGAAGGAAAGGGTCTCAAAGAAGGAAGCTAAAGAAGATGGGAAGCCTTATAATATGGAGAAGGCTGAGACAACTATTAAGGGAAAAGATACAAGAACAAGTGAAGTGTCTCCCAAGGAATTAGCGGAACCTTCTGGTACAAAAGTTCCGGAGAAGAGCAAAGAGGATATGATTAACAGTGTAGGGAGTAATGGAATCACAGAATTGGTTGCTACTGCTTCCCAGGTTGTTGCAAGAATAGCAGAAGGGAAATTGAATGAAGAAGAGAAACATTTAGCTGTAAATATGGGTGCTGCAGTTCTAGTCATTGCTGCATTGGGAGCTTATGTATCTTATAGGTTTGCCTCTTCAGGGTGAACCTTATACTAGTGCTAAATCAATCATTTTGTCACACTTGCACATGAAATGATGAAATGTGATTGAAATCATGGTGGCAATTAGAGCAAGTCACAAATATTCTATCTGAACAGCAAATACAAAGTTGTAATCCTACTTGATTATATAAAAATTATTATACAAAGTTGCAATTTTCTAGGACTTAATTAAGATACATTATCAGAATAAATAAAAAAGTATACTATCCATGAATCATGTGCTGTCACGTATTTAAAATTATGTGAAATAAGTCAAATAACTATCTTACAGTTTCAAATGTGGTGATGTATGGATTGTGATTAATTGATAGTATAAAAAAATTACACTAAAATACATCAATTTTAAACTCAATTTTATGACAGGTGGTGCTCACTGCTCAGACATTTAAAGTATTATAATGCAAAAGAAGGGCATTTCAAGGGATGTCCCTCGGAAATTGAAACCAAGTGAACAAGAAATCTCAAATCTCCAATACATGCAGCGAAATTAAAACCTATGGCACAGAGGACCTTCATCCAAAATCTACCAATGCAGTTGAACAAGAAAGAGAAAGTGGTGCTAAGGTATTGGAAGTTGGAAAGGGTAAAGTGTGAATTTCTCATGAACCAAAATCAACAACGGAGAGTCAAAAACAAGCTGATGAGACTTTCCCCAACAAAAGTCACAAGTGATTTCATGCCTCAAAAGAGTCAACAAGGAACTCCTCAAAAAATTGATTAGTGCAAGAGATACCATACATCAACATGAAGAAAAGTTTGCAGGGGTAATTGCCAAAGATAGTGAAATGCAAAGGGTTGAAAAGAAAGAAATTAAGAATACAGTGGGGAGACTTCTGCATCAGGAAAGCCACCTGAACAGAAGGTTGTGATAAAAAGCAAAAAAAGAAGAAGAAGAAGAAGAAGAATCGGCAGAGAGCGACAATTTAGTGATTCTAATGAAGGGATTCATGAAAAGAAGTATACCGAATCAAAAGGGAAATAATCAAGGGTCTGGCAGTTTCTGCTTCTCAAGCTATGAGATGCCAGATAAAGAGGTTCGATGAAGAAGATAAACAGATGCTAATATATGAGGGCAACAGTTCTAGTGGCAGCATTAGGTTTTTATGCTTCTTACAAGCATATGCTTGTTGCATCAGTTTCATTTCAATATTTCATTATTGTAAAAGAAGTTGTTACAGAAATCTAGAAAGAAAAAAAAAATGAAAAGGTAATAGTCCTGGCCAATGAAACATATACACAGGAATACAGGATAAATAAATAACAATTGCATTATATAAAATAATAAATAATAAATCATAACCTATTCATCAAGAGCACACAACCATCCAAAATTCCATTAAATGTTCCTACATAAATCCTCATAAAAATAGTTAGAAAAGGACGAGAAGAAAAATAAAAAAGAAAAGATCCTCCACATTTTTGTTTGCAGACATGATGCAGATACCCAAGAATTTCTGGGTACTAGTGGAAACAGACTTCTTAACTAAGGTGGGGAGTCCAAGTTCGATTCCCACTGGGATCATTTTGAAATTAAATCTGTTTAAACCTGCATATGCTGGTTCTAGGCCCGGATAAAAGGTGAAGGTTGTGTTAGGCAGTCGACAGCTAATGTAAAACTTTGTCGAATCTTAATGAAAAATAATTAATGACATGATTCAGATACCCATATTAGGTATATCATTTGTAATGGATTAACCCACATTTATTTGATTAAATAAAAGTGGATAACCGATTACTAATAAGAGATGATTGTAATAGGGTAGGATTCCTATTAAAGAATGACCAGTAAATACAAATTACTGCTGATTAGAATGTGTCTCTTAATATAACAGGAAGACGAGAATTTATAGTCTAACATGTTTCTATATCAAAGAATTTGCCATCTGCCATTATTCACCAGAAATCTCATCACCATAAAAATCATTACCATTGTTATCCTGATCAACATGAGATTTACTTTTAGATTTTGAAGATTTGCTAGATTTTGACGGTTTCTTGACTTTTTCAGCTTGCAACTCCAACACCTTCTCCGAAGGTTTCCGCTTTCTTTTAATGCGCGTTCCCCCAGCATCATCTGCAAAAAGAAATAAGGCTGTACTTAGTAAATGGCAACACAATAGTACCTTTTTTGTTTGTTAATAACAGATTCCATTTAGTTTAGAGGTGCAAATTCCAAACACAAAATGGGGGAAGAAACCAAAACTCATGAAGGTCCCATGAAACAAATTTTCGGCCAAAGTCATAAATTGATGATTCAATGCTTCTTTCTTTTTTTTTTCTTTAAAAAAAAAAAACAGAGAGAGAAATTGGGATTAATAAAGAAACTAAATACTAAGGTATATGCATTTAGTGTGAGGCTTGATGTTACCTTCAACTGGACTTGAGGCATGATTCGACATATGTCCATTTGGTCCAGCCTCTTCTGAAAGTGGGGATCCGGAGTTATTGCTGTCCACCAGCTTGGAAGAACTTTCTACGAATTTATCTTCTTGCTGTTCAGTAACATCACGACTTGGAGTTGCTGGCAGGAAGCAAAGCTCTTCTTGAGACATATCAGAGTCACTGAAAGCGGGATCTTTCTCAATTGTTTCAATGTCAACCTCCTCATCTTCATTAACATCAGATCCTTTTACCTGCAAGGATATGAACTTAAGATTACGACTAAAAACGGGAAGGAGAAAAGAAAGAAGCAGAAGAAGATCTGCACGATCAATCTAACACTCTCTTACCTTCTCTGTATCAGGAATCAAATCAAATTCATCTTCTCGTTCCACATACTCCTCATTTTCCTCAAGCTCTTTGAAATCAGGAGCAAATGCACTCCAGTTCTCAGTGTAATCTTTAGCCCAGATGTAAACTGTGCCATTCAAAGAAACAGATACAACAATAGGACGTACAGGATGCCATGCTAAATCAATAAGGGCTTCCTTAGGTCCTTCAAGGATTCTCACAAGATGCCCAGCTCTATCCCATATGTAAATCTTGTGCTCTCCCTTGCTAGCAGAACCACCAACAACCCACTCACCATCACCACTGAAGCAGGGTGCTTTCCAGTGCACCTTTGTGATTGAATCTTGGAACTCCCGGAATAAAGTTAAACATTTTGATCCTACATGCTTCAGCTTCTCAACACCACTTAGATCATTGAGGTTCTCACTAAGGCCATCAAGGGCTCTAACTTCATCTTTCAAGGGCAGAAGATTTTCGTAGATCCTGATTATCCTATCATTTGAGTTTGTCAGTAAATACTGTCCACTCCTGCTGAACACAATGTTCTTCACTACAGACCCACCAGAGATAGGAACCATGGCACGCACTTCACCATCTTTACGATCAATTACAAGAATTTCCCCTTTTGAGTTTCCCACATAAACCAGATTACCATACTTACTAAAACACGCAGCAGTGGGTGTGAAGGAGGTAATTCCATCAGAGCACTTGTTGCGTGATGCAGAGGATGGTCCATTGGATATCTCTGAGACAGAAACTGTAAGCGAAGTTGTGGTTCCCGTATTCAAGTCAACAATTATTGGAGCACATGAGAGAGGGCATGCCAAGCAAAGAGATGGTGAGGAACCTGGATGAAGACGAGCCTGTAGAGGGGTTTGTGGCAAAACTATTCTTGTTATCCTCTTACCACTCAACACATCCCACAATGACAATGACTTGTCAGCAGCAGATACAAGAATTCGATAACCACACTTTGACCAGCATATACTAGTTATGGGAGAAGAGCATTCATTATCTCGAAGCTCTTTAGCAACGCCCCTGGTTTCAAAATCCCAGATAACACATCTTCCATCATTGCACCCAGCTGATTCAATTAATCAAATGGAAAATCAAAAGTGAGACAGTTGATAATGTATAATACCTCCAATTAATAATCATAAGTTTGACACTTGCAGTAATATATAACCAACCCACATTCAAATAAATAGGCATAATAATTAATATAAGCACACACAATATGTTATAAGTCTATAGCCTAGGGCAGCAAAAAAAAAAAAAAAAAAAAAAAAAACAGAACTAAAACATAAATCAGAAAGAAATACCCTGAAAAAATTCCATTCAAAACTAAAACTAAAAGAAAAGAGTTGAGTAAATAAAATCAATTCAGAATGTTTTTACACCAAATACTTAAATAAATAGATTTTGCTTTTACAGACATAGAACCTCCAGCACACATGTATCTTGATCAAATTCACAATCACAGAATCTAATTCATTAGCCACAAAAGCAAATAGCCATTAATCCAAAAAAATTAAGCGTTAAAGTCATGCACTTTCATCACTAGCACTTTTGCTAATATTAGCCATTAGCTTAAGATATTGTAACAAAAGCTAGTCCATCATAAAGAGTAAAAAGTTCAATCATGGAACCACACGCTTGAGAGTCCAAGAGAGTTCGATGCATTATAAAGTTATAACAACCACTTGCATCCTAATATTATTTACATCAGGAAGGTTCTTTAGAAAATACAAGATTTGCAGTTAGCCTGAACACAAGGAACACATCACCAAGATACACATAAAGTGCTCACACGTACATATTGGAGTTAACCATGATACAAGGAAAGAAAAAGCAGGAATTAAGGCACCGCAGGGAAAGTCACCACTAGCTAAGCAGTGAGCACAGTGGGTTATTGTTTTGTCAAAAGAGACACGTGGAAACCTTCTTAGGTACCAACATGAAAACAGGGAGTAAGATGAATTCGATGTCTACAACAGACCAGAAAAGAGTATTAATTACAGCCATAATTACAAAGGCACTAATCTATAATTATCTCGTAGGCACTAAAGATATTCTAACAAACCACACCCTTTATAACAAGATTTCTTTTCAGTACATAGAACAATTAATGGTAGAGTAACAAGTCTTGTCATTGACTATTCCTTGCCTACAGAGTCAGTTCAAACTGCCCATACAAAAATTTACCAGCGGCTCTATTTGCAAGAACAGAAAAGTAAAATGTACTCATACTTTTATCCATTACAAAATTTCCCCACCACTGAGCCAATAACTTGAAACCACCAAGTCAAAACTCTAAAAATTAAACAGACTCCACTCCATCTTTAATGACAGGCTGACAGCAAGGTAGGCATAATCGCGCACGATTTCATGATCCTACTTATCCAGCGAGCCGTGAGTAGCTGAAAGTTGCAATCGTCTTCGTCCTTTAGGATCAGCGGGCAATTGGGTGAAATCGGTGAAATTGTGCAATTACGTGTTCACCGAGTCGGGCGTCTGAACTCTGAAGTGGGTTGTGGGCCTGGGCCCCAGAATGAAAAGATCCAAAAGAAAAAATCTTATAATAAGACAAGCCAATTTCATATCCACTAATACTTCCAAAAAAAAACCCTAAAATGAAAAAATCTCCCAAACAGAATCATGACTGCTGCTGCTGCTTCCTTTGTCATCATTCATTGCTGTTCCTCGACGCTGCTGCCGCTTGGACCTTCTTCCTTTGCAGGTGAGTTGATCTTGTTGAGTTTTTCTATGGATTTTGTGAATTGCAGGCTGGATTTTTATGTTGTTGCTTCATCTGTGGGTAGTTCATCTAGGTTCTTTCTCTCTTTCTTCTAGGTCATGCCAAAATAGTGATGTTCAAATTCAATTGAAGTATAATTAAATGGAAAAGGTCAACCTAGTGCACGAGGCTCCCACCTAGCAGAGTTTGAGGAGGGTAGATGTACACAGTTTTACCCCCGCAAGTGGAGAGGTTGTTTCCATGCTAAACCTCGCCAAAGTTTAATCAAACGTTAGTAGTCAATTTCATGATTTTTCAGTTATTTTTCTTATTTATTTTATCTTATACGCATATATCTATGCTTAAATATAACTTTGCAAGTTTGGCAGGATCTTCCAATAAGTGTTAATAAGATCAGCATTTCACATGATGTCCTCCCCCTCCCACATAACTACCTCTATAATTAATAGTCCATGGATTTGCTAACTGCAACCGTTGTTTTCACCTCGAAAAGTGAAATTCAAATAAGACAAGAACAAGAACAAAAACAAAACAAAAAACCGTAACAACACAATTTTATGAAACAACATTATTCTACGTAACCTCCTTAGTGTTTTTTTAAAAGGTAAATAGACAAACATATTGCCTTACCACCAATACAAACAAAAAGCATAGAAGTTTTTAAAAAAAAAAAAAAAAAAAAAAAAAAAAAAAAACCTGAAAACTAGCCACCATTTATGATGGGTTCTAGACTTCAAGCTCAAGGGGACCAACTACCTCACAAAAAATCAAAACTAATTACAAATCAATGAGCGTAACTGTTCCATGACTCCAATCTCATCTATGAACCTCCTTAGTGTTTGTGATGATGCAGCTCTATCAATCCAGCCTTACTGATGAGTGCCCTTAGGACAGGCACTCTTTAAAGGAATCAACAAAAAGCAAATTTTCATTGAAAACATACACATAACACATATCAATTTATCGGATACAACAATTCTCAATAAAAATTCACTTAATTCGATATCTCATGAAAGCATTTTTCATATCTACCTATCTAACTCAAAAAATTATCAACACACAAGTTTTTCAAGTATAAGTTTCATACCAGCAAGAAGGGTACCGCGGCGATTGAAGGCGATACATTTAGTAGAGCCATGGTCCAGATACTCCTCTATCACTTCTGGGAAATCTCCCTGCAACGGATCTATAACATTCCACAAACAACAATATTATTATTTAAAAAGAAACACAATCATTAATAATATTATAAACTATTAAACACAAGGCCAAAAGGGAACACTTTTTTTTCCTGAAATTGAGCACTGGTTTATGTAAAGTTGGAATATTTATGATCAAAGATACAAATGGGTCATTGTGAAAATAGAAGGGGAGGCTGAAATTTTTTTAAAAAAAATGCAGGTAACAGTAACAATTAGAGTGAAAAAGAGAACGAACCAATAATGGGTGTGTTCATCATTATTCCAACGAGCTCAACTGTTACAGAAGAAGAAGAAGAAGAAGAAGAAGAAGAAGAAGACGCAGTGAGGTGAGAGAGAGAAAGGGAGGGAGGGAAAAAATATACACAGCAACCAACACACCCGAACGTTTGGGAAAGAGGTCACAATAACAAACTCTTGTCTTCTTTTTTTTTTTTTTTTTTTTACCCAAATCCTGGGCCAGGTCAAATGGACTTTTGGGCTTTGGGTGCCAATTTCAGTTGGAGGAGAGAATTAGTTCCCAACCCCATCTATTAGCCCCCAAACTCCCATTTTATTAATAATCCCAAAATATCCCCCACATAACTTCCAATCAGTTCTTCTTTGATCAAACCATTCCCCAAACCCCACACCCCCCTTCTTCGGCCATGTTTTTTTTTTCTGGGTCTGACAAATTTCCGAGAACCCCGTGTCGGAATTTCTCTGGTTCGTCGGAATTGTGTATGGTGTTCAATTCCGACGAACAGAAATTCCGACACGGGGTTCTCGGAAATCTATTATTTACATAAATTAAAATGGGGAAGAAGAAGAAGAAGAAGGGAGTTTGGGGTGTCTATTTCGTCCCGTCCTTGCAAAGGCGGGTTCGATATTGCGCTGGATGCAGCCAACACTCAAAAACCCCATGTGCATATTCACACATGTCCCCACGCCGGCAAGCACCCTTGCGAAAATCAGGGCAAGGTACACATCTATAGTGGTACTTTCTTGGGTCCCTTCTACGAGCATTCTCCCCTGGATGAACAAAAGGGCATTCAGTCCAATCATGCGAATACGCACGAGAACAAGGCCGAACCTTGAAAGAATACATTCGGAATTCATCAGTTGAGTATATGCTATTCTTGATGTCAGGAAGAGAAGGGTCAATATGATATTCTTTCTTCTCAGATGCAGAAGAAACAGGCACATCATTTGGCTTCAACCTCAATTAGAAATCTGGTGCATAAGATTTCCAAATGGTCCCTTGGCCATGGGAGCTGCTCTGGTTAGGGGGGTCTGTTGGTGGTTTGGGGAAGAAGAAGAAGAAGGGAGTTTGGGGTTTGGTGGAAAAAAATAGAATAAGGGGTATTTTTGTCATTTCTCAATTAAATTGGGGGTTGAGGCTAAAAGTTGGGGTTTGGGATATGGTTTTTGAACCCTTTTTTTTAGTTTTGGACCCCCATTTTTTTAAAGGAACTATTTTTAGTTTTGGACCTTCTTAGATATAATTTTTGCGAGGGGGAAGTTGCTAGGAAGTTTCATAATATACACGGTCGGGCAAAAGAAGAATTTCTTCTCAATATTTTCTCATCTTATATAAGGAATACATCAACACGCTCGTATAGACCTTGATTTCTTCATTGAAAAATCAGGTTTCTCATCTTCTTCCTTCTCTCATATTCTCCTTCATCTCTTCACCATGAACAACCCTCAAGCATCATGAACCACCACCAAAAACAAAATAAAAAATCATTTATCATCAAAACCTTTATAAACCCTCATCCAAAATCCAGATCTGCAGTAAAAACATCTCCCAATCACCACTAACTACCCAAAACCACCATATAAAATCACAAATAAATAAAAATCACCAAACGGTCGTTGTTGTTCATGATGTATCTTATGTTTCGAGATATTTATGGATAGTCTCATAACACCTTATGAGATCACAAATCAATAAAAATCAATAAACAACTAATGTTTATGACAAATCTTATATTTCTGGATAGATCTCGCAACACCGTCGTGTCCAGAAATCTAGTCAAAGCTCTCGCGTGTGGTCAACACACTAAAGCTCCTCGTACATCTCACGTAGAACCAAGGGAGTGACACGTCAGATACACACGCCATATGCGACAACTCCAATTGCAGTGCAGGTGTATTCCACAAGTGTCACTCTCCCCAACCAAAAAAGCCACACGTCACTCATGAACCATTCGTAATCATCCGCCCGTCTTCTAATGTCATTAGTTCCATGGGTTGCTTACATAGACTTGACGACAGTTCCTTGTTAGCATCTTGGCCACCCAGGGCTGCCATATAACCAATAATAATCTAGTCAGCAAATCCATGTGACAGATCTTGCCAACCATCAGCTACCACATGGCATACCACAACGGTACAACCAAGACAACATGACTCGTGGAGTACGATGCTATTTCCACTTTTATGTATTAAGAAATTCATCCAGGTATATTCTTTAAATGTCCCTTTTGTCTTCTTTGGATCATTAACTTGTAATATTTTAATCGCATATTATACATATGATTTTGCTTCACTGTATATTTGATTAATATGTTTTTTACAACGTTGAAATAACTTTTTTGAGTTTTATATAATGTGATATTAAAACTTGTTATTTGTATTTGGGCCTTTGTAACCTTTGTGAGCCTGGTGCCTTTTGTTTCTTGAAATTAGGTTATGTTACATGATATAAAAAGTCTTCGAAAATCACATAAAAAAATCTCCTTTAATTTATGCCAAAAAAAATATGAAAAAATTATCAAAAGTAAAAAAAATATGTTCGTTTGATGTATGTGATGTAAATGTGGTAACCATTGCATTTTGTTGTTAGTTGCTGCCACATCATTTATTTAGAGAATTTTTTTCCCTTGCTCAAAAGAAGATTTTTATGATTTCTTTTATCTTTCTTTATGTTTTTAATGAAAGTTTTTAAAGTAAAAACAAATCAAATCATTCACACATTTCTTCATTAGATATATTTCTTATTTATATCATGTCTTGTTTTCATATTTCCTTCTCCATGATTTCATTTTGACAAGGTTTTTTTTTTTTGAAAATTTTATGTTGCTTTAGCATTTTTTTCTCCAATAAAATAAAATCACATAAGGTTGTGTTTGACACCTAAATCTTCATATGAGGAGGAAAATATAACTTCTGAACACAAGAACAATTGTTTTTTTTAAAAAGAGAAACTTATAGTAAAATTAAGAAAAGATAAATAAAGAGAAACATGCAATTTTCAAGCTAAAAAGCTTTGTTGGAAGGGGACAAAATGATTTACAATGGGGTAAAACCAATTTAAGTTACACTCGGTTTTAATTATCATATTTTAAATTAATATAAGGATATAATTTTAGGAATTTATCTCTCGCCTATTTTATTTAATTTTCTCTTTCCCTCCTTAATTTTTTGTCCGTTGTGAAGGACTTTTGAGCAAGATTTCAACATCTCCCACCTTATGAAAACTATTCAACAAATATCAATATTCCATGTTTTGATGACAATTTGAAGTGGATAATGGGTATCAAGGTTAGACTCATCTCAAAGCATAAATTGGAATTTACTATTACTCATACAGTAGATATCAAGATATATGAAATCTTGAACCCCACAATGTCGTCAAAATGTAGTCATCTCTTTGATACGCCAATTAATTTTTTTTATCATTACTAATAGACATTCAATTGTTATTTCCAATAGAACCCATAAAATTAATCACGTGTCCAAATTCATGGCAACAAAGACGATAGTGGCTTTATATCAAGAAATTGTTTCAAAAAATAAGTGGCTTACAAACCATTTTGATATAATTTCATGATAAAAACCACTCCCGCCTATGAAGTCATTAATTGGATTTGTAAATAATTTTGTGGATCATCTTTGCAATAAAATTGAATGCCTCTTATTGTTGATGGAAAAAAAATTAATGTATTAATTATATGACATTATTTAGATGGGTTTATGGGGTGAAAGGTTTCATATCTCTTGATGTTTGCTACATGGGTGACAATAAATTGTAGTTTGTGCTTTGATATGAGTCTAACATTGATACTTATTGTCCACTATAAGTTGACACCACAACGCAATCAACATCAAAATATGAATATTAATGCAGATTTGTCATGTGACGTTGTCGGTTAACACATTAAAATTTGAGGTACTCCAAGTGCTCTTTACATTTTTAAGTTTTGATGAAAAGTTAAACCTTTTGAACATTTTTTCTCAAAAAAAAAAGAAGAGAAGCTTTTAGTAAAAGTAAGAAAGGGTAAATTAAGAGAAGCGTAAAAAATTTCAAAAATCTTTGTTGGAAGAGGAGATATTGGTTTGCAAAGGGGTAAACCAATTTAAGCTACACCCGATTTTAACTACATGTTTTAAATTAATCCAAAGATATACATTGTGACTTTATCTCTCGACTATTTTATTTATTTTTCTCCCTTCCGCCCTGATTTTCTCACCCTCACCAACGACTTTTGAGCATAATTTAAAAATCTTTCAACTTATGAACTCTATTAAACAAATATCAATATTTCATGTTTTGGTGTCAAATTCTAGTGGATGATGAGCACCAACGCTAAACTCATCTCGAAGCATAAATTGAAATTTACTGTCACTCATGTAACATGCATCAAGATATTACCCCATAACATGAAACCTTTGACCCGAAAAACATCGTCTAAACATGGCCATGTCATTAATACCCAATAACATCATCATTAATATGGCCATCATCTTTTAGGCAAACCTTTAAGAAAATGAGCAAACATAAGAATATCACAAAAACCTTTTTTTTAATGAAATTTATGTCATTCTATTAAGGGATTGTCTAACTCCCTCATATAGTAATAGTAATACATGACATATAAAGGTTTAAACTTGACTTATTGTGTCACTTGCATATCAAAATTTTACTTTTTTGTCAAGGGCATTCTATCAAACAGGTTATGTGCATCATAAATTACATTTTAGAACACACTAAACAAAAATTAAATTAAACAGAGCAACTACATCAAAACAACAACTCAATGTAAAGAGAAACTAAATTAAAGAGAAAAACCCTAAGCACATTCCGATTACTGTTAGTGGTGCTCGAGTATGGCAGCAAAATTAGGGTAAATATATAGAAACAAACCATAAGAGAGTGTGGCAGCATGACCTTGAGCAGTGAAGATGGTGCTCGCGACAGGAGCTTCGCAGAGAAAATTGAGGTTGCAAGTTCGCGGATATGATGTCGCGAGTTTGCGGATATGACGGAGGTCGGGAATTCACGAAGATGATGGAGGTTGTGAGTTCTTGGGGATGATGGTTGCGACGATTTTGACTTTGAGAGAGGTTGAGAGAGATAAAGAAAGTATACATTAGGGCACACAAGGAGCTGAGAAACATGTTGTGTATGCCCTAGTGCATTTCTCTCTTGTTCTCTCTCCTTTTACCTTCTACCACCTTTCCTCTTCTTTTATTATTTATGGAATTGTTTACGATTCACTATACTATAAATTCCGAATCGCAATTCAGAACTTTTGGATATGGTGTCTTATGTTTTTTTTAGGCATGCCAAATTCATTTTTCAAAACTGGTCCAATCATGCTCTTTGACCACCATAAAGACGATTAAAAGGGCAAAACATCAGTGTATGTTTTGACAAGACTTCCTATCCATTCTCTTTATATGTTTACAAATCCAAATACTCGCGCGACATACTTTCTCACGAATCCCTTCTCCTATAACAAAAAATTGGTATAATGTTTGCCTTAAGACATACCACTTGACATGTCAAGCTACTCTTTTTAAAAGAAAAAAAAAACTTACCATTAAGACTTAAGAGCCAATAATAATTTATTCAATTGTCAGGGAAAAAAAATAATTTTGCTATTAAATATTTTTTGGTGTACATCAACCGGTACCCGGATCTGGTTTACCCAAAATCCGACTCATCCGGTCCAACCCAACTGAGCTCGCACTAAGCGGTAGAGATCTCCCCACCAGGGGTTGCTCCATAACCAAGACTCGAACTCGAGACCATCTATTAAATATTTGATTTCAACTAGCAAATAGACTCGTGCGATGCACAAGATTATATGATATCCCAACGATTACTTGTTAAAATGAAATCATCAGGATTTAGAACATTAACATATTTTCTAACAAATATTCCTATGAGGTGCATGGGGCATATGATATCCCGATGATTACTTAATTAAAAAGCGAGTTAATAAGTTAAGATTTACTTATTAAATAATAGTAAAAATTATCTATATTTATCTAATATTTTCGTGAATTTTTTTTTATAAACATGATTTGATAATCTTAGGTACACTGAATTTATCCGCCTAAATATAAAATCTTTTTTTGCTTTTTTCTATCGTGCATCAAAGATTTTACTTTTTTTTAATAAAGTTTCAAAATAAGAGAATTGTGAGAATTTAAAAAAAAAAATGATTAAGATCAAAGTGATAATTTTTAAGTAAAAATATTAAAGACAAATTCTAAGATGAATATAACATTGCAAGTACACTATGTGTAGTTTTATTTGCCTTTATTATTCAAGTTTTGTGAAAATAAATAAGTAGCAATTCAGTTGTTATTTTCACATGCATTTACTATGACAAGATTAATTGAATGTGATTATATATAATAATCATATATAATAAAAAAAAAACGTGCAACTCTTATTGGAGCCAATAACCCCTTGCTATAAAAGACCAAAGTCCTGAGTTTACTATTGATTTCACAATATTGAATAGGGGTGTAACGGTCCGGTCCGATCTGGTCTTTGATAAAAATTAGGGACTAGACCAATTAAATTAACATGGTCCGGTCCGATCTATCTAGTTTTTTTTTTCTGCTTTTATTCAAGCCAAAATAGGGAGGAAAAAAAACATAACTAAACATTACTGCAAAATCTAAAGCACAGTGAATGTAGCAGAGACATTAAGATGCAGTTTTAGCTCAGTTTATTAATACTGTTCGTGTACATATAGTACATGTATTGATGTTGTTAGTTGTAGATAAAAGCAAAAATTAAATAATAAGAAAGTATAAAGAGTACAGAGATAATTATCTCAACCGCGTATCAATTGGACAAACTAAAATTCCAACAAACTGAACATCATTCTCTTTACTCCTTCATCCCTCTTCACTATTATATATTTATTTATTTTATAAACTACCGGTTCGGTCCGGTTTCAAAATTTATGGGACCGTGGACCAGACCATAAAGTAACTGTCTAAGAATTTTGGGACCGAACCGGACCACGAGACCAGATCGGACCATATTTTTTGGTCCGATTCGGTTCAGTCCGACCGATTTCGTGGTCCGGGACCGGATTGCTTACATCCCTAATATTGAATGCTTTCATCATAGGATGCCCTGAGACTGATAGTTGATAAACCATTACTCAACATCATATTACATATTTGTCTTGATTTTTTTTTGTCCGAATTCCTTGCGGAATCACCGGTATCACCAAGAGCACTCTTAATACCAGGGAGCCCTTGAGACTAATCTGGAACGAGTTGTGTGGTTGGCTTCCCAGGATTTCAATTGGGGTCTTATTCCAACTGAATCAAGCCCCGTTAGTTATTTGTCTTGATTGTTGTAATAATAATAATAATAAATACATGAAATATTCTTCCAAGTACTTTATGCCTTAACATAAAAAATGTGCTTTAGTGCTGATAACTAAAGCCTAGATGCTCTCGTACACAATCCAAAGCTCAATATAATCGATCTCTTCCTTTCCAATCTCCTTGTGTTTACGAGTCAATATCATAATAGAGCAACATAAAAGCAAATTTTTTATATGAAAATTAAATTCATAAGTTATATTTCTTGAAGAACAAATACAATCGATCTAAAAGGAATTGTTGATCCAATCCTAAAATCGACCACCTGTCGTAACAAAAGCCCCTCTCCTGAATTCTTCTAGCAATGAAATATTTGCATATTAGTAACTTATACCCCTTCACCTGTTTTGAAGTGATCTTCACTTCATACATCTTCATCTCCAATGCACAAATATAACATCAATTGCATAAATTAAAACCTCTAGTATCAAAAGTTATTTTGGTTTTCCACGACCCTTTTGAGAACAATATCCTTGCAAGATATCTTACTTTCATAAAAACGAGCGAGAGATCGAAACCTCCAACCACTTGCTTAAGTAGCAATATATTCATCACCATTGATAGCCTCCACCGATAAATAACAATAATTTAATGGCTTATTTATGCTTTTGATCCCAAAAAGTTCAGCGTGTTTTGATTTTAGTCCCAATAAGTTATTTTGATGGGGACTGGTCCTTAATTTTTCAAATATTTTGGTTTTGATCCATTCCATTATGAAAAAACTGTTATTTGCTAACGAGGCTAGCGGTGTTCAAAACCGAACCGATCCATTGGATAACCGAAAAACCGATCCAAAAAATCGAAACCGAAAGAAAACCGAAAAAAACTGGATAGATTTGGATGAGTTGATTGCAAAATCGACCGGTTCGGTTCGGTTTTCGGTTTCTAGATTCAAAACCGAACCGATCCAAAACCAAACCGGTGTTTAATGCTCTTTCTCCATTTTTTCCGCATGGGCCTTGAGTGAAATTGAGCCCGAAGTGAGTCTCTTTAATATATTACTCCATCTCTATTCCAAACTTCCAATATATTACTCCGTCCCGTCTTAACATTTCCATCTCTGTTCCATATAAATTTTTTCGTATGGGCCTTGAGTGGACTTTTTTGTTAATTGATTTTATTTTTGCTTTGATGTGATCTTGACACCTAGTCTACTATTCCCTGGACTTTACATTTTAATGGATTACTTCATTTAGTTGTATTTTACTGCATTTGGTTTAATTTTATTTTAAATCCATGGAGGTTCATATTTGAAAATAAAAAGAGTGAATCGAACCGAGCTGATCCAAAAACCGAATATATTTTTTGGATCGGATCGGATGTCTTAATCTAAATGACCGAACCGAACCGAACCGACATTAATTTTTCTATTCGGATCGGATGGATTTTTTTCACAAAAACCGAACCGAACCGATCCATGAGCACCCCTAAACGTGGCTAGCGAAACACCATATCAGCAGTTACGTAGTGTGAGAAGACGTCAAATAAGTGATATGACATGGATAATACAGATTCATGGACACAAATGTTCTCATACGCAGAATTTTGCATTTATGGATCTGAGTTATCCATTTCACAATACTTATTTTGCGCTATCTTACACCATGTAGCTGTCGGTGTGGATTTCTGTTAACCACGTCAACAAATAATTAATTTTTTCTAACATATTGGACCAAAACCAAAAAAATGTTTGAAAAATTAAGGACCGATCACGGTCAAAATAACTTTTAAGCATTAAAACAAAAACACGCTGAACTTTTAGAGATCAAAACAATAATAAATAAACCTAATTTAATTTACTAAAATTTTTTCTTCCAAATTTAACAAAATAAATATTCGTGCAATACACGGGATAATGGAATCGAAAGCATAGAAACCATAAAAGAGGACTAATATCTTCGGAGCCCTAACCCCTTTTCATTTCGTTTCTCTGCTCCACCACCACCACCACCGTCACGCGCCAAAATTGCTCCGATGGACAGAGACAGAGATAGAGAAGAGTCTCCGATAAGGGACGACGAACTCGAACAAAAATCAAGCAAGCATAGAAGCAGCAAAGACAGTAGTAGTAGTAGGAAGAAGACGACGACGACGACGGAGAAGGAACACCGAAGCAGCAAAGATAACGACAGAGAGAAACACCACCGCGACAGAGATCATAGAGATAAGAAAGATAGCAGCAGCACGCGAGAAAAGGAGAGAGTGAAAGATAAGAGTAGCAGCAGGGATCGCGATAGGGATAACAAGAGGGAGCGAGAGCGAGAGCGCGAGAAAGAGAAGCATCATCGAGATCGAGATCGAGAGAGTTATAGGGAGCACGGAGATAATAATAAGGATAATCTTAAGGGGAAAGAGAAGATTAGGGATAAGGAGAAAGATCGCGAACGCCAGCGCGAGAAAGATAGGGTTAGAAAAGATGTTGATGTTGATGTTGATGACAAGAGAGATGAGAAGGTTGGTAGTAATAATAATAATAGTCATGCTGAGGAGGATGTTGATGTTAATGAGCGACGTGATGAAGCCTCGTCGCAGCAACTCGCGGAGCGTATTTTGAAGTAAGTTTAATTTATGCTTTTGCTTGATTGATTTCTTTTGTTTGTTTGTAATGTGAATTTGATGATTGTTACTTTGTGATTTTACTATAGGGTTTTTGAAATTGGGATTCTGCTTAGTTTGTAGGGAACTGTTTGAGAGATGAGTTTTGTGCTTTAATACTAACGATGGAGTGATGAGTAGAAGAAAATAGGGTAGAAAGATAGAGAGGAAGGAAATAGGAATACTGAACACCCTTGACTTTGACACCTAGGTAGATAGAGTGTCATGATGACATGGTCTTGGTTCTACTCGAGGTTTCAAATAGCGGTAGCGGTCATGGTTTCTGAGACTCCCAAAACCTTGATATTTGTGGCCAAATGCGGCCATCGGCTGCAATTGCAGTTGCAATGCAGTTTTGGTGACTCTCTAAACCTTAACATTGCGGTCTCTAGAACAGTCGCGGACCCAGATTTAACCCTTTTAGTGTTTGGTGCATGGACTATTCTGTGCTACTAATACAATTTGCCAGACTTACCAAACCCCCCTAGGGTAGGGTCCCTTAGGCATCACTTCTAGGCTTTAATTGTATTCCAAAACCAAGAAGAACAAGCTATTTGTTGCCAGAATTCATCAATATTGTTGTTATTATTTTCTAGAACAAGGCTTTACAACTGTTTTTGTACATCGACTCCAAACTTGGAAAGATTCCTAATCTCACAAGGATTCTAACTCTACAACTACTCTTAAGGTGAAGTTGGACATGAAAAAACCATTAATTCCTATATAGTTAAACCCATGCCCAAATACAATGAGAATTACTAATAATCCCTTACAACTGAATTTTAAAAGGAAAATAATGATGACTGTGAATCAGTGAGATCTATGGAATATGAAAATTGCATGTAAATCAGTATACGTGGAATTTTTTTTCCCCGCCGAGGCTAAGGGAAGGGAAGGGGGTTAATGGCTAGAGAGTTACTTCCATTATTTTGATGTTTAAGAAGGTTCAAAGGGGAGTTCTGTTCCTGTTGTCTGGGTGTTAAGAGTTATAGAGGGGAACAAGTGTTTTGGGAACACGTTCCTCTCCCTTCACCTCCTCAAAAAAACACCCAAACAAGGGTTTTGAGTTACTTTACCCCCCTTTCTTCCCCCTCCCTGTCTCCCATCCAAAGTCCAAACATAGCATAAGATAGTTTGTCTTTAAAATTAGGTTTTGATGCTGGCATTTGATATTTGTGTGTTTTTTCAATTTTTGGGTTTATTGTGATCATTTGTGTTCTGAACATTACATTTCAAAGGTTACAAGTATGTGATCCATTCTGTTGTCAATTGTGACAATATTCTTTTTTATTTATTTTTGATAGGATGAAAGAAGCAAGGTTAAAGAAACAATCTGAAGCTTCTTCTGAGATCTCATCATGGGTTAATAAGAGCCGTAAACTTGAAAAGCAAAGAGTATTGCAGCTCTCAAAGATTTTTGAGGAGCAGGTTATTTTCTTTATCTCAAACTAAAATATGTTATATAAGAAATTGATTTTTCCAATTTAGATTTGTAACCAATGCTGAATTTTCGTAGGACAATATTGCTGAAGAGGGAAGTGAAGATGAGGATGCAGACCAACACACTAAGGGTAAATTTCCGTCATTATTTAGATTTAGTGTTATTATTCATGCAGTCTTAATCATTTTGAATTTGATTGTCAATGCTACTACTTATTAAAACTGACATCAAACTTCTAAACTTTATTCAGCAGTATAATGGATTTTTACTTATTCTGCAGTAATAAAACTAATGCTCTATTTTAATTAAAAAAAATAATAAATGCTCTATTGTATATCTTTGGCAGATAATCTGGCTGGAGTGAAAGTTCTTCATGGCCTTGACAAAGTTGTTGAAGGTGGGACTGTAGTTCTGACTATCAAAGATCAGCCTATACTTGCTGATGGTGACATTAATGAAGGTACAACTGCTTGGTGCACTTCTTATATTTTTCAAGATTCATGACTGTGAGTGACACACATCTTTGTGTAACAGAGTTTTATGTTATCACGTGGCAGATGTTGATATGCTTGAGAATGTGGAAATTGGGGAACAAAAACGGCGGGATGATGCTTACAAAGCTGCAAAAAAGAAAACTGGCATATATGATGATAAGTAAGATGATCATTACTATAATTATATATGTCTTTTACAATTGAAATAATGGAAATAGTAGAAAGAATTCTTATTGAAGCATGAGCTCTTGGTTCCAGGTTCAATGATGACCTCTCTTTGGAGAAGAAAATACTTCCACAATATGATGATCCGACCACAGATGAGGTTTTCTGCTCTCTCTTTCTTCTCACATTTCAAAGCAACAAATTATGAGTAAGGTAATTTTTTTAAATGCTTATACTTACCTGATTTTTTTAAAATTCAGGGTTTCACTTTGGATGAAAGGGGACGATTCTCAGGTGAAGCTGAAAAGAAACTTGAAGAGGTAGGTTATGCTTTTCTTTTATGTAATTTAATATTTTGCAATTAAGTAAAGGTGGAGCTCCAATTTTACCTGGGTTATTAACTTCATGGGTTAGAATTATTATATCATATCATTGTTTGTGTCTGCCTTCTATTATTCTTTTGCTTCTAGTTTTTCCTCTTAGAACTTGCTCTCAAAGTTGAGTTGGTTGCATATATGTTACCGTGTTTTTGCTCCTAAATTGTTTTTCCTAAATGTTCTTTTTCTTTATTTTTTTTTTTAAAAAATATTGCCAGCTACGGAAAAGGTTAACCGGTGTTTCCACAAATACCTTTGAAGATCTATCCTCGTCTGGAAAGGTATCATCAGATTATTATACTAGTGAAGAAATGCTTAAATTCAAGAAACCCAAGAAGAAAAAATCCTTGCGGAAGAAGGATAAGCTGGACATCATTGCCCTTGAAGCTGAAGCTGTCTCTTCAGGATTAGGTGTTGGTGACCTTGGTTCTCGGAAAGATGCAAGGAGGCAAGCCATGAAAGATGAACAAGAGAAATTGGAGGCTGAAATGAGAAATAATGCTTACCAGTCTGCTTATGCTAAAGCAGATGAAGCCTCCAAATTATTGCGTCTTGAGCAAACCCAAAATGTAAAGGCAGAGGAAGATGAAATTCCAGCTTTTGCAGACGATGATGAGGATCTTCGTAAATCCTTAGAAAAAGCAAGACGATTAGCTCTGAAAAAGAAAGAGGAAGAAGGGGGATCTGGCCCTCAAGCTATTGCGTTGCTTGCTACCTCAAATCCCACTAACGAGACTGTAGGTGATCAAAACGCTTCAGCTGGAGAGTCACAAGAAAAAAAGGTGGTCTTCACAGAGATGGAAGAATTTGTCTGGGGTCTCCACATTGATGAGAGTAAATTCCTTTCCTATTATTTATGCATTTCTAATATTTTAAAATTCACATTATCTCAGTGTTACAGTTGTGATGTTTGATTAAGTGCATAGCATACTTTTTTTAATCAACAAATAAAGATTTTGCTGAACTGTATAGTCATTTGGATTTTGGAGTTCTTTTCTGGTGGTTTCTTTTGTCAATCTTCTATTTTTTAGAATTCATGAATGCAGAAAAACAATGGGAAAATGATAGGCGGTCAAGGAATATTCAGAGAGAACAGAGATATGGGGAGAGAGACTCTGTTTCTGAAAGTGTAACTATCATAGCTGAATGGAACCCTGAAAAGGTTCTAGTACATATACATGTTTCTAGAGATTTAAAACCTAACAGTAACTTAACTGTGCCTGACTAACAGGGAGCTGGTGCCAACTATATTTTGATGCTCATTCACACTTCAAAATCTGATAAACTGTTATGTATTCTTAACATATTTAATCTTTTGAGTCCCATGTCCTCTTCTTATTATCTGACAGGAACTTGTTTTCCTTTATGTTTATGGTGCAATAATTAAGGGAATGTGATATAATCTTTCTTTGTCATGCTAGTTGAATATAATAGGCATTCTGACATGACATGGAAAAGATGTTTTGTTAGCTCATCGGAACTGTTGTTCTCAAGTATAATAAGGGAGAGCAGTTAAATGGGTATAACTTATGTATGTTGTTTTTCTATGTTTCAGAAGCTCGTAAGCCAGAAAGTGTAGACGTTTTCATGCATGATGATGAAGATACGGCTGTGCCTGATGAAGGAAAGAGTGATGAGCCTGGTGGATGGGCTGAAGTCAAAGAAACCAAAGATGATGAACAACCTGATTTAGAAGGCAAAGAGGAGATAGTTCCTGATGAAACTATACATGAAGTTGCTGTAGGGAAAGGATTAATGGGTGCATTGAAACTGCTCAAGGAGCGAGGAACACTTAAAGAAAGCATTGAATGGGGTGGTAGAAATATGGACAAGAAGAAAAGCAAATTGGTTGGGATCGTAGATGACGAAGGAAAGGAAGAACAAAAGAAAAAGGAGATTCGCATTGAGAGAACAGATGAATTTGGGAGAATTGTAAGTCTTCCATATTCCTTACCTCTTGAATTTTGTCATATATGTTTCTTAGTTAGTACTATGGCTCCATGCTCATATTATATTATTTTATATATTAAAACTGCAGACATTTTTGCCTTAAGAAGGAAAGCTTTGGACTGTAATAACTCTTGTTTTGAAATATTATCATGATTTTTGGATCTGTGTTGTGCTTGGGAATTTGGGAGTGGTACTCCCTTACATATATCAATTGTAATGAATCTGTGAATTGGCACTGGCCTCAAATGCATTTTTAATCAATGTTTAGTCCCATTTGTTTCACAGTTTTCAAATTGATTTCAACATCACTTCTAGTATATTATCTTTTTCTTTTAATGCTGCCAGTTGACTCCTAAGGAAGCCTTTCGGATGCTTTCACATAAGTTTCACGGTAAAGGACCTGGCAAAATGAAGCAAGAAAAGCGTATGAAGCAATATCAAGAAGAATTGAAGATGAAACAAATGAAGAGTTCGGATACACCATCAATGTCTGTGGAGAGAATGAGGGAAGCACAAGCTCGCTTGCAGACACCCTATCTAGTTCTTAGTGGTCATGTCAAACCCGGGTATGTTTTTAATTAAATGAAAAACTTGGAGCGTACTTCATTTTATGATTTGCTTAAAATAAAAGTTAGAGCGGCCATTAGGAACATGCTTTTTAAATTAAGACTTATTTCTTTTTCCTCTTAAAGCATGTTTCTTTCCTTCAGTACATCCCTATATTTTTGGAGTATATCTCTATATATATCTCAGGGTCTATGATCTAGAACAAAAGAACTAGATAGTAGATATGGTTTAGAGGGATGTTCTATGCTCTGACAAATTCCTAGTGTCTACTAACCTTATTGCTTGCACTTCTTCTTGTAAGTGTATTTGGGGTTTGCTTTCTGTAAAATGTAGCGAGTAAAATTGTTTTTTGGGTACTCTTTGATCATATCATGTCTCGTCTCAATTCAAGATTCCTTCTATTGCCGAAAATTCTGATTATGCTCTTTCTACCAAAATCCAGAATCTATTTAAAAGATGTGTTCATAATTCATTTTGTGCAGAAAATTTATTGGTTTGCTAAGAAGTAAACCTGAAACATCGTATTTTGTTAGTTGTTGGAGCTTTTTTTTAGGGGGTTACCTGTTGGAGCTTAATCCAAAAGTATTATTCCGGTTACTTAAAAGCTTTTGTACTGGATTGTGCAAATTTTTTAAAATCTCCAATTTATTTCCCCTATTGAATAAATATTGATGACACGGTTTTTGAGTAGCTTCTATTATTGTCTCTATTATTTTCTTTCAGCTTATACACTGATGTATGTGTTGTTTTATTTGCAGACAAACTAGTGACCCTAAAAGTGGTTTTGCTACTGTTGAGAAGGATCTTCCTGGTGGCTTGACACCCATGCTTGGTGATCGAAAGGTAGTTTAATGCTTGCAAGATTATGTTTTTCTCATGTTCTATTCTGAAAGACTATACAAACAAGTAGGAAATATTCTATAGATGTAAGGCTAACTCCCCCTCACATTTCTCACCAAACCATGGATGCATATAGAATTAGGTGCGGTGTTTTTACAGGTCCTATCATAAACATAAATTGAGTATTCCTTCCAAATCTAACTTTGTTCTTGATAGTTGATATGATGTTTGATAGGTTTAAATACCTACCAAATGACCACGATTAGTGTGGGCTAGAAGAAAAATGAAAGGTTCAGAAATTCTTGTATTTTATTTTTTTAAAATCTTGTCCCTTTGCTTTTGCCATTAGTTGCCAGCCTTTTGTATTCATCTGATATAGCTCTTAAGGTCCTTCGAGAATTATACATAAAGGATGGGGATCTGAAGGTTAAAGATGTCGGCATTACTGATTTTAGGATTCTAAAGAATGATGAGGCTTTGACTAAGTGTTTTTTTCAATAAAAAGGATAATTTATAAATACTTTCTTATTCTGATTAAACTGGGGGCATTACGTTTGTGGAATGTTTTAGAATTCCTGGGGATGTGGTGTGGTGGAATGCTAAACTCCCACTTTTGGTTCAAGTTTCGATAACTAATTTTTTGTTCCGGAGATTGTGACCATTATTATTATTAGAAAAAATATCACCCGCCATTCTCAAGCATCCATCTGCTATGATTTGGCTTATTTAGTTGACAGCTTGGGCTGACATGTGACAAGACTGAAAGGCCCATAGCATGACAAGACAAGGATTTTTCTTAAGAGATTAGTGGTGGAAGCAGAGGGACTGGTCGATCTCTCCAATCATGAGAGTTAGGATTTAAAGAGATGAGAAATCAGTATGTGATCTTCATTGATCATGGTGATTTTCCTTTGTTTCACGGTGGACATGGGCATAAAGTTCACTGTAGCCTGTAGGTCGAACCATGTTAAATTCTGTGCCTATTTTCTGTTTGAGCACTTGGTTGCAACGCTGCCCTTGCCACCATAGCCACCATCCCGTTGCAACTGCTGCAGCCTCCACCCCAACCCTTGTCGGCACCAACATGACGACTTGCACAACCACCTAGCCATGATGCCTTCTCATTAAAAATTGAAAATGCCTTAAGAGCTCAAGAAATTAAGTAGGCTGAATTTCTTTGATGGTACTCATGGTAGGATTGATTTCCCTTCTTACCCCTGTTTTCAACTGCTGGTACCCCTGGTGATTCACATGGCCATTTTTAATGCCAGAGGTCATAATACATCTGACATTTTTAAAACTGAACATTGCATCCAGCATCTTTGCATTTATATATACCATATGTATCTCCAAGTATTTGATACTTCTTTATGCCTAATTTTGTTTTTGCTATTTAGTTTGAGCTTTTCCATATTTCCGGTGTTAAATTATGTTTTTATTGTTTCAGGTTGAACACTTTCTGGGAATAAAGAGGAAAGCTGACTCATCAAGCTTTGATGCTTCGAAAAGGCCTAAATCTTGACTCCTTGATCTTCTAATTGTACACATTTTATGCTAATATCCTCTAGTCTGAAAAACCCTTGCACTGTTGATCTCCTCTGTTCCTGAGCACAGATGGTTTGCTACTAAATTAGTTGTCTTGTTTAAATTTCGTTGCCAAAACTTGATTTCCTTTTAAGATGTAAATTGGTGGCTAGAAATTTTGATGACTAGCAGCCTGACAACCACAGTGGTTTTAATTAGCATTCCAATTCCATGGGGTCTGGAATTCAGGATTCCTTTTGTACAAATAAGAGTTGTTTTAAAATTTTGTGCTGTATTTTTGCGGCTGTTTTTGCTGTTTGCGCTATGGAAGAATATACGACAGTGGATGTATACTATGTGGGTCATGATTGGGTGTGTGAAGGAAGAGAGTTTGGATGTGCTAGATGAGTGATCGGACAGAGATGGAGAAGAAGGTAGATGTGATAAAGATGATAGGTGTGAGGGTAGTTTTGAAACCTTGGGTGCAAAAGTTATAAAAAATCGGATCAAGTAGCATTTTCAAGGTCCTAACATAATTTCCCAAAAAAAGTTTCTTTGATTAATTTTAGCCTTAAGTCTAAAAATAAGAGGTTAAAAAAATAGAATAAAGTTTCTTTTGAAACAAGGAGGTAACTTATCTTCTCAAACCAATATAATAGTAATACTTGGATAACTTTTTCTTTCTTCTAAAATTAATTAATAATGTTGATAATATTCTTTTTCCTCTTCAAAATTGAAATGAGGTAGTCTTCAAAAGAGCCACCGTGGCTATGCAGCTTTACATCATTTCGCCAGCCATCACCATCGAATGGCAACGACCACCATGGTAGCACCCAACTATGTTTCTCTCGAATTTCATGGTAGCACCCAACAATGGTGGTATGAGGCATCAGATTCATCTTTTACATCAGCATCAGCCTTCCTTATCCTGATTTTATATTTCCTTTTTCTTTTTTTCCAATGCTTCGTTAAGCAGCATGAATCCACTCACAACACTCTCATTCAACAACGTAACAAACACAATTTCACACTCATTCCCATTCCCAATTTCACAACAAACACATTCTCATTCATCAAATCCCCAAATCAACAACATTTCCACTTCCATAAAATCAATGTATGTTCACATCCCCCTCCACGTGGCCCTCCCGTACAGCTCCGGCGACATCATTTTTTAAAGAGATTTGGACATTGACTTAATATTGGCCTAGAAAACTACATACCTGTTCAGCAGCATTTGCTCTCATTTTGATGCTATAGATGTTTTTCGTTCAAGGGAAAAAGATATGATGTGTGGTGATTAGGAATGTGATAGTATGGAGTATTTGGATCATTTGAGGTGAAAAGTCTAACTTTTTTTTAGGTTTATGTTTTTTTGCTAGTCTACGGTATTTCCAAGGGTCCACCGCTACTAATTAGGATTTCAAGACTAATTTGATTCAAGGTTGCGATGGTGTTTCATCCAACGAGGTGTTTTTCCTAGGAATCTCCCATCGGGATGGAAAGTCTGATTGATTTCATTAAATTAAAAACATGGGAATTGAATCACATAAATATATTGGTATGAATTGTGAAATTATCATCAACGTAATATTTGAAATTGTGCCATGTGATGAGATGATTTTGAAATGTTGTGATGGATTAAAACACCCTTATATATACTCTAGAAAAATTGAATTGTTTGCCTTATAAAAAGACAACGTGTGAAAAACTCTAGGTACCATATACTATTTTCCAAATTGAAAACCCAAATTTTGTTACAAGATTCTTTTCATATATATAATGCTAATAATTTTTGTATTTATTCTCCCAAAATTAGTAATTGATGTCATTTAAGTTTTTTGGTATAATACACAAATAAAAGAGTAATTAATGATATATAAATGGATAAGCTTACAAATCAACCTATAGATACACTTATTCTACAAATTAAAGGAAGTATATATATCACTCATTGGTTAATAAGTGTCACTACTTCTTATCACTTTATTTGTGTTGTAGGCTTACATGTAAATTTATTTTATTGATATACTACCTCAGTTCCTATATATAAGATCATTTTAAGATTTTTATTTTGTCCCTATTTATAAGGTCATATACCAATTTTTAACGATAATTAATTACTTCTTTTTACAAATACTTCTAGTTATTTAACACTTTTTAGATTTTCAATACTATTAATAGGGGTAGTTTTGAAAATACATATCAAATATTCACATTTCCAATATCATTAACTAAATTAACCAATTTTTTTAATAGATGTGAAGTTTATCAAAAGGGTGCGAAGAGAGTATTTATCATTTTTGAAAATAAAATAGATACTCATAGGCTTTTTTTTATCATTTTATTTCTAAACAGCAGTAGGTAAATCTTCTCTCTCTATATGTAGTCCAATTTGACACATTTCCTTTTCATTAATAATTATCCATCATTTAGAAAATTCCATGTAGTGTATGTCTATATATTATTGTAAATGCCACCAGATATCTAGTTGTGAACGAAGAAATATTCAAACTAGATTCTCGTGGAGTTACTTTTGTTATTGAAAATTTTAGTCTTTCCATCAACAAAGTTTGACCTTCTTATTTTCTTTCAAGTTGACTATATTTAGATTTATTTTTCGGTGCTAACTATATTTAGGTTTGTTTGCATCCTTTATATATGACTCATTTTTCACTCCAAATCTTCAAAATCATTCTTTAATAATATCTTGTATATTCTGCTTAGGAGCAACTAACGAAGTTGCTTGAGTTTCATTTTCAAATATGGTGAGAAACGTAAAATCTATCCACAATTGGGGTGAAGTGGCACCAATCCTCTTAATATCTAAATATCGAAGATCCCCACGTTCTTTCAAATTAGAACCCATTCTTGAAGAGGAGCCACCACATTTTGATTTATTGTACAAGGGTGTTCTTGCTTCTTTCCCTTTGCTACTATCTGGCTTGTTATGCATTTTCTTGTATAGAGGCTTGTTTTGATTTCGTGTATGTATAGAGAGGATGTTAAATAATTTTGTCTATGTTGTATGTAATAGTACTAGAGGCATGCAAACATATTTAAAAATTCCTTTAGTTCTCATGTTAGATGCAACTATTGTTGATTTAAAAGATGTTGAATTTTTGCTGAAGCAAAAGTTTCCATAATGAGAATTGCTCTTTTAAAAATATTTATCACCATGTTGTTCTATCTGTACCACTTGATGAGACTCCAATATCATGCTAATGGCGACGATAAATAGTAATAGTTACAACCTACAATAATTATTACGAGGAATTATAGGTTGCATTTAAATCGTAAGTTAGCAAGAATATTAGGTACGCTGTGGTCCGAAAACATATTGTAAGACTGACAACATTAAATCATATCCAACCCAAAAATTATGTTCAGTCTGATTTGAAGGTTCAGTCCAATCTCAATATTTTTAAACTAATGCTCAATGGTTACGTTCATGATCTCAGAACTTTTAAGATTATGAAGATCAAAGCATTCCAATTAGCTAAATTTTATTATTTTTTAGAATGAACAGTGATTTAAGGATAAAAATGATAATGAAGTTGCTGCTAGAATTTATTTAAATTATAATTCATCATAGATAATTTTTTTAAATATGAATTTTTAATTTTTATTCTAATAAAAACTAGTTCTTCTATTATTATTTTTTTTTGAAATTTAGTTCTTCTATTTTTTTTTTTCATCATAGTTCTTCAGAATTAAGGCACCAATGTAGTAGTTCTTCTATATCTTTAAGGACGAGATTGAAAAAGAAAAAGTTAAAAAACAAAACTGAAAAATAAAAATAATTTATGAGTCCAAAACATGAATTTTGCTTATATATTTATAAATTTGCGTGAACGTTTTTTTTTCATTTTATTATACAGTATCTTAAATTTTAAAAAATTATCATATCTCTGTATCCATGTGATATCATATTAACTATCCAAAGCTTACAGGGCACAACATTCTCGGTTTGGAAATTTGCTATGTGCGTCACTTAGGAAAGGTAGGAATAATGAGCTTCGATTTATTAAAAAAAATGAAAGTAGAAGAGCTTACCAGAAAAGATTTAAACTTTGAGGAACTTAGTTGCGTATTAAACCAACGAAGGTTGACTCAAGTGGTACGATCATGCCAACTTGAGAAATTGGGAATAAGGTCTAAGACTAAGAAGTCTCAAGTTCGATTCTCAGTTAACACATCTTGCTGGGAGAGACATAGAAACACGATCTCGTTGCGATTGAAAAAATAATAACTATAAAGCGAGATAGATGTATTTTCAGGAATATAGTGAGATGTAGAAGGTGCCAACATCCACTCCAGAAACAGACCCACAAACCCAACCCAAGGGGTGACTTGGCCCGAAACATTCGACCCGACCCGCATTTTCTGTACCAAAATACTACCAATCAGAATCAGAGAATGTATGTGAGTGTGAGAGGCGAACCAATTGCTTAAACCCAAAACGATGATGCCATGCCTCATTCTCAATCTCAATCTCAACAATGCTTAATAATAAACCAATGCATGCGGCGTCGTTTTTCATAGCACGCTTTTACTCTTTTCAACAACTTCCCAACCACCACCACCACCGTCGTCTTCATTATTACGCCAAACCCGTCTTCATCGCCACGCGCCACCTCTTCTCTCGCCACTACTCCCTTGAACAGTTCTCTGACGATGATTATGATTGTGATTTTGAGACTCACCAGGTTCCTTCCTTGCTTTTTTTTTTTTTTTTTTTTAAATTTATTTAAATTAATTATTTAGTTATTGTAGGTTTTTAATAGTTGTAATTCCGCTAAGTAAGGAAGGTAATGGTTATTGTAGGCGTCATCTACAGTTGCCAATGTGGATGAGTGGAAATGGAAGCTCAGCATGCTTCTACGCAGCGACAAGGATCATGAGATTGTTTCCAGAGACAAAAAAGATAGGAGAGACTATGACCAGATATCTAACCTTGCAAAAAGAATGGGACTTTATAGGTAACAAATAAAAATAATTAAATATTTACTTCCATATATGCCATGTGGACTTGCAAAATTAAGCTTTCTTGTAATTTGTTTTCAATCACTGTCACTTATTATTATATATAATACTGCACACAGTGAGGTGTTTGGAAAAGTGGTTGTTGCTAGCAAGGTCCCTCTTCCTAACTACCGGCCAGATTTGGATGACAAACGTCCGCAAAGAGAGGTAGTAACATGAGGCTAAAACCGCTGGGGTTGGGTGGGTGGGGCGCTTCAATTTATACTTAGATTGATGTGAACCTAGGAAAATAAAATAACCCCTCTTGCATTACTTTGTCACAGGTGGTTCTTCCATTAAGCTTACAAAGGAGGGTTGAGGGTTTGTTGCAGGAATATCTTGACAGACTTCAGTTAAATTCTGAAAAGATAACCGACAATTCGGATGATTGCAAGTCCACCAATCAGGTTAAAGATGTAGTAGATATGGATGAAAATGGTGATTATTTTGTGGATGGATCTGTTATGGAAAAGGTTCTCCAGAAGAGGAGTTTGAGGATGCGTAATATGCAAAGAGCTTGGCAGGTTTTGTTTATTTTGTTTGATTTCTTGATTTTGTTGTTGGGTATTGCATTCGGTATCACATACTTGAATTAGCTAGTAAAGATGAAGAGTGTGCGACTGTTGGAGTGTTGGGTCTATTCTTTGTTTCTCAAATTTCTATTCCTTTCCAATTTGGCTTTTTCTTTTTTAACCCCCTTCCATCAGCAACATTGAATATGAATTGATACAACACTGAGTTTTATATTTCACTAAGTGGAAAGTACTTGAAATAATTTTTAGTATATTTTATGGATTCAAATTTTAAAACAAATAATATATATATATATATATATATATATATATATATATATATTATTTTTGTTTATAGGAGTCACCTGAAGGCAGGAAGATGCTGGAATTCCGGAAGTCTCTACCATCATTCAAGGAGAAGGAAGGTTTACTCCAAGCTATAGCGCGGAATCAGGTATGCTTTCCAATTGTATTTCATCAGATGTCTTCCAAATTAGCTGTCAGTATTTTTTAGTAGTTTGCGCATTGAAAATCACACACTCTGGTGTTCACTTCTGTTACTACATGCATTATTGGTCTTTCTTTTATGTTTTATGACTACAGTAAAATGTTAGCACATCTGAGAAGATAGCAATCCTGCTTAAATTAAACTTGTATAGTGGTTGTTACTATAAATAAAGTATTTGCTCTTACAGTCTTACTAAAATACTACTTAATTTTTAAGGAGTTGGACTCTTTCTAATCCCACTAGGATTTATAACTTCATATAAATACTAACCAAATATTAGAGGAATATTGAAATGTGACTTGATCAGATATAAATGTTTCAAAACTTAAGACCAATTACAATTCTTGGTCGTTCTACTTAAATTAATAGTAACTTTGCAACTAAAAATAAGTTAAATTAAGCTGAACTGGACTGAACCAACTATGAACAAAATCACTATGATAACCTATGGAAAAATTGTGATAAAAAGCTGTATCAAAAGTATACCATAGATGCAATGTACATGCTATAAATGTAGCGATTCCCTTTGATTTAAGATTCATAGATGCAATGTACATGCTATAAATTTTTGCCAGCGTTGCTTTTTGGTGCTGAATCCACCTTTATTCTTTCTCTTCTCTAACTTATTATAATTCTAAAAGGAAGAAGAAAGGTATTAATCATAGATATTTGATTGGATCTCAAATATTCTGTCCTATAATTATTTAATATAAAAGTTGCAGTTAACAAACTTCTGACAGCTTCCTTAAATCAAACCTTGCTAGTAATCTTCGGGTCTAGTATGCTATCTCTGTGTCTGTAGCTTTCCAATTCTAATGAACTGAATATCATGAGCTCATTGGTTATGTATGATCTTACTGATACCGTATCTTTACATATAATTATCATGTAGGTGATAGTAATATCTGGAGAGACTGGCTGTGGTAAAACCACTCAACTTCCTCAATATGTATTAGAGTCCGAGATAGAGTCTGGTCGTGGAGCATTTTGCAGTATTATTTGCACACAACCTCGAAGGATTTCGGCTATGGCAGTGTCCGAGAGAGTGTCAGCTGAGAGAGGAGAGCCTCTTGGTGAAACAGTAAGCCTTGATTTTCTATAAATGAACCATAACACCAATGCATGTAATTGTACGTGAAACATAACATTGTTTATGAAGAAAATAAAAGATTCATAAATTAATTTTGCTTTTGAATGGGACTTTAAAATTGGGTATATCTTGTTTTGTTCTTGCTGCTATACCACAACAGAGGTTTTTTGATAGGTTGGTTTCAAAGTTCGATTAGAAGGAATGAAAGGGAAAAATACCCATCTGCTGTTTTGTACCAGTGGTATATTACTTCGAAGATTGTTGAGTGATCGGAACCTGAATGGTATAACCCATGTCTTTGTTGATGAAATTCATGAGCGAGGCATGAATGAAGGTAGCTTCACTACTATGATCAGTTTAATGTCTACTATTGCTATAGAAATAACCAAGTAGGCTTATGCTTTCCAACTTTGGTTTTATTCTTCTCAGACTTCTTACTGATTGTGTTAAAGGATCTTCTTCCACGTCGCCCGGATTTAAGATTGGTTTTAATGAGTGCCACATTGAATGCCGAGCTTTTTTCTAATTATTTTGGAAGCGCCCCAACATTTCATATTCCGGTAAGCTGGTCCTCAAATTTTTAGTCGAGCACTTATTTGTGTTGATTATTGAACTGATCATACTGATTGTTATCTGTGTAAATGCAACCGGTTGTTCGTTAGTATGATATTCAAATAGTTTAGGGTGTACCAACTAAACCTGTTGTGTGTGCGCGTATGCGTTGTTGTCGGCATGTGGGAAGGAAGATGGGTGGGTGGTTGGGTTGTTGAGTGGGCAAATGTAACTCTATGTCTAAACTCATGCTTGACCAGTAATGCATTTAATTCAAGTTTTAAGCCAATATATAGTGTGTAATTGGTTTAGCTTCCTGAGGTCCCAAAACTGTTAGCAATGGGAATAATTGAATAAAATGATTCATTTTGGAGAAATGATAGTGTTCAGGAAACTATAGAAATTTCCTTTGCACAGAATCCCAAGCCCATAAAATCACTTTGTTTACCGATGCTTGGAACCTCATCCTTTTTGGAGAAAATTTCCATACATTTTTTTATTTCTGCATGGATCTTTCAAAGATGGTTTTCTTAGAAATCTCAGACCAATCGCCAGACACTCTGCATAGGGTACCAATGGAATTTTTCTACCTTAACAGTTGTGAAATGTGATTGGTGATATTTTGTACTATCCCATTTGATGTAATGATGACTTATCAGGATTATATAGAATTCAATAGGTGGTATAAATATAATTTGTTCAGTTGTGAAAACAAATTCTGCCATCTTTCTATTTCTCTTTTCCTGTCTAATACAACAATGTGGCTAGATCTGTTCATGTAAGGTGCTTTGCCTTCCGATGTTTATTCATAAAGACCAAAGTGTTTTGAAGGAATTTGTTAATTGCTCAGGGTTTCACCTATCCTGTAAGAGCTCACTTTTTAGAAGATGTTTTGGAAGTGACTGGATACAAGTTGACTTCCTTCAACCAAATTGATGATTATGGTCAAGAGAAATTGTGGAAAACTCAAAAGCAGCTAGCGCCACGGAAAAGGAAAAATCAGATCACTGCTCTTGTTGAGGTACGAAGCTACCTTAAAAATTTGGCCTTGATATATATGTACAAGTTTAAATGTTTAAGCATATCTGTGTCTTCCTGGTTCAGTGCGTGTTTGTCTATTTGTGTATTCTTGGAAGTTAGATCTATTTACTCTGAAAATGTATGGAAAAGATCTATTTGTGTGCCTAGATATTCCATGTTTGCCTTAGAAACAAAAACTAAATTCAGTTTAAAGGCATTATGTTGGGAAAAATATTAATTTCGTACTGTTGAACAGGATGCTCTTTCTAAATCGAGCTTTGAGAATTATAGTTCCAGGGCACGTGATTCGCTAGCATCATGGGCACCCGACTGCATAGGATTTAATCTCATTGAGGCCGTTCTATGCCACATATGTCGGAAGGAACGATCAGGTGCTGTCTTAGTATTTATGACCGGGTGGGAGGATATAAGCTGCTTAAGAGATCAGCTTAAAGCACATCCTCTCTTAGGAGATCCAAATAGGATTCTGCTTCTAACATGTCATGGTTCAATGGCCACTTCTGAACAGGTTGGTTATTTTCTTTGTTGATTCTTTTCGGTGTGTCATTGCATTGTTGTGTACTCCAAAACCATTTTAGTTTCTTCCGTGTTATTTAATTTGAATCTATCTTACCTTGCTGTTTAGATAAATTATTTATTCTTTTGTTGATTTGTTCTTTATTTTTGTAGAAACTCATATTTGAGAAACCACCTCCTAATGTGAGAAAAGTAATACTTGCCACAAATATGGCAGAGGCAAGTATTACAATAAATGACATAGTTTTTGTAATTGACTGCGGAAAAGCAAAAGAGACCACTTATGATGCTTTGAATAACACACCATGTCTACTACCTTCTTGGATTTCAAAGGCGTCTGCTCGACAGGCAAGTGTCCATGTCTCCTAAGCTTCCTTCACTATATTTTGTTTTAGCTTTTGTATAATGTGGCTACTGATGATTCACATCCTGTTGTATGTGCTTTTGTAGCGCTCTTCACACCCTTCGGATACCTCATTTTTCTTTCTTTCTTTCTGAAAATATAGATAGGTTGTTGAAGTAAAAAAACAATATAGCCCTTGGTTACATTTTTGTCTTCATATTGTAAAAAAACAATTCTTTTGGTTTAGATGCTTGGAAATTGCTTTTAGGGCAGTCATAGTGTTTTTTTAATGTTCATACGGCATTCTTATTTATGCTGTACACAAGCTTAGTACTTACTTTCTTATTTGTGTGGCTTCATTTGTTGCAGAGAAGGGGTAGGGCTGGTCGTGTGCAGCCAGGAGAATGCTACCACCTTTACCCCAAATGTGTTTATGAAGCTTTTTCCGAATATCAACTTCCTGAGCTACTGAGAACACCCTTGAACTCTCTTTGCTTGCAAATAAAAAGTTTGCAGGTTGAGAGCATAGGAGAGTTCTTATCAGCAGCTTTGCAGGCACCGGAGCCACGAGCTGTAAGTGCCATTGCTCCTCATTGATATTCGCTTCCCTTCCATTGTATACTTGTATAAATTAAAAGTTCAATCAAAAAGGTGAATCTTATGACAAGAGGTAGATATGTCCACAACCATCCAGAACTACCATTTCTTTAATGAATAATGATGATTAAAGAGTCATTTACGAGCAGCAAATTATTGACTTGATTAACCACTTGATTTGTTAATTATTCATAAACTAGAATAATATTACTGAGAATTCCTTTGTTGTAAATTTCACCTTTTTTATCCTTCTGGTCTTCTGTGTATCTGTTATCTGTATCTTTTAAACATAATATCAGTTACCCTAAGAGCATTGTATATGTTTGGATACTATAATCCATTGATGCATTTAGCTTTATATGTAAATTAATATCTTAGGCATGGGATAAGTATAAGACTATTAAGTGTTAAAAAGAACCCGGGATGGAGCATGAGAAAGGAGTATTGAAGTTATGAAATATTTTTCACATTTTTAAGAGTTGCATTTGTCACAAGTTGCACATTCCTTAGTAGCTTGGTTGTTTAGGACTTCATAATAAATTAGATCTTTTTTCTTAGGTTAAGATCACAGTGTATATGATATGATGGGATTTGGTTACTCTAATGTGAGGTGTTCACTTTAGAGGGAAAAGTGCGGCTTATAAATGTTGATGAGAAAATCTAGTAACTGTATTTGTCAATATGATCAGTCTGGGAAAAGAGAACACGTTGATCAAAGTATTAATTTCTTGTAGCTTGTTTATGTATATTTCTATCTAATTTAAGAGTTGATGATCCGTTTGGCTGTTCGAAAATACACCAAGTTCTCAAAATTTAATGGAACAGGTCCAGAACGCTATTGATTTTCTCAAGTTGATTGGAGCATTAGATGAAAAAGAAAATCTTACCAATCTTGGTTAGTCTTTTTTGTTTTTTGGTCCTCTTTGGTCTGTAACTTGGTTGCTAATGTGTCTATGGCAATTTTTTGGTTATAAGTAATTCCTTTTTCTTTTCTGTCTGTTTTCTTACGATCAGGGAAGTTGCTCTCGATGCTTCCAGTTGATCCCAAGCTGGGGAAAATGTTAATAATGGGAGCTATATTTCGTTGCTTTGATCCTGTTCTTACAGTAGTGGCTGGCCTCAGTGTCAGGGATCCTTTCCTTTTGCCCCAAGACAAGAGGGATGTAAGTTAGCTTATTACCTTTTGTTGCACTGTTGAATCTAATATTTGTTTATATGGATTTGCTATGTTGCAAGGCAACCAATACGAAGTTGCAAACTTGTGCTTCAAACATTTTACATGATATTATTTTTGTTAAATATTTTCTATGACATTTTAAGTGACAATTCTCAGAATGTGATTAAAAGACTTTTAATGGAGAACACCAATCTCATTTTAACCTGTTGGTGATCACAATTGTTGCATCACAAAATATGTGAAAGCAGCATATTGATGTGATGTGAAGTTTTGAAGATATATGTAATATGGATGTAGTTTTTCATTTCAGTTGTGATAGGAAACTGGAACCGGAATACTGTTTAGTTGTACAAAGCTGAATTCCTTCTTTTGCTACTGATGTTTGGGTGATATCAGTGGCAGATAAGAATTTGAACAAAGTACTAGAAAGAAACACTCAGAAGAAACTGAGCATGACATACACTGCAGACTCTTTGAGGGGTATGCTTCTTCTCCCCTTATTCCACCGTCTAACAGAATCTGCTCCCTGTACACCTGCGATATGTGGTTGTTGCAATGCAATTCCCCCTAAATAGTTGCCACTCACGTTCCCCTCATCGTTCACACAACCTCCTATCTCATGCAAACTGCCCTCTTCTTTCTGCAGCACACCTTAGTGATTCAGCTTGTGCCTAACATAATGGTAGTTAACTATCAAATGTGTTAGAAAGTTCCCTTTAATTTTGTACCTTAAAGTCCTAAATGTGGACTTCCAGTTTTGAACTTCTAAATCTTTTCTTCATTGGTTGGATGTGCAATTGCATATACCTATTTGGGTCAGGCATGAGCTCTACTCTAGCAGTCCTGCATATAATTTTTCCTTCATCTTGGTATCTTTTATTTTAATTCCTATGTCCTATGATGGTCAGTCAGTCCCTTTTCACCTTTTGTGTTATATATGCTGTATTACTTTTCTACATATCATAGCATCGTTGATCCATATCAATTATCATATCCATATTACTTTTCTAATGTCAAATTATTACTGGGTTTAAGCTCTGATATAATATTAGGTTTACAGTTAGAGAAAACTAATTGCACCTTCTTCCTTGGTGTTCAGTTGGCAGGGACTGCAAAGTCTAGGTTTTCTGCTAAAGATTACAGTGATCATATGGCTCTTGTTCGTGCATATGAAGGATGGAAAGATGCAGAAAGAGAAGGATCTGCTTACGAGTACTGCTGGAGAAATTTTCTCTCTGCCCAAACTCTTCAGGCTATCCATTCACTTCGGAAGCAGTTTAGCTTTATCCTGAAAGATGCTGGTTTGGTTGAGGCAGATGCAGGCATTAGCAACAAGTTGAGTCACAATCAGTCTCTTGTTCGTGCAGTCATTTGTGCTGGACTCTTTCCTGGCATAGTATCAGTAGTGGTGTGTGTGTTACTATTTTCTTGCAAATTTTTTTCTGTACTTCCATGCTTAGCTTGTAGTTATTTATTTAATTCTTTTTATGTACAGCACAGGGAGACATCCATGTCATTCAAAACAATGGACGATGGCCAGGTTTTATTATATGCAGTAAGTGGCACACTGATTCTTATTTTTCCTCTCACTTTCAATGAAGGTTCGTTTTTATGCTGTGTTATAATATGGCTCACATTTGATACTCTGTTGGAATGCCCCATTAATCTAGATTGCTGAGCATCTAAATTTTCATGTTAAATATCGCATATATTACATCTCTGTTGCGATAGACTTTTTGATGCCTCAGTTTTGCAGTATAAACCTGCTTTCCATTGTTGTCCAATACTCCGGTGTCCATCTCAATTCTCACATTAACGTGAAATATGAGTTTTCCCATTCACTCTTCATTTTGGGGGTTCTATTTTTGTTTTTGTATCACTTTTACAGTTATTAAGGCTGAAATTAATCATCACAAAGAATATCTTGTGCTTTTACCTGAATCTATTTATTTGTCTGCCAACATATGTAGGAGAGTCTCTGGATTCTTCTAGTTTGTTTAAATGTAAATCCTTGTTTCAGTTCACTCTCCCTAGTTCTAGCTATCAAAGTTTCCTTCTTGAATTTTCACAACCCACTTGGATGTTTGAATTTTTATGGCAGTATGCATTGTCTGCAGTCCTTTGGTCCACCTGGTTGGAACTGAATGCTTGCTTCTTTACTGTTGTATCCTCTTTTCTATGATAATATGGTTGTCTATAAAAAATATCTTTAGTTCAACAGATGTACTTTGTTTTTGTGCCCATTGTGTGTGCATTGATTTGAGTGCCAAAGCTGCAAAACCACTTGACAATTTGTTAAATTATAGCTAATAGAGATATAGATATCATGAGATAAATTCCCCTAGCCCCTGTATCATTCTCGTTCTTACTGTTTATTGGCGTCTATGACTTTGACCAGAATTCGGTGAATGCACGTTACCAGACTATTCCTTACCCATGGCTGGTTTTTGGTGAAAAAGTAAAGGTCAATGCTGTTTTCATCCGTGATTCCACTGGTGTATCTGATTCAATACTTATCCTCTTTGGTGGTGCTCTAAGTAGCGGGATACAGGTAATTTGTTGGTTGATACATTTGCATCTTCCAGCAAAAGATTAGGCTCCATGGAGATCTATACTGTAACATGCCTTTTTTCTAAAATAAATTTTCCTCTCTGATGGGTTTAGGCTGGGCATCTGAAAATGTTGGATGGGTATGTTGACTTCTTCATGGATCCTAATTTAGCTGACTGCTATTTGAAGCTTAAGGAAGAGCTTGATAAACTTCTCCAAAAGAAGGTTAGCAGACATCGTTATCGTAATAATAATATTCCTTGTTTACTTTCAATACTTAACATTGCTGTGTCACAAGTAAGTTTTAACTTTGTTATATGAGTAGAGGGTGAACTTTAGCACAATGGTAAGGTTGCTTCCTGCCTTGTGACCTGGAGGTCACAGATTCAAATCCCGGAAACAGTCTCTCCATTCGTGGGGGTAGGCTTCGTACATCGATCCTCGACTTCCCAGGTGGGAGTCTAGCGCACTAGGCCGTCTTTTTTATACATGTGTAGATGGTTAGCCTTGGCGCAACAGTAAGGTTGCTGCCTCACGGGTTCAAATCTTGGGAACAGCATCTACACTTGTGGGTCAAGAGTACATACATTTACTCTCCTGGGACCCCACCGGGTGAGAGCCTCGTGTACCGGGCCACTCCTTTTTTTTTTTTTTTTAAATTTTTATAATAATTTTAATGTTTTATGAAATAAATAAAATGTACATGTGTAATTGCTGATTGAAGATAAATTAATGATGCAGCTAGAAGATCCTAGCATTGACATTCACAAGGAGGGGAAGTACTTGATGCTCGCTGTTCAAGAACTTGTTTTAGGTGACCAATGTGAAGGAAGATTTGTATTTGGCCGTGAAAGCAGGAAACCTAGGGCATCTAATGATGAGAATAAATTCACAAAAGACGGGACAAACCCCAAAAGCTTGCTGCAAACGTTGTTGATGAGAGCAGGGCACTCCCCACCGAAATACAAAACAAAACATCTCAAGACAAATGATTTTAGGGCACTGGTGGAGTTTAAAGGAATGCAATTTGTTGGCAAGCCAAGGAGAAATAAGCAGCTTGCAGAAAGGGATGCTGCTATAGAGGCATTGGCTTGGTTGACTCACACCTCTGAAAATAATCAGCCCGAAGATGATAAATCTCCTCCTGATGTCACTGACAACATGCTAAAATTGTTGGGAAATCGTAGAAAATCATCAAAGCGACGCTGACAGTTTATCATCGGTTGATGGTTTTAAGCGAGTCTATATCTAATCCTTTTGTCTTCTAGGATTAGAAGCCCTACCGAATGGCATTCAATGTGTGATAATTAAAGAATGCCTTCGAGGGTATGTTTGGATTCGGAGGGAAAGGATATGGGAGGTTTAGTTTTCATTTCTCAGCTATGTTATAATGTGTTCATAGAAATGAATATAATATTGATCATAAGATTTTGCAAAATCTTTCATTTGGAAAAATTCTCAGATATTGAGAATGTTTGCTCCAAATGAAAAATAAGCTCTCTCTCTTGGCTTTTCCTCCTGCACCCTCCAACACTCTTTCATGCAAACATACCACCTTTAGAGATCCAGTATGAGGTCCTGATAAGCATTATTTAAGTGGGACCTAATTCATCTTTGTGAAATTTTGATTCTTTATGTTCTCATTTTCTCCCTTTTGTTGTGGGGTTGAAAATATAGTTAATTTAAGGAGTTCAGTTTTGACGGTTGTTGTCACTTACTCTTAAGAAGTTGATTGATAATTTTAGGCTTTTAGCTGTACCCTTGACGGTTACCCAACATCTTGTTTTCGTTAGGTACACTAGTGTTTTATTTTTCTTATTTTTATTTCCTTTATCTTGGGTACAACTGTAATCTTAGTTATCAATTAGAGTAACACCTGGCATATAGTTTTGTTATACTCAATCAATGAAATCAGTGATTGTATTTGCTCTATGATCTAACATTGTTATGGAGTCTGACAATTTCTATCCCTATGTTACATGCTTTATTGTAGTACTGTATGATTTAGTGATACATGGAGTACATGTATGCATGGAATGAGGCTTAAATTTGCTTAATATTGGATCGCTATGCATAAATTCCAAACTAATTAGAACTAGTAAAAACATTTGGAAAAATTAACATGAAGCATAAGTTAGAAAATAACACGTAATGAAACCAGGAAAAATAGGGAATATTAAAAAAAAATATTTTTTCTTTTTAAACCCCACCCTTTACTCATTAGCTCCTCGCCTGAAACAAGTCGGAAGATTCTTTCCGCTTGAAACAAGGCGGAAACAAAATAAAACATTTTTCGTCTTATGCAAGTCGTATTATCTTCCGTCTTTCCAAAGTTGTAAATAAAATAAAGTATTTTGCTTCTCATCAGTCGGAAAACATTAAAAATTTGTTATAATACCAAAATTGTCTCTCCGTTCATTCACGTACAAAACAATAAAAAGAAGGGAGGTGGAGGGTTCACGGATGGGTATTTTTGGGATTTCAACACTTTATTTGTTCTGTTTCTTAGAAGTCGAAAGTATTTCCGCTTTTAAATAGTTGGTAATTATTCCGCCTTATGCAAATTGGTAGCAATGGTGGGAGCCAAAAAGTTTATCCGACTTGTTTGAGGCGGTGAGGGCCAATGAGCAAAGGATGGGGTTAAAAAAAAAAAATTAAAAAAAAAAGTGAGGGGGGACAAGATTGTATGGCAGACGTTGACGCGTTTAGTGGTGCAGAGGAAAGCGCGTGGGGGGTTAACAACATCCTATTGCTATTCATCACA
The DNA here is from genome assembly GCA_037953625.1 of Crotalaria pallida. Taxonomy (NCBI): domain Eukaryota; kingdom Viridiplantae; phylum Streptophyta; class Magnoliopsida; order Fabales; family Fabaceae; genus Crotalaria; species Crotalaria pallida. Next base: position 176,380,629 of record CM075650.1, read on the forward strand.
ACTGCTGAGTGTTCCAATTCCAATAATTCGTTCATCCATTAATGGCTGCCACTGCCATAGTGACTTGCTCATCTCCAACAACAGCAACTTCTTCTTCTTCTTCCCACAACCACCTTCAACTTTCCCCCCGCACTCCCTTCTTCTTCTTCTCTCCAACAACAACACCAACACCATTATTACTCAAATTCAACATCAGCAGTTATTATGATGGTTCCCGCCAAAATATGTCTGCTTCTACTCCAATTGCCTCTTCTCTCAATAGAGACCCCATGCTTCCTCCTTTCAACGTTTTGATTACCGGTTCAACCAAAGGTCACACTCTGCTTTATCCTTTTTTTTTAAATAATAATCTAGCAGCTCACTCGTAATTTAAAGTTTATGTGTACGTATGATATATATAAGCCCCTTTTGAAGACTTTTTCTTTCCTTGATATAAGCCCCAATTCCAATTTCCGATAGCATTAATTACTTATTTTCCACAAATACCCCTATTTATTCAACACTTTTTAAATTTCCAATAATAATTATAGGGGTACTTTTGAAAAAGTATACCAAATATTTACATTTTCAATATCACTAACAATATTAACTAACTTTATTAAAGGGTGTGAAAATTAGTCAACGGGGCTTATAATAAGGACCAGAGGGAGTACTTTGTTTCAATCAAGGTTAATGTAAAATGAAGCTGAATAATTTTAGGACCGAATTGTTATATACTAATAAATTTGTGAATGAGGTAGTGCTAATTTACACCACTCAAATTCTCTCTTTTTTCATTGAAAAAAATAATTAATGTTTGTGTTTGGTAAGGCATGAGGTAGTTCATAAGCTAATCAACTGGCTTATTTGACCAAAAAATAAGCTTCTTGGTTGTGTTTGGCTAATGAGCTTATTTAATAAGCTACTTACTTATAAGATCGTATTTGATAACTTACTTGATGTAGCTAATGGCCTTATAAGGTTGGTTGTTCTGCAAGTTACATTTTCTATTCTTTAACCTGAGATTTGAACTTACACCTTGAGTTTCAAATAAAGCTCCAGCCACGTGAACAAATGACGTTGGAATGAATAGATGATTTGCTTGGGTAGCCTGTGATTGTCACCAACACATGCTCTCTCTCCAACACAAACACACACAAAAGCACTGAAACACTACAGTAAAAAAAAAAAACTTCCCATTTGTTTTAACTTATTCTGTGTTGGTGTGTTGTGTATTCCATATGATTCAGGAATAGGGTATGCATTGGCAAAAGAGTTCCTAAAAGCCGGTGACAATGCCATAATTTGCTCAAGATCAAGTGCGGAGCAACTCTTGCCTCTTGGTGTTTCAATATGTTTCAATTATGCAATTTGTTTATTTCATGATTTATAAATATTTGATATCATTCAAATTGAAATATCTTTGTTGTTTATGTCATATTTACATAATCAGTTCATCAATTAACATCTTTTCTGTTTAATTTTACCCCCTTAGTTTCTTTCAATTCTGTTTGTAAAAGTTGAAAAACCTTTTAGTTTGTCTGCACTCTTCTTGGCAAATATTTTCTGATGCAATTAAAAAAATTTAAAAACTTTTTGAAATGGTATTTTTCTTGAAATCAATGGGTTTCCCCCTGAAATTCTTGCCAATTGTCTGCAGAAACTTAACCATTTCTATTTATTACTTTCTTTTGGACTCGGTGCGATTTATATGTTGAAAATTTATTTCACAAATGTTTTCATTTTTTTTTAATTTCTTGGCAGGAGTAGGAAATTAAACTAGTTATTTTATTTATGCATTTTTTTAAATATATATATATATATATATATATTTATTTATTTATTTTTCGTCAGATAATCATATATGGATATTGGTTTCCTTTCATGTATTGGTAGTCGCCGTCTCTGCTATTTGTGCTTTCTCTTGAATTTTTAGTTTAGTTTGCAATTGATTTCTGAATGGCTGGGATTCTTCAATTTTATTTATCTGGTTTCTTTGTCTTTATCTTTCTTTATATCTTGGTTTTGTTTCATTTAATAGATGATAGGGTAGAGGCTGCTGTCCAGAGCCTGAGAGAAGAATTTGGGGAGCAGCATGTGTGGGTACCTCCTCTCGAACTTCTTCATTAGTAGTAATCCATTTAAGTTAAATCAATGGCTCCCTCATGTGCTCTTATGTTCATTTTTTGTTTCGTCCAGGGAACTAAATGTGATGTGAGGAATGCAGAGGATGTGAAGAATTTAGTTTCATTTGCTCAAGAAAAACTGAAATACATTGATATATGGGTATTAATCTCTGGTTTCCTTTTCCTTTTGTGATTGCTTATTTCACATATATGAGTTGAACAAACATTGTTTGGAGTTAATTTTAATTAGTTCTCAGTGTTAAAGTCGTATGTCTGAGAAACTATGTTAGCTTCTCTTCTTAACATAGTCAAGAGTTTTGAGAAATTGTTTTTTAAACTATTATTTTGGTAGTACCATGTATCGTATTAGAATAAGTACAATAACATTTTTATGACGTTCTACTTGGTTATCTCTACCGTCAAGTGGCATGGGTTTTCCTTTGTATTAGGAATGCAGTCATTTAGCTATTTTTAAGCTAATTGCTTATTTGGAAATTTAGTAGATAGTTTATATTGGTAGCCATGTCATTGTTTGCTAATTACTTCTATCTAGAACCTGGGAAGTTTACTATTTTCTGAACAAAAAAAAAAAAAATCACTTCCTTTGAGGAAAACTTGACCCTGAGACCTGAAGTAAATGTGTACTGCTACCTGGAAATTTATGTTTTATTAATTACTTATGTTTTTCCTGTATCTTCATCTGCTTGTGTAAACCTCTTTGGTCTCATTGCTTCAGGCAATATGGGAGAAACTGGCTGCCTTCCCCTTTCCCCACCATCCCCCATTCTATTTATAATTTGACATTGTCTTAAAATTAATGATACTGATTTTTTCTATGGTTTCAACTCCAGCCTTTCATTCGATGTAATTGTTAAAGTATACTGATTTTATTATTTCTCACCGTGCGTTGAGAACCCCTTGTAGATTAATAATGCTGGATCAAATGCGTATAGCTATAAGCCACTTGCTGAGGCTTCAGATGAAGATCTTATGTAAGCCATGTTAACCTTCCACATTAATTGTCCTGTTGCCGATTTTTCCGTTTAGCTGAAGTTCTTTATCTGTGCATGCAGTGAGGTGGTTACAACAAATACACTTGGTTTGATGATCTGTTGTCGTGAGGTAAAATTTATTCTCAACTAAGAGGCACTATGAAAAAATTGGTGCACTGTTATGCATAGATATTTAGTTTCTATTTAGGCAATGAAGATGATGGCGAGCCAGCCTCGTGGAGGTCATATTTTCAATATTGATGGAGCAGGTTCAGATGGAAGACCAACTCCCAGGTACTTGTTTACTTCATTGGAGTATTTTATTGATAATTGGGTGCAATTTTCTGGTTTTTCTTTTAGAATATTGCTGTTTATCTTTTAATGTCTTCTGGGACTGTAAGCCGAACTTGGTATGGTTTGTGTTTGGTGTACACGGTACACTGCTTCATTTGCTCTTCAGTTCTGGAAAGTTTCACTTATAAAGTCGTCTCTTGAGCTGAAAGTTTTTTACTGTAGTATGTTATGGTTAGCAATATCACAAAAAATACTTCACAAAGCTAAATAATACTATTGGCATACTAAATTTGTTCTTTGTGGACTGTTTGGTGAACCATAGTCCATGTTGTAGTCTCATGTGGTCGCGTTGATTTGGCTCTCATTTCGATGAAAGTGATAGATCATAAATTCTTTTTTTCACTAAAGTAATTTCTGAAGATATGCCTTGCAATAAAATACAATGATGTCATTTGATCCATGTAACGTATCTACCAATACTGACAAAGCCAAGGAAGTAGCATATCATCGGTAGTGACAATTGAAAAGCTGTTTATTGCTGAAATCCAATAATATGCCTCCTGGATAGTGCTAACTGCTATGTATTATGATCCAAGTCATCTTACAAAATTACCACTAGTCTCATATGCCATGCTGAAAATTCTAGATTTCTCCCTTTTCTAGGTTTGCTGCATATGGAGCAACAAAGAGAAGTGTGGTGCATTTAACGAAGTCATTACAGGTTGACATTTCGTATGTAAAAAATAGTATTTCTATTTAAGCATTTTGATTCTCTAATTCTGGATTACTAGTCACTTCTTGTCCATGCATGTTTTGATGCCGACTTTCTAATTCTTGGTATCTATGATTATTATTGTTAATCAAGCTATTGTGATATTTCTTGCCGATTCTTTGACAGATACCGTTTCTAATAAATATGAGAGATCTATGTCACTGTTATCAGCTTGATCACGTCAAAAGAATGCTAATCTTTGAACTAGCATATGGAAAAAAGAAAAGACAAAATCAGTCCCACAAAAAGTTATATTGAAAATTGTCTGAATTATCAGACAAAATTTTCAATTCGACTTTTTTGTCATATGATCTTGGTAATAGTTCTGTCGTTAAATGCAAATTCTTAGCAGTTTTCAAATATAAATGAGCAATTGAGCATACAACATAGTATGGCTGAATAAACTGTAAGCTAGACAATATCTAAGATTGAATTATTTATTTTGCCTCTTGAGTTGACCTACAATGCCAAATCCATTTCTAAAATAGAATTGCAAGTTACATTATCCTGCAAAAATTATTATGCTGTTTACTGCATTGCGGAGTGACGTTTCTAACCATTCATTAGTTTTATGTCAATACAGAATTTTCTTTTTTGTGTTCATATATTAGGTGTTTGGTATGCTGAAAATGCCACATTTCAAGTATCTTGAAAACTTTAGCTAAATTATTTTGTTATAAGATAATATAGAAGCTTAAGATTCCCTGTAAGTTAAATTTTCTTCTTTAGTCTGCCTCTTCCTTTCCTAACATAGTTGTTTAGATTAGAGCTATAATTATGGCTATAGGCATGTATGTGCACAAACGTAAAACAATCTTGTTGATGTTTCACAGGCAGAATTGCAGATGCAAGATGTTAAAAATGTCATGGTGCACAATCTTTCGGTATGTTTTGCTTTTATGTATCCTTTGATAAATGATGAGAACTTTTGTTTCTCCAATATAAGTATTTCTGCAACTGAATGAACCCGTCACGTTTCCAGCCTCATCTACTGAGTTGTTTAATTGGATATGCTCTTTTACAATGAAATACACATATTTCCCACCTTTTTTTATGTTGCAGCCAGGAATGGTCACAACAGATCTTCTCATGTCTGGTGCCAACACAAAGCAGGTAGGCATGAAACTAAAGTTATGTTATAGTTTCCTCTTGGTGATTTGGACTGACTTACTTTTTTGTTATTCACAGGCAAAGTTTTTCATTAATGTCTTGGCTGAACCACCAGAAGTGGTAAGATTTTCATAGCACGGAATTGTGATAGATAAGCTAGCCTGTGCCCATTTGTGTGCCATCAAACCATTATGATCTCCAGATGATCATCAGAACATGCCCCATAAATTTATTGCTTTCTTATTTTCTCTATATTTCTTGTGCCTTTTATTCTTTCTTTTTTTAATCAAATGCTACGTCATTTTGCAGGTTGCTGAATACTTAGTTCCAAACATTAGATCTGTCCCTGCCGACGGATCAATGAAACCAACTTACATTCGTTTCCTCACCGGTTTGAAAGCATATTCCCAAATATTTTCAGTTAAGAAAAATCCTAATCTGAGATACTCAGTCTACATCACACACTTGCATGCACTATCTCATCAGTACATTCATGAACATTTCTTCATTTCCTTAGAGCATGAATGAACTCAATATCCGTAACACAATGCCTTATTTTGTTACCTTACAGAGATTTGCATTCGGGGCAAGAAGGAATCGGTACATCCTCGAAGATTGAACAGCATAACAATTGGTTACTTGTGCAATTTTTGGTATTTTTATTGTATATTTATTTCTTGAATCTTTTCATGTCTTTCTTTTTATTTCCCACCTTTATGCGAAAGCTGAAATCAACACATTTGAGGGTAGATATGGGTAATAGCAGGTTCCTTTGCTGAAATCTGCAAATGCTAATTAAAGATGAAACATTGGTGAGTGGCGACTTCACTTTACCATCTTCTGTGCATGCGCCCACATGCACACGCACACGCCCGTACACACATTTAGGCATAAACTTAGTCTAGTAGGTGAAAGACTCTTAAAATGAACTTCAATTGAATCAACTAACCATATCAGCAAATGCTAGAACGAAGAGAAATCTTCATTGATTGGCATAAGATAAACTGAACTCTCAAATGTAGTGGTGGTGATGATGGAACTTACCTTCATTTGATTCCATTTTTAGCAAACACTGCTTTTGTATTAAGTAAGACCAAACGAAAATTATGCTCTTCACGGGCTCAACCCTTTCTTGATCATGCATCAATAATATTTGCAATGTCTCAAATGCTTCCAGAAAAATCATTCTATATTTAATGAAGGTAAAATTTGTTTCATCTTTCTATACCACTATACCCAAATATAATTTCCTCACGAAGAAGCTTAAACACTGATCAGTCTATAAATTATTTAACAACGTTCATTAATTGATTAATGAGAATTTGTTAAATTTTTTATTGGCAAATATGTTACTGGGTTTTTTAATATTCTACTCCCTCCGGTCCTGTATAAGCCCATTTTGAAAAATTTTCTTTGGTTCTTAATATAAGCTTAATTTTCAATTTTCAATGACATTTATTATTTTTGGCTTAATTATGTCACATGTTCCTGAAGTTTGGGTATTTTTGTCAGATACCCTTATTTTTTTTCAATGTCTGACTCCCCGAAGTTACTTCTGGGTTTGTCATATACCCCTACTACCGATTCTGTCAATTTTGTTAACATGTAACATCGGAATTCTGATCAGACGTAGGAGGTTAAGCACCTGGTGCCCCGTAGATCCTTTTTTTCAAAACTTTAAAAAACTAAAAAACTTAATATTTTTATATTTCTAGTTAAATAAAAAAAGAAATAAAAGAATTGAAGAGAGAGGTCGTCTTCGCCAGTGTGACATCACGCGGCAACACATGACCAACCTCCTGCGTCTGATTAGGATTATGATGTTACGTATAATCAAAATTGGCCAGAATTGGTAGTAGGGGTATATGACAAACCTAGAAGTAACTTCGGGGAGTCAGACATTGAAAAAAAAAAGTATAAGGGTATCTAACAAAAGTACCCCAAACTTCAAGGACTTATGACATAATTAAGTCATTATTTTTTCATTAATATCCCTATTTATTCAATACTTCTAGAGTCCCACTAATAATTGTAGGTGTGATTTTGAAAAAGTATACTAGCATAAGGCGGTATTTCTTCCGCTTAGCTTAGAGTTCTTCCACTCATGAAATGTACTTATATTAAAAAATGAATTAATGAGGTAAATATGTGATATATTTTTACTAATTTGAGGTAAATATGTGTACTTACATGTCTCTTTGGCTTTCTAATTTTATCCTGTAGCTTATGAGTGAAGTAACACGCCAGAACGTTTCATATTTGGCATTATAAGAAATTATTAATGTTTCTCGCCTACATTCAGTCGGTAACAAAATAAATTATTACCAACTCTTAACAATCGGTAGAAATAAAGTACGCCTTAAATAAGTCGGAAATTGATTTTCTCCCTTCCGCGTTGTTGAAATCGGAAAGTCATTCCCGCCTACATTAAGTCGGTAACATAAGGTTAAGTTCGTCCACAGAAAACCAAATGGAGGCCAACGAGTAATCAGGGGGTTCAAAAAGAAAACAATTGCCTAAGGTTCCTCAATTATTGAATATTATTACTAAGAATTTTGGATTTTTTTAAAGAGAAGAATTGGATTTTGATTAATTATGCATGCACAATATTCAGGTAAACATCTATTTTCTACACAACGGGAATCATATACTTCAAAATGTATAAACTTTCTTAGTTAAACATGAAAATTTAATGCTCGGAAGAGCTGAACAATCGTTGCTTATGAAAAATATTTTATTGCAACTTTGCAAGAAGTGAGACGAGTTTGGATGATTTTTATATCTCAAAATAAGTAATATTCCAAATTGGTTAGCTTGGGAACACCTTAGTATTAAAGGAAAAAAAATCTAGGGTCGTCGGTTTTTAAATAAGGTAGTGTGCCTGCATAAACTTTATCTGCATAGTGTTTGTGATTAAGATATGAAAGTAGTCAAGTGACTGTTACACCCTGCATCCAACGAAGATGTTAATAGTAAAAAACTAAAAAATATGTATTTAATTATTTATATAACATATTACTAATTAATTATCAAATAATTAATTTAATGTATTATTTGTATTGATTAATCAATCACAATATGAAATTTGAAAATTTTAATTTTTTTATTAATTACTTTAATTTTAGTTTAAGATAATTTTTTTTTATATTTTTTTATTATATTTGTGAGATGGAGAAAGTATTTTTTAAGTCATTTTTATACCTTTTCCCAAGAAAAGAACAGAAGCAGACCCGTGAACTTTGGTCCCCATGAGCATTGTCCCTTTCGATGTGTCACGAGCACGAGATTAACAAGATATTCTTTCTGTTACTTTTCCACGGGTGACTCATGGATGCTATGAACTTCGAAACAATAATGGATGGCTAAATCCATAGTTTGTTTTTAAGCTCTATTGAAAACTAATATAACTCATGATATGCTCATTAGGTTGATGTCCAATTCATTTGACACTATATTAAAGAAAACAAACAATTATGTGCCCAAAAAAGATGTTAACAAAAAAATAGAGATTAATCTATTTTGGTTTTTCGAACTTTCCCATTCGATTGATGATATATAAATTTTTCGGGATACGTTCAAACACTTAAGCGTAGTACTTTATGAATCATATTTTTTACTTAGACACAAATTTATGGATGAAATTTAGGAGTTCATGCTAAAGTATCCGAATTCCATTTTTCTTGGACTATCGCGTATTGGTAGTCAATATGTTAGTATCTTTTACTATAATAAAGCAAACATGGTTTGCTTAACTAACAAAAAAGTTTGTCCATTTTTCTTATACCCAAAATGCTCCTTGGGTACGAGTGGTTATTAAAGAAATAACTGCATCCTTATGATAACTGCACCATCTCTATCTCTATCTCTATCTCTACTTCTCTACTACTTCTTTTATCTTTTTCTTTTATCTTTTATCATTTATCTTTTACTATAATAAAGCAAACATGGTAAAAAAAAAACTGATAAAAACTGCCATACTTATTTGTAAAAATCTGCCATAACGTTATCGCCCGTGCATCGCACGGGCATAGGTGCTAGTATAGTATAAAATTGAGGAGTTCTTTCTCAAAAATTTATGTTATTTTAATTCAATCTAATACAGAAGTTGACAGCAATACTAGTACTAGTACTGCCTTTGAGTTGGGATTAAATTTGTTTGTAAAATTGTTTTGTTTTTTGCTTTTTTTTCATCAAAACGGGTTATTAATAAACTTCGAAACATAAAGATTATTAAAATATGTTTTGTCTTTATTGACAAATTTTTTTATATACATGATATAAATTGAATTTTCGATATCATAAGTAAAAAAAAAAAATTTAGTCATCAATCAATTATGCTAAACCAATAAATATTTTGTTGTGTTTTCAGCTATATGGGAAAGACATAAACTTCTTTGATTGCAATCTTGCAAGAAAATGGTGAGTGGGATTCATGAGAGAACAAAACTAACAAGGTATGACCCAATTAAAATGACATTTTTGGCACAACCTGTGCACCCTTTTGTGTAAAAGACAAACCACTTTTATATGTACGTTTACTGCTACTCGTTTATTTAAATTTTTTTATATTACTCGTTTTAAATGAATGTTTTAATTAATTAAATATCAAGTTTTTATAAAAGAAGTAATAAAATTAAAATGGGTACAAATGTAAAATTAATATTTAAAAAAAAAGAGTTAATTAATTACATTGCTTTATGTGATTTAATTAAGTGTGACTTATAAATAAGGATGGACATAATATATTTATATACAGTTTCAACTAACATCTATGTAATGATGCCCTAATCTAATTTGCCTCGGGAACGAAGAACCTCGCATATTTTAAGACTATACATTTTTCACTTGCATAGTTTTTCTGCTATACCTATTTTTTACGAGATTTGTTTGACAGAAATTTGATAATTTCATTTTTTTTTTCATCAAAGAAAAGAATTAGATAGAGAACAAGGACTTATTTTTCTTTTTAAAAAATTCTACTATTTAAAGTTAAATCTCCCATAAAATTTTAAACAAAATCTATTTAACATTTTCATTTTTGAAAGTTTGTCTTATGCTAGAAGCCTAGAACAATTATTATACACTAATCTATTTGTTTGTCTTATGTATGACTCTGTTTTCAAAAACATTCTCACACTGAAAAAAAAAATGGCAGCTCATTGATTATATGCAAATTTATATGTACTTTAAACAGATACGTATAGCTGTTATTGTTACCCTGCTAAAAATTTATTTTCACAATTAATGAAGCTGGCCACACTTGTTAGTAGATACAGTACCAATGTACCACAGATGGATTATAACTAAAAAGGTTTTGTCCAAAGATATTGTATTCATTTGGGTGATTTTTTAGTTCGAAAAGGACCATGCTCGAAGACATCTTACTACAAAAAAATTGTTTTCATATCCATTATCAATAAAAATTAATAATTAATAAAAATAAAAATAATCCAAAAGAGGGACAGTTATATTATAAGGTAGCTTAAAGGAGCCAAGAGAGCAATGGATAGCAAACCTCAGCATCCCAACAAAATTCAGTGAGATACACCACAAAGTAAAAAATACATTTTTATATTATCATAAGCATTTAATATTAGGTACTGCCATGGTGTGTCATAAGTAATTAAAGAACTGGTGGCAAGCCAACAGAAAAAAGCATAAATACAATACAATACGATACAAAAATGGCAAAAGGCTGGAATGAAAATGTGGTCCACAGTAAAGTAGTTTTGGATATTCACCAAAAAAAAAAAAAAAAAGTAGTTTTGGATCTTTTAAGTCTATTGTGCCTGTAATGTTAGTTAACACTCACAAGCATTATGCATGCCAAGGAAAAGAAAATCATATGGAACTAGAGTGAGTGAGAGAGAAAAAAAAAAAAGAATAAGTAACAGTGTTCATTTCTATTGAATTTGGTCCTAGGATCCTTGTTTGAAGCTTGTTGTGGATTTATTTATCCAAGTCTCTTTCAATCCATTGGAAGAGAATTAAGGAGATGGCCAAACCAGTTTTTCATTCTCATATTTTCCTTTTAATCTTGTTTCTTTCCATTCATTTCTCAGAACAGTTACAATTTTCTCAGTCACAAGCACTTGTGAAAGTTCAGAACCTTCTTGGCAACCCTTCAGTTCTAGCAAGCTTAAACAGCAACACTGACTTATGCAGCATTGAACCTAGCTCATATTTGACACTAGTATGCTATGAGGACAACTTGACACAGTTGCATGTTGTTGGAAACAATGATTTTGCTACACCATTGCCTCAAAACTTCAACTCAGACACACTGTTTGCCACACTAGGGAGTTTATCAAGCTTGAAAGTGCTCTCTTTGGTTTCTCTTGGTCTCTGGGGGCCTCTACCTGGAAGCATTGCTCAATTGTCTTCACTTGAAATACTCAACATTAGCTCAAATTACTTCAGTGGAAACATTCCAGCTCAGCTTTCACTTTTGAGGAGCCTTCAGTCAGTGGTACTTGATGATAACTACTTCAATGGTCAAATTCCAACTTGGATAGGCTCACTTCAAGGTTTGGCTGTGCTTAGTGTGAAGAACAATTTCCTTACTGGTAGTGTTCCAACTTCAGTTAATGCTCTTCAAACTTTAAGAGTATTAGATCTTTCAAGTAATCAGTTATCAGGGGAACTACCTCACCTTCATAATTTGGCAAACCTCCAAGTTCTTCACTTGGAAAACAACACATTGGGACCTCATTTTCCTTCTCTCCCTACCAAGTTAGTATCCCTTGTGCTTAGAAATAACAGCTTTAGGCTTGGTGTTCCTTCTAATTTAAGCTCTTTCTATCAGCTTCAAAAGCTGGACCTTTCATTGAATGGTTTTGTAGGGCCTTTTCTGCCATCCTTACTGTCACTACCTTCTATCAGTTACCTTGATATTTCTTCAAACAAATTCACTGGATTGCTTTTGAGTAATTTGTCATGCAATGATGATGATCTCCATTTTGTAAATTTATCTTCAAATCTTTTGAAAGGTGAGATTCCTAGTTGTTTGAAACAAAAGACAAAGGTTGTTTTGTATGCTAGAAACTGTTTGTCAAATGAGGACCAAGACCAACACCCTTCCAACTTTTGCAACAATGAGGCTATAGCAGTGAAAATCATACCTCATAAACAGAAGCATAAGGAAACAATGGGTAAAGGAGTGCTTGTAACAAGTGTTGGAGGTGTTGTTAGTGGAGTACTTATTGTTGGAGTTGTTATCTTGGCCATTAGTAGGTTTCACAAAAAACATGTGAAAACACCTTCAAAGTTCACACTGGAGCATGTTATAAGTCAGGTTCAGGTACATGATGAAGATGAAGTGAAAACAACACCTACAATGTCCACATCCACATTGGAGCTTGTCATCAGCAAGGTACATGAGAGAGATGAAGTGAAAACAACACCTACAACAACAACAAGGTCCTCCTTAATGAAGCATATCATGAAGAGATTTCCAGACAAAGATGCAGTCAAAACACTTTCAAGATCCATAAAGGAGCATGTCATGAGCCTGGCACTTAACAATCATGTTACAAGGACACCTACAAGGTCCATAATAGAGCACGTGTCGTCTGTAAACACAGCAAAACTACTCACTGATGCAAGTAAATACACAAATCCTTTGTCTTGTTGGCGCATTAAGTTCAATTTGGGATTAAATGACTTTTAGTGTTTCGGTTCATCAGGATAGAAAATGTAACTGGTAATGTGGTTTTCTGTCTTTCTGTAGAAATATCAAAATATACACAAAAATGTAGAATTCAGAGTTGAATTAAGTTTTGCATTCATTGCTACAATGGACTAAATCAATTTAATTAAGGAACACATTTATTGTGGTGAAGCACCAAAGATATGAAAGAAACACAGAAATTAGTTTGTCATTCAGAACCTTCCTTTCGAATCATGTTACAATTTACATGTAACATATAGTAATGTTTATATTCTTGGTTAGCAGGGTATATATCGCAAACGATGAAGATGGGAGCCAGCCTTCCTGCTTATAGGACTTTTGCTTTGGAGGAGCTTAAGGAAGCTACAAATAATTTTGATGAATCATGTTTCATAAGTGAAGGCCCATATGGACAGGTATGCATTTGAAGCTAGTTATTAAAGGCCTAAAGCTGATAGAATCATATTTCCCTACCAGACGTATGCCGCCCCCCGCTGACTATGCCATTATCTATTTATTTTAACTATAATGTCAGATATATAAAGGGGTGCTCTCTGATGGAATGCATATTGCTATTAGAGGATTGAAAATGAAAAAGAGACATAGCACTCAGAGTTATATGCACCATGTTGAGCTAATTTCGAAACTCAGGCATTTGCACTTGGTTAGTGCACTTGGACATTCTTTTGAGTGCAACCAGGATGATTCAAGTGTCAGCACTATATTTCTCATATTCGAGTTTGTTCCAAACAGAAGTTTAAGAAGCTGCGTCTCTGGTAAGGTTACTAAACGTTTCCATCACAATCCACTTTCTAATGTTCTAGTGTACCATAGTTTGAATGATTTAGTAAATTACACTCATGTACTCCGTTAAACTCCCCTATTTTCGCCTGTAAGGAAAAGACTAGGTCCTCTTACATTTGGTTTCAACAGGATCTTGTGGTGAAAAGCTTTCATGGACACAGAGAATAGCAGCTGCAATTGGAGTGGTGAAAGGCATGCAATTTTTGCATACAGGGATAGTGCCTGGACTGTACTCAAATAATCTGAAGATAACAGATACTCTTTTGGATAACAATCTTAACGTTAAAATAAACAGTTATAATCTGCCACTCTCAGCTGAAACTAAAAGAGTGGTAAGTGGATAAAATCTCTGTTTATATGCCTCGTACTGCTTCTCTATCTTTGCTCGTTTCTAATTTATGTAGCACCTGACATGGACACATGTGACGTGACATGACGTTATCAAATTTTAATTAGACTTGTGCAGGATGTATGTTGTTTATGTCGTATGAGCGTTAATATACAACATGTGTTTGACACACAACAAGGCACCAAAATGGTGTGCCCGTGATTGATGTATTATATTTTTTTTCTGATTTTCACAGTATAATTGTTTCCTTCAAAACTTTCAGGTCAGCAATGGAACCTCCCCTGGACTAAAAGGAAATGTCCAAGCAAGGTAAAAAGAAAAAAAAAGCACATTCTAACATTGTAAATTTGTAATAGAATATAACCTTAGCTACTAAAAGAATATGAGTTGTCATCTAAACTCTCAAAGTGTTGCGGAAGTGGAACTTATTTTGTGTTATGTAGCAAATTGAGCACAACACAGTATTCAATAGTTCTAATTTCTAAACCACGGTATTCAATGTTTAGCTTATGCTATCTGTTGAAACAAATATACAACTTGAAATTGTTGCAGAAAAAATTACCATTGCATGTTAAACCATTTTAGATGGAGGTTTGTCTTTGTTGTCGGTATGCCTATCTTTGTTGTCAATTAAAATTCCTGTGTTCTAACTACCCTTTTCAAATCGCCACTAGCTTCAAAGCTTATTATTATTAAAGCTATGCCGCTTTCTGGAAAATGTCTCGATGCTTTTGGATGCAGTACTTCATTGATATAATTTGCTTCCTGATGTTTTCTAGTTTCTTCATGAACACTTCTTCATTTTTCTATCTAGACATAAAACCATACTCAGCAGCATTATCCAATTAATTTCTTGCAACTAGTACAAAGGATATGCCTTGCTTGTTGCCTATAATAATTTTAGTTATGAGATTATTAATAAGTTATTAACTCTTTCAGCAGGATAAAGGATGCATATGCTGACAAAAATGATGTCTATGATATTGGGGTAATCTTGCTAGAAATCATCCTCGGACGACCAATAATGTTTCACAACGAAGTTGGAACACTAAAAGATCTAGTGAGTAGTATATCACTTTCATGAGTTTTGGACTACTCAAACATTATATACTATAGACTAGTTTTGAATTAGTTTCTCAATATTAGAATATGATTCAAGTTGTTATTGAACTCTTAACTTTGAATGTGTTATGCAGCTACAAGTAAGCATAAAAACTGATGATATAGCTAGAAGGAGTATTGTTGACCCAGCTGTTCATAAAGAATGTTCAGATGATTCACTAATGACAATGATGGAGATATGTGTGAGGTGTCTCTCTACTGAACCAACTGTTAGGCCTTCTGTGGAAGATATTCTATGGAATTTGCAGTTTGCAGCACAAGTTCAGAACTCATGGAAAAGAGACTCAAATGATTCCAAAGACTCACCTACATCACCCTCCAGGGAGATATAAGGAGTATGCATGCTACAAGAGGGTGTATGTATTCTACTACTATGTACAAAACTTTATTTTTATATTAATACAAATTGCATGAACATAATTATTGCAATTTTATAATTCTCATACAATCTGAATTCCTTCAATAAGTCTGTCCATGGTTTTACTCTTTTATTTAAAAATTTGCTTAACCCCAGCCCTTGAGATCAATTAATTATATAAACACTTTGGAAAACTAAGTTCACTGTTCTCAAATCTCAAATTACTAAATATCTCATATTTAATGTGAAACTACTTTATTTAGCACCTTATCCGGTTAAGAAAATCCTTTATTTACTTTTTTTTTTTTTTAATTTCATCCAAAATTTCATCCAATTATTAGATTGGGTGCACGGTTTTAAATATCTCTTGTAGTTTCGAAGTATATCTAAACCTTGACGTTAAGAACAATTTTGAACAAATAGAGCAGTTGTGGTTGCAAGTGTGGTTTTGATGAAATTTTGGAATATACCTAAACCTTAACATATTGACGTCTGAAGCGATCGTAAATCCAATTTTAAAACCTTGATTCGAAGCCAAAATCAGAGCCATTTCAACCGTTCTTCTCCTATTAGCCAATTTTAATACTTACATATTACTCTATTAGTTTAATCATTTGGTTCCTAAACTTGGGATGAAATCAAAACAAGCTTGATCAGTTAGTTAATAGCTAGGTACAGAAGAAGCATGCACATGCAACAAATGTTACTCAAAATATAACGAGGAAAAGTAGTAGTACTACTTGACATACAGCAACTGAAATATGCATGAAATCTCCTAGCTAGCTACATTGATTATTTATAGTATCATGATTATATTTCTTCTCCAATTTAGGTTGCCTGAAAGTGTTTATCACTCTGTCCATTAAGTAAAACCAAGCTCTCTTGGTACCCAGTCCAAAAACATTCATTATCTTTGTTTCCGCAGATATATCGAATCAGTGGAATACTACCAAGCACCACAGGTACGTGTGCCTAAATAATGAAGCCATTAAGTGCAGGTTTGGTATCAAAGCGCATGTCCATTCTCAAGGCAATCTTCTAAAAAATCCAATTACTGAAGGAATACAGAATATAATTTCTCTTAAAATCCAAGGCAATATTGTGAAAACCGAAATTAACACTAAATCAGTAGTAAGACTTCAGCCATTTTTGATGAAAATATAAAACAAATTTTATATCATGGAATGGTTGCTCATAGTAACTCTTTCTTTATGATTTATGAACTCAAATAAATTATTAAAAAAAAAAGGATTGAGAAGAATAAGAGTAGAAAATTATAATGGTTATGAGCTTTATAGAGCACGAGTGAGTGACCAATATTAGTGAAGGGGGAAAGGGAAAAAATGGGTGAGTAATTTTGTGAGAGAAATAATTAGCCACGAATGATACTATTTTGTTTTTAAATATAAGATTATTTTGACATTTTTATTTTGTCTCGGTTAATAAAACCATATACCAATTTTTAATGAAAAATAATTTTTTTCATAAACATTCTTATTTATTTAATATTTTTTAGATTTTCAATACTATAAATAAGAATGGTTTTGAAAATACATATCAAATATTCACATTTTTAATTTCATTAACTAAATCAACCAGTTTTTTTGGATGAACATGAAATCTAAAAAAAAATCTTATATATAAAAGAAAGGAGGGAATATATTTGTGGGTATTAACAATTTAATAAGTATATTTTTTGACGATCTATACAAAAATTATAACTTGATCGAGTGTTTTTTTTTTTTTTTGAACGTACTTGATCGAGTGTTAATAACAACGTTTAGAGTGTTAATAAAGTTTTCATACAAATTTTACTCAATTAAATTTTTAAGATCATACTAGTAAATTTTTTATACATCACGTCTATCCCATCACTTATAGTTGATATTATAATTATTATTATGACATTATGTTTGGTTTCAAGTTTCAAAATCAATTTTGCCCCTAAAATCACGTTGAAGTAGAAGTAACTGTCACAGCATGTCTGGTTATAGAGTTTGAAAACCAATTTTGGCTCCAAAATCACGTTGGAGCATAAACAACTATTAGTAACATTGACATTCCAAAATTGATTTTAGGCTAAATCACCGCAAAACCAAACATGCACTTAAAAGTGCTGGCATTGTAAAATTGATTCTTGACTAACTCACCGCGGAACCAAATATGCACTGAGTTTTGATACTATTTCTATTAAGTGCCTTAAAAATGGATTACTTGTTAAGCTTTTTAAAAATAGAAAAAAATAATATAAGTTCATAGTTTTCTTTCTCTCGAAAATATCAAAAATTACATTTTCTAATACTTTCTAACTACATCCAGCTTCTTAACCAATACCTTAAAACACTTATTAACATTTTCCATTTTTATATTACACTTACACATTCACTATAATAAGTACATATTCTATCCTATTTGAAATATAAGAAAAAAAATCATACTTTCATTGATTTAAAATATAAGTAAAATTAAACTTTCTTAAATTTTATTTCATTCCTAATGCTATAATCTTAAAACATTCCTAGAAAATTGTTATCTTATTTAAAAAAAAATTTTCATTCCCAATTCTACTTTTCTAAAATGCCTCTATTATTTATCAATTTGAAAAAATTAAATACAATCAACTAACTTTCTTAATAAACGTATAATTAATTTTTTTACTTATAATCCAAACCGGAAGATACACAGTAAGAAAAAAAAAGTTTTTTTTTACTTATTTATCAAGTGCAAATATGATTAATAAATATTAAAAAGTAAGTTAATATAAAAAATATATATTTAATTAAAAAATCATTTTTAATTTTTTAACACAAGTTTACTTCTTATATTTACTTACCTTAGTCCGGGTAAGACAGCCCAGTTGGTGGTTGCAGGACATTTAGGATTTCCCCCTCCCGCAGGTCATGGGTTCTAGTCCCAGACCTCCCATGTACAACAAAAAAAATATTTACTTACCTTATACAGTAGTATACATCATATATATAAGTTAGATAAATAAAAAAATTTAAAATTGAAACATACTCCCTCTAATCGTATATATAGGGCACTTTCTAGAATAAATTTTTGGTCCTATATATAAGTCATTTTATATTTCCTATGCATCATTAATTGTTTTTTCTCTTTTTTGGCCTTATTAAATGCTTTGACTAACTATATTTTTTTATTCATTAATGAATGTGAACTTTCCAAGTAAAGTGGAGGGGATAAAATTGTAATGTTACAATATATTCTCATAAAATTCACAAAACTAACTACTTTCCTTGGTTCGGG
Source organism: Crotalaria pallida (assembly GCA_037953625.1). Classification (NCBI taxonomy): domain Eukaryota; kingdom Viridiplantae; phylum Streptophyta; class Magnoliopsida; order Fabales; family Fabaceae; genus Crotalaria; species Crotalaria pallida. The sequence continues at coordinate 176,399,471 of CM075650.1, forward strand.
AAATACGGTTAAGTATGGCCTATATATAGGACCGGAGGAGTAGTACTCAAAAATCTCATTTTGTTTTTCATTAATTACCATTTACCAGTAATAAATATTCCCTCCCGTCCAATATATAGGTCACATTCTAGAAAGTTTTCTTGGTCCTAATTATAAGTCACTTTATATTTTCTATGTATCATTTATTAATTTTTCTCTTTTTTGCCCTTATTAAATGCTTTGACTATCTATGTGTTTTTTTTTATGTTGACTAGAGAACACACCCCGTGCGGTGCACGGGTATAAATGGTAGTAGAGACATTTTTTTTCCTCTGCAGTGAAGCTTTCCATTGTGTTAAAAATATGTTTCAAATCTAATTAGAAATAGGACGGCAGTTTTTTTCAATGAATGAATAGTGGACAATTTTTTTAAGGAAGTAACAGTTATTGTTGGGAGTTTCATATTTTTGTCATTTTTGTAAATTAGTATTATGATAAGGGCATTTTGGGCATAACAAAATTACGTACAAACCTAAAACAGTGTTTGCTTTATATAATAGTATAGATTAATGACAATGAGCGCGAATTTTCCAAGAAAAATTAAGGGGGTAAAATTGTAATGTTACAATATATTTTCATGAAATTCATAAAACCAACCAGTTCCTTTGGTACGTGTAATTCAGTCAAGTATGCCCTACAAGGAGCACAGGAGCGAGTAAAGCTTAATAGAATGATTAATTTACTCCAATTATTATTATCATGTTCTGCTTACAGAGACATGAACATGTACTTCTTCATATTTACATTACACCCTTCGCCATCCATTGCTGACTTTCTTTGTTAGGAGTATATGAGTATCTTTCTTCCTTGCAATCTCCGTCCTTTATCTCTCTTCTTCTTCTTCTCTCTGCAATGCCTTTGACCTTGTACAAATTCCCCACCACTCCCTCTCTCTTCACCACCAACAACAACACGTCACCACCTATTTCTTATATCACCTTTCTCAACGTGCTTCCCAGTTGAGACAGCAAAATCCTTTATCACTTTCACTCCTCTGTGTGCATAGTTTTCGTGATTTAAGGTTCTGTGGCTGTTCTGTTTTGTTTTTGTTTTGTTCTGTTTTGTTAGTTTTCTGTTGTTTGGTACAACGTTGGAATCTGGGGTGGTCTAAAGTTTTTGTCTTTTTTGGATTTTAGATCATGGGTTTTGAGCTTTTTCGTCTTTCTATGCAATACCCACCAAAGAGATACCAACAAGTTTGGTTTTTTGTTTTCAAGATCTAGATGAGTCAAAGTGAAAACTTTCTGGGACCACTACTGTGATGGGAACAAGAAACCCAGCTGAGAGTTCTTCTTCTAATAATTTTGAATCTACTACCATGATGAACAATTCATCATCATCATCATCAATTAGGAGTGTTATGTCTAATAATCGCTCTAGTAGGAATTCAACTAGGGAAGTGACTTTTGATCACTCAGTATCCAAGCCTGTGAGGTTTGGATCAAAGGGTGGTGCTGATTCTGAAGCTTTAAGTATGTCTCAGAAGGAAATCAGTGATGAGGATGCTAGGTTGGTTTACATTGATGATCCTGAGAGGACTAATGAGAGGCTTGGGTTTGCAGGGAATTCGGTTCGGACCGGGAAGTACTCTATCCTAAGCTTTGTCCCGAGGAATTTGTTTGAACAGTTTCATAGAGTTGCATACATTTATTTCCTTATAATTGCAGTCCTTAATCAGCTCCCTCAGCTTGCTGTTTTCGGAAGGGGTGTTTCGATTTTGCCATTGGCTTTCGTGTTGCTTGTTACTGCGGTGAAGGATGCCTTCGAGGATTGGAGGAGGCACAGGTCAGACAAAGTTGAGAACAACAGGTTAGCATCTGTTTTGGTTAATGGCCAGTTTCAAGGGAAGAAATGGAAGGATGTTAGGGTCGGTGAGGTCATTAAAATCTATGCTAATGAAACCATTCCTTGTGATATTGTGTTGCTTTCAACTAGTGACCCTACTGGTGTTGCATATGTGCAGACTATTAATTTAGATGGCGAGTCTAATTTGAAAACTCGATATGCGAAACAAGAGACTCATTCTAAGTTACCTGAAAAGGATAAGTATAATGGGTTGGTTAAGTGTGAGAAGCCTAATAGGAACATATATGGATTTCAGGCTAATATGGAAATTGATGGAAAGAGGTTGTCACTTGGATCCTCAAATATTGTCCTCAGGGGTTGTGAGCTTAAGAATACTAGTTGGGCACTTGGTGTCGCGGTGTATTGTGGCCGTGAGACTAAAGCTATGCTCAACAATTCAGGAGCTCCGTCTAAGAGGAGCCGGCTGGAGACTCGAATGAACTTTGAGATCATCATGCTCTCTGTCTTTCTTGTAGCTTTGTGTACCGTCACCTCGGTTTGTGCTGCTGTTTGGCTTAAGCGCCACAAGGATGAGCTGAATCTCTTGCCTTATTATAGGAAGTTGGATGTTTCGGAGGGGAAAGAGGAAAGCTATGAATATTATGGATGGGGAATGGAAATCCTTTTCACATTCCTCATGGCAGTTATAGTGTACCAGGTTATGATCCCCATATCCTTGTACATTTCAATGGAGCTTGTCCGTGTTGGTCAGGCTTACTTCATGATTGGAGACTCCAGAATGTATGATGAGGCAACAAATTCAAGATTTCAGTGCAGGGCTTTGAATATCAATGAAGATTTGGGGCAAATTAAATATGTCTTCTCCGACAAAACCGGTACACTTACTGAGAACAAGATGGAGTTTCAATGTGCAAGCATCCACGGGGTTGATTACAGTTCTGCGAAAGCCAGTATGGAGAATGAACAAGTTGAATACTCTGTACACGGTACAATTCCTTCTTCAAATATGTTGGTCTGTTCTAATACTTTTTGAGCATTACTTATTATGTGCATATGATCTTGTTTATGATTAACATGACATGTCTATTTTGTGTCACTATTTGTTCTCAGTGGATGGAAAGGTCTTGAGGCCAAAGGTGAAGGTGAAAGTTAATCCAGTGCTTTTGCAATTATCAAAAAGTGGATTCGGGAGTAAAGAGGGGAAATGGATTTATGATTTTTTTCTAGCACTGGCATCCTGCAATACTATTGTACCTCTTGAAGTTGACACATCTGACCCAACGGTCAAGCTGATAGATTACCAAGGGGAATCACCAGATGAACAAGCATTGGCATATGCTGCTGCTGCGTATGGTTTTATGCTTATAGAGCGAACCTCAGGCTACATAGTCATTGATATTCATGGAGAAAGACATAGGTAAATTGAATTGCTTCATTTTTCCTTGTGTCATAATTTCTTTGTGCTTCTTATTCTTCCTTATTCTTTGACAACCCGTAACAGTTTGGTGCTAATAGTTTTTTAGCAGTAATGTTTTTCAAGGGGAAAAGGAAAGGGTTTTTGCAAATGTTTTGTTGAACTTTCCTGTCTATTTTATGATTTTATCATACTTGCTGGAATTATATAGTTAAGCCTTTTGTCTGTTCCATTTGCTTTCCTTCTTTTTTGGCTCTATAGTGATTTATCTGCATACTTTATTTGTTCTTCTTGGTTGTTGATAATATGAAACCTCCTTTATGTGGGCCGCATGCTTATTCTTTTTTTAATGAACCTTCCCCTTATGGGCAGTGCAGGTTCGATGTCTTGGGTTTACATGAGTTTGATAGTGATAGGAAAAGGATGTCAGTTATACTGGGGTTTGCTGACAATTCCCTGAAACTTTTTGTCAAAGGGGCAGATACATCCATGCTTAGTGTGATAGATAAATCAGCAAACAAGGACATAGTACAAGCAACTGAAGCCCATCTTCACTCTTATTCCTCAATTGGTTTGAGGACGCTTGTTATTGGAATGCGGGACTTGAATGCTTCAGAGTTTCAGCAATGGCACTTTGCCTTTGAGGCAGCAAGTACTGCTTTGATTGGTAGGGCTGCTATGCTTCGCAAGGTTGCTATCGATGTAGAGAACAATCTACGCATATTGGGTGCAACCGCTATTGAAGATAAACTGCAGCAAGGTGTGCCAGAATCTATTGAGTCTCTGAGGACTGCAGGTATTAAAGTTTGGGTGTTGACCGGGGACAAACAGGAAACTGCCATATCAATCGGATACTCTTCAAAGCTCCTAACAAGCAACATGAATCAAGTTGTAATTAATAGCAACAGCAGAGAGTCGTGTAAAAGGCGTTTACAAGACTCTCTTGTCATGTCTAAAAAACTCATGACTTCCTCTGCGGGTACCAACAATTCTGAAGGAAATTCTGATGCTGTTACAACCCCGATAGCTTTGATTATTGATGGTACCAGCCTTGTATATATTCTTGACAGTGAACTTGAAGAAGAGGTAAGTGCCATTGAATCTCAGACGGTGTCTACAATATGCTTCATGCAGATAGCTTATGTGCTGACCTTGCCTGTTGTTAATTCCAGCTCTTTCAACTTGCAAGTGGATGTTCTGTTGTTCTCTGTTGTCGAGTGGCTCCATTGCAAAAGGCTGGGATTGTTGCCCTTGTGAAGAAAAGGGCGTCCGACATGACACTAGCCATTGGAGATGGTATGGAATCTTCTGTCTACTTGTTTCACGTGTCATTTCCCTTCAAAAAATGAAAGCAAAATGCTAGAACAAAAAAATAAAAACCGAAGAAAAAGAATGGACATTAAGAGAAAATAAAGATGAACTGTGCTTGGCCTGATTTATGTTTTCATGTAAAATAACTTTTTTTATTCCATGTGTTATAGGTGCTAATGATGTCTCAATGATCCAAATGGCTGATGTTGGAGTTGGCATCAGTGGACAGGAAGGTCGGCAAGCTGTAATGGCCTCAGATTTTGCAATGGGACAGTTTAGGTTTTTAGTTCCTCTGTTATTGATACATGGGCACTGGAATTACCAACGACTGGGTTGCATGATACTGTACAATTTTTACAGAAACGCTATCTTTGTTCTTGTCCTATTTTGGTAAGTTATTATTCAGCAAATGAATTGAAGTATATGCTTTAATCGTGCAATTTTTTATTTGAGTGTGCCATGAACATCACCTTAATAAGTTTCTTAGTTCTAGTTATTGGACCTGAAATACATCTGAGATGTACTTCGTCGAATATATTTAATGATTTGGATAAAAAATGATTTCTTTTATGTCTATATTGGTGACTTTTAATCTACTTAAAACTCTCCTATAGTAATGGGTGCAAATGTGTTTAAAAGACTTTTGTGCTGAAAATGTTTTCATAATTGTATTTTGCTCTTTTTGGATGTTAAAATTTGTGCGTCTAGAATTTAACATCTCAGTTCTTTGGCTTCTGCTTTCCAGGTATGTGCTCTTTACAGCCTTCACTTTGACAACTGCTATAAACGAATGGAGCAGCATGTTGTATTCAATAATCTACACTGCATTGCCAACTATTGTTGTTGGTATTCTTGACAAGGATCTCAGTAAAAGGACTCTCCTAAAGTATCCTCAGCTTTATGGTGCTGGGCAGAGACAAGAGGCTTACAACAAAAAGCTATTTTGGTTGACAATGACTGATACTTTGTGGCAAAGCATTATTATCTTCTTTGGTCCTCTCGTTGCATATTGGGAAAGCACTGTAGATGTAGCAAGCATAGGAGACCTGTGGACTCTTTCGGTGGTTATTTTGGTTAATTTACACTTGGCCATGGATGTTATCAGGTGGAGTTGGGTTACTCATGCAACCATTTGGGGGTCTATCGTTGCAACTTTCATTTGTGTCATGATTATTGATGCTATACCTTCATTTCATGGCTACTGGTATGTGCTATCTCTTCCCATTCTCGCTTAGCTTTTTGCTCAAATATATCCAACGTGGTAGCATGCATGATAGGTTCTTATGAAAAAAAGAAACATACATGAAAGGATAGGCAATATTTTGCACAAGTAGATGTTCAATGAGCATGCTTGTTCTGCTGAATACACATTATCAACTATTGCCATGTTCAATGAGCATGCAATTAATAATTCATTCTCTTTAATTTTTTCACTCACTACCAACTTTTGTTTTCCTCTTCCTAACTTGCCAATCAAATTTGTTTTTGCAATGTCCACCAAGCATAGCCCAGTTGGCAAATGGTGAGCATAAAGGAGCCAAAGGTTCCGTGTTCGATTCCTGGCTAAGTTGGACATGTTTCGATTTACGAGGGGAGCGCCCCCCCCCCCGCGGGGTGGGTCCCAGGTTCTAGATATCAAAAAAAAAAAAAAATTTGCAATGCTGACTGATTGGATATCCAGAATGCAGATAATTGACTAAAATATAAGCCATCTTATGTTTTAAACCTTAGAAGAAATTACTAGTTTAGTACTAATTATAAACGAAACCATCTCCCATCTGAATGAATTCTTTTGCGCCATTCAATGAATCTTAAGATTAAGAAGCCTTTCACTTTTATACGTAAAATCTGACATTTTCATATGTTCAAAAATTGGCAGGGCAATATATCATGCTGCAGGCACCGGATTGTTCTGGTTATGTTTGCTCGGAACTGTGATAACAGCACTGGTTCCTCGTTTTGTTGTAAAATATATTTACCAATATTATTTTCCCAACGACATTCAGATTTCAAGAGAAGCTGAGAAATATGAGAATTCAAGAGTCAATGTAGGTGGACAGATAGAAATGCATCCTATCTCAGGTGCTCCACCAAGATGACAGAAATGATCTTGCACCTTTGTGTATTATTTTTTTTTTCTATTTGTGTAAAGTTGCATATTCTTTAGGCTACTTCAGAGAATTCTGCTGTTTGCCAGATTTCATTGTTTTCTATCCAAAGGATAGAGTTTTTGTTTTCAGTGTAGAGGTTTCTTTTATTCTTATTATTCTTTTGTATCAGTTAATTAGCCTGGTGTAAATTCACATTGATTATTTTAGCAATTAGCAGAGAAGGAAAATGTGGATTGTTACACATAGTTAATTTTAACATGGAGAGTTGTGTTCATTGCTTCCTTGTCTAGGAAGCACCGATGCTTCAAAACGATTGTTATATTGGTATCTGATATGTATGGCATTGATATTTCAATACTTTTTGTCTTTTTATTTTTCAATTAATTTATGCTCTTTTTTCTTTTTTTCTTTTTGGCCTGAAGCAATGTAGTATTAGTATCATGTTGTATTCTTATCATGTATTTTTATCTGTTTCCTAGCACCTTGATGATATTAATTAATTTATTTCCCTTGAGCCTGCTTGGTTGAATTTTGGTTTATGCAGCTTTGATAAAAGATATCAAAGTTGTTTGTTTGTGTGTGGAATAAAAGTTCCAGCCAAGACAGGTTGTAACATGTTTGAAACCTAGGAAGTTCTATATGTATGTTCTATGATCTATTCTGGCCTGAGCCTTCTGGTCATAGATGCTAAGCCACATAAAAGAAACTCATTTAAAATTTTGTGAGTGAATTAGTTGTGCATGGTGATGCTTTTCTTTTTTAACATTTCTATTCCCATAAATCTTCAAATAAATATTATTCAAGTACTCTTTTTGTTGTCACTTGGTTAAAATAGTTTTATCTGCATAAAATTAGCTACTTTATTTCTTGTATAACTAAGATTGACATACTATACTCCCTCCGGTCCTATTTATAAGACTCTTTTAGGGTTTTTTATTTTCACCAAGAAAAGTGGATAAATTTGTTAGTGACATTGGAAACATGAAAATTTGATATACTTTTTCAAAACTAGTACTATAATTATTATTGAAACTCTAAAAAGTGTTGACTTAATAAGAATGTTTGTAGTAAATTAAATTCTATTAAAAATTGAAAAGGAATCTAATAAATAAGACCGAAGTATATATAAACAATCAAGTGAGCCGACTTCTTGAGATTCCTCAATATCAAAACAAAATTTTTGACTCACGCTTTACATAATACTGTATTTATCAACAAGGTAATTACATCGTTAATGAAATTCAAACCAATGTTGTTATGAACTACAAGTATGAGTCAAATCATTACTAACTATATCAACATTTGTTGGCACTAAAATTAATGCTAAAACTATATACTATATGTTTTATTGCACAATAATATTATACGGTCCATATTTCTTATCTCTAATAAAAAATTAATTCTGTTGATAAAATGGTAAAATATGCGCAAATTTTTCTCTCAAAAAGTTTAGTCTATAAAAAAAGTAGTATAGTGTGATTAAAAGAAATCATATTGTTTTAATAAAAAAAAAAAAGAAATCATATTGAATATTGAATAAAAATAAATAAATAAATATAGGTGTAACATAAAATGAAAGTGTGATTTCAATTTTTCTCTTTTTGGAAAATAAACAGTTGTTTCCTATGGTTGTGGGTTTTGTTGTTTCTCCATCTTCACACACTGTCTCTGTCTGTCTTATGATATGATATCATCACATTCCTTATGTTTCAACTCAGAGAAGAAGAAGAAGAAGATCCTTCTATAAAGCTTTTTGAAACAGATATTCATATTCCACAAGATTCTTCACACACACTCTCTCTCACTCAGATTCACCCTCAACCCATCAATATCATCATGGTTATTACTTAATACCATTCTCTAACTTACTTTGCTTTCTTCTTTTTTTTACTGCTTTATTGAGAAATTTTATATCCTAAAGTTTCCTTTTTTAATCTTAAAACTGAAGTGGGTATCATCATAAAGCATAGAACTTCTGAGTGTGTAAATGCTATACATTAATTTATTTATTTTTGTTTAAATGTTTAAAAAAAAAAAAAAAACTCATTTTTTGGTGGATATATATATTATTACAAGTTAATGCTCGTCTAGTTACCAAAGAGAATAAACTAGTTCATGCTTCAGGTATCTTAAGGTGTTTGATAACTTGTTTTTTGAAGAAGATAGAAAAGCAGTGTTAGATTCTGTGGGCCACTATAGAAATTTAGTGGTGGAAATCAATTTTGGACTGAATTTTTTAACCATCAATGGGCACCATAAAACTTAAATGAGTCCAAATTAGTTAGGTGCTGTTAGAGTTTACTTACTTCAGTATAGTGTTCTATCAACTGTAGCAATAGAAAATGGATAAAGGTTTGGTGAAAGTTAAAAGACAAATATATCCTGATTGGGAAAATGGATATAATTGTTGTTTGTTTTATGAGTAGAAATGCATATTTTATGCCATTCTTTCCTATGTGTTCTGTAACAGAATTAGCTCTTTGTCAAGTCGATGTATATCCAGCTGATATAGTTTGGTTTTGAATTGCAGAATGGATTTGAACAACCATCAGAAGGTGAAATGCATGTGCCTTTGAAGGAGGTATCTGGCAAGCGCACTGATCCTTCAGAATATGTGAAAGGTATTCCAATCACTTATGGAAGTCCTATTCCTGAACTTGTGTCCAAAGTAGTTCATAGAACTACTGGAGGCAAGACTGCTAAAAGATATATTGATGAAAAAGAAAAGGTTTTAAAGAAGCCAGACAAGGTCCTGACGTGTCCGCGCTGCAATAGTTCGGAAACAAAGTTTTGTTATTTCAACAATTACAATGTTAACCAACCTAGGCATTTCTGCAAAAGATGCCAGAGATATTGGACAGCTGGGGGGACAATAAGAAATGTTCCTGTTGGGGCCGGTAAGCGAAAAAATAAGCCCTCAGATTTGCAGTATTGTCAGGCACCTGTGGCTCCTAATGCAGTATCTAGCATCCAGACTGATACCAACCTTGCTAGTGATGTGCATTTCTCATCCAGTGATCTTCCCGGTACTTCAAGACCTGTTAGAGGGATGGGGAATATCCTCGGTCTGGAGGAGGATGCTCCTCTTAGTGAATCCTTTGAAACTGTGTTAAATCTCAAATGCCACAAAAAAATTGATGTGGACTGTTTTACTGTTAAAGATGATTTTGAGGAACCATCCAGCTCTTCCGTGAGATCTGCTGTATCATGTGAGAAGGAATATTCAGAAAGCGGAGTAGACCAAGCAGGTTTGACTTTGACACAGCAATGTAATGATGTAACACCTTTACATCCTCTTCATTGTTATCCTGTTCCTCCATGGCCTTACCAATGGAATCCATGTTGGAATGCCATGGCTTTTAGGCCGAGTAATGTAACTTCTGGCCCTACTTATATGGGCTCAGCAACCATGATGACAGTTCCAAGCTTCTCCACACCAACAGTAGAATTACCAGTGGCGCCTTCTTTGTATTGGGGATGCATGCCAAGCTGGGCTGGCCAAAAGGAAGAGTCTTCAATGGTTAGTGGATACACATTTTCTGGCATCACATCACCTACGAGCAGTGCTTGTTCTGGTAATAGGTCTCCAACCTTAGGAAAACATTCTAGAGATGGAGGTGCAGCAGGAGATGATACAATGAAACAGAACCTATGGGTACCTAAGACTGTAAGAATTAATGATGCAGATGAGGCTGCAAAGAGTTCTATATGGTCAACTTTGATTACAAAGTCTGAACAGAACAAACCTATTATCAAAGGAACTGTTTTCAAATCATTTGAACCTAAGTCAAACGCCAATTCATATTCTTTAGATGATAATCAAATTCTAAAGGCAAACCCTGCTGCTTTGTCTCGTTCTGAATCTTTTCAAGAAAGCATGTGAAAACTGGTATTTCATTCTGGTTTTGTCTTGTTGTGAGCTCAACCAGGTCTTATTGGCATTTGTTGTTGAATGAAGCACTGAGGATTTCCGCAAGTCACTTTCTATCATGTGAGACGTGACTCATGTCTCCATGTAAGAATGATTTAGAAGATAGCCATGACAAGAACATTTAATTGGGAATTCAAGCTACATGTTCTGTGTGATCAGTATGAATTCTCAATCTTGTAATATTAATTGCTTCCTAGTGGAATAATACTTTGTGGATTCGCAACTCAAGTTCATTACCATGAAGAAAGCGAGACAGGGCAGTTCATGAAATTCAGAGTTTGAGGTATCAGGTATGATATTTAGGTTTCAAAGCAGTTGCGATAAAGATATTACACCTTTGAGTTGTATTCATAATTTTCCAGTCAATCTTAGGAGCTTGCCTATGTCATTGACTCCTTCGTGCATTGCTTTTCAGATTTTTCTAGGGATTGCTTTTTTATTTTTTTCTTTCCAAGAAGGGTGGGCCTTTTCATATTTATTGAAGTTGGTTATGGCGAAAACAAAATTGCTAATGAGGCCTATTTCTGTTCTAAAATTTCTTTCTGTCTGTCTTGGTCCAAAAGTGAAGCCACGCTCATGCCATTGATGACAATCTCTATCACGATCAGCTAAAATAAACGCACTTATTTTCACACTGCAAATTTTAGAGCTCAATAAACCATTTCCTTTTTACTTCACCTTACCTCTTCTCTTGTTCTTATTGAACAAAAGTTAATTAACTTATCTGTTTTTTCATTCTATTGTTCCTTTGATCAATAGCTGTTTCCATTTTCACCTTGATCATAGTTATTGTATGTGATGGCCGTGATGTGTTGATTATGCTAGGAGAATTTTCTGGTTATTTATTTATTTATTTTTTGAACAGCAATTTTCTGGTTTTTTTGCTGCGGGGTCAACAAGCCATTAATAATGAAAATTGATAAACCTCAAATTCTTGTAATAAGATAAGAGAAATTGTTTGTACAATTTGTTATTCAGTTTCGTCCTCCTCAAATTCTTAACTTTGCTTACTCCATATACACACTCTTTGGAAATGTAAATAGAGTATTACTGCTAAATTATATTAAGAACCTTTTTTTTATTAGTTTGCTTGTATCAAATTTAAGGCCACTGCTTCTTTTATTTTTCAACCAGCATCTAAGTCTTGTCTGGACCTCTTTTAAGTACTTGGTTGAGGGGTTGTCATGGTATTATTGTGTTGTTTTTCATGTTGATGCTTGCAAAATGTGAGAATGTGAAACCATTGTGCTGAGTTGAAATACTTATGCACAGTTAAAACGATTAATAACAAAGGAAATGAAGATAAGGAATTATACTTCAAATATCATTTTATTGCAATAAAAAAAAGTTATTGCATTGTACAAGTATTGAAATTGAAAGTTACATCAGACCTATTCTACAAATACTGAAAGAGTTAATTGTCACTTTGGTCCCTGAAATTACATATCGCTTTCATTTTCTTCCTTCAAATTACGAAAATAGCTTTAAGGTCCCTGGATTTGTAAAAACGTGTGCACGTTAGTCCCTCCGTCAACGTCCGTTAACGGAGGCGTGACATGCACTTTAAATAATTCACTATAGTTTCTATAATCACTTTAAATAATTCACTATAGTCCTTGTAATAATTTTAAGTTATTCATTATAGTCCCTGAAACTATACAATTTATTCACTTTAGTCCCTATGAGCCATACTCGACACTTTTCATGATACGAAGGAACATATTGATTGTTAAACTCATTCAAAGGTTAACAAAGTGACCTGTAAGCACAATGAAAAAATCTTTATGTTTGTGTGACTTTTGGCAAAACGAAGTCACGTATATTGTTTCTTAAACTCATTCAAAAGGTCATCATCATCATCATCACTTGAGCTGGAAACAAGTAATCACTCAAGATCATCATCACTGATATTAACAGGAGGACATGATCTTTTCTGTGGTAATGATTTATTTACAAAAGAGCAGTTGGTCTTAATTGCTATATTGGGCGATATGTTTTCCATCATGGGCGAGGATTTAGGAAAGGAGGAAGATGCACTGGTATGCAATGAAGGTTTGACATTCAGCTTTGACTTAAGGAGCGATTCATTAGAATTTGGTTCCTTCTTTTGCTGATGCTTTGACTTGCTGGACTCGATGGGTAGCAGCTTTCCATTAACTTGGTTTGTGAAAACAAAAGTGACCTCATCACCCGCTGAAGCCTGAAGGATAGCATCTGGGACAGAAGTTGGGGAAAAATGATGCCCCCAACTACCCAAATCTTCTTCCAATGGGCTCCCAATCTGAAAAATAAATAAATAAATGTAAGAAAGAGCGAGTCAAGAGCTAGGGCTCTATTTGGCACAACTACTTGATAATGTAGCTTAAAAGTTAAAACTGATGAACAGACATTTGTTAAGAGTTAAGACTAATTAATAAATGGATCCACTTAAAAGGCTGAGGATAAGCATTCAAAATTTGATAGCTTTTTTGAGGATGTGATGAATTGAAGAAATCAAAACTATATCTTTTTTTATTTTTCAAAGAAACTTATCCATTTTAAGTTTCTTGTCCCCAGCCATAAGGGCTTTAATTAAGAAAATCCAAATAAATTTGAAGGTAATGGTAATGGGTCTAAAATGACATAGGGTCCTGCCTTATAAGCATAAACTACCTGAAGTAGCTTATCAAATATGAACTTTTAAACTCGTGGCAAATTGAAATAATCCCCTTTACCAAACACTGTTAGGTAGCTTATTTTCAGTCAAATAAGCTAGTTGACTAGCTTCTAAGCTCCTTTATGGTGTTACCAAACACACATTAGAACAATTTGTTCTTCATACCCTTGCTTGAATCAAGAGATAATAGGATAGACAGTAAAGCTCAACCTGCTTTTCTGATCTTTTTAACTTCTCTAAGCAGCCTGTGATTCCCGCAAATCCACCTATATCAGAGGTTTCATCATCAGATTCGTAATTAATTAGTGTTGATCCAGCTGCTGCATATTTCTCGTTACTGCTTTGAGGCCCAGCATATGTTAGGCACCGTGTGCATTGCATCTTTTCGTGAATCTCTGACCTACATAAATATAATAAAAGCAAATATTAGGCAGTGAATCAAGTAGAGACCACAACTCAATTTCATGGCAGACAGGAAGAATTGAGGTGTCAATTCTTTTCACCATGTCACACCATCAGTACCATATGCACAAGAGTCTTTACCGCATTTGTTCGAGAACGTCGTAACTCCTAACTAAATATATAACAAAAAGGAAAGAGAGGGTTTACTTGTTATTCTCATGAAAAGTGAACAAATCGCGAAGATCCTCTGTTGAAAGAAGGTTACCCTGAAAATCATAAACTTTATGAATTAGCTTTACCAAATATGAAATAAGCAGCATCAACCAAACACATGGTAGAAGCGGTAATTTTGACCTGTGCCACAAGGCTATCTGTTTGCTCCTGCTGAATGACCTTTTGCAGACCTTCTTTTGACATCTGACGCTGGTACACCTACACATAAGTTAAATGGTTCAGTAAGGGAAAATATAAACAGAAATTGCTCGATGAGCAAGCACCGATACTACATGAACAAAAAACCATAAGATACATTTGGGTTTATAAACCTTTTCTTCTATTGTTCCAGCACTCAAAAATCTATAAACATAAACTCTTTTTTTCTGCCCATCCCTCCACACTCTTGCTGCAGCCTATTTATGGAAAAGGGAAAATTGCAAACAAAAGAACAAAAGTATGTAAGATATAGAGAAAAAGAAAGCTTGCATAATAAGATTTCATATGTTAATACAGTTAAACCTAATGGTATGTTACTTGTTTATCATTTGCTGGATTCCAATCGGGATCAAACAAGACAAGTCGATTTCCACCGATCAAATTGAGTCCACAACCACCAGCCTTGCTGCTTAGCAGAAAAACGAATTCATCCTGCGATATGTCAAATTTGGTTTGTCAATAGACAATAACATATGAATGATATTGTGCATAATGAGAGTTTAAGTGACGAATTTACCTTAGATGGGTCATTAAAGCAGTTGACCAACTTCTGCCTTTTGCAGATTGATATAGTGCCATCAAGTCTCAAGTGAGGGTACCTTTGTTCCACACACAATTGGGCAAAAAGATCGAGAGTCTGTTACATGGGAGATGGTTTAGTATAGCAAAAAAGGAGTAAAAGGGTAACAAAATGAAGCATGAAAGAATCAGCCATGGAGAAGATTGAGAAAGGTAAATACACATCTATGGCCGAAAACATGAACCTGTATATAGCTGTTAGATAAACAGGGGAGTTATCCTTAGTCTTTGATGCTTTATTCATTATTTCACCTAGCTATTCTTTTTTTATAGTATTTTTTTAACTGTAGAAATGGCTCAGCAAGCTCTCTATTTTTCAAATAAAACAAGAGAGCAGTCACAGAGAATTTAAGATATTCCACCATGAAGAAAAGATATATTTTATGTTTATGCAGCACATGGACAAACCAACAAAGATATTGATATTTATGGTTTAATATGCATAAAAATATCCGGAAGATAACAAAAGAAGGGGCATCAGCGCCATCATTATAAGGAGTTGCATGAACTTCTTCACCGCAGTGTAAATTAATTTCTCCAAGCAAGATTGCCGGGAGCAATAACATAAGCCTGGTGAGCTTCATTATCTGGATGCCACCAGAATTGACCTCAAAAACTAAATAATATTTCATTGTAAGGATCTTATTTCATGCTAAAGAGTTGCATTGTTTAGCAACAGCTGCTATATAAAAGAGTATTGCAACATAACCTTTTACCATGTACCTGAGTGTAGTTTGAGACGAGGACAATGCGATCATTTGTCATCTGACGTAAATGAGCAAGTAATCTTGCTAAGACATGCATTTTCCCAGATAGCTCAACCCAAGATCCACACTCTCCTGTCCACGAGCCAGGCCTACAAAGAAAACTCCTATAGCATGACTAATTTAGACACCGAATGTATAAGTGAAACCTAATCCAAACTTATCTACCTTCCAGATAACATTTCAGGAGGGAAGAACCTAATGCAGTCCTCAAAACCTGAAGTTCCTGGGCTCCCACTTTGTATGGTATCATAGATAAGCTACAAGACACTATCTTTTGTCAGGATGAAAGTATGTCTGAAACTTAAAAACCATAAAAGGAGAAGATGGGTTTTGTTCACAGCTTTTAATAGATGATAAATAATTCTACTTGCCAAATCTAATGACACCACTAAGTCAACATCTTCACTACCTATTATTAAGAATGTATGAGGAAACATTAATACATTATAACGTTTACAAACAGGGAACTTCATTAAGAATATATATATATATATACATATATACTCCAGAAAAAAGACCAAAATAATACCTTTGGATGATTGCACAACTTTTTAAGAGCTGTTATGTAGGCCAAAATCGTTGTTTGCTTCACTTCTTCAGTAATTGCCCTTTTAACCTGTGTTTGAAGACACATTTATCAATTCAGTTTTGATTGTCTTATTTTTGTCAACATCCAAGGGGTGAACACCTTAATGAAAAATATATATTTTCTAGCCAAAACTGGACCTTACATTTTTTGACTGTATAAAATGTTTATATAGTTCTGACTGTAGTGGAGACAACTTGCAGCAAACAACTTCAATTATCTGCACCACAAAAGAAACAGGCCAGGGATATAAGATCAAGAGTTATAGAACCGTGGATCCATATGCTATAATGGAAATTCTGTCTTCAGCTTCTAGTTTGGGACCTAACTTTTTGTAATCATACTGTCCTCATCTTAATGGATTTCTTCATTTATCAAAGGAAAAAAAAACACAAAGTTCTACTTATTTAATGTAAGGAAAGAGAGCTAATATTTCAAGAACACCACACTAATTGAAAATTTGGGGAAAAAGAAAGGATTGCATGCATATAGTTCAAATTTTTTTAAAGAAAAAGAATATGTGATTTAATTAAGCAAAAGTTCAGTAAGTTTGGTAGATAGATAAAAGAAAGTACAATACCTTCGGTGGCAAGTGATTTGATAATAATGCATTAGTCCTTCTTAATATGAACTGCAAAAACAGACTGGCCAATCAGTCTTCCATAAAGAAAGCATATTTTTATTTTATTATCAAAACACAAAAGAAACTAGTTGCACTTCATTATCATTCCGCCAGTTCTTAATAAAAATATCTTGTATCTTCAGCAAGTTTGACTGGTGATGAAATGAAATAATACAGCACCTTAGATGGGTTTTTGATACAAGGGTTATTTTACATTTATGGGAACCTTCAGGCAAGACTGTTTTGTTCCCATGTTTGGTAAGAGAAACAAGAAAACATTCCAAGGAATATTTATTGACCACTACTCCAACCAAATCAATCCCAACGGGAAAGGTGTGTTTAGATGATTCCCATGTGGTGGGAATAATTATAGAACTAAAAAAGGACATGCATACCCAACCTGATCCTCAATTTCCCAGGAATAGTCAAAGTTAACCAAACATAGGTCAGATAGATTCCAAGAAATACCATTCCTTGGAATGCCATCCCCAAGAGTAATAATACTCGGAAGGAAAATCAACTCTTGAACCAAATGCTAAAAGTAAGGAGTCGAATGTAATTCACATCGATAGGACAAGAAAACAATATTACCTGATTAACTTTGATACTTAATTCCGCGGAGCGTGCAGCACCTAGCTTCTTCTCTGCTGCAGTGGCAGTAGGTTCTCTTCCGCAAATAATTGGCGTCTTATTAATGCAAGTAGAAACACGAGAAAGGGAAAATCCTATTCCAGCATCACAGTTTCCTAAAATCTTTCAGAAGTTGGTTTGTCTTACTATCATATCAGTTTTTACAGAGCGTGCTGTACATACTAAAGACTTTTAACAACCAAGTAATTCCTTTTTTCCTCCCTAATTACTGGTGTATTCTGACTAAGGATGAGCTTGAGCTTTTGCCAGATTGTGTATCAAAAAATTTAAACAATACAGCAACGCAATGAATGTACCTCAGTACCGCCGAAAATGTGCAATACCACCCAATATTCCAGGATTAGTGAAGTTCACCATTGCGAAGAATTCTTCCAAGTCATTCTGCGGGTGGCATATGCTCGCAAAAAAATTATATATATGACAAATTAGGATTGTAACTAGCAAAAGAGACAAACAATAATGCATAGAGATCATCACCTGCAAAGGAGTTCCTGACAACAAAATTCTTCGTTTGCATGGTAGAGCAGCTAAAGCCTAATCCAGGAAGTAGTAGTAGTATTCATGAGACACTCAGAACCAAGGCAATCAAGAGAAACTATCTATACAACTTCATATTCTCTTGATGGAACTTGAAGCTCAAGTTTCCTTCCTTTTGACATTTCCGCTCACCCGGTTTGTGATTGTCTGATCATTTTTGAGTCTGTGAGCCTCATCACATATGAGAAGGTCACAAGAGTTGGTGGAGCTAAACTTTGAGGAATGCAATCGGAACGTCTCATATGAAACAATGAGCACCTGTAAAGAGGTGCAGGGACTTGTAAAGTTATGAATCCCAGAGAGGATATCCTGTCTTGTGGTTTGGCAAAGGGCAAGAAGATGGATCCTGTGTCCAAGCCACTTGTTGATTTCGGCTTCCCAATTAGAGAGAGACAAGGCTGGTAGGGGTGACAATGATGGCCTTTCTAACCATTGGTTTCCCTTTTTCAAAGCCTTGAGAAAGGAATGTATGGAGTAATGTGATGGATTGCAATGTCTCCCCCAAACTACAAAATAAAAATAAAAAAGCAGGCAGTCACGTGAATAGGGGTGTTTGTGGAAAAAAAAAAAAGTAATTAATGCTCGTTAAACATTGGTAAAGGGCTCTGTAAATAGGGACAAAATAAAAGTGTGGCTTTATAATTAGGGACGGGGAGTAATAAAGTGAGCGAGAAAAGAAAGATAGTAGAGTAGTAGTACCCCATATCATCAGCCAAAATGCAACCATGAATATGATAGTGATCGGTGGTGGTGGTGGTGCGTAGGCCGGAGACGCAATGAAACATGAACTGAACACCTTGCCTCTGATGAGGACGAAGGAAACGAACAAGCAGAGGATCAACTGCTATACGATGATGATGGTGTTGAGGTGGGACCCACAGTACAAGAGGATCAATCTCTTCTTCTTCTTCTTCTTTGTGAGCAACAGGAGGAGGTAATTGTTGTTGTTGTTGTTGTTGTTGGTGGTGGTGTCTCCATGGAACAACGAACTTTTTGCGACGGAGGGGATTGGAAGAAAAAGATGATGATGGTGGATGATTGAAGGATTTTGTATAAAGAGGAATGAACGGTGATATCATTTCTTCTTCGTCGTCCATTATTCTCACACTCATTCTCTCTCTCTATTTCTTTCTATTTCCCGCTCAACCTTCCAGAAATCTTGGTGTGTTTTAAATTTCCGTCTGCGAAAACGAAAATATTCCGTAATGTATAACACTGAAATAATTCGTTTACTCAGTGATAAAATTTTTCCATATGTAGATAAACGGAAAAGTATATTTAGTTTAACAACTCCAAGTTTATACATCTATCTATTTATTGTACAGGATAAGTGAACACGTAATCCCCCATCTTAGACTTTTTCGTCTTTTTGCAAATAGAAAATTTTCGTCTATCAGAAGATGGAAAAATTTCATCATTGAGTAAACGGAATATTTCAGTGTCATATATCACGGAATATTTCCGTCTATTGGCAAACGAAAATTTAAAATGCATTAAGGACAATTTTGTCTATAAAAATTCAAAATGGGGACCAAAATTTAAGTAATGGGTCGAAATTTAAAACTTAATTTTATTTACTTTATTCATACCTGCCACCTTCTATGATATGAATCATCCAAATTTTTTCAGTAAATTTTACATTGCTGAATCACCCATTTCAACAAGAGTAGGAGTACTTTATTTTTTTTTTTTTACACCAAATTTACTCAGAATCCGACTCATTCGGTCCGATCCAACTGAGCTCACACTACGCGATAGGAGTCTCCCAGCGGGGTTGCTTCATACCCAAGGCTCGAATTCGAGACCAATTGGTTAAGGGACCACTTGGTCAACCCTATGTTGGTACAAGAGTACTGTACTGTATAATATATTCATGGGTGTTTTTAAAGATTTTTCAATATTTTTTTTCTTCTTTTCTTTTGGTCTTTATAATTTTGGTCCCAACTGTGACTAATATTTGTGTGTGATGCATGTTTATGTTTATATACTACTAATTGTTAATTGCTCACATTATTAATGATAGTTTTGACACTTCATTAATAAAATTAAAATCAAAATTTAAGGAACACATAAAGATCCAACTAAAGAAAAAAATTCATACGATTAAAACCAAAATAAGTTTCCTAACCGTAAGGTGAGGTGATTTTGAAATTTTTTTTTTTAATTTTTAAATAAGGGTTCCAAATTCTCAGTAATATATGCCAAAGAATAATTCATTTGAAGACATAAAAGTTCTTGAGATTAAATTTTGTCTCGAATTGAAGTTTTGAGTCGAGTTTAAAAATTTAACTACTTATCAACCACTATATTTTATGCCTGCATGCTGATTGATTAATATAAAATAAATTATTCACCATGTTTAACACAACAAAGTAAAAAATGAGTTGGAAACTGTGATTTGCCCGCTAAAAGAAAAGTTTTCATCCTTTTTCAACAAACAATATTTGAATAATACATTATTATTACCTATGGTGACACAAGTAAAATCACCTAATTAACAGTGGAAGCGCATTGGGCAGGGTAATGCTTCATCTAGTTCTAGTCTAGTTAATGTTTAGGTGTCTCCGGCCTCCTCTTGGTTACTATCATTAACAAACTTAACCTTACATATTCTTCATATATGGTATATTTCCTCCCTTCTGTGTTCGGTAGCCAATACCCAATACTTACTATTGTCCATGCCTTAAATATGTTTTTGCAGAACAAGTTGGGATTTATCTATGGCTATTTGCTGTTGCTATGTATTTTAATGTAGAGGTTTGCGCAGCTAGACATGTTGAACAGTTGGAGGGCCTTTAATATAGGACGAAAGATGTTTTTGTTTTCCATATAAACACTCCAAAAAACATATATAACAGAACCTGAACAATGTTTAATGCTGCGTTCATGTGTCTAATAAGACAAAATGTATTTATTGTAAGATATCCTTCTATATTATGGTTTGGTAATCTTTACTCTTCTTTTATTCTATTAGGTAGTACAATTGAATAGAGAATCAACCTTCTACAAGAAGTAGTGGAAGCTAGCAAATGTTTAAGAAGATAATGACTCTTACCAACTTGAAACCAATGGAGGAAGATCTGGCATTGGTGAATAACAAATGGATAATAATAATTGATGCAGCTTGTTAGTTTATCTTTTAGAAAAGTGACTTAAGTATGTAATTTAGTTTTGGATTACTTAGCTCTAGTAATATATTGTTGTTTTGTTTTGAACTATGATTAGATATTTATATATTTTTGTTTTGTTTTGAACTATGATTAGATATTTTATGTATTGTGACTTCTTCATTTGTACTAGTAATAGATATGTTCTCTATTATTTTGTTTTGAATTATTGTTATTTCTGTATTGTTTTGAACAACTTTGTCAAAAAATTAGAATTTAAAAATTACAGGTTTTAAGATTTGAGAACAAAAGTGCGGGTTGTATCATATTTGAAAATTAGAGACGGAATAATTTTGTCTCTATTTAGAGACACACGTGAATTAGGGAATTAGAGACGGAATTTTGTTAATTAGAGATGTATAATGAATCTTCTAATGAGAGACGGAATTTGTTCCGTCTCAGTTTTGAGATTGAATCCTTTGGATTAGAGACGGAAATTTCCGTCTATGTTAGAGACGGAATTTATTATTATTATAGAGACGGAATTTAATATTTTAGAAACGTCAAGTTCCGTCTCTAATGGAAACAGAAATTCGTCTCTATATTTTTTGCGACGCCAGTTTTCGAGACGGACTGAATTCCGTCTCTAAAACATGTAGAGACGGATTTTTGCTAATTTAGAGACGGATTTCGTTCCGTCCGTTCCGTCTCTAAATCTGAAATTTCTAGTAGTGCTTGCACAAACATAATTTGGATGAAGGGATAATTATTGATGGTGATCGGTGAAATAATTTTATCATTTTTTTAACGGATCTTATTAACAATTATATTTGTATATTTTTTAAAGAGGAGAAATAATTATACATTCACATTACTTCTTTTTTAAAAATCCTAAAATTTATATTCTTCAATAATTTTTCACTGCAATTTGGTTTCTTAATAATTTGATTTTTTTAATTAAAGATCTAATTTTTTTATTTTTATTTTTATTTTTTTTGGATAACTGTAAAGATCTAATTTATCGATCAACATGAACTTGAAGTTTTATCTAATAAATTGCTGCTTCTTCACCATGATGCAGCAGTAGGCTCATTGATTGCAGAGAACTGGTGACATCTAAGCTTAAGCCAAATTTGGCTACTCACAAAATCTGTACTGTATATATATATATATGCAGTAACTAGATACAAAATACAATCAAAGAAAACATTAAGAAAACAGATGGATATATATATAAGTAAAATTCATACATACAATGTTGTAACAAGCAACACACATCTCATATATGACTAAATTTCAATTTCAATGGCAAGCAATATTATTAATTTAAAAAGAAATACTCATTATAAAGACAAATTCATGTACAAAGAAGAATAGGAAACCATAGAGGAGCATTGCTACCACCACAGCATTCAAAAGTAACCATCACACTGCATTCAAAATAATGATTTACAGAACAAGCATAAATACAAATTACAAACAACAATGATCACAACTCACACAAGTACTGGATATGTTTTCTAAATCATGTGGCTCTGTCACACACAGTTATCAATAATAACATGAAGAAGCATATATATAAAACTATTACTTTGGAAATATTTCATTGATGTAAACTGAACTCTGGCCAAATATCACTGATGGTTATATAAATCATAAAATGCAGTAATGAATATTGAACTCTTGAATCTTGATGTAGCGACATGCCTACTTTCCAAACTGAACTCAACCAATTGAACAAATGTTATTGGTGGTAGATGTAAGAGGATTTGCTCCAACAACTCATCATGAATATGCATGGTATGTCCCCCAAGAACTTGCACGTCAGTTGATAAAGCTAGCTAGGGTTAGGGTAGAGCAAGCTTCAGGTTACTTTTTTTTTTTTTTTAAATATCCCGAACCCAGAACTTGGAACCCACCCGATCACATTGCACCCGGCGAGTCTTGACAAATTGAGGGAGAGTATTTACCAACCACTTGAATGTTTGTCTCATAAATTGAAACAGGTTCAACTTAGCAAAAAACGAACACAAGTCTTAGATTCCTTTATTCTCACCATTTACCACCTAGGCTATGC
Source organism: Crotalaria pallida (assembly GCA_037953625.1). Taxonomy (NCBI): domain Eukaryota; kingdom Viridiplantae; phylum Streptophyta; class Magnoliopsida; order Fabales; family Fabaceae; genus Crotalaria; species Crotalaria pallida. Next base: position 176,422,499 of record CM075650.1, read on the forward strand.
CTGATGGACTTTGGCTTCTGGTTACTTACCAGTACAAAGGAAAAAATTTATACACAGAATTTGTTTTTTTTAGGGAATTTGTTCAAAGTTGATAACTAATATACTAAAAATTAGGGGAAAAAAAGGATGAAAACATATTCTAATTAACATTTCATTTTATCCGAGAGTTTTCATAACATTAGTCATATGACTAATCAAGGACATATATAAACTTTAAAAAAAATAAAATAAGTTTTATTAGGAAACATTGTATTGAAAGAATAAAAAAATTATATTTAGTTATAAACCTAAAAAAATAAGTTTTATTATGAAATATTGTATTGAAAGAATGAAAAAAATTGTATTTAGTTTTCTAATAAAATATGTTTATCTTTTAGTTCTTATCTTCGATCGGTCATTTGGACCAAACTTAATAGATCAGAGTCGTTCATTTAATAACATAATATTCCTAAAAATCTCGAGGTCAAGTGGTGCGGTTAACAAGTAGTAGTGCAATCCTGCCAACTTGAGAACGGGGCCTCAAGTTCGATTCCCGGTTAACACACCTCGCTGGGAGAGGCATAGGAACACGACCTCGTGCAGGATTAATTTCAAGGGTTCCTTGGTATTAAAGGTACTCTTTGGAACATCGGTGGTGCTGGCCAAAGAGTATAAACCAAAAAAACATAATATCCCTAAAAATCTTAGATAGAATGAGTAATTACTAATAAATCCTAATTAATAATGCATGCCCTTTAAAAAAATCCAATGTCAACAAATCTATGTAACAAAGCTAGATGTATATCCTACCTTGCTACTTGCTAGCCAAGCAACTTGCTATGTCCATAATTTATTTTATGTTCTAAACGTTAGCTTAGCTTGGGATGTCCGGTAATAATAATATCAATTATGTTTCGCATCTAGCACCCATACTTTCCCTTTGTGAAAAGAAAGTGGAAATAAAATTGGTCCCGTTTCTCTTGTTTCCTTCTTATAATGAGGATGCCAATGCTTTATCTCAATTCTTAATGTATATACATAACACTAATTCAATAATCAGTTCGTGTAGCCCATGTGATCATATACCAAGTCTTAAACTTGGGAGTTGGAAGTCTCGGGTTCGATCATGGACTCTACCATTTGATGGATTTAAATCCCCTTCGCTTATCCCTGTAAAAAAAAATCAAAAATACTTTACCTATAAAAAAATAATGTTTATTAGTTCAAACAATAAAATACGACGAAGGATTATTTTTCATCAGCCGAGCCGATGAGTGATGAGTTTGTAAAATTAGATACTTTCTCGATTTTAAATATAAGTCCTTTTTTTCCTTATGTTGAGCTCATATTTTAATTTTAAATGATATTAATTACTTATTTTTTACGTATATACTTTTTTACTTAATATTTTTTTATAGTCGCAATAATAATTATATAGGTAATTTTGAAAAAATATATCAAATGTTATCAATTTCAATATTACTAGTCTATTAACTAATTTTGTTAATTCTCGTTCTATACTATAACTATATATCTCTAATTCCAATTTCACTAATAATAAATTTTAAAATAGTAATATTTCCCTTTCTTTAATTATTTTCTTTTTATACTTTTCTTTAATTATTTTGCTATCCATTAAAAATATTTACTATTTATTGTAGGTACTTTCCTACTGAACGCATATATTCAAGCTTCACTATGTTCAGACTATAGGGTAGGGCGCGACACTTCAAATAAATTGATTTTCACTATGCTCCTTTTATAGATGTTCATTTTATACTTGGTACTTGATAAAGGTATCCGCAGTTTTATTTAGGATATGTAAAAGTAGTATAGAATATATTAATGTCTTCTTTGTCACGTTTGGAGTTATTCTTTGCTTCATTCCATAAGAAAAATAACGAGGTGAAGTAGAAGAAGAAGAAGAAAAGAATTAATCAGTTAAAGGAAAAGCTTATATATATATATATATATATATATATATATATATATATATATATATATATATAGCTATATCTCTTGCATGTGTATGTGCTTAGGATTATATTTGACAATTATTATCCAATTTTTGTAGCAAAATGTTGGAACTACCATTCAAAATGTCACTCCGTTTATCGACGTTTGATTTCAGGCATTTGCCCTTTGTTGAGAACATGATGAGGCCTGAACTCTTAGGTGGCGCAGTTGCTATTGTGGCCGTTGGCCTTACGGCTGCTTATATTTACTATTTCAGAAAAAACTCCAAAGGTATTATATTATTGTTTAATTTTCAATAATGCTTCTAGTTTTTGTTTAATTTGTACCATTTCCTAAATTATTCCAACATCCCATTTTTGCTTTAGAGATAATTAAACCTTCTTCAATTGCACTATCACCAAACTGCGTATTATATGAATGTTCCATGTTAGTGTTTAAAAGAAAAAAAAAACAATATGCATCGTTGTAACAAACTAATTGATGAAATGGAAATTACCAATAACTTGTTGGACATAAACTAACTCAGATGCGGAAGTGGCATGAATTTGGATTCTCTGACTGAACATTTCTCCAATTTTCGAATTTCATTCATTCAATACTTTTTTTGATTTATGTTTAAATGAGTTAAAAATGCTTTAATGGTAGAGAAAATTGATTAATTAAAGAAAAAGATGTAACAAGAAAACATTAAGAAAAAAGCAAATTTAATCCCGAGTTGACAATCCTCAATCAATTTAGTTCATACATTAGTAGTAGTTATGTATCAATTTGATCCTAAATTGTTTGTTTTTTCCCGATAAGATTGATCTTAACTTTGATGCAAGTTGAATACCAAAATCTGTAGCCAAAAAATTGACCACCAAAATGACAACTTTTTTTCAGGTTGCTTGGACCCCAAAAGATTCAAAGAATTTAAACTTGTAAAGAAGACTCAGATCAGCCCCAACTCTGCAAGATTCAGATTTGCCCTTCCCACTCCCACTTCGGTACTGGGCCTTCCTGTTGGAAAAAACATACTTGCCAGGTTTGAAAAATATTGTTGTAACAATAATAATACATAAATAAATAACACATGCATCCATATAGTAGTATTTTATTTTAAATATTAAGCAGGGGAAAAGATAGTGAAGGAGCTGAAGTTATGAGATCATATACACCAATCACGTTGGATTCAGATATTGGCTATTTTGAATTGGTTGTTAAGGTACAACTAACTTTGTGGGACTAATTTTGTAAAAGGGAGGATAAATGAAGTTATGTTTGTTTTCAATGTACATGTATATTTATTGCTACAAATTAAAGTTTACATATGGAAGCAGATGTACCCAAAAGGAAAGATGTCCCACCATTTTAGAGAAATGAAAGTGGGTGACTCCTTGGCCGTGAGGGGCCCCAAGGTACTTCCTTCCTCAATCAAATTAAATTAAGAGGATGAAATTCCAATATTAAAGGATTTTTTAAAGAGAAAATGGATAGTGCACTGACAGTGTAAATGTTTTTTACATCATCAATGCATCATTCATCATTCATGTGTTTATTGTCATTGACTTTCAAATAAAAGTAATACAAATTAATGGTAGATGATGGACTGATGATAAAAAAAACGTTACACATACTCATTAATCTCTTTTTTTTAAAATTTTATTCTCTTGATTTTTGTAATATTGTTAAGTATGATATATAATAAGAACCATAACGAATATAAAGTTATATATTAATGATAAATATATGGAATGCAAGTGAAGCCATCATATGTTATTTCACACTTTGTATCATTCTATGCAGCAAATTGTAAGAATATGTAAAAAATTTAATATATGTACACTGATAATTTATAGTAGTTTTTTGCACTGTCTTAGTTGCAATTTAACCATTATTCACTATGGATGATGTACTAACTGTGTGACAAAAATTCAATTAAATTTATATTTTTTAGACCAAGGCTCTGTTCGGCAACACGAGCTAGGAGCTTTTTAGCTAGCTAAGAGCTTTTAGATTCAGTCAATAAGCTATTAGCCCTGTTCGGTGAACACAAATTAGAAGGAGCTTATAACTTTTAAAAAAGGAGCTTGTAACTTTTGAAAGCTAGCTTTTAGAAGAAGTAGCTTTCTAAAAACTAAACTAGCTTTCAATAATTCATATACCAATTATATCCTCAAACAAAATTTAAAATTATTTTACTACCTTTTAATTAATTAACTACATAATTAATAAATTAAGAAAAAATGAATTTAATTAATTATAATTTAATAATATTTATAATTAATTAATTAACTATCTATTTAATAAATAAATAAAAATTTTTGAAAAATTTAAAATAATAAAATGTTGCATGTCTTCTTTGGTCATTTAATAATTTTTAGCTACTTCAAAAGTTAGTTTTGTCGAACAACACTATTTTAAATAGTCAGCTAAACAGTTATATGCTCCTAGCTCCTAGCTAGCTTAACAGCTACAAGCTAGAAGCTCATAGCTACAAGTTACAAACTCACAGCTATAAGCTAGTTTTGCCGAACAGACCCTAATTTCTTGGCACAGAATGCATAGGGGGATAACCTTTCGAAGAGAGAACACTCAAAATGAGTTATTTTTCTTAAATTTCAACTATGATTATAGCTTACAATAAGATCCCTATTTATAGCATTCAGAAACAAAAGAAAAAATACAAAACAGAACGGAATATATAATAACTGACATTATTAACAAACAGGGGGTTGCCCTTGTTGACAAGTGGGAGGAGATTGCCATTGTTGACAAAATAGATGGCAGGTTCTCGGTCATTTCTACACTTTGATATATAGAGTAACACAAAGTATATGGGATATCTAATGTGTTATGATGCAAGTGTAAGTGTCTAACAATTGATGCCCATTCATGCGAGCTTGTAGGGACGCTTTAGTTACAAACCTGGCCAGGTTAGGGCGTTTGGAATGCTTGCTGGAGGTTCAGGAATTACTCCAATGTTTCAGGTATATATATTTTTAGGAACTCCAGACTTTCTTCAACTAAAAAAAATATTGAACAAATTTGATATGATTATATAATCCTTTAACTGTTGGGAAATGGGTAGAAAATGAGCTTAATTATAACTAGGGAAAAGCTTCCACGCCATCTAGTTATAAAAGGTATCAATGCCTTTTCAGTTTAACTAATTAGATTAGGACACTTGTGCTAATTAATATTTAGTTGTCATTGCTTACTTGTCATATTATAAGGATTATTTTGTAAATTTTTAAAACTTTAATTTAACCATAATTATCAATTAAAAAAATTTAAAATCTACTAAAAAAATAACAAAAACAAAACAAATACCTAACCCTAATTTGAATCTAAACAAAACAAGTAAAATAATCAATACAGAAAACCCAGAATGCCGCAAAAGTTCATACTCATATGACAATTGGTCAATAATCAATTATGGTCTAACTTCAATTTTACATGGCACAGATTCGTCTATAATTGAATAACATGAATTCACCCAAGAAAATTGAATAATATGAATTCATGTGTGTATATATTTATTTGAGATGACCAAGACGATTCAACAATCCTTGTTGTCATCGACAACTGCTGCAAACACAATATTCTCTTGGAGCACGTTCAATTTGCCGAAGAATTGGATAGGCCTCTCCAAGGAATATAATTGGATATGCATTAATATATGTAATCCGTATGTCAAATTGCTCGAGAGAATTGAAATTGGAGACAGAAAGAACTGAAATTAGGGACAGACGAATGTAATCCGTATGTCATGTTCCTCCTTATGCCAATGAATGATAAAGATAGAAACTAATGAATAAGAGATTTTTTATTATGCGAAGATAAGCTTGGTTAAGTATGATAAGACATGAACAGTAGGAGATGTTCATCTTTTCCAATAGCCAAAACTGAACAATACGATATGTTTTTTTTTTTTTAAATTTGGAAATTAAAATTTTAATGATGGTAATTATTGTTGAGATAAAGTTTTTTTTAAAAATTGTAAAGTAGTCATTTAGATGACACATAAGCGAATATTTGATATGCCAACTCAATGCTGATTGTGTTCTAAGATCGCATGTGTCATATTGTGATTGATTTATATAAAAATGGCATAGTTGCCATTCAAAACATAAATGGCATTGAAGCAAATCCCTTATAACTATACTTCATTGTTTTTCTCCCACCACCTTTGTTACGGTGCAGCTCATAAGAGCCATACTAGAAAATCCCAAGGACAAGACCAAGTTGCATCTTATATACGCCAATGTGACAGTGGACGACATTCTATTAAAGGTAACCTAGTTACAAAATCCTTCCTTTACAGAAAAAAGTAATTATTCGTCGATTTCGTACTACTTGGCACTAAAATTTAACACATGGTATGAGATTAATTTAGATTTAATTAAAAATTATACCTATAATGGTAAAATCACATTTTTCACAAGAGCAATATGGTTTGTCCGATCCTTATAAATAATATAGTTTGTTTCTTATTCCTTATCAAGTGTTTGGTTCCCTTGATTTGTTCACTTGATTGGTACTGCAGGAAGAACTAGACATGTTTGCAAACAAATTTCCTGACCGGTTCAAAGTCTATTATGTTCTTAGCAAGGTTGGTTGCTCCATCCAAAGCAAGCACTTACATTTGAACACATACACTACTCCTCTTACATTATATTCCAATATCTTCCTTGATTATATGACCTCTAATAAAGAAAATAATCCCTTAATTATATGACCTCTAAACGAATTACCTTAAACTAGAATAAGAATTTTGTGATATTAATTAACCTTAGCATAGCCCTATTTCACGTTGCTAACAAATACTCTCTCTAAGAGTTTAATCCTAAATTAAATATAAGCTTACTTTAAACTTTTTTTTTTGCCTTAATGTAAGCAATTTTCCCAATTTTCAATGACATTTATTATTTCTTTTTCATAAATATCCATATTTAATCAACAATTTTTAAAGTCTCAACAATAATTATATAATAGTAGTTTTGAAAATATATATCAAATGTTAACATTTTCAATACTATTAATAACACTAACTACAATTAAAAAAAAAAAAATACTAACTAACTTTCTTAAATATGTGTTTTTAATAAAAGAAAACATACACTTAAGACCAGAGGGAGTAAAAGATTATAACATAATTATAGTAGGTTTGAGTTCATACTTCAATACTTCATAACTATCAAATTCTTTGAAGAATAAAGTGTTTGATCTTTTGAACGCAGCCTCCTAATCAATGGAATGGTGGAGTTGGGCATATCTCCAAGGACATGATTCAAGCCCACTGTCCTGAACCAGCCCTAGACATCCAGGTTGATTTTACAATAAACCTAATATAATCATTTTTCTTTTTCATATTGACCTATATTATGTACAGCCAAAAAAAAAATTAGTACACCAAAAAAATAGGCCTATATGATATTACATTTTTTTGGGTAATTGCCTATATCATATTACTTGGTTCGGTTATTCATATCACCTTAATATTTGCAGATACTTAGATGCGGTCCACCACCCATGAATAAAGCCATGGGTACTTTTCTTGACGCACTTGGGTACACATCAAAAATGCAGTTCGAGTTCTAGCATGCTTCAATTCAATTTCCCTCTCATCCTTAAAAAACTCGATATGGCTTGTATGCTTGAATTGGTATATGGTCTTAAATATTGCATAACTCTTTCGTAATAATAAAGGCCAACAGAGTGTTATTTATGTTGAGCTCAGTGCTTGCTTCCACATGCCAAATAGGAAAGGCCACCAAATGCAATGATTGGATTTTAAATTTTCAATCAATACAAAAAGTTCATCCAAAATATATAGGGCTTAATATTGGGGGAAAATGGAAACGACATAGTTTGGCCAATGACCAAAAACGTCTCTTATTTTGACAACTTCAGAACATGTATAAAGCAATGGTTACAAAATGCAGGAACCCCCTAAAAAATATTTTGAAGTCAAACATGTCTCAAATGTTACATTATATGGTACAATATGGACAAAAAAAATGTCAAAACTGCTGCCTCTGCCGTGCCTTCTGCAATCGGATCAGTTGCTAGATACAACATAGAAATGCCATATGACGAGTTTCAAAAAAAAAAAAAAACACTAGCTCAATTTGAGAGGCTGCATATATTAACACAATTGTGTTGTTGTTGGTGGTCATAGGATGAGAACTCATGATTGTCAGACCGATATTAACCTTGACTCAACCATAATTTCAACCTGTTAATTTTTTAAGCATAAAGAAAAACAATCAACTTAGAAACTTAAAAGCATAGAAAGATGTGGCAAAAAAAAACATAAGAATAGAATGACTAAAACGAAATGAAGCAAAGTACACAAACTTTTTCTGATAGAGAAGTACAGGTAAACTAACTACCTCAAGTCAGGTCAGTTTTCGTCACTCAAAATTTGTCCATACCTTAAACTTAGTTGAACAAGCTTGCAACTCTACCCACGAGCTTGGTTTGCCTTTATCCATGAGGCATAAATCCCTTGATCTTTCACTCTGCAGAAATGGCAGTAAGCAGCAGTTCATTACAAAACAACTCACACTTATGAAATCAATATAATCTATCATCGAAATATATCATCAAGTTATAAGCCCAATGAGATGTAGGAAGTAGGATAGTAATTCAACTCATGCGCAGATAGAAAGCAGAAAGGTAAACTGTAAAGTCGGTGATATGGGATAACAGAAGTGAAGCATAACATACTCTATTCATACATTTCAAGTAGGAAAGTGAAGGAAACTTTTCCCATACTACAAATAGTCTCTGGATAACCATCCTCCATCAAGCAGATACTTCCGATTTCACATAAAAATTGATTTACAGCTGATAGTGATTATGGATAAACCTTTTGGGGGACATCACACAGCCACTGGTTCCATCATGATGCAACCGCCACTGGTTCCAATTCAGTGTCACCTTTCTGGTTCCATCACAACATCACATCCACCACACTCGACAATAGCTACATCAGTGCATAAAGCTATGCTTTTGACAGAGATGACAACAGATCTTGGCGCAGAGAAAAAGGGTCCAGACTACAGAAGCGATGCTGAGCGATCATGCTCATCGACACGATTGGCGAGATCCATGGATGAGTGAGAGGTTAATGCAAGACAGAGCTGGGACTCTGGGTCGATCTGTCTTCATCCCTTCAATCTTCAACTGCTATGGTTCAACACTGGAATTCTGCTTGTGTGTTTTTATAGTTTTGGTGGAGGATGGATCCTCCAAAGTTTCTATCCCTGGAGTATGTAAAACGTTTCCCAAACTGAATTGAATTTATTGAAGGAATTCAACCACTATCCCACCTCATTTATAATATGAAAATTAAACAGAGCACAGGAAAGATAAACTAAAACAGCGAGGATAAGGACCACTGAACAAACATCAAATAATGTAGTCTAGGTTCATAGTTTTTTTAAGCTAAAATGGGTAAATAGGTTTGGTCAGATCGTCAACAAGAGCAAAGTACATATCAAGAAGTAGAAAGTTTACTTACAAATACATATCATCTCGATCAAATTCAAGGAACAGGTTAATATAAAAGCGAAATCCATCAGGGCTTATATCTCTGCATAGTACACCTGCAAAAGGTTTGTCAAAAATAAGAAAAAGTTTTGTTACTAAAAGTAATGAAGAAAGTAGTACTGCAGTGTACCCTTGCTCTCAGCAGACAAAAGATGCTCCTTTGCCATTGCTGGGGCAACACCCAGTGTCCTTGCAGCATCACTAGCACTTATCCCAGCTCGAAGAGCATCGGGCTTCATAACAAGCATCTTGATTTTAGAGATAACCTACACCGAGCAAAAAACATTTAGTTACTTGGATCTAATTTGACCATCTTCCATTTCATCAAACATAGAAGTTGTTGTCAAAATGGCAAAAATGTAATAGCTATAACAGAAATAAAAACTGCTAAAAAAGGACCATCAATGAACAGGCCAAATGAACTCACCTCTTCATCACTGTGGGACTTGGTCTGTATTACCATGACTCCACTATCGAACTTACGTAGAACTACTGGGCTGGAACAATTGAATAACACAATCAACATATAGAAATACAACAAACAAAAAAAGGGATTGCGATAAAGTACTAAACAAGGAAGAATCAGGAGTATGATTTCAAGTCACCTACACCCCATGCATATACAACGACCTCAAATTACCAATACACACTAACAGAAGTAATAAAAATGGAAGATAATGTCATACATACACATCAAACTTCTCCCACAGAGAACATGCTTGCAATAAATCATCAGGTGAGATCAATTCTGTTTATTAGACAATAAAAACAAGATATTAGTTCAAAATGTAGAACTTGAGAGATAACTTTGTCTGAGGGAACACAGATCACAGAGATATTCAAACCTGTGCCACGAGCACGATTGAATAGACAATAAATATCAATAAGATTGATAATTCCTCCAGCTCTCTCCAGTGGAACTTTGACAAAATCTGCCAACTAAGTATTAGCAAGGACAGATTAGCATATTTTAAAACCAATAGAAAACTAACAAAAGGGCATCAATCAAGATACTGTAAATTATAACAACCAAAAAAAACATTGCTAATCCCGTTGCTTCTAGGCAAGTAAGTTAGATAACAAAAAGTAACTCTAAAGTCCTCCTCCCCATGAATGTGAGAACGAGAGAGAGCATTTCCTAGGCTTAATTGTTGCACAAGAATTAAGTCAAAAGACCATAATTGTGAAATAAAAAGAAATAAATACCCTCCCTTACCATCTTTACAAGCATTATGATTTCAACCATAGTTTTACATACGAGTGAAGAAGATCTTCTATATTCTAATTAATCCATGTGATTCTAATCTTCTGCTTCCTTTGCTCATGTTATCCTATTTGGCTTGGTTTAGAGTATTTTTTCGTTCTTCCCAAATACCAGCTGCCCTTGATACTAACCCAATGCCAGTATTTCATTGTCATCACCAAAGACAACATGATCGTCAATGTACGATTCAACACTATAATCATGATTTATGAATATTTCATTATTCTTGTCATACTAGCAAAACTTAACAAATTCCTAGCTCACTGAATGCAAGTCCTGAGAATCTCCACGTTAAAAGAAGCAGGAATAAAATTATTAAAAAAAAAAAACTTTTTAGATCAGATCAATCTTCAAATTTTAAGGGGAAAAAAGAAAGGGAAAATGTAATCCTTCTCAAAAGCATGCCTAACAATTTGCATGATCCTTCAAAGAGTAAAAAAAATAATGCATAATTGAGGGGGGATAATAGAGAACCTGACGAGATAACTGTTGATGATACAAAGCACCCGCCGACTCTTTGGTAACAGGGGATATTATACCAACACTCAATAACAATTCTTGCACCTCTTCCTTTGAACCCATCTCATCATCACCGGTTGTATTAGTTTGAGAACCTGAGCCAGACAAAAGTTTTTGCCTCATTTTCTCTGCTAGCATCACCATCTCTTTAGCCTTGCTCTGCAAATCCAAAACATCATAACAGTATTGGTGTATAAATCATCTTTGTGAATTGTTTTGCCTATGGGTTTTCTTAGCCTGACTCTGTCTCTAGCAATTGGACTAACCACATGATGATATGATAATTAACATAAAAAAGTGAAAAACACAAAATACCATGAGAGCATTCAAATCCTGAAAAGCCTCTTGCAAGCTCCTATCAGTACTCTCCCACATCTCCTGCTCCATCCTCAATATCCCCGACACTCCCACCATCCTCACCGTCCCATCCCTTGAATACATCCCGCTCGATGAAGCCGCCGATGCCACAACCGCCGCATTTGACCCCAAACTCGAAACACTCTCCGCCTCTTCCCACGCCCTACCCCTCCAATTCTCCCAAAACTTAGCTAAGAACGCGTCGCAGTCCCCTTTCCCTCTCACCACCAACGTCGCCACCACCGACGCCGAAACCCTACCCTCCGGCGACAGGGAAACCTGGAACCGGACCCTAGGCGATGCGAACATGGACTTGAGGGACTTCTTGTGGGAGAAGATGTGGGAGATCGCGGCGAGGGGGACGGCGAAGGCGGCGGAGGAGGGGGAATCGGAGAGCCAGAGGAGGCGGTGGGTGGTGAGGATGAGGAGGCCCGATTTGAGGAGAGGGAAGGATGCGGCGTTGGGTTGGGTGTCTTCGCAGAGAAGGTCGACGGAGGAGAGGAAGAAGCACTCGATCTCGTTGGGGAGGAGTACCGGGCGGCCGCTTCCTGTGAGCTGAACCTCCGGTAAGCAGTTTCCGGCCATCGGAGGGTGGTTTTGGAGTTTTCAGTTGTAGTAGAAGTTGGAATTAGTTAGAATTTGAAGAAGAGAAGAACATCCCATCCCATCAGTATTGAGTAGTACAATTCCGTTACCACTTTATTCCCGTTTTCATGGGTAAATCGTAACATTTCATTCTCAGGCTTTCAGTAAAATTAAAGTGTCTCAATCAGAAAATTTGATAACCAAAATCAGGTCCATTAGCATCAGGGATATTTACCGGAAAGCCATTAGCACAGAATAAAATGCTACAGTTTATGCCAACAATGACATAAAAATAGGGACTAAAGTAGTTTTTTTTTTAATTCTTCATGAATTAAAAGTGAATTATAATTCTTGAAACTAAAGTGTCCCAATCGAAAAATTTGGGGGACCAAATTGGATCTTCACTGTTGATTTAATTTCCTCCTTTTACATGGTTAATGGTTATATTGTTACTAGCTCTTACCCCGTGTTGATATTAAATTTTTGGCTTAATTATGTCATAGGTCCCTGAAGTTTGGGGTACTTTTGTCAGATATCCTTATACTTTTTTTTTCAATGTTGGACTCCCCGAAGTTACTTATGGGTTTGTCATATACCCCTACTACCGATTCTGACCAAATTTGCTGACATGTAACATCGGAATCCTGATCAGACGCAGGAGGTTAAGCACCTGGTGCCCTGTGGGCGAAGATCTTTTGTTTTTTTAATTTAAAAAACTAAAAAACTTAATATTTTTATATTTTTAGTTAAATAAAAAAGAAAAAAAAGAATTGAAGAGAGAGGTCGTATTTGACCGTGTGACATCACACGACACCACATGACCAACCTCATGCGTCTGATTAAAATTCTGATATTACATGTCATCAAAAAATTGTCCAGAATCGATAGTAGGGGTATATGACAAACCCAAAAAGTAACTTCGGGGAGTCAGACATTGAAAAAAAAAAGTATAAGGGTATCTGACAAAAGTACCCCAAACTTCAGGGACCTGTGACATAATTAAGCCTAAATTTTTTTTATATTAAATATTTTAAATTAAAGATTATTATTATTTTCATTATAAAGTAAAGATTATTATTAAACAATAACAAAAATAATTATAAAAAAGGATTATTCAATATACTTTATTATGATAAATCAAAAATTATTATTATTATTTTGATTTTTTTTGTTTGATGTTATTATGAGAATAATTAATGATAAATCATAATATCCCTTATTTCATTAGACATGAATTCATTGGAAGATAATGACAGTTCGTTTTTTAATATTATATTTATTTATGTATAGATCAATATTAAATTAATGTATTCCTTATTTTAATATCGATAATTAGCATGTTTTATTAATTACAGTGGAATCAAAATTAAACTTTTTTATTTTTATCCTATGCAATGCATGGATTATTAATATTTAAATATTTTAAAGTAAAAATTATTATTAAACAATAATAAAAAATGAGCTTGTTGAAAAATTTTGTATTTCCTTATAAATAAAAAATAACATTTTTTATGAGATTTTCCTTATTTCTTCAATGGATAAATTAACAATTTTTTACATGATTATTAACTTTATTATGATAAATCAAAAGCAAATAAGAATTAGATCTTCCTTATTTATTTAATAGATAAATTAATATTTTTATATGCTTATCAACTTTATTATGATAATTAAAAACAAATCAGAATTAAATATTTTGATCTCTTTTGTTTAATGGTATTATGAGAAAATTTAAGGATAAATTGGAATATCCACTATTTCATAGAACATGAAGACGACATTGAAATTGTTATTTTTGACTATCTTGGTTAACACATTGCATTTTATTATGAATATAATGTTGGCTCTTTTTTTTATATATATATTTAATATTATATTTGTCTATGTATAGATGAGTATTAAATTAATGTATTCCTTATTTAGTTGATCGATGAATTAACACGTTTTATCATGATATTATGATTAATTATTAGAGTGAAATGAAAATTAAATTTTTTTTATATTATTTTGTTTGACAGTATTATGAGTAGATTTAAAGATAAAACAAAATATTTTCTATTGCATAAGACATGATCATTTAGCATATTTTAAATATAATTATCACATCTAATATGAAAAATTATACATAATTAAACCAAAATTATAAATTCTGATTTTTTTATTGGATAATATTATAAGATATTTCTTATATTTATTGGATGGATAAATTAATATTTTTTTACCATTATTATTTTTTAAATATAATTATCATATTTATTATTATTATTCATATTTAAATATTTTGATCTTTTTCATCATTTATCTTATATCATGACAAAAACGAAAAAAAAATCATAAATAAATCGAAAAACATTTTTTCTTCAAAAAGGCAAAAGACTCACCAAAATTATTTCTCACCGGAATACGATCAAGGTAATTCTTCCTAATCCTAGGAGAGCCCTTCTCTTCTTTGAAAAGAGAAAAAGATAAATTATTTCCATATTCTTTCAATAAAGAATAATCAAAGTAAGTATGTATAACAACTTACCATTTTTTTTTTTTAAAAAAACAACTTACCAAGGTCATGCTCTTGTTTGAAGTAACTCATTGATGTCATTTTTCCTGAAATTAGCATTAAGCAAAAGTCAATTAAAAGTATAACAAAATATGCATCATCTAATAAGTAATTCATCAAACACTCAAAAATCAAAATTAGAAGCTCTAAGTAAAGGAATAAACAAAAGTCAATTAAAAGTATAACAAAATATGCATCATCTAATAAGTAATTCATCAAACACTCAAAAATCAAAATTAAGAGCTTTAAGTAGAGGAATGAGGAAAAAATAAAAATAAAAGAGAGAATTTGGAGAAGAGAATTCTTAGAATTAGATAGAACTTTAAAAATTGAGTGGGAGAGCCTATTTTATATATAATGATCTTTTTAATATTTTTTAAATATTTTTGTTGAGGATAATGATTTGTTCAACAAATTGAGGATAATGATTTCACATACGGATAATGATTATATAAATTTAAATAATTAATTTAATTTCAAATTGTAATTTGGTTAATGATTACTATTATAAATTTTTTAATATTTTTGTTGAGGATAATGATTACTTTTTTTTTAACAAATCGAGGATAATGATTTCACGTACAGATAATGATTAAATAAATTTGTGATTTTTTAATATTTTTTTAAATACTTTTGTTGAGGACAATGATTACTTTTTTTTCCAAAAAATAATTGAGAATAATAATTTTACATACGTATAATGATTAAATAAATTTAAATAATTTATTTAATTTTAAATTGTAATTTTGATTAGAGATAATGATTATCTACCTACAAACTCTCTGGTGCGAAGAAAGCTTCACGGGACAAATGTGGTGCCTCGAAAATTTCTCCGGCAAATGTGGTGCCTCGAAAAGGGATCTTTTTATATATAGATAGTAGATTTAAACTAAGATAAGAATCGATTTTTTTTTTCTCTTTCATGGGTCGATTGATTCCTTTAATTTATTTATTTTAGATATTAGATATAATAAATGAACATAAAGAAGGATTGCAACAAAAATTAAAAATGGCATAAAGAAAATGGTCTCATTGTGAAATGGTCAACTTTATAATTATTTTTCAATTTTATTTTGGATACAATAAGTGTTTAACTATTTAGAAAAATGATTTAATGTAAATTTCAATAATTACTTTCTTGCTAATGAAAGATCCATCTATCACACTTGGCACATATATTTTTACTAAAAAAACCTTCTTGTTAATGATTATTTTTCATCATATTTATTTTACCTTGTTAAAATCGTATTCCACTTTACCAACAAGGTTCAACATAGTTGACAAATAGTTGGTTCCTTAATCATGATGTTAGGGATTTGATTCCTGTAGTAGGTATAAAAAAAAAACTTTGTTAATAAAAGAAAAACTTACTTAGATGTTTTTACATTTCAAAGAAGATTAATTTTCAACTATCGGATTGAGGATACCTTGATAAAGGAAAAAGAAAAAGTATTCCACCCTTAATGAGACATTCATTATCCTTCTCAATTTCATGACGTAAATATCGTACATTTCAACCAATACTTTTACTATGTTGACATTCCCATTAGTAAAAAGGTGTAAATCTATTACTCCCATGACATCATGTTCATGGTATTCTTATAAACTAGTACTTGATATTTTGTTGTAGTCTAATTCTCATTATTATTTTAATACAATTGTATCAATGCTTCGTTTGAAAAATATTGCTTATAAACTTAATCCTTAGTTTGAAACCACCTAGAATTTAGTTGTAGTGAATCCCTAAAATAAAATTAGAGCTTTCTTAATTACAATTCTTAGAGTTGAGAATAAAAACCTAAAATTGAACATCTCATTTTTTAGAAAATTGATATATTGATAAAATAAAAAGATTTTATATTTATCTTTTCAATAAAAGATATCTATTTTAGGCTATTATTCTCAACCCTAAGGGTCGAAGTTAAAAAAACCCATAAAATTATACACCTACGTAAAAAACAATTCAACTAAAATGTCATACAAAATTAAATCCTATCAAAAGTTTTTAGAAACATTTGGCTCCCTTATTTGTTTATCGGTAATAAATAGTAATTAATTTTTTTTAATGCAAATAGTGAATAGTAATTAACCTTTAGCAACAAAAGAAAAAGAAGAATCAATTAAATTAATTTGAAATAGTCATGATCAAAAAGAACACATTTCTCCAATAAAAAAGACAAAAAAAGGTTGGGCTGGCTGGTTTTTTGCGACTCTTCCGAAGATGGAAGCTGCATGTCTCCTTTCGTTTCATATACACACTCTCTTTCTTTTTCACTAACCGGCCAAAGATATTATCAAAATTGAGTATAGGTTTTTTTTTTTTAAGTTTTTGAATTTAAAAGTGGACATTTTTTACATTTTTTTTTATAGAAAATAGTATATGCATTGACAGTGTAAGATTTTTTACATTGTTAAAATATCATTCACCGTTAATAAATTAGCAATGATCAATTTGTAAGTAAAATTAGTGCACATGAATGATGAATGATGCATCTAAAAAATTTTATACTAAATCCATCTTTTTATTTTTAAATACAATATTTATTTGTAAAATGCATTTTTTTTACTAACTCTTATCCTCGTTAATCAAGATTGAGGATAATATATATTTTACTAACTCTTACCCTCATTCATCAAAATTAATATATTATTTAAAAAGTATCCGAAGCATTAACACTCAAAATTCTAAAATGTATAATATATAACGAATAAAGAAAGTAAATAAAAATGTTTGTGAATAAAAATAATAAAATATGGAGTATTAAAAATTGAAATCCTGTTTTATTTTTATAATAATAATAAATAAGATAAGATAAATATAAAAATGAAAGAAGAGAGGAAGGAAGGACTAAGGAGTGCATGAATTGTTATCGGATGGCGGTTGCAGCGTTCAAATCGTCATCCCGAAGAGGCAACAACCACAACCAATCTTCATCAGCAACTCCTCCTTCGTCTGATCCTCCCCGCCGCAACAAAAACAAAGCTCCTCCTTCTCCTTCTCCCACCATTCGAAGGTCACGGAGCGTGAGCGCGTTCTCTAGGTACGACCAATTCCTCAACAAGAGAGATAACCCTCTCTTCGACCTTCCCTCCTCCAACACTCCTCTTCTTCTGGAACCTTCCACCATCACCATCAGGAGAGGACGTTCCCTGGTGCGGAATGCCAAATCTGGATCTGCTGCGACCTTGTCCAGAGTGGATTCCGGTCACCGCCGCCGTTCGGCTTCCCGGTGTCCGCTTGTTTCCGAGGTACTCCCTCCACTCCTATTCCTAACCAAATTACATCTACCAACAACAATGTTGCTTAAGTTTGGTGAAAATTCACCTTCACATCCGAATTTAATTTGATGGGGGACATGGAGAGGGGGGTGTGAAAGGAATTTAATTTATTTGCATCTGTTATTTGTGCAGAGCGAAGCTGAATGTAAAGATGGGAACGATTATAAGTTAGTGGGGAGTAACAGAAAAGTTGGATTGTTTGGAAGTGCTAATGGTGTGATGGATCAAGTGAAAGATCTGCGCCACACTTGGTCTAGTCAACATTCGCCAATTGAGGTTTCCGATTCTTTAACTGCTACTTTGGTGAGTTCCCAATTCTCAGCTGGTCTATTCGCTGCGTTGAAAATAATTGAGGTGTATTATGTCAACATGAGGATGAAGTTACTCGTTGTTTGAAACTAATTATGTTTGTCTGAGCAGTCTGGTTTTCAAACTCGAAACTGTGATGATGCAGTTTCAACGGCAAGTTCTGGATATGGTTCTGATGAGAAAACTATCAAAGCAGTTTGTGAACAGATGAAGGTAAGTTATAGGAAAACTTGTAGTGTTTCCCAGTAATACCTACTCATGCTGTCATGTGTGCTTTAAATATATAAAAAAAAAAAAAAAAGAAGAGGATGCCATTTTTCGTTGATGTAGATCCTAGTGTCCTACACTTAGGAAATGTTAATCTATGGAAAGTTAATCCTCCTTGGGAGCAAATTGAGTGATTCTTTAAGAAAATTGGTGATTCTTCTTGATGACAACTAGATAACTTTTGGGTATAAGTTTGGGTCTCATCTTCTTCTGTAGTCAGTACAAGATCTTCCAGAACCCAGTGATATATATGAAACAGTTCGTTCTGAAGTGAGGCGTGCAATTTCTGATATCCAGGATGACCTTGCAAGTGTAAGTTCCAAGAGCTCCCGATTCTCTGTTTAATGTTTACATACTTTCAGTCAAATGGCTCCAGTTGCAGTTATTATTTATAAATTATAACATATGATGATCATCATGGCCTAATCTTGGACATACTCCACCCATTTTCCACAACCTTTTGTGGTTATTATTGTTCTTAAGAGCTTTATTGTCTAAATAAATCTCAAACTCTTTTTGTAAAAGATAAGCTTTCAAACAGTTTAAAGCTTGTGCTACTACATAGAATTGCTTGTTGCTTATGAACTACTTCTGCTTGGCTTAATTAAGTTTAATTTTTTCCTAAAGGATCTAATCAAATGTCCTTGGCCGAATAGCACTAATGTGACTCGTCATCATAAGCTATTTCAAACATTAGAATGCTTTGACCAATTTCTTTGTAGCTTCCTCTCCATATTGAGAAGGAACTTTATTGAAAGTGAACCATGAAGATATTTTTCCATGTTCAATGCTACCTGAAATACAAAAAATTATCCCTGAAAATTCTTGCATTGATCTCCAACTATTGTCTCTTTCAGCAATTTTAAAAACAAAAATAAAATATAGCCTGAATAGGTTTTGGCTTATGCTGCCAGTGTCAGCCAAAAAGCATGGCATAGCAGTTCATTCTCCGAGAATGAATCATAAAACTAATCCTAATTAACATTTGAGGAAAAATTCTTCAAAATCAGGATCTTGATGTATTTTCAAGGGTTAAAACTTAAAAGTTAAAACTACACTAGTTCAGGCCCTTTACTTTCATACAACTTTGCATTTTATTGTAGCATTGCCTGCATTTTGAACTTAATTTGATAGTTTATTTTTGGAAATATTCTTACTCACATGGGTCGTTTACTCAATGTATTTTTTAACTTGTACTCCAAAATCCAAATTTTTGGTTGTTGATCATAGGGCTTAAATAGTTGAGTGCTATTCAATTCTGATGCTTATACGTCTAATTTTGGATGTACTGTGATGATTGAAAAGGGAAGTTTTATGCTAATCTCTAATTTGTTTTTGGCTCTTTGGAATTTAGGCTATCCAAAGGAGTAATCCAACTGCTATCGCGGTTACCAATGTGGCTGATATTCCTCCTGACTTGGTAAACCCTGGTGCAGTAGAATTGGTTTTGGAGATTAGAAGAGAGTATGCCAAAAAGCTTGAAGAGGTGATATTCCATTTTATACTTGTAGATGGAATGTGATTAACTTCTCTTTCCTTTTTTTTTTAGTAACATGTTATCTATCGAGTAGTAGATGGTCATCTCATAGTTGTCCTTGATTCATTGTAGCCCTAGAACATTTTTTTTTAAAAGTCCTTTTTAGGCTTTTATTTGGCAACTCTATAACGAACCACCAAGCCCAAAGTCTTCCCGACTGAATGTGTTTATTTTCTTTTATTGTATATCTGTTTTTCAGTCTTCTCTCTTTTAAGTTTCAGTCCATTAAGTAGACCTTGTCATACTTGTAGTCCCAGGAGCGAGCTAGAAATCTTCGAGCAGACCTGGCTGTTGAAGAACATCGTGCACAAGAATTGGATAGAATCTTGAAAGAAGTTCTTCCATATCCCATGACCCCTAATGTACAGAAGTCTCGTCCAGCAAGAAAAGTGGGTTCTTTTCACATTTTATGTAGTCAATTGCATCTTTCCATACTCATTATATGATGTTCTTGAATACTTTGCCGATCACAACTTATATAGCATGTATGTTTTCTGTGCTGTACATGGACCATATTTTTTTCTGGGAGGATCATAGCTGAAAAACAGCATAGAATAGAGTGAAAGCTAGAAAAAAAACTCTGGTTGTCTTGTTTTAAACCTGTACCAGTCATAAACCCCTTGTTTTAATCGAGGAGCTTCATATATGAACTTTTTCATGGATAGACTGAAATTTCTACATTTTTGGTTATAATTATTTTCCTGGTGAACTTCAAAATATTAAATAGCAAATGGTCTGAAGATAATATTTCTAACCCGGTATTTGACTTGTTGAAATCTAAAATCATATATGCAGACGATTATATGCTTTTCATAACATAACTCATTAATCTTATGGCTTTCTGGGGTGAAGATAATATTGCAGTGATTGGTACAGATATATGGCAAATAATGCTCACTATTTGTGCAGGTGTGCATGAATACTGTTATAGTTTGTTTCATTATTAATGAACCAAAATATGTTAACAGGCTAGCATTGAAAGAAGAAGGATGTCAAAACGTCTTGCAGAAGATGCCAAGGCTTATTTTGACGAGTGTGTATCGCTATCGACATTTGATAGTTCTGACTTTTCGTCCCAAGAGGATCCTCCACTCAAATCAGTTGGCCCGCCTATTCCATCCGGTAGCTATGTATGTGTACCTGAGGCAAGTTCTAATTTGATCTTCTTTTCTTGCATAATTTTTTCTGAATCCATTGATCAACTTCTTAAAAGGGTGAGCCTTAGCACAACGGTAAGGTTGTTGCTTGGGGGTAAGGCTGCATACATCTACCCTCCCCAAACCCTACTAGGTGGGAGTATCTTGCACTGTGCCGCCCATTGATCAACTTCTTAATAATAATACTAGTTACTTGTTTACTGAAACTTTTTCATTTTAAACATTTTAAATCTTCTAGGTGACTTAAGACATTATTAAGGATCAGTCACTTTCATATTTATAGATATAGATAAATAAATGTATTCTTATGTAGTCATCCATCAATGATTCAATGGTGTCATGTAATTCACTGACCAGTAAAGCACACATACACATACATGGGAGCGAGGAGGGGTAACAGACAAGGCGACAACTTGACATCAGTGATGGATCACAGATTAATTTAGCTAAAAGAAGCTGCTAGTTTTAAATTGCTAGATAAATTAGAAAGGATTGGAGAAAAATTGATTTGTAAAGAGTGGAAGATGCCTTTTGACTAGCATTCTACTACTATGATCAAATGGCTTGTTAGGCCGCAGATCTTTCTGTTCATATAAATACTTCATAGATGGAATCATCAAAGTTTGGATGATTCAACTTTCAATGATAAATTCATGTGTTGGTCTTAAATATTTTGTTAGGCCAATCATGCTAACAAAACTATTACAAATCACAATTAAAGATATGTCCTGACTCCTGACGATGCAATAAATTTTTTTGACGAGACAAACCTCTAAAGAAATCTTGAAAATGATATTTCTGAAAATAAATCTCTTACATGTTCGCAGGAATCAAGCATTGAAGGACCATCCATGAATATCCATCATGACATTACACAACCATCTTCCGGCATTGACACTGTGGGAGCTGTTCGTGGTCAAGTCAGTTCAATCACTGGCAGCACAGAAATTGGTTGCAAACCATGCTTCTCCTTTGCACAGAAACCATCTGAAACATTTGGCCTTCAACAATACATTAAAAAGTTTGAAAAAAATGTTTCCAAGATGCCAACTATGAGATCAAATTTTTGTGACCTGCGTGATTATAGTTATCAATCATCGGCTGAGAGTTTGTTGATTGAAAGGGTAATACTAAAAAATAGAGTTGAGTCTCGTAGTTTGATACTTTGCAGCGGTGGTAACATGTTGACATCTAAATCTAGTTGTGTAGGGATTTGACTAGGAAGTAAGAATGAATCAACTTTCTTTTGTCTAGTTACCGATATCCTCTACGGGAGATATGTACTACTACGTGCATATGCCATGTAATTTTGACTTTCCTTTCCACTAGTAATATATATGTAATGTAAAGGCAAAACTATTAGATTGGTCCTGTAAGTTATTTTTTGGTTGCGATTTCGTCCCTTAACTTTTTTTCGTTTCAAAATAAATCCGGAAGTTTGTAACTTGTTTCAAATAAATCCTTCCATCTAATTTTGTCTTAACACCGTTAATGGAAGTCTCCTATGTGGCAACCATTGGTCTTACGTGGTTAAAACTCAATGTTACACCCCAAAATGATGTCATATGAGGCCAAAAGAAAAAACCAAAATAGTTAGGGATAACCCAATAAGCTTCTATTTTGGTCTCATACGACATCGTTTTGAGGGGTAACGTTGAGTTTTAGCCTTGTAAAACCATTGGTTGCCACGTAGGAGGCTCCCATTAATAGTGTTAAGATAGAATTGGACAAAAGGATTTATTTGAAACAAGTTACAAACTGATTTATTTAAAACGAAAAAAAGTTAAGAAACGAAATCGCAATCAAAAAATAACTCACAGAACCAATCTAACAGTTTTGCCTAATGTAAATGTACATATGCTTGATTGTACATGCAAAGGTTTGCTTATCCTTTGTGTCTCTAAGCATCAATTCACTCTAAACTTCACATGGATGCTCAAGAGATGGTTGCCTACACATAATTATGTTATTAGAAATAAAATTGTAAATGCTGGAAGTTTTTTATTAGTAGGGATTTCATTCAGAAGATTTATACATTGTGCAGAGCAACATTTTGGATGTTGGCCTGCATAAATATTTATTTATCTTATTTTAGATCTTGTGTAAAAGATACATATGGTGTTAAAGTATTATTTTTCTTGTATCTTTAACAAATAAGTAATGCAAATGTTTCTTATATAGTGGCAGAGATAAATATAATTCTTAGAAACTTGTATTAGATGTACTACAAATGATGCTCTTGGTCATTACAACTTAATGATGCTTCATGCTTTTCATGGGTGTTAGATATGTTAACAGTTGGCGATGAAATTGTAATCATTATTTTATCTACTCAAATTCTTGAATACGACAAACCAAGTAAGGATTATCCTAAAATGATCATTGTCGCTTATAATATCGTTTCATCATCATTTTATCCATTTACAACTCAGATGGTTAAACACGACAAAACAAGTAAGGGTTATCCTAAAATGATCATGCTCGCTTATAATATTGTTTCACAATCATTATTTTATCCATTTACAACTCAGATGGTTGAACACGACAAAACAAGTAAAGATCCTAGAATGATCATGCATAATCATTATTTTATCCATTTACAGCTAGCTCAGATGATTGAACACGACAAAACAAACAAGGATCCCAGAATGATCATGCTCACTTATAATGTCGTTTCATAATAATTATTTTATCAATTTACAGCTAGCTCAGATGATTGAACACGACAAAACAAACAAGGATCCCAGAATGATCATACTCGCTTATAATGTCGTTTCATAATCATTATTTTATCTATTTACAACTAGCTCATATGGTTGAACACGACAAAACAAATAAGGATCCCAGAATGGTCCTGCTCGCGTATAATATTGTTTCATAATCATTATGTTATCCATTTACAGCTAGCTCAGATGGTTGAACACGACAAAACAAATAACGATCCTAGAATGTTCCTGCTTGCTTATAATACTATTTCAAAATTTACAACCATTCACAACTCAGATGGTTAAACACGACAAAACAAATAAGGATCCTAAAACTATCATGTTCGTTTATAATATTGTTTTATAATCATTGTTTTATCCATTCACAACTGAGATAATTGAACACGACAAAATAAATTGGAATCTTAGAATGGGCCATACTCGCTTATTATATTGATTTGTAACCTGCGTGACTCCAATTTATTTGATTTCCCAAATTACTAGTAGTTTAATCGTTAACTGGTTTATCACAGTTGGGATAAATAATAATAATAATGCATATATTTAAATAAAAATCATTCCAAATAGTAAATGATAAATTTTGATGCATAATTTAAAATTCAAAAATAGAAAGCATTGAGAGCAAAATAAATTTAAAAAAGAATGTTATTGAGAAGTATAAGATTGAAAAACATTTTTTTTAACAAAACAAGCTATTAGTAAGAAATAAATTAACTGTATATAGATGCTTCATGCGTTTAAATTAGGCTTAATTGCATAACTGGTCATTTATTTTATTTATTAGATTCACTTTGGTCCTTTATCTTTTTTTTGCAATTTACCGGTCCTCTATTTTTTTTTTTTTTAAGATTTAGTTTGGTCCTTCCGTTAAAATAAAGTTAAATGAGAAGGAATATTCCAAGAATATTCTCCCTTCTAGGCTTAATTGCATAATTGGTTTTCTATCTTATTTATTAGATTCACTTTGGTCCTTTATCTTAATATTCCAAGAATATTCCCTCTTCCTCTTCCTCTGCTCTCTCCTTACAGCGGCGGCAGCCACCATGGGCGCCGCCGCCACCGCCCATGCCACCGTCGCCACCATTTTTAGAAATTAATCGGAGTTGTTGAACCGTTTTGCACGTGTTTTCACACGTTTTCCAGCAGATTCAGAGGAGGAGACCATTGTTGATAACCAAGATTTTAGAAAAGGGACCATAGAATTCGGATTTTGAGGAAAAAAGAACGAAAAACACGAATTTGTTTGAGGAATAATGAAAATAAAGCTTAAAAATCGTGAAAAATTGAAGAATGTTGAAGATATTTTAAGAAATTTGATGATTTTCGAGGGAAGAGAGTGTGGGTCCATGGTGGTTGCCGCCGTTGTAAGGGGAGAGCAGAGGAAGAGGAAGAGGAAGAAATAAATGGAACATAGGATATTTACTCTCATTTGCACATCTTTACGATAAATAACTCCATAATAATTATAGTAGCAAATTTTTATTAGATTTTGAAGGAAAAAAAATCTGAATAGGAGCGTGTATAACGACGCGCCGTCCTCATAAAAAAGAAGGCACCGATGTTTATTATGAAACATGTGTAAGTGGGTAACTCATTTGCCAAACATTGATTGGTACTGTAATTTGGTGTCACTTGGGGAAAGATGTAATACTCCAACTAATTGGCCAAAATGAATTATAGATAACCAATATATAATAAATCAATAGTATAAGTGCATCACTTCATATGATATGTTCATGTAGTATACTATTATATATACACCATAGTAAATTGTTAAACTAGTAAAAATGTCCAAATTTTCTGTGTCAGCATAGTAAATTTAAAAGGTAGTCAAAAGGCTATGTAACTTGTAGCAAGACATGTATACAAACAAGGAGTCAAAGATTAACGAGTACAATAATTCAAACGGAGTTTTTTTTCCTCCCTTTTGGAGTTTTGGTACACTAAATTAATTAGATTAAAATTTTTGTTAACCAGGATTCTAAAAATATTTCTTAAGGAGTTTTAATTTTTTAAAGTGTGT
Source organism: Crotalaria pallida (assembly GCA_037953625.1). Taxonomy (NCBI): domain Eukaryota; kingdom Viridiplantae; phylum Streptophyta; class Magnoliopsida; order Fabales; family Fabaceae; genus Crotalaria; species Crotalaria pallida. The sequence continues at coordinate 176,448,571 of CM075650.1, forward strand.
TAATAGTATTTTTTTGTTTGTAATATAAGAAAAAAATACATTTATCTTGATTTAAAATATAAGAAAAAGTAAATTAATTTTCTTGAATTTTGTTTCATTGTTAATATTAATTTTCTAAAATATTAAATACCTCCTAAAAAATATAAAATAAACTACGAATAAGAATAAATAATTCTTTTAAAATATGACTTACATACCTAAAAATTATGGAACAATTATTTTTTAAAAAGACTCATATGCAAATTAGACTATTGCCTTACTTTCTGTGTTTCAAATTCCAAATCAGTTACTAATATATTCCCAATATTGTAAATTGCACAACAAAATTGACAAACTTTATTACAAATTCTCAGAAAATTGTCAATTTTTAAAAGGATTTTTCTGAATTTTAAAGTAGTTTTATATTGAAAAACAAAATATTTAATAGTTTCAAAATAATAAAATTAACTTTTTAATATTTTTTTACTACTATTTGACCTCTTATTCTCAATTGAGATCAAACAATTATTTTTTCAATAATAAAAAAAAAAGGCAAACCCAAAAAACTACTGTTGAGTCTTGTAGCATCTAATGTGTGTGAGCATTTGTTTCCTGCCACTATTTAGTTGAATTCCAAGACCTTTGCATAACATTCCCAATTAATTCAGATTAAGACATATATCCTCCTCCCACATCTCCTCTTCCAACTTGTATTTCAGAAGCGAACACAAAACTAACTGACATACATGCATATACATACATACTAACTAGAATACATAGAATCGAGAACATGCCAGGTGAGATTCTATAATTTCTTTTTTTTTTTTAAATAATTTTTTAATGGAACAATTTTAAAATGCTGACAAAAAAAAAGTGGGGGGTTAATTTTTGAAAGCCAGCTTAGAATACTGAAACCCCATTGGTAGCATGGCCTGCACCACCACCTTGACAAGTGTTGCTCAAAATTAAACCTTTTTGATTAACCCATGGTTTATTGAAACAAGTTAAATTTCAACCCAAGGTTATAATAACCCCTCTCTTCACTCCCCCACACACATCCTCCACACACAGAATCACAGATTCAGTTTCTTTATTTAAATATATAATAGTAATATTTTCTCTTCCTTATATAACTCACCCAATTTCCTTTTCCTTATTCCCCTGTCTCTCTTTCTCAATGTTTTGGTAAACCACTTTAGGTAACCAAATTATGTATCAATATATATACTACTAGTACTACAAATGCAAAGAGGGTTATTTTTGTCCAATTAATCTCATTCACATTTGTGTTGTGTTCTTGTTTTCTTTTTTTTTTTTTTTTGCCAAAAGGGTGTTTGTTAGCATTGAGAGTGAGGCCTAAAATGAAGAGGTCTCATGCATCTTCTTGTTCATCATCATCTTCTTCTTACTCTGCTGGGTTTGAAACTCAAATTCAATCAACAAAAAAGAAGCCTAAGAATCCTAGAAGGAATGTTAATAAGTCACAGCAATGTGGTGGTAATAATAAGCAGCAGAACCAAACCACTGGCAGAAGAAGCTCCATTTATAGAGGTGTTACAAGGTTTGTGTATGTCACTTTATTTATTTTTCTTATGCTTCAATTTGCATTCTGTTTAGTTTGTTTTGAAGATGCATTACTTGCATGTATGTGTTTTATCAATATAGGCATAGGTGGACTGGAAGATTTGAAGCTCATCTATGGGATAAGACTTCTTGGAACAGCATTCAGAAAAAGAAGGGTAGACAAGGTAATTTTCTTTGTGTTGGTGAGAAACTTTTGATTAAATTAATGACAGAAGAAAACAGTGGAGATCTATTGTCTTTTGTTTATTGTTTTTTATTACTCCCTCCATTCTTATTTTTCCTATTTATCTGGAGTATTTTTATTTTATTTTTATTATGGTGATTATTATCTATTCTAACCTTGTTTTTATTCCTCATAATAATCTGTGTCATTGCAACGTTCGCTTACACTTTCGGGACTGCTTTTATAGTTTATTTGGGTAAGTCTCTCATGTACTCGGATCTCACACAATCCTTGTCAACTTTTCAATTTTCCAAATTAATTAATTCTTTTTTTAATAAAAGAGGGAGAAATTGTTGGGTTACCAGAATTTGAATTTTGGTACTCGTATTTTATATTCCATAATTTTATCGACTCAATTATTTATTGAGAGAATAAACTTTTTAAATTATTAATTAGTTATTAATTATTCCTAATAAATTTCTCAATTGATAAAGTTGCATGATATAAAATATCATTACCTATTTTGAAACAATTGCACAATTTTCTATTCTCAAAATCTTTGACTAAATAAAAAAAATAAAATTAATTATTAATTAATTCTAATACAATACCCATTTTTTTTTCAAATTATGCATAAGATCAAGAAAGATTCTGATAATGATGTGGTCACTTGGACCCAACTCTCTTATTTTATTTTATTTACTTATTTGTTTGTTTGTTCATACAGGGGCATATGATGATGAAGAAGCTGCCGCCCATACCTATGATCTTGCAGCCCTTAAGTATTGGGGAAAGGAGGCAACTTTAAATTTCCCGGTACATTAATCTAATTTTTTGAAATTTGATAAATGATGCATTAATTTAATTTATACTATATGACTATATATTAGTAATGTATGAAAAATGTAGTTATTGGCTTCAATTCTTAATTAATAAATTATGAGTTGTGCAGATTGAAACATATAGCAAGGACCTTGAGGAAATGGACAAAGTTACAAAAGAAGAATTCTTGGCTAATTTAAGGCGTCAAAGCAGTGGCTTTTCTAGAGGTGTTTCTAAGTACCGTGGGGTAGCAAGGTCAGTAGCTGCATTTAATTTTATTATCATTATTTTTTTTGCATATCTTTTTTATTACTACATTTTTTTTTACTAACAAGAACCATGTGTTTATCAATTCTTGATAAAAAAAATACAAGATTAATTTTTGTAAATTTACGTTACTTTAATAATGTGCACATATCACGTGTGTTGCCATTTAGTACATTGGTTTTAATAATCTTATATTTTCTTGATAAAATAAGTATTGATTTTTTAAATTTTTCTTTTGTTTGAATAGGCATCATCATAATGGCCGCTGGGAAGCTCGCATTGGGAGAGTTTGTGGGAACAAGTACCTTTACTTGGGGACATATAGTAAGTAAAGTTACTCCATTTAATTGTTTCTATTAAAGTGATCTAACCAAACTGTTTCATGTAAAATACTCTCATGTTACAAGTTTTAATTTTAGCACAAACTTCTCATGAGTGCGAAGAAAAAATAAAATTTTAGGTGTATTCAGAAATCATCATAAATTTAACATGATTATCAAATAAACAAGTACTATTATTATTTCAATTATTTTATTATGTGGGTGAATAATATGATGGATTGTAGTAGGTACTAGGGACATATAGCATATTTTTACCACATTACTACATTACAGCTAGGTAAACATGAGTAATCATAATCAATGGCACTAGATTCAGTTAAAGCTGCTGTTTTAGGATTGTCCCTTAGCTGCAGAGTATATCAATTTGTGCTGACACTATGTATTAAGGAAATGCACTATATCAAGTTGTCATGTAAAGTGATCACCACGAGGGGCTGATGTGTGGAGATAAGAAGGGGAAAGAGCTTTTCTCTTTGATTTTAATATACAGCCAAAGCTGTTCCTGTTATGTTGATCCCCATATCTACAATTCTAATTTATTTTTAGCTATAACCAAAAAAAAGATTGATTAAGTTGGTAAGGAATGAACTCGTGACCTCATGTGATCCTAAATTTGAATTCTTTAAGCGATGCAAGGATTGTCAGTAAAATGTATTTTGTACTTATTTCTGTAAGTGTTTTATGAGTTTCGAAACGTGTTTTGTTATGATGAGTTTCTTTGATTCAACTTGTCTAAATTTTAAGTAAAAAAATATTTTAAATTTAAAATATACCAAAAGTTCTCTCTCTCTTCAATATATAATTCTTTTTTTAAAGTTTTTTTTTTTTTAATTTTCAATTCAATCTTATAAGTTACTTTTGTTTTAAAATAATTCTTTTAAATTACTTTTTGTTTTCAATTTGTTCTTATAACTTATTTTTCCTGTTAATTTTAAAGCTTAAAACCTATATTTAATGGTACAACTTCAAATAAATATAGAGCTTTTGAACATCGTTTTATTTTGAACTCAAATGGACCAGCAAAACCTACTAGTAGTATTTATGTATTTGTATATCAGCTTGATAGACAAATATTTATGTCACACTTTTAGTTCCAAAAATTGTTTTATGCAAAAGTTTTTGAAATTATTTTTTTTGTCTAAACAATGTTAGTACAAGCACAATTAGTTGGCCCAGTTCAATCTAACATTTTGACTATAGGGTCCTAAAATAGACAAGCATATTGGAGGGTACATCAGATCCTTGACTCTGTACTTGTTCATGAACGATGATGTAGAGTTCATGCAGTCTCCACAATCTTCTGCCAACATGTCGGTCAAAAGTAATAATTTAAAAATGTTTGCAATCTTGAGATTAAAAGTTGGCAGGAGCAAAAATATAAAAAAAAGTAATGAAATTTAGCGATAACTTTTTATAGTAAAAATTTAATAATTAAACTAGATCAGAATACAGGGGGGCACGTGATGCTGCAAGTAATCAAATCAACTTTCAGTGATTTTATTTCATTAAGTTAACTTTCTGCAAATTTTATTCTTTCATGAATTTGTTTTTTCTTTTCAGCTTTCGTGAACAATGTTACATATACAATCAAATGCGATAACTTTGCTTTATAAAATATAAATGCTAAAAGTTGTTGTGAAAGTTGTTACATAATGTTGCTGCTAATTGTTCACAATCTAACTTTTAATTCTTGCTTTTTTTTTTCTTTCTAATTTTGAAGAAACTCAAGAGGAAGCAGCTGTGGCATATGATATGGCAGCAATAAAGCACAGAGGAGTCAATGCAGTGACCAATTTTGATATAAGCAACTACATTGACAAAATAAAGTTGAAAAATGAGCAATCCCAAGAAGAAGCAGAAACAGAAACAGCTCCTAGCTTCACTGATTCTGAAGAAGCTGAAGTAGAACAGAAAAACACACCACCACCTCCACAAGAAGAAAATAATGTAGACAAAGAAGTAGTGCAGCAGCAACAAGTTCAAAACACCAATGTTGTTCAAAGTGGTCAGGAATCCACACATGTTACTGCTATGGAACGTGCTTTTGAGCAAGACATGCCATGGAACTTCATGGACACTAATTTGTCTGAGTTTCAAGACATAGACTTGGGGATATTTGATGGTGGAGGCTTTGAGGATGACATAGATTTTTTGTTCAACGCAGAACCTGGTGATAGTGGTTTTAATTTCGATTCAGTTTTGGATGGCATTGCTGAGTGTGGAGGAGGAGATATGAATGGTGCTGCTGCTGGAAGCGTGATGGTTGAAAAGGAGAAGAAGACATTGTCCTCAGCTGCTTCTTCACCATCATCATCATCTACAACAACTTCAACAGTTTCCTGTGATTATTCTCTATGATCTCTTGATATTCCAAACTTACATTAGAGATTATTGTTGGGTTTGTTTTATATTTTATGTTGTGATAGGTTGTGGATGGGTGTGGACATTAGGTGAAGTGTGCAAGTGTTCATTGGTTTTTAGTTTTACCTTTCTCCTCACTCTCCTTGTCAGCTTCCATTTTAGGCACAGGTTTTATAGTTCACAGAAAAACAGGTAGTACAGCTACAAAGGAGCCAAAAAGAAAAGTGATTTGGGTGTAATCTTCAAAGACAGTTTGACAATGTGGGTTTTTATTCCCAAATCCCAATCCTTTATCGTTTTATGGGTTATTGCCTTTTTATTTGACCTGCGTTCTTACTAGTTAGCACTAGATCTGACTCTTGACATTGTTACACTAAGGGCACTTACTAAGTTTTTCAAATATAAAAAAACAATAATAGGTAGAACCCATTTCTCGCGATAATAAAAATGTACAATTTTTTATTAACTTTTTACTATATTTGATTTTTTAACAAGTGTTTTAAGAACATTTGTTATTAATATTTGGCCTTTATTTTATGTAGAAACTCTTGCAAACCATAGTATGGATGAACACCACCGGCACTAGGATCCCTCCCAACATCTTTTAAGCCAAAAGCAAAATGTCCTACAAGATGTTATCTAGGAACCAAATACTACATGTTTCACATATAGACCATAACATTCACACCACTCCCTACGAATAAAACATAACTATAATTAAGGATAGGATGGATTCGAAGACACTTACCTAAACTTCTTATACAAGAGATGAGGTTAACATAACCGTAATTAATTATCTCAACGACACCAATTTGTACATAATGGTTATCAGATATTTTAGGAATGCTCAACCAATATTGTTCTCGGCATTGGTTGAGAATGATAGAACCCAACCATGGTTGGAACTGAACTCATTAGTATAGTACCCTTATACATGATGCACATACAACCACATCCATTCATGATCAAGAATCCTTCTATACTGTTCACTCATGCATGCACACCAGCAAAAACGAAAATCCATATCCATGGCAGAGCCAGAATAGATCATAAAAATAGTAATACATGGTTTATTGTTCTCTCTGCGTGCAATAGGCAAATGAATGTGGAAGGCAATTCAAATTCTAACATTTGGCTAAAAAATAAATAGAGCTTTATAGCAAAAAAATGTTGTTTCTATGAATTGGGCAAAGTATAACTTAGCATCAAAATCAATGTATGGCACATAACTCAGTAAAGTCAAGAGAATAAAATAGCCGGTGTATCAAGTTCTGAACAAAGACACAATAAACCATCTGCACTAAGAGCTGGAAAACATTGACGATAACCTAAACATTCAAAATGGACACTCACCACATATGCATCAAGATGCCAAAGCATTAAACTTTAAAATTACAGAGTAAGGAGTAAACAAAAGGAATATAACGTCTTGAATTTCAAGGAGAAATACTCTTTTGTCTAAACCTGAAAAACCTATCAGATTTTGATGTTGACAACTACATTTCTGAGAACTAATAAATAAAAGGAATAAACTTGGACTTAACTTTGTTTGCATATTCTGTGTAACTCTGGCCGAAAGTCTCAACCATCAAAGCCTCCTCCACCTCTGCTTTCGGCTTATAATACAACAAACAAACTGCTACAAGAAATAGAAGACTCAAAGGTGCTCGAAGCGCAAGGCAGTATGTTGCAAACAAGAGCATCATTGAAGAATATATTGGATGCCTGACCCAGCGATATGGTCCGAATTGCACAACTGAAGTTGGCACCACCACATTTTCTGAATACTTGGCAAGATACAATGTGGCATTATACTGCATCAGAATGGTTAAAATAATTAAAGCCCAGATTCCAAGATTGTTCCATCCACCTGGTATGCGGTGAAGCTCCGGTCCTTCAAAGGCTGCAAGCCAATGGCCAACCATGACTCCTGCGCTGAACAAAAAACGAGACCACATTGGTGAATCGACATCCCATTTAGGGTCATGGGGTCGGGGATAATAATCTCCATATAACCGCTTTCGAACACTAACATTTAAGAAAAAAAAATAATGATACACGCAAAAGAAAACAAAAGGCCAGCCTTCGAGGTAGCCATTGAAATGACCAGGTGGAACAAGAGTGAGCCATGTAAACACTGATGTAACAATTGCCAACTGCTCGAATATGTTTGCATTGCCAAGCAAATGTTTCCGGAAGCAATGTAACCCATAAACTGCAAGAGCTATGGCCACCATCCATGGCCAGAACAACCAAGTCCAGCTAAAATACATCCAGAAGAAAGGGCTGATGAGCATATTTCTAGTCCATTTTGTGGCTGCAGTTACGATGGATAATATCGCAGACCACTTGACAATATCAATAGGAGTCAACTGCGAAAGAGTTGCTTTTATCGAATGAAATGAGAGATTGCTTAAGTAATTTATGATTGGATTACGAGAATCTGTGCTGGCATCGTTCGAAATTGAGCATCTGGGAGAAGGTAGCAAATCAGCCTTTTTTCTTGGTTTCAGGAAAGTGGAAAAAGGTTTTAAATAGGAGCAATTCAAATGAAAACGATGGCGCACGGGTCTTTGGTGGAATTGGTAATTGTTAGTTCGTACATCAGCATGAAAATGTTTGTTGAAAGGTCTCAGACAGACATTATTGCTCACAACAGAGAAACCCAAGGGGACAGTCTTGGAGTGTGAAAGAACCTTTGCTGCTTCCATTATTGTTAGAAGGATAATCACTTCCTAGAGAAAATCAAAAAGTTGGAGGTGCACTAGAATAAAGCAGGCTCAGATCCTCTGAGGCATTGGGTTACTCAAATGTCATAAATCATGGTGATAGTAATAAAAACTAGCAGATGTATGCTGGGAAGGTGGATCCAACCGACAAATGAGAGGCAAGGGAAACAATCACGCTCATATTATTTGCATTGTTGATCATTCGCCTTCTGCAGTTCAGTCAGCAACCTCAATGTTATTGTCAATTTAATGCAGCATGTAAGGCACACAAATACACAACATCTACAAAATGATACTAGAACATAAAATGGAAGCTCACTTGCTACTCTCCTTCAACATCCTAAGACAATCAGTTACCAGCCAATCTGGTATTATCTTGAAAAACACACAAACGCAACTATCATCAACTTTATAAAACCAATGTTAAGTTTAGTGGATAGGATAAGAGAGACAAGGTAGGATAGTCTATTCTATCCTGTTGCTATCCAGAGTTTGATGAGTCAACAAGATAGGATAGTGTTATCCTATCGGCCTATCCTAGTATCCTATTCTATTCACCTAGTGGATTTATTTTCTATCCTATCGGGAGGAGCTGGGTTAGAAACGAGTAGATAGATGTAGTTTTTTTTCCTTCATATTCTCACACACATTAACACCATTGCCGTTGCCACCACCACAATGCCATCACTAGTTCACTACGACCACCACATCGATGCCATCGTTCTTTGGTATGCACCAAACACTGGACAGAAAAAGACCTATCCCGCTCATATCATATCATATCACATCATGACCACCAAACTAGCCCTTTAAAGGGTATATGATAATCTATCGTAAGAGGAAATTACACTAAGGTTTAGTGTCCTTGTAACACTCACCTACCTGAAATGGCGATAACAAAAAACCTCAGTTTAAAAGGGAGGTGAGAGTACCTTTTAAAACAAGAGAAGTAATTACATCAAACCTATAAGGGGGTCATGCTAATTACCCTAAATTCAAATACTAAGTTTTTTATTTAAAAAAAAAAAAAGAAGAAGAAGAAGAACCATTATTTTTCTTTGACATGTCACTGAATCAAATACTAAGTTTCAGAAGTGGGAAAAAAACAGCATTGTAACTGTAACATACAATTTCTACACCCACGACATGTATATACTGCTGCCTGAGAGTTTACAAAAAATAAAGTATTAAAGCAAATTTTTTTTTTTTTTGTTACTAAAGCAACCCACTTAGGTAAATAATCAAACACATAGAAAGCAAGGAGTAAAACAAATGAAAAACAACAAAGGAGACGAAGATTAAGATAATAAGAATACAAAGGAACGAAGAATTACCGGTAAACAAAAACTTGGAAGTTAAGTTCTGCCAATCTTGTTATCAGTGTGTGTGTGTGTGTGAGAGAGAGAGAGAGAGAGAGAGAGAGAGAGGTGAAGAAGAAAGATAGGTGTGGTATCGTATTGTGTTATGTAGAAGAGAGACGAAAATGGTGAGACCCTTTTTTATTTTTAATTTTATAAATGATAAGTATGATGATACAATTACGCATTTATATTATATTAATAATTATACTTATAGAGTTATAGGATACTCCCTCTCTCCGTAACTAATTATAAGGCCCCTCTTGACAAGAAACACACAAAATAAACACCCTTATTTATTTAACATTTTTTAGATTCCCAATAATATTAATATGTATAATTCTAAAAATACATATCAAAAGTTCACATTTCCAATAGAATTAACTAAATTATTCCACTTTCTTAACGAACGTGAAATTTCCCGAGAGAACCTTATAATTAGAGACGGAAGTAGTACAATACTATTATTTTGGAAATTATTAACGGCCCCAGGAATTTTAAGGTTCCCAAAAATAAAAACGATACACTTGTCCAATAGTATATTCGAAAATTTATACATGCATATATAAAAATTTCTAAATACAAATAAAATTTCACAGAAATATAGGTTATCCAAAGCAAATAACAAATACAAACAAGGATACTGCAATTTCTAAAAATTTAAGGCACTTGCACAACTATAAAAATTTCAAAGGAATAGTAAATAGATTTATATAAGAACAATGATAAAATTATAATATTATATATATATATATTGGTAAAAATTATAATATTATATATATAATTTAAAAAAAAAATCCATATTCAAAATGTCAAATACAAGTATTTCGCGTTACGGATAAATTCCCAAATTTGAAATTTTGAGTACGAGTACCTAATATTGGCAATTAGGACTTTGATCCACGAGTACGTCCACTCGCTCGCAAATTTTTTTGCCAACATGACATAAATTTTATGCTCAATTTTTAAATTAAGTTTGCTTGCTCCATCTATTATTTTTGTGGGCATATTAGGATAGGTTGTTGGCGACTCGTGGGCAGCCCACAAATGAAAAATAATTAAAAAAAAGTAAGTAATTTAGTTTCAAGAGGCAGGTTAATATCAATATCCGTAACATATAAAATACCTTTTTTTTTTACACCAACCATTACTCGGGCATATCAGGATAGGTTGTTGGCGACTCGTGGGCAGCCCACAAATGAAAAATAATTAAAAAAAAAGTAAGTAATTTAGTTTCAAGAGGCAGGTTAATATCAATATCCGTAACATATAAAATACCTTTTTTTTTTTACACCAACCATTACTCGGGCGTATCAGGATAGGTTGTTGGCGACTCATGGGCAGCCCACAAATGAAAAATAATTTAAAAAAAAAAGTTAGTAATTTAGTTTCAAGAGGCAGTTTAATATCAATATCCGTAACATAATTTTTTTTTTACTCAAATCGATACCCGGATCTAGTTTATTCAGAATCCGAGTCACCTGAGCGGTAGGGGTCTCCCAGCGGGGGTTGCTTCATACCCAAGGCTCGAACTTGAGACCAATTGGTTAAAGAACCAAGTGAACTACCACTTGACCAACCTCACATTTGTAAACATAACATAACATATTTTTCAATATAAAATAACATATAAAAAGTAACATATAAAATACTAATACCTATTTGATTATTAATTTAATTATCATATTTTTCAATTAGTAAAAAAATTTATACTTTTAAAAAGTGTTCACTATGCCACTTGATAATAATTATAAGCTGGATTAATCAATCAAGAAATCATGTAACTAAAAATTTGGAATTCCCCTCCCCTCCCCCTTCTTCTGCTCCTGCTTGTTTTCATCTGCTGTTTCTCGGTACGGGGATGGAGATTTGTCCCTCTCCTTCCTTTGGGAAAGTGTGTGAGTTTGTTTCCCTCAGTTTATTTGGGTTTTGTCTTTCCTTTGTGCAAGTTGTGTTTGTTTTGTGTGTTTCTAGTGGAAAAATGTTTCTGGATAGTTTCTACTTTCGAGATATGATGGTCATCCTCTTTGTTCTAATAATTGGAAGGCTACTCGTCGAAATAGATCTCCATTTGCCGACTGTTGATTTGGCTACCGACCAACGGCTCTCTCGTTTTAGATCTGAGATTCCTTGTCGCCGAACTGAGCTTAGTCCCAACATTAATGAGATTGTTTTCTTGGAATTAAAGGCTATTGAATCTCCTGCTAGAATCAGGTTTTGGCAGTTGCTGATCCATGTCCACATGGAAGAGTATGTTGTTGCAGTGTATTTTGCTTTTCCTTTAACTATTATTAGTGTGAAATATCTTATACTTATAATTGTCATGTTAATCATTACTTGTACGGTATCTGATTTATGAATAAAATACACATTTCCCTTGAAAAAAATCACATAACTCTGTCATATAATTCTTATCTTTGATATCATACTTCAAAGTGAAAAATAATTGAGTAAATATCTTGATTAATGCCAAAAATACTCCAAAACTCTTAGCCTATTTTTTCTTAAAAAAAATAAAAAAAAATAATTCAACAAAAAATTTTAAAAAAAACGAAAAAAAAGGGGGTTTGTGCAAAGTGACAGTAGTATTATCTGAAAAAAAAAAGGAATTCCCAAAAACATCAACACCCAAACCGGTGCGGCAACTCCAACTCCAACTCGTTCTCGTAACTCAGTTTCAAATTCATGTTCTTCTTCTTCTTCTTCTCAACTCCAAAACCCTAATACCAAACTTATATTGCACCATAAAACGCCGCGTTTTGATTCCACTCACAATCTCAGCTTCCTCAACCCCCCAACATTTCTTCTGTCTCCCAGGTTGGTTAATTTTCCTTTTCAGCTGTAATTACTTGTTCATTAACAACATTGTATGCATAAAGTTTCAATTTTTAGAATTCTGTTCTTTTTAAACTATTTTTTATAATGCAGTAATTATCAATTTTAAATTTTAAATTTTTGTTTGTTGTTGTGACTTGTGAATGGGTGAAAGGAGTGCCAAGTGATCAAATCATCTGTCAATGAGTTGTAATGACAGTCAGTGCTCTTTGATAAGTTTGAAAATTTCACCCATGATTCTGGTTAGTGTTGATGTGTGTGATATTCTCAAATTCGCAATTCCACATTATGCTTGTGTGCTGAAAGTTTGGTTTTAACTGTTTGGGTAGACCAAGGTTTTATATTGCGGTTGCATTTACCAAAACTATGGACAATTGTTTGAAAATGCGGTCGCAATATGGTTTGGGTCTTTGAGAGATTGTGTAAACCTTAACATAGTGGCGGCTTGCGGTTGTGGACCAGGATTAAAACCTTGGGGTAGACATAGATGTTTAGTAATGTGGTTCGTAAAATTTTTAGCATTTTATTTCCACAAGCCAATGCTCCTCTAATTTCAAATTAAGGTATTTCTGAACATATATAAAAGATTAATTTTCTTAAGAATGTATTTATTAAAACTTGTGATTTTGTCGGCACAGTTAAGCTTGAAACATCGGCATTTTAGTGGCTCTTTTGACCAAGATCAAACTGTTAGATGTCTTTAATTACTTTGAACAAGCTGCATAAAACACAACCACCCCTCCTGGGTTTGAATAAACTATATGTGCATGCTGTAGGATCTACGAAGATCCGTAAGCAGTTGACAATATGCATTCTAAACTTATGACAATATGCATTTTAAATTATTTCCTATGTGCATGATCAAATATTTTCTAGGATTTTTTTGGGACATAACGTTCTTAGCCAATGTCTTGTATTTGTGTATGATGCAGGTGTTTTTCATCATTGCTCCTAAAGGATAAGCATGAGTTACTTTTTGTAGTTCTTTGAAGTGCTCATATCATTAACTACTGTGTCATGGATGTTGAGGCAGTAGATGAAGGGGAAAACAGTGATAGAACTGCTTCTGAAAGACAAGCAAATAATGGGGATGGTGGTGATGCATATAGGAAACCACAATTGGGCATGCTGTTCGAATCTGAAGATGCTGCAAAAATATTTTACAATGCGTATGCAAGGCATGTAGGATTTAGCATCCATGTTGGTCAATTCTGTCGTGCCAAGCCGGATGGTCCAATTATAACTTGGGAGTTTGCTTGTTCTAGGGAGGTACTTAAAAGGAAAAATGTAGTAAGTTGCGATGCAATGCTTAGGATAGAGAGAAAAGATGCAAACTGGATAGTGACAAAGTTTGTTGAGGACCATAGTCATTCCCTTTCTTCTGGGAGTAAGGTGCACCCCCTTCGACCCCGTAGGCATTTTGCAGGTGCTACAAGGAATGTCACACCTGATGCTAATAATGATACCCATGTTTCCATGGATGGCTATCATTTGGAAACTGTTGGTAGAGTTAGAAGTTCCTCTCCAGTAGAAAAATGTCACCCAACCAGAAACGTTGGGCCTTTTACATGTGGAGGATATTCTCGAAAGCGGACCCTTGGAAGAGATGCTCACAATCTTCTCAATTATTTTAAGAAGATGCAAGCAGAAAACCCTGGCTTCTATTATGCAATACAGCTTGATGATGAGAACCGCATGACGAACGCATTCTGGGCTGATGCAAGGTCAAGAACAGCTTATAATCACTTTGGTGATGCTGTAATTTTTGACACAATGTATAGACCAAATCAATATCAAGTCCCATTTGCTCCCTTTACAGGAGTCAATCATCATGGTCAGATGGTTTTATTTGGTTGTGCATTACTTTTGGACGAATCTGAGTCGTCCTTTACTTGGTTGTTCAGGACATGGTTATCTGCTATGAATGACCGACCGCCTGTTTCTATAACCACCGACCAAGATAGAGCCATACAAGCAGCTGTTACCCAGGCGTTTCCAGAAACTCGCCACTGTATTTGTAAGTGGCACATTTTGAGAGAAGGTCAGGAACGATTGGCTCATGTTTACCTTGCTCATCCTTCATTCTACGGGGAGCTATATAGTTGCATCAGTTTATCGGAGAGTATAGAAGATTTTGAATCTACGTGGAAGTCTCTCGTAGATAAATATGCTCTCCAGAAAAATGATTGGCTCCAGGCTGTGTACAATGCTCGCAAACAATGGGCCCCTGTTTACTTTCATGGCACTTTCTTTGCTGCATTATCTCCAAGCCATGGGATTAGCTCCTTTTTTGATGGCTATGTAAATCAACAGACAACCTTACCTTTATTCTTTAAGCAGTATGAACAAGCTCTTGAACATTCATTGGAAAAAGAAATTGAAGCAGATTATGATACCTTTTGTACAACACCTGAACTGAAGACTCCATCACCAATGGAACAGCAGGCTGCAAATCTGTACACTAAGAAGATTTTTGTGAAGTTTCAGGAAGAACTGGTGGAAACTTTTGTGTATACCGCAAATAATGTTGAGGATGATGGCATTGTTAGTAAATACAGGGTTGCAAAATATGAACAGGATTACAAGGCATACATGGTTACATTAGATATTTCTGAAATGAAGGCGAATTGCAGCTGTCAGATGTTCGAGTACTCAGGCATTCTTTGTCGACATATATTGACTGTCTTCACTGTTACAAATGTCCTTACCCTTCCATCGCACTACATTTTGAAGCGATGGACAAGGAATGCAAAATCCAGTAATGGAACAGATGAAAGAATACCAGATCCACTTGGGATCGAAAATATGACCGTACGTTTTAATAGTTTATGTCGAGAAGCCTTTAAGCTTGCAGAAGAAGGGGCCATAGCTGTAGAGACTTATAATGCTGCAATGAATGCTTTAAGAGAGGCTGGTAAAAAGGTTGCTGCTGTGAATAAAAATGTTGCAAAGGTCACACCTTCAAGCAGTCTGGGTAATGGAAGCAGTCAAGAAGACAATAGCAAGAAGAACCCTTCATCAATTTCTGAAGTCATCCCATCATTATGGCCTTGGCAAGAGTCAGTGGCGCAACGCTTTAATCTTAATGACGTTGGCCTTCCTGTTACTGATCTGAATCATCCTAGTATGGCTCCTATTTCCATTCACCGGGATGGCGGCCCTCTAGATAACACAGTATTGATCCGAATTGCCCTTATAATTATTATTGCTCTTAAGTTGCTGGTAATTGCTTAAATTGACTGTCATGTATTGATACAGGTTGTCCTTACTTGTTTCAAGTCTATGACTTGGGTTATAGAAAATAAGAATTCAAGCCAATCCAGTAAAGTTGCAGTAATTAACATGAAGGTATATATTTGGTGCTCTCTCTATCTGCAACCTATGTTCTCCTCTGAGTTGCTGTCTTTGCATCTTCTATTTATCAAGATACAAATATCTATAACTCTTTATGTGATACTCTGATTAAATTTAAGGCATCAATATGCTCTTTAGTTGGAAGAGATCAGCCTCTCTCCAAATCTCCATTCAATATCAATGCTCTCTGCAGAAAACCTTAACAGTTAACACTGGATTTAATATTGCTGTCTACCTGTGCTATAAAGTGCTTGTTAATTGTGTTTTGATAACATGTACAAATTACTTGAAATATTCTTATCTACCTGTTAATTATTTTTCTTTTCTCCCTCCCGTAGCTGCAAGATTATGGCAAGAGTCCTTCAGGTGATAGAGACGTGCAATTCAGGGTGACGAGGGTCACTTTGGAGCCTATGATGAGGTCTATGGCTCAGATCAGTCAGCAGCTCGCTGTACCAATCAATAGAGTTGCTGTTATCAATCTAAAGGTATGCAAACATGGACCATGAACTTCTACTCTTCCTAATTCCCAGCCATTTTGGTCAAAAAAATAAGATTTGCGTGTAATAATTTGCTCCTTTAAATATTCTCAAATATCAATGGAACTTCTGAATGGGAGGCATGAGGTATCTGATTATTTGAAATTTTGTTTGGCAGAACCTTTTTAAAAATTTATTGTGCTATGACCTATGCTTTCTCACTATTCACCTTTTACTTAAGCAGAAAGAAGTGCCCTTGGAATTGAAGTTTTATGCATTTCTTGTCACTAGAAGTGTCCTTATTATAGTATTATATCCTATTTTGATATTAGAAGCTCAGTTGACCTCTTGTGAGTTGTGAATAATTTATGTTTTTCTTTCTGTTTTGACTTAAAAGGTTATATGTGAAAGTCTGGAGCTTATGAAAAACTCAAGTTTCTGAATGATAACAGCAAATAAAATTTATAGTGCATCTATCTGAATTGGGGACATCTAACAGTTAATACTGTGGTAATGGATATCTTTAAATGCAAAATAGAACCTTTTTTTTATTGATTATAGAATCCAAAAATATTAGTAATTTTGGATGGTCCAATAGCATATAATGGTATTTCAATTCCACAATTCCTTGTATTGGTGCCTTGGTGGGCTTAATTATGCCATATTGTGTAATCTAAAGCTAATTCATCATTGTGCCTTCTATAAGATTGTACCTTATATAATTTTAGCATATTTATACTGTTCTACCTCTTTCAGCTCCAGGATACAAAGACAAGTACCGGAGAAACAGAGGTGAAATTCCAAGTGTCTAAAGATACACTAGGTTCCATGCTGAGATCTATGAACTACATCCGGGAGCAGCTATAAGAGCTGTAAGCATTATATTTCCAGCTCTACACTCATATCTTTTTTGAGATTATTGGATACTACTATGCTTTAATTCTAAGATCTTCCTTCTCTATCCAAGCAATTCAACTTAAATAATGACAATGATAATAGTAGTAGTACTAATGCCCCCAAGAGCCAGCTCAAGTGGTAAGGCTGTGTAACATAAGTGTTAGCGAGCCAGGATTCAAACTCGGCGATTTCACTTCCCAAAATAAATAAATAAATAAAAGAAAAGAATTTGATTATATAAAAAAAAAAAAAGTAGTAATAGTAGTAGTGATGTATCATTCTCTCATGATCATCTCTTTGAACTTATAATTCTATTGTGTGCTGGTAGTTTCCGTGTTAGGCGGTTTGTATGATGAATTTCCACAAGATAAATACCACTTACCTTTTTCTTTTTCATTATTATTATTTTTTTTTTTTTGTCACAGTTACCATAAATTTTGGACATTAGGCAGTGAAGGAAGTGTGGTGTGCTACTGCCACTCTGCCAGAGTATTATGCATAGGATACTCTCATCCATGAAGGACATTATTTTTCAAAGGTTTTCCATGTTGATAAACACAATCATGATTCATGTACCTAGTGAATCTTCAAGATTATTATATGGTGTAAGTAGTTAGGAATCTCTTGTATTTTGGTCCTTCAACATTGTTTACATTAGAATTAGATTTTATATTTTTCTTCTTTCCTTCTCATCTCGTCTATAGCTTATATAGATTAGATTATACATCATTCCCTTTAAGGAAACTTATTTTGTACATGAAGTTCTGTAGAGCCAGAATTTAACTAATTAAGGATTACAGATATTTACCTTTTGCCATGCCTATGCCTATAGAATATGGTGATTTTCTTTTTTAAAGTAGATCTGACACTGTTTATTTATGTAGAAATAAGTACCAACAACACCAAATGGCATGTTCAACGGAAATGGTGCATTCCTTCCAACAATAATCTATGTATTGACACGTTAATAATTAATCTAGAGTATGATGGGTAATTTTGATATCAAATTGAATTGAAGGATATTGCACTTTTTAACTTAATATTTCGAATTTCATGTCTTTGCCAACTCGACTAACTTTCATCAACCGAATCCTCAAGCTTTATTATCCTATTGTCGAAATTGTCCTCCAAAACAACTGAATCCTCAAACCTGCAACCACCATTGCCAAAAGTCTCAAGTCTCAAGCTCGAGGTTGGATCCAATGCTACAGTCTACATAAGGGGTTAGGGCTTAAAGAGGGAGAAGGAGAAATGGATGACAGTGATGTTGGCAGAGTATAGACGACGGTGATGGTGGTGGCAGGTTGCCAGCACTGCTGGGGTGAAATTGTGGTTGGTTTGGAAGTCAGTGAAGGTTGGACACTTGGATGTGGAAGAAAAGAGTAAAATGGCAATTTTGTAACTGGGATGAGGGGGTAAAATTTGAGTTTTCCTATAAATAAAATTGGATGATCCATTTATACATATGTATATATCTCAGCACTTTCAAGATTTAATTATACATATGTAAAACAATATCCAAGTTACTACGCAAGAACGCTAATCTCCGCAAATATCAGCTGCTAATAAAACTCTCCACAAATTCACCGAAAAAAATATAGGCTGGTCCTATTATTATTTATTAATGACACTAGCTTTTTTTTCCTCCTAAAAAGGCATAATATCAATGACAGGCTCAGCTTTCAACTTTGCAACACCTACAATTACAGACTCCGATAGTCTATCACAGTGACCTCGTCATCTGGGGCATCCAGATCTTGATAACTGCACCACCATTGGCCAAACAATAAACATAAGTATATCATACAAAGTATAGTAAATAAAAGGCACTATGATACTATCAAAATATGAACATATAAACATAACGCTAGAGTATTAACTAAGCATTTTTTTAAAGCCAAGTAAAAGGACATAAAAATATGGATCAAGCTCCTCTAAAGTGAGCAATATATTCGCCCTTGATTTGATATAGTGCACTGAGAACTTAATCTACCAAATGAGCCAAGGGTAGATATACACTCACGTTAACACTTTAGAGGAAGCTCACATTAGAGGAGCTTTTTCCCAAAACATGATGCCGTTCCAGAGGATTTCCAGATAAAATTTCACAGAAATGAATGGGGAAGGGGCTGATTGGAGAAAGCATGAGAGTATATGAGCAAAGGTCATGCAGGACATTCATTTACCTTCGCATCTGTCGAGGATCAGGTCTAAAACCGGGAGGAACAGCGATGATTGGTGCCGGTCCACCCATATGAGGGCCAGACAGCATCTTTCTTCCAGAAGCATCAAAAGAAGATGGTCCTCCCTGCTCTATCAACATCTGCATTGCGACCTCTGGTGGAGCAGGAACAAACGGTCCCAAAGGCCTGCAGAGTTATGAATATAAGCATTTAACAAATCTTAAGAAATTAAAGTTGTCCACAAGATTGTGAAGAGGAAGGAGAATTGAGAGAGGCAACCAACCCGGCACCAGGTACAGGCATCAACACTGGAGGAGGGGCCATATCTGGGGCAAACGGAGGTACACCAGGCCCTCCATACACATCATACATTGTTTCATCATGGTTTCCCATCTCAAGTGCTTTAGACTGCTTATCACGGGATGGAGAATTCTCAGGCCTGTCCCCGTTTATTCTATCACTCCGATCATTGTCTCGTCGATTACGGCGATCATCTCTCAATCGGCCCTCGAGACCTCCTAATCTTTGCCTTAACGGCCTTCCCTTCTACAGGTGGAACAAAATTAGACCATTAGAATATAAAACTCAAACAACTCCGATATTACTCAGAAAAACAATGAATAAAGTTCGATACATTCAGAAGAAAATTCAAAAACTGGACTATTTAACAAGCTATACGGATCCACATCATTGCCAAAATACCAAATTAAGGTACCATAACTCACTCCAAAAGGTTCTCACGATGCAATCACAAACTAATTCCGTGGCAAATTCGGTTCCTATCGTAAATCATGCATCACTTTTAGTAATATCTTTCTCCTAGGTGTTGAGAATCTGATATAAATATTATCTAGATTCATTGCATAGGCTAAAGTCTACCCAAATCATATAATTATGGGATACAGCCTCCATTGTATAATTGAGACAGGGTTTCATAATTCATAATATCTATCTCTTCACTATCTCTGAGATATCAAAGCCTCTATGACTAGGTAGTCTAGAGTCTGATCATGGCCACCCTCATTCTTTTCAATAAGATGGGCCACCCCATTGTCCTTGCCTCAAGCTCAGAGGGTTCTTGCATGAGAGGGGCATGCTATATATATAGGAAAATGCTAACAATTGCCCTTAGAGCACTTGTTAACAAACTAAAAGTAGTATTTTATCATAGAAAGATGTGATTTTTGAGATTTTCGAGAGAATGATTAATCATTAATGCCAACATATGATTGTTTTACTACTTCTAGCAACCTTAACAAGACCCATATATATATATATATAAAATAATTATATATATAAAATAATTCATGTGCATTTACCTAAAAACCTAACCTTTTGAGAGAGATGATTCATGAAACTAGGTATACAAATACAAATGTATTGTTAAACAAAATTAGTAGTCTACCTGAGGTTGTTGCTGCATGACAGGTGTTCCACCAGGAGCATCTGGATCACTACAATGATAGTAAGTGTGTAAGACCACTGTAAGCCATATTTCTACCAACACTTGAAACTCAAAAACAAAGAATCCTCATTTAATACTTACTTCATGTAATTTTGAAAATATAGATCCTCGCGCACTTTTGAAGTTTGTTCCACTACAAGCTCTGGGTGTTTTAGCTTAAGATGTTTGTGCACAAATTCAGATGCATGAAAAAGCTTTGTGCATCCCTTAGCTCCACAACCATACTTCCACCCATATTTTTCATCCCTAATTTTTCTAACATATGGATCCAATACTTCAGCTGCAGCAGCCTCTATCTTCTCTTTACCAGTCATTACTTCCAAGGGATCCTGACCATCCAGCCTTCCCTGCCAAAATAAGTCAACTTTCTTCTCCCATTCAGACCCAGATTTACTTGTTTCTTCATGACCTGTTCTTTCTGGCCTCACATGCCTTAAACCCTTGGCCTCATTAGTCTCAATCATACCATAATAATCTACACCATGAATCCGCCAGAGATATGTAACAAGTATGTCTAGAAGCTCAGCACCCTCCAAACCTTTAACAGATGTTTGGCCCCGTATAATTATTATGGGACCCACAGATCCACTGCGAGCCTTATCATCATTTTTATTGTGATCACTGCTGCATAAAATATTATCTTCAATCCCCTTTTCTTTGTCAAGCTTACGAACAAGGGCCTGAGCCTGTTGCACATCTACTTGTATCCGTCTGCGTTCAGAACTGATAGGGTGAGCCTTTGGAGCAGAAGAGAAATCATTATCTTTATTAGGTCCCCCACCAAGTCTTCTACGTTTGCCTCCAGCCTCTGCTTCCTCCTCTGAATTTGGCTCACTAGCTTGCCCTGATTTGCTGGATTTAGAGGCATTTAAACCAGGATTTCTGCATTGATCGCAATAAAAGATATGTTTCATAGGAAGAATATGGAAAGCATGAAGAGGAAGTGCACACAGAGATACACACATGTGAGTTGGAGAGAGAAAGGAGAGGGGACGAGAACATACAGGTCTAATGTTCCACTTTGCAAATCAAGCAAAAAATCCTTTGCCAGCTGTCGAGCATTTTCATTCCTCCTAAAAGATGATGAACAGGATAGGATTCATTAAAATTCAATATCTTAATGAAAATCTTAGTTCACCTGCCAATCTAGGTAATGATCCATCAATATTAAGAGGATAATATATGGCCAGTTCTTCATTGTCAAACTGAAAGACCAATATAAACTCACCTTTCAATGACTGTAAGTAAATTTGTTGGATGATATTTATCTTTCAACCTACATCAAAAAGTAATGCACATAATGGAAAGAACATCAGATCTCTTGAACTGTTCACAATGCGGTGATTTGTACTAAAGGTAGCATACATTTCAAGATTGAACTACAAACTTTAAAAGGAAAAAGAATACGTACCATTCCTCATTCTTATGGGCATTAAAATAAGCTCGTTTTTGGGTGGAAATGTACTCTGATTTATATTCTTGATACCTTGAAAAATCAATTGCAGAAAGCATTCATCAATTAATATCCCAAAAATTCTTATGTTAGTTAAATGCTTGGTCACAATGTGAATGATATTAATTTCAAGAACTTACCTATGTTCTGCTTCAGTTGGCAGTACATCATCCTCAAGCTCCTGAATGAATTGCTTATAGGACATCAACCCTTCTCTGGAACAGCTCACAAATATCAGAATGTTAATATGTTTTCCCAAAATAGAATATAAATTTAAAACAAATGTAAGATGTTACTTCCACAATTTACTGAGGAAATTCAAAGCTGAAGACACTTGGGTATAGAAATATCATAAGTAGATATGCGGTTAAGAGTGTGTCCAAGTGCATCTATAAAATCATCAATGAAAGTGATGTAATACATATGCCCTTGAATAGAGGGTAGTGGGATCCCAAACATAAGAATGAAAAATATCAAAAGGACACTTAGCCCGATCATAAACCTAGTCCAATTGTAGCACTAAGTTTCATGTGCTGAAAGGTAATGAGTTTTAAGACTAAAATATATCTATGGATGTTTACCATATGTTCTTATTCAAGTGCTTCCCCAGCACTGATAAAATTCTGTGCCTTCAAGAAACATTTGATACATGGTGGGTAATATTTTTTCATTAACGGTTTGGATAAAAATAGAGTCAATTATAAAAAGTTGACCTTTGAGCACCACCACTTGGCAAGTTGGCATAACCACGATTGGATTCCACATCTGCAAAAAAATAATATGAAAAACGATAGAACATTAAACAGTAAGTTGAATTTGTCCCTAAAATAAATGTGGACACTTGAATCTTGTAGTGGCATTAGTCATTTCATCATTGTTCTTCTCTGATGATAACAACGTATGCAGTATGTTTAATTGCTTATTGTTGTGGACTTGTAGCCTTCAATCTTTGATGGCATTTATCATGTGGTATAATTCTAATAAGTTTTGTCACACTTGTGCCTATAACGGTGTGCTAGTACATGTACCTATAGCCATACAAAAAGCAATAACTTTATCAATTTAACACACAGCGCCGGTAACACCAAGCAATGAAAAAACCATGAAATTTAAGAGAAATAAAAAGAAATTCATTAGTTGTTATGCATATATACTTTCATATTAAAAAAGAGGCAATGAGTATAATTTAGTTCAAATTTTAAAAAATGATAATAAGACTAGAATTAATGATAGAGTAAATGGTACTTTATTAGAAACTATTTGCATACCAGAAATCCCATTATGGTATCCCCCTCCAGGACGATGTCCAAACTTGCCATAAGATTTTTCATCTGCATACCCACCTCTTCCACCGACTCCTCGTTCATAGCCGCCATAATGATCATACCCAAATCTGCTTTAGTCAAATGAAGAGAATAAATAAGAAAGAAACCGATTTGATAAAGTGTGATGTGTAGTTTGGGTAATGAAGGGAGGAAAGAGAAGTAAAGGAACTAAATTCAACTATCCAAGAGAAACAAAAGTATGTTTTACATTATGTCTAAAACATTTCTCCATTACGACAGTGTCTCTCAAAAACAGTTTAAATAACATCAAAGAGCATAAACAGTACTAAATCTCTCCAAATATAACACAGTTCATCTTCAAATAGTCCAGTTAAAATTGTCTAATTTCTATTCTTTTAATAGTTACAATATTAGAAATCATAAAAGCAAGCATGCCCAGTGCTTTATTGGTATTACTACATGGAGTGAATCGGAGCTATAGAAAATACACAAATTTGTTTTTGTGCAATTTCTATAACTTCTTTTAAAGCATTATTATATAAGAAACACTCAATTCCCAATTTCCAATAATATCCAAGGTTCGACAGGAAACTTGGTTGGACTAACGTGATATCTTTGTCCTCTACATGGTTATCATCAAACCGCAAAGCGAAGGATTGATTTTTAGAATCATGAATTTAAATGGGTCATGAATTCATGATTAATTATTAAATTAACATAAGATATATTCTTAACATAATAAAATTGTAAAACTGTGTATAAACATACAATAATTTCTTTATTTCTTTTTTATGTACGTTACTTAATGTGAGTTTTTCATAATTTTCTCTTAAAACTGATTACTATTTACTCAGATAAAAACAATATTGCTAGTTATTGAAACTTTAGTTTTTTGACATTTTTTCATAACTTTTTCTCTCAACATTAATTACTATTTAATCAGAATGTATTAGAACCCTAATTTTGATCAGCAACCCTCAAGTTTCTCTCTTCTTGGCTGCCGCTGGCTATCTCAGGTGTACCGATCAGAGGTGTGTTTCACCTCCCATCAACCCCACCACTCTCATCACCAATGCCAAGAACGTCCATCCTACTACCAGAAACTGGTTATCGCCAAAGCATCGATGCGTCCACACTCCACACAACCAAATCTCTTGTTTGTTTCTTCTATCCATTTGAGCCCTTTTTCAGATGCCATCTTCTCAAACCTCTGTCAATGAGATTCTAACCACAATCCATCTATGCCTAAGTTTGTCACCCCAAAGTGGTTGTTTGGCTCCCTGCTATCACTTTGAGATCTGAACAGTTGTAAACAACATAGAATCGAGATTCCAGCGTGATTCCTCGATCCAGTACGTGATTCCGGGCACGAACAAAACTCTGTATGCTGGAATGATGACAGGCATGAATCGAATCATGATTCATACACTTTCTGACTACAATAGGTGGGAGTTCCAAGGAAGCACCGATACTTCATATTTGTCATCGTATCGTGTCCCGTGGCAGACACGTATCCATTTTAGACACTTTTAACCATTTATTTTAACATTTTATATTTTGTTGTATCGATGTGTCCCGTGCCGTGTCTTATCCGTATCCCGTGTCATGTCCGTGCTTCCATGGGTGGGACTACCGCTGGTTTAAACAAGAATTACGACATTAAATAAAACATCAGAAGCAGTTGACTTCATTGTTCGGAGTCTTATCATAGTTCCTACAGATCTCAGGTAATTTGGTAGAAGTTCTCTTTTGGATTTCAGAATTAATTATCATCCTCAGTATTCCCAACAAAATACCAAAAGGTTCATAAGGAAGGGTAAGAAGAGAGAATCACGGAAAGCGTTGAGATTAGAGGATGACGGATGCTTTCAAAATTCCTTCTCCTGATATGGAATTTCGAAATCATCCATCAACCTCTTAATTTCATCACTCTTCAAATCCTCCCTTCTTACCTCACCTCCAGGCTCCCTGCCTTGAAGGCCTGAACAAGCCTGGAATACTTTAGGAATTTAAAATCCTTTATTCAAACACACCTTTGATACATTCATCTGCAATTTCGGTTAAATAACATAGAGACCACCAAATTGGACTATACACTACAATCAGCTACGCAAAACTTTTAGCTGCTCCAAGCTAAAAACTAAAATCATAGCAGGTAACCAATCACATGAACTCTCAATTCTTGTAATAATAATCAAATTCAAACAAATTGAAACTTTGCATCATTCACCTGTCATCGTGGCCATAACCACCTCTCCTCGGGCGTTTATAAGGCGGAGGAGGGGAGCGCCGAGGAGCGTTCGGGGAGTAACGTCGGCCTCGGATAGGAGGAGGGCTATTGCTGCGGCGGCGCTTGAATTCCCTGTCCCTGTCTCTGGGCGGCGGAGGAGAGCGGTGGTGGTCGTAGTAATCAGGAGGAGGAGGAAGGCGTCGGTTAGGGTGGCGAACGAAGTCTCGGTCGTCCCTCCTGTCACGCCGGCGCGGTGGCGGAGGAGGCGGCGGAGGGAGACGGTGAGGGTGGTCAGAAGGAGAAGTAGCATGTGGAGGATGAGTAGGGGAATGGGATTTGGATTTATCGAGAGAATCGGTGGTGGTGGTGGCGGGGAAGTTGATAACCTCCGCCATTGAAATTGGAAGAAAGGGGAAAAGTGAAAACCCTAATTTAGTGAATTAGATTGTGAGAGATTGAGAAATGAGAGAGAGAAGCGTTTGTTTGTTTATTTGTTTGTTTGTTTGTTTGTTTTTTTTTTTTTTTTTTTTTTTTTGGGTGGGAAAGTGTTTCAAGTTATATGTCTGAACACACACACCCCTCATTCCTCGATGAAGATAGATAAACCAATCAAATTAAACCAACCCGATCACTCTTACCTTGTTTTTTTTTTTGGTTTCTATTGCATCTACTTGTATCATGTTGTATGTATGTATGCATTCCTTTTCCTATTCATGTTCCTAGTTGTTATTATCTTCCTAGCTGGTTAGTATTTGAAGTTTGGAAGTAGTTGATAGATAGTTAATTTTTATGTGTATGGAAAATATTTTGTTGATGGAGTTAAAACTCATTTTGATATATTCAAATCATAGTTGATAGATGGTTAGCTTTCTTTTTCTAAGAAGTTGATATTGGGAGTATATATGGTATACCTGATTTGCATGGAGAAAATTTTGTTAATGAAATCAAAATTCATTTTGATATATATATCTATGCTTCAAAATGAAATTAGTTTTCGAAAGTCAATTATAAGAATTATTGATACTTAAGGTTTGAGAGGCGATGTATTAATGTTACGGAATCAATCAGGTCGATTTTAAACTGCAAGAAAAATACGTTTTAGTAGTTTAGTTCATTCAGATTAAGTTATCGGAGATGATATGTGAAAATTGCTAAATAGAAGAATCTTAATATAGAAAAAGATCATAATAACGGGAGTTCCAACAAACCAGAAACTTTCATATGTCTTGGTTTTGGACAATTTGATAAACAAACTAGTCAAACTAAAAAGATATTATACATGTTTTTAAAGAAATCTTAGAAAAGATGGAAACGCCCGATTACAATAAATTGAATTCATATCAATTGAACCAAGAAAGCAAAAAGATGAAGGATTGAAATCCCTAATAACAAACCATGTATAAATATCTCTAAGTATTTTTGGTGCATGGAGGGTTATTTTGTGCATTTGCTAGGATATTTAAACAACATAATATATTACTAGAGACTTTATGGGAGTTTGTTGAAAACATTTTGTACTAGTTGTGAAGGTAACCCCTATTGATAGCTAGTAGCATTGAAACAAATTGGTTGGTACAAAAGTTTGTAGTACATTTTTCAGATGATGTTCGATCAACTGCCAAAAATATATACTAGAACCCTGATATTAAGATTTTTCATAAATAATTTGAGTGGTGTGATCAAATTAAAGGTTGGAACACATGACCCATAGAATATATAGAAGGCAATTCATATAGCTTGTTTAATTGAGCATGAATTGTTTAGAGAAAGAATGAAAATTTTGTTCATGATAAAAAAAATGGAAAATACCATTTATAACCGTTTGAGATTTGGTCATAAAAGAGCATTTATAGAGTGGCTAAAAAGTGACAATTTTTTCAGTAGAATTTTATAGGCTTGTCCACACTAACTTTTTCCATAACTCTATAATCATGTTCACTTTTTCATAGGGTACAAAATCCACGAAGGTCAATATTGCTTATAGTTCAAGCTCTGTTGCTACCATCGGCCAAAATTCTTAGCTCAAAAATAAAGAATCAAACAATCACCTTATCAAGAATATAATGTGAAAAGAAAATAGGATCGTTGCTTTTAATATGATCAACCATTTGGACCAGTCCACTTCACTAAACTGGAATTACAATGTACTTCCAAATTAAATTATCCAATAAAATAATTACAAAAACATGTTTTTAAATAATTCATTCAATGTTCATACATCACAAAGATGCCTATTGATTTAAATCTGATCTACGCAGCAGGATTACAAGGACTATAAAACCCTATCTATCAAGTATGTAACGTAATTACATCTGCAGACTTAAATTTGAATCCTCTTATCAAAATTGGACAATCTTATGTTAGTTGATTTATGAGCTTAGCGATATAAACATGTATTTATATACTTAGAAGATAGGATGATACTTTGATGCTTCCCTTTTAATTTTGTGTTCCAATACACTCATAATATCATTGATTTAATAATTAAAAATATTGATGTTTGAGATTAAAAGTTGAAATAATGATCAATGATAAAATTGATCTTAAGATAAATTGGAGAACAACATCCGTCACCTTTTTTTAAGATGGTTAAGATCAAAAATATTATCACATTGGTAAAGTGACTGTTATAGATGAACCTATATATGATGACAACGATGATGGGTAGGGCGAATAAAATTGAACTATTTACAATTGGATGAAGGCGGTGGATAGGGTCCATGGTTATGACCTAAAGTAGGGCTTCAAAGCCACTTAGACCAAGTAGGCCTTCAACAAGAAGAGCTTACCCTTCTAAAATTCTCATAACCTACAAAATTTGATCTCCTTTAGTAAAGAACTATCCTACTACAGATTCCGATGTTATGATTGTAACTACCTTCTTATTATCAAGGACACCTAAAGGTTACAAAGGACACACACCACATTAATTAAGTTCTAACCCCAATTCTATACACCTCTAAGACCCAAGTTTCTTTGGAGACTTTCAAGTTGAGAGCGCTAGCCCTGACCAAGATGATGCATCCACACCTTCTTGTATTTGTTGAAAACAGTTTATAATTAAACAGATAAATAACATTCCAAAACAGAATATTAACTAGTTGCACACAATCAATCAAATACCAATACTAACTAGTATATGATATAGTAGTTCTAGACTAGCTGGTATTTATTTTTATTTTATGTCATCCAAAAACATATTATTATGCAGACATTATTTATTTATGGTTCCTTTCTAGGCCCCTCCAAGATAAAAATGAGCTAATGAAATTGCTTTGGAGGCCCAAAAGTTCAATCAAACATTGTATACAAGATCAATCAAACACCCCTTTTATTTGGCAAACACGTATCCTAATTAATTATACAAAAGCTTATAACAAGAACCGTGGCACCAAAGGTGATTGACATGCTGCTGCAAGCTGACTCCAAGATAAATTCCATGTTTCATTGAATAATTCTGGCGTGGTGGATGATCCTAGTTCAAAAGTTGTAGGAAGAACACATTCCTCTGCTACCCTTTTTTGCTTTTTGGCTGCTGGTATAGGCCCTTCTTTAGGAAGTGTTTCCAAGGATAATTCATGTTCCTCAGAAAGTGAAGGAAGTGGTGCAGCAAATGTCTTGCTTAATGATTTTCTTGTGTTTGTTCTGCTTTGATAACTTTGACCAATACTGTCAAGGTACTTTCCTTGTGCTTCAATTTTCAGCTTCAAGCTTCGTTGAACCTTCCAACCAAGTAAAACAAGTCAAAAGAGTCGAGTTATTTTTTAACATCAAATTTTGAATGTCATATTTGACATTATATATGTTAAAGAAAAACTTGTTTTCATTGTCAAAAATACCCTACATAATATAGAAAAGCTTTCCATCTCATCATTAAATATTATTATTATTTTTTTTAAAAAAAATCTTTTTAAAAGGATCACAATCACATTAAAAAAAAGGATTTATTTTATAAATTGGTGCAATATATATTATTTATGTGGCTTTTATTCTTCAATTTATCTCTCGCACTTTAACTAATCAAAATAACTGAAAGATATAACAACTTTGCCTTTTTTTTTTTAAGGCTCGTATTAATTATATATATATGTATGTATGTATGTGGGTTCTAATCAACACAATTTAATAAAAACCAACTATTTATTATGTGAATGATTACTAGAAAATACTGAGAAAAGGGGTTGAAAACAGATAATGTAAATGATTCTTATTATAATGTTTGAGCACACCTTTTAAACTCAAAATATTACCAAGGGTGTACGTACCTCAACTTGATCACTCAAGTGTTTTTGCACCTCCATCTGCTTTTGAAGAACTTCATTCAGCTGAAGAGCACTGCCCATAATCGATTGCCAATAACAATAGTAAAACTATTATTAGTGACATATTTATGGTTGCAAAAATGAAATTACATAATGACCAGTAGAAATTGTTGTCACTCACCACATTGAACTAAAATTTGGCAATACATCTGATATGCTTTTCTTCTCTGGCTTTCCTCCTTCTGAAGAAAAAATTACAGATTAGAAATGGTTAGGGAACTGCTCTAAAAATAATTTCAGGTGAATTTGATATTGTTAGTATTAAAAATATATAAAAGTTTAAGAAACTTACTTGTGGTGGATTCTGGAATAAATTTGGTGATCCTGTATTTCTAAATACATCAAAACTAACTTTATCAGTCACTGTCCAAAACCAAATTTGTATTTCAATTTTTTATGTGAAGTTTCTTAGTTTACTTTCTAAAAGTCTAAATTCAAACAAAAAAATAAACATTTATTAAAAAAAATGCCAAGGAAGACAATAACACTTTGTTTGGTTACCAGATAAAAAATGAGAAGAGAGAAATAGGAAAAAAAGATTATGGTAAGAAAATGAGTTGATTTTGAGGTTGCTTGGTAATTGGTAGGAAAGAAAATGGGAAGAAATATGAGAGAAAGAAAAGTTGAGTTTTCTCTCATTTTGTTTGGTTGGAGAGAAAAGTGGGAAGAGAGAAAATAATAAGTTTATTTTTCAATAACCCAATAATAAGTTTATTAAAAATGAAGTCTAACTCTAACAAGCAAATGTAGCGGTGCACAACATCCAATGCACCTCAATTTATTTTCTTCTCAAAATTTCACCATTGAAGGAGAGAAATTTTTTTGGTGGATCACACCCAATTTTTTTTCTCTTCCCTCATTTTCTCTTCTCTTCCAAACAAGAGAAAACTATATTTTCTTCCAATTTTCTCTTCCTCCAAAATCTCTTCTCCCCTAATTCCCCCGAACCAAAGAAAGTGTAATTGTTTTATGAGGTAAAGCGCTCCCTAAACCAGTAACTCCAAAACTCCCCTGACATATGGATTTACTAGATTCAATTTGTTTGAGGTTATAAATCCATTAAAGTTTATAGACTTTTAATGAAAAATCAGCTAGGCTTTTGTTCCTGCCAAGCCAGCCCATCAGAATTTAAATTAATCTACTCATGATCAGCTTATGTTAAAAAGAAGAATCCGATGGAATTGATAACTTCTTCCTATATGATTATATAGGAAGTAGACGTTATTAATTTCTAATCCCACTTCTCCTCAACTGTCAAGTCTCAACCCAGCCACTAACTTCCACTCTTCATCTATATAAACTCGTCATGGGTACCTATAGTATGTTCAACATTTTGACTACACTTACTTATGTGGCTTTTAGGCTAAAGATATCCACATCAGAGTTTTAACATTAATGTGCCTCATATTGTTAATAATCTTAGTTGATGTTTGTAAAAAATGTATGAGTCTATTGTCATTTGTTAATGTTCATAATGAATATATGTTTGTATACTTATTTTTTTTTTACTTTGAATACACAATTTTGTGATTGCTCTTTTTACCTTTCTTAAAAGTGAAGAAAATACTGACTCTGATGCTTAAGCTAGAATGCGCTATTAATAAAATTGACTCTGATTAAAAATAAGATAAAACATGATCTTCAAGTAAGTCAGTTGAGGGAGGAAGGGGGAGGGAGATGGCTCATAGAAGGAGAGAGAGGCACCTGCAAATGGCTTTTGACATGATAAATAGTTAGTTCAGAAATACCCATAGTCTTCATTTCCTTCAATATACCTTTTGGTGTTGCCCCTGGCAAACAAATCAAAGCATTCTAGTCCCAAAATAATGTGACTAATATATATATATAAACATGCAAACATGCACACACAAATAAGTATTATTTGATCATGGCTTGCATTAATGATGGAAGACTTACTATCAGGGCCCCTAAGCCTATTAACAGCCTCCACAAACCGATCATGGAGTTCATCTGTCCAGCGTAGCCTTTCTTTGCCACTTGTTGAGCCATCTGAGCGACTAGAACCCATGGCTGAACCTTTTTGGGGTCTAAGAGAGGCCCAAACATTGGGGTAATAAAATGCAAGATTATAGTACAAGGAAGACCAAACAAAGACAAAAATATTTGTTTGAGAAATTGAATCAACCAAGGTGGCGATTTTCACTAAGGTGCATTGATTGGCTAAGATTCTGATTAGTGTCTGTAACTGTTGTAAAAAATGAGGTATATGGCTGTACTGAACCTTAACATTTCATTGTCTATCTCTTAGTCTTCTAACTTGCTGTCTGCATTATTGGCGAGAATGTCTATGTATGTTTTCAGTCAATGTTATTGTTATGACTTATGAGTGATAAAATAACAAAAGGGAATTTCCTCATCAATTCAAATTCACTAGAGTAGGAGTTGGATTGTTGCTTGCTTAGTAAGAATGTCATTGTCATTATTATGACTTTTTGCTTAACAACTTATTTAGGTTTTAGATATCCTTAGGACTCCATACCTATTTTACATTAGTGATTGTGGGTTACTTAATCAAAAAACTTATTCACTATTCGCTCCTTTTTTAAATATAAGAAAATTCAGACATATTTTTTTTCTATCTCTAGTATAAGAAAAAGTTAATTAACTTTTTATTCCAAATACAATCATTCCTAATTTGTTTCTAGAAAATAGTGATCTCATTTAATTTTTATTTCATTTCCAATGCAACTTTCCTAAAGTAGTAATATTTTTTATGATTTTGAGAAAATTAAATACATTCAACTAACTTTTTTAATATGTGTGATTTCAGTTATTTTTTCTTATAATAGGGTTCGAAGGGAGTATGTTATAGATATTTGCGGCATTGTTCTTCCATGAGAACAAGATATATGTCATATCTTTGGCAATGAAAATATAAGTTGCATAAAAAGTGAGAGACAAATGTCTTGTTCTAATTAGAAGACAGTACCACAAATACCCAAAAAAATAAAGCATAAATTTTGCCCTTTTTGTCAATCATGATGCACTTATCACAACATAAACTTCAATTTTAAGTTAAATCTAACGGTAGTTTTTTTAATTATTCCAAAGTTAATGCTTATTATATCAAAACTCTACTTTGCTTGAAAAATTACACTACCTTATATGTTATTTACAACAAAAACAAAAAAGGGATGAAAACTATTCGTAAAGTAGGAAATGTAAGTGAATTTTCAACACAGAAAACTGTCAAGTGTAACAATTTTTAAAGAATGACATGTTGATAGAGTATGATTTTCTGAGAAGGATAGGGGATGTAACGAGAGTTAACCCCAAGAAATGCGAATTAAGTAACCTTCAAGCACACAACCTATATGTCCGGACTGTTTTCAAGTATAGGGTAACATATTGACACATCCAACACGAATTCCATAGTGCTCATGTATGTTAATCCATCCGAGTGAGAAAGACTTGATTCTCTTTAAGAATATACTACTAGGTTTGATTATAAGATTCATGCATGTTGAAAAACACTGTAAAGAAGGATCCCTAGTTCGGATTAAAATAAGGATACTATGAGAAATTAAGATACATGTTTTGCATGCGGTATACATTTCATTAACAAATAAAGCAGCATAAAAAGGAGTGTGATTAGAAGAAAATGTGATAGGGTGTAAGTGAAATAACCACCTATTATTTTATGAAACAATGAAAAGAAAAGCATACAATGTTGTACATTCAAGCAAATATAAATTGATTAACAAATTAGACTTTATCATATGCTATTCTGTAATTATATAACATAATTTAAGCATTCAACTTGGTGAAAACAAACTTAATCCCTGAGAAATTATCCCCATCAGACATAGATAAACTATACCATTACATTAACATCTCTAACTGATGTAACAATATTTGTCAGAGCCAGAACCACATCATTAACTCCACATGTTTTCTTCATTCAGCCTTAGGGCCTGCCCCTCCTTAAGCTGCATGTAGGGCACTTGTATTGTTTTATGCTCTCAGCCTTTGCAGGGGTAATCTTGACACATTTCCCATGGTACCACCTCTCGCATATATCGCAGCCAATCCAAAATTCATCCGCATTGTAATTGCCACCGCAGCTACCGCAAAGGGTTTCACTATGCTCATCTTCTTCCTCCTCAAAACCCTCATCAAACTTTGGGTTTGGGTTGCTTTTAACTTGCCCATCACTAGATCTCTGCAGATAAATATACAAACCTGAATCATATAGGGAATATACATATACATATAGCATGGGATGGTTTTGCATGCCCTGAAAGCCTTTTTATATTAGTCTTAAACTCTTGAGGGGCACTTGGAAAAGCTTATCGCAAACTTATGTGGGTTCATGGTTACAAACTTACAAAAGTAAACTGATGAAAATAGCTTATGACCTCCTATAAGCTCTTTTAAGCCTATTTGAAATAATCAAAAAAGCTTATTAAATAAGTGTCAGTCACTCAGCTGTTTACCGAAAAGCGCCTATGGTATCTTTACTAGCGCTGCAATAACATACAAAAATAAGGTACTAACAGCTCTGTAATATGCACTCCACATTCTTAGCCTAGTTTAGTATTTGACTGTACTTCCCACAATCTGCTTCTGGAAGTTAAGTACAAAAAAAGGGGTCAGCTTAGTGCTACACAAGACCCAAGGGAAAGGTCGGACCTTTCAAGTTAACCACAAAAACAGAAAAAAAATGGCAAAGATGTGAATAACTCCAGGTGCATGTCACATGTTGTGTTTCCTGTTCCCTCTAGTTACAATTTGCTCATCTCAGTCTCACCTCTTACAATAAGCATGCCAAGCGATGCTTTTAGAAGTTACCAGACACGCACACACAATGAAAACCTGAATACTTAAATTATTGTACAATATAATGGTATTGACACATTAACTTCCCATATATATATATATATATATATATATATATATATTTTATAGTCAATTTTTTGACAGGAACAGGGGAGGGAAAATTAAACCACCAATAATCCACCAAATAACATCCCTAGGGATTGAATCTGGGACCTCCAGCTCCCAAACCTTGGTATATGACCATGTGGGTTATACAAACTTGTCCCATAAAAAATATATTAGAAGCAACTTTTAAAATGCACAAGCATTACTAACCTTGGTGCTTCCCCGAGACTTGCTTCCACTATCCACAGTGGGTTTGTCCTTAACTGGTTTCCTGTCAGTAACCACTTCAAAAACGGTGGGGAGATCATTGATCAAGCTAAATAAACGTTTCCTGCCATAAAGTATAAGGGGAATCATCAGTGGAAAGTTGCAGCAGATGCTCACAAAAAGTGCTACAATAGTCAACAAAGAAATCAAATAGAAGTTTTAAGTTGTTTCTATTTGCATCTCTTCCAATCACAGTAGCTTCATTTAGAAAGGAAAGCAATAAGGAGAAACTAGAAGAAGCAATGGCTTGTGTGTACACATATTCTACCACACAAACAATCCTACAAAAGGTTAAAAAAAAAAATAGCATGAAAGGGAAGAGGTAAAAGCATTTCAGAAGTGATTTGAACTTTGATTTTCTATTTAATAAGTGATTTACTTATTAGCTGAAAAATAGCCATGGATTAATTCTAAGAATACCCACCAACTAAATCACAACTTTCATAGCTGCACCAAAATGTAAAATCAAATTGTCAATGTAGTCACTTAGTTGATTATTCATTAAAAACAAAAATTCTATGTAGTAAAGTGGAGCAATCACTATGGCTAGTGGCTACCCCACCAACCTCATGTTCATACTCTAGCTCTTTCAAATATTGACCATCTAAGGAATGCATGTACCATCACCATGCGTAAAAAATTTTATATTTCTTCTGAGACATTCATCCATAATGATCATTTATACGCAATTATGCAGATTGACCTACAACTCCAATCGTTATCCATATATTTCAACATTAAACAATGTGCTTAAGCATGTCCTTAACACAGAGAGCCACAACAAACTCATTACAACCAAATGAACGCACCTCCACCAAAGATAAAAATTGTACCTTTCATTGCGATTAAGACGAGCTCCAAGATAAAAAGCCACAGAAAGCAACCATGAATCACTATGCACAGCAACAAGAGACAGCCAGTCCCTGCGGTTCATGCCATCTCTAGCAAAATTGATTCCGAGAGCTGGCTCGGGGAGCTCTGGAGGAACTTCCTCTGCTGGCAGTGTTACTTCCCATGTTTCATTCGGATGTCCGTAGAGGCACAGGTTCTCCTTATCTTAAACAAACACACAAGAAACTTCAAATTTAACAAAGACAAAGGACATATATTATTATCACAACCATTAATGTAAATGGGTGGTCAATAAACACGATTCAGCACGGAACATTATGATGTCGTTTGATCAATGTAGTTGTAATCACTTAATGAGAAAAGACTTGGATTTTCTTTGTTTCATGAATAATAATAAAACCACAGACATTAAAACTTTTTAAAATTGATTCAAGTTTCAATTTACTTCAAACTGAAATCCAGCAAACAAAACATAGATGTAGCACTCTATATTACAGACTCAAATGCATAGAACAACTCAATCCTAGTCAAATTTAATGTTTCCACTGAAACTCAACATTACAAAAACCATGCAAAGAAAAAAATTGACTTTTTTGAAAAAAATTTGCATACCCATTTTTATTTCCCTCACAATCTCTTAAAAAAAAGTTGAACTTTGACCAACTCCAGCAAAAGCATGCACAATTTCACTCACAACCCAGAAACAAAACAATTAGCTACAACAAAATTTACTTTTTTATCTTCCACGTAAATTAATGAAATATAATTAGTTAATTTAATTAATTAAATCAGATCCGCGATTAAACTTTACCTGGATCACAGAGTCCATAAAATTCATCAACATCTGAGAGAAAATTAAAAACAGAAAATGATAAAGTTAAGACCTTTGAGAATCACAGGGTGAAATAAAAAAAGACCCAGATGAGAATTTGAGACAGAGAGAGAAAAAAGAGTACTACCATGAGTCAAAGCACGAACAACACCGGTTCTACGAGCGCTATAGTCTTTGAAGATCTCTTCAACGGTGCGAGGGCTAGAAGCCATTTCCATAACCCAATTTCAGAGAGAGAGAGAAAGAGATCTGAAGAGAAAGGTAAAAAAAAAAAAGGGTTTTAAACGAATTGGGGAATTGAAGAAGAAAGGAAGGAAGGAAGGTGTCAAGAGAGAATGGATCGAAAGGAATCAAAATAAAAGGGGTAGTAAATAAAGAGAGAAAAAAAAATTAGAGAAAAGAAAAAAAGTGGAAACGGTAAGTGTATGCAAAATTGCAAATCACTAGTAAGTAATAAAATAATAATATAAGGCTTATTTAAGTTTTTGTCCTGAAAATTGATCGAGTTTTGGTTTTAGTTCCTATCTTTTTATTTGATCGGTCTCGATCCTTAAAAGTTTAAAAATTTAGGTTTTAGTCCCTGCCGTTAGGGATCCACCGTTAATTGATGACGTGGCTAACAGAGTGTCATATCAGCATGCCACATGCCTTTTTTTTTTTTTTAAAGTAAAAGGTTCCTGTAAGTTGGTCGAATCTTGATTTTAGTCCCTATCTTTTTTTAAACCGGTGAAGGTCCTTAAAAGTTTAAAATTTTTGGATTTGGTCCTGACCCTTAATAAAATATTATTAATTGCTGACATGACTAACGGATTGTCACATCATCATGCCACGTGTTTGTCTGCATAATAATGAGCTATTGCCACGTTGACAAATGCATATAATAATAGTATGCATGTAATAACAGTATAAAATAAGACATGATTTCTATTATGTATTTGGTTTATTATATAAACAGAAAAGGCGAAAGACTAAAAATTATAATATTTTATTTCATCCAAAATCTCACATGTTGAATGTTATATACTTGTATGATGTATGTGAGTTTGTTTAAGTTATTGGGTTAGTGTAAGTTAGGCAATCTTGGGTCAATCGTGCCTAGAATTATGTGTGCATTGTTGGGTTATTCATGTCATCTACCAACGTGACAAACTCATTAGCCATGACATGACATGCTGATGTGGCAATCCATTAGCCATGTAAACAATTAACGGTATTTTACTAACAGCAGGTACCAAAACAAAAAAATTTAAATTTTCAAGGACCTTGACAGATTAAAAAAAAACGATAAGGGCTAAAACCAAAATTCGATCAACTTTCAGGGATCTTTTACTTTAAAAACAAAAGACACATGACATGCTGACGTGGCATTCTGTTAGCCACGTCATCAATTAACGATAGATCCCTAACGGCAGGGACTAAAACCAAAATTTTTAAACTTTTAAGGATCAAAACCGATCAAATAAAACGATAGGGACCAAAACCAAAACTCGATTAACTTTCGAAGACCAAAAACTTAAATAAGCCATAAGATAATATAATAATAAATTAATTAATTATTAATTATTAAGTCTATGTTCCACAACTATAGCTAAGAGCTTTTTAGTTAGTTAGGAATTTAAATTCAGTCAATAAGTTACTGATCCCGTTCGATGAACGCAAGAGCTTGTAGTTTTTGAAAATTAATTTAGAAAATTAATTGAAACAACTTTCTAAAAACTAAACTGGCGTTCAATAATTTATATACTAATTATTTAACTACCCCAAAAGAAGAATTAGAAAACAAAACCTATTCTTCTTATTCACAAGATGAAGTTGACGATATTAAGATCAATGATGAATATTTAAATCAGACGAATTCTGAAATGAAAGAAATTCGTAACAAGATTTCTCGCTTACTGTGGGGTCAGTGCATTAAATTATTTTCACATTAGGGATTTTGTGATGCATGGAATTTTTTTGTTTCTTTTTTTTTAATATTTTTTTGATCTATTTTTATGATACATTTTTTTTTTAATTATTTGTTACAATAATTTGGTTGCGTGTTATTTATACCATGATAGAATAATTTGGTTCCATATTTTTATTATTTAGAATTTTGTGAGCAAATTAAAATATATCGATGATAATTTAATTTTTAATTAATTGTATATTTGATTTATTATTAATTATAATTTAAAAATTTTGTTATAATTAATTAATTAACAACATAATTAATAAATAAAGAAAAGAAGCTAGTTTCATTAATTATAATTTAATCATTTCTATACTTAATTAATTAATTAATTAACTATCTATTTAATAAATAAAGAACAAATGAAAAAAATAAAATATAAATAATATAATGTTGCAAATCCTTTTTGGTCATTTAATAATTTTCAGCCACATCAAAAGCTAGTTTTACCGAATAACACTATTTCAAATAGTAAACTATCAGCTAAATAGCTATAAGCTCACAACTCCTAACTAGCTTAACAACTGCAAGATATAAGTTCATCGCTATAAATTAGTTTTGTCTAACATACCCTAAAACTATTTCACACATCTCAACTTATAAAAAAAAAAAATTAAATAAATAAGGCTATTTCTTTTTGGTAAATTTTGCTTCTTCCACTCCTTTTCCTTTTCATTTTATGTACCCCACCAGTTTTGTTAAAATTGGATCGAACTAATTGGTCGGATCAGGTTGCATAAACTCTTTCTCAATCTCGATTAAGTTGTTTGATTGTTTTGCATGATCAAACTAAGTTAAAATCGAATTGGATTGATTAGCCAGATCTCGATTAACCGAAAACCATGTAGTACTCTTTTTCAATCTCAGTTAAGTCGTTTAATTGTTCGCATAACGAAACTAAATTGAATCAGTCAGAATTAATAATACCAGTTTAACCAATTTAAACTCGATTAAATTGTAATTTAATTGATTTTTTTAAAATATTATTGCTCTAAAATAAAATAAAATAAATGGGAATCGAACTTCGGTTTTTTTCACTATAAGTGGCAATTCTTAGTATATTTGTTTTTTCTTTGCTCATTGGCAAACAAGTGTTAGCAAAAGGCTACATAGTGTACCTTTTGACGTTTATAATTCTAAGAAGCGTGATTTTGATTTTTGACCCATTTAATCACAAATCCAAACATATGTCTTATCATTAAAAAAAATGAGAATGGTTTTTGAAAATCGGCCATATATAAGGGTGTTCATAAACCGGTTTTTTTAAAAAAACCGAACCAAATTGTGTAAACTGGTTCATAAACCGGTTCTATGAAATGGTTCTAATATTAAAATGGTTCATAACCGGTTCTGGACCAGTTATGAACCGGTTCTTTTGGTGCACCAGTTCTTGAACCGATTTACCAAAAAAACCGGTTTTATTTTTTGAACCGGTTTTTGAACCGGTTTTTGAAATTTCTGCCCGACCGGTTTTTGCAATTTCTGTCCGCACCGATTTTGAAACCGGTTTTTTCTGGCTTATTTTCCGAACCGGTTTGGAAACCGGTTTTTCCTGGTTTATTTTCCGAACCTATTTTTTTAACATATTTAATGGTTTTTGAACATATTTTCTGAACCTATTAGTAGCGAGTGAACAGGTTCAGCTGCTCGGTTCATTACTACTCTATTTGAAACATTTGAAAGCCATTAAGCAACATAATATTTACCAATAATGGTCACTCAAATGAATATGATCAATTGGAACAAAGGCATCCTATTAGCAAATGAGTGCAAGATCGATCCAAATCTCTACACACAAGTACAAAAAATCTGCATTTAAGTGATACAAAAACAGTACATAATGGGGTTCTAGATTTCTTTATTTTTTCGAGTTTTACTAATTACTAATCACTTTGATAATATACTACTACTAAGCTTTACTAATTACTAATTACTAATCACTTTGCATACAGTCACTATGGCAAAAGTGATATAAGCGATTGACTCAGAAAAATCCAGAATCCAAAAGCTTTAAGCCATTCTGAAGATTGAAAAACAGGTAGGAACAAAGTTACAACTAATAACATTCATCAACTGGTTTAAAACATCATAAAGCATCACTCAATAATCAAGTTTTGCAGCAAGATTAAAAACAAATTTCAGATCACACAGCAATAGACAAATGCCCAATAACATTGTTCAAAGTTCAAACATATATTGCAGAAAGTTTCACACCCCAACAATTCAGATTATAGAAAAGCAGAGCATATACTAAATTACTAGTGCTATATTGCGGATTTGCTTTGTTTGCCTCTCAATCTATGACTCTATACTACTGGATTTTCATAGAATACCAGCCAAATTTACAATAATGACAACCCAACAGAAGAAATAAGGAATAATTAGGCATTCTGCAATTAGGTGTAGAACCATTTAGAGTTTTTCTGTCGTTTTCCATTCATTTAGACTTTCACATTTGAGTGCATGAAGCTACTTATATTTTCAAGTGATAATATAGGCCAGACAGAGACATAGTATGAAGCCAAAGCTAAATCACACCCCTTGATAAACTTGGAGTATTACAGTAACTAGAAACAGAAATGCTAACACACATAGCAATTCAGTAGCATGAAAACACACATAGCAAAGAAGTTTTCAGAAATGCTATTTTGGGTAGTTATTTTGATTTTTGCAACTTAATTTCACTTCAAAATGCTAACATCAACACACATAACATCAAAAAATTAAGCACATAGTGGCAAAAAAAAAGGCAAAAATAGGGAAACACCCAAACGACAACAACAACAAAAATAACAGAAAAATTAACTAAGACCCACGAAGGTACCTGTGTTGTGTTCTTCTTCTATGTCTGCTTTGTATAGGTTGAGAGAAAGTGATTGGTGATTCGCTTCGTTTATGTATGCTTCGTGCAGGGAGAATCGCAGAGAAGAGAAGATGCAGGGATTCTCGATTCGTGATTCTCGATAAGATTCGTGAATCGCAGAGAAGAGAAGAGAAAGTGATTCGCGATTCGTGATTCGCGATTATGAGAGAGACAGAGTTCGAGAGAGTGAGACGGAGATCATCGATGGAGATCGATAGAGTGAGAGAGTGAGACGGAGATCAACGTTTCAGCGTTTGAGAATTGAATTTGGGATTAGGGTTCATCGATTGAGAAATTTGGAGAAATGAAAATCTGAACTTAGGTTTAGAAAGTGGTTTATGTTAAGGTTCGGTTTATATTGATTTGGTTTAGATTTAAAAACCGAACCGTTTTTTATTTAAAATTTGGTTCGGTTCAAAAACCAGTTTTAAAAATATGGTTCATTTGGTTATGGTTCGGTTCGGTTTCTAAAATGGTTTGGTTTATTTGGTTTTTTTGAACACCCTTAGCCATATATACTATAAGTGTTATTTTTCGACTTATGATTGTCATGTGACCTTGTATTTGAGACTTGATGGTTGGTTCTTTACTCCATTCTTTGAAATTTTACTAAAAAAGTTAGAATGATGATCCATTATCTGAGTTGTAATTGATAATTGAAAAGACTTTAATCTTATGTATTTTATTATGCATATTCTTATTAGATGTATGTCACTTACATAATTAAATTATGCAAGAGGCCATATCATTGCATATCCCAAGAAAGGGAAAAATGAACCATGACCAACTAAGTCTATTTAGCTCTTGATCAAATTAGAAGACCTATACCTAAGTAAATACTTACAACTTCGATAAAAAGTGTTGATATGAGAAATTATTGCATAATCCAAAATTATATGACCCTCATAATTGATTGATTCATATAACTGTATAGTACTAGTATTATAGAATAATTTCTCGCGTACTTAAAACTAGAAATAAAACGTGTAGAGTATGGTAAAACAAAGTCTACAATCCTTTTGAGGCATCCAGAAAATAAGTTCGATTACAAGAGAGCAAACGTGGTTCAATCCCCACCTCAGCAACTTGATTGGCTAATGATTTTGTTGCCAATTAAAGGAAGAGCAAGTAGAGTTTGAACTATGGAGATCACAACATTTAGTGTAAAAAAGTGCAAAGCCAACACCATTTAAAATGGTTAGTTAGCTGTCAACGTTCACGGGGAAAATCCTCTTAACATGTGTTAGTTAATAAGGACCTATCTGTTTAAACTACAAAAAAGTTTAAAAAAATAATAATTGATTCTAAAATATCTACACAAGTGATTTTGATTGTATTGCTTTAGTAAATATCAGATGCATTTTTAATATTCTCTCAACTCTCACGAGATTTTCTAAAAGGCCAAACAAAA
The DNA here is from genome assembly GCA_037953625.1 of Crotalaria pallida. Classification (NCBI taxonomy): domain Eukaryota; kingdom Viridiplantae; phylum Streptophyta; class Magnoliopsida; order Fabales; family Fabaceae; genus Crotalaria; species Crotalaria pallida. The sequence continues at coordinate 176,491,760 of CM075650.1, forward strand.
TAAATATATAAATATGAGAAGTAAAATTTTTTTAACGAAGAAAAACACTTTCTTACCCAAAAAAAGTCTACACAAACAGGTCCCAAGTTTGTTTCCCGTCCATGTGTGTGTATACTAACTCATGTAAGTAGCCTTGAAATGGTGATAGATCAAATGATCAATTAAGAGATTTTCTTTTGTTGCATAGCATTGGCAAGCAATTTCCATGGATCAACATTGAATATGTCATGTCACCAATAACAAACATCCTAATGTGCAAGTACAAAGAAATCCAATTCTTCCAACACTTTTCATAGAAACAAGAGGATAAGTGGTTAAGAAAAAAAAACCGATAATACCAAAAACTAAAGACATGATGATACACAGTTAACAAATATCAAACTCTAATAAATAAACTGTTCTAACTGAAATCCAGTTCAGAGAGGCAAGAATTTCCATTCGAAATTTTTTTTAAAAGAAAAAGAACCGAGTAAATAATTTCAACCTTACATTGGTCGTATACCGCACAGGCACACACGAACGCTTATGGAGAAGTCAATAATCGCTTAATGCCACTTTTCTGCTCTGATGTGAGCCTGGAGGGAAACTTGATATTGAACTTGATTCTCAAGTTCCCCTTCTTGGAAGGATCTTTGGGTATGGGCATACCTTCCCCTTTAACAACTTCTTCATATGATGGACTAATGATGGAGTTAACGGGGATTGTAAGATTCCGTCCATCGAGGGTAGTCAGCTGTGCTGTGTATCCTGTCAGTGCTTCGACAAGAGATATCTTCTGCGTGGCAACAAGGTCATTACCATCCCTCTTGAAGACGCTATGAGGCTTCTCATCAATAATAAAGACAAGGTCTGCAGGTATAACCCCTCTCTGTTCATTTCCCTTCTCTGGAAAAGTAATCTTTGTTCCCTTCTTCCAACCTGGTTTGATCTCAATTGAAAGGATTTCCTCTACTGTGGTGGGCCTCCTACAAAGACGAAAACAACATATAGGAGTTCTATTTTATGTTTGGTGCATTTGGTGCACTATATAAAGAGAGAACACACACACACACACACATATAAGTCAAGGGGTTAAAAGAACAGAACAGAACCACTCAATTAATGTCTCGTTCCCTTTATTCCAATCCCTCCCATTATATTCTGTTCGCACACCAAACATTATCTTAAATACAATCTTCCTCAACCGAACTCAACCTAATTTTGGAAAAGACTATAGGAGGTTTCGCAATTTGTTTCATGTCAAAAAATTTATCCTGTAATTGCTCTCAAGATAAGCGGCTCACTGCACAAGGCTCCTACCTAGCGGGGTCCGGGAGATTAGACAGGCCAGATCCCAACCTATTTGGGGACCCTAGGGCGAAATTTTTTTGGGGGCCCCTAATTCATAAAATTTTTTATAAAAAATAAATCAATTAAAAAATATAGTATATATCCATCTAATCAATTAAAACATGTAGTATGTATCCATCTAATCAATTAAAACAATGATAGCAATCAATTAAAAAAACAGAGCTGAAATTTTAAAAAAAAGTCATTAAGTAAATAGGTAATAAAAAACCCTTTTCATGTTGGGTTGCAAAAAGTTCATTAGTTCACCAATTTATAAGCCAAGTGAGCAAATGAAAAAGACAAATTGGTATATTATGGTGAGACACATCGATAGTTGAGAGACAGAAAAGACTTGCAACTATTAATTTTTTTCCATAAGGTTATTATTAAAAGAATTTTATGGGCCCCTTAAATTTTTGGGCCATGGGTGGTCGCCCTCATCGCCTGCCCTTAGGGCCGGGTCTGGTGTAGATGCACGCAGCCTTACCCACGCGAGCAGAGTGGCTGTTTCTAAGATTCGAACATGTGATTGTGACCTCCACGGTCACAAGGCAGCAACCTTATTGTTGTGTCGAGGCTCATCCTCAACTCCACCCTAGTTGATTGTTAAAGAATCATATGAAAGTTTCCCTTGATCTATCATAAAGAAACAGGTGACAAAAATGAAAACTCAAAATTATGAAACAATAGCAGCATTAGGACTTGACTATGGAAAAGCCATCTCTCATCAAAGGTCCTCCATTATACATTACACTCCTACCAGTAACAAACCTAATGGAATGATTCATGTTGAAAAAGGGGCAATTAGTTACTGTAACATCTTTAAATACAAATGTCTAAATTGTGGACTACCTGCACTTGCAAAGAAACCTCTTTCCTGACACAAACATTTTGGTTTAGAAACACATGTATAAGACTTGAAAGTTGAAACATGGCAAAGACATCTTGAACCCAAAAATTACAAAATCCAATTAAGAGATTGATTATGTTATGTAGATTAGCAACTTTATCATCGTGAAATTTTTTTCATGACAAATGGCCATTTAAAATCATAAACTTATTTCTACACAGAAATTACTATCTAAGGCATGAATATGAAAATGTAAGTACATAGGAAAATGCCTGACATCAGACATCTTAAGAAGATTAATCATTTACCTAAAGCCAAGGAGGCAAAAGTAGGAGAATGCGAGTATATATTCAAGGCCACAAGAAGACATTATTAACAAAATTCAACATTGACCTACCCCAAGGAGTTGCTGCTGACACCTTATAAATCTAATGCATTAACATAACTGAACAGAAAATATCAAACAAAATTTATCTGCATCTTTCGGAACTCTAATCAGAACTCCTAAGTTCGGTAAAAAAAGATTGAAGGACCATGAGAGAAAGTATGGCCTAGAGTTAATCATGTTGCCAGCTTTTAATGACATAATCATTAATTTTACATCACAACTGAGAGGTTTGAAATTTGAATCAGTAAAGAAAACTGTAAACAAGCAATTCTTTTTTGTAATCTCATGAATGAAATTACAAACACAATAAAGAACAATGGTCTACAACCACTAGCAAAATACCATTCAATATATTTGCATTAATAACAAGAACAAGAAATCATGGATAAAACAAAGTTAATTTGTTTTATCATAAACCAAGCTTTCAGAAAGGATATTTAGATCCAAGTCTTTTTTTAATGATTTCATATATAGAGTATTTCATGGTCTCCCTTAACCTCTAACTACCAGGCTATCCTTCATCTGATTCACTTTCCTTACTCGGGGCTTCTATTCGACATCCCACATGGTCAAACCATCTTTGACTAAACTCTACCATCTTTTCCTCAATAGATGTTACCTCTAATTTTTCGCCAATGCATTCATTCATAATCTTATCTTTTTCTTGTATGTCCACTCATCCACCTCAATATATTTGCATTAGCAAATTAAGAAAATTGCTCAAGGAAATAGCATATAGCAAGTTAATATGCATAACCTCTGGATTTGCCACTTCAAAAGTAGAAAATCATTTGCTCTAAGCCTATAAGACTGTGAATGTATATAAAGGGGTAACACCTCTCTTTTTGCAAGGGAAGCTTTCACCAGTCAATTGTTTTAATGCTTCAAGAAATTCTGAAATGCAACCCCCCCCCCCCCCACCAAAATCTATTAGTATTATAATGGTCAAGCTACACCACTGTGTATATAGTTAACTTCACATGCATCAAAGCGATCAAGATAGCTAAACAGCAAATAACAGCACATCGCAAAGCTTCGCCCATAACAAAACATCAAACTTGCCTTCAAGTTAACTAATTCCCTACACAAACACACTAATACGAGCAACATATTAACAAGGGTAGAAAACTCACCCGCTGGCATCAATAACATCCCTTGAAATCTTCATTTTCTTGGTAGTCCCTTTATACAAATCCTCCAAACTACATAGCAGAGTTTTCTCAATGGCTGCACCTTTCCTAGGCGGCATATGGCCAGATCCATCTCCAGCAGCACTCCTAAATTGAGCGAAAATATCTTCCCCAAACATGCCGCCTCCCCCACCTCTGGAAAAGCCAGAGGGACCAGCACGGCCACCCATGTCTCCCATTCCACCGAAGGGACTGGAAAACCCGAAAAACTCCGAAAATATATCATCTGCGCTTCTGGGGTTGAACCTGAATGAGGTGCCATTACCCCCGCCGGGAAAACCACCAGCACCCGGTGGCGGCACCTGCCCCTGCAGCCCCTCCTCACCATACTGATCATACACGGCTCGCTTTTGTGGATCACTCAAAACCTATCCAAAAATACTCAGCAGTCAAAACTCAAGAGCAGTCTTCAAAGAAAAAACTATCTTATTGAATGGCTTCAGAAGAAAAAAAAATTGCAATTGTGGGGCAAAAATAATGAAAATTTGGATTGCGTGATTCAGATTAGGGCATAAAAACAAAACCCCCAAAATCCAAAATAAGTGTGAATCGCTGAAAAATCGCAACTTTGAAATGAATCAAATAAGGGGTTTTAAGAAACCCCCACCCCACAAATCAATTGAAGAGAAATCATGAATTGCATGAAAAATTGAAACTTTGAAATGAAAGAGATAAAGGGTGAGAGGGGGAATTAGAAATGATTAAGAGAAACAAACATCATAGGCTTCAGAGATTTGCTTGAACTTGGCTTCAGCATCTTTCTTGTTGTTAGGGTTCTTATCAGGATGCCACTTCATGGCAAGCTTTCGATATGCTTTCTTAAGATCATCATCACTCGCTCCTCTTTCCACCTGAAGAATCTTGTAGTAGTCCACTCCCATCTCTCTCTCTCTCTCTCTCTGTTTCTCTCTCTTTCTTTCTCTTCACAAAATTGTATTTATTAGTTAGTATAGAAAAGAAAGATGAATGAATGAAAGATCAAAGATTGATTGGATTACCTCATTTCATTTCATTTTTTTAAAATCCGGTTTCTTAGGCACTACCTAGGTACATTCGAATTCGGCCCGGGCAATGGAGCATTCCAACATGAATTTTTTACGTCACAAAGAATCGAACCACTTATCACTCATCCCAACTCATGTTGATGGTCGTACTAAGGTAGTTCTAATTGTACAATACTGGGGTACTCCCTTCTCTTTCTATTATAAAAAAAAATAATAATAATAGTAATAAATTTTGCAATTATTGAAAAAATTAGTTGGCATACTTTTAATTTTTTCAAATCTATAAAAAAATAAAATTAATTAATTTTTTTATATTTTTTTTTTCACACTCGATTCCCTAAGTACTACCTAAATCACAAGGACTCGAACTCGAGACCTTGCTTAAGCGAGACCGAGCCACTTACCACTCGTCCCAACCCATGTTGGTTTAATTTATATATATATATATATATATATATATATATATAATTGTACATAGACGGAGAGAGTAGGGATGGACAAAATACTCATGCCCGCGGGTACCCGCATAAATACCCGTGATGGGTACCCGCATTATTCCCTTATGGATGGGGATGGGTATTATGGTACCCGCGGGGGCGGGTACCCGTATAAATAAAAAAATATTTTATTAAATATTATATATATTAGTATAAATAATATTTTACTAGTAGTGATTAAAATTGGAGGTACATCTATTGATCTATATACTGATTAAAATCTTCATAGTGTACGGCTATATATATATATATATATATATATTATGGGAAGTGGGGAGTTAATTAATTATCATAAGACCATGACTCTAGAACGAAGAAAGATATATAATAAAATGTCCTGTAATTTTAGCAATCATCTCAAACATTTATTTGCTACAAAGATGCACTATGATACTTGAGGTCACCTTTCTCCTATTATTATGTGGAAGTTCATGTATGCCTGACGTGTAGTATAATTGAAGATCCCGTGAGCTTTTTTATCATTATGTGGATCATTAAATTAAAGGAAAAAATAATAAAAGTTTAAAACCCGTGGGTATCCGTAAATACCCGTTACTCGTATAAATACCCGCAAATACCCGCGGATAGGGTAGTGGGTATGCACTACCCGTGCCCATCCCTAGGAGGGAGTAATAGATATCAATGCTATTGCTACCTAGGCCCAAATATTTTATTTATTTATAGGGTAACACTAAAAGAGGTAACTTTATATAATAAATTATGTATTTCATAAATTCTAAACTTAAATTTTTAGTGATAATCTTTTCTTTTTTGTATTTTTTAACAATATATTTATGGTATTTGTCAATTATGTTAAATACTTATTAAAATACTATTCATAATAATTTTATCCGATTCGAGTAGGATTGATATTTTTATAGATGATGACGATGAACGTCTAAGATGTAGTAAAATACCATGTGTGTGATTTTGAATAGGAAAATAATATGTGTGTTGGGAAAAATATTTTTTTTTTTCTATAACCTTGTCCCCTTGACCCTAATATATCCACTTTTTAAAGTCTTATAGTATCTAAACTACATCTCAAATACTCTCTAAGTATAATAATTGAAAACAAAGTTAGATACAAGTTTAGAGTGTTTCTAATAGGGCAAATTAAAACAAAGAACTTGAGCCTGATATAAAGCTTTGGCCTCTTCCTTCGTTCCAATCTTAGACAACATGAGACTTACTAAAATAAAATATTTCAAACAAAACTCACCCTAAAATTGTTGGGTGAGATGAAGTCCCACAATATTGAATGAGACGAGTAAGAGTGTTTATAAGTGGTAAAACCCATAGAACCATTGCCTTAAGGTTTTGGTTCAAGATATGGTGTCTCAATTATTGGTGACTCCTCACTATTCTCGGACCATGAAACAATGTGTGTGATTACCTGATAGTTAGAGCCTCCCCAATTGCGGGTATTGACAATGTGTGTGTTTGGATTTATGTTGCTACACGCACCCCACAAATTCACGTTTGCACCAAAGGTATAACTAATTGTGCTTGGCTCAAACTTGCATTCGAACACTCACTCACACATATCCAAACACAGCTATTTCATTATGAGAATGTTAACCAGTTACAGATGTGAAAAAAAAAAAAAGTAAAGTCTAGATTTTGCCTATATCCTATTAATTTTAGCCAAATTTTGTTGATATATAATACCAAAATCCTAGTCAAATATAAAAGGTTAATCACGTAGTATCATGTGATGTCACGCGGACAAAAACAACCATTTTCCAATTTTTTATTTTTATTTTTTAGATTGAATTTACACTTTTGATCTTTCTAACCATTATTATCCTAATGATCGACATGATGATTAGGAAAAAAAAAGAAAACATGAAACTTTTTTTAGATAAATAAGTATGAAACTTCCTACTTTTTATATCACTTTTTTACTTACTACTACAAAATTAACAGTGATGGTGGCATAGATGATTATGGCACAAAGTATGATTATTGTGGCAAGTTGGAAAATAATGGTGATGGTGGGTTGGTTGTGAGGGTAGCAATGACAACGGTGACAACGATGACAAGAAGGTAGTGACAACAATAATTGTAATATTAAGATGGCAAGATTTGTGAGATGGTGATGATAGTAGCAACATTGATTCTGTTTATGTTATTCTGTTTGTGTTGTTCCTAAGATAAATACTATGTATCGAAGACACCTTTAGCTGTGAAATTATATTTTTAGGTCAAGGCTGATGATTAAAAAATATTTAATGAGTAAATTAGTTACTATATTATAATTCTGTGTATCGGAATTATCCTTAGTTCTTGAAATTATGATTATAATTTTAAATGCACTTTTAAACATGAGCATTAAAAGTGAGCATTAAATTTTAATGTCTAATTCCACAATTCCAAACTTTAATTATATGGCCAATTTTTTATGTCCCATCAGGCGATTATAATAAAGTATTAAGTTAATAATTGGACAAAATTTCTCTTTTAAATTCTTGTCTTATTATTTATTTATTTTCATTTGGTCTCATAACCTTTTTTTTAGTTAAACTTTTCCCTTAAGTTGAAAACGAACCGTTAGCACGGTTGATCCTACTTTAGATTTAAATATGTAACTTCAAACTTGATTCAAATGTCAGGGATCAAACAGGAACTCAGATACCAAGCTATATCAATGTTTTCGATTAGCACTAATGGAAAATATATATCCTATATCATGTTACTATTTTTTAAATGTAGGTGGCCGGTGAAAAAAAAAAGAAAGAAATATGATTAGATGAATGAGATGTGATGAATAGATATAAAATAAAATAAAATATAATATAAAATAAGGTGTTGATGGAATAAGTGTAAAAATATCATTATTTAAAATTAATTCTTTATTTTACAAGTGGATAACGTGAAGTAAATTATGCGGTCTTTCGTAATGTAGATGATTTTTATCTTCATTTTTTTTCCCGCGTTAGTGGAGATCTATTTGGTGCTGATTATTATCTTCTATTTTCTTTTTCTCGTTGGTGGAGATTTGGTGGCTTATCTGCAATAATTTGAGTTATTAACTATTGTTTTCTTATTTCAAAATAAAAAAATATTATTTATTATAAAAAAAATATTATTTAGCAAAAATAATTGGTCTAAGTGATTGAAGAATGTTAAACCCTTATTCATCGCATAAGGTAGCATACCAATGTTTGATCTTTGATTTTAAAAAAAATATTTGCTTAGAAGAGCGGTGTAATACTCCGAAGTTCACCATCATTCAAAGAGTAAGAATACTCTGATAAAAAAATTTAAAAAATTAAGAGATTCATAGGTATGCACTGAAAGTGTAAAAAAAATTTTTACACTATCAATTCATCATCCACGTCATTCATTTGTGTTACTTTAATCTAAAAGTCAACGATCATAAATGGATGAATGGTGGATCATGCACTGATGGTGTAAAAAACCTTTACACTGTCTGTCGATGCTTTCTTCATTTTCTCAAAAATTAATTGGGATATATTGATAATGTAAAATTTTTACACTATAGATATATCATTGGCTTAATTATGTTACAAATCCTTGAAGTTTGGGGTACTTTTGTCAGATACCTTTATTTTTTTTTTTAATGTCCGACTCTCCGAAGCTTACTTCTGGATTTGCCATATACCTCTGCTACCAATTCTGGCCAATTTTGATGACATGTAACATCAGAATCTTGCTCAGACGCAGTAGGTTAGGCACGTGGTGCCCGTGGGCAAAGATTTTTTTCTTTTTAAATTAAAAATTAAAAAAACTTAATAATTTTATATTTTTAGTTAAATAAAAAAAATGATTGAAGAAAGGTCGTCTTTGTCCGTGTGACATCACGCGACACCACATGACCAACCTCCTGCATCTGATTAGGATTATGATGTTACATGTCAACAAAATTGGCCAGAACTGGTAGTAGGGGTATATGACAAACCCAGAAGTAACTTCAGGAAGCCAAACATTGAAAAAAAAATAAGGGTATGTGACAAAAGTATCCGAAACTTCAACGACTTGTGACATAATTATCCCTATATCATTCATCATTCATGCACACTTGCTCGCATTATAAATGGACCCAAATAATTATATGATGTCGCATACAATACCACAAATCTAGCAAAACAACGGAATCATGCAAGAAAGATCATGCAAAAAATTTGCTTCAAGCTCAAACATATTGAATCATACTTTCAGCTTCATAATTTTGATGTCCCTTAAATGTGCAATTGATTTGTGCATACCCGATATGTGATACACAAGTATGGCCAACCCATGTCGTCACTCTCATCAATTCTCATTGCTTCACAACCAATCCATCCTTAGCTTCGGAAACCACCTTCATCCCCCGCTTGATACGAATTTTGACACACTCTGGCTTCTTCTTCTCTCATGGGGTAAAAGAAGAAGTTAGTTAGGAGTATGAGCTAACTCATGCATGCATGCATATACTCTATTGCTTAAGGACCATCTCTTTAGTATTGCATGCACCTTTCTTGCATCTGGTACTTGATCCTATTTTGTTAAGGCCATGGCATCAATTTTCTAATTGGTTCAAAAATGACCATCCTACACCGTTTGACACGGAACATGGGATGTCATTTTATGATTATGCTAGCCAAGAAACCAAACTCAATGACTTGTTTAATGATGCCATGGCAAGTACTAAGTGATGCTATATTGGTTTCTAGTGTGGTGATTGACAAGTGCGAGGGCGTGTTCATGGGATTGGAGTCATTGGTACGGTTGATGTTGCAAGCAAGTGAATATAAGAACCTAAAATATGTTGGTGGGAGCATGTTTGAGGCTATTCCACCCACCAATTCAATTTTGTTGAAGGTAAAATATTGCTTTCAAAAGATTGGTTCATTACCTTAATTTTTATTTTTATTTTTTTTAAAGTTAGTCTCTACCTTAGGAGAAATCAAACTCGGTATATCATATATATTTTATTCGTTCTGAAAAGTATGGCTAAATTTTTCAAAAATTAAAGAAAATAAGGAACATCAATGCAGGTTTAAAAAAAAGGAACATCAATATAATACTATTATGTGATAAAATCTCAATTTTTAATTGTTGTATAATTAATGCATATGAAAATTTATTGGTTCAAACAATTCATTTACTATTAAAATTTCTTTTTCATTTAAAAATTGCAATTTACAAGACGTTTTATTTAAGTATTGTTATAACTATAATTTGAGACAAAAACTTTTGCAATTTTTCACTGACATTTTGGGACGAAAAAAATATTAAGTAACAAAGCATCATTCCATCTTTTAATTGTTTTTTAGGGGTTTTTTAAGCAAACATGAAAAATAAAATTTATTACACTTTTGAAATCTTCAAAAGGATAGATAAAAATAAATAAAAAATTTCTAAAAAAAAAAAGACTATAATAAAGAACCGAGGGAGTAATTATTATTATTTTTTAAATAATGTGGACATTATTTAAGAAAACCTAAAAAAGAAAAACTAGCCAAGAGACATAGGAACTTCAGTGATGTCCAAAATTTTGGCTATGATTGAGAGCTAAACATGTCACTATCAGCAACTGCATTGTCCAACTGATGGTAGTTTTACTAAATAGAAAATTAATTAATATTTCAATTCTTTTGTACTAGGAATAACATTCTTTTGGATAATGAATAATTGGGATGATGAGGAATGCCTTGCAATATGCAAGGAGGCAATCACAAATAAAGGGAAAAAAGGGAAGGTTATAATCATCGACATAGGGATTGGTATTGCATCGCTTGTTTGATATGGAGATGATGACCGATCGACATTGGTAACCGGAAAAGAGAGGAATGAGAATGAATGGGCAGTGCTTATTTTCTTTGCAGGTTTTAGTAACTACTTCCTCCGTACTTAAATATAAAACCCTTTTTACACTTTAATGCTGTTAATATTATTGGGAATCTAAAAAGTGTTAAATAAATAGGGATATTTGTGAAAAAAATTAATTAATGATCATTGAAAATTTACAAAGGGTCACAAAATAAAAGTATCAAAAAGATCTTATATTTGGGAACAGAGGGATTACAAGATAATTTCAATTCTGGGTCCAAAATCTATCTCTCATCTTTCAGTTCCAGGTTTATCTATCACATCGCTTTTTTTGTACCGCCCAATGTATAGTATGTTTGGTTATGATTCTCAAAATTAATACTGATCCCAAAATCATGCTGAAGCAGAAACAACTGTTATTAGAATGAGTATCAATTCTGGACTAACTCGTCGCAGAATCAAACATGCACATAATGTTTAAAAAAAAAGTGAGAAGACATTCTCATTTTGGGAAATATAAAATTTAAAGAAATCGGAACGAGTAAATTTAGATTTTTTTAATATAGTTTTGTTTAGTATATTTCTTAACTAATACTTTAAGTTAGCTAGACAAAAAAAAATTGCTCATGTTTATAAAAAAATGGATTATTTAAGTTTTTAATTGATCTTTGAATTTAGATATTTAACTTCACCACGTTGATAGGTAATGTGCTACGTGTCATTACTTGAATTTTTTAATTAAAAAATTTGAATTTATTAAAAATAATTAAAATCAAATTCTTTAAGAAAATCAATTTCTTTTACTATTTTGTTAAAAAAAATTAATTTTTTTCAATAAAAAACTATGTGATGCATGTCACGTAGTATGTTATTTGTTGATGACGAGAGTGATGCGTGCGGTCAGTCGGGAACCTAAAACATTAAAAAAAATAATTTTAAGAACTAATTTAAAAAAATATCTAAGTTGAAGGAACTAAAAAAAAGAAAATAAGGAACTAAAAAAAAGAAAATGATTATATGTACATACACAATTTACATTTAGACGTAGCTCAGCATCCACATATCAATTCCCAATGTCCACTTCACATTGAAAAATAAAATGGACGGACGGAGAAGCTAAACTCTGAACCAACATGCACCAGAGTAGCACACGAAATGAACACGTTCTATACCCATCTTCGCCCAAAATAGAAAAGTAGCTAATAAGCTTAACCTCACAAAATAGGAACTGAAACGAACACACTAAATTCGGTACAAGATACTGCAACAAAGAGATAGAAACTCCCATAATTAATCTTTCCAATTCCCTCGGTTAAAACAAAATTCCAACCCAATGAACAATGTGTTAGTTACCTACTTACCTTATAAAAGAGAACCAGATAATAAGAAATATAGAGCAAGATCTAATTGATTAGAGGTCCTACTTCTCCTTATAATACCTCTTTTTATATATTTTCACATACATGAGAGATTCTAATAAGAGAATTAGAATATTAAGATCTTCATATCTCTTTTCACGTGAGAGATTTAAATAATTCACAACGGACTACTCAATGTCGTCTAAAGAATTGTTGCTTGATTCAAGGCCAAAATATCATCAAAGAAAACAACATAAGATGAGAAGGTCTAAAGTCATTGGAATAATCGTTCTGATTGGATGGATGATTGTGGGTTTTTGGAAGAGAGGGTGGTATAAGCTCCGGATGAATCTCAACTTTTAATTCCAAATTAGTTAACACTTCCAAATTATTCATTCTTGTAGTTAACACTTGCATGATTATTGCAAAGGCAGTAATAATATAAATACATGCTCCAATGCATATTATAATAAATATTGTTGCAAAATTGTAGTTTTCGCGAGCTACAGCGATTGTAATTGAGGCTAGCTAGCCACCACTAGCCAAATTTGTCCCATTATTAACCCATTTATTCATAATTTCAATAAACATATAAATATTTTTTTTTACACAACTTTAAATGAGTAGGATGTTGAGAGCTAATAACCAGGACAAGATCTCACAGCTCTATAAGTATACATATATATATATATATATATATGTATTTATAGATTACCTATAAACAAGATTCTCATATTGGTAATGAAACTTGAACTTATCATCTTATATGCTATGAATCAAATTATTTATCAATTGAGTCGATCTTCGTTGGTGTTAATATAATGTGACTATAATGGCAATGGCAAACCACAGAATTTAAAACAACGTTTTTATTTTGTTTATACAGCCCAAACTACAAGCAAGGACAAATCTAGGTAAAACTATCCCCACACCATCCTCATACAAGATATGCATGATCGCCCGACTAAATAATAAGTACTATATGATAGATAGAGGATCCTCACGAGCTAAGTTCTTTTATTTATAAAACCCTCACGAGCTAAGTTAGCTAACATGTCTTAGCCTCTCTAAAGGCTTTTGGAAAACAATCACCCACTCCTATGCATTACCCCATCAAGGGCTTTGAATAGACTTCAAAGGGAAAAATAACATTTATCCCACTATATTGCATAATTGAACATGTTGAGTACATAATATTCTATTGTATTTAAATTTTAAAAAAATTCATTGAGTGATGGAAACAATCTTTTATTGATAGTAATTTTGATGGTGTGTTTATATATATATATATATATATATATATATATATATATATATATATATATATATATATATCCTTAGAATGCATAAGAAGGTCTTTCAGATTTTAACTATAATTCAGAGAGAGTTCTTCTTATAGGATAATGATTAGGAAAAAGGTAAAATTTTATAGGTTAAATGGGACTTTATTTGCAAAAACAAATTTTGGATAGTGTTGTTATTCTTAATGAAATTATTGATGATGCAAAGAGAAGGAAAAAATATTGTTTTCTTTTTAATATAGATTTTGAAAAGGAATACGATTTCGTAAGTTGGACTTTCTTAGAATATATGATGAAAATGGTAGGATTGGAGGAGAAGTGGGAGGTTTGGATGCGTGCTTGTATTTTTGCGAGCAATCTGTCAGTTCTAATTAATGGGAGTACTACATAAGAGATTCAGATAAATAGAGAGTTGAAACAAGGTGATTCTTTAGCACCATTTCTGTTTTTACTAGTGGCTGAAGGGTTGGCTGGGATGATGAGGAAAGTTGTAGACAAAAATATGTTTTCTCCTTTTAAGGTTGGAAGTAGTAGAGTTCTTGTTTCGTTATTACAGTGCGCTGATGATACAATTATGATGTGGGATGCAACTTAAGAGAATTTCCTTGTATTAAAGGTTGTACTTTGAGGTTTTGAACTAGCATCTGCATTAAAGATTAATTTTCATAAAAGGAGTATAATGGTGTTCATGTTTAGCTGACAACAATGATGGAAGTTTCTTTTATTGTATAATTGGTGAGTTCCTTTTTTCCTATTCGGGATTACTAATTCCTGCCAAAGCTCCTGGAGTGAAATGCTGGTATAAGGTGATTAATGCTTTCCAAAAATGATTATCTTCTTGGAAGGGTAAGAACTTGTCCTTATGTGCTAAAATAACTCTGATAAATTTTGTTTTGTCTAGCCTCCTTATATTTTTGCTGTCCTTTTTTCTCTTTCGAGGGAAGTGAATGAAATACTTGTCAAGCTCCAAAGAAATTTTTTGTGGGAAGGGTGTGAGGAGAGGAAAAAATCTCATGGATTAAATGGGACATAGCGTGTCAAAGTAAGGAAAATGAAGGATTAGGGGTGAAGAATTTACTTGTTTTTAATAAAGCATTTTTAGGAAAATGGCATAGGAAGCTGCTTCAAGGGGAAGGGTGTCCATGGGAAAAAGTTCTAAGTAAGTATGGAGGGTTTGAGGCAATAAAATTAGGAGGGATAGGGATATCAGTAATTTAGAGTTGGGGGAAGGTTTAGGAGGTGAAGGCATCATCTAAAGTACTAGTTTTTGTGTGCCAACTCTTGAGGAATAGACTACCAACTAAGCAAATCTACGGAAAGAGGTGTGGGGAGAGATTTTTTTTTTTTTTTTTGGTTACAAATGCCAAGAATTCATGGATTATTAGTGTGTGAAACTTTCCTACGTTATAAAAAAAAATGGGTGGGGAAGAAAGCAAAGGCAAAGGGTGCGGTTATTTGGTTTACAGTGATGATATGAATGATGTGGCTACAAAGAAATAAAAAGGTGTTCAAAGATAAGGTGCCTACTATGGTAGAGCTAGTTGATATCAATTAAAATAATATTATGGCATTGGATTAATGTCTTTGGAGGTTTATCAATTTCATATTGTAATTGGCGTATGTGCCTTGTTTCTTATTTTTAATTGTCTATATTAGATAAAGGTGTAAATTGGTTTAACTACACCAGGTGCTCTTTATCAATAAAACTTATTGTTTGCAGTTAAAAAAAAACCTTGAAACTTTTAACTTAACCTTATTATCTAAATAATATTGGAGATCCGTTAACAACGAAGTCTCGCTTTGAACTAATATTTTAAGGGTAAGATATGAGATTTTTTTACCATATGCATCTGCCTAGAGGTGCCAATTATGCCAGGAGTTTAGGTTGGTGAAAATCTTTTTATGCCATTTAAAGTTGCCATTAAATACATTTCAAGTTGCCAACGTTTCTAAAGCATTACGTTTCGGCTGGAGTATTTGTATTTAGTTCAAAAAAATTTAATTTTTCATTGGCCAAAAAAAACCGAAACTTCTGGAAAATATTTTTATTTTAATAAATTTCTTAACTTTTATGTCTATTTCAAAATTACCCCTAAAAAATGTTAAATAAATATGGATTTTGGTTTCACTAATTTAATTAAATATTGATCATTAAAATATTGGTAAAAGTTTAATTAACTAAGGGTTTTTTTAATTAACTAAAAGTTTAATTAAAATATTGGTATAAATTTATCCATTTTTCTTGCTCGTAGTGAAAAACCCCAAAAGTATTCATTAATGATTAACAATAATAATTAACAATATTACATTAACAAAAATACATTAATTATTATATTTATAATCCAATTTTATAACTAAACTTCGAAACAAATAATGTACTACATGGTGCCAATAAAGGAACAGGACAAACGCAGGGGTGCATATGGTGGGGACTCAAGTACAAATAAAGGAATAGGACAAAGTTAATTAGCAAAAAAACCGAAAAAGAAAAAAAATTCCGGTAACGGAACGGAAGAAGAAATTGAACAACCCCTCCCAGTTGATGCTACCGGTTGGATGCAAAGTGAATACAAAAACTCAGCCCTTAAATAAATGCACCAACAAATACATGGATAAAATTATGGGCACCACAGCTGGTGCCTTGACCTTGGGCACCATGCTATAACTTGACGCATTGAAGAGCTTTACCCGCGATTATTCTTTGTTTTGGTTGATGCATGTTAATTGACAAAACTATTGTAGTTGTTGGAGCTTGGACTTGTGGTGTCTATTTGGCATTGGCATGACTTCTCCTGCTGAGGAATAGTTCAACTGTTGAGGAGACTGTAATGCAATTGAGAAGGATAGAACAATTAAAACTTAAACCATGCTATTCTAGGAAGGTGTCATACTCATAACAATCCCTCTGAACTAGAATAATGCGAGAATCAATATAAATAGAATAATATTGTCATCCTGAATTTTAATATGAATTGTACTAGACCAAAACATTATGGCTTGGAAGATAAGTTTGGCTAACAATTCTACCAAGCCACACCCATGAGATTTTTTATATGTAGTATCTTTATAAGTAATTCTTTCATTTTGATCAATTCTATTATTGAGAGAGATTTTGAATGCTTTGGAATTTTCTCGTGGGAAAAAATGTTGAGAAAAAATGCGATTCAGAAAGAAAGGTTCTCATTTATAGATAGAGGTAATTATACAATCACTTTTCCACAATAAAAAAAATTAAACATTTTAAGTACCAATATCTTAGACAGAGTTTGGTTTCTCATCAACTCTTCCTAGAAGATGGGACCGAGTAATCCAAATTTGATACTTTGCTAATCATTTGAATCAATAAAAATTGTACTCCATCCGTCCCATTATCTTGGTAAAAAAATGCTAAACATTTTGTCTCATATTAAAGTAAAAAAATAAATGAAAAATCTTAAAGATTATATATTGTATCGATGATTGATACGTAGGTAAGGAAAACACATTTAAAGATTTTTTTTGGAGACAATATTGTAATATGTATTAATTGTAATGATATGAAATTTTGTATTATATCAATTTGTAATTAATGGATGAATCATGCATTATATTAAACAGATATTCTCTTATTTTCATTGACTTGATTGACTTTTACCAAGATAATGGGACGGGGGGAGTACTTATTATTGAAAAAAAAAATCTTGTCTACCAAAAAAAAGAAAAAAAAATAATCTTAGAGTAATAATTATTAGGCTTAATTGCACTTTTGGTCCCCCAATTTTCTTAATTTGGCGATTTTGGTCCTCCAACTTTTAATTTAGCGATTTTAGTCCCCCAATTTACGATTTGTAGCGATTTTGGTCCTTCTGTCAATTTCACCGTTAACGGTGCTGACGTGGCTGCTGACACGTGTCCCTCTGGTAAATTGGAGGACCAAAATCGCTACAAATCGTAAATTGGGGTACCAAAATCGCCAAATTAAAAGTTGGGGGACCAAAATCGTTAAATTGAGAAAATTTGGGGACCAAAAGTGCAATTAAACCTTTTTTTTAATAATCAATGACCTTTCTAAAAGCTTTTAATAATCAATGGCCTTTCTAAAAGCCCATGTTATTATTGTGTATTGGATAAGAGAAAATTTATGATCTCACACTTTGTGCCCAACTTTATTTGCTAAAATATTCTGATTAGCTAAAAAAATTGTAATCTATTAATAAGAATTTATATTAGTTGAAATTCTACAAGTTTTTTCAGTTGTGGTAATTTATACTCTAATATTTCTCTTGAGATTAATTTGAAGTTAACCTTGGCATTTTGCTAAAACTGAATTTGAGAGTCCATTGTCACTAATTACAAGGTGTGTGACTGTGTGAGTGATGAAAATTTGGATTAGCAAAATTTGTAATTCCTTTTTAAAATATGCAATCAGATTTTCTTGACAAGTAAATTGTCACAAAAATTAAGGAGAAGGCTAACACGTGCGTATTTGTTAAGAGACTAAATATAGTTTAAATGTTGTTTCCAATTCTATAATTTAAACACCTCTATTTTTTTTTATAAATTTGATAAAATTAAATACAACCAATTAATCTCCTTAATAAACGTAATTTTAATTTTTTTTGCCTTATAAATTGAAGGGAGTATATGTTAATTTTTCCTTATTAAAAATAATTTTAATTTTTTTCCTTATAGGATATTTTTCATTTTTTAATTTCTTTATGTACTTTAAGATGAGATATAATACTTTATGTCAGTTTTCAATTACTTTATGTCATTTTTCAATTTCAATTATAACATAACTGGTTATATTTTAACTTTAACTTTTTCTATACTTTATGAGATACATAAAATTTTTAAAACAAATTTTCTTAATTTTGTATTCGAAACATGTACTCGCAATTTTTATTTTTTTGTTTTTTTGGCTTAATTGCACTTTTAGTCCTCCAATTTTGTCAATTTGGCGATTTTGGTCCCCCAACTTTTAATTTGGCGATTTTGGTCCCCCAATTTACGATTTGTAGCGATTTTGATCCCCCAATTTACTAGATGAACACGTGTCAGCAGCCACGTCAGCACCGTTAACGGTGGAATTGACGGAGGGACCAAAATCGCTACAAATCGTAAATTAGGGGACCAAAATTGCCAAATTAAAAGTTGGGGACCAAAATCGCCAAATTGAGAAAATTGAGGGACCAAAAGTGCAATTAAGCCTAATTATTATTACTTGAAACATATGAATCATGAAAAGATTAGATAAGTAAATCTTATATCAGCAATAATGATTTATTAACTAGCCACGCGGACATACCACGAGTTACAAAGCTTGTGCTTTATAAGAAAGTACACCAACAATAATAATATGTCATTTGAGCCAATATACTTATTTCAGACTATATTTGCAATATCTTTTTGTAGACTTGTATATAGTTTGCGAATTACTGTATTAACTTTATGCAATTGTTTAATAGGGTTGAAAGATATTTCATGTCATTTGAGCCAATATACTTGTTTAATAGTCGGAGCGAGGTCAATCAAAGAAACTTGACTTTGAAGTTATAAGCACATGATGTGAGTTTATGGGAGGTGATGATATATGGTTCACCCAGAGATACTGAATCACTAGAAATGATCTTAATTGATGAGGACGTTTGTATTATTTTTATTTAATTTATATACTTTGCTTAATCTAAACTGCTAATGAAATAATTTGATCCATGCATCAGCAATTTTTGTTTTCGAGATCTACTTATACCCGGGCCAAAAGCCCAAAATACAAGCGAGTGCTACTAATGAGATGTTGGCAAGTTCAAAAATAATAGTTGCGAAAAAAAAAAATACTTATCCGAATGAAGTCTAACAATTAGTAAGAATGGTGTAATAACAATTGAGAAGTTAATACTTGAATTACTAAAAAAAAAATTATTATTCATACAATTTTTTCTTTAAATTTTACAAAATTTCATTTAAGAAACTTTTATCAGCAATTAGAGAAAATAAAAAGACCATATATTGTAAAACCAAGAAATTACATGTTTTTAAATTCAATTATTAATTACAATAATCCTTAAAAAAAATAATTAATGTAAAAATGGTGAGTAAAATGGTAAATTAAATATTTTTTAAAAAAGGCAAAATTACTGTATTTGTTTCTTAGGTTATTTTCTTTGATTAAAAATTAGTTCCATAATTTTTTTTGTTTCAAATAAGTTTTTTTAAGTTGTTGACGTTTCACAAATCCATTCTTTTCGTTAATATTGATCATTAAGGGGTGACCCGAGCTAAAAAAAATGGCCACCTATTTATTTTTAAACTTTTTTTTATGGTGTCGGACATCACTTAATAGTAAATGTTAATGGAAGTTTTTTTTTAGAGATAAATGTGAATTGAAGTTGAAAATGATGAATTTGTTAAATATATCAAACTTGTAAGACTTATTTAAAAAAAATTACGAGACTGATTTTTCATAAAAAAAATAACTTAAATAATCAATCTAACAATGTTTCCTAACATTTAAATTTTTTTTTTAAAAAAAAAAACAACTTGTGCATTGCACGGAATAAAAATTAGTGCTATCTAAAAATATAGCACACCAAATGAACACGTCCGGTACTCATATTGGCATAAAATAGAAAGATTGACCGATAAGCTAAATTATCCAAAAATGGAAAACCGTAACGCACTAAAGTCTCCCATGATCAACCTTCCAATTTAATTTCCACGGTTAAAACGAACTACCAAACCAATGAACGGCGTGTTACCATGGATGCAGTTCAAATTAAAACAACCTCATAACGCATTATAAAAAGAGAAACTAACATACGGACCAAAAAAAAAAAAAAAAGAGAAACTAACACATATCAAGTTAAGACAAAGGTGCAATTGATTAGAAGCCCTTCTCCATCCCTATAACACCCTTTTGTTTTTTTCACACACAGGATTATAAGAAAAATTAGAATCTCAAGATCTTCATCAGACGATCTATATATTGTCGCACTACTTTTTTTGTTGGGTGGACTAATAATATGTCTCAAGATTCAAGGCCGAAAGATAATCAAAGGAAGCAACATAAGATGAGAAGGTCCAAAAATATCAAATTATTTCTTGTTAGGTTTGGATGGATGTTTGTGGGTGCATGGAAGAGAAGATGGTATAGGACACGGATGAACCTCAACTTTTGAATTCAAGTTAGTTATAAACATGCAATTGCATCATTATTGCAAAGGAGTAGTAAGTTTTGGAATAGATGGATGGTTATTACCCGGTGTTATATATCAAATAATAAATTTGATATAATAATATCCATAGGAATAAGTAAGACCTACCATTTTTTGGTACTATGGATTTAAATGAGTCAAGCTGAAGACTTAAGATTAGGGTTGAATTGTAGAGAAAAAAAAAAGGAAAGAGTTGGATGAATTAGTTTGGCTTGTCTATTTAAATGTGTGCAATTATTTGCTTCGGTCACGTAGATGCTGATCGATTGCTAAGGGCGGGCGTGAACTACGTCAAGCAGGGGGTGCGAATGTCTAATCAATTTTCCGTAGCTTCTAGCCTTCTATTTATTTGGGGCTCAGCACGGTATGCTTCATGTTGGGCCTGGGTCCAAGTGTTCAAGAGTGTTGGTTTGTGAACCCCGGTTTTTTGGGTCTCAAACATCATTTTTATTATAAAAATTCCGATGTTCCCTTTCGGTTAGTGTCAATTGTCTTATTTACAAAAGAAGGTCTATGGACCTATTTACAAGTAGAGATATACTGACCTACTTTTAGGTGATTAAATGTATATTGGTTTATTTGGGAATTCCAAGCATGAGTTATATTTGATTTAGGAGTTTAAATCAAATAGTAATGGATAGGTTGAAGTGTATTTAAATAACAAGACCTATAAATCTAATGTTTTGAGATTTTGGGTTAAGATGTAGTGTCAAACTCATTTATATGATTTTTCATTTGTCTTATTTGTTAAGATCTTCTGTTGTTTTGGGCTCCTTCATTTCTAACAAGTGGTGTCAAAGCCAAAGGCTCAACTGAAGGAGTATTGTGGATGATGGTAGTTGTATATGGATGTTGGTAGTTTGTGGACAATGTATGTTGGATCCTTTGTGGGCTTGTGTCAAAAGTCTTCCTCGCAATCAATAAGGAGGATAAGCAGTGTGTTTCATGAGTCTTGAAGAAACTGTCAAGACTCATGAAGTTGTAAGGAACAAAGCAAGAAAGCAATATGACCTTGGCATAAGTTAAGGACTCACGCATGAGGGCAAATCGATTGGTAAGAATTCTAAGTGTTAGATGTGGTTGAAAAGTCCCACATAGATGAATAATTGATAAATTCAAGTGTAAATAAATGCTCATAGACCTAGTGTCTTAAAATTTGGATCAATACGTGATGTAAAACTCACATATATAATTTTTCCCGTAGCCCACCCGTTAAGATCTCCCGTTGCTTTACCCCCTCCCACATTCTTCCTAATAGTTTATTTATCAATATAACTTATTTAAGAGTAATGGATTACAAATTCCCTTTTTTATCCACAAATCTCATTTTCAATGTGAAAATCCCAACATGTCCCTTATGCATATATATATATATATATATATATATATATATATATATATATATATATATATATATTTTACTCAGGGGTGTCTAAAAATTTGTTTTTGATACTTCCTATCCGAAAAGACAAGCATATTAAATACCAATGTGGGATTGGTCAAGTGGTAGTTCATTTGCTCACTTAACCAACTGGTTTCGAGTTCGAGCTTTGGGTATGGAACAACCCTCGCTGGGAGACCCCTACCGCTTAGTGCGGGCTCAGTTGGGTCGGACCGGATGAGTCGGATTCTGAGTAAACCAGATCCGGTACGGGTTGGTGTACACCAAAAAAAACAAACATATTAAATTAGTATATATTTCTTCCTATAAAAAAAAATTAGTATATATTTCCGATTGAACTCCATCACAAAAATTTTTCGTCGCATACCGGTCACAAAAAATTGTGTTGCTAGGAAAGAAAAATAACCACCTGTCAATCCTTGCTTCCTACCCTCTTACAAATCACGTACCAAATTTAATCGTGAACCAATAAAACCAGTCCCCCATCTTAATAGAAGATAGCAAGATAGTAATATAAAAAGATAATACACCCCCTCCAATCTCCATAACATTGTTAAGGTGTTGTAGTGTTACCCCCTTGTCAACTTAAACGAAGAAGAAGAAGGATATGCAATGAAGGAAGGTAGTTGGGAGAGGTAGTGGGAAGTGGTTGAAATAGGATTCAGAGAAATTTGGGAAAGAAAGAGAAAGAGAAAAATGGAATTTGAGAATAGTTTTAGAATTAATTTTAAAAATGAGGTTTATGCATAAAATATTTAATTACAAATTATTGGCCTATTTAGATGTAAAGCATATTTAAAAAAAATTAGTGATAGAATAAATCCCTTTCTAATTGAAACATTGTAATATACTCTTCTGATCTTTAATATGAGAAAAAGAAAGACATACTTATCTTAATCTTAAGTATAAAAAAAAATAATAATAAACTAACATTTTATTCCCAATAAAATTATTCTTAAAATATTTTTAGAAAGTGATTTTTTCGTTTAACTCTTGTTTTATTCTCAATGTAATTTTTCTAAAATAACCCAGTAAGGTTAAAAGGGCTGAATCAAACATTATACTATTTGGAACAAAGGCTAAATAAGTGATCATTTAAAAATAGTATTATTTAAGTACTTATTTTATGTTCAGGATCTTTAAATTTACCCAAAATTTGGAATCAATCATTCTATCATTTATGTGGTGAGCGTTGCATAGAAGAGTTTTACTTTGAAAAAGAAAAAAGAGGGGATGAAAAAAAATTATTTTTTAATCAATTTTTTAAATTGGATTTTAATTTTTTTTAAAAAGATTGTGTGGCACCGCATAGTGGCTCATTGCATGTGGACATAACGAAAATGATGTGGCTTATTGTGAATCACGTCATCAAATAACTAATAGAAGGATTGATTCCAAAATTTGGATAATTCAAGAATGCAAATATTTAAAAAAAAAATTAAGGACAAATTTCAAAGAATTACTTATTTTGGGGTTGAAAATTTTAAATAAACAGTGTATATAATTAGAAATTTTTTTTACCTATGATGCACCACATGTCACAGTATAAACATATTTGAAAAAGTAAGTTTTTATAACAAAATGATATGGTTAATAAATAAAAAAAAAAAAAAAAGAGAGATTTTAGCTTTCCAATTCAAATTTATCTTAGCTTTAATTTTATAATTAGTTATATGATACATAGATGCATAGGTTAGAAAAATACATATAATTAAATAGGCTAGTTTATTTTTGACAACTAAAATTTTATTCATAATAGCCTATAGTTTAATTAAGCATCATAATACTAAATTCCCCGTATCTTTTATGAAGAGTTTGAGTGCCGCCGGTACACAATTACATGCTCATAGCTAGCGGATAATACAAGTTCTGCACATAAATAGGCTAGCTATATAACTAACTGAATAATAATGGAGAGGCTAAACGGCTTGACTAATATAGCACACCAAATTAACACGTTCTGTGTACAAAATGAAAACTGCTACACACTAAATACAGTACACAAAATGTTGCAACAAATTTAATTTTCCAATTCCGTTATATATGGTCAAAACAAATTTCCAAATCAATGTTGAACAATTATTAACCTAGCTAGGATGTTGTTTTAAACAAACGCATAACACGTTATAAAAGAGAACCACATGGTACAAATGAAGATGAAGATCAGAGCAACTATTGTAATTGATTAGAAGTCATCCCTTAATAATATATATACTACCTTCTTTCATATGCAAGATTTTACTATAAGAGAATTATAATCAAAGGCCTTCAGATATCTTGTAACCTAAGTTTCAAAAAAGCTAACGCTACTTTTTGTTGGGTGGATATGAATTCAATGTCGCAGGGTTATTTACTTGATTCAACGCCACAAGATCATCATCGTCATCATCATGAGAGGAGGCAACATATGATGAGAAGGTCCAAAAGTATAAGATTATTACTTGTTAGGAATGGATGGACATTTGTAGGTGCATGCAAGAGAGCATGGTATAGGTTCCGGATGAACCTCAACTTTTAATTAATTTCTTGCTAAGCTTGTTATTCTTGTAGTAACATTGCAAAGTACGTCAATAATATATATATATATATATACACACACATGCTCTCCAGTGTATTAAAAAAAGTAACCATAATATAATTAAGAATAATACTCCGATAACTATAGACAATCAGCTTCTCATATTTTTCCCGATTATTAATTTATTATGCCAAGATGTTAAAATCTATTGGTGGCAGCTTCTACATTTTTTTTAAAAAAAATTCATTCCAAATAAAAGGCTAAGTAATACAAGAGGTATTTTTAGCAAAAAGAACCATAGTTTGATACAGAGTAATAAATAAGGAAACCCACGAAAGAGGTGTGACACACCCGATTCGGAACTTTGTCCTCAGTCCGCAATGATACGAGTTCGAATCTCACCTCGGAGGTATGAGCATGTCGCTCATTTGGGAGTGGTTGTTCTCCTCCGGGCAATTTGCAGGCTATGGCATGAAGGCGGGATTGCCCATCAAAATCGTCAATGTGCGACAATGATGATGCATGGAATTTCTCTCGTAAAAAAAATAAGGAAACCATATACAATTGTTAAACGCAAGTACATGCATGTATATAGTTGAATTCAAAGAGAACTTCAATACAACCTAAATAGTCATGTACCAAAGTTTTTTAAAATTTGGGATTTGAAAATTCCCAATTCAATCATTAGAGACATTATTGGTGATTTAATTTTTTTTCCCTTGTTATTGTCAAAATGGTTTTTTAAAAGATTTTAATTAAGTCATTCTAACATCTCACCGTCAATAAAAATAATATAATTAATTCATTAAATATTTTACTAAACATATTATCCGCAGTTGTATATATTTCAATAATTAACTCAAGTGATATAATGATGAGACATAAAGTCATTACCCTGAGGCTCATACTCTGGATACGTTTACTCAGGAAAAATAGTTACCAATCAATATGTACTGTATTTAAAAAAATTCAGCTAATCAAGTAAGCTGGGAGGAACCTGATATATAAAATTTTAATCAGCAATGTTAAGGACCTTAACATTTTAAATAATCAAATGTAATATGAAAGTGTTGAAAAATGTATTTTCTTATTTTCTAAAAAAAAAGTAAATTTATAATATTTTTTTTCAAATCTAATAATCTTGTTAACAAGATCCATTAATATTTTCTTCTTTTAAAAAAATAATTAATGTTTTCTTTGCCCAAATAAAAAGTTGGTATAAAAGCCTAACATGATGATCGGACCTAAAAAGCCCAAGAAAATATTAGGCTTAGACAACAATTTTGGAGCATAAATTATATCTTAGCTTTTTTAGCACAGTCCGCAGAAGCACGAAACACGTCTAGACTTTTGTCGGGTTAGCCCGACACTACACGTCAACCCATTTATTTTATTTTATTTTATTTTTATTTTTAATTATTGTAAGAAAAAATATACACTAATCTATTACACTAAATAATGTTTATTTACTTATTAATTGGTACATGTACTATTAGTGATATCATTTGATACACATAACAAATACTACTATCAATTATCTCACACACACATATATATATTTTAAAATAGTTACCGGGTTAATTGGTATGCAAAAGCAGAGACACATACAATACAAGCCTAAAGAACATTTTTGCAACATGATTTTAAGTTATGTTTTTTTTTCACAACACGATTAAAATTCAAACCCGAACGGGACGAACATGAGGATAACCGAGTAGTATGAATTACCACCTTTGCCCAAACGTGATGAGGAATATTTTTCATGTGGGTCCCATGTTTTTTTTCTTTCCCTTGTGCTTTTCTTGATAGCCAAAAAGGAGAAAATGTGAGGCAAACTTTTTTTTTTATTGCCCACCCGATTTTCAATATATTATCTAAATAGGTCCGGACCCAACCGGGTTATCTGGACTAATCTTTATTAATTTTTGGCAAAATCCATGTTTGGATCATCTAAATTATTTTTGTTTTTCATTTTTGTCTTTTAATTTTTTTTTCAATTTTGTTTTGAAAGTAGTTTCTTTTTTTCAATTGTATCCTAAAATTTATTTTTTCACAGTAAATTTTTAAAAAATAATGATTATATTTTGTAGATCTTTTCATTCTGAATTTAATGATACCAAGATCATAAATTTTGATTGAAAACTAAGGGTTACGGAGGTAACTTTGAAAATAAAAACAGGTGTTTTTACTTAATTTTTTTTTTTACTTAATTGGTAGACCCATCCATTAAAAAGTAACAAATCGTTATTACACTTTAAATTAATAAATCAATTTATGAAATTCCCAGTTTCACCGGTTTAAAAGATAGACAAAAATTCCAACAAAGCTCAACATAATTATAAGATGATTAGCAGATTTTTTTTTTAAAAAAAATATGATGTCAGCATATTGCATTCTCGTTACATATAAGTAAGTATGTATGAAAAATATTTAGTTAATAAAAATAAAACTCATTTCGTAATATTTATATTTTGAAAAGATTAATCTTTAGCTATAGTTCGAAAAACGGCCTTGTGATAAAAAAGACAGCCTTGTGCACACCTAAAAGATAGGGAGTATAATGTAAACGTATAATTATGCAAATGACACCGTTTTAATGGTTATGGATGATAATGGATAGGGTTGACACTATGAGTGGATGGGACGGGATCTTTTAGGTTTTATTTATCACTCATTATTATTGCTAAATCAACAAGCTATAATTTAGAGTGTTTATCTTTCCTTCCCTTTAACCCAAAAAAATAAAAAATAAAAAATAGAGAGAGACGACCAATAATTGAGCAAATATTATGAATATAGGGTAGTCGGTTAGTCTGTGTGGGGTTGGAGATTATAACTTATCAGCTGCTTTTGGTTACTATTATTTTAGAGAGCGAGTATAAGAGTTTTTTTTTTTTTTTTTTTTATGATAGCGAGTATAAGAGTTATCAGGTAGCATTTTCCATTATTTCATGGGCAAATAAAATTATAGAGAGTAATTAAACAAGGTCCATCACAGTTGGCAAATAGTTAGGTTTTTTAACAATAATATTAAGAGTTCGATCTCAGCTGTGGGTATGAAAAAGACTTTATTGGTAAAGACAAAACCCACTTAGGTAATCTCTATGCCTCGGAGAAAATTAATCTTCGATTATCGGCTGGAGGATACCCTTGATGCACACGAAAAATAAAATTACAGAGAGTATAAGGGTACTCTAATTCATATGAATCAATGGTATTTTTGTCCCATTATTATTAACGAACTAAACATTTAGCCGTTAAAAAACTAAACAATTTGATATTAATTAATATAATATCCATATGACTCAAGCCACTTTGAATAAAAGCCATATTATTATCGCTCTATATATTAAACCAATGTCATGACTTAAACTTGACAGACTCCAAATTAAAAGGCATAGCCAAATCCAAACCTTTATTTTTTTTTTTTTTAAACAATACTGTATGTTTTGCTTTATCAGCCACATTTGGTTATTATAATTAGACAAATGTTATTAATTGTTCTTGTTACACTTATTAAGAAATCAAATGTAATAGTTAACCATAAAATAATATTTTTTAAATTTTCGAGACACAAAATAATATACATCTATGATTATTTTTCTAATTATAAAAATCTTAGGGTATTTATTAGCAAAACCCTTCATATTTATAATGATAGTAATAATAATTGCGATTGATATGAGTTGTTCTAATACGGGTATATGTATTTTTGATGATAGGATAAATAATTATTAAAACTAAATTTATATTAGAAACTAAAATATTATTTTTTAAATATCAAAAATATGATTTTTTTAAAGTTGAAAAGTCAGAGAGCTCTAACCAACAAACCACCTAGGAGCCGGCATGCATCATTTTATTAATACTTACATTTTTAATTTTTAATTTTGTGTATTTTTTGTTTTTACAAAAATATTTTAAGAAATATTGAATTGAAAATTAAAAATTAATTAATTTTTATTTATTTTAAATTATGAAATAAGTAATTTTTAACTTATATTTTAGATACGAGAGAATATTGAAAAATTAAGTAATTATTTATTAATTTATTCTAATTATCATTTTCTCATAAAACTATACAGTATGATTAACTTATGCATATATCATGGCACTTATATTAATTGCCAATTATTGGTTTTCTCTATAATTTGAAAAGAATAATGTACGGTGGACCCACCCGTTGCAGTAGACAGGCAGTGATGCTGGAGACTGAGCGGAGAATAAGGAATATGCTCAATCCTGCGTCAGCGGAAAATTTGAATATTCATCACCAGATTCCGTTGCTATTGAGTACTGTACTAGGTTTACCAGATCAGATCAGCGGGGTTCTCTCCGTCACCTCTTTGTCTGTCTTTGATGACATTAGAGTTAGGATAAAACCCATCTTCATCAAACCAGGGACGCAGGTTAGTGAGAGCATGTTGGAATTCCTGCTTCCCCGAGATTTTATAAATATTATATACGTATCAATAACATGTAAGATTACTGTTCAAGTATTGTCTAGTGGTTAGCGTTTAAGTGTTACTTGTGCAGATCTCGTGTTCGATTCCCTCTGACGTTATTTTTTTCATGTAATAATAATAATAGTAGATGTTTCCTTTACAAAACTGTTGAATATTGTAAAAGATGACACCGGGATTCAAAATTGGTACTCCAAGTTTGCGAAAGACATCTCTTACCATTGTGACAATTAGTATATTTAAACATTCAAAATTTTCTTTTCTCATATATTTTTTTTAATCATTCATTAAATTTTAATTATAATAATTTAATTAAACTTAACTGCACCCCCTAAATTTTCGACCAAGATCCGTCAATGCATCAAACCCAACCAATCAGAAATTAAAAAAAAAATATTCCATCTTGTATTCTGTGTAAGATTTTTTTGAGAAATTTACGTCGACTAAAAAAGTGGATTAAGGTTATCGGTGGTATTGGAAATGTAAACATTTACTCCCTTTGTTTCTTATTGTATTATTTTTTTTAGAGATTTTTTGTTTCTTTTTATTTGTCGCATCGAGGATTTCAAGAGTGTAATAAATGTTATTTTTCATGTTTGTCCCTATTTAATATGTCTTGATTTATGTAAGTAGTAGAGAAAAATTAATGATTATAGAAAGAAAAAAGATATAGTGGAAAAAATAATTAATGTATTGAAAATCTAAGTAATGATTAGATTTCTTAAAAGGTGTGTTTTGTTTGAAATATGACAAGTACATAAGAACGGAGGGAGTAATATAGGGCCTGTTTGATAATTGCTTTGTTTTATTGTTTTATAGAACAACTTTTAAAACCAAACCCAAAACAAATTTTATAGAAAAAAAAACAAAAAAACTTGTTCGAATTACATAAACTCAGAGACGGAACTTCTAATTTAGAGACGGATTTTTTATTATCAGAGATGGAACTTTCTGTCATCATTAGAGATGAATTTTATTTTTATTAGAGACGGAATATTAATTGTTAGATACAGATATTTCCGTCTCTATTTTCTTCAATGCCAAAATTAGGAGCGGACTGAATTTCGTCCCTAATTCTATTAAAGACGGAATTTTTTTTATTTGTTCCACCTCTAAATCTGAAATTTCTAGTAGTGCGTCCCAACCCATGTTGATATTACTGTTATTATTGCATTAATCAATGCATTTCCAATGTAAATATATATCAAGTATGCATGTTTATTTTTTGTACATTAACCGACACCCGGATCTGGTTATCTAGAATCTGACTCATCCAGTCCGACCCAACTGAGCTCGGACCGAGCGGTAGAAGTCTCCCAGCGGAGTTTACTCCATACCCAATGCGTTACTCTTTTGCTTTTCGGGTCATTAATTTTTTAGCACGCATATTCTCTTAACTAACTCAATATTTCAATTATAACATATAAGAGTATTTTATACGTTGAGATAGGTTCCACGTATCAATCATGTTTTAACCAATAAATGAGCTTTGTTCTTATTAAAATATACATGCTTATATAAGCATAAAAGCTTGTATAAGCATATTTTTTTACTTATGTTTCAATGCTAATATATTTTTTTTATAAGCACATATGATTAGCATTATCATATAGTTTTAATGCTAAGTATTGGAGATGCGTGCTCTTATATATAAACTTCCGGCAAATGCTAACAAGTGTTCTTGATGTATAATTGTTAAAAAGTCAAATGAAGTAAATAACCATTAAAAATACGTTTTTTAAATTCTCAAGACACGAAATATTGTGCACTTATGATTAATTTTTTAAGTTTAGGAATCTTTTAGCAAGACCTTAAACTTTATTCCTTTATCGCAAAGCACGTGGATCACTAAAAAGAGCACATTGATCAACCAGTAATATAATGGTTAAAACTGGTAAGAGCGTGTTTGTTTTTCTTAAAATTAAAGTTTTGTTTTTTTTTTCCAAAAATAATCATAATCCAACCTGTTTGTTTGTCAAGATAGATTATAATTTTAGATTATATTATTGAAAAAATAATTAAAATTTAAAAGTTCCCTTATAGTAGCTAGAAATTATTTGTTATAAGATTATTTTTTAAACCTATATAATTGTTCTATTCTACATTTATCACTCTAACACATTATCTATTTCATTATCATCACTCCATATCCTTTTTGTTAATTTGCTGAGTAAAAAATAATCATCTTTACATTATTTAAACAAAACAAATCAGCTTAATTTTTTTTTTCAGCTATAATGCCCAAATATAAACAAATTATAATTTAACAGATTATAAACTAACCAAATTAGAATTACAGGAAAAAAATAATCATAACCTCATTTTACTTGTTATATCAAACACGCACCAGCATAACTAAAGTCCAAATATATTGAGTCGCCGACAATTGTTCATCCGTGAGAACACGGGTTCGAGAAGTTCTGCTGAGATTTTTTTTATTATTTTTTTAAGGAATTTTTTGGTTCAAAAGAATTTTTTTCTCCTTCAAGAAGTTGCTTGGCAAATACCTAGAAATAGACGAGGGAGAAATGGAAATTATATTAAAAAAAAATATTTATTAAATATTGGATTTTTAAATTTTCGCTTCCTAAAGGATCCATTCAAACTCTGATACCTCAAAATTCTGATTATATATATATATATATATATTCAAAGTCAAAAAATTTTACGAGAAAAAGGGGAGGGAATTGTGCAGTTTGTTAAGAATTGAACTTTGATATTTGCATTTTATATCATGTAAATTAATTAATACAGCTATCTAATTATATATACATATAAGGATTTGCTAACATCCGTAAAGTGGTTTTTTAGTTGGAACACTTTAGCATTGTGTACCAGATTATTGTAGATAAAAATACCCTCATATTATAGGACATGAGTTTTAAAAATAAGGGCATTCTAATAATTTTGTTTTTGGAAATAAATAAAAAAAATTCAGAAATCAATTAGCAAGATGATGTGATGTGGGAAAGTGATTAATTAAGAGATACGTATTCTTATAAAAAAAATAAAAAAATAAATAAGAGATACGTATTAACCAGTAAAATTTTTTTGATAAGCATTTAATTAACCAGTAATAATCTTGAAATAACTTGTATGAAAAGGGATCGGAAGAAGTAAACACAAAAATTGGATTAAAATATCTGATTATCGTCGTCACTATGCAATATGCTCATCAGCTATTGACCACAATATCATTTCCTTTTTTTTTTCTATATTATTTGATCAGTACCACATTCCCAAGAGCACCCTTAATACCAGGGAACCCTTAAGACTAATTTTGCACGATGTCGCGTTTCTATATATGTCTCTCCCAACAAGGTATGAGAATCGAACCTGAAACTTCTTAATCTCAGGCTTGGCAGGATCGCACTACTTGAACCAATCTCGTTGGTACAATATCATAATTTCCTTGGTCGTTGGAAAGACATAATTAAGATACTATATAGTGGGTCTAGTAGTCTACATATATATAATGTCCCGCAATTTGAAATGGAGTATATTGCAAAACCAATAATTGTCTAAATAATTCACAACGGAACTCAATCTGTGTTTATCTATATTGTCACGATATAACCATGCTTAGATATCTAAATATTAATTATAACAAATACTCCCTTCGGCTCGAATTATAAGCAAATTCAACCACTTTTATGCTTATTAAGGAGGTTAGTTGATTATATTTAATTTTCTCAAATTTATAAAAAAATAGAGGTATTTTAGGAAAGTAGTATTGGGAATGAAACAAAAATTAATCAAGATTACAATTTTCTAGAGATGTTTTAGGAAAGTGGCATTAGGAATGAAACAATTAAGTTAGTTGATTTTGCTTATATTTTAAATCAAGATAGGATGTTTTTTGTTGTTTATAATTCGAGCCGGAGGTAGTAATAGTTAACATTATTATGTCTCATTCTTTAACTTAAGAAATGGGCATGCAGTAGAAAAAAGTGACAGGGACAATTTTCCAGGGCATTATTTTAGTTGGAAGAAGCTTAGTGGCAATCTGCCTAATGATCACGATTCTCAAGAACATGTTTCATCACTTCATGTGTTGTAAGGTATAGCTCTGAAGGATTTATATTCACTAATATCGTTTAATTTGTCCCTAGGCTTGGAGATCGGTTCATGGGTGCATTCAGTAATTAACTTTAAAAATGTGTATTTCCATACCTAACGTTTGTTTGATTCTGCAAAGCAAAACAACGCCCGTCTGACCTTTTCCATTAAATAATGAATAAAGAAAAAATAATTCATGAATGAAAAACTTGTTAAGGTTCCATTTCAAAATCGATTGGTAATAAGTAGAGTAGTCCAACAGGTATTTAAACTATATCACATATTATGAGGTAGTATGTCCCCTTCAATGAAACCTGTCAGACCAGACAAAAGGTAACTATTGACCCATAGCGCTGGACAACTCTTGATTCATAACAACGAAAAAGAAGTTGGACTCTAGTTCTAATACCATGTTAAGGTTCCATCTCAAAACCAATCGACACTGAGTGGAGTAGCCCAACAGATATTTAAATCATACCACAAGACGTGGGACTTCCAACAAAACTCTCTTTTGATTTTACAGGATATTTTCTTGTTAAAAAATCTATTATCATTATTTCAAAAATACTTTGTTTATCGTGTTAGATATTATCTGAATAAATAAAATAAATTTTATTTAATAGTTATCAGTATATTCATTTACTTATTTTATTATATTATTGTATCAAAAGTTGCATGAATTCATTTTGAAATCTAAACAGCAAATAGTTCTTGCACATGAAAATGTGTCTTTGCTAGCTGTATAAAAACTGAACTGCAGAAAGTACTCTTTTGACACTTTTATTTTGTTCCTATTTATAAGATTTCATATAATTTTTAATGATCATTAATTACTTTTTTTCACAAACACTCATATTTATTTAACACTTTTTAGATTCCCAACAATATTAATAGGGGTAAATTTGAAAATACGCATTAAAAGTTCACATTTCGAATATAAATAACTAAATTAATCAACTTTCTTAATGAATGTAAAATCTTCCAAAAAGAACTTAGACGGAGGAAGTACATAACAGAGAATTTCAATAAGGATTAAAAAATAATATAGCGTAGCAATGCAGCTTTTTTCTTTGTACATTAGAAAATTATATTGAGTATATTCTCTTAAGTTTTTTAATCCTTATTTTCTCAACTCTAAGTTACATCATTATACAATCTAGTTTTGTTACCTGATATTAAGTAGAAGGATATGCTGAATCCTGGAAAATTATCAAAATACGCAAATAAATTTTTAAGGACGTTTATCTTTGACAAGTCTTAGATCATATTTTACTTCATGTATTTTTATAATATATTTTCTCCATTTTATCCAACATTTCCTACTCTATTACTAGGATGAAATACTAATCACTTCAGGGTTGAAATGTATATTATTGGAGACAAATTACATTTGTATTTTTTATAAGCAACATTTTTTTAAGGGAAGAAGAAAAGAGCATACTTTATGGCAACTTAATTACCTGAGTTAAATTTTTTTGAGACATTAAATTTTGTATTCAATAAGTTAATTTTTTAACATAAAAAACTAGAGAGTCCATATATGTATAAGTTTTTGGCCTAATTATGTTTTCAATCCTTGAATTTTAGGATCGTTTTGTGATTAATTCTTGTTATTTTTTAATTATCTATTTAGATTAATGGGTATGCACTGACGGTGTAAAGTTTTATACATCATCAGTCAATCATCCACCATTCAATTGTATTACTTTAATCTAAAAGTCAACAATCATACACGAATGAATGGTGGATGATACACTGATAGGCTTTTTACACTATCGGTGCATTCTCCATTTTCTCATATCTATTTCCTTAAACTTACAATTTTTTAGATAAGAGAAAAAAAAAAAACTTATTCCAAAGTTAGCAAGGAAGTAAGAAATTTATCGCAACTAAAAACCATTACAACGGATAATAAACAGAAATAGGTAAGAACTATTTTAGTAATTTCAAAGTTATTTTTGGATTTGCCATATAATTCTCTTATCAATTCTAACCAAATTTTACTGACATTTATACCAAAATTCAGATCAGACACGAGAGGTTAGCCCCTGAACAAAGACGAAATCTCTTTCCAATATTTTTATTGTTCTTAACTAAAATTATAAAAATATTTTTTTTTTTTTAATTAATAAAAAATGACCTTCGTTCACATGCATCACGTAACACCACCTAAATGCATAAACAAGTTAAGTGTCATACTTTTGTCATCCTTATCCTCGAACCCCGGGCCCTCCTCAATCTCAAAAATGTGGAAGATGAGATTTGCAAAACCACCATCGATCCTCCATGTCTAATCAATATTTTATAAAATAGGAAAATCTTCATATTCATTTTTCCCTTTTAGAAACATCACATCAATGATTTTTCATCATTCATTTTACCATATTTTCCACCATTGATTTCTCAAACCTCATTTACCACCTTTCATTTAATTAATACACACAACACTCACACAACTTGCACAATACCAAATCACAATCCCAATAAATTTCTTCAACTATTCAAATAAGAAATTCCAAAAATACATTGTAGCAAGTAGTGGTTTTTGGTTGTTATATATTGTGTATCTTTCTTTCATGCTCGCTCTTTAAACTTATCAGAAGCAAGGATTCTTATGCTTGCTTTCTCTTTTAATCAATTTGTGTTATCCAAAAAATAGTACAGTGTTCTAACTTTATTAAAAAAAAATATTTTTCATTTTTCATATTTCAAATCCATACATTTATAATTAATATGAATTTAATATAAGAACATAAAGATTAGATGTAATCTTTATTTTTTATTCTTTCGTCATGTATTATTATTATTATAAAAAAATGTTTTTATTAACCTTTCCTTTTACAAAACAAAAAACAAAATATCAAAACCTTTACTTTGATTAACAAAAAAAAACAAATATTTATTCTTGTACGGCAAAATACATGACCAAAATTTATTTTCAAATTAACACAAAGTAAAATGCAAAATTAAATCTCGTGCATCGCATGAGCCAACTTCCTAGTGTGTTTTAATTTACAAAATCACAATTAATAATTTCTTTATAAAATCACTTGTTAATTAGGATTCCAATAAGCATTTTCTATCTCAAAATATTTGTGTTGTGGAAACACAACTAATCCAGATAATTTTCTCACAAATTGATGGGTAATTTTGTCCACAAACCGGTCACATTCATCGCACATTTCACTTTCCATCAAAATGCATGTAACGGTAAAAGCCGGTCGTTTTTATACTATTGTAGCTGTAACTCTGTAAGGATTAGGGATGGAAAGACACATTTTAAACATTAGAAACTAGGTAAGTTGCACTTTATCAAAGTTTAGGTAATGAGTCGAATTTCCCATTAAAATGATATTTCGATGCTGTGTATTACGTAGATGATTTTCTTTAATTTCTTGCTGGCATAATTTCTCATTAGTTTTAAAATTTCAATCATATATCTCATTTTAGTTTTAAAAAGGATACTGTTTTGTTCAAAGATTTTTGGCTAGTTCCTTTCAGTTTGCTGCTATTTCGTTAATACGT
Organism: Crotalaria pallida; assembly: GCA_037953625.1. Lineage (NCBI taxonomy): Eukaryota > Viridiplantae > Streptophyta > Magnoliopsida > Fabales > Fabaceae > Crotalaria > Crotalaria pallida. The sequence goes on from CM075650.1 coordinate 176,528,615, forward strand.
GCTCTACTAAACTTGAATAATTTCCGTTGGCTTTATTCATTTTGTTTAATTTATATACTGGAATATATTATTTTATAATAACGAAACAAAACAGAAATAAGAAATTTAAAATACATGGGACCAGTCTTATATGACTTCGTCTTCACGTGGATTTCACACACACACTATATATAATTATTGGGCAAGACAATGTGTGCAGTGGTGTAATATTTCTTAACATCCATAGATCCAATTATTGCATCAAAAGAGAATATTCAAAGAACAATCATGAAAGGATTGAATCATGATGGACCATGTTGATATGGCAAATGGCAATAAAATATTAACAAGAAGTTATTTTAGTGGTGTACAATTTCACTAAATCTTATTATTTTTTCCATTAAGAAAATTTCTCAGAAGCTAAGACTAGTTCTTTCTAAAGTATAAAGATCATTGAAGTATATTTTGTCTTTATCAACAAAATATTTTCCATATTTATTCATAACAAGAATCAAACCCCTAACATCATACTTAAAAAATTTAATCATCTACCAATTTCAAATTTTATATCAAACTAAAGATTACTTTATTTTTTAAAGCAACACCTGATGATCGGTAAAGACAATCACACATCTTAAAAGAATTACTTTCTTGCCCAAAGAGATACCATTAGTTAAAAAATAACAAAATATTGGCAATAGAATATTCAGCTATCCAGCAAAGCAAATAACGTGGCAGGGCCCAGCCAATTGCCTTAGGAAAAAATAATCAATTTTTTTTTAAAAGAAAATAAATAAATCCACGCCTATAAATTATGCATGCAAGTAATTCAGTGTAACCTCGATCGTATTAGTAGTGTGACTTGTTTGTGAGGTTGGGAGCTAATTAAAGAGGAGAGAAACATAGCACACAAAGATGGTTGGGCCAATGAGACCTCAGATTGTGCTATTTGGCTCTTCCATAGTTCAAATGAGTTTTGATAATGATGGTTGGGGTGGTATTCTTGCTGGTTTGTATGCTAGAAAGGTACTTTAACTTTCCAGCTGCTTCATCATTATATGGGTTCTTTTTCGTCTGATAAGCATTTTATGGTTATTTTGATTCTCTTATATTTAAATATTTTATAAGTAAACTTATTTATTCTGCTTTTGTAAGTTTCCTCATCAATATATAGTTTAGGTGAAATTATATATTAGTTAGTCTTGGATCATGTGGTTCAGAAATCATCTCAACCTTTCACATACACTTTATTTTTTTATTACAATAATTTAAAAAATAAGTAACATATGATGATGATAATCATGGATCATATGATTTCGGACCACCTAATAATTGCTCATAGTTTAAACTTAGTATGTAGTGACAGAAAAGTAACAAGAAGAAAAATGCAACCCAATTTTTTTTGGAAGAAGCAAAACTTGTATAAATAATGAGCATAAGGGTACTCACCCATATAAAAAATGGACTTAACAGATTTTTGACAAATGCATTATTTATTACCTTGTTTAGTACTATTTCTTGCTTACGTGGAGTTTAATGTCTGTGTAAGCAACATTTTCGTTTATACTACAACTTTAGATTCACGATCAATACTTGCTTCATATGTATAGTGCATTTGTTAAATAAAGACATTCAAAAATGAAAAGGTTTAGTTATTACTATAATAATGATTAATTGTGTTACCATTAAAAATGACCTTGAACTTAGCGGAGCTATGACAAGATTTATGACAAATTAAATATAGGGAATTACTATCATGCAATCCAAAATTGGATGGTTGCTATGCAACCTTTGCTTAAACTTAGTTAAAATTAGGTTTTTGCAATTTAGTCCAACATAAAAAGTAAATTAAAAATTTAGTCCTTTGTACCTATAGACAAATTATAACTTTTAATTTAAAAAAAAATTAAAAGTAGTTAAAATTAATCACTTGTGTAAAAAGGCTTAATGCAAGTGACTAAATTTAAAATTAAAAGTTATAATTTGTCTATAGGTACAAAAGACTAAATTTTTAATTTACTTTTTATGTTGGACTAAATTGCAAAAAACTAATTTTAACTACTTCAAATAATGACATGGCATAGGTGGCAACTTCTTATTGGTTTAAGAAAAGGTTGCATAGCAACCATCCAATTTTGGATTGCATGATAGAAATACCCTTAAATATAATGTATAAACTATAAATTGGTACTTTATTTTTTGTTTATGTATTTACTACTGGTGAATAAACACGCGCGATTTATCCTGTTGGCATGGTGATTGGTGATATAGGCCGACATAATTTTAAGAGGATACTCAGGATGGAATACAAAGCATGCTTTGGAGGTTATGGATGAAATTTTCCCCAAGGTATGTAGTACTCAGAAATTAAATCATATTGCTAGTGCCTTAATTAGTAAATTCCATTTTATTACTGTACTTTTGGATCTTTTCTGAGTTTCCGGTCATGAAACATTTTTAGTTCGATCTGTTGTCATTGAATGATGGTGCATGGCACGTACGCCGGCCTCATACAAAAGTCAACACATTTGTTTTAATTTGGTAAACAAAGACTAATTGAATTGGTCTACGTACAATAGGTAATTAGCTTCAAGAATCTTGCACTATGAAAATGATATCATCGCTTTGAAAACCAGATCGGTTCGACCGAAAAACCGGTGAACCGGTGGAGGTGCATGTTCAGAATAGGCCAAAAACCGCTCTGCAAAAAAACCGGGATTGAATCGACTAAACCGGTATTAAACCAGTTTGAATTTGGAAGCCCAAATTCAACAAAAAAAACTGGGCTTTTTTTTTAATTTTTTTATATTGGAAATGTAATACTATAATAGTATGGTATTTTATTAATTATAATAGCATTGTTTTTTTTTCATTAATTTTTTATACTGGAAATATACTATAATAAGTATTATAATAGTGGTGTTAGACATTTGAATACATATTGTCAGATTTCAACAATTTTGGATACTATTGAATTTTGATATTTTAATATTATGAAATCATGAGTACTTTCATTATTTGATGATGTATTTAATCTTTACTATTTAGTTTTAGAATGTTAGTTTATTATTATGTTATTATATAATTACATACACACGTACATTAAGATTGGTTGGACCACGGTTCGATCACGGTCCAACCATTGAACTTTGAATCAGTACCTTGACCGGTTCAATAAGCGATCCGGTTTTCAAAACATTGATGGATATCCAAAATTTGACTTGAAGTGTGCAAGGACATACATGTTCAAATTACATGAGCATTAGTTTTTTGGTTTTATTGTTTAGATTTAAAGTTATTACTTTGTATTGTAAAAAAAAAAAAAACTTTGTACAATGTGATATATATAAAGGAATTAATGATCCTTTTGTTTATCATGTTCGTTAACTTCTTAGGATGCTCAAGTGCAACCATCATTGGTGATTGTCTACTTTGGTGGGAATGATTCTATTCACCCTCACCCATCTGGCCTTGGCCCTCACGTACCTCTTGAAGAGTACGTTGAGAATATGAGGAAAATTGCTAACCATCTCAAGGTATATATATACTTAATCTTTTCCACACCAAACTTTGTTTTGTTCATGGATTTTCCATAAGAATTGTATATTTAATTTTTATCACTAACGAACAATAATGCATGCGGTCTTCGTGCGAGATTGTGCTAATTGAGAATTTGATATACTTTGTCCAAAATGGATATTTGGACTTATGTATTCTTAATTTTATACGGTTTTTTTAACATGAGGTTTTAGAAAAACATAAAATGTTAAAAAAAATTGGGATATAAGTTCACTAACTTCAAAGTATTAAATGATTAAATTTTCAATACAAAGATATTTATATAATTTCTTATTCTTTTTTTTAACATATATATAATCTCTTATTCTCAACCGATATATGTTGCAGCAATATGAATACAGTACCAGATATTAGGTACGACATTTTCTAAAAAAAAAGATACGAGTACAACAATATGATTACAAAATTTATAAATAAACATATATAAACAAGATAAAAATAAACAATTTCGATATTGAAATAAGATATAAGTACCTTAAAATTAGACGTCGGGGCTCAAAATAAACATAGATATAAGGGCATCCACAATAGAGTCTTAACTTTTGATTCACGATACTATGACACATCAGCATTACATCATCATTCTGCTGTCAGACTTAACTTCAGACCACAATAAAGTCTTAAAGCCAGATTCATCAAACATGCATCAACATTACATCATCATGTACTTTTGCACACAATTTTATTTCAATAATGCTTTTGTAATACAATTTCAATAATATTAATTACGTACAATTTATAAAAATAATCTCAAATATTATTTAAACATTAAAATTAAATAAAAGTTAACATTATATAATAATTTACAATAAAAGTTAACATTATGGAAAAAAGATGATGGATCATGTGCTATATACCCAATTTTGAGACAGTGGAATGTTGTTTGAACTTGAAACGGCTATTAATTTTTAATTATTATTTATTTATTTATTTATTTATTTGAATATAAAAATACGTATTTTTATTTATTTATTTATTTTTTTATAACAAGACAATATAGTTAAGAATAAAAAGGAAAAATATATATTTAAAAATATCATTTTATTTTTTAAAAAAGAATATTATTATTGTAATTATTATTATTTATTTATTTTTAATAATATTTATTACTATTATTATTATTTTTATTTTTATTTATTAGGGTATTATAAAGTAAAAAGGAATAAAAAGACAAAAAAAGAAAAGGGTTCCACATAGTCTTAAGGTGAGTCTGTTATTTCACAAAATTTTGAAGATTATTAGCATATTCTGAAAGAAAATCTAAACTTAAGACTTTACACCAGACTCTGTTGTGGATGCCCTGATGATGAGAGATTTATTATGACATTGAAATATAAATTTTAAGACAAAAATAATGTTATTGATATTATTCACTCCCAAAATATATCTTGACATATAATAAGTTACATACAAGTACTCAGGAATATTATACGTACATGTATTAGTACCCAATATGTACCCGATATAGATACGTCACCGATTTAGAAGTATCCATGTTTTAAAGTTGGGAAGAGATGTAATTAAAAAAAAATCAATTTTATATTTTACTGTATTTCTCTCATTTTGGTCCGATGTGAATCTTCTTAATTTCCAACGGTCGATCTCCATAAGAACTTGTAACTTTTCAATTAAATAGTTTCATTATGTGATCAAATGTTGACTTAAGTGGTGTGATCTTGCCAATTTGAGAACTTGGGAATGGTTCTCAAGCCCGATTCCCGGTTATTGAGAGTGGCATAGGAACGCGACATATCTTGGAGACACATGTAGTACTGGCCAGAAAGTAAAAAAAAAAAATTAGTTTGATTATGTATACTTTAATTTTCTTCCATTTGTTGATGCAAGTTTGACACAAATCATGATGTTTCTCAGAGCTTATCCGATCATATTCGTCTTATATTTCTCACCGCTCCTCCCATCAACGAGGAACAAATTCGCAAAAAACTCAGGTACGTAATTTTTCTTCCAAGATCTGAGCTAAAGTTTCGATCAATTTTATATATGGCTATAATTCTATAAGTGACATCTTTAAATGTGAGCTTAAATCTGACCTTAGGTTTGTTGTAATTCAAAATATGGATTGTCATTTAGTGTTTTTTTAGACTAATATTGAAATGTTTTAAATGAGTTAAGTATGTTTTTAATTCATGTAAATATAAACAATTTTAATTTTAGTTCATAAATATATTTTTTTTCTTTTGCTTTTAATTTCTAATTTAGTTAATTATTTTAGTTTTAGTATTTATGGATAGGCCAGGGTGGTTATCATCCAAAAACGCACATGTCATATTAATTGATATTGTGATTAATTGTATTGTTGATATGTAATGAGTATGGACGGAGGATTATTAGTTGGTCCTGGACCATCATGGTCCGGACTCATCTCAACCATTCATCATGTTAAAAAATTTTAAAAATAAATAACAAAGTGGTGGTGATTATTCTGGATCATGAAATCCCAGACCACCTAATAATTTTTCGAGTATGGACTAAGAACAAGAAAAATAAATTTGGCATGGGTAACTAAATCAAAATTGCCAATATATCTACAAGATGAAAACCATATTTAAACCTTTTTAAATTGTAATGAATTCAAGGTTTGAATGAATAATCCAGTGCAACACAATCAGGAAGAACAAATGAATCATGTGGAATATATGCAAACGCATTAGTGGAGTTGTGCGAAGAGATGAATCTCAAGGTCATTAATCTTTGGTCTGCAATCCAGAAAAGAGATGATTGGTTAGCTGTTAGCTTCACGTAAGTAATCTCATTTCGATCGATCTCTCATATATTGCATGTTTCTATTTCTATTTTGAAAATAGTTTAAATCCTCGTTTCCTTCATCTAATTAATTATAAGAGTACGTTTTTGGTTATTCAATTCCTTAGAGATGGAATTCACCTATCAGCTGAGGGAAGCAAAGTTGTGGTGAAGGAAATATTAAAGGTCCTTAGAGAAGCAGATTGGAAGCCTAGTCTACATTGGATGGCAGTGCCAAATGAATTTGCAGAAGATTCACCATATTACTCTCCTGCTCCAGATGGAAAAACCACTATAAATGTTTCATACATGTTCTCTAAGAAGAGTTTGCAATGGGATTTATAGAACTATATATCTAAATTTCACATGGCTTGAATGAAGCAAGCTCTATTAGGAATCTTTGAGCTACTACCATATTTGGGCATGGATTGAGCTAGCTAGCTACTGGCACGTTCTCATATGCTCGATATATATAATATAATAAGTGGGAAATTTATTTTGGTGCTTGAAGTCCCTCTCGGCTTTTGGGGGTGTTGTGATTTGTGAATCCATTAGTTTGTTAAGATGTGTTGTATCCTTCTTTTTTTCACATCATTGAATAAAGGAATAATTGTTCAGATCTCCATCATTTGTCCTGCACTACTAATTATATGCATCATACTGATTTGTTTTAATTTGTATGGTGTTTGAAACCTTGCCTGCAATAAAAATACATTAAAACCTCACATTACTAAATTGCTAAATGATATAAAAATAAAAATCTCGTTAACATACTTCTTAAAAAATGATACGTGTTGCGTGTATGGTGAATACTTTGTTTAAAAGGGCAAAACAAAATTTATTTCAATGTTTTCTACGTTTAGAAAAAATTAAGTATTGATTGTCAAATAGAAAACTTGTGATAAAAAAAATTGATACTCCCTCTATTTCATAAGGATAGTTACAAAATTAAAAAGTCAAAAAATTAAGGACACATGCATTTAATGATTTGTCTAACAATCAAGCAATTCATTTAATGCATTTTGTATGGATCAACCAATCACAATTCAAAGTTTACAATTTCTAAATTTTTCATTAATTATTTTAACTATAGTTTGGGATAAAAAAAATTTAGTCATTTTTTTACCATCTTTGTTGGACGGAGGAAGTAATAATTTAAATAATAAATGTCTTCGTTATTAATAAGTAAATGATTAGTATTTTATAAATGATACACAACACTTTTATCACGCATATCATTCACTTTGTTCTTCTCATTTCCATCATATCATGTTTTGTCCGTATCAACCAATATTTAACCTAATTAAACTCTATAGCCAAGCTATTAAATCTCAATATTTTATTAATAAAGCTATGCAAGATGAAGTCACCGCTATTGATGAACTAAATAAAACTTGGTCCATTGTGATGAATCTACCACTGGCATGCAAAAGATATAAAGCTAAGTTATGAGTTTTGAATGTGCACTTTAAATTTCCGTCTTCCAAAAAATGAAAATATTTCGTGATGTATGACACGGAAATATTCCATCTATTCCATGACGAAATTTTTTCATCCACGGGGAGACGGAAATTTTCCATCTTCGGGGAGACGGAACCGTATATGTTTTAATTGCAGAGAAGCATGACACATTTTCTTCTCAACAGTGGTTTGGAATGAATATGAGTACTTCCTGACAACGCTGAATGTCTGTTTCAAATATAACGTCACAGTAAGCTAAGTTTGCAGAGCATAATTTTCTTTTATTCCAGAAATATCTTTACTATTTCTCTGGCAATAATCTCATGATATTTAGTAATAATAACAAGATCATAAGTAAACTGATTGTATTTCTTCTTTTTCATCCCATTGCTTATTCTCAGTTTTCCTCCTAGACAATCTATTGAACTTACTCCACGTGCAGCTGTTAATTTTTTCTTTTTACTTATATCTTCTCCCCTCCCTCCGAGAAATTATTGGGGTGGTCGAGGACTAATGGCATTATTCAGTGTCTTCAACACTATTTTATGAGTTAAAAATAAAGGTAAAAAGAGTATATATTGAACTTTGGCTATGTATCCGGGACCCATGGTTTCTTTCTAGACATGAAAATCTCGATGTCTTTCTACACTATAATAATATTTGATAATCAATTGGCACGTTTTCAATCATTAAAAAAATACTGGTTTTTTGGAGCTCAATTTGTTTTTCCACTGACTACTAATTGCAGTTGCAAAAACCTTTGATTCCAATAGCCATATACTACTTTTCCGTCTCTTTGCGGACGGAAAATTTCCGTCTCCTTTCAGATGGAAAAATTTCATCACGTAGTAGACGGAATATTTTCGTCTTTTGGCAGACGAAAATTTAAAACACACTAAAAACAATTTATCCATAAAAATACGAAATGGGGACCAAAATTTCAACAATGGGATTGTAATTCAAAACTCCTAGGTTATTTGGAGTGTAAGCCCAAATTAATAAGTTACATGAAAGCTCATCAATATATTTGCATGTCGATGCTAACTTAATTTGCGGCCTAATGCAGAAAAAATTGTGACCCTATTCATAAAAATTTATCAAAAAAATATATCAATTAAGATATAGAGTATTTATATATTTAATCAATTAAAACAATGATAACAATCAATAATAAAAATAAGCTTTAAATAAAATAGAGTTGAAATAAAATAAAAAAAACTTTTTATTAATTAAATAAGTAGTAAAAATCCTTGTTCATGTTACTCCTTCCTAGGTAGTAAAAACCCTTGTTTGTGTTACTCTTCTCATCCTTGTATATAAAACTATTTTGGTTAAATTCATGTTCGTTAAAAAAGTTGATTAATTTAATTAATGGTATTGAAAATGTGAATTTTTTATATTTCTTTTCCAAACTACCCTTATAATTATTATTGAAAATTTAAAAAATATTGAGTAAATAGGGATGTTTGTAGAAAAAAAGTATTTAATTGCCATGTAAAATTGATATATGGTCTTATAAATAAAAAAATTTCAAAATGGTGTTATATTTAGGAACGGAGTAGGTTATAAAAATAAAGTTCATTAATTCACCTATTTATAAGTCAAGTGAGTAAATAAAAAAATAAATTAAGACATTATACTAAAATATAATGACGGTTAAATTGGAACGGAGGGAGCATTACTTATATCATTTCAAATCTCACAGAATTTTAAGGGATATTAAATTTAGCTAATGTAATGTCTTTTAAAAGAATTACAGCATATTCTAAATTTTCAATTTACGTATGGTAGCATTAATATAAGTTGAGTAATTAAATACGTAATTTTTTAAACTATTCTATTAGATATATGAACTTCTCCGTTTTTTTGGGATAAATTAAACAAGTAAATACGTAATTTATGATTCGATCCGTCTTGATAAATAACATTAGTTTTAGATATTATTTTGAATTTTTCTAATATGCAACCTGAATTTGAATGATTGTTATGCAACCTTTTGTTGGATTAATGAGAGTTTACCACCTAATATATTTATGTCATGTAATTGTTTAAAATAGTCAAAATTAATTTTTGCAATTTGGTCCAATATAAAAACTACATTATTTTAATTTAATCTTTTGTACTTTTAGACAAATTATACTCTCTCTGGTCCTATTTATACGGCATATTTATCCATATCACAAGGATCAAAGAAGGTAATTAAGTTTCTTGAAACTTTAAAAAAAATATTTTAACATTACAATTTTACCCTCTTATATTGTATTGGGAATTTCATAATGTATTATTTCACATTAATGGATAAAAGGCAAATAAGATAAAATAGCAATAAATGCTTTCTAGAAAATGCGAAATGACTTATAAATAGGACCAAAGAATTCTTCTAGAATATCTCCTACAAATAGGACCGGAGGGAGTAACTTCTAATTACCAAATCAATCAATGACAAGGCATTAATATATTAGATGGCAAACTCTCATTAGTCCAACAAAGGGTTGCATAACAACCATCTAAATTTAGATTGCATACTAGTAATTCTCATTATTTATTTCATATGCCATTGCTTCAAATCTAAATTAGTTGTCATTTATTAAAACTATTCACTTTTCAAGAGAAAGATATAATATTTTTTTTTGTACTATATATCTCTCTGGTACATTAATAATATTTAATAATCACACATTTCACGGATTTGAAAATGTTAAAAATTAAAAAAAAATTAATTAATTAATACAGTATTAATTTGAACGGAAGGCGGGTGATGCTAGCTATCTTACTCCAACTTTTTTTTTTTCATTTTTGGTACATTGATATTATTTTCTTAATTTTCACAACAATGCTATTTGTACAACTCAGTTACTCCTTAGTCGTCGTCCTTATTTACCGATGGAATTTATCAAATTGCTGTATTTTGCCATGATTTTTCCATAGCTATATATTCGCTAGCTTCATTGAAAATTTGAGATCCACGTGCTGCTTTATTTATTTTATTTTTTTTATTTTTTTATTTTTGTGAATACTGGATGGCTATGTTGAGACATAATTTTGTTTGACTTTCTTAAGCCTAAACTAGTACTACGAGGATTACATTCATCAGCTTGAACAAGCTAAGACCTGAGAGTGCACGCAATGTGATAGGTCAACCAAAATAAAAGTCAGTTTCACCAATAATTCACATAAAATTAAACATGAAAATACTCCCTCCGGCTCGAATTATAAGCAACAAAAAACATACTTCTCTTGGTTTAAAATATAAACAAAATTAACTAACTTTATTAAATTTTATTTCATTCCCAATGCCACTTTCCTAAAACATCTCTAGAAAATTTTAATTTTAATTAATTTTTGTTTCATTCTCAATACTACTTTCCTAAAATACCTCTATTTTTTATAAATTTGAGAAAATTAAATACAATCAACTAACCCCCTTAATAAGCGTAAAAGTGGTTGAATTTGTTTATAATTCGAGTCGGAGGGAGCATGCAAGGAGACTATGCAGTTTGCTTTCAAGTGGAAGCAATCTAGAAAAGAAAGTAGCCAAAATTGTTGAGAATATATCCTTATTATTATTCATGCAAGCCATCGGCAAAACACCATTGCGTGCACTCTTTGAGTAAATTAACTTCCTCCAGTACAAGGCCATTTATTGCACTCAACCCCTTCTTTCATCATCAGCTTTAATACGAGGAGTATAATCTTGGTCCTTTATTTTCATAAATGTTTAAAAATAAAAATGGTTATTCTTGTTAGTATGTTGTAAATGAGTAACTAATGGCACCTCACAGAACAGATCGATGGCAAATAAACTTGGTATATATATGCGTTTTTCTTTTTACTTTTTTTTTCTCAATTTTATCCTCGTTCATTTAATTATCATAATATTAATTCTACTTTTGGAGTTTTGGTTAAAAAGATCGACGATAGTGTGTTGATAGCAATAAAAAACTAGCTGAGCGATACACTTACATATTCTAGAGTGTATGGTGTCACTATAGATACACATGACTTTGGATAAACTCCTTATTTATCTGCCTACCCAAACTAAAACCAATTCATATTTTATGGGTTGACTCGGTTTCAAGAGTTCGCAAATTTTCAGATAAATTATTTGAGATCCATCTATGCAATGCATGCTTTGATTTTCGATTCTAACTTATGTGGAATTCAAACGAACCTTTACTATTATAGATTGATAGTTGATACCCTCTTCCCCTTTGTTTTTTCTTTTCTTCCTATTTTTACTTTAATTATTTAATTTATTTTCATCCATTCATCTTCTCAACGTCCAAAATGCAAGAGTGATTAGACTTAACCTTTTTATGGGACCTAGAACTTATTCAATAACAAGTATAAACATAATTCCCATCACATATAAGATAATATGTGCATTTTATTTTCTAAATATAATTAGTTTGAAAAAGTTTTTTTAATAAGATATATATATATATATATATATATATATATATATATATATATATTGGTATGTACTCTTTGGCTAGTACCCTAGTACCACAGATGTTCCCAAGAGCATCCGTAATACTAAGGAAACCTTGAGACTAATCATACACAAGGTCGCGTTCCTATGTCTCTCCCAGCGGGATGTGTTAAGATATATTATTTTAATTTATAACTATAGTATAGATCGATGACCATAAAAAGAATTGAGACCCCTAAAGAATGAAAGTCTGTGCAACCAAACATAGTCCATCATGTTGTGAGACAGTCTTGTATCTAACAAGCTAAGGGTGATGCTTCTGTACTCCGGGGGAGTGTTGTTAAAATGCTCCACCCATTTTCTTTTTTAATATTTTTGCTGGTAAATTAAAAATATGTTTTGTGATTTTTATTTTACTTATATGTAAATGTTTTTGTTATTTGGGTTTGAAATTTTTTATTATATGCTTTTTGACACAGGTAGATAAATTATATTGAATAAATTTGTATTAAAAATTGACATATTTTAATAAATCTGCATTAAAAATCTGTATTAAAAAATATTATGAGTAAATATGTATTAAAAAATTAAAAAAAAACTGCCCGACGCATGATAAACGGGAGGAGGGTACAATTTTCCATCAAGTAAAGCTATAACAATAAGAAGACTCAGCCCTATATAACACATCATTTCTGAAAACTGCCATCATCCAAATCATTAAACATATTGACTCCCCTGAACTAACCCATTTACAGGTTGGTTAGTATGTATGTCTTGATGATTGATTAATCTAATACAGTACATTATTGTTTATTCTTTTTCAACTCTACTCTTATTCATAATTATACTACTTTTTTTATTATTCTCTTCGGTCCTATTTATAAGACAATTTTGGGGTTTTTATTTTGATCCTATTTATAAGACTTCATTCCAATTTTCAATAACATTTAATTAATTCTTTTCACTAACACCCCTATAAAGTCAAATTTTTTAGAGTTCCAATAATAATTATAGGGGTAGTTTTGACATTTCCAATGTCATTAACAAATTTATCCACTTTCCTTGATGAGAGTGAAAACCCAAAAGAATCTTATAAATAAGACCGAAGGGAGTATTACTTTTTTCTCTCCTCTCCTTTTTCCTTTATCTTTAATAACTACTCCATCCGTTTCAGAACATTAGGCCTTTTAGGCTTGGACACACAGATTAAGAAAGTGTTAATTATTGTAAGTGTTATGTATAATTTGTCCAAAATGCCCCTATCAATCCTTATTGAAAATTGTAGTAGTATTTAATGTTTATTAGTAAGTGTGTCCATTAATTAATGTATAGTGGTTTAGAGATGATAAAAGTAGAATTAACGAGGAGAGAATGAAATGATTGAAAAAGGTTAGAATTGGAAAGAAAAATATGTTTATGTATTGGAATTGTAAAAGCCTAATGTTATGAAACAAGAAAAAAAGGCTAAAAGGCCTAATGTTTTGAAACGGAGGGAGTAATAATTATAAAAAGATACTTTAGTTAAATTATCTAAATTTTTTATATTATTTAATCATTTTTCAAATTCACACATCTTTCATGCGATCAAAACTTTTACTAAATCATAAGGAATGAGTACTAGAATGGAATTCTCTATTAGGATTTGTTCTGATACAGCGCAAAAGGACAAGAGCAAATTAACAAGAATGGTAGGGAAATGCTGAAAAAGATGAAGGGGGTACGTAGTGAATTATGTGCCTCAATCATTGATGAGTGATTATTTATGGTGTGCTCACCAAGCTAAGAAATTATTACTTGCTCATCGGTCCCTAAATATAAAGTCCTCTTGACACTTTTATTTTGTTCCTATTTATAAAACCACATATCAATTTTCAGTGATCATTAATTACTTTTTTCCACAAACACTTCAATTTATTTAACACTTTTAGATTCTCAATAATATTAATAGAGGTAATTTTGAAATTACATATCAAAAGTTCACATTTCCAATACAATTAACTACTCCCTCCGGTCACCCTTTTGGGGTTTTTCACTCCCACCAAGGAGAGTGGATAAATTGGCTAGTGACATTGGAAATGTGAAAATTTGATATACTTTTTCAAAACTACCCATATAATTATTATTGGAACTCTAAAAAGTGTTGACTTTATAGGGGTGTTAGTGGAAAGAAGTAATTAAATGGTATTGAAAATTGAAAAGGGGTCTTATAAATAGGACCAAAATAAAAACCCCAAAAGGGTCTTATAAATAGGACCGGATGGAGTAAATTATTCCATTTTTTAATGAACGTGAAATCCCCAAAGAAACTTTATATTTAGAGACGTAGGGAGTACTTGCTTTTAAATCATCACATAGTCCATGGTTCACACCAATATAAATTTGGCATATAATAAAATTTATTACTTTTTCTTACTCTCTTCTTTCCAATATACTCCCTTCGTCCCTAAATATAAAGTCTTTTTGGGGGATTTCACGTCCATTAAGAAAACAGAATAATTTAGTTAATTGTATTGAAAATGTGAACTTTTGATATGTAACCTAAAAATTACCCTTATTAATATTATTGGGAATCTAAAAAGTGTTAAATAAACAGGGGTGTTTGTGGAAAAAAGTAATTAATGATCATTGAAAATTTGTATGGGGCTTTATAAATAGTGTCAAAAGGGTTTTATATTTAGGGACGAAGCTTTATATTTAGGGATGGCTCCCTCCGTTCCTAAATATAAAGCCCTCTTGACACTTTTATTTTGTCCCTATTTATAAAGTTTCATACCAATTTTCAATGATCATTAATTACTTTTTTCCACCAGCAGCCCTATTTATTTAACACTTTTTAGATTCCCAATAATATTAATAGGGGTAATTTTGAAATTACATATCAAAAGTTCACATTTCAAATACAATTAACTAAATTATTTCACTTTCTTAATGGACGTGAAATCCCCCAAAGAGACTTTATATTTAGGGACGGAGGGAGTAATTGTCACTTTAGAAATTTCACACGAATTAAGAAAATCATCCAATACTTCAATTTTTAAGAGAATTATTACTCCCTCCGTCCCTAATTATAAGGCCCTCTTAACACTTTTATTTTGTCCCTATTTATAAGGCCCTTTACCAATTTTCATGAGCATTAATTATTTTTTTCCACAAACACCCCTATCTATTCAACACTTTTTAAATTCTCAATAATGAGTCTGTTTGGCAAAATTAACTTACAGTTTTGAGCTTGTAGCTGATAGCTGTGAACCTAGCTTATAGCTGTGGGATTATAGCTGTGAGCTTATAGCTGTATAGCTAGCTTATTGAACTAGAGCTATTTGGCAAAACTAGTTGTGCAACTAATTTAAACATGTTAAATGACTGAAAAGTACATAACATGTAAAATAATAATTAATATTAACATTCAAGTTTCAATGACTATAATACTACACTAGTAGCTTATAGAGAAAAACATATACTTCATTCATATAGATATAAATGATAAAAAATTTATAACATTCATAATAATTATTACCGAGTACTACTACACTTTAAACATTTTTATTATTTTTATAAAAATGTCACTGTCTTTATTACCAATGACACGAAAGAAGGAAAACTTTTAGCCTATTGATTGGACACACCGCCATTACAAAATCACACAAATCCAATATGAACCAAATTCACAAAATAAAAAAAATAAAATAAAATTGAGGATAACAAAAAAGTGAAATAGAAATTTGATGATCAATGTTGAAATAAATATCACATACCTTTATGCATACTGAATCAATAGTTAAATATATGATTTCTTTATGAGTGGTTTTTGTGTGGTGCATACAGATGTTGAATATATACAAGGATTCTAGGTTTTTGGGTTTGAGGGAAGAAAGTAAAAAATTTGGAGGATAATATTAATTTGGGCCAGAATACATAATAATATAATTAATAAAAAAAGGGTAAAATTGATATATGATTTATTGAAAGCTCTTATTTTTTTCTCAAAGCTACCTGATGTAACTTTCTAAAAGCTAGCTTTCAAAAGCTATAAGCTTCCTTTGTGAAAGCTATAAGCTTCTTTTATTTTTTGTTCACCAAACAGCTCTCTAGTAGCTTATTGACCAAATCAATAAGCTAAAAGCTACTGGATAAGCTATAGGCTTGTCATACCAAACACACTCAATATTAATAGGGGTAATTTTGAAAATACATATCAAAAGTTCACATTTCCAATATAATTAACTAAATTATTTCACTTTCTTAATGGACGTGAAATCTCCCAAGAGAGTCTTATAATTAGGGATGGAGGTAGTAGTAGATAACTTTAGTATAATACTCCGTATCTTTAAAGTACATTAATTATCACTCATTTCACATATTTCAACACATTAAATGCAAGGTTAAAGTTGAAACAAATCAATTAATAAATCTTCGAATTCCTAACGCGACAAATAATTCAGAACAAGTTAAAAAGGCTAAAGTGACTGATAGTGTGAAACGGAGAGAGTATTTATTTGCCATATTTCAAATATACACATTTTTAAAAAAAATATATACTACTCATTGTTTGGATTTTCCATACATTAATTATGTTTTTTCCATTATATAGTTTCTCTCTTTATAATCATTAATTTTTCTTGACTACTTACATAAACCAAAACCTATTAAATAGAGGTAAACATGAAAAATAACATTTATTATTACATTCTTGAAATTATAAAAAAAAACAAATAAAAAAGAACAGAAAATTTCTAAAAAATGACAATTGAGTAATAAAAAACGGAAGAAGTAATTTTTAATTTTATTTCTCTTATTTTTTTAATTAAAATTTGCTACGATGAAGAAGCTAAGAATCCTTAAAAACATTGATCTACGGAGTATGGTTTAATTAAGAGTCAAAGAGAGTAATTCTAATAAATTACATTAAATTTAAGGTGTTGAGAGACTCACCTGCCATTGTTATAGTCAGGCACGTGATCTGAGTTGGATCTTGGTATACCTAGGTAGTACTTGAGAAATCAGATAACATTTTTTGTAATTACTTGTAATTAATAATGTCATACAGCTTAATTAATGTCACTTTTTAGATCCGGATGACATTATTACTGTACAAGAAAAATTATTAATTACACTATTAATTAATGTTATCCTAAATGCGAGCTTCTCGTCCGCGTAAGACAGCCCAGTTGGTGGCTGCATAGACACTTAGGATTTCCCCCTCCCCCAGGTCATAAATTCTAGTCCCAGACCTCCCATGTAAAAAAAAAATGTGAGCTTCTCTGTAAAATCTTTTTTCCTTTACTTTAGGTTTTTATTTTAATTTCTAATTGCATTAATTATTTATTTTCACAAACATTCATACTCTCTTCGTGTGTGGATGGTAAAAAATGACTAAATTTTTTGTCACAAACTAAAGTTAAAATAATTAATGTAAAGTTTAGAAATTTCAAATTTTGAATTATGATTGTTTAATCCATGTAAAATGCATTAAATTAGTTGTTTGATAATTGGTTGATATGTTAGACAAACCATTAAATGCATGTCTTCTTATTTTTTTTTACTTTTGAATTTTTTTAGAGTTAATAGTCACATAGGTCCCCTTAAGATACCCGTGGAATCAGTTAGGTTCCTGAAAGATTTGTGGAATCTCTTAAACTCCTCAAAGATCAATTTAGCGTCACATTAGTCCCTCATCCAATTTCGTCAAGAGGGACCTAACGGCATCCTATGTAGCACATTAAATGCTTTGTTGCCTCTAATGACATGTTGGATTGTTAAGAAGGTGCCACGTTTGGGCCGACAAAGCATTTAACGTGCCACGTAGGATTATGTTAGGTTCCTCATGAGGGGACTAACGTGATGCCAAATTGATTTTCGAAGGGTTTAAGAGATTCCACGAATCATTCAAGGACCTAACTGATTCCAAAATGATATTTCGGGGGTTTAAGAGATTTCACAAATCTTTCAGGGACCTAACTGATTCCACAAGTATCTTTCGGGAATCTATATGAGCATTACTCCCTCCGTTTCACTTTAAGTGTCTTTTTGGACTTTTGCACATAGATTAAGAAAGTGTTGATTATGATGATTATTGTAAGTTTTATGTCTATTTTGTCAAAAATACCTCTATTTAATATTTTTATTTTGTCAATGCATAATTACTAGTATTACAAATTTCAAAACTAAAACAACATTAAATGCAAGGGTAAATAAGGAAAAACAGCATTAAATGTTGCCTCGATTTGGTAGAAAGACACTTATTTTGAAACAAAAATTTGATGTTAAAAAGACACTTAAAGTGAAACGGAGGGAGTAACTCTTTTTTTTTTAACAATTCTTAGCTTGTGGGACAAAGGAAGTACTCCCTCCGGTCCTATTTATAAGACCATTTTGGGGTTTTTCACTCCCACCAAGGAGAGTGCATAAATTTGTTAGTGGCATTGGAAATGTGAAACTTTGATATACTTTTTCAAAACTACCCCTATAATTATTATTGGAACTCTAAAAAGTGTTGACTTTATAGGGGTGTTAGTGGAAAAAAGTAATTAAATGCTATTTAAAATTGAAAAGGGGTCTTATAAATAGGACCAAAATAAAAACCTCAAAAGAATCTTATAAATAGGACCGGAGGAAGTATTTACTTAAAACTTTTTAAATCCCGATGACATTATTATTTACAAGAAATGTCATCCGGTTTACTTATTTCATTATTAATGCAATTAAGTAAAAAATAAGAGAAATAAAAATTATTTAGATCCGGATGACATCATTAATTGTAATTACTTGTAATTAATAATGACACTTTTTAGATCCGGATGACATTATTTCTTACTCCCTCCGGTCTCATTTACTCCCTCCGATCCTATTTATAAGACCTTTTTGAGATTTTTCTTTTGGTCCTATTTATAAGATCCCTTTCCAATTTTCAATAACATATAATTACATCTTTCCACTAACACACCTAAAAGTCAACACTTTTTAGAGTTCCAATAATAATTATAGGGGTAGTTTTGAAAAAACATAACAAATTTTCAGATTTCCAATGTCACTAACAAATTTATCCACTCTCCTTGGTGGGAATGAAAAACCCCAAAAGGGTCTTATAAATAGGACCGGAGGGAGTATATATATATATATATATAAAAGACAGTTCACTAATGTAAGCAAAAATTAATTGACTATCTATTCTCAATATAATCATTCCAAAAATATCCTCGTAATATGGTTGAGTCATTTAATTTTTTTTTAATAAGAGAGTCATTTAATTTTTGTTTCGTTCCCAATATAAATTTACTAAAGTAATATATTTTTTTTATGAATTTGAGAAAATTAAATACACTCAACTAATTTCCTTAATAAGTGTGAAGTTAGTTATTTTTACTTAAAAATGAGACCGAAGGACGTACAAGTAGTAATACTCTCTCCGTTTCACTTTAAGTGTCTTTTTAACATCAAAATTTTGTTTCAAAATAAGTGTCTTTTTACCAAATCTAGGCAACATTTAATACTGTTTTTCCTTATTTACCCTTACATTTAATGTTGTTTTAGTTTTAAAATTTGTAATACTAGTAATGATGCATTGGCAAAATAAAAATATTAAATAGGGGTATTTTTGACACATAAAACTTACAATAATCATCATAATCAACATTTTCTTAATCTATGTGCAAAAATCCAAAAAGACACTTAAAGTGAAACGGAGGGAGTAATTTTTAATTGCATTAATTACTTATTGTCACAAACACTCATATTCTTGACACTTTAAATTATTTTTTCCCTATTTATAAGATTCTGTATCAATTTTCAATGATCATTAATTGTTTTTCTCCACAAACGCTTACTCCCTCCGGCTCGAATTATAAGCAACAAAAAATATACTCCCTCCGGTCCTATTTATAAGACCCTTTTGGGGTTTTTATTTTGGTCCTATTTATAAGACCCCTTTCCAATTTTCAATAACATTTAATTACTTCTTTCCACTAACACCCCTATAAAGTCAACACTTTTTAGAGTTCCAATAATAATTATAGGGGTAATTTTGAAAAAGTATATCAAATTTTCACATTTCCAATGCCACTAACAAATTTATCCACTCTCCTTGGTGAGAGTGAAAAACCCCAAAAGGGTCTTATAAATAGGACCGGAGGGAGTATTTTTCTTGGTTTAAAATATAAGCAAAATTAACTAACTTTATTACTCCCAATACCACTTTCCTAAAACATGTCTTGAAAATTGTGATCTTATTTAATTTTTATTTCATTCTCAATACTACTTTCCTAAAATACCTCTACTTTTTATAAATTTGATAAAATTAAATACAATCAACTAGTCTCCTTAATAAACGTAAAAATAGTTGGATTTACTTATAATTCGAGCTGGAGGGAGTATATTTTCTTAACAATTTTTATATTCCCAATAATATTAATAGTGGTAGTTTTGAAAGTACATATAAAAAATTCACATTTTTAATACAATTAACTAAATTAATCAACTTTCTTAATGAACGTGAAATATCCCAAAGAGGTCCTATAAATAGGGACAGAAAGAATATTTTATTTATAGGTTGCATTCTAGAAGAATTCTTTTGTCTTATTTAAAAGTTAATTTATGTTTTTTAGAGGACATTTATTTTTTCCTTAGTCCTTTGTTAATTAAATGTGAAATATAAGTTAAAATGTAAAATTTCCTTTGTGAAATTTTCAACAAAAGTTAAAATGGTAAAACTATAAAGTTAAAGTAATCTTTTAAAATTTCAAGAAAAGTAATTATTCTCCTTGATAGTATGATAAATAAACTTACAAAATCAACTTACACCATAAAAAAGTGACATATATCACTTATTAACCAATCAATAATAAGTAAATGTTAAGTATTACTTTCTTTGTGATATAAGTCTATTTATAAATTAATTTTGTAAATTTATCAATATTTTTGCTTTATAAAGTAGTTAAATAATGTAACATCTAATAAGGACCAGATAGATCAATATTATCTAGTTTGAACAATCACCCTTGTTTTTCATACTCCAATTTAATGGAGTAATTTTTTTAAGGGTCTTGCTAATAATAAGTATCTTAAGGGCATTTGTTAAACTTCTTAGAAATAGAATAAACAACATAAGGCCCCGTTCGGGGTGGTTGTCAGTTTCTGGTTTTTGGTTTCGAAAGTATATTTTCAAAACAAAACCTGTTCGACAAAATTTGAGCTGAAATGGTTTTTTACTCATTTTTAGAACAATTTCACCACTATTTTCAAAACAAAAAATAATGGTTTCATAATTTCAGTTTTGAGTTGCAAACTTATATCCTCTCATCATCTTCTGCATCATTCAATCACCACCACCACCATCATCACTCATACATTCAACCACTACCACCACCACCATCATCATCACTCCTCTCACTACCCACTAATACCATTGTAACCGTCTAAACCCCAACCACCACCCCGACCTTTACAGCTACCCCATCCAAAACTACATTCTCACCTGCTATCATTGCCCCTCCTTGTACCGTCATCATCACTATTCGAACAACCACCATCCAACAACCATTGTCACCACTCGGACCACCACCATGGTGACCACCTCAATCACCATTGCCCTCGCATGACCACCACCACCATCGC
Source organism: Crotalaria pallida (assembly GCA_037953625.1). Classification (NCBI taxonomy): domain Eukaryota; kingdom Viridiplantae; phylum Streptophyta; class Magnoliopsida; order Fabales; family Fabaceae; genus Crotalaria; species Crotalaria pallida. The sequence continues at coordinate 176,550,438 of CM075650.1, forward strand.
AACATCACTACCACCACCACCACCTCCACCTCTATGTCCATCACAACTATCACCTTTTAACACCATCACCACATCCACACCCCCCTCCCCCACCATTTCTCCTTCAACCAACACCACAAAAGTTATTACTCGGAACTGCAATCACTATAACAACGACCACCGCCTTCAACTAGTAATAACAACAACCATGTGGAAGTTGTTAATAAATTATTGTGGTAGTATACAAGATGATGGTGTATAACATTGTGGGAGCGCTATGAAAATTATAAATTTGAAATTAATTTTGAAAACTGAAAACCAAAAAATTTGAAACCAACATTATAAAACTGGAAACTAGTTTTAGTTTTTTAAAATTTTAAAACTCAAAACTTAAAACCATCCCGAACGGGGGGCCTAAGTGTTTAGTTTTTTTCTTTTGAAAATATTAAAAACTACATTTTTCAATGATTTTCAACTACATATATCTTCTTAACAGTGCCTTTAGCATCTTTTTTTAATTCATTTAATTAATCAATTTTTAGAGCATTCACACTCGTAGACAAAAAATTTATTCTTTTTTTTTTTAACTTCAAAAGATTTATTCTTAAATGGATTTCATCTATTATTTTATTATTTTTCACATTTTTCTATATTTTAAGAACAAATTCCATATTTTCTCTTCACCCATAAACCAATCATCTTTTATCCTAAAAATAAATCTCTCACAATATCCTTATACTCTTTATATTATTAGTTGTTGTTTCTTTCCTTTCTCTCTTTTTTCCCAAAATAGAAAAAATTCCTAATTAGGAACATATCACACTTTTCCCATCCATACAAAGCATTAGGGACAGTTCCTAATTTTTTAGGGACACACGGGTGAAGTTGCTCTTAGAGCATTAATCCAATCTTCCTAATTTTTTAGGGACGCGTGTGCATGTTCCGTTGAGATGAATTTTTTTTTTTTTTAAGTTTATTTCTCAAAAATATTCATAATATAATATGTTTGTTTAGAATGTAGGTTATAATATTAACTTATATTTTTGGATAAATATCAAAATCTATAAGCTCCTTCATAGTTGCTGAATATTATTTTTTTGAAAAATTATTTTTATATATCCATGTAATTTTTATATTTTACCCTCATCATTCAATCATATTAACTAATCACTTGTCACATCATAACTTTACTTAATAAATTATAATTGTAACAGATTACAATCCTAAGTAATCACATAAAAAATAATCATAATCTCATTTTACTACTAACTACTCCTTCCGGTCCTATATATAGGTCACATCCTAGAAAGTTTTCTTGGTCCTAATTATAAGTCACTTTATATTTTCTATGCATCATTTATTGATTTTTATCTTTTTTACCCTTATTAAATGCTTTGACTATCTATGTGTTTTTTGTTGTTCATTAATGAGTGTGAATTTTCCAATAAAAGTTATGTAAAATTGTAATGTTACGATATATTCTCATAAAATTCATAAAACCAACCACTTTCCTTGGTATGTGTAATTCGGTTAAGTATGCCCTATAATAAGGACCAGAGGTAGTATAACAAACACGAACTTATGCCACACGAATACTCACGAGAAATTCGCCACATCTTTTTCTAGTTGTTCGGGAACTGTTTTTCATGGACCGAAACATTAAAGATACGTTTATTTTTTCAATGACATGCATTTACTAGTATCTACTTTCTCCGGTCTTATATAAAACATTTTTTAGATTTTATTTTAGTTCTATTTATATATATGATTATATTTCAATTTTTAATAGCAATTAATTATTTCTTTTTACAAATAGTCTTGTTCAGTTAACACTTTTAAGGTTTCCAGTAATAATTATAAGGGTAATTTGGAAAAAGTATATCAAATTTTCACATTTTCAATGTAATTAACAAATTTAATCACTTTTCTTGATGAGAGTGAAAAATCCCAAAAAAATTTTATAAATAAGACCAAAGGGAGTATAAAAAATATAAATAAGTTTACACAATCAACCTATATAGTATAGACCACCTATTATTAATCGGTTAATAAATAATAAATACTCCCCTCGTTCCTAGTTATAAGGCTCTCTTAGGAAAAAAAAATTTGGTACTAAATATAAGATCCTCTTGTAATTTTTTCCAAAATTACTCTTACATCTAATTATTGTGGTCTAAGTTTAATGTTGTAAATGACTTGAAAATTAATTCACTGCATTAAATATAGATGATGGGGTATTTATGAATTAAATTAATTATTGAAAAATGAAAAAAAAAATTTATGTTCTAATAATTGGTAGAGGGGTATTTTTGGTAGAACATATCAATTTAATATAAAATTCAACAACATTGGTGTTCGTAAAAATGCCCAAAAGGACCTTATAATTAAGGACGGAGGGGTATCATTTTTTGAAATATAAATATAAATTTATTTGTAAGTTGATTTTATAGATACACGTACGGTATATCATTCCTCGTTTTAAATTATTTTTTAATTTGAAAAGTGCTATTCTCTACTACTAACTACTCCACTCATACCAACTTGGGTTGGTCAAGGGTTAACTCACTTGGTCCCTTAATCAACTGATTTCGAGTTCGAGCCTTGGATATGAAGTAACCCCCATTAGAAGATCCCTAACGCTTAGTGCAAACTTAATTGGGTTGGACTGGATGAGTCAGATTATGAATAAACCAGCCAGATCCAAGTATTGGTTGTTGTAAAAAAAAAAAAAAAAAAAAACTACTCCACTCGTTAAGGCTAATGGCCGGTTTCTATAAGAAGACATGTTATAATAACTACATCTATAAATTTTCAGCATCATTAACTGTCTCTTTGTGTTAGCTATAGATAGAGAGAGATGATGGAATTCCTCTCCTGTTCACCGATTTCATGGGAATTTCTTATACTGGTGGGAATTATTAGCTATCTTGTGTTCTGTGTTTTTCTCTATCTCTACTTTACCAAACGAAAAAGGAGACGGGTGATAGACCTAGAACTAGGAGTAGGACCAGTGAGACCTCAATTTGTGCTCTTTGGATCTTCCATTGTTCAGTATTGTTATTATGAAGGCTGGGGAGCTACTCTTTCTCACTTGTATGCCCGCAAGGTACCTTTTTTCTTCCCCCTCTTTCTCACGTTTACTACAAAACAATGTACCTAAAAGGTCACAAAAAATCCATAGAGTTAGCTTGATCGATTAAGTCATTGGATATACTCCTATATATGAAGCACGATTATTCCGGTTTAAACTAAATCTTACGAGAACATACATCCGCAACCTTTTGATTCTAAAATGGATCTCACATGCAATTTTATATTTTCTCTGTTTTAATTTTTACGTAGTAAAGCACTTTTTCCGGTCTTTAATACTATAATAAAATTCAGATATACTTTTCTTGATTTCTAATGTAAGAAAAAGTTAGTCCCAATACAATCATTCCTAAAATATTTCTAGAAAACAGTGATCTCATTTGATTTTTGTTTCATTCCCAATGTAACTTTCATAAAGTAGCAATATTTTTTATGATTTTGAAAAAAAATAAATACTTTCAACTAACTTTCTTAATATGTGTGATTTCCATTATTTTTTCTTATAATAGGGACCAGAGGGAGTACATATGAATTTTAGGTATTTTGATCATAATATCTCTATGTAATCATTACTGAAGAGAGAAAAATTGGAGTATAGTATGTGAAAAAGAGATTATGATAAATAAGGGTATAGTTGAAAAAAAAAATATTAATTACGCCCGCGAAGAAAGTGGGTTAAAGTTGTCAGTAAAATTGAAAATGTAAATACTTACCCTCTGTTTAGTTCCAGTTTATCCGACACTTTAGTTTTTTTTTTAAATTATTCCAAATTATTTGTCATTTTAAAAATTCGACGGTGTATTAATTATTTTTTTTTAAGTTCAACCTTGCATTTTATATGTTGAAATATGTGAAACAAATTATAATTAATATAGTGTGAGAATATTATAGTTAATTTATCTAATGTTTTTTTGAAAATTGATGCACTAATAATTTTTTAAACCTGCGTGAAACTCCTAGAAGACTAATAAATTGGAACGGAGGGAGTAATATATTTTTTTTAAAACTACCTTTATAATTATTATTGGGGTTTTAGAAAGTCTTAACTTAATTAAGATGATTTTAAAAAAATAATTAAATATTATTAAAAATTGAAATAAAATTTTTAAAATAACTACACAATATATTTTATGAACTTTATGAGCATACAATGGGTATTTTTATTTATTTTTAATCTAAGTTTTTTTTACAACAATTTTGTATTTTGAAATTCCTGCTTTATCTAAATTGGTTGTTTTATCTAAATTCCTGCTTTATCTAAATTGGTTGTTTTATCTAAATTCCTGCTTTATTTAATTTTATGTATTTTTAAACTTTATCTAAATTTATGTTTGTTTTTTCACATTTGCACTACCCCGTTTTCCTATTATCTCATCAGTCATCACCCGACCCAATCACTCTCCAGTCTCCACCTTATCATCTCTCATCCAATCACACACACTCTACTTTCTCAGACTCAATATCACCCGCATCCTTCTCTTCTCTTACGTCTCGTTCTCTCATTTAGATTTTAGAGTATTTATCTATCCATATATATCTTCTCACTCACAACGTAACTCCCTCTCTCAATCTCCATCTTTCCATTTCCCCTCTGTATGTCATCATCAACACCATTTCACATTATTGCTTTTGTTTTTGGGTTTTTTCCATTTCATGAAATAAAATGGACAAATTAAATTCTTAGTTGAAGCTTTGAAGATAGAATTAATGAAGAATATGGCCAATTTTCCAGATTCCAAAAGCATTCTTTGGAATCCTGGGAAGGAAAGGATATTTCAGAATATACTCCCTCCGTCCCTAAATATAAAGCCTCTTTGGAGGATTTCACGTCCATTAAAAAAGTGGAATAATTTAGTTGTATTGGAAATGTGAACTTTTGATATGTAATTTCAAAGTTACCCCTATTAATATTATTGGGAATCTAAAAAGTGTTAAATAAATATGGGTGTTTGTGAAAAAAAGTAATTAATGATCATTGAAAATTGGTATGAGACTTTATAAATAGGGACAAAATAAAAGTGTCAAGAGCTTTATATTTAGGGACGGAGGGAATATATCCTGTGAAAATTAGCGTTAATTATTTTGATGGATAGAAAGAACCAAAATGAATTTTTTTAAAAAATAAAAGATTAAAATAAATAAATAAATAAAGAACTAAAATACAGCACAACTTTAAAATATTGACAATTTGACATGCATGGTCAAAATATTTTATGCTGCGATCAAGGAGTATCAATTGCATGTGCCCGCAATAACTTAGAATAATACCTAAAGAAAAAACAATCACTTACTGTTGGCTAACTTCTCAGTTTGATGTTTACACAATATTTTGAAAAACGATTCAGAGATTTCCGTTAAGAAACTTACACACAAAATTGTGATATTTGTTATTTAAGTTTTTATATTTTATTTTTCTAAATTAAAAAATAATATTGTCAAAATTTTATGTATAAATATATGAGTAGGTCTCTAACAATAAATTTTCCGATCATTACTCGAGTTTAAATTAGCACGTTCTGACATTATTATTGACATGGCATATGTAGGCGGATATAGTATTGCGAGGATACGCAGGTTGGAATTCAAGGCGTGCTCTGCAGGTTGTCGATGAAGTTTTTCCCAAGGTATTACTGACTACTGAGCTTCTGATGATGAGTGTTAAAATACAGTACTTCTATCGAGTCAGATTTTTTATCCTTTAATTTAATTTCTTCGTAAATGAAAAAAAAAAAACTTTATAATGTCTCGCATTTTTGGGTTATCTTTTGCATTAATTTAAGAGAAAGGATAAACTAACCAATGCCATTTTGTTTTGATTCATGCAAAAATTATACACCCTCCTGTCTGAATTATAAACAAATAAAAACACATAATTAATAGTTTTAAATATAAGCAAAATTTAACTAGTAATTTTCTATTTTCAATACAATCATTTTTAAAATATGTTTATAAAGGGGTTTAACCATTTAATTTTTGTTTCATTCTCAATGTAAGTTTACTAAAATAGTCTTTTTTTTTATGAATTTGACAAAATTAAATGTACTCAAGTATGATGAAACTTAACTTTTGTTGTCATCTTTAAATCAGAATGCTACTGAGCAACCATCATTAGTAATTGTATATTTTGGCGGTAATGATTCTATTCGTCCACATCCAAGTGGCCTTGGCATGCATGTACCTCTTCCAGAATACATTGAAAATATGAGAAAGATTGCTATCCATTTGAAGGTAAACTTTTAAACTAGATTGGCAACTTTTCTCACACGAAACGAATCATCTCAACTATCCTTAATATTCATTATGGTCCTTAAAGATCTTTCTAAATTTTTTTTAACTTTTTTAATTTTAATTTTAATGTCATTGGCCAAATTTATTATTTTTTTATGACTGCATAATTTTTTTTTTTTAAAAAAAAGGACTTATATTAAAGATCATATGAAATAGGTTTTTAATTTACTTACCTTTTAAAAATGAGATTTTCTACTAATGTGTGTTCTAAAGTATATGTTATAAGAGTATTAATAAAAACAAAATTTCATTGAGAAACAAAATTTATTTAATTTTAAAAGGAATTTCTTAACCGAGGATAAGAGTCTTAAAAAAGTATTTTTGTATTGAAAGAATAAATGTTTAATACTTTAAAAGTTAATGGATTAGTTTTCGAAAATTTCTTTTTCTACTTTTTTACTTCTAATTTATTTAATACTTTAAATGTTACTTCTTTTTTACATTTTAAAAATAACGAGCGCAACACATTCTAATAAAAAAGCATTTTTATTGATGTCCTTAACATGTGACTTACAACAGAAATTAGAAAATCTTTTCAAAAATTATAGTACTGTATGTAGTACAGTACTATTGTATTTATCACTTCGAAAAATTTGATCCAAATCCAAATGATTGCCAGAGCCTTTCAAAGAAGACTCGCACAATATTTCTCAGCGTTCCTCCCATTAATGAAGCACAAATCCCAGAAAACAGGTTCCTATTATTATCAATTTCTTATTAGTATATTTTTATCATGATTTTTAATCTAATTAAGTCTGCAAGAGCAATTTAAGCCACGTTACTGTATGTTATGGTTTTTTTTAGAGTTTTCTTAGAGGGCTGAGGATAAGAATGACAAAGTAGTTATTATTTTTTGAAAAAAATAAAGATATAGGTGTTTTATTTATTTGATGCATCATTTTCAAGAAATAATAACCATTTTGAGGTGCTTATACTCAATCCTAAAATAAACTTTTTTATTTTTAATATTCGCATTGTGATTAGGGATGGCAATGGGAGACTGCAGATGGGGATTCCCGCAGAACGCCCCGTTCGGGTACCCAAGTTTGGGGATTTTTCCCCAGCGGGGTGGGGATGGGGGGGATTTTTCCCCCGAACAGATTTAGGGGCGGGGAATGGGATTGGTTCCCCTGTCCCCGACAATTTTACTTATATGCCCTTAAATATTTAGGCTTTATATAGTTAAAAAATAGGTTTTTTAGTAACTTCACATATATTATTATAATTATAATTATAATTATTATTATTAACGATTTTTTTTTAAATTGAATCTCTTGAATTTTAACGATTATTTTTCTGTAGTGTAAAAATGCTATTCGACGTTGTGAATTTTATAACAGGTCAAATTGAAGTTAGGTTCCCTATGGGGACCCGTGGAGAATGGGGATGGAGGTTAATCAACCCCCGACATGGGGAATGGGGATGGGGATGGGAGGCAAATGACACCCGAGGATGAGGAATGGGAAAAGTCTCCTCGAACGTTCCCCGTCCCGTTGCCATCCCTAATTGTGATTGCAATTATTTTGTCACAACTAACTCTATGTCACCACATTTTAAAACATTAATTATTATAAGAGTATTGTTATGTAAATTTTCAAAATTGACATCTGGATCTGATATTTTATTTTAGGTGCAGTTACAATTTGTTTTTCATATAAGACAAGCAAATATTAAATCCAGTTATCAATTATGGGTGTTCACATAACATTATTCTTATTATAAAGTCATCACTGAACAAGAATGTTAAGAGATACTCCTTCCAGTCCTATATGAATGACCCTTTTAGAGTAAAAAATTAGTGACCATATTCCAATTTTTAATAACTTTTAATTATTTATTTTCAAAAACACCTCATTAAGTCAACACTTTATTTAATCTCAAGAATAATTATAAGAGATTAATGGGTATGCACTGACGGTATAATTCATTATTCATCATTCATTTGTATTACTTTAATTTGAAAGTCTACATGAATGTGTTTATATTATTCTTCGAACATGGACTTAAATTAGAGCAATCCAATGACTAATATGCTAGAATTTATATCTTCATCTTAAAACCTTCAATATTTGAACCTATTATGCTAGAATTTGATAAGTTCATAGCGTGCGTATATATATATATATAGACACACTTTACTAGATATATAACCCTTTTTGCCTTTTTTATTTCTTCAATTTGGAATATATATATATATATATATATATATATATAATAATAGTACATTATTGCAATCTAAAATTTTGATGAATAAATTTACGAAATGAATGTAGTGATCCTGAGGGGAATCCATTAAAGACAAATGAATCGTGTCGAATATATTCAGAAGCATGTTTGAAACTATGCCGTGAGATGAATGTCAAGGCCATTGATCTCTGGTCTGCAATTCAGAAAAGGGATAATTGGAGAGATGTTTGCTTCATGTAAGTATGCTCTCATATGTACCAGAATTGATAATTAAGGTTTATAAAATACAATTAGTGGACAAGAAGTTATTAGTTAGTTCTGAACTACCATGTTATTTGTGATCTATGTCAATCATAATTTATTATGTAAAAAAAATAAAAGAAATAAAGTGAGTGAGTAATTATTTCTATTATGTAATCATATTATGATTGGCTTAGATCACGAAAACGTGATGATCCAATACCAACTAATAAATTCTCGTCCCTAGGATCAAGTAAGTTACTCCCCCAATCCCTAAATATAATATAGTTTTAGATTCTCTTGGTTATTTTTATAAATACTTTATTCACTTTTTATGTAGTATTAATTTTTATTTTCAAATATACCTTTCACAATTTCTTTTAGTTAACAAATATTTAATGCAATACTTTACTAACTCTTTTTCCACTTTACCATCTCATAAAATCATTACTATGTAACCATAAAGGTCAACACAATTCGTAAATGACTGAGTTTTTTAATCATGATGTTGGGGATTTGATCCCTATCATGGGCATGGAAGATGCTTTGTTAGTAGAGGCAAAACTCACTTTAACGATCTCTACGCCTCGGAAGGGATTACTCTACAACTATCGACTGGATGATACCCTTGATGGAAAAAAAAAACATTACTATGTCGAAAGATATATTATTATAATTAAAAACAAATATAAAAATAAACCTCTAATTATTAACAAACTTAATTTTATTATTAGGGTCTTGCTAACAATTGCCTTAAAGGCACTTTAAGGATACTAATAGTGGAAAAAACTCATAAGTTTAAGGTATTTAATTTTTCGGGAATCCAAAAAAATGCATTTTCCCATAACTTAGCTTCTAACCACATTTAGTTATTTAACAAGTGTCTCTTTAGCATTTTCCCTATTATTATTCATTTTAACAAACTTCTTTAGTCCTGTTAAACACCACTCCGAAAAATAAAGTTTCCCTATGATTAAAAAAAAACGATTCCTTCATTCTATTTTTTTTTTGTTTATGTTTCTTAGTGATGGAGTTCATCTGTCGGAAGAGGGAAGCAAGATAGTGGTGAAAGAGATATTGAAGGTCCTCAAAGAAGCAAAATGGGAACCTAGTTTGCATTGGAAGCTAATGCCTGTTGAATTTGGAGAAGATTCACCATATGATCCTATTGGCCCCGATGGAAAGCCCGTTAATATATCCAATGTACCCTTCCCATGGCCAGCATCAAGTATGGAAGAATGGGACTAGACTATTATTGTACATACCGGAAACTAAACTATAGGCATATCATGTCCCCAATTCATTTAAACTACCTTAGGCACTTGTCTTGAAATAGCACGCTTTTAGTAATTTGCCTATTAAGGTATTCTTAGTTCTTAAATCTTCAATAATTTCCCCCTGCCTTTTCACCACATGAGTGGTGTGAATGTGTGACGATATATATGCTCTTTGATTTTGTCAATTTCTATGTATATATGCTCTACCATCTTATGCTTTTAGGAGTATGTCTTTGACAAAGGTTACACGTGTAGTTGGAACTACAAAATAAGCTATATATAATCACAAGAGTGTGCATGTCCGGAAATGGGTATATATATAGTTTTTTTTTTTAAAGTTTATACGATCAAAAAACTTTTGATTAAAAATGGTTATGAATATTATAAAATAAAATAAGATAATACAAACATACAATTAAAGATAGACTTTAGTTGCACACTTTACCCTTTCTGAATTTTTCCCCAACATTATTTGCATTCATCAAAATTCCTCTCTGAACATTCCTCGAAAAAAATTTGCGCAGCTCATCTACTATGATTTTGGATTTTGATATAGCTTACATATAGTTTAGCATCACCAATTAAAATTTTGCGAAGCTCATCTACAATGATTTTGGAATGGAAACATCCAAAAATCAAACAAAACCAAACTTATGACCACCGTTATTAATTCAGAGAGATTTTGATATATCCTCATAATAAATTAATCTCAAAATTAAATCAGTCTATCCGCTTATATAGCTAGTGACACTTGCCATAGATATATAGATCGAATAGTACTTGCTTAATCAATGATTTATATATAAATAATATATATATATATATATATATAAAATAATATATATATATATATATATATATATATCACAATGTTGGAATTAAGTTGATTTGATAAGAGTAAGACAATATGCATTTTTTTAACCCCAACCTTAATTAAGAGGTTAAATGAACGTTAGAAGAAAATCAACTGCATTCTTTATCCATTCAGGGAAATTGGAATTATGATTTTTTTTTAAGCTTTTTGATTTTCTCTTCGTTAGGATCTCCCCAATGGCACTATAATCATGTTCAAAATTCCTTATGCCTAAATTCCAAACTTGCTCTCCAATCCTTTGTGGATGCCTAACTCAATATTAATACTATGTTTTGATCGGATAGTGATTTGGGAAAGAGAGATTTTAGAATAATAATAAAAAAATAAAAAATTTCCGTCTTACACTGAAGAAAGAAAATGGGAAAAAGTGGAAAAAAAAAAGAAAAAAAGAAAGGAACCTACCAAAAAAAAACCTTTCTCCCATAATCGGGAAGAGAACAAGAGATATGAAATTAATACAATATCAAAAACAATAATATTGTAATAAGAGTAAAAGAAAGACAAAATTAAGATATAAGATATATATATATATATATATATATATATATATATATATATATATATATATATATATATATATATATATATGGGGATTGCTAACATTCTCCAACCCTAATTTTAGTTGGTGGATTTTAGCAATGTCCACCCAAAATATTTGGACAAAATTACCCATTATTTCTTAACTTGGATGACTAGTTTTTTAAAGGGTACTCCTGTAATTTGATTATTATTAATAAAATTAAAAAAAAATCAACCACCCCCCGGCAGAGGATCTGATCGATCCATTTCTCATCCCTCCTCTCTTTCTCTTCTCATCCCTCCTCTCTCTTCTCATCTCCCTCCTCCCTTCATTTTACCACCGCCTCCGTCATCTCCTCCCTTCTCCCTGCCGCCGTCGGCCTTCCTCCACACCACCGCACGCTGCTCCAGCCTTCGTCGCGCCTCCAGTCAATACCGCCGCCACCGTCGCGCCTCCAATCACCACCGCCGCCACCGTCGCGTCCCTGTCATGACACCGCCGCCGTCGCCCTACTCTTCACCACTGTCACCACCACCCGCTAGTTCCCCCGCACCACACAGCATGGCATGACACATTAGAGATTAGACCAATTACATATTCATGGCAGGGACGCGACGGTGACAGGGGCAGGGGCACTGGCGGGTGGCGGTGACAGTGGTGAAGAGGGCGACGGCGACGGTGTCATGGCAAGGACGCGACGGTGGCGGCGGTGGTGATTGGAGGCGCGACGGTGGCGGCGGTATTGACTGGAGGCGCGACGAAGGCTGGAGCAGCGTGCGGTGGTGTGCAGGAGGGCCGACGACGGCAGGGAGAAGGGAGGAGATGACGGAGGCGGTGGTAAAATGAAGGGAGGAGGGAGATGAGAAGAGAGAGGAGGGATGAGAAATGGATCGATCAGATCCTCTGGGGGGTGGTTGATTTTTCTTTTTTCTTTTTTTAATTTTATTAATAATAATCAAATTACAGGAGTACCCTTTAAAAAACTAGCCATCCAAATTAAGAGATAATGGGTAATTTTGTCCAAATATTTTGGGTGGACATTGCTAAAATCCATCAACTAAAATTAGGGTTGGATGATGTTAGCAATCCCCTATATATATATATATATATATATATATATATATATATATATATATATTAGGCCCGGTCCTGATATATTTGTGGCCCTAGGGCGAAATTAATTTTTGGGCCCTAATAATTTGTTAATAAATTTTTTTTATGAAAAATAAATCAATAAAAACATGCAATGTATTTATACTTCCTTTTTCCTATAAAATATGGCAAAAAATAGTAAATTTTTTTGTCTCAAACTAAAATTAAAGTAATTAATGAAAATGCTTAAAACTTGTAAACTTTGTATCGTGATTAGTTGATTAATGCAAAATGCATTAAATTAGTTGTTTTGATAATTGGTTGATGTATCAGACAAACCATTAAATGCATGTTTGCTTTAACTTTTTGAGTTTTGCAAGTTTTCACAAGTATTTAACTTTCAAAATAGCAGCAATAACAAAAAAAAATCAATAGTAATAGGCTATTTTTTTGAGACGGTGAAAAGTACCGTTTTAGTAATTGAGTTTTTTTCTCATTTTTATGCATAAGCTATTTATTCGGAACAAATATTGAGAGAGGGTGTTTCACACAAAGATTATGACTTCAAATATGTATTAAGGATGCTTCTCAGTTCTCACATCCGTGTATGTGAGTGGAACCAACAGAAGTTCAAAAGCCTAATAAAAATAAGCACAAATTGAAGTTGAAGGGTCCTTCTTGCTGCAAATGTACAACTGAACAAATAGTCAAGAGGAGTAATAATTTTGTTTAAGATGAGAAGTACAAAAAAAAAATGGGCCCCTTAATTTCTTGGGCCCAGGGCGGGAGCCCCTATTGCCCCTGCCCTGGGCCGGGCCTGATATATATACACCAAGGTTGTCAAACTCGCGAGTTTACGTAAACTCGTACGAGTTTACCTCGAATCCACTTATTTTAAAATTAACCTGTAGATAACTTTCATAGCTTCCATTTCATAGTTTTTACTCTAAAAATTAAACATAAATATTTAAATGTTGCTATAGCATATAAGAACCCAATAAATAATATTAGCAAACCAACTTAACAACAACCAAATATGATGGTTTTATGATTTAAGTGGTTAGTTAAGTAAAAATAGTGGTTATAGTGTTATTTTAGTGAAAATATCGTTCAAAGATCGATCAGTATCTTCTTTGTTAACCGTTGGATCGTGCTCAAATTTTTATATATGCTTCCTAACTCGTTTATCTTGACATCCGACGGTGGAAATTTTGTTTTGAGAAGTAAAAGCTCAAGAAAATTCAGATATCCGTAAGGCCATTGCTGTTTACCCGAGTTTGCACGAGTTTACCCTAGTTTACCCGAGTTTGCACGGGTTTACCCGAGTTTAGCGGGAAACGAGTTTGCATGCGAGTTGACTCGATTCTATGGGTAGGATCGTAAACTCGTACGAGTTTACGAGTTAACTCGCGAGTTTGACAACCTTGATATACACTAGGTTTGATTCCTGATAACGCAAACAATTTTTGGGAAGGTAACATATTATTTACTAGGAAAATTGCCCGTGCGATGCACGAGTCTTAAATTTCGCTATTCTTTCAATTTGTTCAAACATTAAACATTAATTTTATTTACATGTGACTATTTTTTTAGAGGACAATAAATTTATCATTTTTTGGAATTATATTTTATATGGTATTTATTTTAATCATAACAAATTTAGAATGAAAAAAAATAATATTTATGATCATACAAATTTATGTAATCAAATTGGAATATAATACTTATAATTAGATAAAATGTGAAAAAAAATTTGAAAAAAAATTTATAATATGTGAACAATCATGAATGCTTTAAAAACATTATGAATAATTGATATTATTATTCTCCGTATTTTTTGGTGGGGCAATTATATAATAGAAAATTTGTATAGTATATAATGCACAAACTTCTGTCTATATATTAAGCACAATGTAAATATTAAAAAAAAATTAAACTTTAATAAAGGATGTCATATGTGGAGCTATTCATGAGCATTTGTCTAAATAAACAAATATTTTATATTTTATATTTGCCTAATCATATCTTTGATCCCTCCTCAAAAGTGAATAATCGATTCCTAAAAGATCTACAAAACTACATCTCTTTCAATATACAAAGTGAAACATATTATAAAGGGGATTGAGATCAATAATAGAAAATCTAATAATATATATAACATTAAAATTTAAAGATATTAAAAAAAATAGAAAATAGAAGATTAAAAGATTAAAAGAAACAAACCCAATAAAAACTTGAAGAATGGCTTCAAAAATCATGTCTTTGAAATCACCTTGCTTTCAAATAATCTTGTTTTCAAATAAGTGGAAGTTTGTTTATGATAATCAAATAAAATAAGAGAGTTAGCGAAAAATGGAATGAATAACATACAAATCTTATTCTATTACTCCGGAATGAATAGCATGCTTAGCATTATTCAATATTAGACATCATGAACTTCTTACTATTAAAATATGATTAAAAAATTAGTAAAATTCCAATAGAATAAATAGAAGAGCAAAAATTATATAGATGAAGAAAATATATATATATACTATTATCAATTTTCTTGCACATTCAAAATCTCTAGCATGAAAAAAAAGTAATATCTTATAATATTTTACGAAAATGAACTATTATGCACTAATCATCTTTTCATTTCCCTTTTTTTTTTTTGGTCTAGCAATATTATTTTCATTTCCCTTTTCTTATGTCATTCTTGTTATAGCTGATATTAACTATACTTCAATTCTATTGTGCTATATTATTTTTTAATAATTGTCTTCTTAGCTTCAATATAAATTTAAAAATTATATATTTATTCAATATAGAGTTTATTTTTCAGAAGTTAATTTTGCTATTTAGACTACACTGTATTAATTGTTATTTTGTAGCTTGCTTTACATATATAATATATAGATATAGATTATTATGGAAAGTTGTTAACGGTTGAAATTGAATTTTAAACCCACATCATGGACGACTGAGATAAAAGATAAGGAAAGACTTGATTAATTATGTATGTTTGCATTAATCACAATTTTAGCTAGGAGGGAAAAGTTATTATTTGGAGGGAAATCTTTTTACCCTCAACTTCTCCTATTTTATAATATGTTGATAACTTATGATATCGGATGATCAGTCTAGTCACTCGAAGTAAACGAACTCCGAATATCAATTAAGATGAAAGAAAAAAAGAAGAAGAAGAAGAAGACAAAATTAATGAGATATATATATTTGTTTATAATTTCATTAAACATTCTTGTCTTTCAACTTTTCTACTCAACCAAATAAGAGAAGAGAATAAAAATACTTTTCTTCATTTTCTCTTTTTCTCTCAAATCAATGTGATAAATAAATTTACTTATTTTCTCGGCTAAATTACTCATTTGGTCACTTATCTTATTTTCTCGGCTAAATTGAATAGTGACTTAGGAACCAATTTGAAATTGAAAAATAAGGTAAGAGATGAAATGAGTAATTTAGCCTATTTTCTCTCAACTTCTCCCTCGCCCCGCACCAATATTTGTCTCTCATCATTCTTTTCTTTCCAACTTCTCTCTCTAACTTCACCCTCCTCTATTTTTCTCTTTGCAAGCAAACATAGGGTAAAAAAATTGAACAGTGATCACTGTGATAACCAAAAAGGTGGTTTGATATGTGGACAGATAAGATAAGATCAGATATATGGTGAATTGTTGAAGATTTAAATTGGGAGGAAGAAGTGGCTTCTTTGATGCAATCAAGGATTGGTTTGTCCATTAGGCCTTAATGATGTGCTGCACTGCACAACTTAAGAGGCCCAAAGCAGCATAGATTACTAATTTCATGGAGCCCAGCCCACCACCGCGTAATAACATGAAAGGTAATGACATTGCAGATATATACTTCCATTTTCATGGCATATACAGTTTAAGGTTACGGATAAATTTCAATGATTAAATGATACTCCCTCCATCCCTAAATATACGATTTCTTTGGAAAATTTCACGCTCATCAATAAAGTGGAATAATTTAATTAATTGTATTGGAAATGTAACTTTTGATATGTATTTTTAAAATTACCCCTATTAATATTATTGGGAATATAAAAAGTGGTAAATAAATAGGAGTGTTTGTGAAAAAAAAAGTAATTAATGATTATTGAAAATTGATAAAGGGTCTTATAAATAAGGACAAAATAAAAGTGTCAAAAGAATCTTATATTTAAGGACGGAGAGAGTATAAGAGACTATGATATTAATTTGTAATCATTATTAAAAAAATAAAAATAATGAGTATGATAATAAGAAGAGTAATTTATTTATTTATTATTTTTTTTTGGTGAAAATAAGAAGAATAGTAATTTAGCAAAGCAAGGTAATATTATTGGGAAGCACATGGATCGAATCAGGGATGACAACGGGGCAGAGAATAAGCGAGGAGTACTTTCTCATTCTCCATTCTCGGATTTCATTTCCTCCTCGTCCACATCCCCAAACCCCATCCTGGGGAGAGATGGTTCCCCATCTCCATTCCCCACCACCCTACGGATCCCCACGGATACCCATGGGGAACCTAAACATATGCGAAATATTTAAAAAGTTTCATAACTTTAATTTGATCCGATAAAAAATTAACCCTGCTGGATAGAATTTTTAAACATGTATACCGCAGAAAAAATAATCATTAAAATTCAGAAAATTCAATCAAAAAAATATGATAAAACTAAACAAAAGTATTAAATGATAGCTTTGTCATCCACGTACACAAAACATTTAAGGAATCCAAAAGTGTCATCAAAATTCATATTAAAGCAAAATTACAAACTGAAATAATATTTCAATAAAAAAAACTTCAAATTCGTAGTTGATTTATGCTTTCAACAATGTGGCTGAGGTTTTCATTAGACGCATTGTTCCTTTAAATTCGTAGAACTGTAGTCTGTAAAATAGTAGAAGAGAGAAGAAGGGAGTGTAGAAAGTATAGAACGAAGAAGAAGGAGAAGAAGTAGGATAATATATAGGGCATCTAATTTGTGAATTCTTAACTTTTTAATTCAGCAGTCTAATGTATTTTTTTAAAATTATTATTATTATTATTATAATAGATTTGAAATTACAAAAACAGCTAATATTAAATCTATATACAAATAAATTTATAAGAGCATATGTGTAAATGTTCAGGGACGGGGTCCCCGCGGAGACAGGGGAACAAATCCCATTCTCTGCCTCAAAATTATCTCGGGGAGAATTTCTCCCCCATCACCGTCCCCACGGGGAAAAATCCCCGCTCATGGAGCCCCAAACGGGACAGTCCCCGCGGGGATCACCATTCACGATATGAAATTGCCATCCCTAGATCAAATTGAACTAAATGGTGCAATTAATTGGAAAAAGTCACTGATATGGATTTAAAATTGCTACTTTTTCTCAATTAAAATAAAATAAATAAATTTAGATTTATTAAGAAAGTTAGTTGATTACATTAATTTTTTCCAATATATATAAAAGTATACTACTTTAGAAAACTTTTATTAGAAATGAAATAAATATTAAATTATACAACCACTATATAAGAATATTTTAAAAAATGATTGTATTTAGAATAAAAAATTAGTTTTCTTTTACTTATATTTCAAATTATTAGTAAAGTATTATATATATATATATATATATATATATATATATGAATGAGATTCAAGAGAGTAACTAATACTCCCTCGTCCTAAATACTACTCGCTCCGGTTCATATTATAAGCACCCTTTTTGTGAGAGAGAAAGGGTGCTTATAATATGGACCGGAGAGAGTATAAGCTATTTTTGAAGAATTTTTTATCCTTAATATAATTTTCATTTTTAATGACATTAATTACTTTTTTCCATAAACACTCTTATTTACTCAACACTTTTTAGGTTTTCAATAATAATTATAGGGGTACTTTTAAAAAATTAAACCAAATATTTACATTTCCAATACCACTAATCGCACTAACTAATTTCGTTAAAGAGCGTGAAAATTGAAGCCTTTTCTTGTGGACCCGTATTATACAGGATCACATGTGGTCCATACGTTTACCCGGTATTGTCCATACGTTTACCCGGTACAACCGGTAACCAAGGCAGTATTTTATGAAGAAAAAACATAACAAAGTGAGAGAAGATAAAAAAAAAGGCTTATTTATGTTAGGTGCCCCTGTAGTTTGCACCTATTTTGTCAGACGCCCTTTAACTTTATTTTTCAACAAATATACCCCTACAGTTTGCTCCGGTGAGCCATATACCCCTGCATGCCATTTCCGACCACCGGTGCTGACGTGGACCGCCGGAGTCAGCAAGTGGTAAAAATAGGAGCCCTTGTAGTTTGAGTCTTTTTTGTCAGATACCCCTATATATAACTTCAAAATTTCATATCTTTTAAACCGTAAGTCCAAAAATTACAAATTTTATGTCAAAACAATCGTATTGAAATATAGAATTTTAAAATGTAATTATTTTATTTTTATGGATAGTTTTGTAAAAAATTATTTTTTGGGCAATTTTCTATACGAATTTTGAATTTATGAATTATTAAAAATAATTTATGAATTTGATTGCACTAGTTTTTATTATAGTTTGAGGATCACAAAATGTTGGAAACCAACAAGCGGCTCAATATAGTCTAGAGGGGGGGGGTGAATAGAATATTGAAGCCTTATTACAGATTTTTCGTCCACCTAAGAGAATGGTTTTATGAAAATAAGTTTTCTTAAAAATTCAAGTCAGATTACTCGAGTAACTCAAATCTTCACTCGAGTAATACGCAAGCAAAAATAATTTCACTCGAGTATTCAGCAAATCATGCAATCAAAAGAGATTCACTACCCTCTAATAAACTCTACCCAAACTCATAAACTAAAAGACTTGTGAGGCAAAAGATAAAACAATAAAACATAAACTACCAAACTAAGTCTTCATGAGTTGGTTCTCTCTTCATAACTTGATGTTTGTTGTTTCTTGTTGAGCTTGAACTTGATCAACACATTTGTAGCTTGTTCAAAACCTTTTGGCATTTATCAAAACATTCTTCATGGATCTTACAATCTCCCCCTTTTTGAAAATGACAAACATGTTTTGAAATTATGAAGTTCATTGAAGTTGTTGATGCTTGAACCATTTGATCACTTGGTGAGACTCTTGCTCCCCCTCAATTAATGCTTTTGACATTTGAAATCCAATTGAGTAAGCTTGATTCTCCCCTTTTTCTTTCTATCGGCATCTTCATTCATGGATAACCGTCCAAGCTCCATTTCATGCTCTTGAAGCTTTCCGAATAGAGTTGCTAAGTCAATTTGATCCACGTCTCTAGCTTCCATAATGGCCGTCACCTTAGGTTGCCATTTCCTGCTAAGACATCTCAAAATCTTATTAACAACTTCACCATTAGTTATAACTTTTCCAAGTGCAGAAAGATGATTTATGATATGAGTGAACCGCTTTTGCATGTCACCTATATTTTCATTAGGTAACATACGAAAGAGTTCATATTCATGCATGAGTGTATTTAGCCTAGCCCTTCTAACCTCCGAAGTGCCCTCATGTGTGACTTGTAATGTGTCCCACATTTGTTTAGCATCAACATATTGAGATACTCGAAAGAACTCATCATAAGAAAGAGCGGACGTGATGATATTTTTAGCTTTTAAATCAAATGCAACTTTTTTCTTATCATCATTGTCCCAACTCGATTGTGGTTTGACTGAAACAACATCATTTACTTTCGTTTGAGGAACAAAAGGTCCATTCTCTATGGCGTTCCAAATTTCCATATCTATGGCTTGAATAAAAATTTTCATGCGGACCTTCCAATAAGCGTAACCCTCACCATTGAATAGTGGAGGACGATTAATGGAAGCTCCTTCACCACCAAAAGGATTTGAAATTGAGCCCATTGTTTCCAAGTAAAAAGGATCTTTTCGAAAAAGCTTTTTAAGGCTCGGATTTTTCGTCCGAGCTCTGATACCACTTGTTGGAAACCAACAAGCGGCTCAATATAGTCTAGAGGGGGGGGGGGGTGAATAGAATATTGAAGCCTTATTACAGATTTTTCGTCCACCTAAGAGAATGGTTTTATGAAAATAAGTTTTCTTAAAAATTCAAGTCAGATTACTCGAGTAACTCAAGTCTTCACTCGAGTAATACGCAAGCAAAAATAATTTCACTCGAGTATTCAGCAAATCATGCAATCAAAAGAGATTCACTACCCTCTAATAAACTCTACCCAAACTCATAAACTAAAAGACTTGTGAGGCAAAAGATAAAACAATAAAACATAAACCACCAAACTAAGTCTTCATGAGTTGGTTCTCTCTTCATAACTTGATGTTTGTTGTTGCTTGTTGAGCTTGAACTTGATCAACACATTTGTAGCTTGTTCAAAACCTTTTGGCATTTATCAAAATATTCTTCATGGATCTTACATAAAAATCATGAGTTTTGGCTTTTAAAAATAAATTGTAAAAAACTATAAAAAAAAAGCTAAATTTAAAATCATCGGAGACTGACATAGTCAAAACTCATGATTTTTATGTTCCTCAAACTACAATAAAAACTAGTTCAATCCAATTCATAAATTATTTTTAATAATTCATAAATTCAAAATTCGTATAGAAAATTGCCAAAAAACAATTTTTTACAAAGGTTAGGTTAAAAAATCCAAAACAAAACCAAATTTTGGTTTTAGTTTGTGTAAGTACCATTTGTATTTTTTGTCATGTACTTTATAATTTTTTTTTTGTAAGTACCATAAGCAGCAATTATTATAATGTTATTTTTTTTATTTAAATATTATTTCGGCTTATGTTGTATTGATTGTGGGTAATTAATATAATATACTCCTTCCGGTCCTAATTATAAGATTTTTTGAGGTTTTTCACTCCGACCAAGGAGAGTGGATAAATTTGTTAGTGACATTGAAAATGTGAAAACTTGATATAATTTTTCAAAACTATCACTATAATTATCATTGAAACTATAAAAAGTATTGACTTTATAGGGGTGTTAATGGAAATAAGTAATTAAATGTTATTAAAAATTAGAAAGAGGTCTTATAAATAGGACTAAAATAAAAATCCAAAAAAATCTTATAAATAAAACCGAAAAGAATAATTATTTAAATAATTCTAACTCACGGACAATTAATATGCCGTGTTTTTTTAGTAGTATCCGGCGTTTTTTTATTTAATTCACAGAGCATAATCAGCACCTAGTATGCAGTGTTTTTTTTTTTTTAATATATATACTATACTTAATATACAGTCACTGTATACAAAGGTTACCACGTAACTATTAACAGCCATAGATTTACTTGCATACAAGGGATCAACAGATCTTAACCACCGGGACCATGGGTGGGGAAATACGTGCAGGACCATATGAAATGTTCACGTGAAAATTGGTGAAATAGGTTTATAGTTGTGCTGTAGCCATTAGAGCTAGGTGTATACTCATGTTGCTGTGTACTTTTGCAAAGGGCGTGTACTATTTAATCTTAAAAATTGCAGGACATACATGTGGCTTTTGGATCTTCGATTGGTACGCACAGTTGTTAATTGCTCTATCTGCCTTTGTTTTTTTGTAACTTGAGATTTGTAAGATGTACGCATGCACTGGTTGCTGTTTTGTTCTTGTCTTATTGTTTGTTCTCTCCCTACAAAGGGTTGCTGGGTTGTGAATATTGTGATAATTAGGGTAGATCGATCTTTATGAATGATATTTATTTTATTTTTTAAAAATTAATATTAGAAGAGTGTTTTTAAGGTTTTTGATTTTGTTTAAAAACAGGAATTAAAAAACTCAAAGGTGGATAATTGTCATATTATCATGAAATGAATTTTAAGATGAATATAATATTTAACTGATGATTATTATCATTAAACTTTTTTATAATCACTACTATCGATAAAAGCAATATTTAAAAAATTGGTTGAATATCAAAAAGTGCTTCAACTTTACTTTACATAATTCTTATACTGGAAAATCCAATTTTATCTTTAAAATACTTATTCTTTTAAAATTAATATTTATGTTACTACTCCTTTCGATACTTAATGTAAGTCACTCTTTTAAAAAATTCCCATATATAAATTAAATTACTCAATTAAAGTTTTAATTTACATTGAAAATTTGAATTAAATTGTAAACTTTTGGTACATATGAGCAAAGTAGATGTTATTTTTCCATTTTCAAATAGTAATTTATTTATTTTTCACCGAGGAATTGTTAGTAAATAAGGACATGATCAATTATTGTAGTTACTTAATTAAAAAGATAGTTTATAGATAGGAATAAAAACGTTTATGAAGGAAAAAGTATATGTCGATGTTTCTTTTGAGATTTGTTAACACAAACATAACAAGAACAAGGGTTATCCTAACAAGTATACAAAGAGTTTTGTTTAAGTATTCTAAAACAAGTAAGTTTAACATTTTCTCTATATATTATATATATTATTTTTTAAGATAAAAATACATCTTTTATTTGTTTAAACAATACTCTTATTAAACAATAGTTATCATTTTCCATATAACAAATGTTAATCAGGATCAAAAAATAATTATTTGAGTAAAAAGTTGTTGAAAAGCATAAATCATTTTTATACCGGTTATAATAAGTTTAAGAAGAACCATCGGTAAGATTCTAAGATTCTATTATAATATAAAAGCCACCACATACGGATGACGGCTGCGCGTTAAACGCTAACGACAAAAAAATGAAGCAACTGACATACATAGTATTTGATATCATCGTCTTAGGTAAGGTTACGTTGTTGTTCTGGCTTTTCCATCAGAAAAAACGTAGAAAGAGAGGAAATTAAAAAACTAGTAATAATCTATCTACCTTTATAAAATTTCGAGGCATATTATATTATTATATATATAAAGAAGAGAGAAAGGTGAATTGAATGATGGTTGGACCAGTGAGGCCTCAGTTTGTGCTGTTTGGTTCTTCCATTGTGCAGTACAGCTTTTATGATCATGGTTGGGCTGCTGTTCTTTCTCACTTGTATGCTCGTAAGGTATGTATGTCTTTCTTCTTCTTATAAACCTTAGCTTCTAGTGTTGTGTCATGTTGAATCTTGTATGTTATGGTTTGTATATTTATGTGGAAGAGGATGATTGGATTAGAATTAGATAAGATTAGATATCTACTGAGCTGATTTATGGGTATGACTAATGGATAAAGCTGGTGTTCACAATCACACTTCATGTCATAGGTTTTAAATTGTGGTTGTGGTTGAGAATGTCTTTGGTATTTGATTCTTGTTTTGAACATTTTCATCAATAGGTCATTATGTAAGATTTTTTGGTTTAGACTTGTGTCATGGTCTCTTGGAATTACCTGATCTCATCTCTTTCAAAACTTTACTCTAAAAGCAAAAATTTAGCCATGAACCTTGTGTTTGTAACAGACTTTTTACACTTAAGAGGAAGTGTATTAGAAACATATTTCAAATAAAATCATTCTTGATAAAAGCACCACTACTCTTATATATATTTTTCACTGCATGTATTATGTTTTATGCCATCTCAGACTTAATGTTTCAGTTTCAGTTCTTGCTTCAATTATCAATAAGTCCAACCGTGTGAGATTGCTTCCTATTTTATCGCACATTGACATAGAAGATGATAAGTTTGTTATGTTCTGGAATAATTTCGCGTAGTTATGCTGTTATGGTTCACAGAAATAAGAAATTTTCATATATGTATGTTATGCTCACCTGCCTTGTTGGTCCGTGTTCAGATTTTTATATATGCCTAAATTTTTTAGCAATATCAGCAGATTATGGAGTGAATTTGCATTTACTTATGTAATGCATGATGATGTTTAATGAGTCTAACTTATTGGACATTGATATGACATAGGC
Organism: Crotalaria pallida; assembly: GCA_037953625.1. Lineage (NCBI taxonomy): Eukaryota > Viridiplantae > Streptophyta > Magnoliopsida > Fabales > Fabaceae > Crotalaria > Crotalaria pallida. Next base: position 176,574,847 of record CM075650.1, read on the forward strand.
AGATATAGTTTTGCGAGGATACTCTGGTTGGAATTCAAGGCGTGCTGTGCAGGTGCTGGATAAAATTTTTCCCAAGGTATTGATTATCTTAGTGTCAAATGCCACCGGTGAATCAAATTTCATCCCTCTTTCTTCAGCTTCAATTTTTATCCTTTCTTCATAAATGTGGAAAAAATAACCTCACAAAAGTGTTTGCAAATGAACCATATATTATACAGATAGCATGGACAAATTGGAAATAGTATTCTGATTTTTGCAATATTAAGTGTTCTATTATGAACCTCTTTGAAATATGCACAATGTGATTACTTTGAATCTGACTCAGACTAATACATATTGAAACACCATGTTGCTCTTGTTTTCTTCTTCTTCTTCAACTTAGAATGCCACTGAGCAACCATCATTGGTAATTGTGTATTTTGGCGGTAATGATGCTGTTCGTCCGCATCCAAGTGGCTTTGGGCAGCATGTACCTCTTCAAGAATACATTGAAAATATGAGAAAGATTGCTATCCATTTGAAGGTAAACTAAAAAATCTTGCAGTTTCTTTTTGTTTTTCCCTGCAAAGTTTGACACTGGTCCTAATGATTGCCAGAGCCTTTCAAAGAAGACTCGCATTATATTCCTCAGTGCTCCTCCTGTCAATGAGGCACAGATTCTTGGAAACAGGTTTTCACTGCAATAGATTTGCTATTTGATTATTATAATTTCGCAAAAAAGAAAAGTAAGGGAGATATATTATAGTGATGGCTATACTTAATATATATAGTCTATAAGTTTATATTAAATGAATAAAACCTAAAAATGACGAGCCACTGTACGAGGCTCTTATGTGGTAAGGTATAAGGAAGGTATACCATATATGTACTCAGCCTTACCCCACAAATGAAGAATGTTTTCAGGATTTGAACCCGTGAGGCTGTGACCCCCGGTCGCAAGGCAGCAACCTTACCATTGTGCAGAGACTTGCCCTTTTTTTATATATAAAATGCCTAAATTTTTTTAAAGCTTGAATAGTGTAGCATGTTTGATTTATTAGAAAATGATACACTTCGAATTAAAACCAACAAGCGTTGAATCTATTTATTGTTTATACTGTCATATGATATGTTTATAGTATGGCTGATTGCTTTCCTTTAAGAGCCTTTAACATTCTTATTCCCTGACTTTTTTTTTTTTTTGGGAATTTATATCTAAATCTTAAACTCTGATGAATGATTTGTTGGACTGAAACAAGTGTCCTGCTAGGGAAGCCATTAAGGACAAACGAATCGTGTCGAATATATTCGGAAGCATGTTTGGAACTGTGCCGCGAGATGGACATCAAGGCCATTGATTTCTGGTCTGCAATCCAGAAAAGGGATGACTGGAGAGATGTTTGTTTGCTGTAATGTGCTCTCATATATACCTGATTTGCTTATGTTTAACAAATAAACAGTTCCTTCATTTGATTAGTTGCTTTGCTTATTTCTTAGTGATGGAATCCATCTGTCAGCTGAGGGAAGCAAGATAGTGGTAAAAGAGATATTGAAGGTCCTCAAAGAAGCAGAATGGGAACCTAGCTTGTACTACAAGTCAATGCCAGTTGAGTTTGAAGAGGATTCACCATATGATCCACTTGGCCCTGATGGAAATGCAACTAAGAATATCTCCAGGTTGCCATTCCCTGAAAGTGGTGTGCAATGGGACTAGACCCATGCTTTGCTTGAAATCATAGAATACTAATGATGCAATGCTATTAATTCCTATTGGTTCTCCCTGATTTTTTTTTTCAGAACAAGTATTGAGAACTTTTGATTGTGACTCTATATTTGTACTTTGAATAGGTTTCAGCACCTTATGCTGTAATCTTTTTTTTTTTTTTTTTGCTTTTTATGAAATGACTTATGTTGTTATCATTTTATGTCTTTAATTTAAAAATGCCATACAACTAGTTAGCTCAACAAAATGGAAAGGGAAATCGATAGTAAGGCATGTTGATAGAATAGTATAGTTGAAGCATTTCCAACAAGAAAAAAAAAAGGGAGCGGGTAAATGTATGCAGCCTTACCTTCACAAATAGAAAAACTATTTCTAGGATTTGAATCCATGACCTTTGTGCCACTAAGCAACAACCTTACTGCTCACCCTCTTGGCCACTAAGCATTTCCAACAATGAGAAAACAATTCTTTTCAATAGGGTGTTTTAATGTTCTTCAATAATAACGGAACATATATCATAATTGTTACCTATATATCAAATTCTCGTTAATAAATCGGGTCATGCCTTATTCTCATTGAAGAACACAACCACAGCATTTTTCAATAGGTGCTTTGATGTTTATTACTCCCTCCGTTCCTATTTATCTGTCATATTTCAAACAAAACACGTCCATTAAGAAATCCAATCATTACTCAAATTTCCAATGCATTAATTATGTTTTTTCCTACTATACCCTTTCTCTCTCTATAATCATTAATTTTTCTCCACTACTTACATAAACCAAGACATATTAAATAGGGGCAAACATGGAAAATAGCATTTATTACACTCTTGAAATCCTCAATACGACAGATAAAAAGAAACAAAAAATCTCTTCAAAAAATGACAGATAAAAAGGAACGGAGGGAGTAGTAAATTGTGTCACATTTATTCTTCTAACATGTAAGAAAATAATTGAGATTGGATATATACTCTCCTGTCCTTAACATCAACCTTTTTGGAGGATTTCTAAGAAATTTAAAAAAGTTAGTTGATAATGTAATTGTTATCGTAATTAATAAAACTTTGTATACTTTTTCAAAATCAATAATATATTTATTATTAGAAAAATGATACTCTTATCCTTATTTTGAGGTGTAGAAAATGTAATGAATTAAGAGATAGGAAGAAAGGAACAGAAAGAAAGATGAAGAGTGGATGAAGGTGTAGGAAAAAAATAGTGTGTGGGAATATCATTACTGTTTTTATAAAAACTCTAAAAAATGTTGAGTAAATAAAAATATTTGTGGAAAAAAATAATTAATGTCATTGAAAATTGGAATAGAGACATACATTAAGGATTAAACAAAAAATTACCCACATAAAGCTTACATTTTGGATAGGAGGAAGTAAGTTATTTGGTGAGATTCATAAAAAATAAAAAACGTACTAGTATATAGCATAGCTCGATAATTATACATCAAGCCCAGAAAGTTGTTAAACCAGAGAGAAGGCAGTATAAATTAACATCAAATGAAGTAGACTATAAAACATACAACACATTCTGAAAGCCCTACCAGTTTCTATCCTAATAATACAAATGAAAGTGCTACACAAACATCTATGATCATTAAAAACAAACAGGTCGTACAACTTTCTATTTGGAAAGGGTTGTGTATTACATCAGAGTACTCTAAGAATCCAGGACTCTCGTGTGCTTGTTGTAAAAATACCTTTAATTACACATACTTGGAAGAATGTCGAACACAAATCAAACAAAGGAATAATACATATACAGGTGATGAAAGAAGCAAACACTAGCAGCACAAGCACCCAACTAACCATTCGACCGCATGAAAATGATTCTACTCAGATGACATGATCAGCTTACTCTATAGCTTTCAACATGAAACAAAACTAGGCAAAACATCTGAATATAAAAACCACTTTATAATGGCTCCCCCCATAAGACACTCTTCCAGGCCAAGCCATGCCTCATGTAGACAATTGGAACCTGCCACTAGGCTTTTTTCTCCTCCATCCCTGATATTTCCAAATTATAAAACCCTTTAGGATCAGCAAGAATATTAACAAGCATGAAAAAGAGGAAAGAAAGCTTTCCAGAAGTAAACTTACAAAGGCAGCATAATACACAAAGGTCAATCCAGCCAAAACAACAAATGCAATCTGAAATACATTGTACCTGTAATATGACAAACAGTAAGTCAAAATTATAGATTATAAAACCTCATCTTAACTCACCAAGGAAAATGGCCAAATAATCCCTTAATATGGTTACTTTATGCTACTGACATCCAAAACACTAACACATTCTACTGGCCTTTGGATCTCTAATATATTTCATAATAAAAATTCACTGTGCACCATCCAACAGTGTGCTACTTAGTTATTTCTGGTTGCAGATTTAGGTGAGTGAAGCATGCTTTTATATAAAACCTCAACTTGAAATAAGGGTTTTATTGGAGTTGGAAAAATAAGAGGGTCATCCCATTGCACGGTCTATATTTACTAGTCACTAATTAGCAAAAGGAAATTCCATTTTTGCCCCATAGGAGGGCATGGGAGAGGCAGAAGAAACTCAAGGAAGTAATCCCGCTTGACTCACTTGTACAAATATTTAATTCCACGAAGAGACTCCAAGGTGTGGCCAAATATTTCCTGTGCAGCAGTGGCTTGAGCATAGTAGGCAAATGCTGTGGAGCAGAACTGGATCACACTGGAAAAGTAAAACAATGAAATTTCAGTAAATGGTGTCACGGCATGACATTATCATGGCAGCGTAACTACTGCTTAACAGAATACTACTTCCTACACATCAAAACGCTTGTAAATTGTAATCCTAGTCACACAGTGACATGGTTCTCTTTCTACTTCCTACTACCATTTTAAAAATTTTAGGAAGGGAAAATCAGCAATGTTATACGTATAGACTATACTGACCTAATAGAACATAGAAGGATAAGGCCCACATTGAACAGGAAAGAATTCATGAGAGTCCCTCCCCACCTGCCAGAGGCACATTCACATCATGAGTGATCAATAACTGCATTAAATGACCAATAAGGAGTAAAATGATAAATCTGACTTCACAATTGAATTACTTCATGGGATGTATAGTAATGAAAACTAGTCTCAGCCCAAGCATCATGGCACCAGCAATCACAGCAAGGAGAAGATAGAAGCAGAAAAATGCAAATGCAGCTGTGCCGAGAAGACCTGATGAAAGAGCAAAATACATATATTACCCGGAATAACTGAATGGGAATACTGACATGTAATGCATCTTACAGTATACATAGCTGAGCAAAGATAACAAAAATTGTGGTCTTCTAACATACCCCAGACATTATCTAGCTTGATGAAAACTTCATTAAGGAAAGGAGAAAGTGGAGGATCAATTAATAGATAGATAATGATATGAGCAACCCAAGCGACTGAAACAATCAACCTGTCAGTTTTCAAAACTTAGGTTAGATATATGAAACGTAATACCCATTCAATAAGCAATCTTTGTTAAAATGCATACAATATCAAAACACATCATCAAGCAAAAGCATCATACATTCAAAGAAACTTTTATTGTTATATATCATCAATGCTTACCCTAAAATTCCCAAAACAAGTTTTGCCAGATAACCGAGAACTGTAAGTGCCCATGCGGTCTCAGCCTGCATTCATGAATAAGTCAGTGGGAAGACATTACACATACTTTATGCCTAGAGGTTAAAATGGTGAACTCCGATTATCAACCTTTTCCCCTTGTGGATACATCTCTTCAAGAAGCTTTACGTCTTCTTCTAATTGAAACAACTCCTGAAAATGTGAGATAGGTAAGTAACGACAGTTCTGCCACAAACTAAAATAGCATGCACCAAATTATGATATGACATATGAAATCCCCATGACAACAAGGAAATCCACATAAAATATTTTTAAGGCAACTAGTAAATCACCAATATTTGTTTACCTTTTCAACTTCTTTCACATTTTTACGAAATTTTCTACCCTTTGAACCACTTCTTTCTTCCTGATGGAGTGCTGCAGCAGCTTTCTTCAGTTCTTTTGCTTTTTTACCCAACTCAGTTGCTTCCTACAATAACCAACAACCCACACAAAAAAATAGTATGACATATCGTAACGTATAAGAAATTCACAAAAACTCAACAATTTATGCATCTCCTTCAGCACAACAAGAAATAGCACCTTGATATACTGTGAACGAGTGATAACAGCCTTTGGACGCCGGATAAATGAAAATAAAAGTCCCAATGGAAGACAAGCGATGCCAACACCACCAAATATCTGGATTGAATGAGTATGATGGTCATTATCAAGAGTAGGAAAGCTGGTACTTAATGTCACCCAGTATGAAAGGCTTAAATAAACCCATAGCAAGAGATTGCTTCTTTTTGCGAGCAATAATAATATCTATATATTTGAGGAGTTAGGAAAATTCTCAGTCATTAAAGAATAAGAAAATATCTTAATTAACATACACTTGTGGGGAAAAAAAGATAAATAAAAGAGAATAGTAACTTCCCCTAAAACAATATGGTTATCCAAACAAGCTTAAGCCTAGGCTGTATATGAAGCATGAACTATAAGTTTATAAATTATAACTATGGACAATGTATAATTAAATCTCATGAAGAATAAGCTTACGGCGAAAAGCACAGATCCAACAATAGTAGCAAGAGCAACAACATATTCTGGAAAGGTAGCACGCATGGTCCATGTTTTCTCTGATGAAGGACTAGCAGAGTATGCCGAGCACTGTTTTAAGAACAGGAAAAAAAACAGAATGAGCAAGAGCAAAAAAGTTACTTCAAATTTCAAAAAAAAAAAGTATTAAACTGTTAGGAAAGAAAAGGAAGGAAAAAAAAGAAAAGAAACCTGATGTACTCCACTCCCACCAATACATTGTTGACCACTGTTAAACTCCCATGAGCTGGGAAATGAAGTTGTGGATGAAGAGAGATGCCTAACACTAAAGTCCACCTTCCCAACGAGCCCTAATACATCAATCATAGGAAAAGAGTTATAAACAAAGGCAGGTAAAAGCTCATAAGAAACCACAATGGATCATATTGCATCTTTATCATGGGCGGACTGTGTTGTTTGCTCAAGATTGTTAAGTATTTTATTTCAGGTAGAGAGGCTTCTAAGTTTTAAGGATCTAAGTTTACAGCTGCATCTAAAGTTGATAAAGGAAATAAAACATTTTCTAATTTGAAATTTCAGTAAATTTAAGTCTTCGTCTACTCATTGTCCAAGACCCCCTCTTTTACCTGCCTATCCTAAGGTAAGGGACCACAATAACAACTATAGTTTCACTCACAAACTATGAAACAACTACTGCTTATAATGTACTATAGTTGCTACAAAAAGCAAGCCCAAAAACAATTTCTTGTGCTTAAATCCCTCTCGTTTTTGTTAGCATTAATCCACTACCAAACCATTTCTTTTCTTAATCCATCACAAGCTTATACATCAGCTACAATGCAACCAAAAAGAAACTTGATAACTGGTCCTTCCAAGAAAAAACCCTGCATATTCCACTCATAGTTACTAGACTTGCTAATAAACCTTGAATAACATGCTGCAAACTGAATTTTCTGCTCCACAAACCAGATTCATCTTAAAGAAAGTATTGCAATAATAAGTAAAAAGTGATCAACAAATGTAACATATACTAGTAACCACTCCGCTCCTCAAAGTCTTAATCATCAACCCATATGCATTAAATTCACAAAAACCACATTTTTTTCCCTGTTAAGAAACAATGCTTCCATTATGCCCAGAAAACAAATCCAATCCATTATCCAAGCACCCAAACATAGTAACTATTCCCACACATCCTAGTAACTTCTCCCCACACAGAAAGATGAAAAGGGTATAATACAAAGTTGAAAGTGAAACAAACAAGAGCATCCATGACACATACCATACAAAATACCCAAAACCAGAGCGCATACTATCGCCGTCGTCACCATCCACAACAAAGCACTCTTAATCCTCTTGCCAACACTCCTGCACACAGATTCCACAACCATTAATCAAACAACTCAAAAAAAAAAAAAATCTTTTTTTCTTTCTTGATCTTCACAAAAATTCTGCTATATTCATTTGACAAAAGAATATATATATATATATATATATATATATATATATATATATATATTAACAATGTACTTGTCCTGGTCCCCTTCATAGTAGAACATGGCGAAAGGAATGACGAAAAACACGAGAACGGCATCGACAATATAGATAGCGAGCCAGAGGTCCTTCATGGGGAGCGTGAGGTTACACGCGCCGTTGTAGATCGCGTGGCGACAGGCCTGGCGGTTGGCCACGTCGGCGGGGAGCATGAGAATCGAAATTGCGGCGATTGAGAGACCGAAGACGACGACGAATTTGGGGAAATAGGCTTGGTTGACGTCATCGGGGTGCTGGTAATTGACGAGTAGGTACACGTTGAAGAGGAAGACGATGATGCAAACAACGATTGCAACGATTACAAGGGCGAGGTTGAAATCGCCCATGCTGATTCGAGGTTTCGATGATCAATTCGAGAAATTGAATTGGGAATTTGGGAATTAGGGTTAGGGTTTGGTGTTATCAGATCTGGTTAGAGAGAGAGAGAAAGAGAAAGAAAATGGAGGGATTTGTTTTTGTTCTTTTCTTTCTCTCCGGTGGTGGTTTGCTACGGTTAGTGGTGGTTGATTATGATGGGTGGACTAGAGTTACTGTTTTGTCCTTGTTAACTGAAACGGGGAGAGGGGGAGGGTAAGGGAACTGCTAAAGTGCTAAGGGTAAAGATGTAATTTCGTGGAAATGTGCTGTTGGAATTGAAATTCGAACCAGGCTGTCTCTCCCAATTAAAAAAGTGAGGGAGAAGTGGGGAAGGTAAAGGTGTGCCTCAACCCGACCCGGCCCATTCATAAACCACATGAAACAAATGGGCCTCAAGCTTGGGTTCATGCAACTAGGGCTGTTAAAAAAAAAACTGGTTTGAGTGAACCAAACTGTAACCAAACCATAACTGAACCTATAAAAACTAGTTTTTTATATTTGGATAAAAAGCCAAATTGATTTTATAATATAAAATGGACCAGTTATTGTCCAAAAAATATGGATCAGTTTTTATTATCCAAATAGCCCAATTTAAAAAAAAACAAAACTAAACAGTATAGGCAAACCGATAACCCAGCTTAGTTTGTGATTAAGCGGGGAAGAAGACTTAGCACCACCTCTACCGCTCTTACCGAAGCTTGACCGACAGATGGAGATGGTGGTTCCTTTCTGCGCAAGGATGAAGGGAAAGCAAGAGGAGTCAAAGCCTTCGAAATAAATGTTATATTTAATAAACCAAAAAATAAATATTTAATTTTCCAATACAATTTTATTTTTAATATATGTTTGTGTTTATCTTATATATGAGTTCATAGATTAGGAAAACCTTTTTTTTTAATCATGAAGTAATAATTTATACAAAGAGACCTGTGAAACTTTATGAAACTTTACAATATATCAAATTTTTTCAAAATCAGAAATTTTTAAAAGAGACCTATGAAACTTTATGGTTACTTGCTCCTATTTTTGACTATTTTAGTGGGAATCCATTAGTAGGGGTGTAAGTGGTCCGCTCTGAGACCGCGAGACTGCTCGGACCGGACCAGAAAATGCAGTCTGGTTCGGTCTCACGATCCGGTCTGGTCCCAAAAAGTTCAGACCATTCTTGAACGGTCCGGTCCACGATCCCAAATATTCTTAGACCGCTGGGACCGGACCAAACCGATAGGGTTAATAATTAAAAAAAAATCCTACAGATATTAGAACCTACAGATATCAACCATGTAACTAATAGGGCCCCTTCATAGTTCACAACCCCACATGAGTTGAAAAACCCTACTAGTAAAAGTTCAAAGTTCAAACCCTCTCTCTCTCACACACAACTGCCGCCGCCGTTCCGCCGCCGCGACCTCCCTCCGCCTTCCCTCTCTCTCCCTCTGTTCACATGTGACTCGCCACCGCTCGACAAGCGCCGCTCGCCACCGGTTCTCCCTCTCAGTCGACACCGGTTCTCCCTCGCCGCTCGAGAAGCGCCGTTCTCCCTCGCCGTTGGTTGGAGTGAGAAGGAGAGAGAAGGGAGGGGGAGAGTGTGAAAAGGTTGAATCAAATGGGAAAGAAAAGGGGAAGGAGGTGATTATGGTAAAAATTAAGGGAGTGAGGAGTGATATTTGTGCATGGTGCATCCATCTAAGATTATGTGTGATGTGTATTCTCTCCTCTTACTGTTTTTTTTTTAATTATTAGTATTATTTTCACTCCCCAACTCAACATATCATATGTCTTCCACAACTCAATCATTGTGTTTTTTTATTTTTATTTTATTACTGCTAAAAATAATTCAATCATTGTTTTGTTTTTCTGTTCAATTTGTTAACCTGTTATTGTAGTAACTGGTAAGCTTTTGATAACTTTTGATTCATTTAGTTTTTCTTTAAATTCGTTGTATTTGATTGATGTAATGCTTAAACCTGGATGTTTCTAAGTCTTTTAAATTGTTGAAATGATTAATGCATATATTCTAAGAATTTGGCACTTTGATGAAAAAAAAGAAAAAAAATAGGTTTTTTATTAAATTTTTGTTATTATGGTCTAAATGGACCGGACCGGACCAGACCATAACGATCTGGACCGAAACGGTCCGATCCGGTCTTTACATGTGAAAAATTCCAGACTGGACCGGATCGGACCACATAAATTTAATCGATCCGGTCCCTAAAGTCCCTCAAAAACCATACCGGACCGGACCGTTACACCCCTATCCATTAGGTATACTAACAATTGTGTGGTTAGAATTAATTAAAGATATCGAGAGGATACAAGAAAGTATTCGGTTTGAACGAAGTGTTAAGGTTCCATCTCAAAACCAATTGGTAACGAGAGGAGTAGTCCAATAGGTATTTTACATGTCATATATTATGAGGCAGACGATATGAGACTTCCAACACGCCCCCTCCAACGAAGCCTGCCGGACCAAGCAAAGGGTAACTATTGACCCATAACAAAGGGCAACTTTTGGCTCATAACAACCGAAAAGAAGTTGGGTTCTGGCTCTCATACCATATTAAGGTTTCATCTTAAAACTAATTGGTAATGGGAGGAGTAGCCCAAGATTGGCAGATTGGAAAACGCGTGAATGTGATTGTTGCATTATTACTTTTGGTGTTGCATTGAAAGCAGTTGCAAATCGGTTTGCAACCCCACTATTTGCGACGGATTCTTAGAGATAGCATATTCCGTTGCAAACACGTTTTTTTTGGAAAATTCATTTTTTGCTACCGTTTTTTCCGTCGTTAAAAAGCTTTTTTTTTTTTTCGCAGTGTGCCATCAACATAAAATCAAAATTTTAAAATTATGATCTAACCAAAAAGAATAATAAAATTATAATTGTTTAATGAACAGTAGTGTAGTAGACAATTTACATAGAAAGAATATTAAACTATGAATTATTAAAACAAAAATAAAATTAAGGTATCATTATTCAAAAATCAAAACCATGAATTGGTTTTCACCACGAAAAAACACATCTTACAAAATGTTAAAATTAAAGTGATAGACACCCGTTTCTTGTTCTGCACTTTTTTAGAGTGAATGATAGTCTTCAAATTTGCAATGTTTTCTACAACAGATTATTATTATTATTTTTCGGGCGCTTCCTATAACAGATTAAACAACCAAATAATCTTCAAATATACATGATTCATGAGTATGGTTTAGCAAAATAACGACAAAAAATACCCAATCCATGAATCCACCGTCCATGACAAAATAGTCCACCTTCGCTCCATACACCAAGAGAAAAACTTTATCATAACAACAAATTAATATGACAGATTCCTGCCCAAGTACGTTATGCCGATTTGCGAATGTTGGTATGTTTTAGGGTTTTCCCTCCTTATCATTCTGAGGCAAACATAACATGATCTTACATTAATAATTATATTTATTGAGCCATATCCGTTGATGAGTGTGTTTGGTATGACAAACTTATAGCTTATCTAGTAGCTTTTAGCTTATTGATTTGGTCAATAAGCTACTAGAACTGTTTGGTGAACAAAAAATAAAAGGAGCTTATAGCTTTCAAAAAGAAAGCTTATAGCTTTTGAAAACTAGCTTTTAGAAAGCTACATACATCAGGTAGCTTTGAGAAAAAAATAAGAGCTTTCAATAAATCATATCTCAATTTTACCCTTTTTTTATTAAATTATATTATTATTTATTCTTTAATATTACCCCCCACATTTTTTACTTTTTCCCTCAAACCCAAAAACCTAAAATCCTTTTATATATTCAACATCTGTACGCACCACACCAAAACCACTCAAAGAAATCCTATATTTAACTATTGATTCTGGAGACATAAATGTATGTGATATTTATTTCAAAATTGATCATCAAATTTCTCTAACTTTTTTCTTATCCTCAATTTTATTTTTTTTTATTTTGTGAATTTGGTTCAGATTGGATTTGTGTGATTTTGTGATGGCGGTGTGTCCAATCAATAGGCTAAAAGTTTTGTCTTTCTTTCGTGTCATTGTTAATAAAGATACCGTGACATTTTTATAAAAATAATAAAAATGTTTAAAGTACAGTATTACTTAGTAATAATTATTATGATGTTATAATTTTTTTATCATTTACATCTATATGAATTAAGTATATGTCTTTCTCTATAAGCTAATAGTGTAGTATTATCGTCATTGAAACAAGAATGTCAATATTAATTATTATTCTACATGTTATGTACTTTTCAGTCATTTAACATGTTTAAATTAGTTGCACAGCTAGTTTTGCCAAACAGCTCTAGTTCAATAAGATAGCTATACAGCTATAAGCTCACAGGTATAATCCCACAGCTATAAGCTCACAGGTATAATCCCACAGCTATAAGCTATAAGCTCACAGCTATCAGCTACAAGCTCACAGCTATAACTTAGTTTTGCCAAGCAGACCCGATACCAGGAATCAATCTTAAATACTCATACTTTCAAATAATATTTTATTAATTAGGAAATTAATCAATTCAACCATTATATCTAGACGAGGAGTACAGCGGAACACTACAGTTTTCATGCTTTCTAAATACTGGTGTTATAGCAATATACTGGATTTTGTAGGAGTCTATTTAATCAAATGTAACAAACTATTCTTGCTGAAGTACATATTGTAGTTTTAGTTTCTTTGGAATGAAACTTTTTTTCTTATAAAAAAAAATCAATTCAACCGTTAAACTACATATTCTAATCAAGTTTACAAATTTTGGTTTTATTGGTTTAATATAAAATTTAGTTGATATTTATAGCACTCATTTATTTTATTAACACATAAATATTATTATTTGAAATAGCTAAATATTCATTATTATTTATTAGATTATATAGAATCTTTAATGATATATATATATATATATATAAATGATATATATATATATATATGCCGTGGATTATTTTTCTCTTGTCATGTCAAGAAAAAATGTTTCTTTAATAAGATTGGATCGTTAGGTAGTACTAATACTCATTTTTTTGTTTTTTTTTTTATTCAATTTTCCAATTACTATGTAGGTACATCTGGATCTTACTCGGCTCGCGTGCCTAGCTATGACAGGTGAGTTTTACACCAATATGATTTTTCTACGTCCACAAGAAATCGAACCTTAGACATTCTTTAAGCAAAATCGAGCCGCTTAATTACCACTCATCTCATCCCATCCCATGTTGGCTAATACTCTCTTCTTTCATTGTTATAAAACACTTTTAATTAAATTATAAAAATCAATGAAATTAGTGGAAGTTAGTTAGTGTTTTAATTTTTTAAAAAATAATATAATGCTATATTTTTACTCTCATTTAATATTGAAGTTTTTTTTATACAGCATTTAATATTGAAGTATTATAATTGTTAGTTTTGCAATTAATAAAATTTTAATTTAATTTTATTATTAAAATATTCTTGATTTATTCAATTGGCTATTAGCCAATCAAAAACAAAAAAAATTAATAAAGATAAATATGAGAAAAAAATAAATACTTCTTCCTTTCCAATTTATCTATTGTTTTAGCATTTTTCAACCTGTTTTAAATTAGTATTTGTCGCTTTAGGAATTCGATGGTTCATTAATTAATTTTTTCCAACTTTAACCTTACTTTTAAATGTTTTGAAATATGTTAAATGTGTGATAATTAATGTAGTGTGAAAATAATATAGTAAAATTGTCTTATTCTTCTTTTGAAAATTGAAGTATTAAATAATTTTCTTAATCCGTGTGAAACTCCTAAAGCGACAGACAAATTGAAACGGGAAGAGTACTTCTTAAAAATTAAAAAATAATTTATAAAAAAATCATCAAAATTTTTTAAGGATAAATACTATATATATGTAGTTTGGTGCCCATACGATTTTCCATATATATATTACTCACATGATGAGTTGATTGTCGTGGAATTTATTTATTTTTGTTAACTTGTTGTCTCAATCCTCCAATGATTACTACTACTCCCTCTAGATTTTATTCTTTTACATGAGTAGTTAAAAATGCACCCGAATCAATAGAGTAAGATAATGAAGTGAGAGAATTGATGAGAAAAGTCTTAAAAATGCACCCTAATCAATAAAGTGAGATACTTAAAAATGCAACTAAATCAACAAAGCGAGAGATTGGAGATCAGGGATTGAGATTGAACTCACCTTCTACTTGATCAATGAGCAAATGAATTGAAATAAGCAAGTTTTAATTTGTTGAGAGTATGACTTTGAATCGAAAGTGAAATTAAACGGGTGAAGTGTGCAACTCGCGTCCTTTACAAAAATCGACGCAAAATGCCAACAACCGTTGACTCAGTTGGTAAGGATTGAATTTGGGGTTGAGAGAGATTCTTGGTTTGAATTCCACCGATGTGAGGACGGTGTTGGTGGGTAATTTGTAAGTATCTATGTAAGTGATCTTCGAGCCCAGAGACTTGCCCTGGCCTTGGTGAGCCCCTGGAACCCAACTCACCTAAACTTTTGAATTAAAAAAAAAACCGACAAAATATTCATTTAATTTTTAAATTAATTAGCACCTAACTATTGATTTAATTAGTAAGTTGATGTGCTATCATCTTAATTTTAATTGCACGGTATAAGTAATATTCAAAATAAAATATTCTTTCAAGATTTATTTGTACTCAAAGCAACTCTTCAAAATACTGAAATGTTACTTAAGCAAAAGCAAATACTAATACTAACAGAAATAGCACAACTAATTAGTTTTTTTTTCCAAGCTTTTTCACTTAATAAACCAATAAAAACAGAGAAAAAAAGATAGCACTAATAATTAACTTTCGGATGATGATTGCAACAGAATTGAATTTAATAATAATCTGAACAACGACTGCCCTTTCAACCACACAGAGGGACTCACACATATACATATACATATATATATATATATATATATATATGGCAAATATTTAAGGATCTAAATATTGGAAGAGATTATTGAAAAATGTAACTTGTATAATTTTGATAAATTAATTAAAATAATAAAAACTTGTGATATATTTTTTATATTTAAGAATTTTAACAAGTATCCATACGTTAGCAACGTTAGCAAGATCCATATAATATATACTATGATTTTCTATGTGGTCCTATTAAGTTGTAACACAAACACCAATCAATAGACACAACATTCTATATATATAGTACCAACAGTGACATATGAAGGTTCTAGGAAACCTCTTAACTCTCATATGACCACTAATTTATAGGAGCACGTATATTGCTCATCAATATATGTTCATAAATAAATACTAATGTACTTCCTTGCATAAGATTTTCCTTTCTATATATATATTCCTGAAAACAAAATGTGTTTGTGGGGATTTGTTGAAAATGGAATTAAATGGATAAGTAATAAATAAAGAAAAAAACAAGTTACTTGCAAAGATTGGCGAGTGTGACACATCATATATGTTAGGATCATGTTATAGTTTGAAGAGAAAGAGGAAGCTTCCCAGAAGCTGCGAAGTTACTAAGGAACAAATTCATGTGGGGGCAATGGTTCGAGGTACAAACATGCTTGTTGATTGCCACAGGATTGCAACCAAGTGATGTGTTTTTTTGTGATAAGTGGTCGCTAGCTACAAATATATGCATAGATGAGTTTGAGCAACTCGGGAGAGTTATCAGTTTCTCACTTGTTGGCCTATACATTATTTCTTCCGTTTCATAACTATTGTATTTTAAGGTCAATATATTTTAAAATTATATATGTACAAATTTTAAAAAATAGTTAAAAAATTATAAATATTTGTTATATTTTGAATATAATATTTTCATATAATCATTATTAAAAAAAGTAAAAGATACCAAAAATTAAAAAAAATTAAAAAACATATTGAATTTTGTAAACAAACAATATATATAAAACATAACAGAAAAACTATATAAATACTGTAATACATATGAAACGGAGGAAGGGAGTATTATTGATAAGGACAGCAGCATAAGGCTGAAGTGAGTGTGTTTTTATTAGCATGTGATTCCCCATTGCTGCTGATGACCCTTTATGATACACGTGTACTATAAGACAAAACAAATTATGAATATCAGGCTAGCGAGAACTCCTCTGTGGTGGTATACATCTAGAACATGGATTATTGCAATCTTGCGGGCCTTTGAAATATGAGAAAATATTATTGGGATAACATTCTCAAAAACTATATCATCGCAACCCTATGACATGAGATTCTGGTTTAATAATTGGCCAAAATATTAAATTTATAAATTAAACATACAATAACCAATCATAATATATGTTACCAATGAAAGATGATACGGAGTATTTTTTTAACTAATCAAAATCTATCACACAATACTAGTGCCGGTAATTAAGGAGGTCAGGTGAACTATAACCCGTTTTAAAATTTAGGGTTGAAAAAGTATGCTTAGCTTGTCCACCCTAATTGTAGCTGGACGACCTACATTGAGTTAAAAAAAATTAAAAACAAATATTCACATGCATAATTTTTATTTTTTTTTAAGAAAAAGTAAAACTTGTATCAATGTTAAGACTTTTACTCGTAAATTGTCTTTGCGAATCAGAGAGGTGTTAGAGAGAGAGAGTGGTAACATATGTGTATTAAGCAATTTTTAATTAGTAGAAGGGTGATGAGGTTGACAAAATCTGAGAGTGAGAAGAAGCAGATAGGAACTGCATTAATTTAAGTTAAAGCTAAGTAATACACCAGATAGAATGAGTGTTTAATTTTTTACTTTGCTCTAATTTTTAATTTTTAATGATAATTTTGTTTTTCATAAATATTCTTATATACTTCAATCGGTTTGAAATGTAATTAAAAAATATATGTTTTTTGTTTAAAATATAAGCAAAAATAATTTATTTTCTTAAATTTTGTTTCATTTCCAATATTACTTTCCTAACACATACCTAGAAAATTGTTATCTCTTTTAATTTTTGTTTCATTCCAACATTACTTTATTAAAATACTTACTCCCTCCGTTTCACTTTAAGTGTCTTTTTAACATCAAAATTTTGTTTCAAAATAAGTGTCTTTCTACCAAATCTAGGCAACATTTAATACTGTTTTCCTTATTTACCCTTACATTTAATGTTGTTTTAGTTTTGAAATTTGTAATACTAGTAATTATGCATTGACAAAATAAAAATATTAAATAGGGGTATTTTTGACAAAATACACATAAAACTTACAATAATCATCATAATCTATACTTTCTTAATCTATGTGCAAAAGTTCAAAAAGACACTTAAAGTGAAACGGAGGGAGTATATTTTTGATAAATTAGATAAAATTAAATACAGTTAACTAATTTTCTTAATAAAAGTGATTTTAGTTTTTTTACTTATGTTATAAACCGGAGGGAGTACTCAATACTTTTTAAGCATTTTGTTAATCGGATATATATGTTTTTTTTATGTTTTCAATGATAATTGTAAAAATATAATTAAAAAAATGCCAAATATTATCAATTTTAATACCATTAAAAATATTGATTAACTTTCCAAATTTTTTTTGTGTACACCAAGGTTATCCCCAACCGACAATCGAAGAGGCAAAGACTAATCCCCTCCGAGACGTATAGATTACCAAAGTGAGTTTTACCTTTAACAACAATTTTTTTTCATACCCACGATATGCTTAAGGAACTCAGCTATCTACCAACTGTGTTGGGCTTTGTTGGTTAACTTCCCTAATTTATGTGCAAGTTTATTTCATATATATATATATATATATATATATATATATATAAAGAGAGAGAGAGAATTCTATTATAGGAACAACTTCCAAAGATTAAAGGAGGATCATAGTTATCATAATTATTATAACGACAAATATGTTGTGGTCCTTATATTGCTATGATATCAGCCTTTCATCGCTCACGATATCGATGCGTTAGCTTAACTGCAACACATCCTATAGCGTTGATCTGAGTATCTGACAGAGCATGCCGAGGAATGTTGAATGCACATGCAAAGAGAAATAATAGAGGAGAAATAATATTGAATACACAATATTATCGTATTTTTATCGTAAAAAGTTGTTTATAGTAAAATGATGTATTGAAAAATCGATCTTTTTTAATGTTATTTATATGTTAAAATGCTCATTATTGTGTAAATTGTTATTATTATCTGTTTGCATTTTTAGTTGTCATGTTCAAGAATATGGATCCACGTTCTTAGTTAACACTAACATAGCCAAATATACTGTCTGAATTTCCTTCTTGAATGTCATATTTTTAATTTTAATCAAAATTAATTTAATTCTTTTATTTTTTTTTAATTTTAAGAGATCTCTTCTTGAATTCATTGATCTAAAGTTAGAAAACAATCATTTAAAATAAGATTATATGTAGAAATAAAGAAATAAATAAACTAGCATAATTAAGTATTTTGTACTTTTCCAAAAAAATAAAAATAAAAAATAGTAAGAATTTTGCAAACTGATATATATATATATATATATATATATATATATATTACTAATGTATTATTCTCTCACCTTATAGGCAAGAAATTATTTTCAGACATGTGATTGCTTATTCTAACAAATACTACGGTTCTTAAAAATGGAACCTTTACGTATTTCTTGATGTGATACTTACAAATTCTGCAAAATCTTCACTAATATATCAATTCCTTTTCAGTAAACTGAAGTTATATTAAATAATTTACTAGTGTTGCTTAATTATGTGTTTAGTTATTGAACTTTAGGGTCATTTTGTCATAGATTTTTATTTTTTTTTAATGATTGACTTCCTGAAATTATTTTTGGGTTTGTCATATACCCCTCCTACCATTCTAACCAAATTTTACTAACATGTCACATCGGAATCTGAGTCAGACATAGGAATTTAGCCAAGCGATGCCCATGGGCGAAGATGACCACTTTCTCTCTCCAATCCTTTTTTTTTAAAAAAAAAAACTAAAAATATAAATATATTATTTTTTACGGTTTTTAAATTATATTTTTTAAAAAAGATCTCTGCCTTTGTGGCATCATGTGACTAACCTTTTGCATCTGACTAAGATATTACTAGTGGTGCCAAACATAAAAAAAATAAAAATTTGTAACAAAACAATCTTAAAATTCAATAACTGAAAACATAATTAAGTCTTTAATTAAACACAAGCTCATGCAAGTGGAGTATCTCTCTCAAAACATCTTGAGACTGCAATATATATATGAGGTGCATCTTGCAATGCAAAATATTGATGTGTGGCCATACTACTAAAAAAAAGCTTTTTAGTGACCGCAAATTTCGGTCACTAAATAGCAATTTTCGGTGACTAAACATGTTAGTGACCGAATTAGTGACTGAATAGGTGCAGTCACTAAAAGTGGCGTCACAAACAAATTAGTGACGGAAAATTTTTCCGTCACTAATTTGTGACCGAAATTTGCAGTCACAAAATTATATTCCGTCGCTAAAATAGTTACCAAATAAAACGTGACCAATTTAGTGACGGAAATATGACGTTAGTGACCGAATATTTCGGTCACTAATAGTGACGGAAAATATGACGTTAGTGACTGACATTTCGGTCACTAATTATTAACCGTCGCTAATAGTGACGGAATTGTAGGTTTGTGACTGCGGTTTGCAGTCACTAATAGTGACGGATTTCTATATTTTGCGGTTACGTTTTTCCAGTCACTATTAGTGACGGATTTGTCATGTTAGTGACGGAATATTTCCGTCACTATTTGAAAAATTTGTGACCATAATTTTTTAATCACTAATCACTGTTTTTATCCCTGTTTTTATCACAAAATATATATTAGCTACACTTATTTCACAAAATTTAAAAAAATAAACATTATTGACAAATAAAAATATAAAATAAGTTAAGATTTAATATTGTTGTATAGCGCTAGCATCGATCTATCAACAAATAACATAAACCATGTCCTAGCTAGTAATAACCCAGAATTTCTAAACCAAACACAAATTGTCGTAAACATAAACACAAACACCAACACGTTATCAAAAAATACCAAAAAAACGGTTCAATATTCAAATTAGTAATGACTAAAGGGTAGGAGGGACATGGTCATCACGATCTGCATCATCACCATCACCATCACCATCAACAAAATCATCAACATGATCATCATCAAGGTGGACACTTCTCTCAGTAGTGCGCATGCTATGAGCCTCAGGCATTGTCAAGAAGTTGGTCCTTGTTTTCTGTGTTGGCCTTGTAAAATATGAATCTCAAACCAAGCCATAACCACAACAAAACAGAAAACTACTACCATAAATCAGCAACTTAGCGACAAACAAGCAAAGAATCATCTCACTTAGCAACAACAAACCAATATATAAGCTCTTATTAACAGAACTTGTTTCCTATCTGAAAACTCAATTTTTGAATAAAAGTTATAACCACTATTTACTTTTATCAAACATGTGGTGTGTACCAACGAGGTGTGGCACACCTGACTCGGGACTTTGTCCTCGGTCCACAAGGACACGGGTTCGAATCCCACCTCGGCGGTATGAGTCTGTCGCTCCTTTGGGAGTGGTTGTTCTCCTCCGGGCAGTTTGCAGGCTATGACCTGGAGGCGGGGTTGCCCATCAGAGTCGTCAATGTGCGGCAATGATGATGGGATTTTCCTCGTAAACCAAAAAAAAAACATGTGGTGTGCATCACTTCGACTTTACTTCTGTAGCAATACTGCAAGGGTGGGTATGAGGCTGTTTAAAATACAGAAGATTCTAAATTTTGTACTGAGATCAAATAATACAATAACCGAGTAGTCCAAAGTGGTAAAAAGGCCAACACAAAACAGAGTGCAATTCTTTACGTGATAGTTGGGCCAGAAAATAGTAAACAAACTAGGAGTAAATATGGACTATTCTAAAATGTCAATCGTAAAATCCCGAGACGTAGGATCATGATCGTATAGATGGCATATAAAGGATCAATGATTTTTGTAGGCCTCTCAAATTATAACTGAAATCTTTTCAGTCAAGGCTTCAATTTCATATGCTCCTTATTGCTACATGCTGACTAAATATAAACAGAACGAAAACAAACTGTCACTTAAATGATTTGTTGAGACTAAGCACACCATGACCTAAACCATAGGAAAAATGGAAAATCTAATACTGAGTTGGTAAATAAAAGACCAAAAAAGAGCGAAAATAGAAGGTTTCTTATGATGCGCAAATATCCATCCAGTTATAAATGAATTAAGAGTCTCAAAAATGCACTGAGAAGTTTACCAGGTGAGAGCTCAATAAATTATAAATGGTAACAAACTAGTGGAGTAGTTGAGAACTTGAGATTTGAGAATCAACAATATCAAATACTATACAGTTGAAAAATAAATCATATAGTACAAATATATAATATAAATCTAAAAAGAAATCCATGCACTATATTATTATGAGGAGTTAAGTTGAATGTCAGAAAGTATGAAACAGAAACAGTTAACCATACAAGCAGAAACAACATACATACTTGAAGATGGTGAGAAGCCAAATCCAGGAATGATTAGGCAAAGCAATAAAGAAACAAACAGCAGCAGTTAACCAAGCAACAGAGACAACTCCAATAGAAACTTTAGAGACTTTCTGACTCCCACGCTACAAAGGAAAAAATACCAAGAAAAGTATATCAAAAAGTCGAGCCTTCAACAACTCAAATAACAACACTCTCAATTAATTCATCAGTATAAGAAATATTGTTCTTACATCATAGATTGCAATCTGGAACAAGGTGATTACTGTGACTAGGACAGCATGGATTGAGAAGGCAACATCATTTGCTGCCACGGGTATCATCTGAAATAGAGTAGTTAAAATTACAAAATTATCATATATTTTTTTATAGAAAAAGTGCGACTAAGACAATAATCAAGCTTAAGATAAAAGAACAAATTCAAGAAACAGAGAGAGAGAGAGGAGAGGGAAGGGACCTGGTCATAACCATATTTCTGGAAGTATTGGTTCTGAATAGTAGGGCTGAAGTAGAGAGAAGCATTGTAGATGAGATAGGAAGAGTGCTTGGTGAGATTCAATAGCACAAAATCAAAGTTGAGACCAACAACCCTGATAAATAAATAAAATAAATAAAATCAGTGAGCGAAGAAGAAGAGAGTTGGTGTGATGATGGAAGCTAAGGAACCTGACCTCTTCCTGCGAAAATTCAAGATGACTTGAGGGTAGAAGCTGATGGACCAGGAGTGAATAAAAGTTATAACCACTATTTACTTTTATCAAACATGTGGCGTGCATCACTTGTAGCATAGACTTTGCTTTATTTTCCTTGTTGAAAACTTTAAAAACATGCACACAGTCAAGAACACACATATAAGCACATATGATAAGAAATACTGCAGGTTGTGACAGGTTTGCTCATCGCTGAAGTAAATGTATCTGTAACATGATATCTGCCATGAAACAATTCTACCAAAAAAGCTAACTCAGTTAGGTGAAGACACATGAATGACTGTAACACCCACTCACATGAGCCATTTGATTTTGGCTAGAAGCTTACACAATGCTTTACCCAAATATCCACTTGGAACTCACTTGAATCCCAAATAAATGGTTCTTTACTATGGGTAGAGGACTGTCCAATTCATTATAAATGGTTCTTTACTCATATACTCTACTGATGCAGGAATACTTAAATTAACAATAGCATGGCCAAATGCCATATAAAACCAGGTTATAGTTTCTAAACTGGTGAGTTGACTTCAAAACAGAGGGCACCGATAATAAGAGAAATGATCTCATACAAGAGATCGAACAAAACAAATAAAAAGGCGGAAAACTATCAAAGCCGTAGTATATTATATAACACTTACACCAACTAAGGAAAAAGCAGCAGTTAATCTAACAACTGATGGCCAATCATGACATGAAAAGTTAAGACTGAAGAATTATGTAATTAGTTGTCATTGTGTAGCAGAGTATCAATACATGAAACCACACAAGAATAAGCAACAAAGTTCTTCTCCTCTTAAGTTATAAAAAGAATGAAACATGAGCCAGTTCGCAACAATCTCTTCTATCAACCACAGACAGACCCATGACTTACTTCCCCTACTAATGTTTTCTACTTCCAATTGTTATCCACCCAAAAAAAAGGAAAACCCAACACTTTCTGAATTGATCTATTTTAACTTACGTCTTCATTGCTTGATGAATTGGCAGGAACAATGAGACCAAAAAGTATTGTATGCTCAAAATGGGTCAAATGCTTAGGTCTTCTTCATGATATACCCCATAAGTATGCCAAGTAAGCCAATTAATATGACAAAGACAAAAGAGACTCCACCATGAGTTTTGTTGGCTTCACGCTTTAGCAGCTCTTACAAGTCATAAAATCATTAAGCATTTCATCCAATCCAAAACTAACACTAAAAGAATCAACTGATGTTTCGCATAAATTTAAGTGCTTGTGCTTGTCATGGAAGGCAATGTTGTTTCAACATAAGCATATATATTATACAGATGTGGTGGGGGAGTAGTGGGGGGGGGGTAAAGTTATATACTCACCAGTTCCTGTTATTTTGTTGAATTGCACTATTCTTTTCTTCAGTCAGCCTTGAGATAAGAGCTCTTGCCTGTAACAAAGCAACTATAATCAAAATAAAGTTGCCACATAACTCTAGAAATTGCAGGTCTGATGCAAATTTCAGCAGGTGAACCCAAAAAAAAATCCTTTTTTTCTCCCTTCACTAATCTGATTATATCGGTAATAGATCCGTACAACAAGTTAAAAACACCTGTTGAACTTGAAAACATGAACTTATCTGGAAGCTATGATCTTAAAGGCTTCAAAACACCATTTACGAGAAATGACTCGATGACAGAGTAAGAAACTTCTAAGCCTCTACTTATTAACATCGTTAAAACCTCCGGTTAAAAAAAAACAGGTATCGTAAACACTAAAAATCGTGCCACGGAAAGGGAAATGGGATTTGGGGTTTTTCATAGGGTTAACAAAATGGGATTTGGGGTTTTATTTTAACACTTCCTCCCATTTCATATCCCTTTTTTTCTTTAATTGAAAAGAGTAGAAAAGAGAAGGAGGCTTCGAGAGATTTGGGGATTAGGGTTTTATTATCAAAATTGAAATGTTGCTACTCACCGCAAGTCGAAGTCGATGTCGAAGGTTGGAGCAGAGCAGAAGATGGAGCGGATGTCGAAGGCTGTGAGCGGAGGTCGTACGGAGGGAAGGTTGAGACGCGAAAAGGAGGGACGGCGAAGGAGGGAGCAGGTACGGTGGCGGTGAACGAATTGAAGGAAGAAGGTGGAGGGCGAAGCTAAGGAAGAAGGAGTACAGTGAACTAGTGAAGCTAAGGAAGAAGGAGTACAGTGAACTAGTGAAAGTGTGAAACTAAGGAAGCGCGAATGAAAAAGACATAGAGCGGGATCCGGAAATGAAAATGAAATGAGTATATTGAGGGATTATAGTATAATTAGTGACTGATTTTAGTGACTGAATTTATTCGGTCACTAAATTGTACTTTTAAAAAAAAAATAAACATGGTGGTGACTGACTTAGTGACTACTATATAGTGACCGAAAATTTCAGTCACTATTTCGGTCACAAAATATTTTTTTTCCAATATTGGTCACTAAATCAGTTACTATTTGTGACCGTTTTTATTGCGGTTACTAAATCGGTCACTATTTGTGACCGTTTTCATTGCGGTCACTATATCGGTCACTATTTGTGACCGCAATGAAAACGGTCACTATATCGGTCACTATTTGTGACCGTTTTCATTTCGGTCACAAATTTTGGTCACTAAATCTTGGTTTTTTAGTAGTGAATATCCAAAGGAAAGAACAATACCTAGCTAATTTTACAAATTTCAACAAAAAATTCACATTTTGCCTTACTTTTTTTACATGGTTTAAATACCTCAATTGTTTTTAAGAGTCGAACCATAACAAGTTTAAACGTGGAGAAAGGAGGGTGTGATTATTTTGCCTACTTGCATATATTAAGCCAAAAACTGGTCCCGTGTAAGGAATTTTAGGACAATACCTTAATTATGGGGTGTGCCTTTCTCTACCACCTTGTGAAGTAGTAAAATTATGAAACCTAGCTTGATGATTTATTACTCTTCCACAATTTTTTTTTTTTTTTTGTGGAAATATATAAAGAGCAGTTTTTGTTCTTTCTTACTTTGGGCAAAATTTCTTACCACTTTCGTAGTCTAAGTGGTACTATGAAATGTTAATAGTGTGATTGTAAATTTTGGATTGTTTTAATTTTACTATGAAATATACGTGTAATGGTTATTACTAAATGTTTTATTTTTTTGTTTTTTGTTTTTGTGGTTTGTGGTTATTTTTTCAATTTTTCATATACCCATGTTTGGATTAAATATGGTTGATTGAGATTTTGGTGAGACATATCATCAGTAAAATTTGATCGAAATCGAAAACAATTGTATACAATAAATCGGAGATAATTTTGTAGAATAAAATATTGAAAAAAAGAATGAGTGCATATAATAAAAAGACTTTAAAATTTTAAAACTAGAAACATATTTAAGCCTTTCCAACATTGAGCACCGTGGATGTTGTTGTTGGTGTTTTTTCTCTTTTCTTGGCTCAAAGAAGATGATGGTAATTAGTTAACTTTTACTGTAATATTCTATCAAAGAGTTGCAATAATCACTACAATAAGTACTGATATCATTGATGGCCAAAATCCATCGGTAATTACACTTTTGCGATGAAGTTCTGACGAATCATAAATTGTACATAAAAATAACTTGTTTTCCAACGATTATATTTCGGTCAGAATTTTTTATGAAATCTGACAGTTTTATATTTCCATCTGAGTTTTTGACGAAAATCTGTCGGAAAGAAACAAAATTTTCAACGGAAAACAAAAGAAAATTTATAAAGACAGATATTTTCTGGCGGAAAAATCCGTGGGTAACAGGAGTTTAAAAATAATAAAAAGACCTCGCTATGGCCAATATGAATGGCTCTTTTATCTTAGGAAATAAAATTATTTATATTCATTCTTAATGGTCCTTTATCAGGATGTTCACAGGTAGAGAAAACTTGAAAGCAAATAATAACAAAAACTATAAACATAATATATACTCCAGTGCCATATAACAGAAAATAGAAATAGAAAATAGAACGAAATAACAAAGAAATCTTGATCTAGCTGGTTTACTTTAATATAAGGTTTAGTATATTATTTATACCAATAAGGATACACATAATTCCACGTTCAATCAATTATAGGAAACAAATACAAATCCTATAGACTCATAAACAATCTATCTCTCTAATTATTTTAGCATCCTTGATCTTCTTAACATTTGCCCCTTTAGCCCTTTTAGATATACTACAACCAAAGAGAAACTTCAAGGCTGCAAAAAATGTGCATGCTAGTGACTAGTGAGTGCTTGCTACTGATGGAACATTCTTAAATTGAACTTAATAAATAACATAATTATTACATAACGTGTTTAGATCCAATTAGTGAGTAAACACTAAACAATGATGAGTAGAGTCATAACCGAACAAGCTTATAAGTTAGTTAAAGCAGAGATAACAACCAGGGCAAGTCCCATATCAATAAATAAATAAATAAATAAAATAAAATGAGAGTCAGCAGAGTCAATCATAGCAAAATTTCAGAAAGCTATGACTATGATTGACCAGAAGAAGCAGGCCAGGGTCGAAGAAAAGAAAGAGTCATATGTGCACTCGTCACTGCTGTATAGAGAGAGAAATCAAAAAACACAATAACTTAAAATAAAGCATAATATTACTTTTATAAAAAAAAGACATAAATCAAACAAAACCTAGTTCATTTAATGAATTGAATTTATGGAAAAGGAGCAAACCATCAACTGAAAGCGCTACGTCCTTGCCCGGAGTCGAAAAGGAGAATGAAAGCGAATTGTTGGGTTTTTTTTTTCTTATTTGATGGAAAAGATAAAAGATCAAATAAACTTATTAACTCGATTGTATGTCAAATAAGTACCTCCAATTCAAAGTTTAAAAATAGAGTTCGATCTTGAGAACAAAGCAAGATGTACTTGCACTAAACATCAGAGAAAGAGTCTCAGAGAAATTTCCACATGGTGTGAGCATATAGAATTCCCAATTTTAGTCGGAAAAAAATTCCAATGCAATACTCGAGAGAATTCTTAGTAAGAAAAAATCTTAGTGCTATTTTATATAATTAGAGATATTTTATTCCATCATTTTAGGGTGAGTTAAAGATGAGAAAGCAAGGGGAAGAAAGAAAAAAGGACCAAATTAAAGAGGAGAGGGTTCAAGAGAGGGGTTAGAACAAAAAGGTAAGTGTTTTTCTACTTCTATTAAACTTTCCGACAGATTTTTCGTCTACTAAATTCGTCTCAAATGATGAAAACTTATAGATTTTTTCTGTTGGTTAATGTCATCAGAAATAAATAAAATATAGACAAATTCAAATTCGTTGAAAATAGCTAAAATATCGATGGATTAAAATTTGTCAAAATAATTCATCTATAATAATCAACTATTTTTCTTGTAGTGACCAGAACTCCAGAAGTGCTAGCTTCGCCGCGTAATTACGTATATTTTCTACCTGTTGATATATTTTATTTATTTTTCATTTAAACAAAGTTTGAACAACTACTAGTATTTTTTAATTTTCCTTCATTATTTCTAGAACATTTTATTTAAAAAATTTATGGCGGGAAGATATCAAATACATATAAAAAAACTGGCAAGTAATAAATAAAGGAAATACTAAGGATTTTGTTTCTTATCGTGAAACAGTTTAATTATATTTAAGTTTGGAGCTAGGTCGAATATATATTTACGAAGGTAGCAAATAATGTATTTTACTCATATACATATATATATATATATATATATATATATATATAATTCTTTTGTTAATTTCGTTAAATGTAATCGGTATATTACTACGAAAATTATATGATGAGACTAAGATATTTTAGTGCCTTCATGATGCAATAAAGAAATTAGTTATAGAAAGATGTTTTACCTATTTATTTTTAATTTAAGTTTTTAGGCATTGGACTTAAGTTTCTTTTAAAATTATTAGTTAAATTTTTTTTTAATGTTATGTCTTTGAATTTTGCTCAATCATTTAAAAATGGTCATTTTGTCACTTAAGTGATAATGTGACTGACAATATGACACGTTATTTTCACCACATTGACGAGTGAAGTGCTATATGGTATCATTTTTTTATAAGAAAAATTTTATAAAAAAAACCACTAGAAGCACAAAAGTAATACTTCATCAAATGTTTTTTATTATTAAAAAAAATCATTTTTATTTAAAAAATAATTAAAAATATTGATTTTAATAAAACATATTAATTTAATTACTCCATCCAGTTTTAAATATAAACCCTTTTGAAGACTTTTTCTATTTTTATTTCCAATGGCATTAATTACTTATTTTTCACAAACACTCCTATTTACTTAACAATTTTTAGATTCCCCAATAATTATAGGGGTATTTTTGAAAAATTATACTAAATATTTACATTTTCAATACCACTAACAATACTAACTAACTTTCTTAAAGCGTGTGAAAATTTGTCAAATAAGCTTATAACACCACAAGAAAACGAGCTATTTATGACAGAAAATTTGCGGCGGTTTTAATAACCGTCGTCGGTGCCTATTTTGAACTTCAATTTTGTGTCGGTTTTACTAACAGCCGCAACTCTCAAGCTCACATGTGCCACTCGCACGTACCTTCATGGGTCATCCCTCTCAGTCTCCAACTCTTCATTCTGAGTCTTTCTCTCATGCTCGCTTCACTCTCCATTCTCTCTCCGTGCTCGCTTCACTCACTCTGTGCTTGCATCACTCTCCATTCTCTCGATGTTCCATTATTTTCATTTTCGTTCAGCTCTCTCAGTCTGTCTCTCGGTGAGTTTTCTCATTTCTGAATTCCCAATTATTTTTTCCATTTTTGTAGAACCCTAATTCTTCTCTCACTCGTTCGTTCGAATGTGGATTTTATGAATCTCTAATTCTTTTTGCATTTTTCAAGAACCCTAATTGTTCTGGATCCCTAATTTTATGAATCCCGTGCTTTTTTGCTGATAATAGATTCTTTAGCAACTCGCGTTTGAAGATGGAAGTTGAGGTTCCTATGGATTGGCATATCACTTTTTTGCTGTCGTACGTGATTTCCATTGTTATTTAGTTCTTCCTAATTAATTTTCTGTGGAATTTAACTCTGCAACCAAGTCTGGTGCAGCATCATTAGTGCAATTTTGTATTGAAATTACGGTTATTTGATCCAGATCAGTTCTCCCTTCGCAGTTTTGCATTTTTGCAGTTGGTTATTGTTCTTAGAAGATACTGTGTGGCCCAAACTAGGTTTGCTTTTTGCTACCTTCTACATGATAGGTCTTTATACTCAGCTGGTTTCTATAATAGGAATTAGAATAACATATGGATATAAGTTGGCACTTGAAAATCTGATGTTTTGCAATTCTTGCCTCATAAGTTGTTGACATGTTTGAACTGGCCCTGCATGATTGAATCGTTATTTACTAGTTATAATTGAATTTTAGTTATCGAATCTTTATTTCAGATATTTAGCCAACTGAACTGCAGAAATTGCTAAAGCAATTAGTTGATGAATGATTTTTTAAGGACTCAAATCGAAGTTCTAATGTCAATCCTGCTGAAGTATTAGGAAAACTAAAGGTAAAGGTCTTAATGTTTTCTGATAAACCTTCTATTTCATTTTTGCTTTAGATTTTCAAAGAGTCTCAATGATGCTGTTTCGCTTGTGAAAGAGCCACAACACCGTCTTGCCTATAGACGTGGAGCTACGGAGATTAAACAACATCCGTTCTTTCAGAATGGTAACCGGGCGCTGATCCGTTGTGCGAATCACTCCCTTCATCTCGCGTTCACTGTCATTCTCCCTTCTCTGCCGTAACAATTCTCTGCCGCAACACTCCCTTCATCTTCTCGTTCAGCACACTCCATAAAGCATCGATGAGTTCCTTTCTCACTCTCATTGATTTCTCTAATCTCTCACTCTCACTCTAATTTGGATGGAAGTGTTAATTCTAATGTTTCTCATCATTTTTTACAGACCTGAAGTGTTAAGGCATCCTCATTTGAAACCTTGTTTCAATTTTATTTTATTTTATTTGTTTCCAATTAGAGATTTTGGTGTTTGATTGCTTGGATTGAAAACTCAGTGAACTCAATAACTGTTGGCTTGTCATTTGCAACTAGCATACTCATTTATTATATTCATTTTGATGATTTTATCAGTGGTAGGTATGTGCTGAAAAAGATTTGTTTGGCTGAGCAAACAGAGAAGTTCAAAAAAGAGCTAGGTAAGTTTTATGCATTTATACTTCTATATATCTTTACATATAACACCTTACATTGTATATATCAAAACCAAAATTTATATATGTATCAGTTTTTTCTTTTGTTTGTTATTGCAAATCTTACTTCTGTATGCAGTTTAATTTCAATTGCCTGAATCTAGGTGATTGTTGCCTTAATCTCAAAAAAGGATTATTTATATTTCTTGGTTCTTGTAATTTGGCCCAATTTTAGAAGGCATACTTATTTTCTTATTCTTAACTCTGAATATCAATTGCTTAAGAAGTGAGTACAGTCACTTATATTTTACTATTTAAGGGTCTCATTTTGATGTTTATTGCCTTTCCTCATGGTTTAATAAATCAAAAAAGTGAAAAAGATGCTGGTAGATCACTTTCTGCTTCTCTCATGTTTTCTTGCAGCGTGTGGTCATGATTATAGACCAGATTATGAGGTTTGAGCTTTTATTCATTTCAAATTAATAAAATATCACTTCATATGTCGTTTAAGTTTTATTGACTGTGTTATTTTTTTCCAGGGAATTGGCAAGGCACACCATATTGTTCATCAATTCCTTTAATAGTATAATATATTACTCGACAAATGATGAAGTTCTAACTGATGCTGCTTTTTAAAAGCATTATGTGTCTTCATATGATATTTGGTCCAACTACTTTCTTTTGCATATAAAGCTAGGCTCAGTTAAATTGACCAAAAAGTATATGAAAAGGGAAGCTATGGAACTTCAAGCCAAGTCAACATTGGAAAAAGATCCTGCAATGGATTACATGCTTCTCCAAGGAGTGAGATTTGCTTTTAGAATCCATCATGTTTGTCCAGAAAGTTGCACCTCCTTCAGTAGATTTGTCCATGCTTTCTAAAGTTGCACCTCCTTTGTAAATTGAAATTTTAAAGTGTTTTGCAATCTTATGAACGGGACTTTTTACTAGAAACAATCTTTACTGAATCAAATTGCATGATAATAAACATGTGAATAAAGTTGTTAAAGTCCGTGGTAAGAGGTAATCTTTATTTATTCTCAATGCAGTTTGCAGGAGGATTTGATGCAGAAAGGCTGCACACATTTGAGGAACTTGGCAATCTTGCCTCTCTATTGGACAAAACATAAGAAAAGGAGTGGCTGATAGTTTCGGCTTACAATCTCAGTAAGCTATGCTTATAGTAGAATTATGAAGCCATCTCATAATCTTTTCTATCTTATTTTTGTGAATGTTATGCCTAACACCTATATTGCTAATTACTATCCTTCGATATGTAGGTAAAGAACCTTGCATTTGGTCAGGCACAACTTTACTCTATTCTAGAATTATGCCGTGACTTTGACCGGGTCTTTAAGGAGCATCTGGATGGAGGGTAAGAAATCAAAATTTATCTCTGTGCTTTGTTATATTTGTTCAGTTAAATTGTCCATAAGTCCAAATAAGATCTCTATAAGCTCTTCCGAACACCAGCTCCTTGGTATCAAATACCAAGGCCAGTTGGATATAATTGCATGCGTTCATTTTGTTTTTGTGTTTTTTTCTCTTTCAAATTATATATGGAATAGTCTGATATGTAATTGGTGTCTAGCTGAGGTAGTTGGATTTCATTATCTTTTGAGTCAATCAGACAATCATGTTTTTCATTTTATGTTATGTTTTACTAGATTCCTAGGAGAAGTGTTTCAATTGAGAAGTTGCCATTGAAAGAGGAGAGCAGGATCCAAGCAACAACAAGGCCCTCTAAAGAAGAACATAAGACTCAAATGTCTGTAAAGAAGGCTACTGCTAATGGAACTGTGGAGGAACAAGAAAAGTCAAGTAAGTCAAGAACTTCCATCGGAAAGAAATCACCAGATGGTTCAAATAATGGATTCCCCGGAAATTTGGTCAAGGTCTCTCTAAATAGTAGAAAAGTCAACAGATGGAAGTGTTCAATGGGCTTCACTCCCATCATCTATTTCAAAGCTTGGGAAGGTATATCTCTGGAAATTTTAAAGCTTGGAAATATATTCACAGGAAGAACATTACGCTATTGAGTATACTATAACTCTTCTTTTCTGCACTGCTGAAATGTTTGGATCAGATATTAGTGTCACACAATATGGTCATGTTTGTAAACTTCACACACTTGAAGGTGTAAGTCAGTGTCATTTGGAAAAGTAATGTTGATACTTTTCATCGAATTATGTTTTCCAACACTTCGGCAATACTCTGTATAACCATCAGATAATAATGGCAAGAGGATTGACTCTTAGGCATTTAGTTTGGTGACATTGATCCTAAGCTTCAATAACACCAATGCTACGTAGATATTTCCTTTACCTTTTTGTCCTACTCAAAATTTTATTTTCCCCCAATCTATATTGCTCATATGTTGGTTATAATATGTTTAATCATTCCTTTTGTACCTCTTAAAAAGCTTGCAGACAGTTGGGTGCGTGCATTGCCATTATAGGTTCCTCATATTTGTCCAAATATTAAAAACCGAATCTGATGAAATTTCTATTTGCTTTTAAGTTCTTGTGTTTGGAACGATGTAGCATGTTGCCAATCCATTGATAGTTTTACCACTAAAATGTTATGTTTTAGTTTTTTCCACGCATACTTTATCATTGCATTTTGTAGAGATTTACTTTTATTCTTTTTAATGCTACTTGACTTACTTCCTTTTTACACTCGTTTACTATATACTCCAATTTGTTTTAATTGGACATTGATAATTGGCCTTTTCTATGCATTCTTCACGTTTTCATCATATAGTACTTCTGAGATGGATTTGTCTTGACCTTTCTTATATTTCCTGAAGGTAATAACTTATCTGGTAGTTTACCAGATGAGCTTAGCAACCTTTCCAATTTGAGTAGAACATCATATTCTAGTCCATTTTTTTGTTGACTCAAATATTCTTTAATTTATGGTTTTACTGTCGCAAATGTATACTTACTTGCGGCGGTTAAGAACAGTCGCAATTATTTTTATAAAATAGAAATGGGCATTTTGCGGCGGTTAAAACTGTCGCAATTGTTTTATAAAAATATATAGACATCTTGCGACGGTTATAACTGTCGTAACTGTTTTTAATGGAATTTCATATTTGCAATTTGCGGGGGTTTTGAACCGCCGCAAATTTTGCGTCAAAATTCTACAGCCGTTGTCATAACCGCTGCAAAATATGATTCCCGACGGTCAGTTCTGCGTGAGTTAGAGAACCGCCGCAAATATATTTTGCGGCGGTTTTTAACCGCCGCAAAAGATCTCCATAAACCGTCGCAATTTGCCCGTTTTTTGTGGTGTAATAAGAACTGGATGAAGTACTATTTTTAATAAATTCGAATTTTTTAAATTAAAAAACCCCATGTGGCCCACGTGATATATTACCTATCAACATGATGAAGATAACATGACATGTTATTGACAACATAATTATTTAAGTGAAGAAATTATTGTTTCCAAATAATTGAGTAAAGTTCAAATAAAACCTAAAATATAAAAAAAAATAGTTAAAAACTAATTTAAAAAAATTACTTAAATTGAAGGATTAAAAACTTAAACAAGTATTTTTTTAAAGATGTTTTACCTATTTTGGAAATTAAAAAATTAAAAAATCATTGTAATAGGAAAGATGTGTTATTTTTTTCAATGTTACTAACAAATTTAATCATTTTTCTTGGTGGGATGAAAAACTCCAAAAATTTACCGGAAGGAATATTTACTACTAGTATTTCCCATTCGAAGGTTTTGCCGTTAGTTTCCAGGAAGGTTCCTATTGCACGCCCGTACAATGTTTTCGTACTTGCATTGGCATTTGAATCAGCCATTCAGAACCGTCAACCGTACGTGACTATTTTATGAGCCTTAGGTTTTTTATTTCACTATATCAGCCATTCTTTTCTCCTCATTTTTGTGGACTTGCGACCTCGAGGGATTTCATAACACAGTCACATCTACGTACGTCGTACGATACACTCATTAGATATTTTTTTGGTTTGTACTAATTGGCAGTATCAAAGGTGTTCCATAAAGTATTTTTAATACCAAGGAATACTTGAAACTAATTCTGCACGAGATTGTGTTCGTATGCCTCTCTCATAAAGTTAGCAAAATAACACTACTTGAGACAACTCCCGTTGGTACACTCGTTAGATATTAAATAAATAATAAACTATACTCCGTTGGTCTCTGTGTTATTATAAGAAAAAAAAATTAAATTCACATCTATTAAAAAAAATTAGTTGAATGTATTTAATTTTTTCAGCTGGGTTATTTTAAAAAAATTGCATTGAGAATAAAACAAAAATTAAATAAAATAATCGCTATATAAAAATATTTTTAAAATGATTATATTAAAAATATAAAGTTCATTATAACAATTTTTATATTTGAGACCAAAATAAATATATATTATTTATATTTGAGACATAAATTAAGCATGCCAAAAACAATCCTAAAGTAAAAACTTATTGTATTCCTTAATTAATTGAAGGCTTAAATATAATTTTTAGTATCCGAAAATTTAACGAGTTTTAGTTTTTTTATCCTTGCAATTTTTTTTAGTCCCTGTATGTTTGGTTCTATTTTCTATAAATAATGTGTCAATATTACGATTGGCTTATCACGTCAATAGTTATTATAAGGCAAAATAGGTACAATGGTCCCTTAAGTTATTTTTAGGTTTCAATTTAGTCCTGTAAGTTTTTTTTGTTCCAAATAGGTCCCTTATGTTTCTTTTTGTTTCAATTTGGTCCCAGAATCACTATTCATCCTATGTGGACCAATATGGTGTAGACACGTGTCACTTTCTCTCCACCAACATATACGTGGACCAATATGATGTTGCCACGTAGGATGAATAGTGATTCTGGGACCAAATTGAAACAAAAAAAAACATAAAGGACCTATTTGGAACAAAAAAAACTTACGGGACTAAATTGAAACCTAAAAATAACTTAAGGGACCATTGTACCTATTTTGCCTTATTATAACAAGTGTCACTAGTGTGAGTCATCAACATTATTATTATATATGGTCTAAAATCAAAATTTTGAATATTTTAAGAACCAAAATTAATGAAAGAAATTTATGTAAAACTAAAATCAAAACTCACCAAATTTTCAGGAACAAAAATATATTTAAGCTTAAATATACTATTTCCTAAAAAAGATTATACATTTTAAAATTTGTTTATCCTTATACTATCAATGCATGTTATTTCAATCCTTAATTTGAACAAGACAATTGATTATATATTATATTAGGATATGACATGATATATATTGAAAAAAAAAATTACAATAGATGGATCCGTTTACATTAAGTTAAGTTACACCAAGTCAAATTTAATTGAATCAATCGTTGTATTGAAAGTTTCTACCTTGTAATCGTTTATATCAAATTTCAGGAAAATATAAAATTGTTTAGTACTTCGTTTATATATGTTAAAATTAACAAAATAGTATATGTTTTAATGGTATATAAAAATGGAGCTCTTTGAATATACATTCAATGATATTTAAATTTTCTCAAATTTAACACAAATGATTTAGATAACATATAGTTATTATTAATCAACGGATGAATAAGTGAAATTCACATTATATAAAAAGTTACAAACAATGTAAGAGTTTGTGTAATTTAACTTGATGTAAACCTACCCCTCCTCTTATATAATAATACTCCATCCAGTCTCAAATATAAGAAAAAAAAACTAATTTCTCACTTGTTAAGGAAGTTAGTTAAATGTATTTAATTTTCTTGAATACATACAAAAATAGACTACATTAGAAAATATGCATTGGGAATGAAACAAAAATTAAATGATTCAACCACTTTATTGAGAGATATTTAGGCTTTCTCACATGATACATCTCATATATATATATATATATATATATATATATATATATATATATGTATGTATGTGTGTGTATATATATATGTATGTGAAATCCAACTTTTTTTTTCTAAGAAGGAAATTGTTTACAAAGTTTTAGAAACTTGATTGGTATAAGAATTTTATTTCCCATAAACCGCAAATTAGGCCATATATTAAAATACGAAGCTTCCTAGAAGTTGCCTCCTCACTTGCAAACATGGTATAAAAATATGGTCATATCTCCCACATATGTTTCATGTAGAACCAAGCTAGCTATAGTGTAACGTGACGGTTATTCTATTTTGTAGTTTTCTCTCGTTACATGTATCTCTTTCTTTTTGCATTGTTGCATCACCAATTCTTATCCAAATAAATTGTTGCACCAATTACCATATCGACCGATCAATTTCTTTCTTTGTGAGTGTGTGAGTGTGAATTGAAAATGGCTTCTTCTAACCAACAGCAGCAACCACTGGTACAAGAGCCATGGATGTTGGAGAATGGAACCATAAAAAGGCTGAGCAAAGAGATGAGGAAGTCTAGCCGCACTGCACATCACATGTCATCATCCTCATTGCGCAAGAAGTCTAGCCGCACTCTTGTATCAAAGATTCGATGTGCTTTGCTCAGAAACTTGTTTGCTAACATCCAAGAGGTTATTCTTGGTACCAAGCTTTCAATCTTGTTCCCTGCTGTTCCTATTGCCATCTTTGCTCAATGCTATGGCCTTGGAAGAGTAAGTTCATCCCCCTCTCATTCTCCCTCTTCTCCATAATTTTTATTTTTAAAGAGTTTATTACCAACACACTCTTTAATTTTCAAGAGTTTTTTTTTTTAATTTTTTTTATAAATCACAATTATCCTCCAACCACATGTGACAAATATAATAATTTAAACTCCTCTACTCTCTATTTAACATATCTCATGTAAATTCATCCAATAATAAAAATTGTGATAAAATGAGTGTTAATTAAATTAAAGTGTTTTGCAAAATAATGTTAAAAAAAGTGTGTCTAAAGTTTTTTTTTTTAAACTACAATTCATCATTCTCATGTAGTAATGGATGCTTGTTCTATAATAAAAAACTTTGTCAAATACTAACAAATATTTTTACTGTATTTGTTAAGAGGTTAAATATAATAAAAAATTATTAAAAAATATTTTTTAAAAAAATAAAAATTGAGATATGAAGCAACTTCTTGCACTTATGATTATTTTTATATGTTTACAAACCTTAGTAAATGCCATTAACATGATTCAAAAATTAAACCCAAAAAGTTTGTCATAAACCATTTACACGAAAAGGTTTTAAAGAAAGGTTGCTGTAGTTGCATTCGTTGTATGATCGAGATACTCCATCCGTTTCATAATGTTTGGCCTTTTAGGTCTGGGCACATAGATTAAGAAAGTGTTAATTATTGTAAGTATTATGTATAGTTTGTCTAAAATGCCCTTATTTAATCCTTATTGAAAATTGTAATACTCGTAGTATTTAATTTTTATTAGTAAGTGTGTCAATTAATTAATGTATAGTGGTTTAGAGATGAGAGATGAGAGATGATAAAAGTAGAATCAATGAGGAGTAAGAGAAATGATTGAATGAAAGGTTAATATTGGAAAAAAAATATGTTTGTGTATTGAAAATGTAAAAGGCCAAACATTGTGAAACAAGAAAAAAAGTCTAAAAGGCCAAACATTGTGAAACGGAGAGAGTAGTTTACAATATACAATCAATTTACATCCTTACTTATACGTAATTCAAGATTATCAATATCTAAACTGTTTTTTCATTACAAAGTGTATAATTTAAAAGTTAAGACTTGAGAGTCGTGTTGTTTTCGGTCAATTGTATAATATTATATTATGAATTATTATGATGTTGATTATGACTAATCTCTTATATTAATGTACACACAGCCCTGGATTTTTGCATTGAGTCTACTAGGCCTTACCCCACTTGCTGAACGTGTCAGCTTCCTCACAGAGTAAGGAACTCTCGTGAGCTTGTTGCACCCTTTGTTTATCTTTCTATAATTCATAATACATACCACAAGTTTCATTTTATTATTATTTCTCTTTTTTTTTTTGGGTTGGTTGCTGATTCTAATTTTTTTTTTTTTTTTTTTTGGTCTGATGGTGATTGCTTCTTCAAAATCTACAGACAAGTTGCTTTTTACACTGGTCCCACAGGTACGAGCCTATATCAATTTTGAACATAAAATTATCAACAAAGTTTGGTCATGATTCTCTTTCAGTTTGGTTTATGTTATCTCATTGCAACAACAATATGAATGTTATAGATTCTCCCAGTCAATTCTCTCTTTCAACCTTATGAATCACATACCAATTCTCGAGTATCTAATAGAATGTATATCCATTCGTCTTCACAATATAATTAAGTTTTTTTTTTTAATAATTATTAGATAAAAAGTGACAAACTAAGTACCGATATTGCACTAGTACTAATAAGTGTCACGAGTTTGGTAACTATATTTTCGACACTCAAACATGATATGATAAAATTCGGTTTAAGGGCAACCGGAGCAAGAGTTTTGAGAGAGTATGATGGAGAGTTTTTGCTAATATTTAAAATTTGATGAGGAGTTTTAATTAAATTAAGTTTGTAAATTAAGAGATTCAATTTAAGACTACGTGAGATCCAATTTTTTTTTTGCCCTTTCTCTCTTATTACTTTATAATACCCTTGTAAATAAATAAATAAACAATAATAACAAATAAATAAATAATAATAACAATAAATTAATAATAAATAAT
This sequence comes from Crotalaria pallida, assembly GCA_037953625.1. Classification (NCBI taxonomy): domain Eukaryota; kingdom Viridiplantae; phylum Streptophyta; class Magnoliopsida; order Fabales; family Fabaceae; genus Crotalaria; species Crotalaria pallida. Next base: position 176,614,127 of record CM075650.1, read on the forward strand.
AACAATTATAAATAAAAATAAATTAATAATAATAATTTTTAAATAATAAAAATATATTTTTAAATATATGTTTTTCTTTTTTATTCTGAAATATATTGTCTTGTTATGGAAAAGTAAATAAATAAAAATACTACATATTAGAGGACAAAGAGGAAGCGTTAACTAAATTATAAGAATTTGAATTATGTTGTATTTTTTTTTCATGTACTTTATAATTTTTAGTAGGTGTCATTAACTTCAATTATTGTAATGTTAACTTTTGTTCAATTTTAATATTTAAATATTATTTGGGATTATCTTTATAAATTGTAGGTAATTAATATTATTGAAATTATATTAAAAAATTATTTTGAAATGAGATTGTGTCTAAAAGTACATGATGATGTAATGCTGATGCATGAATTTGGTAAGTTTCATATTAAAATTTTATTGTGGTGGAAGATATGAAAAGTCTGAAGTTGAGTCTTATAACTAGCAAAATAATGATGTAATGCTGACGTGTCAGAGTTTAATGAATCTGGCGTTAGATTATGCTGTGGATGCCCTTAAGGGTGATTGGAATTGGTTACATTTAAGTGTCCCTATAAATTATCAAGCTTACAGTTGATTATTATGTCATTGAAGCTACTAATTGTTTTATATATTCTTAAATATGATTGTTTACAGTGGGAGGACTTCTGAATGCAACATGTGGGAATGTTACTGAGCTCGTAATAGCAATATTTGCCCTTACTAGTGGCCAAGTTGCTGTGGTCAAGTATTCTCTCTTAGGTTCCATCCTTTCAAACCTTCTTCTAGTTCTTGGAACCTCTCTATTCTGTGGAGGCATTGCAAACATTGGAGATGAACAAAAATATGACAGAGTAAGGAGGCCCTGAAAGTGAAATCCATTCAAAAATTTCATTTATTAAGTGCACATATATTTTTCGTTCTTTATCTTATTTATAATCAAAATGACTCTGTTTACTAATAATGTTGAGTATTGAATTGAATTTTCAGAGACAAGCAGATGTTAACTCACTTATGCTTCTATTAGCATTGTTGTGCCACATGCTCCCATTGCTGTTCAGATATAGCGGTGCCTCAGTCACGGCCTCCAAAGTTTCATCGCTGCACTTGTCGCGAGCTGCTAGCATTGTGATGTTGATTGCATATTTTGCTTACTTAGTATTCCAACTGTTTACACACAGACAATTATTTGAGGCTGATGAGGTATGCTTTATAGAATACTATTACGAATGGAATATATATGGTTAAGTTGATTGCAAAATTCTAACTATTGCTAATAACTTATACTAATAAGTGATTAATTAACATGATGCATTAAATTGGTCAGGAAGATGAAGGTGGTGAGGATGGTTCAGAAGAACAAGCTGTGATTGGATGCTGGAGTGCAGTTGCTTGGCTGATTGGGATGACTCTCTTTATTGCTTTGTTGTCTGAATATGTGGTGGACACAATTCAGGTAATAATAATTGGCCTAAATTGTTTTTTAGAAAATGTGACATTAGAAACAACTTAGTTAAAAAGATCTTATAAATATCATACTAATAATTGGCATAAGCTATTTTCACAAACTTTTTTTTTTAAAATCTCAACAGGAAGCATCAGATTCATGGGGTCTATCAGTAAGCTTCCTCAGCATAATCTTGCTACCAATAGTTGGCAATGCAGCTGAACATGCAGGAGCAATCATATTTGCTTTCAAGAACGAGCTGGTGAGGACTTTGGACAATATAATGTTATAAATTCCACTCTTCCCTTTTATCTGTCATTAAAAAAAATAAAGAATATATCTGTTCATGCTTGATACTTAAGTAATTGCATGACTGCAGGACATTACATTGGGTGTTTCATTGGGCTCTTCAACTCAAATTTCCATGTTTGCTGTAAGAATATCACAATCAAAATTTAAATGGATACTTAATTTCATCTAGTTTCTGTTTTTTTTTTTGGATTAATTGAAAGCTTAAGCAATTTACCATACAGGTTCCCCTATGCGTAATCATCGCTTGGATAGCAGGTATCCCAATGGATCTGGACTTCAACCTCCTGGAGACAGGTTCTCTTGCTTTGGCAATAATAGCCACGAGCTTCACTTTGCAGGTATAGTTAACATAATTTCAATTAACCAAAAAAAAAAAAAAAAACACCATATTTTGACTTGGTTATTTCATTCAATTCTATCGATGAAAATATGTATTGACAAAAACAAGTTGTTGGTTATAGGATGGTACTTCTCACTACATGAAAGGCTTTATTCTTATTCTCTGCTACATTGTTATTGGGGCTTGCTTCTTTGTACAAAGATCACCCATGAGTAAGTATAATATGTTTAAGTTATATTCCATCGTTACATTAATATTCAAAATCTATACAAATCAGGTTAATTCAGGATTTGTGATTCATATCTAAAATTTGTTTCTCTTCTCTTTTCAGACCAAGTTGATGTTACTAACATCACTCTTAAATCAGCAAACTGATGCGGCTTTAAGTGCTTAGCAGTAGGTAAGTTCATGTTATGTGACACATGCAAGTATGCAACTATATTCCTTTATGTTTACATACATAAGAAATCTGGAGCTAATTCTGATCACTTGAATTGCAGGGTTGGGTGTATTTTGGTCATCCACAAGCAGATTCAATGGATTGGTTATTGGTTCATTTCAATCAAGGGGCTTAATGAGTCCAAGATTTTGTGTCATTTGTGTGTTGTGTTAGTGGCCTAGTGAATTGCAAGTCTTGAATAGGACTCCAAGGGCCTAATGGATCCAAGATTTTGGGCCATATGTATGTTATGTACCAGAGTTCTGGACTAAGAGCATTGGACTCAAGGGGTTCCCTTTTATTTTGTATTTAAATAATTCTTGAATAACTGGAAATTATTCCTTTTTTTTTTTTTGGGAACTGGAATGGGAGTTTGAGGTTGTATTAAAAAGAATTCCTTTTGCACATGAAGTGGTTCTTTGAGGCATATGATGTGTGGGTAGACATATATTGCATGTTTGAGTCCTCTCTATTGATTCATTGCAACCTAAACTTTGGCAACAATTTTTTTTTCTATGCACACAGTTGCAATCAAATTATTGATATTAAGCTTAAATTTTTTACTGTATGCCTAAAGGTTAAAAAATAGAAACCATGAATTGGGAAATTAAGTTCATTGTCTTGTAAATAATAAAAAGGCTTTTTTTGGCATGTCTATTTAGAAGTTTTTTAGTTAGTTAGCAATTTTTAGATTCAGTTAATAAGTTATTATTTACTTACTAGTCGTGTTCGATGAACACAAATAAAAAATAGCTTACAACTTTTAAAAAAAGGAGCTTGCTCATGAAAGCTAGATTTTAGAAAATGACTTGAGGTAGTTTTGAAGAAACTAAATTAGTTTTCAATAATTCATGTATCAATTATACACTCAAACATTTTTTAAAATTACATTTAGTACCTAAACCCAATTGATGACAATTTAATTTTTAATTAAATGTGTATTTAATTAGTTTTTAGTTAAAATATAATAATTTTGTAATATTTCATTAATTATTTAATTATCTACATATTTATTAAGTATATTAATTAATTAATTAATCATAATTTAATAAGTTTTTTATATCGTTAATAAATAAAGAAAAAAATAAACCGAATGAATAAATATAAATAAAATAATGCCGTATGTCCTTTTTGGTCATTTACTAACTTTTAATTATTTCTACAACTAGTTTTGTCGATCAAATTTATTTGAAACAATTAGTTAAACAACTATAAGCTTCTAACTATAAACTCACAGCTAGCTTCACAACTCACAATTACGAGATTATAACTCACAGTTATATAAGTTAATTTTGTCAAACAGAGTTAAAATTTAGGTAAAAAAATGCAAATATATCTTTATCAGATCAACTATAAAAGATAGAGTATAGAAAATTTCTATTTTTTTTTAATGCAAGACAACCTTAAAATAACTTAAAAAAGAAAATAATAATAATTTGGGTGTTATTAGTAGTATTTTATTGGTGAGTGAAGTTTTTTGAAAACCCATCCATTCATTTCCCAAAGGAAGGAAGGAAGGAAGGAAGGAAGGAAGGCAGCGCCCCCTATCTTCTCAAATGTTAGCCCCAGACCCAGAGGCAGAGCGAGAGGACGCCACAGCAGTGGTCGTTTCTTGGCGCAAAATCCCTTCCCTCCGAAACGGCGTCGTTCATCTTCGTCATTCCTCCAATGCCACCCGTTCTAATTTCGTTTCTCTCTCAGTCGCACAGTCACAATCACAATCACAACCACAACCCAAACTCCACCACGATTTCGATTTCGATTTCGCCCCCACCCCATCCCAGCTCCTCAACCACCCTCTCGCCGTCGTTGCCTTCCTTCCCCGTCACGCCTCCCTCTTCTCCGCCGGTGCCATTGCCGGCGCCGCCGCCAAGACCCTCACCGCACCTCTCGACCGTATCAAGCTCCTCATGCAGGTACCAAATACAATTACTTTATGATTTTGCTTAAACTGAACTTGTAGCTCTATTATTTATTTAAGCTTTTGTTCTCGTTAATAGGGTCAATTTTGAGTTTAGTTTCACAAAGTTGCCTGCCGAGTTTAAAATTTTGGAATTACTTTCTTGTTAATATCTGTTGCTTGCTATTTTGAATTTGCTATGATGGTCGGGTTTGGATTAGCTTATTTTGAGTTCTCCAAAACTTATTATCAAAATGTGCTACTACTATTTATCTGAAAATTTGTTTTTTGGATGAAATGTATTCAACTCCATTGCAGACTCATGGGGTGCGGGTCGGACAGGAAAGTGCTAAGAAGGCAATCGGTTTCATTGAGGTAATATTCGATCTTTTTCATTTCATCCATCCTAGTTAGTTGCATCTTGAATGGTTTTGTTCTTCCCTTTGTTTCTCTGGAGATTCAAGAGTTTGTTATTTGTACTTAAGTTGTTAGATGTAGTAAGCTGATTGCAGATATGCTACTATTTGATAATAATCTACTTCGTTACTTTCTCTTGTACGTAAAACTTGAGTGGTTTGTGTCTAGTAGGTAATTGGTATATGAAGTTTTTTTTTTCTTTTCCCAAACCGATACAATAAGGTCATGTGGGCAATTATTATACTACTAAAAACATTTAAAAGATGGATGAAGGGTTTTAAAAATAAAATCACTCCCTCGCAAACGGAAAAAGATGAAGTTTTGTAAAATATTTAAGTTTGTGTCAAATTTAATTGGTGACAAAAAGGGAATCTTTTCAAACAATTAGAACTATAGGCTGCAGCCTGCGAGAATAGGTGTTCGTGTATCATCCGTGGCGAGTGATGTGTTGTATATTAAGAGAACTCCTGCTTTTCAGAGTGATCCTTCCCTCTACTACTAACTCAAAATAAAATAAGCTAAAAGAGGAGTGATAAAGAAGGAATTTCAAGAAGGTTCGGGAAGTTCCGTAGCTTCTTGATAGAGTCCATTGCCTAAATTAAATATTGTATGTATCTATCACCAACTAGTGAAAGGCCCTTTTATCTAAACTGGAGCGAGGCGGTTGCCTGACAGTTGTATTTGCTAATCCTTAATAAATTTGTCTGCTTGTTGCTGGCTAGTAATTGATACTTTATGGTGCTGTATTTTAATTGCGACCATCTTGTATAAAGGAAATCGGCAAATTCTGTGCAAAGACTGCCAGATACAAGGTCACTTTTGTTGCTAATTACTTCAAGCTATTGAGGATTTATGTTTACAAATTGCGTGCTTATCAATTATAATATTTATATGTAGTTTATGGACTCTCCTATCCCTTTGCTTGATGATTTGTTTATTTCTTCCATTTTAGATCCACCATAAAATAAAAAATAAAAAATCTTGAATCTTACATGGACATAAATTACAGGCCATAACACTTATAGGGAAGGAAGAAGGCATAAAAGGTTACTGGAAGGGTAACCTTCCCCAGGTGCATACAACTATGAAAGAATTTATTGGTATTTCTGTATTTATTTCTCCTTATAATATTGACTAGTCTTGTCATTTGTTTTAGTGTTTCTTCTTTCATGTTCCAGGTGATTCGGGTCATACCTTACAGTGCAGTGCAGCTCTTTGCTTATGAAATTTATAAGGTTTCACCTGACCATCTTTCTAGAAGTTCCGAGGACAAATATTACCTATTCATGCCTAATGTTCTGCTTATGGTTACAGAAAGTATTCAGGGGACGGGATGGTGAGCTTTCTGTTGTGGGAAGACTTGCAGCCGGTGCTTTTGCTGGCATGACATCCACTTTTGTGAGTAGTCAATTAGAGGGCCCTAGATTTTATGGTTTCATTGGTTTTTGGTGTTATTGTGTTTTGTGTGGCCTTATATGTTGTAGTTAATTACCTACAAGCAATTTCTTTTCTGTAAACTATTTTGTATCCTTTATATGTTGCTCATCTTTTATTGTTGTTCATGTGTGTGTCTATTTTTTTTAATTTATTTTTTAAAAAATCTATGTAGATAACTTACCCATTAGATGTCCTGAGATTACGGTTAGCTGTTGAACCTGGTTATCTAACCATGTCAGAGGTATGATTGAACTTCTTTAGTGTCTAACCAAAATCCGCGTTTGTAAAGACAGATGACTCTTATTGTGGCTTTTCCAGGTTGCCTTGGGCATGCTAAGGGAGGAAGGAGTTGCATCTTTCTACGGAGGCCTCGGGCCGTCTCTCATTGCAATAGCTCCTTATATTGCAGTGAACTTTTGTGTTTTTGACTTGTAAGTATATCAACAATCTTTTATCTTTTAAGTAAATTTTTTGAGAATGGACTTGGACATTGAAATTGAAACCTTCTATGATAATAATAGATTAAAGAAGTCATTGCCTGAGAAATATCAGAAGAGAACTGAAACGTCTATACTCACTGCTGTGCTTGCGGCATCTCTTGCCACGCTTACATGCTATCCTCTGGATACAGTGCGAAGACAAATGCAATTGAGGGGTACACCTTATAAGACAGTATTTGATGCCCTTTCAGGTGAGGAATGACTAATACTCCTTTATATATATATATATATATAAGTGCACATTTGTTATAAATTAGTTATAAATATATGAGCCCCTTTTGTAATTTAACAGTGTTAAGTTTATAAGAGAAACATATTCAAACTGCTGGCTTGCGTGTTGTATTTATATCTTATCTCTACTTGAATATACTTTGAACACAAATAGATCTACCTGAATTGCTTGAGTTTACGCTGCCTGTGTTTACTAAGTAATACTTTACAATGTATCACAATTCACAATTAAACTCGTGCTTACCAAATTAACGCTATTGTTGATGCAGGTATTGTGGCACGAGATGGAGTTGTTGGTTTGTATAGGGGATTTTTGCCCAATGCTCTAAAAACACTACCAAACAGCAGGTTCCTTTCATCAATTTTCTGTAGAAATAAGGTTATGATTTATTGGTTGTTGGTTAAAATATACTTTTAGTCCTTCTACGTGACGCTCATGTTCAACTTGGCCCCATACATTCTTTTTTATTCAATTTGGTCCCTGTATGTGCAATTATTTTCAATTTGGTTGTTGCCAATGCCGTTTATTGTTGTTATGACACCATGTGTTGGAGTTAAGGTATAAGGACCAAAATGATATTGATTGTCACATGTAGTGTAGGAATCAAACATGTACTGTTTTGGTCCCTATGAAAAGCAAGTGTCACGTATAGAGACCAAAAGTATAGTTCAACCTTGGTTGTTTTACCTTTAAAAATGCTCAGATAAGATACATGCTTTACCTTATCTGGTTTTTTTTTTCTTTGAATAACATAAATTTTTTATGCTTTCCTGTCATTAGTTTCTTGATCTCTCTGTTGTTTCTCTCTGCAGCATCAAGCTTACCACGTATGACATTGTTAAACGCCTAATCGCAGCTGGTGAGAAAGAGTTTCAAACAATTGCAGAGGAAAATCGCAACAAACAAAAGAACATTAACATTCCATAATGTTTTAGTAGCTGTTTTTGGCTGCCTGAAATTTTGTACTACTAATCTCCCTATATGCAACTTTTCGTTATTTGAGAATTGCTTTTGCAAGAATCCAGATTGCCGGCGAGTAATGTTTTGTTGACAGACTTTTTGTTAAACAGGTAAAGCCATAGGTCCTTGACGATTTGCTTGATTCATTCCCACCTCTAATGGCAATCTAATGGTAAAATATGTAAAAAAAAAAAAAAAAGAAAAGTTACTATTACCTTCACACATCTTTACATTTGCACATATAGTTGTATCAGAGTGATTATGTTTTTGTTTTTTCCCAGAAAATTTAGCGATTTTTTATTTAGTCATTCGAATTTTTTTGTTGGTTTTGGTCCTTAGATAATTCAAATTTTGGTTTTAGCCCATATTGATGATATGGATAATTTTCGCATGTGCCATATCATAGTAATTGCTGACGTGATCAATTATAGTGTTTAACACTTCATCTGCTAGGATTAAAACCAAAATTTTGGAACCTATAGAGACTAAAACCAACCAAAAAAAAAATTGTAGGGAGTAAAATCAAAACTCGCAAAGTTTTCAAGATAAAAACATGTTTAAGTCTTTAAAATATTTTTGTGCCTAACAATTCCTCCATTATTGTTTAAGAGTCAGGATTTGCCAAAGTATTGGAGTATAGCACTCTTTTAAGTAGTAATTTGCATTATTTTACCGGATTAATTATATGAATCGTCACTAAACTAAACAGTAAAAACACAGCACCCTGTCTATTTATCTAATGTTGCAAGAAGGAAAACCATAAACACTTCCAATTATTCTTTTCTTTTTCGGCCGCAAAACACTTCTACATATTCAGTGAGATACTGCAGTGTAAGTAACATTCAAAAGCATATCAACTCCATCCACACCACTACATAATACATATTTTGACTATGCTAATACATATTCCAGATAGACTCCTATTGAAGAATTTAGATCATAAAAGGGGGACAGTGCTCCCACCATAGTGACCTTAAACCACTCTAAAGAGCATATTTCCTTAGAGGTTTAGAATACATCTCAGTGACTTTCCAGCGGTCAGAAGATCAAAGGCTTTGTTTATCTCTTCAAAGGGAAGCTCGTGAGTGATGAAATTATCCAGCTTCACAGTCTAACAAATAAGTATTAGACCATACATTAGTTTTGATAATTTGATTGGAAACAATAAAGGATACTTGTATCCATTTAAAAAAAAATTATATTTATGTACCAAAAAGAAAATATAGCAGTACTATTTAATGAAAACTCTATAAATAATTTTTAAAAAAATGCAGGGAAGGATGATCTTTACTCCATGTATGCATTCTCTGGCAAAATGAGGCAACTGACTTCTCCCTTTGAAACCTCCAAAAACTGATCCTACAATTCTGCGACCATCAAACAGCTCCATAGGGTGGATTGGAAGCAATTTTGGAGTTGAATGAATTCCCAATATTACAGTCAAACCCCAACCCTGCATCACAAAAGTTGACAAATTTTGGAAGATTAAAAGAATGAACTCATTATTTAACTAGTAAAATCTTTTTGTAATGAGATTTGAACCAAAAAGCTAAAAGGTAAAAAAGCTAGTTAATACTAATATCATAATAGTACAATGTTTTTTCTTAACAATTAGGTTGGACACCCAGTATACATACTACTATATACTATTAATATAAGTGTAAGTGAGTATCGAAATATCTCATTCCAGGGTTGAATAGGCATATTGTATGCAGATATGAGAGAAGTGTAAATCATGGTGTCCACTCTAGTTATTATACAAAATAATAGAGTTAATATTAATGTACCTGATGAGCTGACAAAAAGGCTTCTCTTAGAACATGCAAGTTTCCAGTACATTCAAAACTGTAGTGTACACCTCCTCCAGTGATTTCTCTGATTCTCTACATTTAAATTTACCATTTTTGCTGGTTAAAATATATAAATAGATATTTTATTCTGTGAAATGAAGGGAGACAGAGGAGAACACACCAACCTCATGTACTGGCTTCTCTTCATCACTTGGATTTATGAAGTCTGTAATTCCCATTGCTTGGGCTTTGAAGACACATAATGACATAAATGTAATACATATATCACATTAGAGTGGAAATTATAAATTTAAAATACTAAAACAAATGTTCAAGCAAACCTTTTACAGGATTTATTTTTTTTTTAATCCTAACTTTCACAATCAATTAGAAAGAAGGGGAAAAGTAATAATAATTGAAAGCAAGCTACCTTTGGTGAATTTGTCTGGGTTGATGTCCACACCTACTATTTTGGATGCACCTCTGGCACGTGCCCCTTCTGCAACCTGAGCCAATTTTAAAATGACGGTCTAAAATTATTGTTATTATTTATTATTTATTACATACGAAAAAAGATCAAACAAACAAAAGAGTAAGCTCTTATTTTATTCGTTTTAAGATAAAGATGTAATCACTTGAGCCTTTCAAAAGAATTTTGGTATAATGGTATCAATTTAGTGTCCTCATGATGAAAAATAACATCATAATCATGTAAGGACAACAAGTTCAATTTTTTTATTAATATCATTTTTTATGTAAGCTCTCCCCCTTATCCCTGTACACCCGCACTCTCCAAAGCAAATACCCTCACTATTTCTCACAATATTCTAACCAACAATATAAAAGAGGAAAAACAAAAGTTGTATACAAGTTTAAAGTGTTTTTCAACTGGGATAAGTTAAAACAAAGAACTTAAACCCAATATATAGCTTTGACTTCCTTCCTTCATTCCAATTTCACATAACGTGAGACTTGCTAAAATAGAATATTTCAAACAAAATACAACATGTTTGAGGGATTATTCTAATCAAAATCAGAACAATGTTACTTGCATTTCTACACCAAAGTTATTGTTTTTTTATTTTAAGCATGAGATTAAGCAAACCCAAATAACTAATAGACTAAAATCATTATTCTTCCTATCGTGATTGAAGTAGTTGATGTTAATGTACCAAAGAAAAAAAGGTAGTTGATGTTAGAACACTCATGTGATTGAGGTAAGTGAGAGATGCACAGCGGTGAAGCTAATGACATGCACCGTAGCATTATTTTAATATTATGACAAGGATAGACTCAAAAAGATAGAGTCAATAATCTAAGATTGGGTTCAGTGCAACTTGGTTTATTCATTTAAAAAAAATAACTTGGTTCATTGATAGGGATTGATGCGGTTCTGCCTTAAAAAGGATAAACGAAAAAAATCTATCTAATCCAATGATATAATGAAGGAAAGCATTAAGACAAATCAAGAATGGATGAAGCCAGAACTTACAGCAAGCCCCACAGCACCCAGCCCAAATACTGCTACAGTAGAACCAGAATGCACATTAGCAGTATTCCAAGCAGCTCCAACCCCTGCATTTAATTTGATCTCAATAATTCACATTCACATCACATCATGTTGCTTCCTCACCCATGTATTTTTTCAAATCCCAAATGCAATATGATATGATTTGAAAAGATGCTTTTCCTATCTATCACCCGAAAAATAAAAGCTCTTTCCTTTTAATTAGAAGGGGAAAAAAAATTCATTCCTATACTTTTGATTTTTGAAAAATTGAAAAACTTAAATAAGTTCTCAAAAAATTCAAATAATGGTCAAATAAGTTTTTTTTACAACAAATTTTAGAAAAAATTTATTCCTTAATCATAATCTAATTTAACTATCATTGTTTGAGTTTTTGGACATATAAATGAAGATTATTTTAGTTGGTATAGAATGGAATTAATTTAGAGTTTATAAAGTTGTTCGAATTTCATTGTCAATATAAGGAACTTGTTGATAACTAGTTTGTAAGTATTTCTAATAAATCATAATAGGGGTGTATATGGTCTTGAATCAAACCACAAGTCAAAAATTAAGTCTAATTCAATTTGAAGGCTCGGTCTGACCTCTATTTTTCAAACCTTTACTCAATGGTTTGATTCACGATCTTACAACTTTTGACAACGTGAAGATCGAACTAGACTGATTAATTTATTTTAATTATTTTTTTTATCATATTATAATAGTTTTATAAATTATGTACTTATGCTTAGGTTTGATTGATTTTTTTTAATCAAGAATGCTTGGATATAATTGTTAGGATTAATGCTTGATGAAGTTGTTGCTTGAATATGTTTAAATTATAGTTGATCATAATTCTTTTTTTAAATTGAATTAAGTTTTTAAAATTTTAAATAAATTGAGTAAGTAGAGTGCTAGATAGAATTGAAACGGATCATATTTATTCATTTCGGTTTGGTTTGATCTCTTTGTAGTGAATACTTCTGAATCAAGTTAGATCAAATTATAATTTGATTGATCCAGTATATAATATGCTCTAAATGTCACATTAAATCACTAAATATCACAACCCAATTTATATAAACTTTTAGCTATCATAAGTTTGAGATTCTAAATGTTAAAAGCGTGCTTCCCTAATTTTTTAATTTAGGACCGATTTCTTTTTCTTTTCTTCTTAATTTTATTTTTGAGGCAATAAAGAAAATAGGTAGCTAGCTAGTACTATAGATATAGTAGAAAATGGAATTTTGTCCCCATTGCTCCATGTTCTGACTTTCAAATTTCAACCCTTTCCTTTCAAATTCAACCCTTTACCGGTCAAGTCATTATGGGGTTTCAACAATGACTTTTTGTAATTGTCTTTGCTTTTCAGATTTGTAATATATTAATCAATTTCATCTCATCTATAGATTGAAGACGAAGACCTTGTTAATTGGGTAAAGATAAACAAAAATACAAGCTAAGTATATATTAGAATGCATCACTCCTTGCCCAAGATTCATGAGTCATAACAACGCAAGTGGAGGACATCCCTACTCTACACGCAATGCAACTTGGCCACAGGCTGACTCATAGCATAAAGTATCACATCACATGAAAACTTGAAACATTGAATAGACCATATCGGATTTGGATTGTTACTTAGTCAAATCGACAAATCTTTACAGAATAGGCTGTGTGGCCAAAGAAGGAAAATTCTCACTTTACTTTTTTTATTGATTTAATTATATTTTGCATTTTTATTTTATTTTAAAGATGTATTTTGTTTTTTTTTATTTATTTTGGCTTTTTATCTTTTAAAAAAATTAATTTGTTTCTTTAATTAATAAACGGCTCACTTTGGTTTTTTATTTTTTTCAAAAGATTTAATTTGGTTTTTTTAAAAAAAAAATTAAATTTCAATTCGGTCTTTTAGTTTTATGGAAAAATCCATTTTGGTTATAAAATTTTATATTATTAAAGATAAAAACAAGACTGGGATGAAATAATTTTTAAAAAAATCAAAACTTTGTTAAAAAAAATTGATAATAAAACCTCGAAATCTATAATGTTGATAAAAATAACTAAACTGAATCTAAAAAAAATAAAGTAAGAAAATAAAAAAAATGAAGGACCAAAATAAATATTCAAAATAAGGTAAATGACAAAAATGTAATTAAAACTTTTTTTATTCCCTTCCTTAAATCCTTACTATTAGTTTAGAGGGAAAATAAGTATGAACAAATATGTTCATTTAATTTTATTATATTATAGAAAAAAATAATCAAAAAAATTTGCATAGAAAGTCAAATATCTACTAATTATATTATTATAGTAGCCTTCCTTTTAAGAGTCAAACGTTGATGTGTCAACATGCATGTGTTTGGTTTTTAATAATAAAATAATTATTGATAATAGAATAATGCATTGCAATTAAATCTTTAACTTAATATTAAAAGACTACAAAATTAACTTTTTTATATATTGAATTTATCATTTTCTAGGTATATTTTACACTTTTAATCATTTAGATATTATTTTTAAAACAATGACTAACAAAATCCATTAATTAAAATATTATTGGATGCTCGTGTAAATTTTTCTTTTTACAATTTAAACTTACATGCACATAAAAAAAAAAATTTCTTATTTAATACTCCCCCATCCTTATTATATGCTTATCTGGGTAATTCAAATGAATTAAGAATATTAGTCAATATTATTAGTGATAATAGAATTAATAATATTTGATTTTTTAAAAAAAAAATTAGTCTTATATTTGTTATTAAAATTTTAAAAAATATTAAATGAATATAATTTTTTTAAAATAAATAATAATACAATTGAAATTTAAAATTATAGCTTATAAATAAAACCAAACAAAAATTCTCAAAAAGAGTTGGAGGAAGTATGATTTATGCATCGATATTTAAATTTTTTTAAAACCAACAAATAGATATTAATTTAGTATTAATTTGCCTCGAACACAAATGACATAATGTTGTTGATTGTTGATGCATCATAAAAAGTAACATATTATGATATATAGGTGTTTATTTCAAATTAGATACTATATAGTTAGATGAAGCTAAGGCACTTAATTACTTACCTGTGGAAACACCGCAGCTGATCAAGGTGAGTTTCTTGAGGCTATGAGTGAGGTCATGGTGGAGCTTAACTACACAAGCTGAATCCACAACCGTGTACTCTGCAAAAGTTGATGTGTTCAAGAAATGGAATATTGTTGTTCCATCAATGGTTGAGAACCTGCTAGCTCCATCGCTATCCATTACTTTTTTCATTGGGTTCACACCAAACCTCTCACACATGTTGGTTTGCTCACTCTTGCAATAGGAGCACTCACCACACTCTCCATTGAATATTGGTACCACCATGTCCCCTTCTTCTATGTCATTAACACCTTCTCCCACACTCTCCACAATCCTTCAATTTCAAAGCCATTAATTAATTAGCTTAATAATGCATGTCACTTTTTTTCTTTATTTTTTGACATAATCATATAGTATAAATTAAGTGAAATCCTCATTTCACATGCATCTCGAAAGTTGACAACATTGCCACTTGATTGAATACTTAAGCCAAATGAGTGTATTAATGTTTCATTGAGTACTGTATTTGAAAACTAGTAGTTTTTTCTTTATGACATGTTAAGAATACTTTATAAAGTGAAATTGAAAATACATCTCAAAGTATTAAATAAACTATTTTATCATGTTAATTTTTTTAACTATTCATTTAGCAAAAATAATTTGTTCCCAAATAATTATTTTTTTTTTACAAAATATAGATACTAACATTTAAGGGTTTTTTTTTGTCATTGTCCTCATTTTCCACCACATTTATTTTACATAGCTGTCACTGAAAGATATAACCAACGCAAATGGCAAAATAAGTAGTAGTACTAGTATAAAATAAAGGGTTCGTTAAGGGCTGAGGATAAGAAGGTAAAAGTAGTAAAAAAACCTAAAAAAAATTAAATTCATTATCACTTGAATCATTAAATATTTAATTTTCTATAAAAAAAATGTACTTTTTTTAAGAAAATCCTAAAATAAATATTGATTTATTACGAAACCACACAATAAACATTCATCTACAACCTTAGAAAAGATAATTACTGGAGTATAAAGAAAAAGAGATAAAAACTTTTTAAGTATTTCATCCGGTCTATATTATAAGAAAAAAGAAACATAATTATCTGGTCTCAATTATTCTTGAAATATTCGTATAAAGTATTTATCTCATTTAATTTTTATTTTATTTCTAATGCAACTTTTCAAAAGTAACTATACTTTTTTTTATAAATTTGATAAAATTAACTACATTCAAATAATTTTCTTAATATTAAGTTGATTATTTTTTCATATAATAAAGAGTGGAAGGAGTATCTTTAATGGATCATGCTAATGAATGCCCTAAAAATAATAATTAAAGAAGATAAAATAAGTAAATGAACATTGTAAACACAAACCGAACATTTTTTATTAAATACATATTTTTTTAAGACAAAATTACTTATTGTTAGTGCTTAACAAGTGTTTTTAATCCACTGGTTAGCATTTTCCAACTTCAACATGCACACCTTAAAAAAATCCTTAGGATGACTTATGGTGTAACAACATGTGCGTGTTTTCAAAACTTAATGTGGTTATTTACTGACTCAAATCTTTGAAAAATTCCAACCGTGAGATTACTCCCTCCGTTTTTATTTAAGTGTTATTTAAGTGTTTTTTTTAGAAGTTTTTTGTTTTTTATTTCAAAAGTGTAATAAATATTATTTTTCATGTTTACTCTTGGTATTAGTTTTTGTAAGCAGTGAAAAAAAAATAATGATTACAGAGAGAAAAAGGATATAGTTGGAAAAAACATAATTAATGTATTAAAAATCTAAGTAATGATTGTGTTTCTTAAAAGATGTGTAAATATAACGGATAAATAGGAACTTAGAATAATTAATTTACTCAAATTGAGTGTTTATTTACCAAAAAATATATACATGTCAATGTTTTCACGTCTTACCCGGAAGCTTCATGGCCGAAAATTCGAGGATAAGCACGCTGAGCCTCATTCTTTGGTGCACCATATCAAATGAAAAAAGAAAGTAATAAGAAATAAAAACACCACGAGACAACTTATAGCATAATACAAAAAGTACTATGGTTTAATCATACAAAATGCTTATTGCATATCTCCAACTCTCCAAGCTAGAAATATGAAATAATTATTGCCGCATAATAAAGCTAAGATAAAATGCCTTATATAAAAAAAATAAAAACAAAAAAACAAAATGATGCTTATATATATTATAATAAGAACGAGAGGCCTTAACATAAGAAATGAGAAGAGACTAATAATTATAATCAAATGACAAAAATTGTGGAGTAGTAAAATGATGCAATATAATAACAAGATGAATGTGCACTCTTTAACTTTAGGGAGTTACTATCATGCAATCCAAAATTGCATGGTTGTTATGCAACCTTTTCTTAAACCTAGTTAAAATTAGGTTTTTGCAATTTAGTCCAAATTAAAGTAAATTAAAAATTTAGTCTTTTGTACCTATAGACAAATTATAACTTTTAATTTAAAAAAAATTAAAAGTAGTTAAAATTAGTCACTTGTGTAAAAAGGCTTAATCCAAGTGACTAAATTTAAAATTAAAAGTTATAATTTGTCTATAGGTACAAAGGACTAAATTTTAATTTACTTTTTATGTTGGACTAAATTGCAAAAAACTAATTTTAACTACTTCAAATAATGACATGGCATAGGTGGCAACTTCTTATTGGTTTAAGAAAAGGTTGCATAGCAACCATCCAATTTTGGATTGCATGATAGAAATACCCTTAACTTTAACAACATGTAGAAATATATGTATGTAGATGTATTGGTACGTATACCTCGCCTTGCCAAGCACTGAGATCGGTGTGACAAATGGAAGTGTAGAGGATCTTGATTCGAACCTCCATTTTCTGAGGAGGATGAACAAGAACTTGTTCCACCACAAAGGGCTCTCCCGGACCATATGCCACAGCAGCTACATATATATCCATTAATAATAAATTAAATAATTACTATATCATTCTTTCATCATAAGATGATGCTTAATCAAGATCTAGCTTGCTTAAGCATGTAACTATTGAATAAATATCAATGGAATGAACAATAATTTAATTGATCGATGATGAGTTATATATATGTAATTACCTTTGCAAGTAATGGTCTTTCCTTTGGTTTCACTAGCATTCAAGCTTAATGAGCCGATTCCATTTGCAACATCAGGACCTCCCATTTTGATTTATGTGATTTTTCTTTTTCCTTCAGCTGGTGGAGACTTGCTTTGAAAGAAGATAAGCACTATGTAAAAGCTAAGCTAAGGAATGAATTTATGGAGAATAATGAAACTGATCTAACGGCCTGCCTCTGAAATGACAATAAATTGAAAGAAGATGACGGAGCAAATTTATGGTGAGTGACCACATCATTTGGAAAAAGTCAATAGATACATTTAATCTCCTCTACTTGTATAAAAACATCAAAGACCACCTTTGTTCACTTAAAGAATATTCGCACCAGAGCATTTGTAAGTAAATAACATTATCTCTAATCCAAATTATAATTTGAAATTAAATAAATTATCTATATGTGAAACAATTATCATCAGTTTGTTAAAAAAAAAAGTAATCATTATCCTCAAAAAGATAAACTCAAAGAGATTAAGCTTCAGTTTAAATTTATTTAATCTTATCTGCATGTGAAATTATTATCTTTAATTTTACAAGTTTTTCAAATCATTATATACATATAGTACACAATGGATGACTCCTCAACAATATTTTAGCATTTATGCTAACTGGAATTGGCTTACAAACTTATGGATATGATCTTGAGAGATTCAAGTTTTAATTTAAGAAGACTTCATTTATAATAATAGGATTTGATTTATTATATTGCAGCAATATAATAATAGGAGTTGATTTTTTCTATAATATATTTTGTATATTGTAATAGATAAAAATCATCCTATATAAAGATAGGATTTGATTTTATGTTTGATGTAAATATTTTTTGTTTTTTGTTTTTTATCGTGACAAGAAAATTAAAACTCTTAATAACAAACCAAATTTTTTAACAATATTATCTTTCTATTTTTTTCCTCATATGATATGGATCATTAGTTCGAGATCAATTAATAATTTTAAAAATCAATTGAAAAAAAAAACTAAAAATTATGTCGATAAACTAAATTTATGTTTAGTCACTCATACCACTAACTAAGATTTTTATTCTCCATATTTATAAAGTTAAGATAGGTATTACTACTTATTATGTAAAATTGTGAATATATATATATATATTCTAATAAAATTTTATTTTTCTACCATATTCTTACATTATCCCACTACTGTTTAGGTATATAGAGATTACGACTTATTTAAAAAAAAAAATAATTAAACTAGAAGCCGATCTTCTTTGCTGTTGGCATATGTGATATGTCTCCATTTTTTGATATTAAGATATGAGAAGTGTTAGAAAAAGAAAATAAAGATTAAGATCCAATAAGATAAAGATAATCATAAAAAATAAAATAAATATTTAGCTTGAGGTAAGATAAATATTTTCCGGATTCAATTTAAAAAAAAACTAATTGTACAAAAAAAGAACTACTTCATCCATCACGTAAATATAAAAAAAAATCATGTTCAATTCTGATTTAATATTTATTTATCTTAATAAATTTGATAATCATATATAAAAATGTCAATTTATCCCTAAAATAAATAAGGAATATCTCATATAAAAAGTGTTACATTTTTTACTCATACGAAGAAATACTCATATGAGGAAGTACAAAATTTATCAACAAGATCATTTAGATTAATTTTTTTTAAGTATAGGGTTTAGTTTGAACTCCTACCTTTTTATATAATTATTTTTCGTTGTTGTTTAATAATAATCTTTAATTTATAATAAAAATAATAATAATCTTTATTTAAAATATTTAATATAAAAAAATTAAAGTATCAATAACCCGTGCATTGCACGGGGTAAGAGCTAGTACTTATCTATCTTGTCTTTTTATGCTTGTGATATTTTTTTTAAAGGATTAAGAATGTAGGATAAAAACTCAAAAATGAATTTTTTTTACTGAATATAAAATCTCTTAATTATTTCAATGTATATTTTTTTTAATGTAAAGCTATTTTTTTGAAGGTTTGTATACAATACTCATCCTTTGTTGATGAGTTTGTATACTCATCCCTGCATCAATGGCTATGAATTGACAAGGTAATGAATGACCAAGATGGAAACAGACTATGCATACAACCTAGTATACCAGGTGCATCCTAGAGACACCCACTAGTAGCGTTTGTTTGTTTTTTTTTTAAATACATTTGCTTACCTGTTTTTGCCTTGCCTTTTTTTTTACGTTTTTAATTATGAAATAAATCTTTTTAATATATAGCATTTGTGTGATTTTATTTAGTTGACTCTTGATATACAGTAACCTTCGTCCCCAATTATAATTTACAAGATGCCTTTGGGGATTTCATTAAAAAATTATTTTATTTAGTTAATGGTATTGAAAGTGTAAATTTTTTATGTGTTTACAAAATTATCCTTATTAATATTGTTGGAAATCTAAAAAATATCAAATAAATAGGGATGTTTGTGGAAAGAAGTAATTAATGATCATTGAAATTAGTATAGGGTCTTATATTTAGGGAAGGAGGGAGTAATATTTATAAATATAGATATATATTAAAAAGATTTATTTCATAATTAAAAACGAAAAAAAAAGCAAGGCAAAAACAGGTAAGCAATTGTACTAAAAAAAATAACAAACAACACTACTAGTGGGTTTCTCTAGGATGGACCCGATGTACGAGTTGTATGCATAGCCTGTTTCCATCTTGGTCATCCATTACCTTGTCGATCCATAGCCATTAATATATGGATGAGTAGACAAACTCATCAATTGTTTCCATCTTGGTCATCCATTACCTTGTCGATCCATAGCCATTGATACATGGATGAGTAGACAAACTCATCAATAAACGATGAGTATCGTATACAGACCCTTTTTTGAATTCTTATTTTCAAAAAAAAAATTTCAAAGAAAAAGCTATATTTGCTCCATGATTTTCTTGTCTCCAAAAAATGGTTTTTCACCTACCAATAGTTATTATTATTTTCATTGCTAACAAGTGCCAAGGTTATTATATACTACGTACGTATAAATGAAAGTTTTCAAGTTCTTACTTAGTATTTTTCACTTTCTAGAAAATATAAAAGTCATATTTTTCCACAATTTTTATCTTTAATTGGTTCCTTAAGGGCACTTGTTTTTTAGGTCTATTCTATTTACAAGCCGACAAGAACAAAGAACTAGCACCCGGGACTACTAGCATCATTATCTCATTTCGAGGATCTCAGTTGGTTCCACAATGCATAATGGGTCAACTTTCATTAGTTAAAGGCACTTAATTATTAGCATTTGCATATTTTTAACTAATTAAAAAAATAAAAGCTTTGTTTAATCTCAAATTTAAAAGCCAATGATAAAAGGTTAAAAAATGATAACAATGCAATGGGAATACAAGTCTATTATCTTCCAAAATATTAAGTGTTTTATTTTTCAATGCAAAGTTACTATATTTAAGCTTTTATCCTCAATTCTAAGTATCAAGGTTAAGAAAATCCATAAATAAAATATAGTGCATCCAAATATCTTATACTAAATATTATTAATGAGTAAGTTGTATATGCCATTTTTTGGACATAATATTTAGTTGAATCAAACTTGTTTGATATTATTACTCCTTTTGGTCTCATGAATAAGATTATTTTGGCACTTTTATTTTGGTTTTATTTTTAAAATCTCATTTTATTTTTTAATAATATTTAATTTATTATTTTCACAAATACTCTTATTCATTCTAATTTTTTAGAGTCTCTATAATAATTATAGAGATAGTTTTGAAAAATTATATCAAACTTTCACATTTTCAGTACCACTAACAAGTTTAATTACTTTTCTTGGTAAAAATAAAAAATTCCCAAAAAAAAATTCTTGCATAAAAACCAGAGGGAATATAAGTGCATGTTGTAAGATTTTAATATCTTAGTATGTCTCATGTGATGTGCATGTGACATGTATTGATGTGTGTTTAGTAAATAAATGATTAAATATTAATGGGCTAAATCATATTTAGATAAGAAGGGGATTGTTTCTAAAGGACCGTTAGCTTGATGGAAGCTAATGGATAATAGTTAGGGTTTTTACTCTTTATAAGAAACAGGTCCTGGTCCTGACCATAAGGTATTCTTTTCTCTCCCCATCACAGAACGGCTAAACAAACAGCATAGAAAAGAATAGCATAAGAGGCAAAGGAATAGAAACGTGTTTCGTGGCTTTTGATCAAAGAGCATTTGGAGAACTCTCTTCCAACTCTAGCAATGGATAAAGGTTAGTAATCGTATTCCTTATTGTCTCTATAATGTGTGAAAGTCATGTAATTTCAAGATCCTTATTATTGTAGTTGTAACGAATAAATTAAACTACAACTTATATGTGGTATCAGAGCCATGTTAAGAAATTCATGACTTTCCAATTAAGATTTAGGATTTGGATTGAATCCCAATTATGGTGTTTAGAGATTAATTTTGCTGAATCCTAATTATGAATTTAGGATCTTTACGTTTCCGCATTATTGTTAAATGAAATATTATGATTATTTGAAAATTGATTGTTTATCGATTTGTTTTACCCATCAAAGTTGATTTCCAATTGGGTATAACGTATACATAGTGTTTCAATTATATATTTTTTAAAGTTCATCAAGTTTTTTTTAATTGGGGTAAAACTATTAATTGATATATGTGAAAAACATTAGGTATTGCTTTCATCACTATTTATGTTTCGTTTTACTGTATAAAAGCACATTACAGTGAATGACGAATAATTATATATTCCTTTTGCATAATAATGAATATATATAACAAGTCCAGTATGTCATGGACAATTTACGTTTATATATATATTTGGGATTAATTTGAGTTTTTTATTAGCAAAAGAAATTTTTTGAATTGGCATTGCTTGATTTGATATTAATGTATGATGATGTGATCATCATTAAAGCTGTCAAATCATAAAGATATTAATTCCGATTGTATAATTTTATTATAATAATGAATTTGATTTGAAGTTAATTGTATGTTGATTTTGTTAATCACCAAAGTGGTCAAATCAGTAAGTAAATTAATTTCAAATCATATGATGATTTTTCAATTACTCATAAATTTGATGCTATATGAATGACGTAATGGTTTGATGTTCTATGGGTATATTCTAGTTCATTGTTATAAGGCATTTATGGATCGCCCAAAGGTTTGATTAGTTGTTCTTATAATTAATGGACATGACTGTAGGCAATATGTTTGTGCTATTGGTTTATTTATATATCCAAAGACAATAGATAATACTAATTGGTGCATATGTCATTGCCAATTATTGATTATTAATTTTATTAGCATCATTATGTTTTAATGTCGTGTGCTAATGTGCAACCCAAAGGAGAGCGTTATTGCACATTAATTGTTTAAGTAATATGTACCTTATGTCTCAAAACATTTGTGTAGTAAATGTTCTTAATTTTCTGCATTCTCATGACTTGTATGTGTCAGTGTTATTTGTTCAACTTTCTGACTAAAATTTGCAAGTCTTTCTTATCAGTTAAAGAAAAGTTTGTTGCTATTAATGGTGTTAACAACAATAAAGATAAAGTTTATTATAAAATCTGAGTAATTTTTTTAGAAAGATTTGACAAACACTTATGTTATGTTCATGAGGATAAGTGTTGCAGATAACATTAAGATAATTCTCTCCAAAATTGAAAGTACTTAAAAAAAATAAGTGAATTTTGTGAGAGAATGCCAAATATTTTTGTGAGTCTCTTGGGACATTAATGAGTACCCTAACCCCATAAAGTTTGGTGATTTGTGTACTATTTATAAACGTATAATTAAAATTAAAATTATTGGAACAAAATTTAAGTTTGAGTCCTTAGAAATAGTTGTGGATGAGAACTTCTTATTATAGTTTATCCTCGCTCATTACCGATTGAGTGTTACTTGTTTTTGAATGAGCTATAACGCCATGAAAGAAAATGGGTTGTCCAGTAAATTGCACAATATCTTAGTTTAAGAGGAAACAAGACTTAAGAATATAAGAAATTTCTTTATCCAACCTTTAAAGACATTAAGGAGCTGGAAATAAATGTGTGAAAAAACATGATAAGGGCAAAGGGTCACTTAGAATTAATGAGACATATGTGAAAATTCATATGAAAGAACCTCATTATCATAAATGTCATTTTGTGCAAAAATGTTGAATTCAGAAGAAGTGCATAAAATGAAAATCATGATTCTATGAAAGATAAGTTTAGAGCTTATGTATGTTTGAATCAAACTTAATCAAAGATCCACATAAAGATAAGTTTAGAGCTTATGTATGTTTGAAATGTTTCTAGCATAATGAATTTTGTTTAATCCATACCATAAACCCACATGTAAAGTACGTGTTTGTGGGAATAAAGTGAAAGTTCTAGTAGAACTTGTCAGGATTTAATGTTTAATCCTTGATATTGGGCATCACCTAGACTCATTGGAAACCTTTTAGGTACCTAGTTTTTCTAGGAGTTTGGTTTATTATCTAGGATTATTGTTACTAGATACTCTTTTATGTTTGGTTATGGATGTTTCAATTTATTTAAGTATAATTATCACATCGGTATTTGTATATTAGTGATAGTTATA
Organism: Crotalaria pallida; assembly: GCA_037953625.1. Lineage (NCBI taxonomy): Eukaryota > Viridiplantae > Streptophyta > Magnoliopsida > Fabales > Fabaceae > Crotalaria > Crotalaria pallida. The sequence continues at coordinate 176,638,236 of CM075650.1, forward strand.
TAAATTGAATTTTAAATGATTTTTTGATAATTTGTGGCATAAGTGTTTGGGTCATAAATCCAAGGAAAGAATGGAAAGCTTTATAAGGAACAAAATCTTTCCAGATTTGGATTTTATTAACCTAATTATTTGTGCAGATTATATTAAAGGAAAGAAAAACCAAAGACACAAAGAAAAAAGCCACAAGAAGGATTCAGCTTCTTGAAAATGTGTTCTTCAAAACTCGTGGACCTCTGATGTTAACTTTCTTTTTAGAAAGGAAAAGGTATGTGATCATCTTTATTGATAACTATTCATGTTATAGTTATGTCTTGAAAATTTACTTGAATAAAGTAGAAAGTTAAGTACATATAGATGAATGTTATCAATTACGATAGAGATGATGACTAACATGAAAGAATTAATTAAAATGGGCAACATCTGTGACTGAAACTCATCAAGAATTGAATAATTTGTGTGTATGCCAGTTACACTTCAGCGAAATGGTGTATATAGGGCAAACAGAATAGTAATGAATATGGTTAGGAGTATGATATTTAGTCTTTACCCGCATTTGTGAATGTATGTCTTGAAACTGCCATTTGTCTATTGAACAGGGTTCCTAGTAAGACAGTGCCAAAGACAATTTTGAACTGTGTTTATAGGATACCCAATTTAAGGCACCTGCATGTTTAAGGTTGTCGGCAGAAACAAGGATTGCAATCCGCCAGAAAAGAAAATGGATATAAAACAACAGTGATTATTTCACTGATTATCCATATAAATCAAAAGGTATAGACCTTATTGTTCTAACCATAGTATAAGAACCATTGAAATTGTGAATGACAGGTTTACTGAGAATTGTGAAATTAGTGGGAGTATAGTTCCACATAACGTGAAAATTAACGGAGTTAGGGTGCAAGTTCCTGTAATTTGTAATTTGTTCTTCTACCTCAAAAATAGTTTATTTTATTGTTGAATCGTATAACAATAAAGTACGAAATGAATCCACTATTCACAACGATTCTACTTTCGAAGAACCAGGAGAAATAGTATTAAAAAAAAAGAAGGAAAAAAAATTGCTATTTCGAATGTTTTAAGTGGTTTATCTACAAGAATATAAATTTGACTTAGTCATTAATGATAACGATGTGTTGTTTTACAAGCCGTAAGTTGTGATAATATTGATAAATATTTTTATATGCGAGACCTTGTAGAATTGCCTAAAGGTTACACGAAAGTTGGGGGTAAGTGAATCTTTTGGACCAAATATAACTCTCGTGACAACCTTGAACGTTACAAGGCCAAATTTGTTATCAATGATTTCCCTCTCAAAGTTGGCATTGACCATTAATGAGGTATTTTGACCAATTACCTGAAAGAATTTATTCAATATTATCATCATGACATATGTAGTCCGTAATGATTTGGAACTGCGGTAGAAAAATGTGAAAACAACCTTTATGAATTTTAGAGGAGGATGTTTATGTGGATGACCCACTAATGTGGTTCTCAATTGAAAAGAATGAACACATAATGTGCAAATTTGAGGAAATTAATATACAAATTTAAACATACATCCCACTAATAGTAACTGAAAGATAGTCAATGATACTATTGTTTGTTTTAAATTTAAGGGAACACAATTAACTTGTGTAAGTATCTGAAGGTCAGTGGGAGTGAGTTTATTGTGTTGATTTTGTATGTTGATTATATTTTGCTTGCAACTTATTATTTTGGTCTTTTACACGAGACTAAGATATTTTTCTAGTAACTTTGAATGAAAGATATAGGTGAGTCGAGTCATGTGATTAGAAAATGAATATTCTAGAATATGTCACATGAAATGTTAGGCTTATTTCAGAAAGCTTATATCATTAAAGTACTAGAATAATTTAGAATGAATAAAATTTACGTTAAGGAAGTATTAACAATACTCATAAAGTCTTGAGGTATTAGCATGAAACGAATAAATGCATGCTTACTTCTGTAATGAATGATCACATTGAGGTGATCAGAATGTTGAATTTATAACAAGTTTTGAGGTTACAATTCAAACTAATTGACTGCAAAAATTTTATTTCGGGGCTTAGAACTGTTGACAATATTGCTTAGCCGCTGAAAACGTACTGTGGTGTTTTGCAGCAATGACAATTACTATAAAGGTGCTAAAAGTATGTGAATGAAGTACTTTGTCTCTAAAGAATGAGATCAGAAACAAAAAATTGTCAATAGAGCATATTAGCACCAATCTTATGATTGTTGATCCCTTGAAAGAAGGGTTATTGCCTAAACATTTATTGAACATGTTGAAAGTATAGACATTACTGTTGTTAAGTAAAATTGAATTTGATGTTAACATCCTTATATATGATGTAATTGACACGCTGAGCTCGTTTATGATATGTTTGATATGTTTCTGATTACCTGTTCTCTAGAATGACATGCATTATTGTATTAGAGTAATGTAAACAGGTATTGTCTTGAATAAAGACATTATGGACCAATTATGTATTTCCCAATTATAGATCGTGATTAAGGAAAAAACTATTTTGTGGTACATGGAAGGAATTATGTCGAACAAATGATGTACAATCGCCATGATCCGAATTAGTTACTATCTTTAATCATGATTAATAGAGTATCTAAGTATAAAATGATTTGGCCATGTAAATGCCCATTAATTGTTTATTTAATTATTTTGTTTATTAGACCATAATGTTGAATTATGTCACATGAGTCAAGTGGGAGAATGTAAGATTTTAATATCTTAGTATGTCTCATGTGATGTGCATGTGACGTGTATTGATGTGTGTTTAGTAAATAAATGAATAAATATTAATGGGCTAAATCATATTTAGATAAGAAGGGGATTGTTTCTAAAGGCCCGTTAGCTTAATGGAAGCCAATGAATAATAGTTAGGGTTTTTACTCTTTATAAGAAACAGGTCTTGTTCCTGACCATAAGGTATTCTTTTCTCTCCCCATCACAGAACGGCTAAACAAACAGCATAGAAAAGAATAGCATAGGAGGCAAAGGAATAGAAACGTGTTTCGTGGCTTTTGATCAAAGAGCATTTGGAGAACTCTCTTCCAACTCTAGCAATGGATAAAGGTTAGTAATCGTATTCCTTATTGTCTCTATAATGTGTGAAAGTCATGTAATTTCAAGATCCTTATTATTGTAGTTGTAACGAATAAATTAAACTACAACTTATACATGTTTGATTCGGCGGTGAGTTATCCCAGAATCAATTCCGAAATGCCAACACTACTAACAGTTGTTTTTGCTCCAACGTGATTTTGGGTTTAGAATTGTTTTTCTAACATCAAACCATACATGCCGTAAGTCATTTGCTTAGATTTAAATCTGACTCGGTCTTTCATTCATATATATATATGACTCTCAGTAGTCTTGGTTTCAACTTTCAATCTATTAACTAGTGTCGTTCGTCGTTCTAATGGTTGTTTAAAGCAAATTCAGAAAAATCAACGCTCCCTCATTTGGGGTGATGAGGATGGTCATTTGAATTCGGAGGCTCATAATTTTGGAAGTTTAGGTGGAAACATGTTTAAATAAAGGTTTGACGTGAGAAATATTTCATGAGCATTAATAAAAATTTTCAAACTTTTTTTTATTAGTTTATTAAAAGCATATATCATTTCTTGTGCAAGTATAGTTATGTGCTTTTACTTAAAATATAATTTTTTTTAAGATATCTACTCGTATAATTGAGTAATTAATATATTTGACATTGTTAGTTTTTTTAAGGGGATAGTCTCCCAATAAAACTTTTTAAATTCGGAAACTTTTTTTAAGGTACATAGGAAACTTTTTTTTATATATAGGAAAATTTTTATTACATGTGTTATTCACTGGTTAATTTTTGTTTTTATCATTGCCTTGCCATGCAAATATTTAAGAGTATTAGTCTACAAACCCCAATCTTTAGATCCTAAATCTCGTTTTTTTCAATGGGATTTTATCGGAATATTTTTCGATATCTCCGAGTTGGAAAAATACATTTTTTGACTCGGAGGTATCGAAAAATATCCCGACAAAACTCCATCAACAAATAGTTCGTGGACTAAAAACGTGATTTGGGAGTAAAACTCAATATTTAAACTAATACATTATATTTGACCCACGCTACAATCCGTAAAATTTACGGGTTTATCTTTGGCCCACACTAATAGAACGTAGCTTCTTGTCAATTGTTTGTCTTCCTCCAAATGGGACACAATGCATGAACGAGCTAATGTAGCTGCACGTTACCTGGCCTCGGAAACTAGTATACTATATTCTTTTTTTTTTTTTTTTAATATTTATACTATATTCTTTTTTAGCACAATAGTTATATATTTTGAGATATATTTTAGGAAAATGTTAAAGAATGTCATTTTTGAAAATTTAAAAGAAGTAAAATATTATTTAAAAATATTATATTCAATAAACTGATAAGTTTCATGTGTATTCCATTTCTAATGAAATATTGTCTTTTATTGATTAGTACTTAAAAAGTGACTTAAAAAATATTCTAAAATATTCGTTAGCAAAATCCTAAATTTTATCATTAGTTTTAAACTGGTAATTTAAATCTGTTATGCTATTTAATTTTAACGATTAATAAAATGATTAACCCGAATTAAATTGTTGTGCCAGTAAGACATTTACTTAAATAAAAAGGTTAAAGAAGACAAAAATGTTTATAGACATGGCGTCTGTTCGGCAAAACTAGTTTGTAGCTGTGAGCTTGTAACTTGTAGCTCTGAGCTTCTAGCTTGTAGTTGTTAAGCTAGTCAGGAGCTGTGAGCTTGTAACTGGGAGTTTATAGCTGTTTAGCTGACTATTTAAAATAGTGTTGTTCGGCAAAACTAATTTTTGAAGTAGCTAAAAGTTATTAAATGACCAAAAAGGACATGCAATATTTTATTATTTTAAATTTTTCAAATTTTTTCTTAAATAGATAGTTAATTAATTAATAAATAAATAAATATAAAATTATTAAATTATAATTAATTAAATTCATTTTTTTCTTAATTTATTAATTATGAAGTTAATTAATTAAAGGATCGTAAAATAATTTTAAATTTTGTTTGAGGATATAATTGGTATATGAATTATTGAAAGCTAGTTTAGTTTCAAGAAAATTACTTCAAGTAGCTTTCTAAAAGCTAGCTTTCAAAAGTTACAAACTCCTTTTTTAAAAATTATAAGCTCCTTCTAATTTGTGTTCACCGAATGGGGCTAGTAGCTTATTAACTGAATTCAAAAGCTCCTGACTAGCTAAAAAGCTCCTAGCTCGTGTTGCCGAACAAAGTCATAGTAAACATTTTAATCAACTCGTAAATACATATACAAAATTACTATGGTTAAATTAAAGTTAAACATAATAGACGTTTTGATTCTTTTAAGAGATTAATGAGTATGCATTGACGATGTCAAGTTTTTTACATCATTAGTTCATCATCATTTATTTGTTTTACTTTAATTTAAAATTCAACAATCACAAATGGATAAAGGGTGAATGATGCACTGACAGTGTGCATTTTCCATTTTCTCTTCTTTTAAATATGATCTCAAAAGTTATGTTTGATGAGTATGAAATATATTAAATTTTATATGTTTACCAAAATAAAATTTACACTATTATTATATTCTTTATCTATCTCTTCAAAGAAACATATGTCTTCAAACAACTACTACATCAATACAAACATTCAAACAACGGGGTGACATTTCAAATGACATATTCAGCCGCCTACTCTTATAATAAGTTATCCCATCGTTCTAATCTGACACTCAGCTTGTTGATAGCAATTGCTAGAGCAAGTCATAAATATGATCACCCCATCAATTAAAGTCCATCCTATATGACTATACCAGCTAGCTATCTTCTGATTATTTGCAAAGAAAAATTCATTTGACAGTGAAAAGAATAAGTATAGTAATAATAATTCTCAATTCATCCTTGTAGTCAACATTAGTGAAGTTTAAAATAATAGTGAGCTTATCAACAAACAAATTAAAAAAATGAAAAAACATGAGTAGTGATAAATCTTTAATTTCTACTTTACCCTCCTTATTAGTTAGATCTCAGAGGTATCCAAATTCTTCTTGTCTCATTGTATAATTCTGGCATGAAGGTAATTAAACTCCCTGTATTTTCAGGCTAAGTTTGGGTTATATTTCTGATAGCGCTAACCTTTTTTAATGTTTCAGAATTTTCTATATTTAGGCATGAGTATTTTATTACTTAATTAAAAGATAATATTTGCATCAAATAAAAATAAATTTAATTTTTATATTATTTAATTTGAAACATATCATAAAATATATTTTAACTATAATTTCACGTGTTTCTGTAATTTTATTATATTTGGAAAATTAAATATCATGTATTATTTTAAAAGTTTCCACTCGAATTCGTGGAAATTCTATTAAAAACCCCCACAATTTACAAATGTTTTTTCGCTACCCTTTTTTTTAATGTTAAAGAGCATGTCGTGAGTTGAACTCATAATTGTGATTTTTGCTACTCCATTTTGGTCAAAAAACTTGGGTCATGAGATAAGCTCATGTCGTAGGTCGTGAACTGAACTCACGATCATAGGTCTTAAGCTAAACTCACAATTGTATAAAAAAAATTTGAAATTTCTATACTTCTCATACATATTGATTCATAAACTCATCTCCATTTATTCGTAATGGCAACTCTTGAAACAATGAAAAACATGTGAATACAAGACCCAAGGGCACATGTGTTGGGTTGTTGTCGGGTTCAATAAATTTGGTTAAAAAAGCTTGGCATGTTAGTCAAGCTCATGATTGTTTGGTCCGTATAAAAAATTCCTATACCTTTCATGAATATTAATCCATTAACTCATCCTCCATTTATTCATAATAACTAGTCTTGAACTCACGAACCACCATAAAACATATATGAACACAAGACACATGCGTAGATATTATTTTTAGGTTCAATCATTTTGGTTAAAAAATTTTAGGTTGTGACCTGAACTCACAGTCGTGTGAAAAAATTCAAATTTCCATGCTTCTTATACATATTAACCCATTAACTCATATTCATTTGTTCATAATGACAAGTCTTAAATCAATTAACTATAAAACTCAAGTGAACACAAGACATGTGCATGGGGTTGTTGTTGGTTTTAATCATTTTAGTTAAAACAGCTTGAATCGGGAGTTAGACTCAACCATTTAGTTGACCGTAACTTTTGTAATGGATCATAACTTATGTTTATGACTTGTACATTATATTAAAAAAAAAAAACAAAGATATTTAAAACTTTTCATTTTTTTTTTTTAAATGACATGATAGTATAACATTGAGATGACAAAATATTTTCTCCGTCGTTAAATGATTTAAGAGGCATGAAAGTGTCGGCATAGAGGCCCAAGGGGCCGAGGGATTTGGGGGGAAGCTATTCGGGTCGGGTCATGAACATGACTCACCTTTGGATAGTGTCACTCACTACCAATTGTTTAAGAAGAAGAAGCAAAGACCCTCTTCAAAGTTTGCATCTTTTTTGCATTATTAATAACTTTTCTGCAATGTCTCAAACTTTGCAACTTCCATTCCCTTCAACTTCAAGTGCCTTCAATTGTTCTTCTTCCATGAAGATGAGGAAGAAGAAGAGAACACCTAAGCCTCTCTGCTTTCAAATTCTATGCTCTTCTCACCATTCCAGTTTCAAAGATGAAAATGATGATGCTCTTAATGGAAGGTTTCATGCTTCTTCCTTCTTTTCTTCTTTTGTTGCTAATATAACTTATAAGGGTATATGGTGAAAAAAAAACAGTTTTTTTTTCCACTTAAATGTTTAGTAGTTCATGAAGCGTGACAAAATTTAGATATTCTACCTGTTGTAGGAAAAAAAAAAAAAAAAAAAAAGAGGGTACAATCTATGTAGCTTAGGTTTTGAATCTGGGTCCGTGGCTGCTACCTATATCGATATGTTAAGGTTTAGGTAGTTGTTGAAAGCAATTATGGCCGTATCGGTCACAATTAGCCTAAATTGTCAGTAACATCAAGGTTTAGGTATATTCCCAAACCGTGGCCGCAACTGATATTTAAAACCTTGGCTCTAAGATACTTCAAAATAGTTAACAGACTGGTATTCTATAGGTATCTTCCATAATTTTTTAGATATTTTTTGTTTATTAGTTTCAATTATGTTATGAATTCTTTTTCCATATAAACCTATCCATATGATGTTGAATCCTTGCCTCGTATATGTATTATGTATTCTTACTTCCTATATGGGGAAAAATATAGATTTTTCATTTGTTTTTACCAAAAAATTTACTGTTTCGTGAAGCTTGATGCATAATTAAATGTAGATAGTTTATATGATTAAGTTAATAAAAGGGTGGAGTTATCCAGGAAAAAAATGAATTTTATATTTGCTTCCACAAAACTTTTACAACTTGATGAAGCTTTTGGTTACATTGGCCCGATTTAGATGATTTATTTGTTGCAGACTAGAAAAAATTTCTGAATTTGGAAAAGACACGTTAAGGGTTCACTTGAATTGATCAGACCAAGCTTTGACTTTGATTGCATTCGTAAAAAGCTTCTCAATGTGTTTCCAATGCATGCTCAGCAATGTACTTTTCATTTTGTTGTGTTGTTTCAGAGGTCAAGGCTCTCGGGTGATATTGGTGGAGAGATATAGCAATGGTACTGCTAAAAGGTTATTACTTTACTATTTACCATATATTTAGGTTCTAAAACTTCATTCCATTTTTAAGGTTTGTTAAGGTTATGTGTTGAAAGCATTGCTTGTCATTGTTGTGAAGTTGGGATCATGGAATGCTAATACACATTGATTATTACTTTATTAGGAAAGAAAATACAAGTCACTTTGTTTAGATACAAATATACGGTCTCTGCATCAAAGAAGCCTCAATATTTCAAAATGATTGCCATATCGGTATCGCATACATTTTGCATGGGACAATTCTTAAATACTTTTGGATACTTCAATAGTATTTTATTTTGTCTATATTGACCAAAGCTGATTTATGAAAATTGATGTCTTCATTCCAATTCAGGGTTTGTGTTTTTATGTTAATATTATATCATTTTTATGTCATATTTGCTGTGTCGTGATTGTCTGATTGATAATAATTTTCAAAATTGGTCATATCCGCTTATCAATGTATGTCATGTAGTTTGGGGTCCTATATACCACATCTGTATATGTGCTTCCTAGTCTTCGTCGACTATCAAATAGAAATGAACTAGTCATGGCTATGTTTGTTTGTTGCTCTGAATAATCTAGTATACCTCTTGAACTCTTCATTTTTGCCATCTGATCAATACAAAACTTCAACTATGACTAGTATGTTTTTCCCCTTATGAGCAGATATGTATTAGATGATGATTCGCAGTTGCGGACCATTCTTGTTGAGGAGCGTAGGTCAACAAACAGGCTACAGGATCAGCGTTTCTCTGATAAAAGATTATCCTGGCTTCCACAGATAATCAAAGATTTTATTCTACCAGCAGGCTTTCCAGGTGATTGGCAATTTTGCATACATTTCCTTTCTTATTTATCTTCAATATGCTAAACTGTTTGACTTTAGTGACAACGTGAAGTTGAAGGGAAACTATTCGCTTACTTACCTTTCTCGTTCATGATGCAGGATCAGTTTCAGATGATTACCTGAACTACATGTTATTACAGTTCCCTACCAATGTGACCGGATGGATCTGTCATACCCTGGTAACTTCAAGTCTTCTAAAGGCATGTCAATCTCGCTCAGGCTGCTGACTTTTTTCTCTAGGACGTTTTCATTCGTGAATATTTGGTTGATATTAAGATTCCTTTGTGTGCATTTGGCACGTTTGGCATTGAGTTTGGTAGTTGATTAGTACATATGGGCATCAGTGCATGACAGTAAGACTTAAAGCCAAATCTTCAAAAATCGCTAGAGGTAGTTTTATTTTCTACTTGCTACATGAAGTACGTTTTCTCTGTTCCTTTAAAAAATTTAAATGATGGTTGTACTTCTTGTTTCTGTGTGATTTTGCAGCAAAGTATTGTAAATTCTATTCTTCAAAAATAGTATTGTAAATTCTATGTACACCATAACAGTGTCCTTTTCTAAAAATAGTATTGTAAATTCTAAAAATTATTGCTCTTCCATTATGTCAAGATTTTTACTTCACTTACAGGCTGTTGGTGTTGGCTCTTTCTCAGGAACCACCGCAGCTGCTTCTGCTGCTGCCATAAGGTGACTCATAAGTTTTAGAGCATGCATTTTTTTTGTATATAAATACCGCATTCGTAAGCATATAATAATCTCACTTACTTTTATGCAGCCATTTATTTGTTAACTTAACTTTTATGTGGTTGATTTCATGTTTTATGCTTTAATCTTTAGATGGGTCTCAAAGGATGGCATTGGAGCTGTTGGACGCTTACTCATTGGTCTGATAATCACGACGAAAGCTAAAAGAAGCAGAAGATTCTGTGCTGAAATTTTATTTGTGACGAATTATTCCTGCCTTTTTCAGGTGGGTGGTTTGGGAATCTTTTTGATGACGATCCAAAGCAATGGAGAATGTATGCAGACTTCATTGGCAGTGCTGGAAGGTCTGAGTAGTACGCCTTGTTGTTTTCCCATGGAAATATGCAAATAAAATAAGGCTTTAGAGAGACTCTTACGCTGCCGATATCTCATGCAGCATTTTTGATCTGACAACACAATTATATCCTGCCTATTTCCTTCCTTTGGCATCTCTTGGAAATCTTACTAAGGTACTTTAGTATGAAGCTAATTTTGCATCTCTATCAAAAGCAGTAGTAATTTTGCAGTTCATGAGCTCATGTATACAGATAGATGGTCTATAAATGGTTGCATAAATTTCTTGAGCTTGACATTCAAACAGGCTGTAGCAAGAGGACTAAAAGATCCTTCCTTTCGTGTGATTCAAAACCACTTTGCACTTTCAGGAAATCTAGGAGAGGTAGCAGCCAAGGTATACACGCACATTATTACAATTATTTTAGAGCAAATCAATATTGGGATTACTCAATGCCTAAGCTTTCTAATTTGTTCTTCGGAGAATGACTGAGCCAGAAAGCCAAGCCAAGATGTTGGACCTAGATGGAAGTACTGGTCATTGCAACTGTGTTCAACAAATAGTTAGGCAACTTGATTAGTTTCCTCAATGGCCGACATCTTTGCTCAACTTTTTAGGTATCCTTCCTTTCTTCTTTTAAAAGGGTAGCCATATTATAGCTAATCTCCGATGCGTGACTGGTTGGAAAATGTAAAGGGTTTTTTTCGTCATGTTATTGTTTCTTCAAAATATCTCAGGAAGAAGTATGGGAAGTGGTTGCTCAACTGGCTGGACTTGGTTTGGGCATATTGATACTGGTAAAATACAGAAATTTTCATGACGGCTTTATTTCTTGCTGTGGAAGCGCCAGGATACTGTTAGTTGGCAATGACATGTTACATTTTTTAGTTTCTGATTGCAGGATACACCTGGACTTGTAAAATCATACCCTGTACTCTTATTGACTTGGATGAGTATGAGACTTCTGCATCTTTGGCTACGCTATGAATCACTTTCTGTCCTCCAGTTTAACACAGTAAGCATGTAGTGCATGAGATACACTATTTCTAATGCAAATAAATCTGAATGCATGCAAGCCTCTAGAAAGACAATCAATATCTAATGTTGAAGACCCATTTATTGTAAAAGTAAAGATATTGATTTTTAATTTTGCTTTGAGGTTTATTTACATACACATGGTAATAGTGTAAAAAATTAATTCGAAAGTTTAAAAAATGGATTTGGAATCCATACACTTAGGTCAAAGTAGCAGATATGTTATTTGTGTGTTGCCTTTTCAAATTTCAAGTATAGGTGCGTTCCTAATATTTCTCATATATTAGGTCCACTTACTTAGGAAGTAAAACTCACAATTTTATGACTGCATACCTGCCGTTTTCTCTTAGCAGTAATGTCCTAGGATATTCATATTAATTACTAATTTGTCTAGTATATTTTCTTTTGTTTTACAGATAAATCTTAAGCGTGCTCGAATACTGGTAAAATCACATGTGTTACACTCTACCGTTCCAGGTTACATTCAGACTACTTCAGTGCTTTGTTGTGTTGAGTTATTTCCCTTCACAGCAATTTCCAGTTTGCCAGATGATTTATTTCAGGATGCATGGATTGCAATAGGGAAGAAAATATACTAGCTTGGTCGCAGTTCATGAAGCCAAAAATTATTTTTGGCTTGCCCTTGGAGAAGATGGATAATGTGGACAGATCCCATTTTACGGTATAGGATCATCATTATTGCTGCTATAGTCACAATTTTATGAATGAAACTAAGAGGTTCATAATTATTTTCTCTATTGTTTAAATAAAGCCATCCCGCAATCATATAATTATCATCAGTTTTAATTTAATGGGACAGGTGAAGGCACTTCTAAAATTATATGCAAATGAAAAATACATTCTTACAGTGAGCCAGCAGCAACAAGATTTAAAGTTTTATGTATCTTTCAAGGTAATCTTTAAACTCCTTATGAGAATTAAATTAGAAAAGCTCGGACCTCGCTTTACCTAGATTTATAATCCTATTGCAGGTCGGAGCTACTAGTGTCTCAGTATTGCGAAGCGTGTGGCAGAGTTTATGGCTAAGTGAAAACTGGGACAGCAGAGGTGATGTTTGTGATCAACTTGCTAAAAGCCTAATGGAATTGGAAGATAGGTTTGAGGATTTCATTCAGAAGTTGAAAGTTGCTGAATGGGATACCCAGCAATTAAATTTGAAGGTTCCCAAACAAGTCTCAATTGATGACACCAATCTTCTCTAACTCCTAAAAATGCTGGAGCAGGCTAATGTTTCATATTTTCATCATTATTTAAAATTTAAAATTACTTGATTTAGAGAACCATTATTTTTTTCCCTGACTCATCAGAGTGAGTGGCACAAATAGTGGTACAGGTGATGTTATCCCTAGAGCAAACAAGATATGTTTTTTTTAAGCGCAGGTATTTATCAAATGGAGGCAAAATATTTATCTTGGCCAAAATTGGCTTATAGTCAGAACTCATGGAATACTATATGCCATGGTCTTAAGAATACTCCTGTTGTAAAGAATCAGTTCTCCATTTTGTATAAAATATTTAATGTTTGAAATTTTTTTTCCTTTTCTGGAGAGAAAGTCCATGCTTGCTATTCTGGACTTCTATGAATGTTTTTGGTAATTCTAGTGTATGTAGTGGAATAGGTCATTATTATAAAAAGGAAAATGCTAACAAGTGCTTAAGGGCATTGTTAAGAAGCTAAAAGAGTATTTTGTCATGGAAAAATGTGATTTTTGAGATTTTCAAGAAGATGGTCCATCTATGATTGTTTTACTACTTCAAGTAACACAAGACCCTTATAAAAATAAAAAGACATATCCAAAAAGAAATATGACAAATAATTAAATATTGCCATCTTTTCCTATCGCACATAGAGTGTGTATATTAAAATATTAATCTAGAGTGGTCAAGTGCAAGCAAAAAAGTTAACTTCTCCTACACTCTGAATTCCACCTTATTGTGCACCTTTAATTTTCTCATTCCTAATTAATGAGAGGTTGACAAGTCATTATCTCCATAAGAGAAGTTGCCAATAGTTCAATTAATGGTCACTTTAGATTAGCAGCCAGGCAGCCTAGCTAGAAATGGGGCCAATGAGAGGTTGCTTGGCCACGTATTATCCATAAGAAATTGCCAATTGCTCATGCTAAAGTCCAAAACGTAGCATATCAAGATTCAAGAAGTTATGGACTTATGGTAGTTGCTTACCCGTTTTTTTTAGTTTATTAACCCCAATTTAATCACTTGAACCCCTTTTTTTGCCAAAATCCAAATTCTTTTTTCTGGGTTTATAACATACTCGCTGGGACCTAAGCGAGAAGTCGAAAAAGCAATAAAAAAATACTGCTCGCTGGGGTCAGCGAGCTGCCCCCGAGAGAGCTAGTGAAAAATCCTTTTTTTTTCGCTAAGCTCGCTGACCCCCGGGAGAGCTAGTGAAAAATCTTTTTTTTTAAGGATATTTTTGACTTTTCGCATTGACAGGGTCAACTAATTAATTGGGTTGCTTGCTTTAATATTAAAGGGTTTGCTTAATCTCGGGCTGAGGATAAAAAGTTAAAAATGGTAAAGTTACGTAGAAAAACTAAATCAACTATCACTTGAATCATTAAATGTTTAGTTTTTCTATAAAAAAATGCATTTTTTTTAGTCTCTTATCCTCAACCCAAGGATTATCCTAATCCTAATAATACTAATTGCCAAAGATTAGCTTTGCCTTATATGTTTAGTCATGGTAATGTTAGTATTCTTCTTTTTGATATTAAAATATTCTAACAGAAATTTATAATTTGTTTATGTTTCTGATTAGTAGAATAATACTCCAATTCAAGTGACAAAGAATTTGATTATTTTACGAAAAGTTTCATATTTTAATACCATGAATGCAAAGAAGAATAATGGTTGTTGAAAAATTTGTTTTTTTAATGTCTTACTAACTCAACTCACATTAGTCGGCAATCCAATGTAATTTTTCTGATACGAGCGGTGCGAGGAAAAATAAAAAAGATATTCAATCATTTTTTTTTCATTTTGAAACCCTTTATATTCAATCATTTTAAAACCTATAAGATTAAGAAATTGTTGCTTCCTCAGCCACTGATCCGGGTCCCAACTTACTTGTAAATATATATAGTCCAACAATGGTCTCTTCTCTTGTCGTTAGGATTCCAAAATTGTTGTTCACAAGAAGACAAAGTTGCATTAGGAGTAGGTACCGTGATACAGATTAATTTACTTTAATTGGTTGCTGATCAAAAAATAAAATTTTCTTAAATTGTACGAGTATTAAAGAAAGATGGTACTATATATAGAAAGTGATACATATCATTCCCTCCAACTGCTTTGAATAGTTAAATGATATATATGAATCTCTTTGTCACCTGTGTAACTGTGTTACATAATAACTGTAGTTAACCTCTGATAATCATACCTACTACAGGAATTCTTTATCAACACTGTAATGATAAAGATTGCCAGCAATGGGACTCTTTCGTGTATTAATTATTTCAACTGTAGAACACTTCTTAGCGTAGCATGTAGTAGATGATACTATAATAGCTTTTCATCAAGTAAAAAAAATATACGAATAAAATATTCAATTTTGTTAATAATTACTCTTAAAACCAATGATTAATTAAGATAGTAATGAAAGAGAAATCTAAATAAAAAAAACTAAAAACATAAATTAATTTATTGAATATACCATTTTCCATATATAATATTTTTGGGGAATTGATTCTCCCGATTGAGCATTTCACGTTTATTATTTTGGTTTGCACCCTGGTATCCGGCCAACTGGACCGACTAATCCAGTTCGAAGGGGATCCCGGGATTAAGGTTCTATTCATCTCCTAACGTTGTCGAACCGTGGTTCACCCTACTAAGTGTGTCCCTGACACCACTGCACTAACAGCTCGTTGGTGAGCATTTCACATGATTGGTAGTTGCTATTTTGGAGTTGTAAATATTTCACATTCTCTTGAAATGGATTTATTTGTATTGTTTTTTTTTTTTGGTTTGGTTTGTATTGAATACATGATTGTATACCTATGGTCAAACCTTTCATAGAATATAAAGTTCATGTATACAATAATGCTTGTATAAACCCCTTATGTTAAAATAATATTCTTTTTGCTTATAAAAAAATTTCTCTCGATTGAAAAAATGGGGAGTATGAGCGATAAATTTAATCATTCACTTTACATGAGTCTCATAGTAAAAAGTTAGGAGTTATTAAAGTGAATGAGGATCACTTGATACTCTTCATTTATTTTTTTCTCATTAATTAGAAAATCCTAACCATTACTCTTTTGTTACTTCTTTAATCATAAAAAAATCTTTACCCACTGTTTCGGACCGCTTTGTGCGATAATGAATGATTAATGAAAAAGATAATGGGTTCGTAAACTTAATGAAGCTTTAGGCTTTTATTACTTTGAAATGGGGGTTCAGAGAGACAAATGCCAGAGTAGGGGTTCCACACTTGTGGTATTTTTACAGGGTGAGGGGTGTGCGCCTTCGCCTTTTACACTCTCCTCTATATTCTAAAACTTAGGCTTCAGCAGAAGCTTCTATTCCATCCCCTCTTCTTACGCTCTCTCTGTGTTTCAGTTGGGTCTCACTTCAGTGGTGTTAGTTTTTTGAGTTGAGTTGTGCCGAGTCTTCTTTTTTCTTCTTCTTCTTGTTGTTTTTTTGTGTACGTTGGAGGAGGGTTCCTCTTATAGGGTCCTTCTTACCTTTCGGTCTCTGCCTTTCTTCCCTTGGTCCACTGGTTCATTTCCCTTTTCCTTCTTTGTGGCTGCTCTCTTCAGTATCCGTTTTGTCTCCTTTACCTCTTTAAGCTTTGTCATTTATTGCTCACAGTGTGGAGTCTACAAGGTTTGCCTTTTTTGTCATTCCTCTGGGAGAGGGTTGCATGAGGTAAGCCAAGATGCTCTGGCTTCTCATGCACGCTCCTCATGATCTAGGGAACCGAAATCCCTTGTCTGTACGCGTACGCCTTCCACAGGCTCCGTTTCCTGTTCGCTCTCATTTATCATGACTTTCTCCCCAAGTTTCCATATCACCCGAGGCGCCCTGAGAGGGTACGTTGTGCTCATTGGCATCGGCACACCTTACTCTTCCTGTTGGTTGTGACGTCAGAATATGACGCCTTGATGACTGTCGCTCTGGGCGTAGCGCTTTGAGCAGCTCCTGGTATTTGCACGCTTTCTCCTGTGCCCTCGTTGTGCGGTGATCTTGGGCTTAGTGATCTTGGACTTCCATATGGATTGGGCCTTGTGACTTTGGGCTACCGAATAATGGGGTATCAACAATTGCCCCCTTTGCAGTGAAAAGGAAGGGATTTCCTTTTTAGTGCAAATCCCATTTTTGTTGCCCTGTCACCTGTTCCTCTTTTCTTATTCTTCGTTCCACGTGTAAGTAGGGGGATACCCAGCGGTTACTTGCACGTTCTCCCACTCTGCAGTTCAAAACTCCCTCCTTCAAACTCTTCGATTCCTCTTTTTCCTCAACCACTCCTTCTTATTCACCTTCTTTCAAAACCTCTTTTACTTCCTTGTTTCTTCCTGGCGGTAGAGAACTTTGCTACCACCTTTCTCTTCAGCGTTGCCATTCTCTCTTTCTATTTCAGATTCTCTCTTCATCTTAAGTTCTCTTTCTGGTCACTACTCACCCCTAATCATGGGAAGGTCGAAATCTGCTCCCCCCGTTGAAGTTGAGGATGACGCCACTCTTGAAGAAGCTGAGGAGGAGATCTCTCTCCCAAACCCTATCAATTATTGCTTCATGCAAGGTCTCCCTTGCCCTCGTTCTTATCCCATAAACGCTGGTCACCGCCGTTGGGCGACGGGGGTGAAGGCGACACTTCCTTTTGGCCTCTTCCCCGAATCCGGTGACCTGCTCAACGGTCCTCCTACTAAAGCGATGGTGATTCCTGATGACACTGCCAAGCTCATTTCTTCTCCTTCTTACCACAGGGACCACCGTGAGTTGGGTCCTTCACTGCTTCGTTCTCGCCTTCGCCGTGCAGAGTTTCCCTGGGTGGACCTGAACTTTAATGTTCGTATTGGCGGGACTACCGGCTGGCAGGACTGGATCAATCAAGTGTTTGCGAGTGACCCTCCCTTCGTGGAGGTTCTCAAGAAAGTTGGAATAGCCGAAGCGATCAAGGTGTTTCCTCGGATTGGCGCTAATCGCAGGCCGGATGACTTGTTCGCCTTGATCCAGCGCTGGTGCTCTTCGACACACACATTCCTGACGTCCTGGGGCGAGTTCACTCCCACGCTGGAGGACGTAGTTGTCTTATTGAAGCTTCCTTCTTTTGGGAACGTTGATCTTGACATAACAAAAGTGGATGAGAGCCTTTCTGATTTGACCCTGGAGTTGAAGGCGGCTTCCATTGCCAGCGCCAAGCACTCCCACGAGTTGCTGCAGCAGAGGCGCGCTTCGCTTGCCGAAGGTTCTTCCTCTCAGAAAGTCAGAGGTACAGGGAATTTGGTCCCTAAAGAGCAGAAAGCAAGTCAGCGCTCCTCGCTCAAATACACGTTTGCTAGCTGGGTTCGGTATTTTTACGGCGACCTCCATGATGGCAAATTTCATCCTGGTCCTGTGAAGGATCAGAGGCTTCGCCGTGCTGCTTTTGTCGCCTTCTGGTTGAGCAGGTATGTGTTTCCAGGCCCTCCATGGGAATCTGTCAGTCCTTGTGTCTTCCTGCTCGCTTGTCTTTTAGCTGAGGGAACGCGTCTTCCCCTCTCTTCGTTTTATTTGGGTGGCTTGTATGCTCGCCTCGATCAAGTTTCTGAACAAATGCGAATTTCTCATGGTCGTTTTCCTATCAATTCTTTTGCTGATTTGGCTTTCCTTCAATACTTTTTATTTGAGCGCTTTCCTGAATATGCCCCTTCTGATGACGCCTCTGGCCTTAA
Source organism: Crotalaria pallida (assembly GCA_037953625.1). Taxonomy (NCBI): domain Eukaryota; kingdom Viridiplantae; phylum Streptophyta; class Magnoliopsida; order Fabales; family Fabaceae; genus Crotalaria; species Crotalaria pallida. The sequence continues at coordinate 176,656,786 of CM075650.1, forward strand.
GCCTCGCGCCTGGTGTTGGACCAAAGGCTGTCCCAAAGAGCCTTTAGTTGCTGTCATTGATCTAGAGGAGCAGTTCGTCTTTCGCCCCTATTTAGACCACATTTGGGAAGGGTGTGACCCCTTGCACCCCTTGTATATTGAGGAGCGTCTTACCTCCAGAAATAATGCTCAAAATTATACTGAGGGTATGTATGACCTGTGGAAACTGATTCTGACTGCTCGCTGTCTTCCTGGTTTCGTTCCCTTGGATAACAAGAGCGCCAATGGGGGTGCTTTGTGGCCCTTTGTGTATCGCCCTGATCGCGTTGCGAGGCAGTTTGGGCGCGATCAACCTCCGTGTGTCCTTTTAATTGATCAAGTTTCCTTACATGAAACCATCCCATCTGTTCTTTTTGATGCTGATCCTGATGTTTCAAGTGCCCCTTTGGTTTATATCCCTCCCCTTCACGTTGGAGGCGTTCTACGCAGTTGGGTGACATCCCATAAAGACATTTTACAACATCTCCAGAGTTTTGAAGCTACTCCGAAGCGTACCATCCCTGCTCTTTTGTCTATTGTGTGTAATGATCCTTATTACTCTACTTCTGTGAATAAAGGAAAAGGTAGTCTCTTTACTGGTCTCGTTTGTTTTATTGATTACTGTTTCATCCATTTGGCTCTGTTTTCATACTTTGCCTTGTTTGTTTCAGCTGAAGCAGTTTCTTCCGTGCGCAAGCGTAAAGCTACTGCGTCCTCGCCCTCCGCTGTTGTAATATCGAAACGAGGTAAGAAACAGGCTTCTTCTCCGGCTTCTTCTGCTCCTAAATCTTCTTCTCAAGGCGGGGGTAAAAATGCTGCACCCTCTCAGAAAGGGAAGAAGGTTGTTGCAGTTGCGCCTTCTCGTCGGTCTTCCCGTCTGCAGCTTCACAATACTCCTCCTGCCCCTATTTCTCCTATTCGTGTCGATTCAGTTGAAGCCGAGAGCAACAATGAAGATCATTCGAGCGACGCTCTCTTAGCTTATTATGACACTTCAAAAGGAGATGGTGATTCTTCTGAGGGTGAGAGCGACGATGCTGATGAGGAAAACCCCCTAGGTTCCGCCTCTTGCTTCCCGTTTTCTCCTTCGTCGTGGCTCTTTTCTTTCCCCTTCGGCCTTTCTGCTCTTTATTGTTGTTGCATTTCTCAGATTTTTAGCACTAATGCACATTTTCATTTTCCGCCATTCCGTTTGTTTGTTTCATTGTAGGTGGTTCTGGCGGATGTGGTTCGGCTTCGCCTTCACCTCAGGCTTCTGAGAGCCTTCCGACTCCCATTAGCACTTCTGTTAGCTCTCCAACAATTCCACCATTTGATCGTGTGGATGCTTCGGACTTTCGCCGTCAACCCACTGCTAGTGGAGGCGCTGCGCCCACCGGATTCGCCACTCATGTGCCTTTTGGTCGGGTCAGCAGCCCCTTGTTTGTGCAACCTTTGTCGGCCGTTTCCGCTTTGGAGGCCGTCGCCGTTAGTGTTCCTACTCATTCTGGTGTTGCTCCCGAACCTGCTGGTAATGTTGGTTCTGGTTTGGAAATCGTTGCGGTTGGTGATTTTTCCTTGCCCCCTATTGAGGTCCCAAAGAGCGTTCCCACTGCTTCCAAGGACGCTCCTGCTGACGTTTCTTCGAACGTTGCTACAAGTGTTGCTGCTGCAAATGTTTCTGACATTGTCATAGGTGAGGGTATTCCTGTTGATGCTGTTTTCGATGGTTTGGATGTCGAGGTGGTGGACACCCCTGCCCCCAAGGAAAGCCAAGTTGATGCCGCTGCTGAAGTTTCTCTTGAAGAACGCGCTGTTAATGAGGGCGATACTGGCTTCACTCCGAGCTCTGCTAACGTAGCTGAAGTTTCGAAAGACGCTGCGAATTCTTCCGAGGGGCGCCCTGCGAGCGAGATTCCCTCCGTTCGGCTTGCCCCTGTCAAAGTCGCTCAGGTTGCTGCGTCTCCGGCTTCCTCTTCGGTTTGTGAGTGTTCCTTTAACCATTCATCAAGTTGGGTTTCCTTCGTTTAGTGTCCACTCATTGTATTCTTTTATTGGATTTGCAAATGTTGCTGCCTTTCTCATCTATTTCCGCTTTGCTTTTGTTGTTTTTTTTGTGGTTTTGCAGCTACGTTTTTTGCCAAGTCCCGTGGCTCTCTTGATGCGGAGGAGCAGTCTATGATTGAATCATTCCTTCTTGCTCATCCTGACTTGGTGCCACCAGGTGCTTCGTTCCCATGTTTTTTCAGAGAGTCTGTTGCGCGTACCATGGTACAAATGCTGGGCTTAGTGAGCTCTGTTGATGTTGATGCATTGCCATGAGAAGATAAGGTTGAGCTTTTGGATTGCCTTCATTCTTTGAAGATTCAGCACTATTATGGTATTTGGCTTGATGAGGCGATTGCTAAATTGGAGAGATTACGCCCCCCTTTCGATGCTACTGGCTTGGCTGAAACCAAGCGTACCTTGCAGGAGCGTCGCACCACTTTGACCATTCGTTCAAAGGAGCTTTCAGCCCAACTTGCGCAGGTGACTGCTGATTTGGAGAATGTTGACAAAGAACTCAATGATTTGGCTGCTCAGGAGCTCTCCTATGAGGAAGCCTGCAAGCTCATCAGCCTGAACACTCTGTTTAATGTTTGATAGTTATCATTGCATTATGGCTCGCTGTTTCGAACTTGTATTTTGGGATTTATTTGTTGAACTTTGAAGTTGTAGTTGTAGTCGTTCGTAATGGCCTCTTTTGTATGCTCTTCAAGCTTAGACTTTGCTTTGGTGTGTTTGCCATCACTTTGACAGTATTCGTGAGTATTTTAACTTTGCTCCGTATGCCTTTATTTGCTTTGTTTCTTGGACTTGCATGTAAGTCGTATGCCTTTCGGTTCTTGCATGCCTTGTTAACTTTGTCGCTTTACATTTTCGTGTCTCGAATAGTGACTCTTCATTTATTTGGCATTGTACTTGCATTTGCTTCCGCTCAGGTACGCTCTTGGTCTCGATGTTTTTACCAAGTATTTGATGGCGTACATTTCTTCTTTTCTTCTTTTCCTTTCTCTTCTCTTTTTGAGCGCGCTTTAGACGCTTTCGAGTTTTCGGCGAATTTTAGTGGCCCCTCATGTCATTGGCGCCAAATTTTCTTCAAGGTGTGCATTGGACACGTTTTTCTCTTTGAATAGTGGCCCCTCATGTCATTGGTGCCAAATTTTCTTCAAGGTGCGCATTGGGCACGTTTCTTTTGGACAGTGGCCCCCATGTCATCGGTGCCAAATTTTCCTCAAGGTGCTCATTGGGCACACTTTTTCTTTTTTCGAACAGTGGCCCCTCATGTCATTGGTGCCAAATTTTGTTTCCCAGAAGCGTGCTTTGATTATACTACAAGATTTTTTTTTGAACAGTGGCCCATCATGTCATTGGTGCCAAAACTTGTTTCGAAAGCGCGTCTTGGGCATATTTTCTTTTTCAGATTTTGCCGCTTTGGGCTTTATAAACTAACGGATCGCCTCAGATCTTGCGTTAGCCAACCTCTTTTACAGATTTTTCCGCCCGCGTTTAAGACTAGCGCCCTTGTTTCCCGAGACCTTTTCTAGTCTCGCGATATGGCGTACTTCGCCCGCGTCTGTCCCGGAATTTTTTTTTTTCAGGAGGTCTATCCGGGTACCGCGATAAGGCGCTTGTGCCCGCGGTACGGCCCAACACTTTATTTTCAGCCTGTCGAACGCATATGCATATGCATTCCTCTTTTTTTTTTTTTTTGTGTTGGACCTCGCGTTTGGCATTTTGGCTCTTTACTTTGAGAGCGTTCTCCTTCTTTTTTTTTTTTTTTGATGAGCAGACGTATGTATGTCATCACATTATTTGTTTGAATCGTGTTTACTTTCAGCATACATATTTCATATTAACATATTTCTAAGGAGATAGTTCGTGAGGAGAATGTTTTCAATCTTTCGTCCATTAGTTAGGGGCGTACAAAATAAGTTACTTCCTAGATTTCCACAGAAAGTAAAGACTACTGCTCTTTCATTATATCATACAGTGGGCTAAGCATAATATTTCTTAACATACTTGAAATTTAAAGGCCCTATTTTTCTTTCAGTGTCTGGTTCAAGTAAGAAACAATACCCATTAGGATGCGCCTCTTGAACAATGTAAGGTCCTTCCCATTTTGGCATCCACTTGCTCGTATGTAGGTTCCTCATGACTGCGTCTGTCGCCTTCAGCACGAGCTCGCCTTCGGCAAACATTCTTGGCCTCACCATCTTCTCATATGACAGCATTATGCGCCTCTGGTGCTTAAGCAACTCCTCATGTGCTTTGTCTCTGGCGCCTTCCAGGGATAACGTTCGCTCCTCCAGCCCGCCTTCATTTTGGGCAATCATCCTCGCCGAGGGGACCGCCACTTCTGCTGGTAGCGTCGCTTCCGCCCCATACACCAGGGAGAAAGGTGTTGCCTTTGTTGCACTGTGCTTAGTCACGCGATATGCCCACAGGGCGAGTGGCAAGTATTCGCTCCAGTCCGTAGGCGTGTCTTCCACTGTCTTGGCCAAGATCTTGATAATTGTTTTTTTTGTGGACTCAGCTTGGCCGTTGGACTGTGGGTAGTAGGGGTGGACCTGTGATGCACGATCCCGTATTCTTCCAATAATTGTTCTACCTTCTTATTGATGAAGTGAGTGCCGTTGTCAGATACTATTCTCTTGGGTATCCCGAAGCGACAGATAATGTGCTCTTTGATAAATTGTGTAGTGGCGTCAGCGTCACCTTTCTTGAATGCTGCCGCTTCGACCCACTTGGTGAAGTGTTCTGTTGCCCCCAGGATCCATCTCTTTCCTCTAGAAGGCGGGTCAATTGGACCAATGAAGTCCATTGACCATGTGTGGAAAGGGTAAGGTGAGCTGAGGCCCTTCATGGAGAGAGAGGGTGCATGGATTCTGTTATCATGCCTCTGGCATTGCTCACACTTTCTCACGAAATCGAGGGCGTCGCCTTTCATATTTGGCCAATAATAGCCGATTTTCAACAACTCGCTCCAAAGCGATCTACCCCCTTGGTGCCTTCCACAAGATCCTCCGTGGACTTCCTCCATGACTTTGTTTCGCTCTTCTTTCCCAATGCACCTGAGAGCCTCTCCGGTGAAACCTCTTTTGAACAACTCGCCTTTCTCAATGAAATAATATTCTGACTTCTTCCTGACCCTTTCCGCTTCCATGTGGTTCTCCGGCAAGACGCCGCTTTCCAAGTATGTTCGAATTGGCTTAGCCCATTCCTCATCCACCAGATGGACCTCCAGTTCTTCTTTGGCCTCTTGGCATTGACCGCACGTCTTCTGGAACGAATCACAATGCACCTTCATGTCCGGCCAGTACACTCCCAACCTTTGCATTCTCCTGTATAGGCCAGGGCCAACTTGTCCACATATGCTCTCATGAAGGCTCGTCATTTTCTGTTTTCCCTCTTCCTCAGCGACACACCTCATGAGCAACCCCTCCGTACTTCTCTTATACAATGCCCCTTTCAGAAGGCAAAAGTCCCTGGACGTCTTCGTCAATGCTTTGCTGTGAAGCTCCCACATGATTGGGACTCTTCAATCTTTCCTTGCTTGATCTGCTTGTGCATCTCTTTGGATCTTGGGTTGGTACGCCTTCCTGAAATGTATCAAATGTTCGCCTTCTGCTATGCCTGCTTTGCTTCCTAGAGTTGCGAGAGCGTCAGCCTTTCTGTTTTCGGCCCGTGGCACATGTTCGAGAGATTCTATCTCGAACCTTGCCAATGCTTGGTGCGTTCTCTCTCTGCATAGCGCCAAGGACATTTCTTTTACTCCGTACTCTCCTTTCAACTGTTTCACCACCAGGTTGGAATCCCCTTTCACAATGAGCCTTTGAACTCTTATTTCCTCAGCCACGTCAAGTCCCAGGAGGAGAGCCTCATACTCTGCTTCGTTGTTAGTGCATTGGAATTCCAATTGGAAGGCGAAGGCTAGCTCCTCTCCCTTCTCGTTTGTCAGCGTGACTCCCGCTCCGCCTTTGGGTGCTGAGGGCGAGCCATCAAACATCAGAGTCCACACCTCAGGTTCTGCGCACACGTTGACAGGCTCTATTGCTCCCTCTTCTTCTTGGTTTGCGCAGATGGCCATTAGATCAGCCAAGGCCTGACTTTTAAGCGCCATGGGCGTCACCAAGGTTATTTCATACTCTGTCAGCGTGAGCGCCCACTTGCTTATTCGCCCTGTGAGGACGGCGCCTTGCAATAGGTACTTGATTCCTTCAGCCTTAGTCATCACATGAATGGTGTGCGCTTGAAAGTAATGACGATACTTCTGGGCGGCATACACCAAAGCGAGACATTGTCTTTCTTGATTGGAATATCTGGATTCTACCTCCTTCAACATTCTGCTCCAGTAAGCCACAGGGCGTTCTGCACCTTCAACTTCTTGTGCAAAGAGTCCGCTGATCGCTGTTTGGGTAGTGGCCAGATATACTCTGAGTGGTATCCCCTTTTGAGGCGGAATCATCACCGGTGGTGTTACTAAAGCTTTTTTCACTTTATCAAAAGTGTCCTGATGCTCCTTCACCCAGTCGAAAGCTTCCTTGCCCTTGAGAAGTTTCCTCATAGGTCCTAACAATTCCCCCATGGCTGGTATGAATCTGCGGATGTAGCCCAGTTTCCCCATCATTTGCTGCAATTCCTTCTTGTTGCGGGGCGCTTTCATTTCCCTGACTGTCTTGATTTTCCTTTCATCGGCTGAGACGCCTTCCTTATGGACTCTGAACCCCAGGAACTCACCAGAAGAGACCCCAAATTTACACTTGAGAGGGTTCATTCTGAGTTTGTACTTCTCGCATCTGGAAAAGACAACTATTAGATGTGTCAAATGTCGCTCTTTCTTCCTTGATTTGACCACTATGTCATCAACATAGTCTTCTACTATATCGTGCATCATGTCATGGAAGATCGCTGTCATTACTCTTTGATATGTCGCTCCGGCATTTTTAAGGCCGAACGACATCACCAAGTAGTAGAAATTTCCTACTAGGGTTCTGAAAGCGATTTTTTCTTCATCGCCCTCTGCCATCTTTATTTGATTGTAGCCGCTGAAACCATCCATAAAGGAAAAGCGTTCATGCATGGCTGTTGCATCCACCATGCAGTCTATGTGTGGCAGCGGGAAGTCATCCTTGGGGCACGCCTTGTTCAAATCTCTGAAATCTACGCAACATCTAATCTGGCCATTCTTTTTCTTCACAGGGACTATGTTGGCCAACCAAATGGGGTGCTGTATCGGCTTGATGAAGCGTGCCTCCAGTAATTTCTCCACTTCGTCTTTTATCGCTTTCTCAATCTCGGGGCTAAACTTTCTGGGATGCTGCTTTACAGGTATTGCATCAGCTTTGACAGCCAAGTTATGAGTGACTAGCTTGGGGCTGAGTCCCGACATCTCCTCGTAGCTCCAGGCGAATACTTCTCTGAACTCTTTCAGCAAGGCGACCAAGTCCGCCTTTTCAGACGGGGTAAGTGAAGAGGCAATGAAGAGAGGCCTGTGTTCGCCTTCCTCCCCTACATTGACTTCTTCCTAACCTTCTGGACCATTGGCTTCATCCCCTTTTTGCTGGGCGTGCATAACCTCCTCCGTTGAAGCAAACCATGCTTCCCCTCTTATGACGCCCATGAGCGTGGGGCTAGCCAAGTCACTTAGTTTTGGCTTGGTTGGCCCCGCGAGTTCCTAGAGGATGGCCCACTTGGCCCCCCCTCCAGGAAGGTGTTGCTTTTGCAGTTTGAATCTTGGTTTGGTCATTTGCTGCTGTGCGCTTTCCTCTTCTTCTGGTAAGCGGAGTCTTTTGAACACTGACTGTCTCTTCTCTAGTTCTTTCATCTTTTCTTTTCCCCTGATTGGGAGCTTGGGCTCTCTTCCAATCTTATTGGTCCCAGTGGGAACTAGTTCATCAAACACTGTGGCATCGATTAAATGTAACTCCGAAGCGTCAAATGGCGCTTTCGTTGCTGGGATTTCAATGTCCTGTCCCTTATACATTGACTTCACACATTGGTGCAGCATGGAGGGGACACACCCATGAAGATGAATCCAAGGGTGTCTCAGCAGGATATGATAGCTAGGTTCCCCGTCAGTGAAAAGTGTTCAGAGTTTTTATGGGTCCTACCTCCAGATTGAGTACCACACACGCCCTTGCCATGACTGTTCCTCCGTTGAAAGTCCCCAGTGTTGCCTCTGCTTTTTTGAGTCTTTCTTTAGCAACTCCCAGTTTTACAAATATATGGGTCGGAATGATGTTTACTCCTGATCCGTTGTCCACGAGGGCACGCCGGACATGTACGCCTTCGACAGTTGCCTCCACGAACAACGGCCTGTTGTGGCAAAATCCTGGATGTGCTCGCTACGGCTCTCTAAACATCACCGCCGAGGCATGCGCCCTGGCTACCCTGGTTGCTGGTGCGTAGGCGGCACTAGTGTTTGCTCCTCTTCTGACTATCACATCAGCCAGGGCATGCGCTGCTTCTTCTCTGACATCAGCTCCCAACCTTAGTTGGTCAAATAGGGCTCTGAACCCTCTGGTCACAAGTCCCCTCCTCAGCTCATTTTCCACCAGCTCTTCTTCTTCAATCTCCTCTAACAAGTTGTCGCCGTGGGAGAGGATAACATTCACGTTGTGTCTAGGTAAGGGATGATCGCCTAGACTTTCTTCGCCTTCACCTTCTGGCAGCAGTATCTTTACGGCTGCGTACTGCTTCTGAAACACGCCCCTAATGACATAACAGTCCATAGTATTGTGACTCTCTTGCCTGTGTAGAATGCAATATTCTGGATTATCGTACTCCTCACGTGTCAGAGGGGGTCTTGTCGCCCTTTTAGTGAGAATGCCTTCCTTTAGCCATTCCTCCACCAACTGATAAGTAAGTTCCCTAGAGATTGGGAGTTTTGGCGGGGGTTCCTTCCTTTCATAGTTCTTGGGAGGCGGCATGGTTCTGTAACTTTTCCTCCTCTTGTCATCCACAACGTTCACGTCAAAGGCGATTTGGTCCTTGGTTCTCTTTCCTTGTTTCTTCATGGCCTCGGTAACATCCATCGCTCTGCCAAGCAACTCGGAAAAAGTGGTGATCTTACTGAGTGCCAAGAATATTTGTGAGCCATCTTCAATGCTTTTAATGCACCCATAAACTAGGTCCGCTTCAGGGAGAGTCTCTTTGCGGTGTAGCGCTCTGTCCCTGTATCTTTTGATGAAGGCGGTCAGACTCTCTCCTGCTCGCTGCCTTACACGACCAAGGTCCATGATATGGATAGCGCCTTCCTCTTCCAAGAACTTGTTACAAAACTCTATAGTCATTTCCTCCCAAGTCCGAATTGATGCTGGGCGCAACTTGGAATACCAAGTGAAGGCGCGCCCAACAAGGGACTTTGAAAACTCCCTTAACCTTAAACAGTGGTCTGCACTGTATACTCCAAGATTATCCACATACGTCATCAAGTGCTCACGCGCGCTCCCGATTTCGTCAAACTTTCGGAACATTGGGGGCGCATACCCTTGTGGGTAGCGATAGGCAGCTACATCAGCGGTAAAAGGAGGGTTTAGATTTATTACCATATTTTGTCCTTCCTTGTGCGCCTGTAGGATGCGCTTCAACTCTGCTTGTGTTACCAGAGCGTCTTCTGTGCTTTCTCACCTTCCACTTGTCTCGTGCTGAAATTCCTCCTCTGATTTTGCTCTTGCCTTCGCCAACTCCGCCTCCCTGCGCGCCTCCTCCTCTTCTTTCAATCTTGCGCTTAGGGCCTCCTTTTCTTCTCTTGCCTTGGCAGACTGGGCTTTGTATTCCGCCACTATTTCAGATAGTGCGCCTTGGTTCGCCACCAGAGAGTTGAGTAGCGCAGCTGATATCACGACTTGAGTGTTGGAATCGCCTTCTATGTGGGGGATTTTGATGTGACTCAGCGTTTCCTTGTCGCCGTCGGGCTCTTCTTCTTCTTGAGGCTCTTGGTCATCCTCTGGAGTGTCTGAGGGAGAGCGAGTATTATCGCTTCCTTGGTTGGCTGGGCTGAAACTCAACCTTCTAGAGCCTTGTCCCGTCCCGCGACTTGCATGACTGGTCGTCGGGTTTTGAACGGTGATCACAGGCACCACCTTTGGAGCAACGTATCCTACAGATGCTTGTTGCACAACATGAGCCCCCTTTCCTTCGTGATTGGAAGCCATAGCTTCCCCAGTGGAGTCGCCAATTGTTTCGGACCGCTTTGTGCGATAATGAATGATTAATGAAAAAGATAATGGGTTCGTAAACTTAACGAAGCTTTAGGCTTTTATTACTTTGAAATGAGGGTTCAGAGAGACAAATGCCAGAGTAGGGGTTCCACACTTGTGGTATTTTTATAGGGTGAGGGGTGTGCGCCTTCGCCTTTTACACTCTCCTCTATATTCTAAAACTTAGGCTTCAGCAGAAGCTTCTATTCCATCCCCTCTTCTTACGCTCTCTCTGTGTTTCAGTTGGGTCTCACTTCAGTGGTGTTAGTTTTTTGAGTTGAGTTGTGCTGAGTCTTCTTTTTTCTTCTTCTTCATGTTGTTTTTTTGTGTACGTTGGAGGAGGGTTCCTCTTATAGGGTCCTTCTTACCTTTCGGTCTTTGCCTTTCTTCCCTTGGTCCACTGGTTCATTTCCCTTTTCCTTCTTTGTGGCTGCTCTCTTCAGTATCCATTTTGTCTCCTTTACCTCTTTAAGCTTTGTCATTTATTGCTCACAGTGTGGAGTCTACAAGGTTTGCCTTTTTGGTCATTCCTCTGGGAGAGGGCTGCATGAGGTAAGCCAAGATGCTCTGGCTTCTCATGCACGCTTCTCATGATTTAGGGAACCGAAATCCCTTGTCTGTACGCGTACGCCTTCCACAGGCTCCGTTTCCTGTTCGCTCTCATTTATCATGACTTTCTCCCCAAGTTTCCATATCACCCGAGGCGCCCTGAGAGGGTACATTGTGCTCATTGGCATCGACACACCTTACTCTTCCTGTTGGTTGTGACGTAAGAATATGACGCCTTGATGACTGTCGCTCTGGGCGTAGCGCTTTGAGCAGCTCCTGGTATTTGCACGCTTTCTCCTGGTGCCCTCGTTGTGCGGTGATCTTGGGCTTGGTGATCTTGGACTTCCATATGGATTGGGCCTTGTGACTTTGGGCTACCGAATAATGGGCTATCAACACCCATCAACATAAGTTGGAACGAATAGTAAGTGGTTCGGTCTAGCTTAGCTTAAGCAATGTCTTGAATTCGATTTATTGTAAATACATAAAATTCATGTTGGGAGACTCATCATAATCAGACATGCGACACGGGTCGGATCCAGATGTACTTACATAATACTTGGGGACCAGAAGAAGAAAAAAAAATCTGTACCCGCAAGACCGCATTTGCGTAATCATATCCAATCGGACATAAACAAGGAGGTTTATTTACCATTGCAAAAACGAAATCATGCAACATCGTTCCTACACATTTCATGGCGGCATGGCGCGCGGAGCAAGCAGCGCAAATGAATCTCGAGGAAAAGGGAACGAAGTGGTATTTTAGTAATTCAAAGATACACTAATCATCATGGCACAAATATCACATTTTTTTAAAAAAATTAGTGTCCTCCTCTCCGAATGTGAGGGATGAATTTCTTGATCTCGATTGTTGGTAGAACCTTCCTAAACCCATGACTTTTAAAAATCAAGCTTGAAATCACGTCATTTTTTAACACTTTGATATCAAAAAACTTGATAAACGGTCACCAGACCTACACATATTGAATAAACAATATGATTATATCAATATGATTGACGAACGTGGGTTGGTTGAGAGGTAGCTCAATTGATCCCTTAACCAACTGGTCTCGAGTTCAAGCATTAGATATGGAGCAACCCGCTGAGAGATCCCTACTGTTTAGTGCGAGCTCATTTGGGTCGGATCGGATCGGATCGGATGAATCGGATTCTGGATAAACCATATTCGGGTACTGGTTGATGTAAAAAAAAATAAGTTGATCTCCTTGTTGAGTATAGCTACGAGACCTTCAAATATTGTTAGACTTCAAAAATCAATATTTGATTTTTTTTCCAAGGTATTCATCACGCAATTGGGTGACTAATCATTTTCTCTTACATTCGCAAGAGTCAGGGATCGAATCTCCAACCATTTGCTTAAGTAGCAACAAATCTCTTACCATATGCGTTAACCTCCATCCACTAGTTCAATATTTGATCCCTGGAAGCAGTATTTAATTTATTAAAAAAAATACTTATAACGTTCAATGGACTGATCCAGATTAAATGGTAGGATATCTCGACAATAAAAATTCTCAAATAGGTAGTTCCGTTAGTATTGGACAATAAAAAAATGGGTAATGCATCGACAGTGTAAAGTTTTTTATACAATCAGTGCATAATTTACCGTTCATTCGTTTATGATCGTTGACTTCTAAATTAAAGTAATACAAATGAATGATGGATGATAAATTGATGGTGTAAAAAACTTTACACCGTCGGTGCATACCCATTAATATCTTATACTATTGTTACAAGACTTGAATTATTGGAGCATCTAAGTTTGATTCTTAACAAATGCATAAATATTTTCCTTCATTATCTCCATAAAAAATTTGACTATTTAAAAAAATTTACCTAAAAAACCCCAAAATATATAAAAAAAAATACAAAATCATATAATATAATACTTAACATTACAATTTTACTTTTTTAAGTTGTGTTAAAAATTTCATCAATATATTATTTCATATTAAGAAATAAAAAATAAATAAGAGAAGAGGATAATAAATGTCTCCCAAAAAGTATAGAGTGAATAATCTTCTTCTTATTATAAATGAATGTCTTTCGGAGCCATCATATTTGTTGTTGAAATTTTCCTCGTACCAAAGCAATTATAAGTGAATAATGGATTTCTAACTTATCCAAATCCAAAAGATTTAATTCTTGCTTTTTATTTTTTAAAATTACTATTATTTATTTTGAATTAATACAAAATTAATATTTTTGAATTTTTTATTTGTTTATGTATTTGTTATATATATATATATATAGTTAATCAAATTAAAGGTAAGATGTTAATCATATTCAAAAGGTGTTAAATTATCATGTCCCATAAGATAGAGAATATTTTGATTTATCCTTGAAAATGTTCATAATATAATAAAAAAAAATGATAAAAAGTTTAATTTTGATTCCATTATAATTATTCATAATATCATTATAGATAATAATTGTATAAAAAAAATGTGATATATCATTCAAAAACTAAATAAGGAATACAATAATTTAATACTGATTTATGCATAAACAAATACTATGATATTTGATATTAAAAAAGGAATAGTTATCATCTTCATTATAAAATGCAATGCGTTAATCCTTCGAAAAAGGTAGTCAAGAATAATTATTTCAAAGTCTTATTCTTTTTTTTTTATGTACTCTTTGTCCTCAAGAGCACCTTTAATACCAAGGAACCCTTGAGACGAGTCCTGCACAAGGTTGCGTTCCTATGTCTCTCCCAGCGGAGTGTGTTAACAGGGAATCGAACCTGAGACTAAGCCTCATTCGCGAGTTCTTAAGTTGGCAGGATCACACCACTTGAGTCAACCCCCGTTGTTTCAATGTCTTCTTCATGTCCTATGAAATTGTGAATATTTTAATTTATTCTTAAATCTGCTCATCATACCGGTAAAAAAATACGAATATTTAATTCTAATTAATCATAAAAAAGGAGATAATCATATTATAAAAGGGGCAGCTAATTTATCTATCTAATATGTAAGAAAATTTTCATAATATTATCAAACAAAAGAAATTAGAAAATATAATTATGACTAATTTTGATTAATCATATTAAAGTTGATAATCATATTTGCAAATGATTTTTATATATATGCATGTATAATAATTTTCCCATAAGTTTATTTATCTGCCTAGCATCATTTTTTCGTTTCTCTTTTTGATATATTAATCACTTTTAGTAAGATGTTTGATGTTATTAAAAATTATTAAAATTGGTTTTCAAAATTTCATGCATCACAATTTTATATCGTAATCAAACTAAAATAATAGAAACTATAATTAAATGTTAAAAAAATAAAATAATATCAATTCCTAATATATATTTAAAAAACTTATATACAAATAAAACACTCACACGACACAAAATCATATTTAATTATAAATAAGAGTGAAGACTCATTTTGGTCCCTGTCGATTTTGCACAATACCAATTTGGTCCCTGACAATTCATAATACCACATTTAGTCTCTCAAAAAAATATTTCATACCAATTTTGTCCCTAACCTTTTTTCCATACCAATTTCGTCCCTCAATATTTTCTTCCATACCAACTTGGTCCATCAATTTTAAGGATCAAATTGGTACATCTGAAAATCTTGAGGGACTAAATTGATATGAAAAAAAGTTGAGGAACCAAATTGGTATGGAAAATATTTTTTGAGGGACTAAATATGGTATTATGAATTGTCAGGGACTAAATTGGTACTGTGCAAAATCAACAGGGACCAAAGTGAGTCTTCACTCTATAAATAAATTAAAAAATTATTCTAGAACGGAAATGCATCATAAACAAAATAAGATGAACTGTATAAATTAATGAAATTTCTTAACCTCAGCTTAATTAAGATTGAGTATAAAAACTCCAAAATGAATAATTTTTTTTAAAAATTTAAAACTTTAAACTTTTAATTTCTTCCATTCATCAATTAAAAAAAAACATTATTTTTGTATCCTTGTCTCAGCCCTGTGCTAAGAAAGGGAGAGGAAGAAAGAGATAGAGGAGAGTTACGTGTAATGCAAGCGATAACCCCGTAAACTTCCCACAACACTCTTTTTTAGTTTTTCTCTCCCACTCTCTTTATCTCTCTCTCTCTCTCTCTCTCTCTCTCAAACTGAAACTGAAAGTGCTCCTTTTTCTGCTTCGGTTTGGTACGAGGAGGTTGTTGCTTTTGTTGTACTTTGTTGTTCTGCAATAGTACTAGGAATGAAGGAAGGACAATTTGGTCATGTCCTTTATTATTATTATTATTATTATTATTATTATTATTATTATTATTATTATTATTATTATTATTATGCCTTTATTGTTATTAGTTTTGATTTGATGTGAAAGTGAGTGAGTGTCTTTGAATGAAGGAACAAGGAGAAGAAGAAGAAGAAGAGATGCGCAAGTCTTTCAAAGATTCCCTCAAAGCTCTTGAAGCTGATATCCAATTTGCCAATACCCTGTAATCTCTCTCTCTCTCTCTCTCTCTGTCTAATTTGATGAAAAAAAAATCTCTTTTTTTTTTAATTTTTTTATATATGAATGTTGAATTATATGATTTTGGATGCCACCCATGTTAGATTTATCTGGGTTTTTGAGGAATATTATAAATTTATGCTCTTTTATCATTATTTTTTTGGTGGGGGATAGAGATGATTTGTCGGTTGTGATGACTGAAACCTTTTTATAGAGCTATTAAAGTTGGGATGTTCTGTTTATCCAATTTATCATTTTAGAATTTCATGTTTTTTTTTTTAAAATTTTTTTTAAATTTATTTTTGATTTGATTCATATTCACTTAAATTTTAATATTTCTTACTAAAATGAATGGTAGAAATCATACCATGGAACATTTACATCTTCTCTTTGAGCATAGCCATAGCTATGTCTGAATTTTATTTTATTTTTTTAAAAAAAAGGCAGAAGAAAGAGAACAATAAATTGCTAGTGTCACTCCTAACTTCCAATTTTAATTGTATAACAACGTTGTAAGGTAGAAGCCTTCAATTTTTTGTCTGAGTACTA
Source organism: Crotalaria pallida (assembly GCA_037953625.1). Classification (NCBI taxonomy): domain Eukaryota; kingdom Viridiplantae; phylum Streptophyta; class Magnoliopsida; order Fabales; family Fabaceae; genus Crotalaria; species Crotalaria pallida. Next base: position 176,672,611 of record CM075650.1, read on the forward strand.
CTTTATGACCCTTGTATTTATGGCAAACAACAAGACTTAGGGAACCTTTTATGTGCCCCCTTTAAATGCTTATTTATGAAATTTGATTTGATCCAATTCCCTTCAATTTTTCAATATTGGAATATCAGAATTTCTTTGCCAAAACTTCCATTTTGATGCGATTTTAATTTTAACTGACCTCTTCTTTGTGTAAATTATGTTTTGCTTACAGAGCTTCTGATTGTGCAAGTGACTGCGATGGCTCATGCTTCCAAATGAGATTGTCCTACAGCCCAGCTGCACAGTTTTTCCTTTTCTTGGTTCAGTGGACTAATTGTCACCTTGCTGGATCCTTGGGATTGCTTAGAATTCTCATATACAAGGTGTGTTCCTTTATTTCACCTTTACTCTTTCTGTTAAACAAACCGATTTGAAACACCAATCAATTATGATATACATAATTTAGACCGGTGTTACTATTTTTTTTTGTAAAACTTGTGATAAATATTTGGGTTTGTGACAGACATATCAGGATGGGAAGACAACCATGTCCATTTATGAAAGAAAAGCCAGTCTGAAAGACTTCTATGGTAAGAAAATCGTTACATGCTTAATTTTTGGTTAAGAAGTGCCCTACCCCCTAAGGTAGGCACTCTATTCAATATTTAAAGGATTTTCTTAACCTTATCTCTAAACCCCCAAAGTGTATGTACATCTTTTATAAGAAAACTAAATGCAAAGTCTTTTGCTTCTTTCAATGCAACACTTTCCTATAAAATTTATCATCTTTTAGGTTCTTATACTGAGGTCAAGTAAACTCATTTATATATGTGAAGGATTCTGAGGCCGTGTTGATAATAATGCACCGATCTTTAAGGAAGTAATGAATGGAGTGCTTGTCATCTGAACACGACATAACATAACTTGTGAGTTTTGTTCTATGTTTGGTATATTTTTATACAGATAACAAAACACAACATGAGATTAAAAAGTGACGCATTTTGGTTCAACCGACAGATGTAAACCAAAGGGAACATAACGGAATATATTGACTTGTTATGTTATGTTTGCATGTGAAACACTACTACCTAGGAGATGAGGTGGCACACAAAGAGAAAATAACCGAATTTCTCGTAGTTACACGCTGATTGAAAAAATGCCCATGTTTTCATATGGCGCGCTTTGATTATTTTTACCTTGCTTTAGAATCTTGCTTTACAAATCCAAATTTGATTTTTACAATCTTCAATTACAGGTGTGATCTTTCCCTCTTTATTGCAACTGCACAGAGGAATAACTGATGTTGATGACAGGAAACAAAAACATATATGCGCCACTAAGTACAAGCGTAAAGATGTGATAAGCAAAGGAAAGCTCTCTGAGATTGATGCAGAGAGAGAAGAAGAATGTGGTATTTGCATGGAGATGAACACCAAGGTTGTATTGCCCAATTGCAATCATTCGATGTGCATGAAATGCTACCGAGACTGGTGAGCAAATCTCGATACAACATTATTTTAGACAGAATATTTTTAATGATATATTGGCAATAAAGCTAAAACAGTAGTTTAATCAAACAAAATAAACCAGTAGGCCATAATAATTTAGTAGCTATGATTTATGCCAAAGAGCATAACGTTTTTGGTTCTTGAAGGGTAGAATATGTAGTAGGAAACCTTCTATATTTACCAAGGTCAGGTATAGAACTCAGTGGTCTGCAGGATAGGATGTGGTGATATATACTCATATATAGTCATGTTGTAACCCAATGAGTTAGTAAATTTTTAAACGTAGGCTCGTCCAAAGATTGAACATAGTTTCTCTCCCCTGAGAGAAGCAGCAGCTCACTTCGTCACCCCCATGATGGTCGATCAGGTAGGAAAATACATATATTTGTGATATTTATGGTTCTAATAAACCAAACATTTATGGTTTGAGGTTTTTATGGTTCTCATCATCTATTCCATTGGAGGTTTGATTCAAATATTAGGCTTCTGAAATTTTCAAAAGATATTTGTGAACTGAGAGGAGTAAATCTGTTCCACTTGATCATGCAAGAATGATCAAGATTAAAACATAAAGTCATTTCACTTTTTTAAGTGAGCGCATGGCCATTAACTAACTTTTTATCTGGATCGTCCATGTATGGATTAATGGCTTAGATTTGCTCCTCTCACCATAAAAAATGTTACTAAATTTCTATGGCTCTTGGGTTAAAAACCGCGAATTATTATGTCACATATATTACATCTCTGTAATCGTTTGATGTTTTCTACCAACTCGTATGTAAGGATTATCATTTGATTTTGCTGTATGTTGATTTAGGCATGCAAGATCTCAATCTTGCCCTTTCTGCCGGGACAATCTTAAAAGAGTGAACTCTGGTGACCTTTGGATCTACACGAGCAACAGTGAGATAAGTGACTTGGCTTCAATCAACAAGGAGAATTTGAAGAGACTATTTATGTACATAGAAAAGTTGCCTCTCATTGTGCCAGATCCTATATTCATGTCTTATCGTCAGCACTGGTGAATGGTTGTTGATTAGTAGAAAGCTATAGCCTCTTTCAACCTCTTAATTTATAATTTAATTTGTATAGGATTCTCAGTTTGTGTAGGAATTTCTGTAACTGTAAATACATGTTGCCTTACAATCATAGTCCATTACTACACCCATTTAATTGGAGTTAATATGTGTCCACTAACCGTGTAAAGTTTTTTACATTGTCGGTACATTTATTTAGAAGCCAATAACCATAAATCCTTGAATGGTGCGGGTAGAAGATAAGCAATTAAAATGAGCAAGTTTGTATTGATAAATTAATTATATCATTTTAAATGAAAAATTACCCTTTTTTTTTTAAAGCAAAATCCTTATATTAGCATCAGCACGTATGTATGGATGGTTTAGGCTTTAGATTGTTTCTATTGCAGCTAACCATTTTACATTGAAAATACACGTTACAATGCACTTTTAGAAGAAATAACATTTTTTTTCTAAAACATTTTACTAAAGTACTAAACTAAGGTTTTCTTTCTTTCCTTCTTTCTTCTAAAACATTTTCTTTATTCATGATTTTTTCTGATTATTTTAAAGATTGCGTTTTTGGCAAGGATGGATTTAATTGTTTATATTGCAGCTCAGCTTTTTACATTCAAAATACACGTTCCAATGAACTTTTAGATGAAAGAACATTTTCCAAACCAAGGTTTATAGATGTAACGGAAAAAAAAAACAAAGGTTTATAGTGAGGGAAATATTGAACAACTTAACAGGGCATATGTAATGTAGGCAACAGGAGAACGCATGAGTAATAGCTTTGAATTTTCAACGAGAGGATTGAGAGCGTGTGATTTTGCAAAATTGAGTTTGGAATAACTTCTAGTTTTGCAAACTGTTTTTCATTGACAGTGGATTTGTTGCTATTGAGATCTCACATTCAATGAGCAATTACCAAATATGTATATTTTGGCTTAGAAGAATTTGGATTTTCTAATTCAACATCTATTTAACTTACAAAATTTATATTCATAAAAAGAAAAACCATACAAATTATATCTGATTTAAATTTTAAAAAATTTCTAGTGATTCAAAGATTAAAAAATTTAGCTATAAAATGTTTAAAAAAAAAAACAAACTGAATTAAAAGATCTAAATCTGAGTTGGACATCTCTACTTTTTAAACTAGCTTTTTGAGTTGATTGTGATTTGAGTTCAAACATGAGGGTTTCCCCTCTTTCTCATCCTTAACCAGAAATAATGGAAATTTTATATGAATCCATACACATTCCCAGATATGTTATGCAATGGTTACAACCAATGTTAATAAAACCGTAACGGTGATCGAACTAGCCAGAACAGTGGTTCACTGGTTTAGTGGTTTAACTAGTGAAACAGTAATTAAACCGCATAGATACATACCGGTCAAAACGGTTAACTTGAGCACATTTATATTTGTATATAAATATAAGAATACTGAATACATGTATAAATTTTTTTAAAAAAACTACTCATTTAAAATCCATAATTAGTAGTGTACTTTTAATTCCCAAAAACAAACATTCATAACAATCACACTTCAACTATTTAACAAGTTCATTGTTTAAACTTCAATTGTTTCTCCTTTGCAGCGTCGTTTTGTTTCTTTTTTCTTCTTCAATGTTTGAGTTTTCTTTGGCCTTTTGAGTTCCCTTCATGTAGAAGTTTCTGTCTTTCTGAATCTTATTTTTTTTTTAAAAAAAGGGAAAAACGACGTCGTTTTGCTTTTTGCGTTTTTTTTTTAATTTTGAAAATCGACTGGTTCACATAATACCGGTCGATTTAACGATTTTCCGATATACCTGCTGGTTTAAACTGGTTTTTTCCGGTTCGTTGCATGCCCGATATTTTAACGTACCGTACCGATTAGGGGTCTGGTTCACCGATTTTTCAGTTGAACTGACCGATACGATACGGTTTTAATAACATTGGTTACAACCATCAATATTTGAATGAGAACATAATTTTCCAAAAAAAAAAAGATTTTTTTATGAAACTATTTATTTGTTCAATTACCTTATTGTTTGTTATCAAATTTGATAATTATCTTATTTTTTTATCAAATTGATCCTCACATTTTTTTTGTTATTATCATATTAATCACTCATGTTTTTTTTTCTTTTTTTTTTCCTGTTTGCTTCATTCATCCTAAAATTATTGTTTATCCTATATGTGAATCATATTAGATCATATAAGATGAACAATGAAGTTGATAGTAAGAGATCCACATAATACTACAAAACGTAAGAGACCAATTTAACAATAAAAAATTAAAAAGTGAAGTACCATTTTGGTCCTTCATGTTTTTTGGATGAGACATTTTAGTCCCTCAAAATGTGGAAATTCACTTTTAATCCTGAAGAATTTTTTGTGGGACACTTAGTCTCTTTGTCCACTTCGCCAACTGCCTCAATTGGGGACTTAAGTGAATTTCCATATTTTAAGGGATTAAAGTGTCTCATATAAAAACATGAGGAACCAAAGTGACACTTCACTGCAAAATAAATTAAAAAACAAATGAGCAGTTAGTTTTAGTTTTTTTCATTGAGGATGGTAAAATATAACAAAGGATTTTATTTTTAATTTTTTTTGTCCGTATTCCTTTCGGAACCATCAGTATCTCCAAGAGCACCCTTAATACTAGGGAATCCTTGAAACTAATCCGAAGCGAATTACGTGACTGACTCTCCTAGCGAGATGTTTTCAGTGTGATTTTACTTTTAATTTTGTTTGGTTGTGTTTGTGGCTTTCCCATTGAGATTGAGAGTGGTAAAACATAACAAAGGAAGGGACCAAAAAGAATCACGTCTCTTCCTTTCTTCTTCTTATTTTTGTCAGGCAGCCAGCCACTCGTACTACAACACAACACAACACAACACACACTCCTTTCATTTGATTTGATTCCCTCTTTCCTCTTTCACTTGTTCAGTCAGTCCTGCGAGCAGCACCCCTATGGCCATCGTTGGTGTCCTCGCTTTGCAGGGCTCTTTCACCGAACACATTGCAGGCACCCGCCCTTTCTTTTTCATTTTCATTTCCCTTCCGTGTGTATATGCCAAAGCTTCACTCTTTTCTTTATTCTTAATCATTCATTTCTTAATTCAATTAAATTAAATTGTATTTTATATTCATTCTGTGTTGTTGCAGCTCTGAGAAGGTTAGGTGTGAAAGGGGTAGAGATAAGGAAGCCAGAACAGCTTCACAATGTTACTTCCCTTATCATCCCTGGTGGTGAGAGCACCACCATGGCTAAGCTTGCTGAGTACCACAACTTAGTTTGTCTCCTTAACCAATCCCCCCTTTTGTTTTGTTTTTTTAATGGCTTGTAACTTTTTTGCTTGATACTACCCTATTAGCCATATGTTTGTGTTTTGTACTAACATGCTGACATGATGGTTTTGTTATTGTTATGTTTTGCTTTTCTGAGGGTGAGGCCCTGGGCCTTGACGCAACTATAAAGTTGTTGCTTTGTGAGGTCACTGGTTCGAATTCTTGAAATAGCCTCTTCGCTTGTTGGGGTAAGGCATCTTCCCCAGATCCCGCTAAATGGGAGCCTCGAGCAAAACCCATTATGTTTTTCTTTTCTGGGTTGTTGTGAGGTTTTTCTTGTGTTTCTTTTTATCAACGAATCATGTGCACTTCACCATAGTCGGGCACATATCTGTAATAGACATTTATGGACACCCCTAACTATATTCGAGTGTCCTTTTCATATTGTATTCGTGTCTCATGCCATATCCCTGCCCCCTTGCTTTTAGTGGTCCACAACTTCATACAATTTGGTTGATACATCGCTTGATGGAATCTTGAGGATCATATCATCATTTGCCTTGTATATTTGTTTTGTAATATTGACATAAATTAGCAAACGTTATACTTGTTTGGTTCATATCGAATGTCGGTTTCTTGCTAAAAGTCGATTTATTTAGTTAGATGATTTTTTTTTGGTGGGGGAGGAAGGTTTATAATTTTTTTTTTGCTTGAGTATCTTGATATCCAAAAGTCAAGTTGGAACCCGACTAATTTGAGTTAAGTTGGGAACACCCATTTAATGGGGCAAAGCTCTCCCAGCACGTTATTTTATTCCATTTATAAGAGTCGAACCTCGGACCCTTGCTTATCGGGAACCGAGTTCCTCGCCACTTGGACTAACAGGCTTTCGTCCTTTTTTCAGCAATGCTTATAATTTGATTCCAAGAATATTTATTAAACATCGATTTTCATTCTTTGAACATCAGAATGGGAAGCTTTAGGTGTCACCTATAATAACTATTACAGCCTTTCACCTACCGTCTGCACTCCATGTACTCCTTTAACTTCAAAGTTCAAATTTCAAATGGAAGTCATAGCCTCATAGGTGTCACCTATGATGCTCAAAAATGTTGTTCGGAAATTATTAAGCATTTGATATGGCTAAATGATTTTTTTGTTGGGACCTCGGGTTAACCCGGCAGCTTTTATGAAGAAGGTGGCGCAAAGGGAGGCTCAAATGGGAGAAAACAAGAAGTGTTTTATGGGGTGGTGCAATGGATGACTAATGAGAGAAAACAAAAAGTGTTTTCTGGGGGAATGAAAGGCTGCTTTGCATTAAATGCTCTGGGCCCTCCCCACAATGTGGGCTCTGATGTTTTTCTTTTTCTTTTTGTTGTTGGGGATGGGGGTGGGGGAAGGTTTATAGTTTGATTGCATAGATTTGAGTTTGTTATCATTTTAACTTGTCTGAAAAGAAAATAAAATCCCAAATTTTCTGGCCGAATTTATTTTTTTCTCTTTAAATGACGATTCTAGTTGAAAAATGTTCGCCAAACATCATTTTCTCTACACCGTTTTACACTTCACTTGTTTTGCGAAAAGGGAAACGAGCGGGGGTGTGTATTGAGAAGTGTGTCTCTATTGTTTTATCATTCGAATAACAAATGTCGTAAAAAGGGCATAATGAAAGTGGTGTTGGTTTTAAAGTATGTTAGTTATTGTGTTGAATTTGGTAAGGCTTTGTCCTTCCTGTGGTACTTAATGCTCATGTTTCTTGATTTTGTACTCGTGGAACCAATTTCTGCTTCCATGCTTCCAGCATTTCATGGAAGAATGAGGATCACATTTGATCATTTATGTTAAACTTGAATGTTTCGATATGTCAGTTTCCTGCCTTGCGAGATTTTGTGAAAACGGGAAGACCTGTTTGGGGAACCTGTGCCGGGCTCATATTCTTAGCGGAGAAAGCTATAGGTCGGTTATTTCTCTCTTAATTATTTTTTTCTTCGTATTTTAGTCTTCATTTATTCTTTCAAAAATAGTTTCAAATTATAAACAACTAATTATATTTCAGGACAGAAGACTGGTGGGCAACAACTGGTTGGTGGACTTGATTGTACTGTCCATAGAAATTTCTTTGGCAGCCAGGTAATGTATGCATTATGGATGTTAGGCTGATAAAACACTGATATTTGATTACTAAGAAATAGGGAGAATCTCCCAAATTACAATTGATTTGCAGAACTTAGAGGGTCTGCACCTCCCAAATGCCCAAATGCCCAAATGCCCAATGGCCCCAATCCTTTCTACCAAATGACAAAAGATATCTCTCCCTCTCCCCTCTACCTATTTATAGGCAACATGCCTTATATCCATTCCAACAACTAACCAACTAACTACTAAAGTAACTAACTCTAACTGACTACTAAAGTAACTAACTCCCTAAAGGGGTTACCTATCAATACTCCCCCCTGAAACATTCACCTTGTCCTCAAGGTGAAGAGCTTGTGGCTCTGAAACTAATCAATCTCCCTGGGTCCCATAGTTTGAAACAAGATAGCCAAGCTATAAATGAAGGATATGAATGTCCACCAGGATCCCATTGGCATTCGGCAATGCACATATCAAGGAATCCCTTTCCAATTGCTTCTTCTTTAGCTGCTTTTAGCAATGCTGAAGTTGCTGGCCCACCTCTTGCAGCCTTTTTCACTAGAATGATAGGACTAGAATATGGACTGATACTTGGCCTTATAATACCAGCTTTAAGCATCTCATTTACTAGCTTGTCAATCTCATTTTTTTGATAGTGGGGGTACCTATAAGGTCTGAGATTTGGTATGGCAGTGCCTTCCTTCAAATGAATGGCATGATCATGTCTACAGCTAGGAAGTAATCCTTGTGGATCTATGAAAAGTGAGTCATAAAACTGCAGTAGTTCCTCAATCTTTGGTGGTACGACACTGCTAGTAGTCGGAATTGCTTCATTTATGAATTCCACCAAGCAACCTTCACCTTCCTCTTTCAAATCATTCCGCATCACTGCCAATGATGTCTTAGTTTTGGATAGAGTAGAATCACCTATTAAAATCTGCTGCTTATAACCTGTGCCAATGGTAAGTATTAATTCCCCGAAATCAGCTTTAACTTCTCCCAAACTAGCTAGCCAATCCAGACCCAAAACTAAGTCTGCTCCTTCGAGCTCAAATAGAAAAAATTCCTGGTTTATCTTCAAACCCTGAAGTTCCAGAGTAAATTTTCTGCAAACACCTTGGCAAGTGATCTTATGACCATCACCTACTTCTACCACATATGGAGGAGTATCGTCCTTAGCCAACCTGCATCTATTGACCAATTCTGTAGAGATGAAACTGTGTGATGCTCCACAATCAAATAGCACCACCACTTCCTCTTCAGCTATCTTGCCCCACACCTTCCATGATTTTTTGGAAGTTAAGCCAGCCATTGTAAACATTGACAGTTGCATAGTTTTAAGGACTTTTTGATTCTCTTCCTCTGTACAAGTCACATGAGTGTCCCCTGGTTCCTCCTCTGAGCTCCATGGTTCCTCTTCTTCTATATGCAACATGTGGAATTGTTTGTTCCTACAGACATGATTTGGTCCAAATGTCGCATCACATCGAAAACACAGACCCTTCTTGATCTGGTCTTGCATTTCTTCATCAGATAACTTTTTAAAGGCTGATCCTCTATTTCTGTTTGTAGCAAAATTATTACTTCCAATACTGCTTACTGCTTCTGAAATTTCAGCTTTTCCTTTACCGAAATTGTTTGTTGCTGCCTGAGAACCAATTTCTCTAAAGTAACTCTGAGTGCCCAAATATGGTTTGTAACCATTGTTGAATCTATTCCCCTGTTGTACCCCTATTTTACTGGTAGCGTGATTCTTTTCTTCAATCATTTGAGCTTTAATCATCAAATCAGCTAAATTGTCTAGTTCATACAACTTCACTTCTGCTTTAATTTCTTCTTTCAAGCCATTCATAAAAATTCCTATCAAATACTCTTGATCTATCCCTTTCAAAAATCCCGCATATTTCTCAAATTGCTCTATGAATTCTCCTACTGAATCAGTTTGTTTAATCCCAATCAGAATTTCAAAAGGATTTTTCAGCATACCTGGTTGGAATCGTCTTACCACTGCATTTTTGAACTTCTCCCATGTAGGGTTTGGATTACATGTCTCCCACCACTGGAACCAATTCAGAGCCTTCCCTTCAAGTGCAATCATAACAGCGCGCATCCTCTCTTCCTCAGACACGTTCCTCAATCGAAAGTATCTTTCTAAACGATTGGTCCATCCATATGCCTCTTCTCCTGCGAAAATAGGAATCTCAAGTTTCCGCCATTGAGAATGATTGGAACGGTGGCTGTGCTCAGTTTCAGAATCGGAGTTTGATTCCCCGTCGCTAGGGTTTCGTTTGCGATTGGATCTTCGATCGCGATTCTGGTTCGATTCGCGACTTTGATTCGGTTCGCGACTCTAGTTCGGTTCGCGATCTTGGTTCGGGTCGCAACCTCGGTTCGGTTCGCGACTTAGGCTTGGTTCGCGATTTGACCTTCTTCTTCGTGATGCTCTTGCCACAACATTAGTGAGACTACCAATCATGTCTTCTAACGAACATTTTCTTGTTGTACCTTGTCGCGATTCCAATTCTGAATAGATCGCTCTAAAGCTTCGATCCTTGCTTCCATCCTCGTGCTAACCGTAAACTCAGAAACCAAGAAATAGGGAGAATCTCCCAAATTACAATTGATTTGCAGAACTTAGAGGGTCTGCACCTCCCAAATGCCCAATGGCCCCAATCCTTTCTACCAAATGACAAAAGATATCTCTCCCTCTCCCCTCTACCTATTTATAGGCAACATGCCTTATATCCATTCCAACAACTAACCAACTAACTACTGAAGTAACTAACTCTAACTGACTACTAAAGTAACTAACTTCCTAAAGGGGTTACCTATCATAGGCTATTGGCAATTAAGCAAACATAATTAAGGTAACCACATCTGGGAACATTGGAGATGAGAAATCCAAATTTGCACATCTTTTATCTGTGAAAATAAAGGTGCATGTGTCTTCTGATTCTCCTAACATATTTAACAGAATATCCTTTTATAATGGCGTGGATGTTAAGTAAGGGCTCCACAGTCACAAACTAATAGCCATGACAGATAATAATCAAGTTATAATTTCTCAGAACTCTCCTCCCCTCTTGTGTTCTTCCCACTCCCTTCTCAATTGATTTTTCTTTTTATCATTGAGTTGAGTGTGTACAATAGTTTGTTCAAGTTAATGATTTTACAGATTTGTTTTCAGTATACAGCATCTCACCTCTCACAGACATCTCCCCTTTTCTTTATCATTGGACTGTGGTTATATGGAGGGGCTTCAAACCATATCTATTTCCAATCCGTCTTTAGTTCCAATAGGACCTCCTTAGACCCATAAAAAAAATTTTAAAAAAAATCTATTTTTCTAAAACAGGGAGTAGTTTGCCATTCCAACTGATAAGATTTATAATTTTTTTAATGGATATCAGGACATAGCTATTTGTCCAAAAGATTAGAGAATAATAAGCGTTGATCATGTAAGAAAAGTTTTGATGCACTTTCACAATTTTGGCCACATTTAACCATAAGGCATGTTGATTCAGATTCAAAGCTTTGAAGCAGAGGTTTTAGCACCAGAGCTTGCATCCAAGGAAGGTGGTCCTGAAACTTTTCGTGGAGTTTTTATTCGTGCTCCAGCAATACTTGAAGTAGGGCCTGAAGTTCAAGTGCTAGCTGATTACCCTGTCCCTACTAACAGTTTGTTGAGCTTGGATTCCTCCATTGAAGGTCAAAAGGTTAGTAATTTACAGATCTGTTTAGGGAAGTTTTGGGCCTCCTCTGCTTTGGATATAAAATCAAAGGTTGCATTTTTTGCAATCTTAATTAATTATCTTGATTTTCCAAATTAGACATCTCATATTACTTCTCTCGAAATGGAACTGTCACAGGCTTTAACTGTACTGAAACCAAATTGTAGATTATGTGCTAGTTTTGTTGGTGGAGAGTAGTTGTAGAACTGTTATAATGTTGATTTCGGATTAATAGAATAATCGAAACATGTCATGTTTTTTCCATGGATATGCATATGCTTCTTGTTAATTTTAGTTCCCCTCTTGAAGTATGTGCTATATACAGTATTGAGTTTATTTCTTCATCTAAGTTATTGAATAGGAATTGGTTAGGAGCTGTACCAGACTCTTACTTGGAGGGTGTGGTAAGACAAATCACTATTACTAAAGATGGTGGCTAGCCACAATACAACTTAATTCAACTTATTTGCTTAAGGGGGCTCTTCATGTTTGTTGCAGGGTGATTTAGAATGTAATTTCATAATGTAAATGTACTACTGTATTCCATAAGATTCCAGAATTGCTAGTTTGAAAATTAATATTCCAATGAATATAGCTTGACAAATTTATTCTTCTACCTATGAATAATATTCCCCACCATAATCCAACAACTCCGATTTCACCTGTAAATGGTTCTAATACATACACCACATGCCGTTTGCCACTGAAATCGGAATAATGTCTTTGTATTTCCATTGGTTACCATTATCCTTATTAGTCATGGTTATGACAGGTTAATGTTGAGGAGCAAAGTAAAGTTATAGTTGCGGTAAGACAAGGGAACATCCTAGGGACTGCTTTCCATCCCGAATTGACAGCAGATAATCGATGGTAGATATAAATTCTTTCGATAATTGATTTTTTAATTTTGTATGACATGAACTTATGAAGTTCTAATGGTCTAATTTTGCAGGCATAGTTATTTCTTAAAGATGGCAAGTGAAATTGGAGGAGAAGAGGCATCAAGTAGCATTGTTCCAGTTGAAGTCAACATAAGTTATAACCAAAAACAGCTGAGTGACCTTCCTGTCTACCAATAAAAATGGGAGAATGGCTGAGACAACCTTTATAGTTATGGATTTAAATTATTTCTTTGTTTTGCAATCTGCGATTTCTTATGAAAATGATATCCAACAATTTTTACAATTTAGAAATTGTCATAGCAAAACAAATAGTCTTAGACCTTGTTTTCTATTGTAGCAGGTGTTTAGTCTGCTTCATATTGTTTGTTCCTTGAAAGGAATCAAAATATTCTGTCCAACATTTTGTTATATTGATGGATTATATTGAAATGCATTCGAGACAATTACTTTCTCTATTTCTCATGTTTGCATATAGAATGTAAACTTTAAGTATGCCAACTATTTTTCTTTTCCCTTTTGGCCATGCAGTTTATAAACTAGATAACCAACATAAATTATCCGGAGATCATTTCGATTTCATCATGATTAACTATTTATAATATGAATCATTGATCAATTAAGGCAAAATTCAATCAACTAAACGAATCATCGATTCTTTGTTGGGATCCTCCTTTTCTTCGAGAGGAATGTTACAAGATTA